>CM070874.1:630000-3030000 GCA_036365515.1 Torymus aiolomorphi | reverse complement strand
GTCTTCGCGAAACAATAGTGAAGCCATATTATAGCACTATTATACTACAGAGTATTACTGCGTAACTTTGAGACAACATTGATAAAATGTTGCCACTAAATTATTCTACACAGAATTGCTGCGTCATGTAGATGCAATATTAAGATAACATTGTACTTTTGTATATTTCTCACAAATATTAAGGTGATATGACTACAACTTTTCCCTACATTTGTCTACGTTTTATTACTTTTTAATTTGTACTCTTAATTCAAATTTTATAGGCATTCTTACACTTTCGTACATCTTTTTACATTTTATTATATATTTGTACTTTTAATTACATCTTTTTACGTTTATATACAAATTTTGATACACATTTTACATCGTATCACATATTTGTACACTTTTTTCAAATAGTTCATAATTATACTTTTATAATAATTTATAATTGTACTTTTATTTAAATAAAGCTATAAATAAAATATTTTCAAAGATGTAAAGAAAAAATACTAAAACGTAATAAAATGTAAATTATTATGTATTAGAAATATAATTAATATATGTTACAAAATGTAAGTTACTGTATAAAAGTTTAAATTTTTACAAATTCTTACAGATTTTTCTAACAAATTAATTCTTACAGATTTTTCTAACAAATACTTCCTTATAATTTCATAAAAATAAGCTATACAAGGAAATATTTAGAAAACGTAAGGAATTGAAAGAAAATGTAAGAAACTTTAACAACTTGTTAAATATGCCCGAAATCCAGTATCGTATGATTTCTTACATTTTTCGACAATTTATTCCATTTTATAAGTATTTTCTTATTTTCTCTCATATTTTATCATTTCAGCTAGGAGAGATTTTCATGCTTGTAGAAATTATGATAGGTTTTAATAAGAAAAGTTTATTTATGATTTATTAATATAAATTAATATGAACAAAATTTTTAATATAATGATAATTATAGCAATTCATGGTTATTGCGCAATATACAAGATTACGTACACTTGCATTGATATGGCTTATCTCCCGATTCCTCCTCTTTTATTCATAAATAAGTGAAACATCTGTCAGTCGAAAACAAATATACGCTACTGAACGTTTTTCTCCGCTCGTGTTAAATTAATATTCAATGTCAACATTATTTTATGGGTATTAATTGAAAATATAAGTGTCTGGAGGTACTTGCATCATATTTTTTAATGGCAAGTAAACATTTGACGAGTACGAAATCATATTTGAATTGAATGATAACAACAATAATAATAGTCGTAAGTAACCATATAATTGAAATTTCTTTCTTCTACATAATTATTCAAAATATTTCTAATAGAAGGATATAATAGATATAATATTGAAAAGTTAAATAAAATGCAGCATTTTTAAATATAAAACTCGTCAAAATATACAATAAATTTTGAACTAGTGGCCGAAGTTAAGAAAGTCAAATTCAGTAAAAATCTATTATAGAATCTTTATTGTACCAATTGTAAATATTTTGATAGTGAAACTTTACTCTTAATACATGCATTGAATTATTTTATGATAGTAAAAATTATGTTTTGATTTTAATTTTTAGAATTACTGTTACATTACTGTTATTCTAATATATAAAATATGACATACTGACGATTTAATCAGTTAAGTTAAGTGTAAAAAAATATTCATACGAGTGAATAGAAGTAGTACTTTATTTATAATAATAACGTTTAGCAACTATTTAATGCTAATAAAATAGTGTATCTTGTAGACAAAACATTGACAAACAATAACGAATTCCCATGCACTTACAAAGGAATTTAGTAAAATATTTTCCTCAAAAGTTTTGGATGTCTGAATACTTTTTACACTTACTGTACATTCATACTATTGTACATTCCTATACTGTTTGGCTATAAAAAGGCTATAATAACTAAAACTTTTACAGGTTTACACTGCGACTCAACGTATCTAAAAGAAGAAAGAAAATATTTTCCATAAATATGAATTTGGTAAATGCGATGAATGTTTTATTTATTTTAAACAGTATGTTTCAAGATCAAGAAAAGAAATTACCTGTTAATGACGCTGAAAGAAATGTTGCTAATATAGTGTATAATATTATAATATCAAGTATAAATGATCGTAGTATTTACGAAGAAACGGAAGAATTTCTATATTATGATGATACCTACGAACCTTACGATGACATACCTGCAGATGATTTACATGAAGATATCGATGCAGAAGATATGATAACACCCGAAACTGAAAATCAATGTAGGACCGAATCAGAGAGTATTAATTTTGACTACAAAAAGCAAGCTGTGGAGTATTGGTTAAGTAGTAAAAACAAGTTAAAATTTGAAACAGTCCAAAATCGATTCAAAAAATTAAAAACAGCACGTCAGCTGTATAGATGGAGAGATCAAGTGGCAAGAGGAGGAAGTAGGATCGATAAATTGAAAAAAATTAAGGAATATTGTTTACAAAAATTTGACGTAGCCAGATCGAATAGAATACCCATTCATGACATTGATGTAAGACGTATGGCAAAAGAAAAAGCATTAGAGTTAAACTTCAATGAATTTAAAGCTTCTAGATACTGGTTAAATGAATTTAAACGGCGATTTAATATCGTTTCTCGAAAAATAACAAAAATTATTACTAAATCTATAGATGATTCAGAAGAATGGTCAGCACAAAAACAGGAATTTCGCAATAGAGTAAAAAATGCCATCATAAAATATGATGCAAAACGTGTTTATAACTCCGACCAAAGTGGTTTTAATTACGAAATACACAGTAGTCGAACCCTCAATCTTACAAGGAAAGTACCCGAACCGTCAAATTCAAAAAAATTCCAAACCCATATTAAAAAGTAGACCTCCATGCGAGATTCACGAAACCATTTTTTTTATCGGCTGAGAAGCGCTTTATAAGGGTTAAAATCACCCATAAATTTTACCCCCAAGAAACGTTTTTTTGATATATCTCTGCTTCTACTTAACTTTTTTTAACGAAACAAAATGGAAAGAGTTTCTTATTAAAAAGTCAAAAAATCCGTGGTAATATGAACATTAAGGGTTGCATCCCTTATTTTTTAGAATGTGAAGTTGGATTTTTTTAAGAACAATTTTTGTTGTGAGAATTCATAAAATAATTAAAAATAGGTCAAAACATTATTTTTACCAACTACAATAAATAACAGTTGGTGTGTTTGGGCATTCTTCGCGAAACAACCCCTTAAGAGGTGGTAAACCACCCCTAACACAAATGAATTAGGTATTTTTTTTTGGCAATTATTTTTTTCCTTAAAATGGGTTCTTGAAGTCGTTAATCGGAATCCACAGTTAGATCCACAATAAAAATTTAAAAATAGTGAATTCAATATGGCGAAAAATTTTTTAGAAATATTTTAAATTCCGCGAAAAATAGTATGTAGACCCCCTAGCGGAAATTATATTATGTAAATAAATGTATAATAATGTAACAATGTTTTGTTATGTTATTCTATTATTTATTATTTTTTTATCATACACTTGTTTATCGTACGATTCGCCATATTGAATTCACTATTTTCAAATTTTTATTGTGGATCTAACTGTGGATTCCGATTAACGACTTCAAGAACCCATTTTAAGGAAAAAAATAATTGCCAAAAAAATATATATATTCAGTCCCTGAGGAGGAGCCGGAGCGGGCTCGAAACGTTGGACAAGGTGGTGGTGGTGGGGGGCAGTCAGATCGTCCTTTGCTAACAAAGTTTTTTCCAGGTTTTAATTAAGTTTTTATTTCAGATTCTGTCGGGGTGATTATAAACAAGGGCAATCTGACTGCCATAAATATTAATTATTTTAAATTAATTTGTAAGACTGTAAGACCGATGGAAAAATTCTTATCAGTTGATAGTAAATTGTAGTCGACATAAGTAATATTTTTAATGATCAAAAAAATATACCTAATTCATTTGTGTTAGGGGTGGTTTACCACCTCTTAAGGGGTTGTTTCGCGAAGAATGCCCAAAAACACCAACTGTTATTTATTGTAGTTGGTAAAAATAATGTTTTGACCGATTTTTAATTATTTTATGAATTCTCACAACAAAAATTATTCTTAAAAAAACACAATTTCACCCTCTAAAAAATAAGGGATGCAACCCTTAATGTTCATACTACCACGGATTTCTTGGCTTTTTAATAAGAAACTCTTTCCATTTTGTTTCGTTAAAAAAAGTTAAGTAGAAGCCGAGATATATCAAAAAAACGTTTCTTGGGGGGAAACTTTAGGGGAATCTCGCATGGAGATCTACTTTTTAATATGGGTTTGGAATTTTTTTGATTTTGACAGTTCGGGTACTTTCCTTGTTAGATTTATACGGTAAATAATATGCAGTATGTGTTAAAGGTATTTGTATAGCTGAAACAACTAATTATAGGTAAGACGCTTGAAAGCATTTTGTAAAGGATTAATAATTAAATATTTCAGTTTTTGAAAGATTTTTTGTAGAACAGAAATATGTAATTATATATAACTTTTTATGTATACCATATACAGAAAATGAGATATTTTTTAGAAAAAGCAACAGTCTAACCTATAAAATTTTGTGAAATGACATTAGTTGTAATATGACTATAATCATATTGGATTTGCTAAAAAATGACCAAAAACTGACTAAAAAATGTGTTTTTTGCCTTTTTTCACGCCTTGAAAAGTCCAGTTTTTTTCTGTGGCCTTCTCTACCATCAAAAACAAAATCTTTTCTTAAAGGTAATAGATTCAAAATACTTTTTGGGCTTTGCTACAAAAAATAGGTTTTGTCGAGGTCGCCTTTCACATAAAGTGAAGGAATGTTATTCAATTATCAAACAAAAAATTTTTTGATCAATTTGCAAAAATTCTATGTAATTCTACCCACAAATTACAAACTTTTTCCCATTTAATGTGCTATACAAAGAGTTTCAAGTTTTTTAGTTAAAAAATCATGAAAATTGAAAATTTATGAAAAAAATCAAAATTTTCAAATTTTTAATTAATTCTAACTTTAGAACGATTGCATATTTTGCTCTAAAATTGCATATTTGTGTTTTAGGGCTAACTTGGAACCAGCAAAAATATTTTTAGTAATTTTACAATTTTGGCTCTGAACAGTTAACATGAAGTTACCCGTATAAAAATTTATAAAATATTTTTCTATTAAATTATTATAATAACTGTACTTTAGATTTTTTACTCCTGTCTACCCTTAAAATGTACTAGTTATTAGTGGAAAATTATTTTTATACAGAAAATTGTTAATTTTTGGGGAGATATAAGGCGTACCCAAAAATCAGGTGTGTGCCCGAAATACTAACAAAGCTGCAGGTATATCCAATTACAAGAACATAACTTGATCGGCATGTTCTTGTTTGTGCACATAAGGATTGTGCACATATTTATTGTGCACAGATAGCATTGGTACAGATCTATACGAGGGTCATTTGATAAGTACATAGCCTACAAATGAAAACACCAAAATTTTACAAAAAATAAAATTTATTTTTCAATGTAGTCTCCTTTTAGTTGAATACACTTGGTCCAGCGGTGTTCCAATTTTTTTAACCCCGTTGAAAAAAATGTTTTCTCTTGGTTTGCAAATTAGGCCTCCGTGGCGGCGATTATTTCGTTATTGGAGTGGAATCTCTTCCCGGCGAGCGAATTTTTTAGGTTCGGAAACAAAAAAAAAGTCGCACAGAGCCAAATCTGGAGAATACGGTGGATGGGGCAGCAGTTCGTAGCGTAATTCGACCAATTTAGCCGTGGCGAGTGCAGAAGTGTGAGCCGGTGCATTATCGTGGTGGAAAAGCACTTTCTTTTTAGACAAATGGGGCCGTTTTTCTTCTAACACGGCGTCAAATCGGCTTAATAGTTCGGCGTAGTACTGTCCTGTGACCGTTTTGCCCTTCTCCAGATAGTCAATAAAAATCACACCTTGAGAATCCCAGAAAACAGTGGCCATCACCTTTCCGGCCGACGGGACCGTCTTCGCCTTCTTCGGAGCAGGTTCACCGGGTAAGGTCCACTGTTTTGACTGCTCCTTGGTCTCTGGAGTGTAGTAGTGAATCCATGTTTCGTCGACGGTCACGTAACGACGCAAAATCTCTTTTGGATTGCGATTAAACAGCTCCAAACACTGCTCTGAACTGGTCACACGGATGCGCTTGTTGTCTGCAGTCATCAAACGCGGCACCCACCTTGCTGACAGCTTCCTCATGCCTAAAATCTCATGTAGGATATGCCACACTCGTTCTTCTGAGATGCCTACTATCGCAGCTATCTCGTGCACCTTTAATCGGCGATCTGACAAAACGATATCGCGTATTTTTGTCACGTTCTCCTCCGTAGTGGCTGTTTTCGGAGCACCTGGGCGTGGATCATCAAAAACCGACGTACGACCACGTTGAAACTCGTTATACCAAAATTTAACGGTCGCCATCGAAGGAGAAGCATCCCCATACACTGCATCCAAGCGTTCTTTAATTTCACTGCGCGATTTCCCTTCCAAAAACAAGAATCGAATCACCGACCGATATTGTTCTTTCTCCATTTTTTCAAAAATCAACGGACACATTTGCTTTCACACGCTCTCAAATATAAACTACAACTCCGATCCGGCTGAAATTTCGTCTGTAACCGTTTACAGGAAGATACTGCACTGTAGTGTATTTCTGGTGCGATAGTGGCACCATCTGGCGGTGAGGCTAGGTACTTGTCAAATGACCCTCGTATATATAGATATATGCCAATGTTAAAGTGTGCACAATTAATATGTGCACAATCAGTATGTGCATAAACAAGAACACGTCACTTGATCCCACTGGAAGCTCATTGTTATAATCTGCAAGAAATTCTCAGTATGTTATGTTTATTAGATGTCCTCAGGAAGTGGCAGTTGCATTGGCTGCCCTCGAGGAGAGTGGAATTATATGAAGACGTCTTTTGCCGGAGCTCTTCACCTAGGGCAAAACAAAATATATTAATAATGTGTTAAGCAGTAGGGATGAGGAGAGCAGTATCGAACTGCCAGGAACAGAGGAGCAGACAGATGAAAACTTGGAGGTTAAGTTCGGCTATACTATTAAATAAAATCCCGCAGTAAAAGAGAGCCGCCCCGAGGTGCTGTCTCACCTGCCGGCGCCTGGACCATCTTCGTGCGGCTGTCGGCTGCTCCGGCAGCGTCTGCAGCGCATGCGCTTATACCGCTATTTTACCATTCAAAATTTCGAAGTGGTGCCGAGCACAAATCTCATATTTTGTTCAAGGTTTGTGCAAAAACTAGCGCATTTTATGACTCGAACCTTGGACACAATGAAAGAATATAAAAAACTCTAGAAGAGTGTTCTCATTATTTTGCGTAATTCGGTCTACTTTCGTCGTCGTAACTCTCGAAATGTGTGCGCGTTAGAGCGCCGGTGACCGGTCAATACGGCGTCGATGACTGTCACGCGCACATGGTGGGTGAGAGCGGTGCACTGCAGCGATCGTACCTGATCGTACTTAGTACACACTTAGGCAGGTTTTCCTGGTCTTCACTAGGCACTGCGAGCACGCTTGTTCTTCAGATCTTCTCGTGCTAAGATACAAATGAAGTTCGGCCCGGCCTTTTTCGCGCACCATCCACGGCGCCGCGTTGTTACCGAGAGTCAAACAAGCAGAAGAACTACAGCGCATGCGCGTACGTACGCACACGGGCAAGGCCAACGTCGCTGCCGTCGCTGACATTTCGTAACTAGCGATACACATTACCCATATAGTAGTAGAAATCTATTTTTTTTGTTTGCGGATTACGTAACATAATGAGAATGCTCCTCTAAGTTTCGGTATATTATACCTCTGTGCAAAGTTTCAAATCAAAATACTCATTGATTTTTGCATAAACTTTAAACAAAATTTCGAAGTGGTGCCGAGCAAAATCTCGTATTTCATTCAAGGTTTTTGCAAAAATTAGCGCATTTTATGACTTGAATCTTGAACATAATGAAAGAATATAAAAAAACTCTAGAAGAGTGTTCTCATTATTTTGCATAATTCGGTCTACTTTTTTTGTTATTTAATCAAAACCAACCGCACATGACAATCGCTGCTCGGTCGGTAAAAGTTGAGTATGGCATTAAAGAATATGTTAAAGAAAAATTTTCCCAAATCAAAATTTTCGTAAACTTTAACTATTTTTTAGTAAATAATACATGAAAAATATGTAGTAAAATAAGTCATATATAAAAAGTATACCAATTTAAAATTAAATATCGAAAGTGGTTACGTAGGGCTATTGGCGACGGATACCACTTTAAAAAAAATCCAACACGCCTATTCACGGTACCTCTAAGGTAGCGTGGAAAACTGTTAAATATATATATATATAACTTATATATTATACATTTCACGTCTTTATAAACATTTTTCAAATGGGATCTTTCTAACTATACATTTATATCTTTCTATATAAAATTATTCCTAAGTATACAATTTAGTACATATTGCTTCCTCCTATAGGAAGCTTTGTGATAGTAAATTTTTGAGTTGTAGTAAAAACATGTTATAATTGTGTTCCGAGGTGTTAGGAATCAAAATACATGGTTTTTGAAAAATGTCTGTATGGATGTGTGTGTGTGTGTGTGCACGCCTGGATCTCAGCTTCTACTCGGTCGATTATGACCGGACAGGTGTCATTTTTTTTTGTTTTTTTTTGCATCATGGCGGGTAAAAATCCGTTTTTTGATTGGGGCGATGCGTTTTTGTTTTTTTTTCCAATTTTCGATTTTCTCAAAACTGTTTTTTGATTTTTTTTTAATGATAGCATCGAGTTATTCGAATCTGATGGGTAGCATTCGAAAGAGGATTAAAATACCTATATTTAAAAAAAAAGTTTCTAGCTATCACGGTTCTTCTGTTATTAACAAAAACGTGTTTTTTATTTAGAAGCTTATAACTCCCAGACTTAACGGTCAATTTTTTTGAGAAAAATCATGATAGTACAGAATGTAAATAGCTATAGTCTGTTAAAATTTGAATACATTCTATATGTTAGATTTTGAGTAAAAAATTGAAAAATGAAAAAAGTCAGTTTTGTATGTCCAACGATTACAAGAGTAAAATTGACTTAATGGCTTCAAAATTCCGTTTAGAGCTAGATTTCTTATAGTTCTCCGTCGAGTTCTTTGGGCAAAATGATTGGTCCATAAATTTCAGAGATATTTGAGGCTAAAAATTTTTTGACATTTTTTTAAAATCGTAATTTCTCAAGAACTAACTGTATCTGAATGGAGTGGGCGCATTCGAAAGAGAATTAAAATACCTATATTTTCTAAAAAAATTAATTTTCTATCTATCACGGTTCTTTAGTTATCATCAAAAACAAAAACGTGTTTTTTTTTTAAAAACTATATATTATAAAAGTATATAGTATTGGCGTCAAAATGTAATATGTTTGAATTTTCAAGATTCAATTTTGAGTTTAAGTATTCAAAACTGATGAATAATTGAAATAGTATAAGAGTAGGTGGCGCTCCGATCGGGGTAGCGGGTAGTGCAGTATGTATTCCGGCCGGGTCCAACAAGCTATGGGTTAGTTACGAATCTCGCAGTACTGCATACATGCCTAAACGGTGCGGTGCATCGTGCGTTGTGCGTACATATAAGGGATTTTCTAGTGCTTTGATAATTTGTCGCCATATTGGAAATTATAGGAAATAATATCATAGGAAATTATGGATTAGTTTGTCCTCATATTGGGAAATATAGAATTTATCTTTTCTTCATGACATCGATTAACCTCAAGAAGAATTAAAATCGATCCAGTAGAAGCTGAGATCCAGGCGTATACACACACACACACACACACACACACGCGCGCGCGCGCGCACACGCACACGCACACGCACACGCATACGGACACGCACGCACGCACGCACTCACGCACGCACGCACGCACACACACACACACACACACACACACACACACACACACACGCACACACACACACACTCACACACAGACACACACACATACTCACACACACACACACACACACACACACACACACACATCCATACTGACATTTTTCAAAAATCATGTATTTTGGTTCCTAACATCTCGAATATCAATTATAACATGTTTTTACAACAACTCAAAAAATTACTATCACAAAGCTTCCTCTAGGAGGAAGCAAAATATAGTAAAATTTGTCAGATTAGCATTCTGTGAGAGAATTACAATAGTACCTTATAAAATTTACTAGGGAATTTCTTTCCTTGTACAGTAGTGCAAAAGTCACTATTTCATAGTCAAAATTGTATATAGTCACAATAAATTAAAGAAATATCATCTATGGGAAATCAATTCCTCAATGCAATATACGTTTCCACACTTTACATTATATGATATATATCTTAAAATATAAATAAGTTATCTTTATATCTATTCCACGCAAATAGTATATTACGATTCGTGTGACTAAAGTGGCTCTTTTTGGCACGGCGCTAAACACCGTGCAATAAAGAGCCACTAAGTCACGAGTATCGTATACTAGTTTACAGCACTGTCTGCCCAAAGCCCGCTGTCACGCCTATCCGTGGCTAAAGAGCGGGCTTTGGTCACACCGTGCTATAAAAAATTTTGGGGGCCTCACCTTGTCCACTATGTTGGACAAGTATGGGCAGTATATGGGCCATTGCAACCCACATTAGAGCAATATATGTGAGATATTCGGCTCCGACGCCTGAGCCGAATTCGGGCTGGAATCGGTCAATAGTATTCCCACCAGTATCCCATGTAGTTCCCATATAGTCCCATATTTATTTTCATGAGACCATTAACAAAAAAATAAATAAAAAGAAATAAGTATAAAAAACTATCCTATTGAGCACGTACTGTGACTGTAAAAAATAAAAAATGTCCTTCAATTATTAACCTCCATTTGATCTGTTGATATAAACATAACTAAATAGCTCGCAGTTGATAGCGAGCAAGTCTAGTAATTCAAAAGTTCGATGTTCGAATCCATTCAAAGAATTGTTTTTTTTTTTATAATTTACAGTCACAGTACATGCACAATAGGATTGTATTTACGCTTATTTATTTATTTATTTATTTTTTGTTTATTTTTGTTAACGGTTCTCATGAAAATAATTATGGGACTAATATGGGAACTATATGGGATACTGGTGGGAATACTATGGCCTGATTCCAGCCCGAATTCGGCTCAGGCGTCGGAGCCGAATATCTCCCATATATTGCTCTAATGTGGGTTGCAATGCCATATACTGCCCATACTTGTCCAACACAGTGGGCAATATATGGCCCAAAAATTGTTGCTTCCTCCTAGAGGAAGCTTTGAGATATTAAATTTTTGAGTTGTTGTAAAAACATGCTATAATTGTGTTCCGAGGTGTTAGGAATCAAAATACATGGTTTTTGAAAAATGTCTGTATGGATGTGTGTGTGTGTGTGTGTGTGTGTGTCTGTGTGTGTGTGTACGCCTGGATCTCAGCTTCTACTCGGTCGATTTTGACCGGACAGGTCTCATTTTTTTTTTGTTTTTTTTTGCGTCATGGCGGGTCAAAAATCCGTTTTTTGATTGGGGCGATGCGTTTTTGTTTCTTTTCAAATTTTCGATTTTCTCAAAACTGTTTTTTGATTTTTTTTAATGATGGGATCGAGTTATTCGAATCTGATGGGTAGCGTTCGAAAAAGAATTAAAATACCTATATTTAAAAAAAAAAAGTTTCTAGCTATCACGGTTCTTCTGTTATTAACAAAAACGTGTTTTTTATTTAGAAGCTTATAACTCCTAAACTTAACGGTCAATTTTTTTGAGAAAAATCATGATAGTACAGAATGTAAATAGCTATAATCTGTTAAAATTTGAATACATTCTGTATGTTAGATTTTGAGTAAAAAATTGAAAAATGAAAAAAGTCAGTTTTGTATGTCCAACGATTACAAGAGTAAAATTGACTTAATGGCTTCAAAATTCCTTTTAGAGCTAGATTTCTTATAGTTCTCCGTCGAGTTCTTTGGGCAAAATGATTGGTCCATAAATTTCAGAGATATTTGAGGCTAAAAATTTTTTGACATTTTTTTAAAATCGTAATTTCTCAAGAACTAACTGTATCTGAATGGAGTGGGCGCATTCAAAAGAGAATTAAAATACCTATATTTTCTAAAAAAATTAATTTTCTATCTATCACGGTTCTTTAGTTATCATCAAAAACAAAAACGTGTTTTTTTTTTTTAAACTCATAACTCCAATGATGTTGTCATCAGTATATTATAAAAGTATATAGTATTGGCGTCAAAATGTAATATGTTTGAATTTTCAAGATTCAATTCTTGAGTTTAAGTATTCAAAACTGATGAATAATTAAAATAGTATAAGAGTAGATGGCGCTCCGATCGGGGTAGCGGGTAGTGTAGTATGTATTCCGGCCGGGTCCAACAAGCTATGGGTTAGTTACGAATCCCGCAGTACTGCATACATGCCTAAATGGTGCGGTGCGTCGTGTGTTGTGCGTACATATAAGGGATTTTCTAGTGCTTTGATAATTTGTCGCCATATTGGAAATTATAGGAAATAATATCATAGAGAATTACGGATTAGTTTGTCCCCATGTTGGGAAATATAGAATTTATCTTTTCTTCATGACATCGATTAACCGCAAGAAGTAGAACTGGACATGATAAGGTAAATGATTTATAGATTTATACGTTCATTAAATAGATAAAGGTTCACCCCGGCAGAATTTATAAAGAATTCATAAAGCATTTACCTTATCAAGTCCAGTTCTACTTCTTACAAATGATAACTTTATTTATCAGCTCAAAATTTATATAAATTTGATATAAATAAATAATAAATAAATAAATTTAAAAATTAACAATTTTTAATATTCATAAATGAATTTAATTATAATTATGCAATCAATTTTTTAAAAAATTATAAATTTTGTTATTAAAAATTAATTAAAGGAATCAAAAAATTACGGTTCTGGAAGCTATGGGCTATGAATTGGCAGCGGTTTGTTTAAAAATTATATCTATTAAAATCTATTATAATTATGATTTATGCATTATGGATGCATTGTATTCTGCATTATTATAATTTATTTGTGAGTTATGAACTTTTTTAAAAAAACACGTTTTTGTTAACAGCAAAAGAACAATGATAGCTATAAATTTTTTTTTCTTAAAAAATATAAATTATGAAATATAAAAAAAAACACGTTTTTGTTAATAACAAAACAACCGTGATAGCTATTTGTTTTATTATAAAAAATAGAACCGCTGCTAATTCATTGGCCCGTTGCTTCCTCAAACTTAATTTTGTGATTCCTTTAATTCATTTTTAATAACAAAATTTATAATTTTTGCAACAAATTATGCCATAATTATAATTAAATTTATTTTGAAGATTAGAAGGTATTAATTTTCAAATTTATTCATTCATTTACTTATTTATATCAACCGCTATGAATTTTCCAAGTTTAACATAATATATACATATATACATATAATACATCACTAGTATTCTCTAAGCGCGCGGTGAGCGCTGTGATTTTATCGAAACTACACCACTTTTGTTTTTGTGACCTAGCAACCCGTTACACCCATCAACCAAACCACTAATAAATTGATATCATAACTAATACATCATTTTTGAACATAGGAGATAGGATTAAGGAGTTATAAGCTTTTTTGAAAAAAACACGTTTTTGTTTTTGTTCATAACAAAAGAACTGTGATAGCTAGACATAACATTTTTTTCTCCAAATATAGATATTTTAATTGTCTTTTGAATGCTACCTATCCGATCCAGATACATAGAGCCGTTCTCGAGAAATTACGATTTGAAAAAAAGGTTAAAAAAACTTTAACCTCAAATATCTCTGAAATTTCTAGACCAATCATTTTTCCCAAAGAACTCGACTGAGAACTATACAAAAGCTACCTCTATAAGGAATTTTAAAGCGATTAAGTCAATTTTACTTCCGTAATCGTTGGACATAAAAAACTCGTTTTATTCATTTTTCAATTTTTGTCTCCAAAACTAACCAAAACAATGGATTCAAATTTTTAGACATTATAGCTATTTATATTCTGCATTATCGTGATTTTTCTCAAAAAAATTGACCGTTTAGTTTCGGAGTTATAAGCTTTTTAAAAAAAAACACGTTTTTGTCAATAACAAGAGAACCGGGATAGCTAGAGAAATTTTTTTTTTAAATTATAGGTTTTTTTACGCTCTTTCGAATGCTACCCATCAGATTTAAATATCTCGATTCTATCGTTGAAAAAAAGCCAAAAAGAATTTTGAGAAAATCGAAAATTCGAAATAAAACAAAAACGAATCGGCCCAATCAAAAAACGGATTTTTGGCCCGCCATCAGACAAAAAAAAACAAAAAGAATGGGACCTGTCCGGTTAAAATCGATCCAGTAGAAGCTGAGATCCAGGCGTACACACACACACGCACACGCACACGCACACGCATACGCACACGCACGCACGCACGCACGCACGCACGCACGCACGCACGCACGCACGCACGCACGCACGCACGCACGCACACACACACATACACACTCACACACACACACACACATCCGTGAAACGCCTAGCGTTATCACGTGTGAAACGCAAATTGCCATCATGGCTTTCTTCCAAGAAAGCCAACCCAAAACTTCAGACATCCCAACCTTCTATGCTACAACCACCCCCAGTGCAAGCTACTCAGATGCCACCCAACGAAATCAAACACCAAAAAGAGATCAAGGCTTAATCATGGATTGTATCGAAGGCTTAAACCTAACTGACTACGTGTGTGCGATTGGTGACAGACTGCAACCAAAAAACATCTTATTTGCATCGAGAATTTCCAACAACAGAGTCTGCATCTACCTATCAACCAAGGATCTGGTGAATGAAATAACCGATAAATATGAGTTTATAGTAATTAATAATCTTAAAGTAACGATACGTCCTTTACTGTCCAAACATAAGCGAGTTGTATTTTCAAATGTATCTCCTGATATCCCCAATCATGTCCTGGAAAATTACTTAGAAAAACTAAACGTTAAACGCGGTGCTCAAGTATCTCATGTAAGAGCCACCATTACCAAAGAGGGATACAACCATGTCGCCAGCTTCCGTCGACAGGTATACGTCAAGCCCGAAGATATTGCAAAGATTCCCGAAACGTTTAAAATCAATCTTAACGAAATAAATTACTTCGTATACGCAAGCACAGACACATTGCGATGCTTTACGTGCAAACAAGAGGGGCATTTGGCAATAAACTGTACCATCAAAGACAACTCCTTCAGATCCCCCCCAATACAATATCAACCAAACAACTCAACCAGCATCTCAACAAACGACTATGTAGAACCTGTAGATCCCAGCAATAACCCTATACTAGATTCAGACAAGATCGTAGATAATCAGACACAGGAGTTCAACATACAGACCTGTTGAAAATAGTATACATCTATATTGTACGCATGAATATATATACAATAGGTATGTGTGAACGCGCGACTGTATCGAGAGCGGGCAATGTAAACATGTACCTCTCCCCTTCCTAGTGTGTGCGTGAGCAAGCATCTAAGTCGAGGAGCAGCGAACGATACGCTGCTCACACTCTCTCTACTGCCGCTCAGCGGAAAGCACCTTGCGCGAGTCGCTATGAAGCGCTCGGATTACTTTTATACTGAAACTGAATAAACCAGTCATTCTTTATATATAAAAGTGTCTCTCCTTATTAATGTTACCACACCTCAACATGGTAGCAGAGGTCCGTGGTTTTGCCTAATTGGTAAGTAAAAAAATTCTCTTATCTTCTACGTCGACTCTCGAGTCGCGTAGAGATAATAAAAGTGCCGCATATGTGAACACCGTGAAAAACATATATGAAAGAAGAATCAAAGTTAACAGTTGAGCAAGAAGACGATTCGCAGCACGAAGGAAAGCTCGAATCACTTGAAGAAGATACGACCACAGAGGTTAAGCAAGAAGTAAATTCCGAACACGAAGGAACGTTCGAGAACGAAAACAAAATGGAGAGAAAAGATATCACGATACCGGTGTTTGATGGAGAAGACTACAGTATGTGGAAGAAAAGAATTACGATGTACTTGAAGATGAAAAAGTGTGACACAGTAATAACCAGAGCAAGAGTTGCGGCAGACAAAGATGACTGGGAAGAAAATGACTTGAAGGCCATCAATTTGATTTACAGTGCCATTTCCAACAAACAATTGGAGTTTGTGTGTGAAGAAGATACGGCGTATAAAATAATAAAGAAACTGGACGATATGTACCTAAAGGAGTCTACAGCACTACAGATTGTGTGCAGGAATAAATTGGAAAAATTGAGACTAGAAAAGTACAGTGATACAGCAACATTTTTCAGTGAATTTGAAAAATCAGTGAATGAGTTAAAAAGCGCAGGTGCAAAAATAAGTGAAAAAGAAAAATTGAATTACATGTTGAACACGTTGCCGAGCCAATACAGTTACATTGGCGATTTAATAGACACGTTAAAAGAAGAGGATCAAACAGCATCGTATGTGAAAAATAAAATACAGATAGCTGAAATGAAAAATAATAGCGAGCATAGCGAACAAAGGTCAAATGTATTCGCTGCAAAAAAAGACCAGAAAGGAAGCTGCTTCAAGTGTGGCAGAACAGGGCATTTCGCACGAGAATGTCAAAATGGAGGACAAGCAGGACAAAGCGGCACAACATGACGAGGCTCAACACGTAGCCGCGGCCGAGGCAAGGCAGGAAGAGGCAACTACGGCAGGGGGCGCGGAAACTTCCGCCAGCAAGGAGCCAGCACGAGCGAGCAGAGCGGCGAAGGTACGAGTGCGTGGATAGCTACGGCGCATGCGGCGCAGAGTAAACATAGTCAAGGTAGGCTAGATAATGATATACAGTGGTTGCTGGACAGCGGCTGTACAAATCACATAATAAATAACATTGAGTATTTTGATAAATTTATTGACCTTAAAGAACCGGTAAATATCTACTTAGGGGATAATCGATATATAAAAGCAACGAAAATTGGAAACGTAGTTAGCTATTTTAACGCGTTTGGTAAAAAGAATGAAGTGAATATGAGTAATGTTTTTTATGCCGAAAAAATGAATATGAATTTAATAAGTTTTGGAAAATTAACAGATAACAATACGATTATATCGAAAGGAGATGTAGCAAAGATAATAGATACAAATAATAAATTGATAGCAGTAGCGTACAAAGAAAATCAAACTTATAGAATAAATAGTACCTTGAAACATAGAGAAAATTTTGTAAACACAGTCGAATGTAACAATAGAAATATGACTCTGAAGGAGAAATGGCATAGAATGCTAGGACACATAAATTTTAAGTATTTAGGTACAATATGTAAACAGCAGTTGCTATCGGGAATTCCAGAAACACTTGAAACGGAATTTATGAAATGTAAAACGTGTATAGAGAATAAGATGAATAATCTACCGTTTAAAAATAATAGAATAAGGGCAAGTAAAATTTTAGAAATTGTCCATACCGATGTATGCGGCCCTTTCAAAACGACCGGATTCAAAGGAGAAAAATACTTTGTTTCGTTTATAGATGATTATAGCAAAATTGCCAAAGTTTATTGCATAAAATCTAAAGATGAAGTAATTAACTGTCTAGTCCAATTTGTTAACGAAAGTGAAAATTTAACGGGAAAACGAGTAAAAATATTAAGATGTGATAACGGGAAAGAATATTTGAATAGTTGCATTTATAAATTCGCCAAAGAAAAAGGTATAATTTTGAACAATTGCCCGGCATATGTACACGAGTTAAACGGAACCGCGGAACGGTTTAATAGAACGATAATGGGTATGGCGCGATGTTTACTAACAGAAGCACAAGTACACAAAAGATATTGGCCTGAAATAATATGTGCGGCAACATATTTGAAAAATCGAACGTTGACTAACACGATAGAGAGGAAAACTCCGTACGAAATATTTTTTAATAGACGGCCGGATGTCAGACATTTACGTCTTTACGGGAGTAGGGTTTTTGTAAGGAAACTGGAACAAAAGAGAATTTCTAAATGGGATAGAAAGGCAGATATGGGAATTTTATTAGGATATAGTGAGGTAGGCTATAGAGTCCTATTAAATAATAAAATCATAGTTGCAAGACACGTAGATATTGTTGAGCAAAACGTAAAATGTATAGGGCTTGATGAGGTAGAGTCAAAATATCAATCTCCTTCTACTTCGACTCTCGAGTCACTTAGAGGAGATCAAAATGATGGGGATGACGATTTAAGCGATGATAATGTTTTTGAAAGCGCGGTTGAGAATAATGAACAGGAACAAAAAGTAACAAATAAGGAAAATATAGAACTATTAAAAGTCCCACGTAAATCTACACGTGATAGAAAAAGCCCAATAAGATATCCAGAAAATATTTCGAATAATATTTATGTAAATTACTGCAGGGTAGATACTCCATATACATTTGAGGAGGCGATGTGTAGTAATGATAGTGAGAGCTGGATAAAAGCTATGGATAAAGAAATAAAAAGTTTAAATGAAAATAAAACATGGGAACTAGTTGAAAGGATACCAAATGAAAAGGTAATAGATGTAAAATGGGTTTATAGTAAGAAATCTGATGATACGTATAAAGCGAGATTAGTCGTAAGAGGATTTCAATAGACAAATGTTATTGACGACATATACGCTCCAGTTGCTAAAATGCAAACTTTAAAATTTTTGTTTTCCTTTTGTTGCCAGAATGGCCTAATTATAGAACAGATGGATGTAGTCACAGCATTTTTAAATGGTGAAGTAAGCTCGGAGATATATGTCGGTCAACCGAAAGGTTATAGCGATGGAACAAACAGGGTTTGTAAATTACGTAAAGCATTGTACGGACTACGAGAAAGTCCAAGGGCATGGTATGAATGTTTGGATGAATATTTGACAAAGATAAAATTTAAAAGGAGTAACGTAGATTATTGTTTATATACTCAAGGTGAAGGTATAGATCAAATTTACTTATTAATATATGTCGATGACTTGTTAATTTGTAGTAAGAGTAAAAAGAAAATTAAGAATTTAAAAAGAGTCTTATCAGGAAAATTTAAGATGAAAGACCTAGGAGAAATTAAAGAATACCTTGGTATTAATGTAGAGTATGATTATCGAAATTGTGATATGAAATTAAGTCAGACTAAGTATATAGAGTCATTAGCGAATAAATATCAATTGCAGAATAGTAAATTATATAGCACTCCTATGGAGACGAATTTAAAAATTGAAAAGGCTGAAATAAGCGAGTCAGATATTAAATATAGAAATTTGATAGGTGCATTATTATATATAAGCTCAAGTACAAGGCCCGATATAAGTTATAGTGTTAATTATTTGAGTAGATATCAAAATAGTTATAACGAGACTCATTGGAAATATGCGTTACGAATATTGAAATACTTGTATTTAACTAAAGATTTAAAGATGATCTATAAAAGAAATGTAAATTGCGAAACTATAGATTGTTATGTAGACGCAGATTGGGCTGGTGATAATGTTGACAGAAAATCCACATCTGGATATGTTATTAAAGCATTTGGAAATGTAATTGATTGGAAATCGCGAAAACAAAGAACGGTAACAAAGGCTTCAACTTATGCAGAATATGTAGCCTTATCTGAGGCAGTTAGTGAAGTAAAGTTTATAATAGAGTTAATGAAAAACTTTAATGTGAAATTGATTGATCCTGTAAAGATATTTGAGGATAACACAGGCGCGATAAATATAGCGAATTATGGAAACTTTACTAAGAACTCGAAGCACATAGAAATACATTATCACTATGTTCATGAAAGCGTGAAAGAAAAAGAAATTGTAATAATGAAAATCGACTCGAATGATAATGTTGCGGATATCTTTACAAAAGCGTTATGTAAAGATAAGTTTGAAAAGTTCAGAAAATTATTGAACATAATGTAATAAATTAAAAGGTGTACAATATATATGTAAGGCGGCGTGTTGAAAATAGTATACATCTATATTGTACGCATGAATATATATACAATAGGTATGTGTGAACGCGCGACTGTATCGAGAGCGCGCAATGTAAACATGTACCTCTCCCCTTCCTAGTGTGTGCGTGAGCAAGCATCTAAGTCGAGGAGCAGCGAACGATACGCTGCTCACACTCTCTCTACTGCCGCACGCTGAGCGGAAAGCACCTTGCGCGAGTCGCTATGAAGCGCTCGGATTACTTTTATACTGAAACTGAATAAACCAGTCATTCTTTATATATATATAAAAGTGTCTCTCCTTATTAATGTTACCACACCTCAACAAGACCGAACACTCAACTCCGCAAAACCTTCCTCCCATCGACACAGCCTATAAACGCACTCACTCTCAAATAAGGTCAACCGAGTCGCAGACTAGCAACAACCTAAACTTAAAGAAAAAATCCAATGCCACATAATTCTCTCCAATCATTAATTTACCAATTCACCCTCCCAATAACTAAACTAATATACATCCATCAATTCCATCAGAAATTCAATCAACAACCCATAACCATCATCTACTTGACGATATGGATAATAAGCTGATAAGCATAAAAAATTACCTAGAACAGGCAGGAACACTCTTAAATTATTCCCAGTTTAAAAGTCTGATGGAAAACATTAAAGGAAACAAAAATCCAATCGAAATTGTATCACAATATACACAAGACCTTAACGAATTCACTAAGTTCATAAAAGAAGACATTTACCCGAATGTTCGCAACAGCAGCATCAAACGAAATTGTACCGTACTATTAAAACGTATCCAAAATCCAACAGCTATAATCACACCAATTCAAACTCCCAACAATTCAGATACCGAATCTTAATAAAATTACAAACGACAATCTACAATGACAAAAATAATACAGTGGAATATCAATAGCCTAAAAAGTCAATACGAATGTCACGTCCTAAGACACGACATGACTGGGATGTTTAACTCGATTAAGAGTTATGCTCTTTTCTGGTCGTAGCTGCGTTAGCTAATAAACCATGGACGAGCTGTGGACAGGAGTGTAATATCAAATTCACTGTTAATCGCTGAGATTTAAGTTTGACTAATTTTTGGTTTAGGATTTGGTTATCGTAAGGACCAACGGTGAGTAGCACGAACGTCTCGTAAAGATCGTTTGGCCGCACGTACCCCCGTATGGACTAGGAATAAGGGCACGATTTTCCTTGGATACCTGGAGTTTGAGATTCTAATAACTTTTCCCGGTCTCAGGTTATTCTCAGATTCGCCCTTCCCTATCAAGAGCAGAGCTCGTGTGTGAATTTAATTTTTATTTATGTAACTTATCCCTCTTGGGATTGATATATATATTTCTTTTTAATAAATAAATTTTTATCTTAGTAAAGGATAATTTCTTTAGAATTTTCCTACGATTTTCTTGTTTCTTAATTTTTTTCCTAATATAAATTGTTTTAGAGTTGTAATCTGAAATTTCTTATAAATTAAAATATTCCGTGTAAACACAACCAGTGAGGCTTACCCGTAAGGTCGTACAACTGCCGTTATGTTTACTTAATTCTTTTCTAAACCAATAGGAGTATGCTTACCCGTAAGGTCGTAACAACTATGGTTTAGAGAAGTAATTTAGGATATATCTAATTGAAGATTTTATTACTTTCTTATTGTAAACTGGAAAAATCTTATAAATTAAAATATTCCTTGTAAACACAACCAGTGAGGCTTACCCGTAAGGTCGTACAACTGCCGTTATGTTTACTTAATTCTTTTCTAAACCAATAGGAGTATGCTTACCCGTAAGGTCGTAACAACTATGGTTTAGAGAAGTAATTTAGGATATATCTAATTGAAGATTTTATTACTTTCTTATTGTAAACTGGAAAAATCTTATAAATTAAAATATTCCTTGTAAACACAACCAGTGAGGCTTACCCGTAAGGTCGTACAACTGCCGTTATGTTTACTTAATTCTTTTCTAAACCAATAGGAGTATGCTTACCTGTAAGGTCGTAACAACTATGGTTTAGAGAAGTAATTTAGGATATATTTAACTGAAGATTTTATTATTTTCTTTATTGTAATGAGAAAATTTAATATAATTTAATTATATTCTTTGCAAACACAACCAGTGAGGCTTACCCGTAAGGTCGTACAACTGCCGTTATGTTTGCTTAATCCTTTTCTAAACCAATAGGAGTATGCTTACCCGTAAGGTCGTAACAACTATGGTTTAGAGAAGAAATACTGAATACAGTTAATTGAAGATTTTATTTACCTTCTTATTTTTGTGTTCTTTATATTTTTTTCTTTCAATATATAAGTTCCTTTGAATCTTGTAATATGAAATTTATTATAATTAATAATATTCTTTGTAAACACAACCAGTGAGGCTTACCCGTAAGGTCGTACAACTGCCGTTATGTTTACTTAATTCTTTTCTAAACCAATAGGAGTATGGTTACCCGTAAGGTCGTAACAACTATGGTTTAGAAAAGTAGTTTCGAATATAATTAATTTGATAATTTTGGAATTAGTATGTTAAAATTTTTTAGAAGTTTTGGAAAAATGAATTTCGAAAATTTGATTTTGGAAAAAAATTTGAATATTTTATTTGAGAGTTTGAATTTGTGTACAGAGTCTTTAAGCTTGTGAGGCTTGTGTCGATCTGCTGTATAGTCAGCAAAGCTTGTGAGGCTTGTGTCGATCTGCTGTATAGTCAGCAAAGCTTGTGAGGCTTATGTTGATCTGACTTGGTCAGTTCAGTAAAGCTTGTGAGGCTTGTGGTGAACTGCTGTACAGTCAGCAAAGCTTGTGAGGCTTGTGGTGAACTGCACCCTGGACCAGTCAGCAAAGCTTGTGAGGCTTGTAAATCTGACTGACCGACCAGCAGTGCGCGTTCGGCGTATTTAAATACATTGCTCCTCCTCTTCTTGGGCTGGAAAAATTGCGGTGTCGAATCGGGTGGTTGCGTCATCTTGAGGCATCGAATCGCTGGTTGACATTTGTAACGGCGGTTGATAGTCATGTATCCTGTAGTGTTAATTGTGGCTAGTGGTGTGAGAAAACGGTGTCCAATGGTGCGGGGGTGTCATCCCTTCCAAACGTCGATTTTTGTGATAGTGGGGAAAATCCTATGTTTTAACACAGAGAGCGGCAGAGAGCGGTCCCTTATCCCTTCTCTAGGGTATTTTCCGGCGGCTCGTATCTTCTTTAAGGAGCGAGAGAGAACGATATATGTGCGACAGAGAAAGAGAGATGAGAGAGACAAAAGATATATCCTTCTCTTTCTTTCGAGTCAAAAATGATCAATTTTCTGTTACTTGCTGAAAATTATACAATGTTGGCAGTTTATAAATTATAAAATATGTTATTCTATTACATTTTGTTCTAAAATGAAAATACAAATTTGAACGGAAGTTATCGGTCTATTACAACAGGAGTTAAACGCATTACAAATTTTATAAACCTAATTATACATTAAACAATGAAATTTCTTATGCAAACTTTATAAAAACATTAGACTATTCATTCTAGCTAATATATCAATCATATTATTAAGTTATTTTATTAAATTAATACATTTTCCTTAGATTTTCTATTATTTATTTAAAATATTTGAAATTTAATTAGTTTTCGTAAGTAACAATGTGTTAGAATACAACTATTGTCCAGTAAAATGTTTTATCTAATGTGTATATTTCATAAAACTTGCATTAACAATGAAAATTACTTATAAATAGTCATAATAGTTAATTATTATTAAGAAAACGTACGAATTACAAATGTATTATTTAAATTCTAAACAGTTTATCATCTAAACTTAAAGTCTAGTTAGTTAATCTAGTAGAAAGAGACAAATGGATTATTATTACTATAAAAACATATTATAATAATGGATTTTCTCATCTCTTAATTTTTACTTAACATAATGCAACTTTTATCTTAAACAAAAATTATTTTTCTAATTGTAATTAATGAGATATCTAGCGTTATTAAAAAAAAAAAAAAAATACTCTTATGCTATAGTACATTGAGTCCCAAAAGATGCTGGAAAATGCGTCTCCGCGCAAGAAGATTGAGAAAAATCTATTTTTAGACGAGCCATGTGTTTTGGGGCTGATGTAGCTGACAAACATCTTCTTTGTCTCGGTTTTTCCTATAATTAACAATCTAGATATTCTACCATGAATTGAATTATTTATCTTACTAAATAATTATGAGCAAGATATTACAACTTGAATGAAAATGCTACGACTATTTTAATGATAGTTATTCGGAATACAAAATTTTACTAACTTAATAATCTAATTTACAATGAAATCATATATGATAAATTTATAATAACAGTCAATTATCTAAAATAAACTAAAACCTAAATGCTTTGTTATCAAAACTTGTTGATTTATATAATACAATAGCTATTATAGTAATTATTTATCGTTGGTTAATAAAGATTCTTTACATGATTATAGGTTGCGTTTATAAAATGCATATGGTTACTCATAGAGCTATATTTTTGGGTTTTTGTTACTAGATCTTTGTATTATTAATACAAAAACAACAAAGCTGTTGATTGCAATTTAACAAAGAATATATATAATTAATATTATTTTTTCCTAATTTCCTTACTGTTATATTTAATATCGGTTGTTGTTAAAATGATTTTATCTTTAACGGTTTGAGAGATATTGTCTAATAATGTAAAATAGTCTTTTCAGTATATAGTATAAGTCGTGTATTCAAAACTCGGAAAAGCGCGTCCCCGCGTGGGAAAGCGTCGTATCTATATTTAGTATGGGCCATGTGTTTTACAGCCCCAAGATTACGCATCCGCTAGGAACTATCGTCTGCTTAAGGCTAATTCCACATTTTCAAGGAATATTTCCAAGTCAAATGTAATTGTTCAAAATCCAAAAATGTTTGTTAAATTTGTGATATGTAATAAAACAGTTTATTTATTTATAGCAGAAGAAAAACAGAAGGTTGAATAAGTTTCATTATTTGAGTAGGAAAAATATTCTTTCATGAATGTGTCTTAAAGTAGTTATTGTAATTTTATATTTGTTTGTGATTGTGAATGGAAAACCTTATAAACTCTTATACCTCGCGTTTGGAACGGTTTGCTAGTTAGGTCAAACGTATAAAGGAAGAATTACAATTGTGATTATTGCACAAGGGTTTGTTTAACAATTCGTACTTAAATTATTATTTAAAATATATCCTTGTAGAAAATTAACCCTAATTTATAACTAACTCATTAATACAACTGAAGTATTTCTAAATAAAATTGTATTGCAGAAATATTGTAATTCAACTAAAGGTTTTATTATTATAATTTTTGTGACACATAGATATTATTTTCTTATTCGGATTGATACATGACTATGTTATATTAATAATCAATAATTAATATCTGGTGAACATTTTTACTAGAGTGAGTTACTTATTTTACATAAGAAAAAGTAATAATCTTTGGTAACAGATTTTCTAATATAGTTTACTACACTCGTAGTCGTGGGTATAATCAGTTAATTGCATGCACTGCGTCGTTGTTTTTTTTTGGCAGCTTGGGAAAATCCCCATAGCGCAGGTCACATCTACAACCCTTGGTGCAATAGTGTCGGTAGGGTAGTAGGTGTTCAGGGTTATGACTATGGTTCATCGCATAAAAATATATACAAAAAAAAAATTTTCCCATCGTAAACGGTTCCGTTACACGAATCACTCCAAAAATTATTATCGGATGAAAACGCCGAAATAGTTTGTCTACAAGAAACAAATTTAAAAGCCGATCAGAATATTAACATCAAAAACTTTACCTCTTACAACAAAAACAGACTAGATTGCAAAGCAGCAAGTGGTGGAGTAGCCACATTAATACAAAACAACATTTTTAGCCAAGAAATCAAACTAAATATCCAAATCGAAGCAATAGCAACTAAAATAGTGATAAATAATAGACCGATTGCAATCTGTAACATATACTTAAGTAATCGTTACGAGATTAATGCGGAATTACTTGAAGAACTAATCAAACAGCTCCCAAAACCCTACATCATTCTCGGAGACTTCAATAGTTACAATAAATTATGGGGCTCTTATAAAATAGATGAAAGGGGAATACTAATCGAGAAACTACTAATAAGAACCGACATTGTATTACTAAACGACGGCTCCCCAACACACTTTAACATATCAAACGCTACTACTAGCTCAATCGACTTGACTCTCTGCAGCAGCAGCTTAGCTCATGGGTTGGAATGGCGTGCTCTAACATACCTATGAGGCGTTTCGCCTCAACTCTCCCAGCGCGGCGCGCTAGCGTCAAATCATGCTATTTTCAAGTCGTGTTTACGATATCAATATGCATTTCAAAAAATTATGTGATAAGCGTTTCCAACGTATTTTTTCCTCAGCTTTCCAATGGCGTAGGTGGTTTTTCCGAAATTTTCCATTTTCCCCCCCAACAAGTATAAAACATACTATATCTCGAAAAGTATATTTTTAATATTTTTTTTTACCCCCTAGATCGAAAGCTGAGCATTTTTTACGTCGGAAAGGATTTTTTTCAGAATTTGCTCGAATGTTTTCTTAGAGAAACAGAACGCAAAAGAGCAGACGCAGCGTCTCCATCGCGCGCGGTTTTCGGCGCGCTGTACACCGCGTGGACTAGATGCATTTCGCTCTCTAACAACCACTTAAAATTTTAATTTCCTTAATAATAGCAACAATAAACTAGTATTTATATTAATAATTCTTTTTTTTAAAGTAGATAATTTTATTTTGTTTTGTTTTACGGGTTTTTTATGGAAGATTTGATATTCTGAACTCATTGACGTTTTTTTTAGTATTAATGTTGTTTTATTCATTGGAATAACGGCATGGTACTGTAAAGTTCCCGGTATAGATTTAATTTTACTTAACCTTGATTTTAGTTTCAAAACGGCTTTTTCATAGGTCTCTTTAGTGCTGTAAAAAACTTTAGTTTCTTTGCAATTACGTAAAGCCCAGTTGTAAAGGTCTTCTGGTGTTAAAATATGATTACTCGAAGAGAGTTGAAGACTTGCTCTTTTCGCCCCTCTTTTCAAATTTGCGCCTATACCATCGCACGCACCTTTACCGTGCGGTGTTGCATGAAAATGCCATTCAGCAGGAACTCCAAAATCTTTTTGATGAAACAGAAGATTTTGGAAGGTAGACTTGTTCTAAAAATGCTGACCTGCTCCATCAGTTAAGTAATAAATTTTCTTGACTATGAAATTACTTTTTAAATACGATATTATAATTTTTTGATATTCATAAACAGCAACAGTATCGTGATTTAGATTATCAGAAATTATAGCAATGCTTATATGTTTAAGATCTTGATTTTCGTTATAATATACCACTGTTGTAAAAACTGTTGCTTGATTATTGTTCCAGTGGAACGATTGTGTTGAATTTTGCACTATAAACGCATAGTTTTCTGCAAAATCACAACAAACAAGGAATTCTCCTTTTTGAAGGTTTTTTTTCAAATTGCTTAAGAAAAGATATTGTTCTCTCGCAAAGAAGTCATGAGTTTTAAATTTTATTAATTTTTCTCCCAGTATGTTCATGAATTCATAAACATTTACAGTTGTAGATACTATTGTGCAACGATCTGTCTGAAGCCATGACTCATACTGTATTTGAAAAATATCATTTCTCTCAAAACATTCAAGCAAATGTTTCCGTAATACAGGCATATTGGGGCAATCTAAACAGTCTCCCAAGTAACATTTCGAACTAGCATTACTACATACGATTGCTTGGATGCAATCGTGGTAGTTTTTAAGAAATAGTCGAGTACCTTCAGTTAAACTCTGTAAATTAATAGCATTTAACATCAGCTTGATATTTTCGTGGTGTACACATACGCATACATTATGCGTACCACTGCTTTCCGCTAGAACACAATGCGGCGGCCTCAATTGAGTAAATTTAGTGAAGCCAATATTAACAGATTCATGCTCTTTTTAAATAAACAATAAATTTCACGTAAATTACCAAGTAGTAACCTTTTCTGTACATGTTCTCTTTTACCATTATCCTGCTTAACAGATATACAATCTTTTAATCCGGGCATTACACGACTAATATCGTCCCTCTCATAAAAACGTTTAACTGAATCTACACTTTCAACTGGAAATATTTTGCCCCTTTTCTTTTCAGGTTTTGAAAAAATTCCACTTTCAGTTACTAACTTTTTCGCTTCTCGAGCTTCCCACTCAGTACAACCGAACTCTCTGATTAAGTCTCTGCGAGACCAAAAATCAGGAGCAAGCGTGAGTAGCTGAATTTTATCTTCCTTACCCGGTGATTCTAAAAATTTTTTTTTAATTGGTTGAGAACTGCCACGCCTGCTTTATGATATTCATCAGTACATTCAATTTTAGCTTTTTTGTCATCGCATGAACGCAAATCTAACTTATGTTTATAAAATTGACATTGACAGTTGTAACAAATTTTCGCTTTTTCTGTTACATGGGGATACGCACTCCTAAATATTGAAGGAAAATTCGACAAATTTTTACGCACAGAGTGATTAATTTTATTAAAAGGATTTATGCATTTCAGCTTCAAAGCTGGATCTATTTCAGTAGCGAGAAAATAAATGCAATAAATAAACCAAAAATAAATTATGATTTAATCAGCAAACACACGAAGAACACAAATATAACGGAAACAGCGTTAAAATTCTTAAACAATTTCAAGGATAACAAAGATCGAAAATTCATCAGACTTATATAATTGGATACAACAAATTACTCTCGGGCAAAAATTTTCTATACGCAAGCCACCTATCGGGTAAAAAGTAAGTGAGAAGCGTTGCGTCTGCTATTTCAAATTGATTGTAATGTTTTTGCTTCCTCAAAGAGGAAGCTTTGTAACGGTGAAAAAATTTTCGAAAAAGAAGTCTTCAAAAAGATGTTTTATGGTGGTATATGTGTATATTATTTGATTTTGATGATTTTTGATTTCGTGGATGTATGTATGTGTGTGTGTGCGTGTGTGTGTGTGTATATTTCAACTCTTAATATCTCCGAAACTAATCAACCGATTTTCGTCGGGTAAAGCTTATTCGCTTCGTCTTGCGGCAAAAGGAAAGTACCCTGATGGATTTGGGATTTTATTGATTTTCTTTTGTTTTATAACCAAAAAACGATTTTGAATTTTTAGTTTTTTTGATTTTTTCGTATCTTATAGTAATTATTACATAAAATAATATACTTCTCTTAAAAGGTATTCAAATTACCTACATTTTCTTTTTTAAAATTTAAAATTTAAAATATCTTCACTCTGTCATTTGTTATTAATGAAAACTTTTTTATATTTAAAAAATTAATATCTCAAAAAATAATTTATTTATCGACTTGAAATTTTAACTGTTACTTATTACACTTGTTGGTGGCAATATTGTGTTGCAATTTTAAGTGATTATCTATATGAATATATATTATACATTTATTTTCGAGAACTATCATTTTAATATTTTTATATAATGTAGTAAATTAAAATATCAAAACGTATTAATAGTGCCATTTTTAGCCCCTTCTTTTATCTCTTTTTAATCTCAATTTTTTTTAAACTTGCTGGTCTGTCAAAGCTTTTTTTAAAATAGGTACGTAATATACTATTTTGCAAGAAACTGGTATAAGACGCATCGGTTCAAAGTATTATTGAAATTCTTTAGCATTCCTTTTTATGAAAAATGTATTTTCAGAATTTCAATTTTTAATTAGGAAACGATGAATTAGTTTGAGGAAGCTAAGTGCCAAAGAATTGGCAGCGGTTTTTTTTGCGAAATAACCTATGAAAATGTCAATCGTGCATATAAGTGAAATTCGAAGTGCAAAAAGATATTCCATAAAGAATTAAAAATGATAAATAAAAATAATAAGGTTATTAGAGAGCGAAATACATCTAGTCCACGCGCTGTACAGCGCGCCGCATACCGCGCACGAAGGAGACGCTGCGTCTGCTCTTTCGCGTTCTGTTTCTCTAAGAAAAACATTCGAGCAAATTTTGCAAAAAATCCTTTCCGACGTAAAAAATGCTCAGCTTTCGATCTAGATGATAAAAAAAAATATTAAAAATATACTTTCCGAGATATAGTATCTTTTATACTTTCTGAGGGTGAAAATGGAAAATTTCGGAAAAACCACTTACACCATTGGAAAGCTGAGGAAAAAATACGTCGGAAACGCTTATCACATAATTTTTTGAAATTCATATTGATATCGTAAACACGACTTGAAAATAGCATGATTTGACGCTCGCGCGCCGCGCTGGGAGAGTTGAGGCGAAACGCCTCCTATACGGCAGCGATCATTATCCGGTTATCACGAAAACCCTATGCAATCAAAATAATAATAACACCCACATACCAAGATGGAAATTCCACAAAGCCAATTGGCCCAGATACCAAGAAATAATATCAGAAAAAATAGAGGAGCTTGAAGCAATTATAGATAACAACATAAACAATAACAAATACAACATAGACCTTATAATGAACACTCTATCAGAAATCATAATAAAGGCAGCCAATGACAGCATACCAAAGACCAAAGGCTCTCCAGAAAGAAAAAATGTACTTTGGTGGAACAGTAAGTGAGAAACTGCAATAAAAGAAGCCAAAAAATATTTCAACAAATTCAAAAAAAAGAAAACACTACAAGCTAGAGTAGATTACAAGAAACACAAAACTATCGCTAAAAGAACCATTAAAGATGCAAAAAAAAATTCATGGCTAAATTTTCTGGAAACAATCGACACCAACGTACCTATCGGAATAATATGGAAAAAAATAAAATCCATCGAAGGATACAATAGCCTGCAAATTCCAACACTAATAGAGAATAATGAACATATAAATGATAACTATACCATAGCCAACTTGCTAGCTGAGAAATTCGCGGAAAACTCTAGCGATAACAACCTCAACGCTGAATTCTTAGAATACAAAAACAAAAATAGAAAAATCAAACATAGATTTAAACCTAATAGATAACAACAAGGAACACCCACTTAATTCTGAATTTTCACTAAACGAACTAATAGATGCTCTAAAAAACAGTAAAAATACCAGTCCCGGACTAGACGATATTCCAAATATATTCTTAAAGCAATTACCAGATAAAGCAATAGCTTCCTTATTAAAAACATATAACTTGATTTGGACCAAAAAAATATTTCCTAGTATCTGGAACCAAGCCACAGTAATTCCAATTCCCAAGCCGGGCAAAGACAAACACGACAAAGAGAGCTATCGACCGATAGCGCTAACATCCTTGAGAAAATACTAAACAAAAGGCTCAGATGGTACCTAGACATGAAAAACATTCTAAGTAAACAACAAAGTGGTTTCCGCGAAAACTGTTCTACAGCTGACTGTCTAGTTAATCTTGAATCTAACATATGCGACGCCTTCTCAAGAAACCAACACCTAATAGCAGCATGCTTGGATATGGAAAAGGCATATGATCTAATATGGCGTCGTAGAATAATAAAGATACTCATCAAACTTAAAATTACAGGAAACATATTACACTTTATCAGTAAATATAGAAAACGGAGTTCCGCAAGGCTCATGTATAAGCGTGACGTTATTCTTACTAGCTATAAATGATATCCAAGAACACATCGATCCTCCTGTCCTTACCACTATATTTGCAGATGATGTAACAATCTTCCTCGCAGGCAAAAACATAAAAACAAGTGAGAAAATCTTGCAACAAACTCTAGATAAACTAGTAGCTTACACGAAAACATCTGGCTTCAAAATATCTCAAAGGAAAACTCAGGTAATCATTTTCAACAAATCACATATCAAAAATGCCCCCATAGAATTAAAAATAGATAACAAAACTTTAAAAACAGTCAATCAAATAAGAATCCTAGGACTATTTTTTGATAATAAACTATCATGGATACCCCATATTAATAACCTAAAAAGACAATGCATCTCTCGAATGAATGTAATAAAAGTCTTAGCAGCCAAGAACTGGGGAGCCTCTCAAAAAATCCTTACAAACACTTATAAAGCACTAGTACAATCGAGAATTGACTACGCATGCATGGTGTATAGTTCCGCTAGTGATAAAACCCTAGAAAAACTCGACACTATACTCAACACCAACATGCGAATAGCAATAGGAGCTTTTCGAACTAGCCCGATCATCAGTATACTCAGCGAAAGTGGAATGACGCCTCTGAACCTTAGAAGAGAAAAACTAACAATGAACTATGCTATCCGACTGTACACCAATCCGGAAAACCAGGCTCACCATTTATTACTCAAGAATATCAAAACTTACAAAGATGCCAGAACCAAAACCAAATACCCCTTCTATTACCGAGCAATATCACTTTTCGATAAATACAATATTCATTTGAACGATACATATGTTAGTAAACTACCAACCAATATAAATTCAATAAACGACGATATTCAAATCAATGAACTCTGCATAAACAAAAAAAATAGCTATTACACAACCATAAAATCATACCCTAACTACACTCACATTACAACATCCTACGCCCGAAATAATAACTCAATAGGAGCAGTAGCGTCCCTACCTCAAGAAGAAAACACATTACTAAAACTACCATCATGGATCAGTCTCCAATCAGCGGCAGAAATTTTATTATCAGTAATAATGAAAGAAAATTACCTCTCCACCAATAGAATAATGATTCAATAATGATTCACACAGCTAGCAACGAATTACTCAATAGACTATTAAATAAAAAACCACAAAAAACACTGACCAAACACCTAATCCACAACTTAAAGAAGCTAGATAAAAAAATTCTCATTTGCCACTCCAAATTCCCCCTTGAAGTATCCAAAAAACTCAAACAACTATCCACTCTTGCAAGCAAATTAGAATTCGCAAAAGTGCACCAGAGTATTGACTAAAAGGATATGAAAAAATTAGTCAACATCAACATTAAAAATGAATGGAACAAAATCTGGACTTGTGAAAGCAACAAATGTCAACTCCGAAAAGTCAAAACAAACGTATCAGCTGGAAACCCAGCTATCAAATTCCAACGGAAAGACCAAATTATCATCACTAGACTACGCATCGGTCACACTACAATTAGCCATCAACATCTACTCAGCAAAGAAGAGAAATATTTATGCAACCACTGTAAAGTACCCAGTAATGTAGAACATATATTAATCGACTGTCCAGTTTTTGAAGACGAAAGGAGAAAACTCAATTTAACAAAAAACATACCAGAAATGCTTAACAACCACAAACAATGCAAATCAATAATTCAGTTCATAAATAATTGTAATCTCCGACACCTCATCTAAATAAAAATCTGTTAATTATAGTATATACAATGTAATCTAATACACAACACAATGTAATATAACACCAATTCAGTCTGTATTCCAATATAAATATGTAGAAATATGCAAATAAATGTACAAACATGTAACGTCGCTAATACCCTACGCCGGAGGATGCGACAGTAAATTATTCAATAAAAAAAAAAATCTAATAATAATACATTAATACTATAAATATAGTGTATTTAACATGACTAAAAAAATTTTTTTTAACAAAATGTCGATATTTTAGAAACAGCACAAACAATTATTGATAATAAATCCCCTATCTTGTTGGTTTCTTAACCAATTTTAATTATCAAGGTCTCATTTTATTCTTTCACGGGGACTTACCCAAGGAAAAATTCAAAATTATTCAAGACCCAGAAAGATATAGCCAATTGAAGATAATTATTTTTATAACCTCATTCGTGATTTTATAAACAATTATAACTACCTTAAATGTTATCAAATGTATTGGAGGGTGTACGTAAGTGCTGTGCGGTACTGTGCTGTGCGATGCTGCGTGATGCCCGTGTTATTGGTGCGTTGGCTACTTACGGAACTACTTTTCTGATTGGTCGGTATTTAAACGTCAACCAATCAGCAGCGTAGTTCTATAAGTAGCCAATGCACCAACAGCACCGGCATCGGAAACGCACCGCACAGCACAGTACAGCGCTTATGTACACCCTTCCTAAGGTCACGTTTAACAAATTTGTATAAGTTCGCCTTTCCTTAAATGTTATCAAATGTATTGAAGGATGTACGTAAGCGCTGTGCGGTACTGTGCTGTGTGATGTTGCGTGATACCCGTGTTATTGGTGCATTGACTACTTACGGAACTACTTTTCTGATTGGTCGGTATTTAAACACCAACCAATTAGCGGCGTAGTTCTACAAGTAGCCAATGCACCAACAGTACCGGCATCGGAAACGCACCGCACAGCACAGCACAGCGCTTATGTACACCCTCCAATATATTTGATAACATTTAAGGTAGTTATAATTGTTTATAAAATCACGAATGAGGTTATAAAAATAATTATCTTCAATTGGTTATAACTTTCTGGGCCTTGAATAATTTTGAATAGAACTTTAAATAGAAAAAAACATCGTAGTATTTCTAAATTTAAACAACAAAATTGAGTTTCCAGTTGTATTAAATTTTACTATATTTTTTTTAACAATTCACGCTAAAAATGGAGGTTGGCGAGCGAAGCGAGCAGGGGGCGGAGCCCCCCTAGTATATATATCTATGCTATATAGTTGTAAGCTGAATTGAGTCGTTAATCCTCCACATCCCTCCGCATCCCTCCGCAAAGTGCCGTCCACAAAACAACGTAAAATTCACTGTTTTTTGCATTATTTGGGGTCTGCATTGTCCCTCCGCATGTTCCTCCGCGTCCCTCCGCGTCCCTCCGCATCACTCCGCGTCCCTCCGCAAAAAGGGTCTTGTCCCTCCGCGTCCCTCCACGTCCCTCCGCAAAAAGGGTCTTGTCCCTCCGCATCCCTCCGCGTCCCTCCGCGTCCCTCCGCATTGTCCCTCCGCATTGTCCCTTCGCATTGTCCTCCGCATTGTCCCTCTAATGACAACTCTGTGATGCAGAAGACACTTCTGTCGACAACTTTTGCATCGCTTCCTTGTCAGTTCTTCACCTCGATATACAAATAACAGGCTGCTTTCTGAAAACAAACTATGCCACCCTCCTGCCATCAGCGCAAGAAGCGCGCTCGCGCATTTATTATAATGCGCGCCTTTTCTCCGCAATTAACGACACCAATTAATTACAGAGCAACTTTTTGAAAGGAAACTTCTTAACTATTCAAATCAAGGATAACGCCAAACTCACGCGAGCGCAGCGCGGCTTATGCGCATTCATTTGACAGTTCAATTACAAGTCGAACGCTGTCCGTATTTTTTCTTTCCAAAGAAAAGTGCAGCAACTGCAAACAGAGCATGAGAAAACGGCGAGAGACGGATTAAGTGCATTGGTTAGTTCTTTCTCTTCCCCTCTCTCTATCTCTCTCTTCTTTTCTCTCATTCTCTTACATACATATAATGTAGGGGAGGCGTTGCCGAGCACGTCCTCGAACATCTCGCGTCATCATCCTTCTCTACGTTAAAAGTAAATAAACAGAAATGTAGTAAAAATAAAAATTTAGAGTATGAATCATATTTTGGTAATATAAGTTATGTTTGTAAATTTTGTTCGGCAGTATATTGGAAAGAAGAAAATCATAAATCAATTTGTTGTAGTATGGGTAAAATAATTTTGTCTCCGCTAAGTATATATAATAAAACACTAAAGAATCTATTATTATATGATAATAATTTTCGAACTTTAATCAGATATTATAATAACTTATTTTGCTTTGCTACATTTAGTGCAAACGTAAAATACGAAAAGAAAAAAGCTATTTATCATTTAAAAATTCAAAGACATGTTTGTCATCACACGCCAAATACTTTATTACCAAAAAAAATGCAGAACCTTCGTGTGGTCGTTTATTGGTTGTTTATAACAATGTTGATATTTGTGTCACCACTATTGTACAAATTCTTTATGAAATCCTCAAAATACCGTACAAAGATATATATATATATATATATATATATATATATATATATATATATATATATATATATATATATATATATATATATATATATATATATATATATATATATATATATATATATATATATATATATATATATATATATATATATATATATATATATATATATATATATATATATATATATATATATATATATATATATATATATATATATATATATATATATATATATATATATATATATATATATATATATATATATATATATATATATATATATATATATATATATATATATATATATATATATATATATATATATATATATATATATATATATATATATATATATATATATATATATATATATATATATATATATATATATATATATATATATATATATATATATATATATATATATATATATATATATATATATATATATATATATATATATATATATATATATATATATATATATATATATATATATATGATGACAATACTGCAACTGAAATGAAAATAAAGAGTCATAAAGATTTAACTCCAGAACATTTAAAATTATTGACAGAAGCTTTAAATAGTAATCCTTATGCTAAACAGTATAAATATTTACACGAAATAACTAATACAGAGAAACTTTCAAATTATAAATTATATTTTGTTCGTAAGAATAATAATCAAAACCATAATTATACTAAACCATTAACGTCGGAATGTGCAGCTATAATTATTTCCAAATCAGGAATCCCTCATAATTATGATCTATGCGTTTATCCAAAAAATAGTTCTAATCTAAAAGAATACACATATTTAAGTAAATTATCACATCATGTTGACCCAATAGTATTTCCATTATTTTTTCCTTCGGGAGATTTAGGCTGGAGTATTGGTTATACTAAAAAACCATATGATTCAAAAGAAAACCTTCTAACAATATTACAGCACTATTCTTATAGATTAGCTTACAGACCAAATTCAGAAAATTTCAATCCACTTTTATTTGGAGGGAGACTAGCCCAACAATTCTTTTTACATGCCTATATTATGATAGAAAACAATAGAATGAATTATTGTAGGCAGAAACAAAAAAAAATTACGTACTGAATGTTATCAAGGTTTGAGGGATCATGTTATAAATAGTGTATTAAATATATCAGAAAATTTTGAAAAAAAAGAAAGACTAGGAAATATTTTTGTACTACCAGTAACTTATATAGGCAGTCCTAGATATATGCAGCAACATTTTCAAGATGAAATGGCAATAGTAAGAAATATTGGTCGACCTGATTTATTTATAACTATGACGTATAATCCTAAGTGGAAAGAATTAAAAATGTATTAACGACATTTCCTATCGGAACTACGCCCAATGATATACCAAATATTACAGTTAGATTATTTTATACAAAATTTAAGTGTCTACTTAACGATATAGAAAACCATCAAATTTTTGGAAATGCTTTAGCTTATGTGTATACTATTGAATTTCAGAAAAGAGGATTACCGCATGCACATCTTGTAGTAACAATAGATCATAAAAATAAATTAATGATACCAGAAGCTATTAATAAACACATTTCTATTGAGATACTTTCTAATAATGATAAAAAATTACAAAAATTAGTTATAAAACATATGTTACATGGACCACATAGTGAAAATTCTCCGTGTTACGATAAATGTAAAGACGTTCGTAAAAAAAATTTTCCTAAACCTTTTCAATCGTCAACAACATTTAAAAAAAATGATTATCCTCAATATAAACGAACAAATAATTCTTCTGATAATTACACATATCGACTTAAAAGAAGTAAAAAAATTATTCCAGTAGATAATTCAATGGTAGTTCCTTACAATAAATTTTTATTAGAAAAATATAAATGTCATATTAATGTTGAATATTGTGCTTCAATTCAAAGCATCAAATATATTTGTAATTATATACATAAAGGTAGTGATAGAGCTTTTTGTACATTAAAAAAAATGATGACAAATAAAATCGAATATATGATGAAATTACTGAATATATTGATGGCCGGTACTTGAGCCCAATGAAAGCAGCATGGCGGTTACAAAAATTTCCCTTATGGGGAAGGAGTCATACTGTTATCCGTTTAGCAGTTCATACAGAAAATCAACAAAAAATTGTCTTTGAAGAAAATTATGAAATAGATGCTCTTGTTAATTGGAAAACAACTTTAACAGCGTGTTTTGACTTCAATAAAAATGAAAAATTTGCAAATATTATAAAATACGTTAATATACCGCATTATTATATATTTAACGCAAAAAAAAATTGGGTAAAACCTGAACGTGAACAAAAACATTATGCTATTGGACGTTTAAATATAGTATCTCCAAAAGATTCTGAAAGATTCGCTTTAAAATTAATATTAAGTCGTATAAAAGGCGCTATATCCTTTAAAGATTTACGTACATATAAAAATGTAACGTATAATACTCATAAAGAAGGTGCGACTGCAATGGATTTAATAGAAAACGATTTATAAATTTAAAAAATTTTTGAAGAAGCATGTCGTATCATGTTACCTTTTCAATTACGTAAATTTTTTACTTCGTTTCTACTAACAGAAAATATTCAAGCCAATATTATTTGGGAAAATTTTAAAAAATACTTTAGTGAAGGTTTTCATGAAAATAAAGATAACTTAGTTAATAGCTTAGATAATAGCTCATATAAATAAATTATTATTGTTGGAAGATTTATCTTGTACAGATTTTGGATTACCTGAACCTGATCCCATCATAAATGATATAAAATACGATAGTAAAATAATTTCAATTAGTAAGGAAATATTCGAAGATATGTTTACAAAATTAAATGAAGATCAAAAATTTATTTTCAAACAACTTATAAAAAATATAAATAAAATAAATTTTATAGACGGTCCTGGAGGTTCGGTTAAAACATTTTTATATAAAACTTTAATTTATTATTTTCTATCAAAAGGAAAAAATATTATATCAATGGCTTGGACTGGTATAGCGTCTATTCTATTACCCAAAGGAATGACTACTCATAGAACCTTTAGATTTCCATTAGATTTAAATAGTATTGAAAATCCTTTTTCAAAATTAGATTCAGATAAAAAGAAATTAAAAGAAACAGCAGTCATAATCTGGGATGAAGCATCTATGATACCCAAAAAAGCTTTAGAAATTATTGACAGAACTTTAAGAGATTTATGAACAAACGATTTACCTTTTGGGGGAAAATTAATAATTTTAGGAGGTGATTTTCGACAAATACTCCGAGTAATGAAAAACGGATTTAGAAGTGCTATAATTGAAGACACTATTAAATATTCTGAACTTTGGCATTTATTTAAAATTTTCAAATTAAAACACAATATTCGTTCTCAGAATAACGAATTCTCAAAATTATTATTACAAATTGGAGACGGTAATATAAATCCTTTTATAATACCTAATAATTGGAGAACTAACGATGTTTTCTTACTAATTTATAAAAATATTAATAAAATAAATGATTATGATCGTGTTATTTTAGCACCTCATAATGAAGTCATTAAATTTTTGAATAAAAAAATTTTAATGTTATTAAATGGTGATAAGAAGACTTATTATAGTACACAGTATGCGACTCATAAAGGTTTTGATCAAAGTGATGACAACATTCATCTACTTTTTCCAATAGAAATATTAAACAATATTTATGAAGGTTTGCCACCTCATAAATTAGATTTAAAAATTAATGCTATTGTTATGTTAATTAGAAATTTGAGTATACACGAAGGTTTTTGTAACGGTACTAGACTTAAAATAACCAAATTATTTAGATATAATATTGAATTAGGTAATAGATTTTTTATTCCAAGAATTACATTAAATATAGGAGAATCTTCTTCATTACCGTTTATTCTTTATAGAAAACAGTTTCCATTACCATTAGCATTTTGCATGACCATTAATAAATCTCAGGAACAAAGTTTTGATTATGTAGGGTTATACATCAAAAGGCAATTATTCAAAAACGTGCAACATATTTTAATAATAATACTATTGTACTCATCAACATCAATTATTTACCTACCTAAAAAAAAATCTGCATTATCATTTGTGGAACTGAAAAACATCTATAGTTGACGTCAATTTTATAGTGAATCGTCGAAACTCTGGACCCCCCCGTAGGTTCGATAGCGAAAAGCCACGTTCTGATACTAACCTCGAAAATATTTTTTTAATCCTCGTAATGCTCGACATTCTTAACCTAAACACCAAAAAGACTTGACAGTAGCTATTTTTCCTACTAAATCGTGTAACAATTTAACAGCTTGATTTAATGAGTGCGCAGTCGAACCATTAAGAATGCCGAGCATTACGAGGATTAAAAAAATCTTTTTGAGGTTAGTATCAGAACGTGGCATGTTACTATCGAACCTACTTTAATTACGCTTTAGCAATCCCAAAAATATGAGAAATAAGTAGTCTTATCCTAAGTAGATTTAACTCGCGATATGAATATAAGTCCTGATTTCTCAATATCTTTTGAGGTTAGGATCACAAAGTGATACGATACTGTCGAACTGACTTAAATTTATGATTAACTGACTTTAAAAACATACGAAATGACTACCCTAACTTGTTTTGTCTGTAAAATCGATCACTGATCTTTGTTTGTATAAAAATTTTGTGATTTATGGTTTACTAAGCAGTTATATAAAAATCTTGAATCGTCTGAAAATAACAAGATTTATGAACATCGATCTCGAAAGCCCTATTAAGGTCATTTGGAGGGGGATTCATCAATAATATGTTCACTGGCGGTAGTTTATTGGATGAATCTTGATTTTTTTTACACTTCCAGGCGTCATATTGGGCCGCTATATTGGATTTATGAATTCTGCCATATAGCATCTTAAAGTACTTGGAAAGACAAATTTTTTCAGCAAAAAATCAGTTTTGTAAGTGTCCCCAAATTTTGGCGAGAGCCTTGATCGATTTGACGTGAAACGTCGCATATATACAAAATAATTTAGAAAATTCATTAGAAATTGAAAATATTGTTTGGGAAAAAATTCTTAACAATTAGTTATATAATTAAATATGTATATATATATTTATTGCATATATTTATTAAAAAATATGTTCATATATATTCATCAAACCAAATTTCTCAATATAAAATATACGCAATAAAGTATAAAATAAAGGAGAAATTATTTGAATGATAAGAGATTTTAATAATTAGCTAAATGAAAATTCTATATAAAATTTAATTAAGGTGACTCCAGCGGTCTAGTAGACCTAAAGCTATGAACATTTTTTACAAAAACTCATTTACACATTCCAATCTGAAAACTGATATGACAGGAAGCAGAGTTCTTAACATAACGGAAAATATTTTTGTTAGAAAATTTCCAATTTTGCAAAAGTATATTTTGTCCATTAAAAAAAAATTGAATAAGAAATACAAATCTTTTTTGTTTTTCATTCAATTTTAATTTGCAAGGTCTCATTTTCTTCCTTGTTAAATTATAGGGCGAGTCAACGATATCAAAATTGAAAAATTTTCAAAACCTGCAAAGTTATATGCAATTGTTTGTAGATTTGTCACTGAATTTTAAAAACAATTGCATATAACTTTGCAGGTTTTGAAAATTTTTCAATTTTGATATCGTTGACTCCCCCTGAAATTTAACAAGGAAGAAAATGAGACCTTGCAAATTAAAATTGAATGAAAAACAAAAAAGATTTGTATTTCTTATTGAATTTTTTTTAATGGACAAAAAATACTTTTGCAAAATTGGAAATTTTCTAACAAAAATATTTTCCGTTATGTTAAGAACTCTGTTTCCTGTCATATCAGTTTACAGATTGGAATGTGTAAATGAGTTTTTGTAAAAAATGTTCATAGCTTTAGGTCTACTAGACCACTGGAGCCACCTTAAGTTTCGATTGGATCCATATAAAAATACAAATAAAGTCAAAGAAAAGATTTTTAAATCAAACTTTATAAAATGATTGTGCTTTTATATTTTCAAAAAACAAATGTCACAATATAAAATGTACGCAATAATAGTATAAAATAAATGAGAAATTGTTTAAACGATATTATAAGAGTTCTAAATCAATAGATAAATGAAATCGGTATACGAAATTTATTTAGGTTTCAGTTTATACATATAATAATAATATAGGGGGCGCGGTCCCTCTATTATGTATACATATATATATATATATATTGCAATGTTCCGGAAGAAAGTTCCAAGGAAGCTTACAGTGGAAGGTTAATGGAACCTTCCAGGAAGCTAACTGAAACATTCAGAAATGTTACATTGGAAGATTTCTAAGTAAGCTTCCAGAAAGATTCCAGGAAGGAAACAGAAAAAGTTTCAAATACTTAACTATGAACTATTACATGGAAGCTCCACGGCACCTTCCAAAAAGCTTACATAGAATATTATCGAAAATGAGCACTAGAAGCTTCGCGGAATGCTCTTGGAAACTAACATAAAGCTTCTAGGAAGAATAAAAGTTAAATTACATATAAAGATTAAGTGAAGCTTTTGAAATATATTGCAGGAAGCTTCCTCTAGAAGTTCAAATTAAAACTTGAGGAAAGCTTTCATGGAAGATTCTAGGAAGTATTCAAGCAAGGTTCCTGACATATAAATAAAGCCACTGGCCTAAAGTTATAACGGAAGCTTCCAGCTAGATTCTGGAGTAACCTTTTTAGGAAGCTTCCAGTAAACTTTAGGAAAGACTAACATAAAGGTTCCAAAAGTGCTACGGTGAAAAGTTACTCAAAATTTACGACAAAGTTTCCATGAACCTTACATAAACGATTACTGAAATGAGCACTGGAAGCTTCGCGGAAGGGTCTTGGAAGCTAACATAAAACTTCTAGGAAGAATAAAAGTTAAATTACATATAAAGATTACGTGAAGCTTTTGAAATATATTCCAGGAAGCTTCCTCTGGAAGTTCCAATTAAAACTTGAGGAAAGCTTTAATGGAAGATTCTAGGAAGTATACAAAGAAGGCTCCTGACATATAAATAAAGCCACTGGCCTAAAGTTATAACGGAAGCTTCCAGCTAGATTCCGGAGTAACGTTTTTAGGGAGCTTCCAGAAAGCGTTAAGAAAGTCTAACAGAAAGGTTCCAAAAGTGCTACGGTGAAATGGTGCTCAATACTTACGAGCAAGCTTCCACGAAGCTTACATAAACGATTACTGGAATGAACACTGAAAGCTTCGCGGAAGGCTCTTGGAGGCTAGCATAAAGATTCTAGGAAGAATAAAAGTTAAATTACATTTGAAGATTACGTGAAGCTTTTGAAATATATTCCAGAAAGCTTCCTCTGGAAGTTCCAATTAAAACTTGGGGAAAGCTTTCATAGAACATTCTAGGAAGTATTCAAGGAATGCTCCTGACTTATAAATAAAGCCACTGGTCTAAAGTTATAACGGAAGCTTCCGACTAGATTCCGGAGTAACCTTTTTAGGAAGCTTCCAAAAACCGTTAGGGAAGACTAACAGAAAGGTTCCAAAAGTGCTACGGTGAAATGTTACTCAAAATTTACGAGAAAGTTACCATGAACCTTACATAATCGATTACTGAAATGAGCACTGGAAGCTTCGCGGACGGCTCTTGGAAGCTAACATAAAGCTTGTAGGAAGAATAAAAGTTAAATTACATATGAAGATTACGTGAAGCTTCTCAAATATATTCCAGGAAGCTTCCTCTGTAAGTTCCAATTGATACTTGAGGAAAGCTTTAATGGAAGATTCTAGGAAGTATTCAAGCAAGGTTCCTGACATATAAATAAAACCACTGGTCTAAAGTTATATTGGAAGCTTCCAGCCAGATTCCGGAGTAACCTTTTTTGGAAGCTTCCCGAAACCGTTAGGGAAGACTAACAGAAAGGTTACAAAAGTGCTGCGGTGAAATGTTACTCAAAATTTACGAGAAAGCTTCCATCAAGCTTACATAAACCATTACTGAAATGAGGACTGGAAGCTTCGCGGAAGGCTCTTGGAAGCTAGCATAACGATTCTAGGAAGAATAAAAGTTAAACTAAATATGAAGATCACGTGAAGCCTTTCAAATATATTCCAGGAAGCTTCCTCTGTATTTCCAATTAAAATTTGGGGAAAGCTTTAATGGAAGATTCTAGGAAGTATTCAAGCAAGGTTCCTGACATATAAATAAAGCCACCGGCCTAAAGTTATAACGGAAGCATCCCGCTGGATTCCGAAGTAACCGTATTAGGTAGCTTCCAGTAAACTTTAGGGAAGACTAACAGAAAGGTTCCAAAAGTGCTACGGTGAAAAGTTACTGAAAATTTACGAGAAAGTTACCATGAACCTTACATAAACGATTACTGAAATGAGCACAGGAAGCTTCGCGGAAGGGTGTTGGAAGCTAACATAAAGATTCTAGGAAGAATAAAAGTTAAATTACATATAAAGATTACGTGAAGCTTTTAAATATATTCCAGGAAGCTTCCTCTGGAAGTTCCAATTAAAACTTGAGGAAAGCTTTAATGGAAGATTCTAGGAAGTATTCAAGCAAGGTTCCTGACATATAAATAAAGTCACTGGCCTAAAGTTATAACGGAAGCTTCCACCTAGATTCCGGAATAACCTTTTTAGGGAGCTTCCAGAAAGCGTTAAGAAAGTCTAACAGAAAGGTTCCAAAAATGCTACCGTGAAATGTTACTCAATACTTATGAGTAAGCTTCCACGAAGCTTACATAAACGATTACTGAAATAAGCACTGAAAGCTTCGCGGAAGGCTCTAGGAAGCTAGCATAAAGATTCTAGGAAGAATAAAAGTTAAATTACATATGAAGATTACGTGAAGCTTTTGTAATATATTCCAGAAAGCTTCCTCTGGAAGTTCCAATTAAAACTTGGGGTAAGCTTTCACGGAACATTCTAGGAAGTATTCAAACAAGGCTCCTGACGTATAAATAAAGCCACTGGCCTAAAGTTATAACGGAAGCTTCCGGCTAGATTCGGGAGTAACCTTTTTAGGAAGCTTCCAGAAACCGTTAGGGAAGACTAACAGAAAGGTTCCAAAAGTGCTACGGTGAAATGTTACTCAAAATTTACGAGAAAGTTTCCATGAACCTTACATAAACGATTACTGAAATGAGCACTGGAAGCTTCGCGGAGGCTGCTGGAAGCTAACATAAAGCTTGTAGGAAGAATAAAAGTTAAATTACGTGTAAAGATTATGTGATGGTTTTGAAATATATTCCATGAAGCTTCCGCTGGAAGTTCCAATTAATCTTGAGGAAAGCTTTCATGGAAGATTCTAGGAAGTATTCAAGTAAGGCTCCTGACGTATAAAAAAAGCAACTGGACTAAAGTTATAACTAAGCTTCCGGCTAGATTCCGAAGTAACATTTTTAGGAAGCTTCCAGAAACCGTTAGGGAAGACTAACAGAAAGGTTCCAAAAGTGCTACGGTGAATTGTTACTCAATACCTACGAGCAAGCTTCCACGAATCTTACATAAACGATTACTGAAATGAGCACTGGTAGCTTCACCGAAGGCTTTTCGAAACTAGCATAAAGATTCTAGGAAGAATAAAAGTTAAATTACATATGAAGATTACGTGAAGCTTTTGAAATATATTGCGAGAAGTTTCCACTGGAAGTTCAATTAAAACTTGAGGAAAGCTTTCATGGAAGATTCTAAGAAGTATTCAAGCAAGGCTCCCGACGTAAAAATAAAGCCACTGGCCTAAAGTTATAACCAAAGCTTCCGGCTAGATTCCGGAATAACCTTTTTTGGAAGCTTCCCGAAACCGTTAGGGAAGACTAACAGAAAGGTTCCAAAAGTGCTACGGTGAAATGTTACTCAATACCTACGAGCAAGCATCCACGAATCTTACATCAACGGTTACTGAAATGAGCACTGGAAGCTTCGCAGAAGGCTCTTGGAAGCTAGCATAAAGATTCTGGGAAGAATAAATGTTAAACTACTTAATAAGACTACGTAAAGCTTTGGAAATATATTCCAGGAAGCTTCCTCTGGAAGTTCCAATTAAAACTTGAGGACAGCTTTCATGGATGATTCTAGGAAGTATTCAAGTAAGGCTCCTGACGTATAAATAAAGCCACTGGCCTAAAGTTATAACGGAAGCTTCCAGCTAGATTCCGGAGTAACGTTTTTGGGAGCTTCCAGAAAGCGTTAAGAAAGTCTAACAGAAAGGTTCCAAAAGTGCTACGGTGAAATGTTGCTCAATACTTACGAGCAAGCTTCCACGAAGCTTACATAAACGATTACTGGAATGAACACTGAAAGCTTCGCGGAAGGCTCTTGGAGGCTAGCATAAAGATTCTAGGAAGAATAAAAGTTAAATTACATTTGAAGATTACGTGAAGCTTTTGAAATATATTCCAGAAAGCTTCCTCTGGAAGTTCCAATTAAAACTTGGGGAAAGCTTTCATAGAACATTCTAGGAAGTATTCAAGGAATGCTCCTGACTTATAAATAAAGCCACTGGTCTAAAGTTATAACGGAAGCTTCCGACTAGATTCCGGAGTAACCTTTTTAGGAAGCTTCCAAAAACCGTTAGGGAAGACTAACAGAAAGGTTCCAAAAGTGCTACGGTGAAATGTTACTCAAAATTTACGAGAAAGTTACCATGAACCTTACATAAACGATTACTGAAATGAGCACTGGAAGCTTCGCGGACGGCTCTTGGAAGCTAACATAAAGCTTGTAGGAAGAATAAAAGTTAAATTACATATGAAGATTACGTGAAGCTTTTCAAATATATTCCAGGAAGCTTCCTCTGTAAGTTCCAATTGATACTTGAGGAAAGCTTTAATGGAAGATTCTAGGAAGTATTCAAGCAAGGTTCCTGACATATAAATAAAACCACTGGTATAAAGTTATATTGGAAGCTTCCAGCCAGATTCCGGAGTAACCTTTTTTGGAAGCTTCCCGAAACCGTTAGGGAAGACTAACAGAAAGGTTACAAAAGTGCTGCGGTGAAATGTTACTCAAAATTTACGAGAAAGCTTCCATCAAGCTTACATAAACGATTACTGAAATGAGGACTGGAAGCTTCGCGGAAGGCTCTTGGAAGCTAGCATAACGATTCTAGGAAGAATAAAAGTTAAACTAAATATGAAGATCACGTGAAGCCTTTGAAATATATTCCAGGAAGCTTCCTCTGTATTTCCAATTAAAATTTGGGGAAAGCTTTAATGGAAGATTCTAGGAAGTATTCAAGCAAGGTTCCTGACATATAAATAAAGCCACCGGCCTAAAGTTATAACGGAAGCATCCCGCTGGATTCCGAAGTAACCGTATTAGGTAGCTTCCAGTAAACTTTAGGGAAGACTAACAGAAAGGTTCCACAAGTGCTACGGTGAAAAGTTACTCAAAATTTACGAGAAAGTTACCATGAACCTTACATAAACGATTACTGAAATGAGCACAGGAAGCTTCGCGGAAGGGTGTTGGAAGCTAACATAAAGATTCTAGGAAGAATAAAAGTTAAATTACATATAAAGATTACGTGAAGCTTTTAAATATATTCCAGGAAGCTTCCTCTGGAAGTTCCAATTAAAACTTGAGGAAAGCTTTAATGGAAGATTCTAGGAAGTATTCAAGCAAGGTTCCTGACATATAAATAAAGCCACTGGCCTAAAGTTATAACGGAAGCTTCCACCTAGATTCCGGAGTAACCTTTTTAGGGAGCTTCCAGAAAGCGTTAAGAAAGTCTAACAGAAAGGTTCCAAAAATGCTACGGTGAAATGTTACTTAATACTTATGAGTAAGCTTTCACGAAGCTTACATAAACGATTACTGAAATAAGCACTGAAAGCTTCGCGGAAGGCTCTAGGAAGCTAGCATAAAGATTCTAGGAAGAATAAAAGTTAAATTACATATGAAGATTACGTGAAGCTTTTGTAATATATTCCAGAAAGCTTCCTCTGGAAGTTCCAAATAAAACTTGGGGTAAGCTTTCACGGAACATTCTAGGAAGTATTCAATCAAGGCTCCTGACGTATAAATAAAGCCACTGGCCTAAAGTTATAACGAAAGCTTCCGGCTAGATTCGGGAGTAACCTTTTTAGGAAGCTTCCAGAAACCGTTAGGGAAGACTAACAGAAAGGTTCCAAAAGTGCTACGGTGAAATGTTACTCAAAATTTACGAGAAAGTTTCCATGAACCTTACATAAACGATTACAGAAATGAGCACTGGAAGCTTCGCGGAAGCTCTTGGAAGCTAACATAGAGCTTGTAGGAAGAATAAAAGTTAAATTACGTGTAAAGATTAGGTGATGGTTTTGAAATATATTCCATGAAGCATCCGCTGGAAGTTCCAATTAAACTTGAGGAAAGCTTTCATGGAAGATTCTAGGAAGTATTCAAGTAAGGCTCCTGACGTATAAAAAAAGCAACTGGACTAAAGTTATAACTAAGCTTCCGGCTAGATTCCGAAGTAACATTTTTAGGAAGCTTCCAGAAACCGTTAGGGAAGACTAACAGAAAGGTTCCAAAAGTGCTACGGTGAATTATTACTCAATACCTACGAGCAAGCTTCCACGAATCTTACATAAACGATTACTGAAATGAGCACTGGTAGCTTCACCGAAGGCTTTTCGAAACTAGCATAAAGATTCTAGGAAGAATAAAAGTTAAATTACATATGAAGATTACGTGAAGCTTTTGAAATATATTGCGAGAAGCTTCCACTGGAAGTTCAATTAAAACTTGAAGAAAGCTTTCATGGAAGATTCTAAGAAGTATTCAAGCAAGGCTCCCGACGTAAAAATAAAGCCACTGGCCTAAAGTTATAACCAAAGATTCCGGCTAGATTCCGGAATAACCTTTTTTGGAAGCTTCCCGAAACCGTTAGGGAAGACTAACAGAAAGGTTCCAAAAGTGCTACGGTGAAATGTTACTCAATACCTACGAGCAAGCTTCCACGAATCTTACATAAACGGTTACTGAAATGAGCACTGTAACTTCGCAGAAGGCTCTTGGAAGCTAGCATAAAGATTCTGGGAAGAATAAATGTTAAACTACTTAATAAGACTACGTAAAGCTTTGGAAATATATGCCAGGAAGCTTCCTCTGGAAGTTCCAATTAAAACTTGAGGAAAGCTTTCATGGATGATTCTAGGAAGTATTCAAGTAAGGCTCCTGACGTATAAATAAAGCCACTGGACTGAAGTTATAACTAAGCTTCCGGCTAGATTCCGAAGTAACCTTTTTAGGAAGCTTCCACAAAAACCGTTAGGGAAGACCAACAGAAAGGTTCCAATAGTGCTACTGTGAAATGTTACTCAAAATTTACGAGAAAGTTTCCATGAACCTTACATAAACGATTACTGAAATGAGCACTGGAAGCTTCGCGGAGGCTCTTGGAAGCTAACATAAAGCTTGTAGGAAGAATAAAAGTTAAATTACATGTAAAGATTACGTGATGATTTTGAAATATATTCCATGAAGCTTCCTCTGGAAGTTCCAATTAAACTTGAGGAAAGCTTTCATTGAAGATTCTAGGAAGTATTCAAGTAAGGCTCCTGACGTATAAAAAAAGCCACTGGACTAAAGTTATAACTAAGCTTCCGGCTAGATTCCGAAGTAACATTTTTAGGAAGCTTCCAGAAACCATTTGAGAAGACTAACAGAAAGGTTCGAATAGTGCGACTGTGAAATGTTATTCAAAATTTACCAGAAAGTTTCCATGAACCTTACATAAACGATTACTGAAATGAGCACTGGAAGCTTCGCGGAGGCTCTTGGAAGCTAACATAAAGCTTGTAGGAAGAATAAAATTTAAATTACATGTAAAGATTAGGTGATGGTTTTGAAATATATTCCATGAAGCTTCCGCTGGAAGTTCCAATTAAACTTGAGGAAAGCTTTCATGGAAGATTCTAGGAAGTATTCAAGTAAGGCTCCTGACGTATAAAAAAAGCAACTGGACTAAAGTTATAACTAAGCTTCCGGCTAGATTCCGAAGTAACATTTTTAGGAAGCTTCCAGAAACCGTTAGGGAAGACTAACAGAAAGGTTCCAAAAGTGCTACGGTGAATTGTTACTCAATACCTACGAGCAAGCTTCCACGAATCTTACATAAACGATTACTGAAATCAGCACTGGTAGCTTCACCGAAGGCTTTTGGAATCTAGCATAAAGATTCTAGGAAGAATAAAAGTTAAATTACATATGAAGATTACGTGAAGCTTTTGAAATATATTGCGAGAAGCTTCCACTGGAAGTTCAATTAAAACTTGAGGAAACCTTTCATGGAAGATTCTAGGAAGTATTCAAGCAAGGCTCCCGACGTAAAAATAAAGCCACTGGCCTAAAGTTATAACCAAAGCTTCCGGCTAGATTCCGGAATAACCTTTTTTGGAAGCTTCCCGAAACCGTTAGGGAAGACTAACAGAAAGGTTCCAAAAGTGCTGCGGTGAAATGTTACTCAATACCTACGAGCAAGCTTCCACGAATCTTACATAAACGGTTACTGAAATGAGCACTGGAAGCATCGCGGAAGGCTCTTGGAAGCTAGCATAAAGATTCTGGGAAGAATAAATGTTAAACTACTTAATAAGACTACGTAAAGCTTTGGAAATATATTCCTGGAAGCTTCCTCTGGAAGTTCCAATTAAAACTTGAGGAAAGCTTTCATGGATGATTCTAGGAAGTATTCAAGTAAGGCTCCTGACGTATAAATAAAGCCACTGGACTAAAGTTATAACTAAGCTGCCGGCTAGATTCCGAAGTATCCTTTTTAGGAAGCTTCCAGAAACCGTTAGGGAAGACCAACAGAAAGGTTCCAATAGTGCTACTGTGAAATGTTACTCAAAATTTACGAGAAAGTTTCCATGAACCTTACATAAACGATTACTGAAATGAGCACTGGAAGCTTCGCGGAGGCTCTTGGAAGCTAACATAAAGCTTGTAGGAAGAATAAAATTTAAATTACATGTAAAGATTACGTGATGGTTTTGAAATATATTCCATGAAGCTTCCTCTGGAAGTTCCAATTAAACTTGAGGAAAGCTTTCATTGAAGATTCTAGCAAGTATTCAAGTAAGGCTCCCGACGTATAAAAAAACCACTGGACTAAAGTTATAACTAAGCTTCCGGCTAGATTCCGAAGTAACATTTTTAGGAAGCTTCCAGAAACCATTTGAGAAGACTAACAGAAAGGTTCGAATAGTGCGACTGTGAAATGTTACTCAAAATTTACCAGAAAGTTTCCATGAACCTTACATAAACGATTACTGAAATGAGCACTGGAAGTTTCGCGGAAGGCTCTTGGAAGCCAACATAAAGCTTCTAGGAAGAATAAATGTTAAATTACATATAAAGATTACGTGAAGCTTTTGAAATATATTCCGGGAAGCTTCCTCTGGACGTTCCAATTAAAACTTGAGGAAAGCTTTCATGGAAGATTCTAGGAAGTATACAAGCAAGGTTCCTGACATATAAATAAATCCACTGGCCTAAAGTTATAACGGAAGCTTCCAGCTAGAGTCCGGAGTAACCTTTTTAGGGAGCCTCCAGAAAGCGTTAGGAAAGTCTAACAGAAAGGTTCCAAAAGTGCTACGGTGAAAGGTTACTCAATACCTACGAGCAAGCTTCCACGAATCTTACATAACCGATTACTGAAATGAGCACTGGAAGCTTCGCGGAAGGGTCTCGGAAGCTAACATAAAGCTTCTAGGCAGAATAAAAGTTAAATTATATACAAAGATTACGTGAAGCTTTTGAAATATATTCCAGTAAGCTTCTTCTGTAAGTTTCAATTGACACTTGAGGAAAGCTTCAATGGAAGATTCTAGGAAGTATTCAAGCATGGTTCCTGACATATAAAAATGAAGCTTCTGGCCTAAAGTTATAACGGAAGCTTGCAGCTAGATTCCGGAGTAACCTTTTTAGGGAGCTTCCAGAAAGCGTTAGGAAAGACTAACAGAAAGGTTCCAATAGTACTACGGTGAAATGTTACCCAATACCTACGAGCACGCTTCCACGAAGCTTACATAAAGGATTACTGAAATGAGCACTGGAAGCTTCACGGAAGGCTCTTGGAAGCTAGCATAAAGATTCTAGGAAGAATAAATGTTAAACTACATAATAAGATTGCGTCAAGCTTTTGAAATATATTCCAGGAAGCTTCCTCTGGAAGTTCCAATTAAAACTTGAGGAAAGCTTTCATGGAAGATTCTAGGAAGTATACAAGCAATATTCCTGACATATAAATAAAGCCACTTGCCTAAAGTTATAACGGAAGCTTCCAGCTAGATTCCGGAGTAACCTTCTTAGGGAGCCTCCAGAAAGCGTTAGGTAAGTCTAACAGAAAGGTTCCAAAAGTGCTACGGTGAAATGTTACTCAATACCTACGAGCAAGCTTCCACGAATCTTACTTAAACGATTACTGAAATGAGCACTGGAAGCTTCGCGGAAGGCTCTTGGAAGCTAGCATAAAGATTCTGGGAAGAATAAATGTTAAGCTACTTAATAAGACTACGTGAAGCTTTTGAAATATATTCCAGGAAGCTTCCTCTGGAAGTTCCAATTAAAACTTGAGGAAAGCTTTCATGGATGATTCTCGGAAGTATTGAAGTAAGGCTCCTGACGTATAAATAAAGCCACTGGACTAAAGTTATAACTAAGCTTCCGGCTAGATTCCGAAGTAACCTTTCTAGGAAGCTTCCAGAAACCGTTAGGGAAGAGCAACAGACAGGCCCCAAAAGTGCTACGGTGAAATGTTACTCAATACTTGCGAGCAAGCTTCCACAAAGCTTACATAAACGATTACTGAAATGAGCTCTGGAAGCTTCGCGGTAGGCTCTTGGAAGCTAGCATAAAGATTCTAGGAAGAATAAAAGTTAAATTACATATGAAGATTACGTGAAGCTTTTGAAATATATTCCAGGAAGCTTCCTCTGGAAGTTCAATTAAAACTTGAGGGAAGTTTTCATGGAAGATTCTAGGAAGTATTCAAGCAATGTTCCTGACCTATAAATAAAGCCACTGCCCTAAAGTTATAACGGAAGCTTCCGGCTAGATTCCGGAGTAACCTTTTTAGGAAGCTTCCAGAAACCGTTAGGGAAGACTAACAGAAAGGTTCCAAAAGTGCTACGGTGAAATGTTACTCAGAATTTACGAGAAAGCTTCCATCAAGCTTACATAAACGATTACTGAAAGGAGCACTGGAAGCTTCGCGGAAGGCTCTTGGAAGCTAGCATAAAGATTCTCGGAAGAATAAAAGTTAAACTACATAAGAAGATTACGTGAACCTTTTGAAATATATTCCAGGAAGCTTCCTCTGTAAGTTCCAATTGACACGTGAGGAAAGCTTTCATGGAAGATTCTAGGAAGTATTCAAGAGGATTCTGACGTATAAATAAAGCCACTGGACTAAAGTTATAACTAAGCTTCCGGCTAGATTCCGGAGTAGCCTTTTTAGGAAGCTTCCAGCACTGGAATGAGCACTGGAAGCTTTGCGGAAGGCTCTTGGAAGCTAACATAAAGCTTCTAGGAAGAATAAAAGTTAAATTACATATAAAGATTACGTGAATCTTCTGAAATATATTCCAGGAAGCTTCCTCTAGAAGTTCAAATTAAAACTTGAGGAAAGCTTTCATGGAAGATTCTAGGAAGTGGTCAAGCAAGATACCTGACATACAATAAAGCAACTGGTGTAAAGCTATACCGGAAGCTTCCGAGTGGATTCAGGAGTAACCTGTTTAGGAAGCTTCCATGCCGAAAGCGTTAAGAAAGACTAACATAAAGGTTCCAAAAGTGCTACTGTGAAATGTTACTTAACACTTACGAGAATGTTTCCACGAAGTTTACATAAACCATTACTGAAATCAGCACTGGATGGTTCGCGGAAGGCTCTTGGAAGCTAACATAAAGCATCTAGGAAGATCGAAAATTAAATTACACGTACAGATTGCGGGAAGTTTTTGAAATACAGTCCAGGAAGCTTCCTATCGAAGTTCCAATTCAACCTTGAGGAAAATTTTGATGGAAGACTCCAGGAAGTATTTCAAGCAGGGTTTCTAACATAATATAAAAAATAGCTGGCGTAAGGATATAATGGAAGCTTTCAAAAGGGTTCCAAAGTAAATTTCTTAAGAAGCTATTAGCAAGTTTTTTAGAAAGCTTACATAAAAGTTTACAGAAGATCAGCACTGGAAGTTTCGCGGAAGGTTCCAACTTGGAAGCTTTATAGATTCATAGATCGTCTGATAATCATCCTATTATGAAAATCGAGAAAGTTCAGGCGCGCTGCGCGCGCTCTTCCTTTGCCTTTATTATATTATGCCTATTACGAAACCAATTTGTAAATTCGTTCGTATTGGAATTCACTTTTATACACACATATATATACATAAATAATTAGAGATTTTCTTTTAAATAATTTCTTCAAAACTCTGTCTTGGTCTCAAATTATGAGTTACCGACCGCGTGCACGAATTTTCATTCGGGACCACAGCTGTCTCTTAACCAATTTTTGAAATTGATGAAGGGAAACCACGGAATAGGCGGGAAGAGGCGCGCTTGTAGACGTTCTGGTCGTCTGAGACATTCTTTTAAAGTGTTACCATAGCAACCGTTTGACTTTAAACATAACAAAAAAAGAACAAAAGAGATTCATTCTATGATTGAAGCTCAATACGTTCAGATGTATTTCATTCTGTCTATATTACGTTGACTAATAATAAAAAATAAATATTTATCCACTATTCTTTGTCTTTATTAATTCTTTTACGAACAATGCCTATGCAATAAATAACCGCAAATTTATTCAATATTATTTATTGAAATTTGGACTGTATTTGTTTGTTTATTGCTACAATACAAAAATTTGGAGGTTATAATATACAATTAAAGTTTGAAGGTATAATATTTTATGAAATGTTTCTTCGTAATATTTCTGCAATATATCGCCTTATCGTTTCAGGTAATATTGTTGGAATATTTTAAAAACGTTTCTTGATTTACTATTAAATAATTTTTCGATTTGATGGAGAAGTTTACGTCGCTTCTAGTGAAATATATCATGAAATATTTATCTTTATGATTTTCGCAATGTATCGCTTTTGTCATTTCTCTGAATGATCCGTAATAATTAAAAACATCTATAGAATTATGGAAAAATAGTTTTTCAATATAATGTTGAATATTACGTCATTATGAGTGAAATATTATAATTAAATGTCTCTGCAATATTTCCGTAATGTATCGCCTTATCAATTCTCGGAATATTTCACAAATGTTTCACAAACGTTTCTTGAATTGTAATATCGATAAGTAGGAATCTTCATTTTTCTCATTTTCATGCAATTTTTCGCCGAGTATATGAGAATATCTCTAGAACTTTTAATGTTCAGTGTTTAAAAAGAACAACTTTTTTGTTCGAGCACTTACTTATCTATTCAAAGCTTGCTTTACTCGTTTTTTAGTTTTTTTTTTTTTTAATGAAAGCAACATTCTTCCATTTTACGAGTATATCGAAATTTTTTTTTTTTATAATATAAATGACGAACTTATTTGGCTTAATCCTATCAAAATTGTATTAAATTTTAAATATATCATTTTGACAATTTAACTACGTTTTTCTAAAATATTAAGTTAGTGATTACAATGACTTTTGGAATATAAAATTCAAAATTCAGCGTGTGCTTATCAAAAATCTATTTTTTTTTTTTTTTTTTTTCTTAATGAGTTAACGCTTGAGAAGTAATTTTTTGAAGACGCATGACTTTTAAACAATGCGTGGCATACCCACGTGCAACAAATCAAATGATTTTATTTTTAATAAAGAATGAAATCTGATAGCCATATTAAGAAAATTCTTTATGTTAAAAGGTATGGAACAGAATTACTATGAAAATTTTTATTTTTGAGAAATGACTGATACAACTTTCTTGATTCTATATTTCAAATGTATTGTAGGCACATCTCTGAAATTAGGTTTTTCTACTTACGCTTTATACGTAACTGGAACGATTGTTTCGTACATGGAACATTTAAAAAACATTTATTTTTACCTATTTACTTTGCTTAAAGTATATATTTCGTATTAAAAAGATCTAAGAAGTTGTCGTAACGTGAAAATTTAAAGTTCTGGAGATATGCCCATATCTCATGATAGTACTAATAGAATCGCTAAGAAAATTCTGAATATAGTATTTATGTATAGAGAGGACGTGAAAATTGTGTTCTTCTAAAGGAATGTTTGAAAGTTAAATTATTAAATAATTAAATTGGGTTAACTTTGGACTCCACATGGCCAAAAAAGGAATATAATGAAAAATATACAGTAACATTTTTTTTATTATAGCTTATCAAATCTTCAACTTGGGTGGTCTACCTGGAGTCTAAAATCAACCCAATTTCATTATTTGATAAATTAACTTTCAAACATTCATTTAGAAACACACAATTTTGACGTCCTTTCTATATATAAATACTATACTCAGAATTTTTTGAGCGATTCTATTCGTACTATCATAAGATATACTCGTTGAAAAATTGCATCAAAATGACAAAAACCAGATTCCTACTTATCGACATTACAATTTTTTTTTAATTAAAAAATTTCTAAACAATTTTTTGGAAAAACACAATTATTAGGCCCTCCGTATATATAAATACTATACTAAGAATTTTTTTAAACCATTCAATTAGAATTTTCATAAATTATTTAATCAACATAATGAAATGCCAAATATAAAAACATGTTTATTCAGAGTAATAATTCCGACACTATAATTTTTTAATTTACCGCATTAAATATATAATTTTTGAAATGCATTAATATTTTAAATAAAATAATCAAAATAATAACAATTAAATAATCGTGAAAAGTATAACTTATTTAGATGAAAATGTCCCAACTCCTTCAAGCGAACGATATAGCGTAACGGATAGCATGCGTGCGTAGTAACCCAAGGATCGCGGGTTCGATTCCCGGTCAGGTCAACAAATTTTGTGAAATTTTTTCTGCGATTATAAAATGGCGATTAATATAGGTAGAAATAAGTTATAAAGAATATATGCAAATTGTTAATACTTATAGAGAATTTCTAATATTTATAGCTTTAAGTTACTCTTTCAAGAACTTGGAAAAAGCTTCCTAAAAGCTTACTGGAAGGTTGTCACAGACTACCTGAAACTTTCAGAACCATATTTGAAAGCTACCTGAAAGCTTACTAGAAAGTTCATAAAGTCTACTTGAAACTTTCGGTAACTTTTTCGAAAGATTTCTGAAAGTTTCCTGGAAGGTTCCCACAGACTACCTGAAGCTTCCAGTAACTTATTTGAAAGTTAACTGATAGCTTACTGGAAGATTCCGATAGTCTACTTGAAACTTTCAGTAACTTTTTCGAAAGATTCCTGAAAGTTTCCTGGAAGATTCCTACATCCTACATGAAACGTACAGTAATTTATTCGGAGGCTCCCTTAAGTTCCTGAAAGGTTCCTGAAAGGATTCTTACACAGTTCCTGAAATCTTCAAAGGAAGCTTCTCGTCATGAATTTGACCAAGACATTATGTACTGCCGGGCAGCTTTCATGGAACCTTTCTGGAAGATTCCATTCTCAAACTGACATAAATCGATTCTGAAGTCTTGTAGAAAGTATTTTTTAAAGCTTTCTATAATCTTTCAGGGAAGACTACTGGAAGATTCCCACAGCCTACATGAAGCTTCCAGGAACTTTTTGAAAGCTTCCTGAAAAGTTCCTAGAAAGTTTCGGAAAGCTTCCTGAAAAGTGTCTGAAACAGTTCCTGCAATCTTCCGAGGAAGCTTTTTGTCATGAATTTGACCCAGACATTAGGTACTTTCAGGAAGCTTTCGTGGAAGCTTTCCTGAAGCATATGAAACTTTCATGAAAGCTTCCAGGAAGTTTCTAGTAAGCTTTCGTGCTATGTGGGGGGACATCAACAGCTTTCTCTCAGAGTTGGCCTATGTTAACGTGACTAAAGAAATATGGACCCTCAGGTTATTGACTATAGATTTGTCCCCGTAATAGGGCAAATGTATATTTATATACACACACACACACACACACACACACACACACATATATATATATATATATATATATATATATATATATATAAATATGAAATTCTGGAAGTTTGAGGATTATATTCAGCACCCGCTTGGAAGTTTGAGGGGTTATGGGAAGTTTGAGGAGCCTCCTCAAACTTCCAATCTATATATTCAGCATCCGAGCGGAAGTTTGAGGGGTTTTCTAGAGTCTATTTGTCTAGAGTCGGTAACCTGAGGGTTATTATTTCTTTAGCCACTCTGACCGACCGGGGTTGAGCTCCTCAAACTTACTAGCCTCATATATATACATATATATACACGTATATAACTGTTATTTCCGGGATCTCAACCCCAGTCCGCTCAGAGTTCGGACAAGTGACTAAAGAAATAATATCCCTCAGGTTGCCCACTCTCAAAGTTTGGACTCAAGAAAAGTCCCGGAAAAAACGCTTATATTAAGTATTCCTTTCCGGGAAGTCCCGGAAATAACAGTTAGAGTTATATATATATATATATATATATATATATATATATATATATATATATATATATATATATATATATATATATATATATATATATATATATATATAAACAGATGTATAGGTACATGTGTAGACTCGTCCGCATAAGTCCCGATCCGTTTACGTAAGTTGTCCGCATAAGTATCGTTTCCATTAGACCCGTGTCTGCAGAAGTTACGCTTGACTAAAGAAATAATTCTCTCTCTATGTAGACACTAAAAAATGTCTGCACAAGTCTATGAAAATCCGCATAAGTACCGTTCCCATTAAGGATGCGTCCACATAAGTTACCTTTGAGATAAATATAATAATATATATATATATATATATATATATATAACTCTAACTGTTATTTCCGGGACTTCCCGAAAAGGAATACTTAATATAAGCGTTTTTTCCGGGACTTTTCTTGAGTCCAAACTTTGAGAGTGGGCAACCTGAGGGATATTATTTCTTTAGTCACTTGTCCGAACTCTGAGCGGACTGGGGTTGAGATCCCGGAAATAACAGTTATATACGTGTTTATATATATATATATATATAGATCGGATATTTCAGGTGATGTCATAGCAGCTCAAAATTTTAAAATCTCTCAAAGCTCGTTTTCTTTTAGTGTTTTATGAAAAAAAAATGTTTCTCAAATTTTAGGTCGATATTTGCAAAAGTGAAAAAGCTATGCAAGATCGAAAATTCAATTTTTTTGCAATTTTTGGTTGAAATCCAAATTTATTCATTTTTTAACTCAAAATCTTGAAACTTTTTGTATAGAACATTGATGGGCAAAAAGTTTGCATTTTTTCTTTAAAATATTTCAGTATTTATTTTATGACCCTTTTTGAAAGTCTCTGATTGGCTGCTTCTTAGTATACCTTCATCGAAGGATATTGAGGCTGCGGTAAAATATTTTTTATTCGACAAATTTTTTTTGTATTCTTCTTCGAAAACCCTTCAAAATGCTTTTTTGATCAATACTGGCCGAGAAAAGGGTAAAAAGTTACATTTTTTTGAAATATCAAGAAAAATCCATCATTTCAATTTTTGATAACATGATTAATGCAACTGAATATTATTCATACATCTTATGGCATGGACCGTACCACTGAATTTTGTTAGAGCATCAAATAGAACATTATATATATATTGTAATGTGGTATCTTAGGTATTTATTGGATAAGGTGGGAATTAACTCAATTACTTTACTTTAGGATATTATTTGGATTAATAGATCAAACTCACATTACTTAAAATGATATATATAAGGTTTATTATCATGAATTCAATTATTATAAAGACGAGACGCATATGTCTCGGTACCGGCTAGATTTACACGATACACGTCGCGAGATTCGTGCGTATTAATAATCCTGATACAGGCAATTCAACGGGTCGCGCGCAGACCAAATAATTATCTCCTACCTTCTGGAGTTTCACTCGGTGACGACGCTGACGGCAAGGCTCCACCAGGACCCTTGGCTCGCACATTCACACACACGCTTGGAGCTCTTTGCGAGAGCTCAACGAACACAGCGAAACCAAGATACTAAAAGACTCTAAGTGCAAATAGATAACAACAGGCCAACACGCCATAAAATAATTTGTACCGTTAATTTGTTGAAGTTACTAAGTTTCTCTGGTAAATCGCGAACGCGTGTGTCCGATTTCACGGTCAGGCAGAGAGTGAGCGCCCTTCGTCCCGTCGCTCGCTCCGTCGATCGTCGCAGCGCTGTTGTCGATTCGCAGCTCGGCATGTCCGGCCGGTACATTTGGCAACGTCTCGGTCTTAGCACTTTTCCATAGCGGCAGCAGCAGGCTTTTGGTATGGCTGGGCCAGGGCCATTTAGTGTGCAGCATGTAGCCTCGAGACGTGCTTCATGTCCGACTCGGGGGCGTCCGAGCTACTCGGCTTCACGCCTCCGGAACCGATGACTCCTCGTTGTTGCTGTGGGTGCGGGCTCGGGCTGCTCTCGTTCATATTTCGTGCCGTTTGCTATGTCCCGGTACTCGTATATCTCCTCACTCACGCACACATTCATACAGCCACTTTGGTCTTAGCTTCGCCTTGCCGGACTCCCGCCTGCTATAGTATAACTCTCTCATAACTCCCCCCTCCTTAAACCGGACCTAGGATTTCGCAGAAGTCCGAAGGTACGGCCGCAAAATAGTTTTGGGAGAGTTATACCCGTGAGTTCGTTAATAGTAAAAAAGGTATTGACATCAAAAGTATGAGAGGAAAGAGAGAAAAAACTATATTAAACGGATGATAATAAATTTTAAAGGAGTACCGAAAATAGAGGGAAAGAATAAAAAAGATTAGTCGACTTCTCTTGCCGTTTTTAGTCCCGTCTATTATTTCTGGGTACTTCGTTGCTGATCTCCGTAATTCTTACCTTGGCCTCGTTCTGCTCTGTTCATTCACTCTAAGAGGAATATTTAAATGTTGCATGCAGATATTTTAAAGACATGGTATGGTAAGTTACATGGACTTAGATTGGATCAGGCTTATGTGAGCTGTTCCCGAATCAGGCTTATCTTGGAGATTTGGCTTTACTAATCTCGGCCAACCACCGGCATAACCCCTTCGTCCTCGTCGCCATCCTTTCTCCTTTGCCGAGCTCTGGCTCGGGTATTGGGACCAGGTTGATGTTGGGAGGATTCGGCGGCTATGCCGGTAGAGGGTCGGTGTTCAGTCGTTCCGCTATCGAGCGGGACGGCTGAACCTGTGTTCTTACGAGGTCGCCCTCTCCTAGATCGCGTTATCTGGTTAGGTACCGACAAGTTTACTGATTCGCCGCGCTCAATCTCGGGAGTGACCTGATTCGGTACTGGCTCATCTAAAGCGGGAGTGTTTGGATCTGGTAAGTTGGTTTGCTTACATACCTTGAGCTTCAGGTCCTTGATGTGAGCCTTGCCGGCATTCTTCCCGTCCATCGTCTCGAGCTCCACCACTACAGGTGAACGCAATTTAGTAATACGGTACGGGCCGTCAAATTTCTTGGCTAGTTTAGCTGCTACAAAATTAACAGCTGCTGAAAGAATTTTCTTTCTTTTCCATACTAAATCGCCAATGTTAAATTTGACCTCCCGTCTCGTAGCATTATAATATTTGGCCTGTTTTTCGGACGCTTCGAACTGAAATTTCGACACAAGGTCACGCAGTCCATGCAATCTCGATACGCGATTTTTCCATTGTTCTACGGACATTTTTTCGATCGGTACGCTGATATTTTCCTCTCTCTCGATAGTATTGGGTAATCTAGGTTCCCTTCCTAAATTTAAAAAGGCCGGTGACCTTTTGGTCGAGGATTGTTCCGCAGTATTCATCGCGTACCGAAATTCTGGGAGGTGTTCGTCCCAGAGCCTATGATCGCTATCAAGGTAAGCTATTATGATTTGTTTCAGAGTCCTGTTTGCGCGTTCTACGGGATTCGCTTGTGCATGATAGGGCGGTACCGTCGTGTGCAAGATTTTATATTCCTCAGCTACTTGTACTAGTAGTTTATTTACAAATTCTGTACCGTTGTCGGTTACAAGCACTTTCGGTGCGCCGTATCTGCACAAGATCGTATCATGAAACGCTTTCTTAACGGTTTTACCCGTAGCCTTTCTTAACGGAACTATTTCTACCCACTTAGTAAAAAGATCTTGCAGTACTAACGCGTATACTGCACCGTTTTTACTCCGTGGTTGGGGACCTATTATATCCATGGCTACTGTCGTCCATGGCCCTTCTACAGTACGCAAGCCCATAAACCCAGCGGGCTTATTTTGGTCTACTTTAACTTGTTGACACGTCTCGCATTCCCGAACGTACTGTACCGTATCTTGCCATATACCTGGCCAATAATAGTCACGTGTCAGTCGTTTGTAAGTCTTATGTATGCCTAGGTGTCCCGCTTGCGGTTGGTCGTGGCATTCGCGTAGTGCTTTTTGCCTTAGTTCCGTCGGTAAGACTAATTTCCACGAGTCTAAGTCGTCGATTTCGAGTGAGTCTAGTAGTTGATCTTTATTATGAAAATAGATCCTACCCTCATGTACCGTCCAATTCTTAAAGAGTTTTGGATAGGTTTCTATTGCCCTAGTCCTCTTTTCGTACCATGCGTCGCTCGTTTCGGTAATCGCGGTGAGGCCTTCCGACTCGTCCTCAAACATACGCGATAGCGCATCCGGTACGTAGTGTAGGCTACCCTTGCGGTGTTGTATATCGAAGTCATATTGAGCTAATTCCATCGCCCACCTCGCAACTCTACCCACTGGATTTTTCTGGCGATACATCCATTTTAAACTACTGTGGTCCGTAACTACCGTGAAATGGTAACCCTCTAAGTACTCGCGGTACTTCCTAATAGCCCAAACGACAGCGAGACACTCCCATTCAGTTACGGTATAATTTTCCTCGGCTTTATTCAAATTTCGACTCGTGTAGCATATTATACGCTCGTGGCCATCTTGCACTTGCGTCAGTGCCGCGCCGAGACCTGTCGAGCATGCGTCGGTCTGGAGAGAGAATGGCAGTGAAAAATCAGGGCAAGCTAAAATAGGAGCAGTGGTGAGCTTCTCCTTCAAGGTATCCATTGCCTTCTGCTGTTCCTCTCCCCATTTCCAGCGTCTGCTCTTCTGTGTCAGCTCGTTTAGCGGTTCCGATATTTTCGCGAAATTATTTATAAAGCGACGATACCACGACGTCATTCCGGTAAATCTACGGAGCCCTTTTAAGTTTTTGGGGACCGGGTACTTTACAATAGCCTCTATTTTTTCCGGATCCGGTTGCAGCCCGTTAAAATTCACGATGTATCCCAGATATTTGACCTCGGTACAGCCAAAAATCGACTTCGCCCGATTCATCGTTAAGTTTGCTTGTTTTAGTCGAGTTATCACGATACGTAGCCAATGCAAATGTTCCTCGAACGTTTCAGAGACTATTACTATGTCGTCTAAATAACAATAGACTCTGCCATCCATTTCTGGCGTAATAATTCCATCCATCAGCCTCTAAAACGTTGCGGGGCTGTTACTAAGGCCGAAGGGTAGTCGCGTGAATTGGTATAATCCGCGACTCGGTATCGTGAATGCAGTATATTCTTTACTCGATTCTTCGAGCGGTACTTGAAAGTACGCTTGACTCAGATCTAAAGTACTAATATATCGCGCATTTCTTAATTTACTCAAAATTTCATTCATATTCGGAAGTGGGTACGCGTCCTTTTTTGTAAGTTCATTGATTTTCCGAAAATCGATACACGGACGACGCGTTCCATCCGGTTTGGGGTGCATAACTACGGGACTTGACCACGGACTATTTGACGGTTCTATCACCCCTTCTTCTAGCAATTTATCCATTATTTGATACATTTCCTCCCGCACCTTAGGGGATACGGGGTAGTACCGCTGTTTGACAGGTTTCGCGCCCTGTACATCGATTGTATGCTTTGTGAGGTGTGTTAATCCTAGCTTTGGCTTTCCACTAGGTAGTAGTTCGTCCAATAGTCGTTGTAGTCTGTCTCTTTGTATGTCATCTAATTCGCATATTCCAGCTACCGATTCATTCTCTAAGTACGTGTCCCCTCCGACCCCGTCGAAAGACATGCACATACCGGTACTTAATTGCCACGTGAGCTCCCTGAAATTAATCGATATGTCGAATAATTCGAGCGCGTCCATCCCCAAGACGCAATCGTACGCTAGAGCTTTTACGAGACGAATGGCCATTTCGTTACTCGTACCACAAATACTAATCGGAACTCTAATTTGCCCTGAAATTTTCTCGAGTGACCCGTTAGCTAATGTAATAGTTCGCGCATCAGGTGTTTCGAAAACCCGGTCTCCGAACCTATCCGCGAACTTTGGACCGACGTACGTCCTAGACGCGCCTGAGTCCACCAAGGCGACTGCAGGTATCCCTGATATCTCAATTCTTACGAAAAATCGCCTATCTTTTACGATTTCGGGCCCTGGGGGGTGGCAAAACTCAACAACATCTCGGAATTTTCCTAACTCTGCAGTTCCGCCGATGTTGTACTTGGTAGCTGGTTCTTCCATTAAAATTTTCTTCTCGACCTCTGAAGATGATCCCTCCGGTGATGTTGATTCTCGGTGTGACGTTTGACTAATTCGCTCTTCTGCGATTTTGGTGTGTCCCGGTACCGCACTGCTTATTTCTTCTACTTGAGTTGAATTTTTCTTGTCAGCTTCCATGACTTCAGTGTGGCCCTTTGGGTTCTCGTCGCACCAGAGATCAATTAAATTCTCCACCGGCTTGTTCAACGGAGCGTTGTTTTTGGCTGGAGACTTTTTCGTAGCGATAGCGGGACTTCTCGTCTCCTTTTGGTCTCGCTTCGCTAGTTTTTCGAAGGTTTTTCTCCGCGGTCGTCGCTCTTCTCCATCTTCATCCCAGCCGGAGGTTTGTTCCGGATTTGGTCTGGGTCTCTTTTCTGATGGGCATTCTCGAGCCCAATGGCCGAAACCTTGGCAGTTAAAGCATTTAATATCTGCTTTTGGCCTGCCACCTCGAGGTTTCCCTTTCGGTCTCGTCTCGCCCCCATCTGGCTTGTTATCGGGACTTGTAGGTGTTGCATCGGCTTTGCTTCCCTCTTGTTGTCTTCGCACGTTCCATCTTGGCTTTCCTCTTTGAGTTGATTTTGACGAGCTAGCTTCATTTATTGCCGAGACATTATGTGAGTTCTGCCTACCCCTTCCTACCTCATTGGGTGTCGCGAATTTCATAGGAACAAATGCTAACTCCGGTAAAAATGAAAATTCTTTAGGTGGGGGTGGTTTATACTCTCGTTTTGCTAATATGGCGGCTTCGAATTCTTTACCTAATAGTTCTAAGTCGCGGAACGTGTGTACCGAGCGTCTCTTTATTTTATCTCTGTATATCGGTTTTAAATTATTGTATGTCATCGAGACTTGATCTTCGAGCGGTGGTTGCGGATACAAGTATTTTAATATATGTCTATAGTTTGTGATAAAATCAATTACAGGTTCATTCTCTCCTTGTGTCCGCACCCGCGCCTCTTGTTGTACGCGAATCTGAAAATGCGGGTCGCCGTAATGTTCGCGAAAATCCGTAACGAAATCATTCCACGAATGCCACTTATGTTTTTCTAAGCGCGCCCACTTCGCAGCCATCCCCTCTAACAAATCCGACAAAGCTTCTAGTAAATCCGAATCTGTCACCCCGGTACCGCTTCTACATTCTTCTATGCGACATAGAAATTCTTCCGCGCTAGAATCTGATCCGCCTTTAAATTTAATTTTCCAATCTCGAATAATTTTTCTCGGGTACGATAGCCACGGCGTTGTAAATGTAGAGCGATATGTGTCGCGGGCGTCTGGGAAGTACGAAAAATTTCGTGGTGTTGTAATTGTCGCAGTTTCGTTTCTATTTCTATTTATCGGTGCTCTTAATTGTGTTGGCGTCGCGTCACGTGTCGGCAGTCCCGCTAATGAAAAAGGTGGTGTATAAGATATGTTTGTGTTAGCATGTATATGTAAGTCTCGTGTCTGTTCGTCTCGTTTTTCAGTCGGTACTGTCGATGGATGATTTTTGTATGTGTTCGTACGCTCATACACGTTTGGTGTCCGATCACTATTGTCAAACCTGCTCGACTCTAAACTATAGGTTAAGTTATTTAATTCACGTTCGAAACGCGACCGCGCGTGCGTTTCAGCGTTTGCTCTTGCTGTTGATGAAAGCGCGAAATTAACCCTTGGTACGAATGAGGGTGCATTACCATTTAACGCCCGATTATTAAAATTGTCCCGAAGAGGTAGATTCCTATTTTCCTCAATAGATTGTCTATTTTCGTCTGGTCCGTCTCTCGTATCGTCACGTAATTGTCGTGCGTCCGACCCTTGCCTCTGTTCCTCTGTATCACGTACCGACGGTACTACAGGATCTTCCCCAAAATCAATTAATGAGGCCTCTTGCCGTTGCAAAGGGGGATTTCTCACCAATGCTGGTGAGTTTGTTGCATCGCACGACTGTTGAGGGACATTCGCTTGGGGGGCGTTATGAGTTCTTCGCGACTCATTTGGTGTGCGAGCTCTTTCGCTGATTACCGTTTGTAATCTTTGCGAAAACTCGCAGGTAAAATTAAAATTTTGATCTGAAAGATCCCACGGGACTTCGTCGTATCCCCGTTGCATTGCTATAAATCGTTCTAATCTATCTGTTAGTTCTTCTATTTTTCCTTCAATACTGAGCGAATATTTGCTCAGTTGACTAATCAGATCAGGTACCGTTAAGTTTTCGACCCATACATTAATCGCGTATTGTGACTCGAATTGTGGTGTTTCGTTTAAAATCTCTTCCACGGTACGTTCCATTGTTCTAATTTAGTTGAAGTTAATAGTGATTATTCAAAAATTCTTTACGGATCGAAAGTTAAATTATTAATTATTGATAATTAAAAGAAACAAAAATTATATGTAAAAGCCGAAAAAGTTAAGCTGTATATATATATATATGTGAAATGTAAAAAAAAAAAAAAATTGAAATTATTAATCCCGAAGAAGAGAAAAAAAGAGAAAAAAAAAAAAATATGTCTGAAGTTAATTTATTTATTATTATTTAGAGATGCAAAATTCGCAAAACAGAGAAAAAGAGAAAAAAAAATAAATTGTAAGTCAGAAGTAATTATCCGAAATACTAAAGACTAACAATGGAACGTATTTAAAGCAATAGATGCAACTAAAAAAACAGCTACTTATTGACTTTTATTATCTTTCCGAAAAGAAAAAAAAATTAATTAACGTGTTATACTCGAAAGAAATTTTTAAAACAATTCTTGTGACTTAATGTAGTCCCGTATATGATTACCCTAAAATGCATGATTTATTTGAATTGATGGTTTTTTATCCAATTAAGTCACAACGCATTGACAGTATTTCGGCGCTCCGGTACTGTGTGCGTGTGCTCGCAGCTGTGAGTCTATATGTGTATCGCTAGAGAGAGAGCATTAGAAGCAGCGCGTCGGCTGTCCTACCGCGGCTACTATAGCGCTTTCGGTGCGCGTGCCCTCGCGGCCGCCGTTGAGCCCTATGCCTGTCGTACTCTACGCAGGCGCTTGGCTCTCCCGTGTGCCGCGCCGTCACCGTGCCAAACTCCGAGCACAGGCCCTGCTGTCCCGTCGTTTCGCGCTCTCCACGCCTATGCGGACTCTGTCTCTCTCGCTCGCAGCTCCCGCGCCGCTGAGACTCGCAACTACCGATGTGTATACGTTCGGCTCTCGGTAACACGCGCTGCCTTGACTATGTGTTCGGCCGGCCGAATGTTTACTTTCCGCCGTGCTCCGACTTTCCGTGACTTTGTTGTCGTCGCGCGTTATTATACGTACCGAGTATAATCTCTTTTCGAAACTTCTAGTCTACGCACTTTGAAAATTCTTAAGCCGATATTATTTGTTCCGAAATGCCACGTCGAGTATTATTTCGCCCGAACCGTTACACTAATTTGCGCTTTCGAATTATTTAAACGTGGCTCGAATTTTTCTTTGTCGGAACGCTTACGATTTTCTAATTAACTTTTTATTTTTCGTTTCGGCACTTTCACTCCCGACCGCGAATTACAACGTGATTTTAACATTAGCATGCATGTCTTTCGTGCGCAAAGAGAAATTTTTCCGGTACTATCGCATTTGTTCGAATTCGCGTATACCTGTATCATGACTATTAAAAACCCACGTTGGGGCGCCATTTGTAATGTGGTATCTTAGTTATTTATTGGATAAGGTGGGAATTAACTCAATTACTTTACTTTAGGATATTATTTGGATTAATAGATCAAACTCACATTACTTAAAATGATATATATAAGGTTTATTATCATGAATTCAATTATTATAAAGACGAGACGCATATGTCTCGGTACCGGCTAGATTTACAAGATACACGTCGCGAGATTCGTGCGTATTAATAATCCTGATACAGGCAATTCAGCGGGTCGCGCGCAGACCAAATAATTATCTCCTACCTTCTGGAGTTTCACTCGGTGACGACGCTGACGGCAAGGCTCCACCAGGACCCTTGGCTCGCACATTCACACACACGCTTGGAGCTCTTTGCGAGAGCTCAACGAACACAGCGAAACCAAGATACTAAAAGACTCTAAGTGCAAATAGATAACAACAGGCCAACACGCCATAAAATAATTTGTACCGTTAATTTGTTGAAGTTACTAAGTTTCTCTGGTAAATCGCGAACGCGTGTGTCCGATTTCACGATCAGGCAGAGAGTGAGCGCCCTTCGTCCCGTCGCTCGCTTCGTCGATCGTCGCAGCGCTGTTGTCGATTCGCAGCTCGGCATGTCCGGCCGGTACATTTGGCAACGTCTCGGTCTTAGCACTTTTCCATAGCGGCAGCAGCAGGCTTTTGGTATGGCTGGGCCAGGGCCATTTAGTGTGCAGCATGTAGCCTCGAGACGTGCTTCATGTCCGACTCGGGGGCGTCCGAGCTACTCGGCTTCACGCCTCCGGAACCGATGACTCCTCGTTGTTGCTGTGGGTGCGGGCTCGGGCTGCTCTCGTTCATATTTCGTGCGGTTTGCTATGTCCCGGTACTCGTATATCTCCTCACTCACGCACACATTCATACAGCCACTTTGGTCTTAGCTTCGCCTTGCCGGACTTCCGCCTGCTATAATATAACTCTCTCATAATATATATCTATTTTCAATAATATTAGGCTTACACAATAAGCGATACCTAATTATGAATTAATAATAAATTAAGCTATAGAGGTTAATTACTATAAAGCTGTCAAAATAAAATCAGGCAACAGACAGTTATGCAGTGTATATTCCAATAACAAGACACAAATACTGCTCTATTATAAATTTTATTTATAATTTTATTTATAATTTGTAATTTTATTTTTTTTAAATTTACAAATTTTTTAAATATGAAGCAAAATCCGTAATTTTAATTTTTGATAACATGATTAATGAAACTGAATATTATTCATACATCTTATGGCATGGATCATACCACTGAATTTTGTTAGAACATCAAATAGAACATTATAAATCTCTATTTTCAATAATATTAGGTTTACACAATAAGCGATACCTAATTCTGAATGAAATTATGAGTCTGTAGCCTGATTTCATTTTGACAGCTTTATAGTAATTAACCTCTATAGCTTAATTTATTATTAATTCATAATTAGGTATCGCTCATTGTGTAAGCCTAATATTATTGAAAATAGATATATATAATGTTCTATTTGATGCTCTAACAAAATTCAGTGGTACGGCCCATGCCATAAGATGTATGAATAATATTCAGTTTCATCAATCATGTTATCAAAAATTGAAATGATGGATTTTTCTTGATATTTCAAAAAATTGTAACTTTTTTCCCTTTGCTCGACCAGTATTGATCAGAAAAGCATTTTGAAAGGTTTTCGAAGAAGAATACAAAAAAAATTTGTCGAATAAAAAATATTTTGCCGCAGCCTCAATATCCTTCGATGAAGGTATACTAAGAACCAGCCACTCAGACTTTCAAAAAGGGCTATAAAATAAATACTGGCATATTATACAGAAAAAATGCAAAAAGTTTCAAGATTTTGAGTTAAAAAATGAATAAACTTGGATTTTAATAAAAAATTACAAAAAAATTGAATTTTCAATCTTGCATGGCTTTTTTATTTTTGCAAATATCGACCTAAAATTTGATGAAAATTTTTTTTTCATAAAAAAACTAAAAGAAAACGAGTTTTGAGCGATTTTGAAATTTTGAGCTGCTGACCTCACCTGAAATATCCCATATATATCTTACAATACTATATAGTTGCAAGCCGAATTGAGTCGTTAACCCTCCGCGTCCCTCCGCGTCCCTCCGCAAAGTGCCCTCCACAAAATAACGTAAAATTCACTGTTTTTTTGCGTTATTTGGGGTCTGCATTGTCCCTCCGCATGTCCGTCCGCGTCCCTCCGCATCCCTTCGCGTCCCTCCGCGTCACTCCGCGTCCCTCCGCATCCCTCTGCGTCCTTCCGCGTCCCTCCGCAAAAAGGGTTTTGTCCCTCCGCATCCCTCCGCGTCCCTCCGCGTCCCTCCGCGTCCCACCGCATTGTCCCTCCGCATTGTCCCTCCGCATTGTCCCTCCGCATTATTCCTCTAATGACAACTCTCTGTGATGCAGAAGACACTTCTGTCGACAACTTTTGCATCGCTCCGTTTTCAGTTCTTCACCTCGATAAATAAATAACAGGCTGCTCTCTGAAAACAAACTATACCACCCTCCTGCCATCAGCGCAAGAAGCGCGTTCGCTCATTTATTATAATGCGCGCATTTCCTCCGCAATTAACGAGTCCAATTAATTACAGAGCAACTTTTTGAAAGGAAACATCTTAATTATTCAAATCAAGGAAAACGCCAAACTCACGTGAGCGCAGCGCGGCGTATGCGCATTCATTTTACAGTTCAATTACAAGTCGAGCGCTGTCCGTATTTTTTCTTTCCAAAGAAAAGTGCAGCAACTGCAAACAGAGCATGAGAATCCGCAATTAACGAGACCAATTAATTACAGAGCAACTTTTTGAAAGGAAACTTCTTAATTATTCAAATCAAGGATAACGCCAAACTCACGCGAGCGCAGCGCGGCGTATGCGCATTCATTTGACAATTCAATTACAAGTCGAACGCTGTCCGTATTTTTTCTTTCCAAAGAAAAGTGTAGCAACTGCAAACAGAGCATGAGAAAACGGCGAGAGACAGATTGAGTGCCTTCGTTAGTTCTTTCTCTCCCCCTCTCTCTATCTCTCTCTTCTTCTCTCTCTTTCTCTTATATACATATAGTGTAGGAGAGGCGTTGCCGAGCTCGTCCTCGAACATCTCGCGTCATCATCCTTTTCTACGTTAAAAGTAAATAAACAGAAATGTAGTAAAAATAAAAATTTAGAGTATGAATCATATTTTGGTAATATGAGTTATGTTTGTAAATTTAGTTCGGCAGTATATTGGAAAGAAGAAAATCATAAATCAATTTGTTGTAGTAAGGGTAAAATAATTTTGTCTCCGCTAAGTATATACTTATAACTATACAAAACCTTATAGAACCTATGCACTTTGCGCCCGTGTAGGTGAAAATTATTTTATGACTATTATGCTTTCTTTTCATTTCTAAAATTCATAAGAATTTTTTCAGATATTTACGAAAAGTCAAAATTTTGAACTTTCTATAGTTCTATAATATTACGCATCTTGGGAGGACAAGAGAAGTCTAGAGCTGCTCTAGCAGGGGTGGTTCTCCAATCTCCCACACATACTTGGCGGGCCCGACGGTTTGCAGTTCAAGGTGTAGACATATGATCATTTTATATTTAAGATCAGATAAAATGTATAAATGGATTGCATTTACATATTAAATACTGATCCATGAATGTATCACTATGTTTTTAAATAGAAATTGCAAACCCGCGTGAAAATATTATATGAGATCTCATATATGTGAATATCGGACATCAGATCTCATATGAGATTTCATATGAGAACATCCCATAATATATAAAATTGCAGATAACATTATATATTATATGATCTCATATGAGATCTGATGGCTGAAATACTCACATGAGATCTTACATGATATTTACACGCCGGAAAAGGATAAAAAATAGGTGGCTTATAAAATGGTTAGTAAAATCTAAAGCACTTTTTAGTAGATTTGTTAGTACAATTTATATGCATTTTTATTTCATTCCTGTTTAAAAACGTCGGACACAAGGAAAAATATTTTGGGTAATGTAAGTAAATCATGAGATTCTGCACATATGTAGGGATGATATATTTGAAAAGTATCAATTAAAAATTAGAGTCATTGTAATTATTTATTAAATATAGTGGACTTACACGTATAAACATTTTTAATGAATTTATGCAAAAATTTAGATTTCTACATTTACAAAGCCCACCGGTAAACTGCAAACCGTCGGGCCCGCTAAGTATGTGTGGGAGATTGGAGAACCACCCCTGCTAGAGCAGCTCTAGACTTCTCTTGTCCTCCCAAGATACGTAATATTATAGAACTATAGAAAGTTCAAAATTTTGACTTTTCGTAAATATCTGAAAAAATTCTTATGAATTTTAGAAATGAAAAGAAAGCATAATAGTCATAAAATAATTTTCACCTACACGGGCGTAAAGTGCGTAGGTTCTATAAGGTTTTGTATAGGAGTATGTGAGCTATTGCACCTCTTAGGCGTTAAGTAATACTTTATGCCTACTGGCTGAATATTTTTGAAGTTACAACGTGGGCATAAAATCTATTTTACACACAAGGTACGAAAAGTTCTATTATGTCAGTCAAGTCATCTTATGGGTACTTAACTACAATAAATTGATTTCAGTACTTTCTTGTGTTTAATTTGTATAGAAGGATGAACAAATTTGAATACATTTCTGAGAACAGTCATACAGTAGTTTCCGGGAGTTATTTGCATTACTTGACTATTGATAATTGATTTCACAACTTTCGTTTGTTTGATTTGCAGTGAACAATTTGAATGTACTTACTTACATATAATTTGTTCAGCATACAATGAGTCAAAGAAGTAAAAGACTTTTTCACTGGTATTTATTTGATTTCTTTTACAAAATCATAAATATTATTATTTCATAGATATTATACAGAAAAAACGTCTATACTTGCCTTATTTTATACTTTCGCAGAAAGTTTTATATTAACAATATTATTATTATTTGTATAATCATGAAAAAAATGATTACCATTTGTAGAGAGTGCTTATTGAATAGATGAGATTCGAATAAATAAAAGGTCTAGACAAATTGGGTTGTTTTTTTATAGATTATGTAGAAAAAACGTCTATACTAGCCTCATTTTATACTTTCGTAGAAAGTTTTATATTAACAATATTATTATTTGTACAGTCATGAAAAAAATTATTCCCATTTGTAAAAAGTGCTTATTGAATAGACGAGACTAGAAGAATTAAAAGGACTAGAGAAATTGTGTTGTTAGAGAACGTACTTAAAAAATTAGCTTTTAAAAAACGTGTTGATTGTTTTAAAAAAATATTGAAGCCCTCATTAATGTTTTTGGTACTCAATTTGACGGATGTTGAGAGAGAGAGGGTGAGAGGGAGATAGAGAGGGGAGGGAAAGAGAGGAAGAGAGGGAGAGGGCGAGAGAGCGACAGGTGGAGAAAGGGATGGAGAGGGAGGATGAGCGAGAGACTAATACTTGCCTTAGTTTAAACTTTTGTAAAATGTTTCTTGAGATTGATTTCACAACTTTTTAAGAGAAAATAATAATTAGATTGTGTGATAACGTTATGAGAGTTCATTAAGGTATATTTTTAATATCATTTTTAAATATGGGTCTAAAGTTTGCATCGTTGGAATGCAACGAAATAATTTTTTACGATTAATTAAAGTTATTAAACAATGGAAATTTTATCTAAACCTTTGTTTTAAAGTTAACTTATACTATAAAACACTAAATCTACACGCAAAATTAATATTATTTAATATAAACGTGAAGCAAAATGAATTACTTTTTTTATTTCGTTGGACTTCAACGTTGCAAACTTCAGACCCATTATTAAATGGTAGTATTGTTATTCACAAAAGTTTTAAATTAGTTTTTACTTTTGTAAAAAAATTTTTTAGAGATCGAGATTTCACAGCTTTTTAATTAAGAGTAAAAGTACATTATAAATAATGTTTATTAAGTATAAAACTACATGGAATAGTAACCAAACTTATTCTTACCTATAAGTTTTTACTTTTGTAAACAAATTTTTTAGAGAGATTTCACAACTTTTTAAGAGTAAAAGTACATTATAAATAATGTTTCTTAAGTATAGAACTACCCTTTAATTGATTTCACAACTTTTTTGGGTTTGACTTTCAGTATCCGCGTGAAAGAAATTTAGTTCGACTTTAGAACGCAAAAATTTATTATTGATTTGTAGAATTCCTTTTCATAAAATAAAACGTAAATAATTTTTTAGGATATTGTATAGGTTTCGGAAAATAATTCCTATGGTTTCCGAAAAAATTCTTATCGTTTGTAAAAGTTTTTGTAAAGTGATTGTAAAGGTTTTGGAAAAGAATTTCTCGTTGCTTGCAAAATTTTTTTTTGCCTAGCGGGCCGAAAGTACCACTTTGGCTACCGGCGCCCGATCGCGAAGGTTGTATTTTCAACCTCGCTAGGCAAAATATAGTATACGCTCCACGGAAGTAAAATTGGCCAGCCCAGAGCTCGTGTTTGCCTTCGGCTCGGGTGGCAATTTACACGAGCTGTGGACTGTCCAAGTTTTTTCCTCCCTTGGTGCGTAATATACTATTAAAGGATTGTAGAAGTTTTGTAAAATAATTTATTAAAGGATTTTTTAAAAAGGTGTAGTGATGGACCATTTTTGGAGATATTTTGTAGAGAAAATATAATAATGAATAATTTACAGAAATGATTCTGTTATTGGAAGTACGACTTTAATTTAATGAGTAATACTACAGATAAGAAAAATGATTTTTGTAAGAAAAAGAAAACATTTTCATAGCAAATACATACAAACAAATATTGTAAAGAGATAATTTAAATAGCAAAAATCAGTTTTGTGAGAAATAGAAAATGTTTTTTAGGAATTATAGAAAATAATTTAAAAAATATTTTTTAAAGTGTTTATTATATAATTGTTTCAAAAAGCATTTAAGCTTCCCTCAAGTTCTTTGTAGAGAGTTGGACAGTTGTTGAGAGCAAGATTGTTTGGATAAAAACATTAAACTTATATTAGTATTTCAACAGAGAATTTAAAGTTGTTAAAGGAGATAACAATAATATATTTTTTCTTTGTAGCTATTGCAAGGAATAAAAAACAAAAGTACAAGTTATCAGAATTACAATTCAAATCTCTGTATCACCAGCTGATTCTCTTGCTTTTATAAAACTCGAAGCTCAAAGTTGGCTGAAAAGTTGAGTTCGCATGTCAACTGCCTATTCCATAGCAGCAGGCGGTACAAAGTTTTTTAAAAACTACTTTTTCGCATCTATTTCTCTGAAGTCACCTAATCCTCTAGCCTAAAAATGCGAAGCTGAAAGTTTGCCAAGTTAACTACCATATTATGTAACAGCACCTGATACTAAGTTTTTTCACAAAACACTCTTATGCATCCATTTGCTCTTGTTTTTTTTACAAATTATTATTACATTATTAAATTTGTGTTAAAATTTACCTCTAGCCTTCTATTGCACATTCTAAAGCTGGAATCCGTTTCATTATTTTGCTAACAACACATTTCTTTTTTATAATATTTTTTTTCATCATACGTAAAATTAAAAACACAACCAGTTGATGAATTAAACATTATTATTATCTGAATCTTCTATAGAAAAATATGTACTAAAAACTTCTCTGAAACATTTTGACATCTCCTACCATGAGAAAATCATAAAATAGATTACTGAGCACTTTCATTCCTTGAAATTTTCGCAATAACACATCATTTTTGCTCTTTTCAGTACTTCCATGTTCATTAGACATAATCTTTTCATTGGCACTTGAATAAATATGTACAACAGCATAGCACTGATATCGACTAAGTTTTTTAAAGATTACAGATGCTTTTTAAATCAAGGCTCAGACCACAATATTTCAAATAGGCATCATAAATTATATTGTATATTTATAATCCTCACGTGTCACTCAGCAATATTTTCTTCTATGCCAAAGCTTATTATGAAGTGTATGAACCTCATAACACATAATTATTTATTAATACATACTTGAGCTATTTTCAAAACATTTGAAATTGATTTTTAATAGAAGTTTTAAAAATTGATTATAAACACTTCACGTAACACGTCATACCAGTACTATATTTTATTTATTATTAGACAAAACACTGAAAATTATATTGTATATTTATAACCTCGCGTGTCACTCAGTAATATTTTCTTCTACGCAAAAGCTTATTATGAAGTTTATGAACCCCATAACACATAATTATTTATTAATACACACATGTTCTATTCTCAAAACATTTCAAACTGATTTTAAGTACAAGTTTTAAAATTTGATATAACACTTCGTGCAACACATTTTGCCTGTATTTTATTTACTAGATAGACGAACTATGAAAATCACAATTTTTTTTCCTATTTTTTAAAAACTTACTTCAAAACATAATACTTTTTTCGTACTTTGAATCCAATACTGTCTAAATAAACATCTTAGTTGTTGTTTGTTTTATGTGTTATTCATTGAAAGCAATGAAACTGTCATTTTCTTCATGGACATCCAAGTCCTCTATTCGTCCTGTCAAATACGAAGACAAATTTTTAATATTCTTCTAAAATTATATCTCATGAAAAATTTTCATGTTGAGAATACATAGATACACCTTGAAAAATATTGTATTGTAAATAGTATTTGCCTGCTCTTCCGTAGGCTAATATTGGTTTTGTTTTTCTTTCTTGAGTTAGTACTATATTCGTACTATCTTCTTTAATATAATTCTATTCCTAAACGTCTGTTCTTGTATTAAAATAACTTTTTCTTTCCATTAATAACAAAATAACCAGCAGGGTCATGAGGGCACTCGTTCATTTTTGCTAATTCAAAATTAGATTTTTCACACAGTACACAATTAGAACTCCTCAATATTATTGGCTATATTACATATTCAAAATAGAATGAATAAGGCTTTCAGCATTTGTCTACGTTGTACAACCATCCAAGTTAATTCAAAATCGAATTTCAATGACTGTAAAAAAATCTTGTATAAGCTGTAAATATAAAAAAAAATTCACACAAAGTATCAATTTTTTTAAAATGATTGTAGCCATTTAACATTTTGCTGTTCAATACTTATCTAATAAAATCCCCGTTGATTGATATATGAACAGATGAATTCTTCTATCACCAGTTGACTACTTGAGATCTTTGAATATATATTAATTAACTAATTTTAATTTTAAACTAACTCATGACAATATGATAACATTTGTAACATCTGTGTATGTAAATAAGATGTGTAAGGTTAGGTCGTCGTCGCCCAGACACGGGAATATATATATATATATATATATATATATATATCTTCCTATATTATATAGATGAATGTTACCACGTAGCCCCACCTCACCCCCACCTCAGCGCCACCTCACTCCCACCTCAGCCCCCCCTCTCGCCCCCTCCTCACCACCACCTCAGCGCCCCTCTCAGCCCCTCCTCAAAATAACGTAAAATTCCGTCATTTTTTACGTTATTTCGTGACTTCTTATTCTGTTAGAGCCCCCCTCACCCCCTCCTCAGCGCCACCTCACCCCCACCTCAGCACCCCCTCGCTCCCACCTCACCACCACCTCAGCGCCCCCCTCAGCTCCCTCCTAGCCCCCCCTCAATGTCTCTTAAACAATGTCATAAAGTACGAAACAAATTTATGTAAAATTTAATATTGGGAAGAAAAAAATTTTGATTGAAATGAAATGCTATGTCACCTTGAAGGTACTGTTGGATTTTTATTCTTTAACAATAGCTTTACATAAATTTTCCTGTTAGAAAAATTTTTAGAAGCAATTCTTTTGGAATTGTTTTTTAGAAAGATATAAATGTATAGTTAGAAATAATTCTATTAATCATTATCAGTATATAAATGTATAATATATAACTTATATACTATTAACAGTTTTCCACGCCACCCGAGAGGTACTGTGAATAGGCGCGTTGGATTTTGTTTAAAGTGGCATCCTTCGCCTGGAGCCCTACATAATCACTATTTCATTATCCTTTCTTTCTGTTATTATGAACTTTTTACAGATTAATTATATTGATTACCTAAAAATGATTACTATTAATATTATTTTTTAATTATTTAATATATATATATATATATATATATATATATATATATATATATATATATATATATATAGATATTTATGTTTAATATCTACTAGGAATGATACTAGGAATTAAATTAATTAGTTTTCATTTTAATAAGCCTTTATGGAAATCATTAAATCATTTTCTTGTCTGTTATTGTGTTCATTTGGAAAATTAAGGAAAATAATATATTTATATATTCCTTTGTATTTGTTTCCGTTTCATTTGAACATTATGCAAGAATAAATTCATTATTAATGATATCATAAAGTTTATGAATCTAAAACAATCTTTATTCTCTCATGGTCAATTATATGTTGCTCTTTCAAGATGTAAAAATCCAAATAATATATACATACAAAATGAAACAGAAAATAAAAGTCAAATAACAAATATTGTTTGGAAAGAAATATTAGATTAATTACATTTTTTTATCTTATTTTCTTTTATTATATTATGATATTTAACATTTTTAACTGTAACACATTTAATATAATTACCAATAACTTTGTAAAATACCAAATGGCTAATCAAGGAGATTCAAGACCCAGTCCATTAAGATGGGATCCAACACAGAAAAAATATGTCGAAGTAGAAAGTATACAGCATGCAAGATATTTGGATGAAATAAGCAAACAACTACAAAATCACATTAATGAGGAAGATGAATATGAACATGATTTAATTAATCAAATCAATGAATATAATAATGATATCACACAAGGACAAATTCCATTGATTTGGAATCCAGAACAAAATAAATATAATGAAGTAGATAATTTAAAAGATACCGTTGAACTTGATAGATTAAATGAAATGATGGAAAAACATGAAATAGAAGACAATAAGTACAATGAGTATAATAATAACTTACTTAAAGAGTATGATATGAATTATATAAAAACTTTAATTGAAACATATAGATAATAATTAAATTCAATTGATAAAAATTAATGAATATTGTACAAAAAAGTTTAAGAGTTCAAATAATTATTAGAAGTCAAAAAAATTAATTTCTTTAATATATGTCCTAACAATTAACTACATATAAAAAAGGAACAATAAAAATCTACAAGTTCCTAAAATACTTATGAAACCTTAAAGGATTATATTAAAGAAAAATTTTATTAATAACATTTTTCGTATTGTTCAAATGATAACAATTAAACTTTTTTAAAATATATAATATTTAAAATTTTACGAAAATAGTAATAAAATTTTTAAAATGTTATAAGTTCATTAACATCTTTCACATATTCTACATAATGTTAACATATAAAGGGAACAATAAATATATGTTTCCTAATTATGAAAAGCATACAAAAAAGTAAAACATTAAAGAATATGTTAAAGAAATATTTTACCAAATGAAAAATTATCAAAATTTTCGTAAATTTTAACTATTATTTAGTAAATAATACATGAAAAATATGTAGTAAAATAAGTCATATATAAAAAGTATACCAATTTAAAATTAAACATCGAAAGTGGTTACGTAGGGCTATTGGCGAGGGATGCCACTTTAAAAAAAAATCCAACGCGCCTATTCGCAGTACCTCTAAGGTGGCGTGGAAAACTGTTAAATATATACACGGTGACCCATTTTAATCGCCGCACCCGGATTTCTCGGAATCTAAGCCAGATAGAGAAAATTGGTTCAGACAAAAGTTATAGGGGACAAAGGGGGCCACATAATAGGGCTAACGCCTTTGACCTTGAACTTGACCTTTGAGGTTATTTCAAGGTCAAACTGGTTTTTTCATATGAAAACACCTAGTTTTGACCCCGGATTCGGAAAGAGCGGGAAATTTTACGTTCAAAATCATATTGAGAAATTTTTCCCAAGGTCATTTCAAGGTCAAATCTAGGTCAAACTCAGAAAAGTCCGTTTAAAATCATTTTTTTCCATGAACCACAGGCTAAGCTGGTTCAAATTGATCTTAGGCTTTATAGAGGAACCCACACACCTAAAACCCACATACCCCAAACCCACACGCCCAAAACTTACACATCCTAGTAAACAAAATTCAAACTCGCACATCCTAACCACATACACTTCATGCCCTCACATGCTGAACTGTTACACCCCGGTCCCACAACCATACCCCACACCCTCCAGTCCCACACATCCCATTACCCCACACATGCTAATCCCATACACCCCAAACCCACACATCCTGAACCCTGAAAAATTTTTGTCAACGGCAAAATGATTTTTTAACGGAAACTTTAAGATCGTTGAAGCTTCTGTTATAAATGTATTAACCTTACTTTTTGCGCTACCCAGAAACAACGACGTGGACGTAGTAAGGATTGTTTCCTTTGGGGTGCTTAATTAAAGTGAGTCCCCTTGCCTCTCACTGGTCGGGGTGCTTGATTATAGTGAGTCCCCTTGCCTCTCACTAATGTAAATAAATTTTTATTTAACCTCGAAGCAAGTGTTCGAAATGACGACCATTTGCTTCAAGGCACATAGTCAAGGGGACTCACTATAATCAAGCACCCCGAACAGTGAGAGGCAAGGGAACTCACTTTAATCAAGCACCCCGAACAGTGAGAGGCAAGGGGACTCACTTTAATTAAGCATCCCAAAGGAAACAATCCTTACTACGTCCACGTCGTTGTTTCTGGATAGCACAAAAAGTAAGGTTAATACATTTATAACAGATGTTTCAACGATTTTAAAGTTTCTGTTAAAAAATCATTTTGCCCTTGAGAAAAATTTTTCAGGGTTCTGGATGTGTGGGTTTGGGGTGTATGAGATTAGCACGATTTTAAACGGACTTTTCTGAGTTTGCCTCTCACTGGTCGGTGTGCTTGATCATAGTGAGTCCCCTTACCTCTCACTGTTCGGGGTGCTTGATTATAGTGAGTCTCCTCTCCTCTCACTAATGTAAATAAATTTTTATTTAACCCCGAAGCAAGTGTTCGAAATGACGACCATTTGCTTCAAGGCACATAGTCAAACGCCTTTGAAAATGAAGAACTGTGTTCTGCAAAGTTTGTCTCGGAATGGCAGCGCATGCTCCACGAATTCTATCCTGCATATCTGCTCTTGTAGTGGGTTGTTGCTCAAAAATAGCATTTTTTAAATACCCGCATAAACAAAAGCCGGTGGTGAAGTATGGGATGAAGAAGCAAGCCATTTCACCGGACCTCCTCAACCAATCCATCTAATACTAAAGTGTTTATTAAAAAATGCTGTTATTATGAGCGTGAAATGTGGTGCTCCACTATCCTGCTAGAACCTGAAAAATAAATTTTAAAGAACCATTGACGGAACCTATTTTCTTCGTAGATGTGTATTTAATGATTACATTATCAAAATTAGTATTTCTGAAATTCGAACACTACTAATTCACATTATTTACATAAAACAAAAAAATAAAAGGAAGTTTTAGTTTTATTTGCAATTAAAATAAGAAATAATGCTTTATTTTGAATTGAATACCTTTAATGTTAGCATGCGTGGGGCAGGGATGTGTGGGACTGGGGGATGTGGGGTATGGTTGTGGGACCGTGGTGTAACAGTTCAGCATGTGAGGGCATCAAGTGTATGGGGTTAGGATGTGCGACTTTGAGTTTTGTTTACTATGATGTGTAAGTTTTGGGGGTGTGGGTTTGGGGTGTGTGTGTTCCTCTATTAAGCCTACGATCAATTTGAACCAGCTTAGCCTGTGGTTCATGGAAAAAAACGATTTTAAACGGACTTTTCTGAGTTTGACCTAGATTTGACCTTGAAATGACCTTGGAAAAAATTTCTCAATATGATTTTGAACGTAAAATTTCCCGGTCTTTCCGAATCCGGGGTCAAAACTAGGTGTTTCCATATGAAGAAACCAGTTTGACCTTGAAATAACCTGAAAGGTCAAGTTCAAGGTCAAAGACGTTAGTGCCATTATGTGGCCCCCTTTGTCCCCTATAACTTTTGTCTGAACCATTTTTCTCTATCTGGCTTAGGTTCCGAGAAATCCGGGTGCGGCGATTAAAATCGGTCACCGTGTATAACTTATATATTATACATTTCTTATCTTTATAAACATTTTTCCAATGGAATCTTTCTGACAATTATACATTTATATCTTTCGTTATAAAATTATTCCTAAGTATACAATTTAAAACATTTTTTATTATAATTACAACACATCGGGGGTTGGCGAGCGGAGCGAGCAGGGGGCGAAGCCCCACTAGTATATATATATGTCTCCAAATCTATATATCTCCAAATGACTTGAAAAAAATATTGTATAATAAATCTCTGTAAAAATAAAAAATCAAACAAAGTATCAATTTTTAAAAAATGAGTTTAGCAATTTAACATTTAGCCATTGAATTATAAGTATACTTATCTAATAAATACAAGTTATTTTTCCCATTTTGATTCATACACACGTGTAGATAGATAAATTCATCTCACCATTAGTTGACTTTTTCAGATCTTTTTGAAATATACTTTTTGAAATATTATTATCAACAACTAATATGTTATTATGCGTAAGGTTAGGTAGACCAGATATATATAGATATACAAGCGTAAGATAGACGACAAGCGGAAGTGTCGTAAGAGCTGCAAACCGGAATACCGGATATCGGAATAACAAGAAGAAAAGTTCCGAAAGGAAAACGAACATAAAAATATTCAGTTGTCTATATCTTTTGAACGAGATAATCTTTTTAAATAAAATCTTTTGATTTGAGTAGAGCAATGAAATAGCTTTCGATTAAGAGGGATACGTTATATATTTAAAACTAACGCATAGGTATATAAGCGGATTGAATTTCTCGTACATCCATTTCAATGTATATGTAGCACGGGTCGCTCCCTTTAGGCTTCTTCTATACTTGCCTTCCGAGCGCACCCGCGCTCCTTGATAAAACAGTAAAGAATCTTAATATATATATATATATAAATATGAAATTCTGGAAGTTTGAGGATTATATTCAGCACCCGCTTGGAAGTTTGAGGGGTTATGGGAAGTTTGAGGAGCCTCCTCAAACTTCCAATCTATATATTCAGCATCCGAGCGGAAGTTTGAGGGGTTTTCTAGAGTCTATTTGTCTAGAGTCGGTAACCTGAGGGTTATTATTTCTTTAGCCACTCTGACCGACCGGGGTTGAGCTCCTCAAACTTACTAGCCTAATATATATATATATATATATATATATATATATATATATATATATATATACATATATGATGACAATACTGCAATTGAAATGAAAATAAAGAGTCATAAAGATTTAACTCAAGAACATTTAAAATTATTGACTGAAGTTTTAAATAGTAATCCTTATGCTAAACAGTATAAATATTTACACGAAATAACTAATACAGAGAAACTTTCAAATTATAAATTATATTTTGTTCGTAAGAATAATAATCAAAAACATAATTATACTAAACCATTAACGTCGGAATGTGCAGCTATAATTATTTCCAAATCAGGAATCCCTCATAATTATGATCTATATGCGTTTATCCAAAAAATTGTTCTAATGAAAAAGAATAGACATATTTAAGTAAATTATCACATCATGTTGACCCAATGGTATTTCCATTATTTTTTCCTTCAGGAGATTTAGGCTGGAGTATTGGTTATACTAAAAAACCATATGATTCAAAAGAAAACCTTCTAACAATATTACAGCACTATTCTTATAGATTAGCTTACAGACCAAATTCAGAAAATTTCAATCCACTTTTATTTGGAGGCAGACTAACCCAACAATTCTTTTTACATGCCTATATTATGATAGAAAACAATAGAATGAAATATTTTAGGCAGAAACAAAAAAAATTACGTACTGAATGTTATCAAGGTGTGAGGGATCATGTTATAAATAGTGTATTAAATATATCAGAAAGTTTTGAAAAAAAAGAAAGACTAGGAAATATTTTTGTACTACCAGCAACTTATATAGGTAGTCCTAGATATATGCAGCAACATTATCAAGATGCAACGGCAATAGTAAAAAATATTGGTCGACCTGATTTATTTATAACTATGACGTATAATCCTAAGTGGAAAGAATTAAAAAATGTATTAACGACATTTCCTATCGGAACTACGCCCAATGATATACCAAATATTACAGTTAGCTTATTTTATACAAAATTTAAGTGTTTACTTGACGATATAGAAAACCATCAAATTTTTGGAAATGCTTTAGCTTATGTGTATACTATTGAATTTCAGAAAAGAGGATTACCGCATGCACATCTTGTAGTAACATTAGATCATAAAAATAAATTAATGACACCAGAAGCTATTAATAAACACATTTCTGCTGAGATACTTTCTAATAATGATAAAAAATTACAAAAATTAGTTATAAAACATATGTTACATGGACCACATAGTGAAAATTCTCCGTGTTACGATAAATGTAAAGACGTTCGTAAAAAAAATTTTCCTAAACATTTTCAATTGTCAACAACATTTAAAAAAAATGATTATCCTCAATATAAACGAACAAATAATTCTTCTGATAATTACACATATTGACTTAAAAGAAGTAAAAAAATTATTCCAGTAGATAATTCAATGGTAGTTCCTTACAACAAATTTTTATTAGAAAAATATAAATGTCATATTAATGTTGAATATTGTGCTTCAATTCAAAGCATCAAATATATTTTTGATTATATACATAAAGGTAGTGATAGAGCTTTTTGTACATTAAAAAAAATGATGACAAAAGAAATGGAATATATAATGAAATTACTGAATATATTGATGGCCGGTACTTGAGCGCAATGGAAGCAGCATTGCGGTTAGAAAAATGTCCCTTATGTGGAAGGAGTCATACTGTTATCCGTTTAGCAGTTCATACAGAAAATCAACAAAAAATTGTTTTTGAAGAAAATTATGAAATAGATGCTCTTGATAATTGGAAAACAACTTTAACAGCGTGGTTTGACTTGAATAAAAATGATAAATTTGCAAATAATATAAAATACGTTAATATACCGCATTATTATATATTTAACGCAAAAAAGGTTGGGTAAAACGTGAACGTGAACAAAAACATTATGCTATTGGACGTTTAAATATAGTATCTCCAAAAGATTCTGAAAGATTCGCTTTAAAATTAATATTAAGTCGTATAAAAGGCGCTACATCCTTTAAAGATTTACGTACATATAAAAATATAACGTATAATACTCATAAAGAAGGTGCGACTGCAATGGATTTAATAGAAAACGATTTATAAATTAAAAAAATTTTTTAAGAAGCATGTCGTATCATGTTACCTTTTCAATTACGTAAAGTTTTTACTTCGTTTCTACTAACAGAAAATATTCAAGCCAATATTATTTGGGAAAATTTTAAAAAATACTTTAGTGAAGATTTTCATGAAAATAAAGATAACTTAGCTTTAGATCATATAAATAAATTATTATTGTTGGAAGATTTATCTTGTACAGATTTTGGATTACCTGAACCTGATCCCATCATAAATGATATAAAATACGATAATAAAATAATTTCAATTAGTAAGGAAATATTCGAAGATATGTTTACAAAATTAAATGAAGATCAAAAATTTATTTTCAAACAACTTATAAAAAATATAAATAAAATAAATTTTATAGACGGTCCTGGAGGTTCGGGTAAAACATTTTTATATAAAACTTTAATTTATTATTTTCTATCAAAAGGAAAAAATATTATATCAATGGCTTGGCCTGGTATAGCGTCTATTCTATTACCCAAAGGATGACTACTCATAGAATCTTTAGATTACCATTAGATTTAAATAGTATTGAAAATCCTTTTTTAATATTAGAATCAGATAAAAAGAAATTAAAAGAAACAGAAGTCATAATCTGGGATGAAGCATCTATGATACCCAAAAGAAGCTTTAGAAATTATTGACAGAACTTTAAGAGATTTATGTACAAACGATTTACCTTTTGGGGGAAAATTAATAATTTTAGGAGGTGATTTTTGACAAATACTCCCAGTAATGATAAACGGATTTAGAAGTGCTATAATTGAAGACACTATTAAATATTCTGAACTTTGGCATTTATTTAAAATTTTCAAATTAAAACACAATATTCGTTCTCAGGATAATGAATTCTCAAAATTATTATTACAAATTGGAGACGGTAATATAAATCCTTTTATAATACCTAATAATTGGAGAACTAACGATGTTTTCTTACAAATCTATAAAAATATTAATAAAATAAATGATTATGATCGTGTTATTTTAGCACCTCATAATGAAGTCGTTAAATTTTTGAATAAAAAAATTTTAATTTTATTAAATGGTGATAAGAAGACTTATTATAGTACAGATTATACGACTCATAAAGGTGTTGATCAAAGTGATGACAACATTCATCTACTTTTTCCAATAGAAATATTAAACATAATTTATGAAGGCTTGCCACCTCATAAATTAGATTTAAAAGTTAATGCTATTGTTATGTTAATTAGAAATTTGAGTATACACGAAGGTTTGTGTAACGGTACTAGACTTAAAATAACCAAATTATTTAGATATAATATTGAAGCAGAAATATTAACAGGAGAAAAAGTAGGTAATAGATTTTTTATTCCAAGAATTACATTAAATATAGGAGAATCTTCTTCATTACCGTTTATTCTTTATAGAAAACAGTTTCCATTAACATTAGCATTTTGCATGACCATTAATAAATCTCAGGAACAAAGTTTTGATTATGTAGGGTTATACATCAAAAGGCAATTATTCTCACACGGTCAATTATATGTTGCTTTATCACGATGTAGAAATCCGGATAACATATGTGGGAGCGTCCAGCAGAAACGGGCCACCGAGCGCGCGCGGTGCCTTTTTTCGCGTAAAAGGTGCTCTGTTTAACTCGTTCATAATCGTATGCTGCGTCTTTGAAAAAAAACCAAGGACCTATATCGATAGATTTTTTCCTGCTCTTTCCAATGGTGCGATTGTTTTTATTGCGAAATGCTTTCTTCCGGACGAAAACTCGAGTTGAATATTGAAAGCCATTTTTCTCAAAGTATATCATGTTTTTTTTCAAAATAAACTACACCATTGGAAAGTACAACTCTTAAGCTTCAATACCCTATCTTGGAGAAGTTGGAGAAATAAAGGGTTTAAAAGTAACAACATGAAAAAGACAGCGCCGAGGGTCCGCGCGAGCCCCTCGCGCCCGTGCGTACGGCACGTTTAAGTGCACGCTCTATTCCATTCGCTAATAATCGTGTACCAAGTCTCTGACAAAAGAACTAAGGACATATATCGATAGATTTTTCCCTGCTCTTTCCAATGGTGCTATTATTTTTATTCCGAAATGCTTCTGTTCGGGATTAGTACCCGAAGTGCCCGCTAGATGGCAAGCACCAAGCGCGCTACCTTCAATGAAAAACATCACCCCGCGGGCTTAAATAGAGGCCTGCGTCGCCCACTAGCCAGGTGCTTTATGCACATGCCTTATTACTTTGCCCCTTTGTCTTATTGCCGTAATAAAAAAAGCTTAATAAAATGTCTAACATTTTAAATCGTTGCTGTAATCCATTTGATGAATAAAACATTCATCGAAACTTAGGTTTGTTTCCAATAAACTTAGAGCTTGTTATCCGCATTTAACTGATAGAGACAAAATATGCGATTCTTGTCGAATAAAATCTAATGCTCAGATTGAAGAAGAGAGTGAGATTTCAATAGAAGATTCTAAAGAAATTATTTTTAATTTGAAAAAATTGTTGAATGACCAAAATTTGACAAAAATGGAAAAGATATTACTTTTGAAATTACTTCCTAAAAACTGGAGCACTCGCAAAGTAGCTAGATTTTCGAACTTGTCTCGTCGACTTTCATCGAAATGTAAATTATTTGATAACCCAGCCCAATTAAATGACAACAGAGGAAATAAAAAAATATCAAGTGATACTTTAGATCAAGCAAAGCTCTTCTATGAAAGTGATGAGAATAGTAGAATTATGCCAGGCTACAAAGATAACAAATGTATAAAAAATGATGATGGCACAAAAAGTTATATCCAGAAACGGCTTGTTTTATACAATCTTCGAGAACTATATTTAAAATATAAGCAACAGTATCCTGGATCGAAAATAGGATTCAGTAAATTTTTGAACTTTTCATGTTTCAACTTAAAAATATAATATTTTATAGTTTAAGACTTGTACTTTTGAAGAATATAATTCATTTTGAAGAAAAGACTGATATTTTATTGAAAAAATAGAGTTTAAACATTCAAATGGAATTTTCAACCAGAAGGAAGCATTTCGGAATAAAAATAATAGCACCATTGCAAAGAGCAGGAAAAAATCTATCGATATATGTCCTTTGTTCTTTTTTCAGAGACTTGGTACACGATTATTAGCGAATTGAATAGAGCGTGCACTTAAACGTGCCGTACGCACGGGCACGAGGGACTCGCGCGGACCCTCGGCGCTGTCTTTTTCATGTTGTTACTTTTAAATCCTTTATTTCTCCAACTTCTCCAAGATAGGGTTTTGAAGCTTAAGAGTTGTACTTTCCAATGGTGTAGTTTATTAAAAAAAAAAACATGATATACTTTGAGAAAAATGGCTTTCAATATTCAACTCGAGTTTTCGTCCAGAAGAAAGCGTTTCGCAATAAAAACAATGGCACCATTGAAAAGAGCAGGAAAAAATCTATCGATATAGGTCCTTGGTTTTTTTTTCAAAGACGCAGCATACGATTATGAACGAGTTAAACAGAGCGCCTTTTACGCGAAAAAAGGCACCGCGCGCGCTCGGTGGCCCGTTTCTGCTGGACGCTCCCATATATGGGCCGTTTCACGTCAAATCGATCAAGGCTCTCGCGAACATTTGGGGACACTTACAAAACTAATTTTTTGCTGAAAAAATTTTGAAATTTAGAATTTCGAAATTAAGAACAATCTGCATTATCATTTGTGGAACGGAAAAACATCTATAGTTGATTTCAATTTTATAGTGAATCGTCGAAACTCTGGACCCACCCAAACCTACTTTAAATTACGATTTAGCAGTCCCAAAAATATGAGAAATAAGTAGTCTCTAATGATTTAATTCGCGATATGAATATAAGTCCTGATTTCTCAATATCTTTCGAGGTTAGGATCACAAAGTGATACGATACTGTTGAACTGACTTAAATTTATGATTAATTGACTTTAAAAAGGTACGAAATGACTACCCTAACTTGTTTTGCCTGTAAAATCGACCATTGATCTTTGTTTGCATAAAAATTTTATGATTTATGATTTACTAAGCAGTTATATAAAAATCTTGAATCGTCTGAAAATAACAAGATTTATGAACAGCGATCTCGAAAGCCCTATTAAGGTCATTTGGAGGGGGATTCATCAATAATATGTTCACTGGCGGTAGTTTATTGGATGAATCTTGATTTTTTTTACACTTCCAGGCGTCATATTGGGCCGCCATATTGGATTTATGAATTCTGCCGTATAGCATCTTAAAGTACTTGGAAAGACAAATTTTTTCAGCAAAAAATCAGTTTTGTAAGTGTCCCCAAATTTTGGCGAGAGCCTTGATCGATTTGACGTGAAACGTCGCATATATACAAAATAATCTAGAAAATTCATTAGAAATTGAAAATATTGTTTGGGAAGAAATTCTTGATAATTAAAAAAAAACAATTAGTTATATAAGTAAATATGTATATATATATATATATATATATATATATATATATATATATATATATATATATATATATATATATATTTATTGCATATATTTATTAAAAAATATGTTCATATATATTCAAAAACCAAATTTCTCAATATAAAATATACGCAATAAAAGTATAAAATAAAGGAGAAATTATTTGAATGATAAGAGATTTTAATAATTAGCTAAATGAAAATTGTATATAAAATTTAATTAATTTTCGAGTTGATCCATATAAAAATACAAATAAAATCAAAGAAAAGATTTTTAAATCAAACTTTTTAAAGTGATTATGCTCTTATATTTTCAGAAAACAAATTTCACAATATAAAATATACGCAATAATAGTATGAAATAAATGAGAAATTGTTTAAACGATATTATAAGAGTTCTAAATCAATAGCTAAATGAAATCGGTATACGAAATTTATTTAAGTTTCAGTTTATACCGAAATCATCATTTCATTTTTATTTACTATAATAAATCCTGCGATCTTTTTTTTTATAAATGAATGCGATTTTCTGTCTTTCACAATCCATGCAAAAAATACGTGGTTAAAAATTTTTTTGAATTTCAGCTCAAAAATTTTCTTATTTATTGCTCAGCAATACGTATTTTTAAATTTATATATACAATAATCTAATAAAAAATGACGACATATTTTTTGCATGGTTTGTGAAAGACAGAAAATGTCTGTGATACTTAAATTATAAAATGTGTATTGATTAAATATAAATAACATTTAAATAATAATAATATCCATATATATGTAGGAAAAGAAAAAATGCGCAAAGGGCTGAATTAAAAATTTTTTACATTACTTTCGGCAGAATAATAGTACATTACGCTACCAGTGCGGGAAAGCAGATTTTCGCCTCGTGTGACGTTTACACCCGTGCGAAGCGAGGGTAAAAAGGCACACGAGACGAGAATCTCTTTCCCGAATATGTAGCGTACAGTATTTTTTCATATGACGTGTGGAAATATAGATTTTGAGTACACGTTTTTTGCCGAGCGTGTGCAAAATCGAGCTTTGCGCACGAGTATCGAAAAAATTATTATTTCAAAAAGTAAAATTTGCTTTCTAAATCTTAAAAAGCACTATTTAAAATAGTAAAAATTAACACAAGTTGATTATGTCCCAGTTCTACACTGAAAAATAATAAATTTTCTTATTAAAATAATAAATTTTACTCAAAAATTTTTCTCCGTGTAGGATGAAACAAAGCCCATAGGAAAAGAATTCGCAGAATTTTCTGAAAAAATTCTATGAAAAGTTCGCTTTTCGGAGAATTGTACAGAAAGTCGTACACAGAATACTGCATATTTATTGAACAGAAATTAATTATAATTTTTGAGACATTTGAAAGTCAAATTAGATGATTAAGCGCTCCTGTTGTTACTATGCAAATGATAACACTGCAATTGTTGATTGATGCAACAATATTTTGATTTTTAATAATAATATTTCTAATTTGTAACTTAAAAAATTAAAATATCGTTACACCTCCCCAAATTCGAGAGTTATTTCATTTGTACAAATATTCAGTATTTTCTGTAAAGTTCCTGTATAATTCTCCAACGGGAAAGCATGAAAAATTCGATGATGGCGTTGTGTAATCGATGATCAGAACCATTTCATCGGACGGAACGTAAGTTTAAGCATATACAGTCATGGAGGCGCTAGTGAGCAAGCGAATGCTGGTGAGAGGGAGCGTGGACCTAGAGGAGGTAAGAGATTTTCTGTATGATACGTGAGAGTACGTTTGCGAGTCGTAAGCGCCACAGAAGGCACCTCGACAATCAGTCACCTCTCTATCTTCTCCATAAGCGCAACTACCAAGCTGCTGTAACAATACTTGTGCTGCTACTACTATATATCACTAGTGGTACTACTCTTATATGTTTTTTGCAAATGGTGATAGTCAAAGCAGCGTCAGACATAAACATTAGCTTTAAAAAGTCTAAGCACAGATAAAGTTTCGGTAGCTAATCGCTACGTGAGGAACATTTCTTTCACAAACAGATAAAGTATTCTTCAACTAACACCACAGTATTTGAATATGAAGGTGATCGCAATGAACTATTGTGGCAGATTGTTATTGCTATTGGGGTTCTTGAGGAGGAGCACCAACGCTATGATTTCATCCTCCGTTTCCACCTGGCGACCGATTAACCCTGCTGAGCTGTCGATGAGTATCGTGCACCGTATGCCTAATAAGTACCGCTTCAAACTGCAGGGGGGAAAGGAAGAGCACGACGTGATCCATCCACGCCCCCTGCTTGGACATGAAATTAACAAGGACCAGTGTACCCTTTACAAAGTCGTCATTAATAAACAGCTGCACTTCGAGGTCAGGTTTTAAAATACTTGCTTATTTTTATCTATGCACAGTATTCCAATTGCTTTAATTCTACTTTAAATAAATAATATCATACCTCAAGAAAGATGTTATAAAAAAAATTACAAAGTTATTAAGAAATGTGTGGGAGGATTTAAAAACGTCGATGTTTCTATGTTTTGTAGAAATGTTATGATAAAAAGAATTGTCCATTCATTATTTCTGTAACATTGTCTCTACTTAATGAAGTAAACTCATTTCACTAACAACAGGAGCACTAGGAATGTGGGTCTTGTATTTGGCTGATACTGTAGGAAGCACTTCTTTCTGATAAAAATGAGACACGTGTCTCGGAATTTTTGTGAATGGGTCTTTTGTTCCAAGATCCAAGCTATTTGATGTCTAAATGAACTATTTTTGATAAAAATAAGGTCTCTTTCTTTAGTTATAGCTTTCTGAATATTTTTGTTATTATAAAAGGAGGCAAAACAAGTTTTAATCCAAACTTTGTTTCGTTAAAAAATATAAAAATAACTGAAAAAATCTCATTTTTTTCAAGCATTTAAGGTGGCTTGGAAGTGAGAATTATTCACATTACTAAAATTTGTTTACAATAGTTTGTTCACATGATACAATGTAAAAGAACGATATGATATAAAAATATGGATCTTAAAGTAACAAAAAAAAAATTTCAACGAAATTTCAACATTGCAAAAGTAGATATCGCCCAATAAAAAAAATTCAATTAACTGTGAAAATCTTTTTTATTTTTGATCTGATTTAAAATTGGAACAACTCATTTTGTTCCGTGTGCAATTTCAAGGAGTAATCGATATCAAAATTGAAAAAATTTCAAAACCTGCAAAGATATATCTATTTGTTTATAAAAAGCATGCATGAGCTATAAACATGACGATATATCTTTACAGGTTTTGAAAATTTTTCAATTTTAATATCGATGACTCCCTATGAAATTGGACGTGAAACAAAATGAATCCTGCCAATTTTAAATCAGATCAAAAATAAAAAAGATTTTTATAATTTATTAAATTTTTTATATTCGGCAATATCTACTTTTGCAATGTTGAAATTTCGTTAAAACAAATTTTGTTGGCTACTTTAAGATCCATATTTTTATATGATATTGTTTTTTACATTATACCATGAGCATAGCAAATTGTAAACTAATTTTAGTAATGTGACCAATTTTCGTTCCCAAGCCACCTTAACGTGTTCTTCTTACTCTATTTTTAATAGCCTATAACTTTTTGTGAAATCACAGTTTTTGTAGCGAAACAAAGCTTAAATCAAACCTTTTTTGCCTCCTTTTATAAACTTTTTAATACATTTAGATAATAGAAATATTCAAATAGCTATAACTAAAGAAAGAGATCCCATTTTTATCAAAAATAGTTCATTTTAGACATAAAATAGCTTGGATCTCAGAACCAAAGGCTCATTCACAAAAATCCCGAGACACATGTCTGATTATTTATCATAAAGAAGTGCCTCCTACAGTTTCAGACAAATCCAGGATCCATATTCCTGGTGCTCGCCTTGTAAGACTCATCTCTCCTAAAAAGAGCACTATAATATACATTCAGAGAACAAACAACAATTAAAAGAAAACCAAGTGAACACTCTCATGTACTTAATAATTTCGTAATTCTGATAACATAATACTCGTGAATATATCAAATTTTACACGATTAGTTCGTAACTTATCCACTGATTTGTAAGCGGAGGGCATTACCGTGATACGAGAGATAATATAAACGCCGCGCATAGCGTTATTGTTGATCAAATATATTGTTTCGTTAATTGAAATATTATTTTCTTTGAAATACTTTTAATGGAATTAATTAATTTTAAAAATTTAGTTAATTATAAAATCAAAGTATTTAGTAGCAATGAACATTATTTTCAATCCTAAATACTTTGGTAAATAGTTGAGATAATTTTGCTTCCTCCTAGAGGAAACTTTGTGATACTAAATTTTTGAGTTGTTGTAAAAACATGTTATAATTGTGTTCCGAGGTGTTAGGAATCAAAATACATGGCTTTTGAAAAATGTCTCTGTGTGTGTGTGTGTGTGTGTGTGTGTGTGTGTGTGTGTGTGTGTGTGTGTGTGTGTGTGTGTGTGTGTGTGTGTGTGTGTGTGTGTGTGTGTGTGTGTGTGTGTGTGTGTGTGTGTGTCTGTGTGTGTGTGTGTGTGTGGATACGCCTGGATCTCAGGTTCTACTCGGTCGATTTTGACCAGACAGGTCTCATTTTTTTTGTTTTTTTTTGCGTGATGGCGGGTCAAAAATGAGTTTTTTGATTGGGGCGATGCGTTTTTGTTTTTTTCAAATTTTCGATTTTCTCAAAACTGTTTTTTGATTTTTTTAATGATAGCATCGAGTTATTCGAATCTGATGGGTAGCGTTCGAAAGTTCGAAAGAGAATTAAAATACCTATATTTTCTAAAAAAAAAAAAAAGTTTCTAGCTATCACGGTTCTTTTGTTATTAACAAAAACGTGTTTTTTTTAGAAGCTTATAATTCCTAAACTTAACGGTCAATTTTTTTGAGAAAAATCATGATAATACAGAATATAAACAGCTATAATCTCTTAAAATTTAAATACATTCTGTAGGCTAGATTTTGAGTAAAAAATTGAAAAATGAAAAAAATCAGTTTTGTATGTCCAACGATTACTAGAGTAAAATTAACTTAATGGCTTCAAAATTCCTTTTAGAGGTAGATTTTTTATAGTTCTCGGTCGAGTTCTTTGGGCAAAATGATTGGTCCATAAATTTCAGAGATATTTGAGGTTAAAAATTTTTTGACATTTTTTTAAAATCGTAATTTCTCGAGAACGGTTCTATGTATCTGAATGGGGTGAGAGGCATTCGAAAGAGAATTAAAATACCCATATGATCTAAAAAAAACTAATTTTCTATCTATCACGGTTCTTTAGTTATCATCAAAAACAAAAACGTGTTTTTTTTTTAAAAACTCATAACTCCATTTTATGTGTTTTTGAAAACAAATAGAAAGGCTAAATTCATTTTCGCGATTTTACATAATTTTAGAGCAGAGGGAGAGAATGAATTTCTTTACACGATAGGTAAAAAACGTCACTTTTTAGAACATATTTTTATGTAGGAAAACGCAGAAAATCATTCATGTGTTACAAAAATTAATTTAATCTCTAAATTAAAAAAGATTTATATTTTATTTTTAAAAAACCCGCAGTGATATCTAACGATAGGTGGTGTGGAATGGAAACGTCATTAAGTAGGCATTCGATGATTTTTTTTTAATTTTTAAAAAACCAAACATCAAAATGAATTAAAATGTTTAAAAATTATATCTATTATAATCTATTATAATTATGAATTATGCATTATGAATGCATTATATTCTGCATTATTATAATTTATTTGTGAGTTATGAAATTTTTAAAAATACACGTTTTTGTTAAGAACAAAAGAACAATGATAGCTATAAATTTTTTTTTTTCTTAAAAAATACGAATTATGAAATATAAAAAAAACACGTTTTGTTAATAACAAAACAACCGTGATAACTATTTGTTGTATTATAAAATATAGATATTTTACTTCTATTTCAAATGATAACTTTATTTATCAGCTCAAAATTTATATAAATTTGATATAAATAAATAATAAATAAATAAATAAATTTAAAAATTAACAATTTTTAATATTCATAAGTGAATTTATTATAATTATGCAATATATTTTTTTAAAAATTATAAATTTATTATTAAAAATTAATTAAAGGAATCAACAAATTACGGTTGAGGAAGCTACGGGTCAATGAATTGGCAGCGGTTTTTTTTTTATAATTTCACTTAGATATCAAGTTTCAATAGTTATTAGTCGTACTACCGTACGCCAAACTCATTTGCATATTCTTTCATCTACCGTAGTATATAAATTATATTTTTTGGCACCCCTACTATCTGCAACAACAAAAGTAAGATAATAAATATTAACACGTATATTGTGGTTTTACTATACCAGCATTCTAAAGAAAACTATTCTTTACTTAGAGATCTTTCTCCGTATATGAACATTATCTGTTGGACAAAATCAGCAGAATTTGCTGCAGACATTTCTACAGGAAATCCGGTAGAAAAAACTATAAAAAATATCTGCAAAGTTTATTACTACAGAAAAATTGAACGGTAATTTTTACAGAAGATACTAAATATTTATACAACAAAAATTGATTATATACATTGACAGGTCAAACCAGATGTCTGACAGCGCCCTGCTAAGGGTTATAATGCTCATAACGCATATATCACACTCAAAGTATCGACTCATCAAACAATATTTTAATTATAATATTAACTTTTTTAATACAAATAGTGAAAGATTAAAATATTATTGAGTCAGCACCTAGATTAAGTGGAATCAGTCGTATGGTAATACTGGGGGTCTACAGTCACCTTCTTTGATGTTTTAAAGTATAACAAACTTTCGTTGAACAAATATGTAGTATTTTCTGTAGAAACACTTGTGAAATTGCTTGTGGGCGAAATCATAGAAGAAATTTCTACAAATACTCATACCGAATTTATTATAGAATAATCTGCAGGAAACCCTAAACATTTTTTGGTACTTGTGCGGGACAACGATGTTTTTCATTTATTTACACAGAATTATATTTTTTACTTATTTATTATTTCGAAAATTATTATGAAGAATTAAGATATCGTTGCATGAGTCCACACATTATGGGTGTTCTGTCATTAGGGTACCGCCTGCAATGACTCCTGGTGTCTTCTACAATAGTTTATGCGCCATAGCTAAAGAAACTCAGTGTTATCATCCGATGCTCTAGTAGCACGAATGTCTGTAGGATTTCATCATAAACGTATTGCAAAGATAAAGCCCACAAGTAAATCAAAATATATTGAAGCTCTCAAGAATACGTAGGAGTTGCCCTCAAAAACTTTTCGAATATAGTAATAGTTCTCTCTCTCTCTCTCTCTCTCTCTCTCTCTCTCTCTCTCTCTCTCTCTCTCTCTCTCTCTCTCTCTCTCTCTCTCTCTCTCTCTCTCTCTCTCTCTCTCTCTCTCTCTCTCTCTCTCTCTCTCTCTCTCTCTCTCTCTCTCTCTCTCTCTCTCTCTCTCTCTCTCTCTCTCTCTCTCTCTCTCTCTCTCTCTCTCTCTCTCTCTCTCTCTCTCTCTCTCTCTCTCTCTCTCTCTCTCTCTCTCTCTCTCTCTCTCTCTCTCTCTCTCTCTCTCTCTCTCTCTCTCTCTCTCTCTCTCTCTCCGTTTAAGGTACATACCATACTCTCTCCTCCTTTTATTCATATCTTTCTCTTCCTATTATTCTTCGATTTCTCTCACTTTCTCTTTGTTTGACATACATACCATACGTACACGTATAAATAAAGAAATAAATAAAGATATAGCAACATAGATATAAATCATATGAAACGTTAAGAGTATACACCGGATTGATTTTTCCAGTTATGCAGCTCATTTGTCATTATAATTCAAAAATTCGACTCTAGCTACCACAGTAAGAAAGTGTATCCATGCATAAGAGTTTCGGCGGAGATAAAAGTGAAAGCCGGGAGAGACAAGGCGAGCAATGTGACATTCCTTACTCCTTTTTTTCAAACTTTCTAGTAAAATATATCAAAATTATATTAAAGCTATAGTGATCCAAATTTGGCTCTCATTCATTAAAAATAACTAAAAATTAGCAACACAGGAGAGCATAGCCTTGCCCGTTCACTATTTACGTACGCTTATAAATTATGGATTGAGTAAAAGATAACGGTAAAAGCCGACTCATGAACGGATAATGAAGTACAACGTTTCACATAAAAGGTTGGAATACAAGTAATAGGACATATAATGATGCACGTGAGTTATGCATCGACGCAAATGTTACTACCCAGTTCTTTTTGCCTCAGACCACGGATAAAACTATTTCATGAGAAATTACTACTTTCAAAGTAAAAGGGATAGACGTATTTTAAAACTATTTAAGGTTAAATATCAATATTACTAAAAATTATTAATATTTAATCATAAAACGATTAATAAGATATAAATCAAATAGACATATTCAAATATTATTCGATTCCTGGTTATTTTGTCTTACATTGTTTGGAGAAGAATTCTTGATACACTAACACAAACATAAAACCGTTGACTATTCATTGTCAATTGGCTTTCCCAAACTGAACTTATTGTTCAAGTACATTTAATTATTTACATCAATATCGGTTGATAATTGGGATTTATCAACGTGATAAATTATTGGTATTTTCTTAAAGCCCAGTCGCCTGGAGGTTAACAAACACTGTTTAATGTATTTTTACTCCTGAAAAGTTGTGAAATCTCTCTAAAAGAATTTTTTACAAAAGTGAAAACTTAGCCAATTATACACAATGTAATTATTGTCCATCCCCCTCTCCTCTCTCTTGTTCGCTCTCACCCTTCTTCTCAGTACTCCCTCAACATCTGCTACACTCTGTACCAAAAACTTTAATGAGAATCTAAATATTTTTTTTAAACAATCAGTAAAACAAATAGTATTGTTACAAAACTTTCTACGAATGTATAAAATAAGGCAAGTATAAGTGTTTTCTGTATAATCTGTAGAGTAATAATCAGTGCAAATTAAACAATTGAAATGTGTGAAATCAATTATCAATAGTCAAGTAATGCAAATAACTCTTCGAAACAAATGTATCACTGTTACGTACCATCCCTGCTAGAGCAGCTCTAGACTTTACCTCTCTTGTCCTCCGAAGATGCGTAAGATTATACTATAGAAAGTTCAAAATTCAAAAAGAATAATGAAAAATAGAGATGTGTTGGTAACTAAGTAATTTATTTATATAGGATTTAATGGTAACTATATGTACCATCGTTTCGTAACGGGATCACAGTATGTTTCCAAGAAAAAGATTTTACGGACACTCATTGCGCCCACGACGACGAAAAATAATATTCATACAATGGGTATAAGATTTTACGCTCTTGTGTGATGAAAAAGTACTCAATCCCCGAAGCTAGCGAACTTTGCTAGCCCTCGAGCTCATTTTAACAACACGAATGTAAAATGTAATTTACACCCGAGGTACGAAAAGTTTTATGCGTACTTGACTACAATAAATCGATTTCAGTACTTTCTTCTGTTTAATCTGTATGGAAGGATAAACAAATTTTAATACATTATTCTGACAACAGTGATACATTTGTTTCGAAGAGTTGTTTGCATTACTTGACTATTGATAATTGATTTCACACATTTCGATTGTTTAATTTGCACTGATTATTACTCTACAGATTATACAGAAAACACTTATACTTGCCTTATTTTATACTTCCGTAGAAAGTTTTGTAACAGTACTATTTGTTTTACTGATTGTTTAAAAAAAATATTTAGGTTCTCATTAAAGTTTTTGGTACAGAGTGTGGTAGATGTTGAGGGAGTACTGAGAAGGAGGGTGAGAGCGAACAAGAGAGAGGAGAGAGGGATGGACAATAACTACATTGTGTATAATTGCCTAAGTTTTTACTTTTGTAAAAAATTCTTTTAGAGAGATTTCACAACTTTTCAAGAGTAAAAATACATTAAACAGTGTTTGTTAACCTCCAGGCGACTGGGCTTTAAGAAAATACCAAGAGTCATATACTTTGAAGAAATATATACCAGTGTCGGAAGGGGGGGGGGGGTAGATTATACAGAAAAAATTCTATACTTGCCTTATTTTATACTTTCATAGAAAGTTTTATAGTAAATCATAATTATTTGTATAGTTATGAAAAAAAATATTACCATTTGTCGAGAGTGCATATTGAATTATTTATTCGCAGAATTCCTCTTCATAAAATAAAATGTATATAATATATTTAAAGATTGTATAGATTTTTTCAATACTTGAATACTTCACTTATAATTTTTTCAATAATTTTTGTAAATGGATTGTAAACGTTTTGGAAAATAATTTTTCGTTGCTTACAAAAATTTCTAAAGGATTGTAGAGGTTTTGTAAAATAATTTATTTGAGGGTTTTTTTAGAAGATGTAGTGCGATAGACTACATTTAAAGATATTGTAAGAGAAAATAATAATAATTATTTACAGAAATAATACTGTTATTGAAAGTACAACTTTAATTTTGATTTTTGTTAGAAAAGGAAAACATTTTTATAGCAACTCCACTAGCAAATGCATAAAGTGATAAAAGAGACCCTACTGAAAATGAGAATGAGATACTATACTGATAGCAAAATTCATTTTTGTAAAAAATAGAAAATATTTTTATAGGGATCAAAGAAAATACTAAAAAAATAGTTTTATAACAGTGTTTATATAATAATTATTGTTTCAAAAAAACATTTAAACTCTCAGTCGAGTTCTTTGTAGAGAGTGGGACAGATATTCAGAGAAAGGTTGGTTGAATAAGAACATTAAGTTTTTATTAGTATTTTAACCAGAAAAATTACAGCTGCCAAGAGAAATGATAACAATAATATATCTTTTCTTTGAAGCTATCACGATGAGGAGTAAAAGAAAAAAGTAAAAGTTCTCAGAATCACAATTCAAATCTCTGTAGCTCCTGATTTTCTTGCTGTTACAAAACTAGAAGCTCAAAGTTGTCTAAGAAGTTGAGCTCTCATGTCAACAGCCATTTCCATAGCAGCGGGTGGTATAAAGTTTTTTCAAAATAATCTTTTGCATCTATTTACTCTGAAATCACCTATCCTCTAGCCTAAAATTCCAAGCTCAATGTTTATCAAGAAATTGAGCTATCATCTTAACTACCCTTACGTAACCTGATATTAAGTTTTTTCACAAAACACTCGTATGCATACATCTTTTCTTGTTCTTTTGCCAAATTATTATTATAGTGCAGTTCTTCTTCATTGTACACACAGGTACAATAACACTGACATTCAATGATTATAAATTATACCCAGGTTCTGGCTTAGTACATATTACATTGCAGTACTTTTATTTAGACTGTTGTCCTGCACCAACATTTTTTGGTAGAGTTGGTAGTTACAGATTACACAAAAACTCAGTAGTACACATCACTGATGTAATAAATATCTCAAAAACTAGGAATATCCTTACAATTATACAAATATCCACAGCAATGTTTCATAAATGTCGCAAACATGTTGTCAAGATGTTTACTGATATAAAGTCTACACACTGACACAAGTCAATTTATTTTTAAATTCATTTTGTAATAAATTCACATATTTATTTACTTATTTTATTTTCTTCATTTATGTTTTGTATTAAACGACACTTTGATCTAATTATAAAAAATCATCTATACTTTTACTTACTTACACAAAAATCCAATAGTAATAATATCATTGACGTGATTTGCTGTTCTTTGATGCATTGAAGTAGTTAAAGAATTTTTTTAATTTAAACATGAAAAAGCTTTAGTTGGCGTTTCCATTGATGATTGCTTTGGAGTTTTGGAAAGAGTTTTTAAATTATCTTTAAATTAATTGTAGGGATTGTAATGACCAATATAACAACCATTACAATCCCTACAATTAATTTTATAAACTACTCCCGATTTTAAACATTTATCATCCTTGTCTTTACAATTACTAAATAACCTTTCTAAATTATTATCATTTCTAAAGAAAACTTGAATATTATGTTTACTAAAAACCCTTCTAATCCTTTCCGACAAACCTCTAACATATGATAAACTAAAATATGCGTTCTTTCCATTTCTATTCCTTGTTTGATTATCTACCCGCTGCTTCAATCCACCATTATAAATTTCCCACACTCTCTCATCAATCATTTTATCAATAAATTTTACCGGATAACTATTCTTAATAAATGTTTCTCTAACTAAATTTAATGTGACAATTTAATCGCTCTGTCAATGACACCCTTGATCGCACCTGTCTTGTTTCCGAACTGGTGGTGAGAATCAAAATTTAAAAATCTACTTGACCATGTAGGTTTTTTATACCAATCTAATTTCACTCTATTATTATTAACTCTAGTGACTCTAATATCTAAAAAAACTCAATTGATTATCTTTCTCAACTTCTTTTGTGAATTTAATTCTATCATGAATAGAATTAAACACATCCACCATTTCATCCACAAAACATTCAGGTACAACTGCAAAAATGTCATCAACATATCTTTTAAAAATAATTGGCTGAAAAACCAACTTAGACAAAGCAACACTTTCCAATTTTTCCATTACTAAATTCGCTATAACAGGTGACAAAGGTGATCCCATTGGACAACCATATCTTTGCTCATATAAACTATTATCAAAAGAAAAAATTGTGTTTTTAAAAACCAAATTAAGTACCTTTATAAATTCATCTTTTGTTAAACTAGTATGTACTTTAATTTCAGACCATTTATCTTGTATAATATCATTCAACAACTCTAAAGGTATATTTATACTTAATAATATAAATAAGAATTGTTTATACTTAACTGAAATAATATAAATGCGATTTAAAAACGCAGTGAATATTTCAAAATCTCGAGCACCCATTTCAATATATGTTCAATATATATAGAATCTTATATAAGAATAGCGCGGTCGACCCTCAGGCTTATTCTATACTTGCCTTCGAAGCGCTCCCGCGCTCCTTGATTTATTTTGTACACATTTTTCTTTACTCGTGTTATTTGTTTAGGCATATAAAAGTATAATTTATACTGCATAAGTTCAAAATGAGCCTGAAAAGAAAAATACCATAAAACTTCAAAAATAATACGCCATTACGTCACCCATGTTTTCTTCTTGAAACTCACTTTCCTGTACCTGAGATCCTTTCTTATTTATAAAATGGTTTAATCATTTGCTCCGGAATTTGGCATGTGTTAGTCTTCTTATCCCAGCACTTGTTACGTCGGGTCTACCAAAGAAGACCCAACTGGTTGTTTCTAAATAGAAAAATAGAAACTAGTTGCTCACTTTTGAGCCTAGATTCCGTGAAACCTAATAGCTCGGGTTTGAGCTAGATACTACTAGATGTAGGGGTTGGGTGAGATATGCAGCAAAGGGCGCGATATAGTTAGAAGAATTGACTCAGAAACGCGGATTCGAACGTATGTTAGTATTTTGCCAACTTACCTAGATCTACCGAGAAACTGAGGACGAACCCCTGTACAGTCGGTTACTAGGCCAGATTTGGCTTGTGTATTACGCGAATTTAGAGGTGAATTTTTTAAATAGAATAATAATAAAAAAAACACTTTTATTTTAAGGGGGACGCGGTCAACAAAACACGGATTAAATTACAAGAAATGGGGACAAATGTATGGGAAAATCACACTAGCTGTAGAGAAAGTTAGATAGCAAGATAAATTTCAACTTACTTTTTTTTCTGGCAGCTTCGGATGTTCTCTGATGTCGATGATGGTAGATAGTGTATAAAATAATTGACACAAAAACAAAATAGAAGTAAAAAAAATATTAAATTTATTCTGGCACACACGGGTTACCCTTGCTCGGTAACTTGTACAAAATTTCTAAATTTCCGTAAAAACTTCAGAGTGGCGCGGGATTCTGAATAAATTTGAAGTAATAGATGCGAATTTAGAATAAACTGCGAGAGTTGTGAAATGAGAGAAGAAGACCTCTTCGGTTGAGGGTTGGAGTTCGAAATGCGACTCAGCGGACGCGCAAGTGAACGAGCTGCGCTAGCGAAGGGACGCCAACGCTTTACAGTCTTAGACGTAGAGGGATGGTATTGGTTGCTGTGTTGGGACCTTCCTTGGCGTTGTAAGGGGGGGGGGGGGATACCTTAATCTACCTAAATGGTTACAATTGGTTCCGGGTCGTCTTGACCACTCCTATTTTCGGAAATTTTGAGTGAGAAGTACTTAATATTCAACACACGTTTAAAAATAGTAGACAATAATAATTAATGCAACATTTCGCCTAAATCATAATTTATAAACAATTGAATTGTTCTGCAACTTAAATTTTTCCAAAATATTAATTTTTACTTGGTGAAAGCGTTAAAGAAGGCGTGGTTCGTACAAGTTATTAAATATTTCAACAAATAATAACTTTGTACATAAATTTTTATATTGAACCAATGGATAAACAGATATAGGAACAGATTCTAATATGATAACATGAAAATTATTGGTTAATAACTGGAAAAAATTTAGTTAATTAATATATTGAAAAATTTAGTTGCTTTACATGGTAAAAATAACATTGTAGTAATAAAAAGTTAAAACAAGTATGGATAACGCATTTGTTTATTCTAATCTCTGTTTATAAATGTATTTTTGCTACTTATGACTATTTGCGTGGTTTTTCATTGTAACTTAAATGTAATATCCTAGCAATGAAACATAGCTTATGTTTAAGCTAAAATTATATTTATGAAGTATTTCATGATCAAACATTAATTATGGAATAAAGGTTTAGCTTTAAACATAAGTAATGGATATAAAATGAATGATTCGGCATTGTACACATGCATGTTTAAATAATGCATAAACGATATTTCATTTTTCATTATAATTATTATAACAATAACTTAATTACAATGTTATTGTAATTGTAAGTATACAGAGGAAAATTCAGTTGTTAACAAGGGTTTTTATGAAGTAACCGAATAGAAAAATTGGATTAAACCAAGACTTTGTAAAAAGGTGATAACTAATAAAAAAATATTAGGTTGAACACGGTTCTTACTTAGTCGTTAAAATAAGTGAAATAAGGTTATCGAGTGAATTTTCTCTGTGTTATCACCATTGAAAATTTCAATTTTTTTCAATATGAGTGATACAACGATGGACATTCGCCCTCAAGCAAGATTTTTTTTTTTTTTTTGGTGAAAGCTACAAGCAGCTACCCATGCTTCCCCGAAAGAGATGCTATGCTTCTCGGAATTCATACCTGGATTGCGAATACAATTGATCCAATGAATTTCGTTACTTATTCAAACTAAGCTAATGGAATTTGTCATTTAATTGAATTCTTACAACTACGCAAAATAGAGCTAGACGTATTATAGGCAGTGATGTTTAATGAGGGGAAAATAACCTACACGTATTTTATATTTTATCGAATTTTTCCTGACTCAATGTTTAGAGAAAATGATAAGATTGGCCTATTGCCCATTGTTATTATATCTTTGTTATTTTAAACACATCGAAAGAAAAATATCCGGCGTAAACGTGAATAGTGGAGATTCCAGGAAACAAGCGAGATAGAGAGAAACAGATGCAGCCGTAATCGCTGGGTTTCCCCAGTTAATAAGTTTCGAGTGGTGAGAAAAATTTGAGACGAGGGAGAGAAAGCGAGAGAGAGACAGGCACGTACGCCGAGGTTCCTAACTGCTGGGTTTCCCCGGTTTATTGTTTTTTTTTTCTTTTGTGACGACTGAGAATTTTCGATGCGGCTCGCAGGCCGTGGACTTATCGCTTGCTGATGTTTGGGTCTTCAGATTGGACCTTGGGAAAGCGTTGAAAGATTTTATTACTCGGGGAAAGAAATGCGCGTTCAAGCCGATAGTCAGCAAGACTATCTTGAAGGATGGAATGCAAACTTTACAACCCTCGGCGAAGAAGAGAGCGTGGTAACCTTTCTTATCGAGTCTGGCCCTTCCTGCAGCCGAAAATTCGAGACCTGTATTTATGGGTTTGAAACTATTTTCGTTTCTAGTTACTCTAGAACTGCTATATGTTCCGAAATTTAATGCTAACATTCTTTTTTTTTTAATTTTTTTTTTGTAACAAAATAGCCAGATGTAACACACTACTTCCACTGAAAGTTATTGCTAACAGTCAATATGTTAATTCTCCTTTTGTAGTTCTGATTCCTCTGCTCTCTTCGGAGTGCAAATAGAAGTGATACAATATCCGCAGAGAGAATGGTGTAAAAACTAAACAAGTGAAGCGCTTTCTTACACAAAGCATAAAAGAAATGTACAAATTATTTATAGAGGAGAATCCTGAAATGAAAATGAAAGTCGGCAAGTCAAAATTCTATGATTTAAGGCCAAAGTCTGTTATACCACATCCATCCAGCGATATGTATCTTTGTATCTATTGTGAACATTTTAATCTCATATTAATAACTTTATAAATAATAAAGACAACCAATCCAATATTTTACATATCGAATCAAAAATATTTTCTTTGCTATTTTGTTAAATAGTGTGACGGGCGCCGATATATGGTAAGTGGATCACGTACACTGCGTCGCGAGACTTGAATCTCGCGCGCTTGCACGTATCGTGATCGGCAGAGCGCCACGCGGAACAAGCGCCAAGTAGACGGAGAAGAAGACGAAGCCGCCGCGCCGCTGTGAGCAGGAACGAGAGGCCATGTTGTAGACCGCCGTGACACGCAACAAGTCGCCAAAAGTGACCTCCGCGCCTTGCTTTGACTTCGCGAGAGTGCGTGCGTTCCTCGTGCCTCCACAGCCGCAGCCAACCACGTGACTACGCCGCCACCACTGGGAGGAGTGGGAGCCAGGGATGGGAATACACTTTGACGTGGTGTAGAATACGTATACTATACGTATAGTATGCGTATACTATCGTATATTTGATGGTTTGCGACGCGAGGAAGACCTAGCTGTTTATTGTTGTGAAATTTTTAATTTCAGTACAAATAAGCATAAATATTAATTGTTCCTTGGTAAGTATAACTTATATGTTAATGAATAATAATTTATTACTAAAGTTTCTATTTTTTCATGTATTTTTATGTATACGTAACCTCGTCAGGTTATATACGCAATAAAGTAAACTTTCATTAAAAAAAAAATAATAATTGTACCATCTTCTGTGATTAGTATATCTGTAGCATTAATGTTTATCAACCATATCTTATTATTGCAATTTGTTAAGGGGATAAAACCTGGATTGAATACTGCATTAAATAAGTGTCCTTTTTTTATTTTTTATTTAACTTTGAAATAATGAAGAAAAATCAAGACTTGTTATTATGAAAATTTGAAGAAATGAAAGTGCTCAGAATGTAATATAATTTATAATTTGCTCCGTAATGAGGTCAGCCATAATGTTTCAGTGGAAGTAATATCCCTTCTATTAGAGAACCTCAAGAAAGTTTTCGTCTTGCAGTCGTTCTTAGCTCTTAAACTGTTTTCACTTTTAGAAGACGAACAGGAAGAATGAGTTTAATAAATTATGTAGACCTGGAAGTCAGCATTGCAAATAACAGCTATAATATTAATAAGCGGCATTGAAAGTTTATATATTGTATTTGGGAAAGCTGTCCAATTGAAAAAAAGTGTCAAATAAAGCGCAAGGCTGTGCCAATAGTATTATTGAAACATGGAAACAGTGATTATTGAAAAAAGAATAGTGAGATACAAGATCAGAAGTATATGACAAAGTACATCTGTGAACTTTTCCATCAGTGAAATATACGTCAGTTTGTCTATTTTGTCAATTGTGTTTAAAAACACGCAAATAGTGAGATGCAAGATCAAAAGTATTTGTATCTTTGAAATAAAAAATGCAGTTTTTCAGTGTAGTAACCGTGTAGATATCAAAGTTTGCAATAATAATTTTTGGAAAGCTGTCTTAAAACATTGCATTTCGTGGTTTAGAAATGTTTTCAGAAGAAGACTTCAACTAGTAAAATAATGTAAGAAAATTTATGTAGAGTATACTTCTGACAGCTGATTATGACAATTAAAACAAGAATACCCAACAATTAGTAAAACCAGGAAATAGTCAGATGTAAGATTTTTTCAGATAGAAGTGCATCAAAACCCAAGAAGTATATAAATATTTTGTAATTACATTAATCCTTTCAGACTAAGGCTTCACTCTGTTTATTGCGACCTAAAAACAAACACAATAGAGATTGATGAAGTTCATTGCATGTCAGTGCGTCAAAGAATGGATTACCAAGTATTTCAATAGTGACATTAATAATTCATTATTTTGAGAAAATTTAACACGCAAACTTATTAGCAAACTTTTTATACTGTCTCTTCTGAATTTCATAGATTAACTTTATAATTTTTTGCATTCATTAATAGATTTGGAAGTTAACATTTAGTATATTATGTGTGAAGGTATATTACAAAAGTTTTTAAAAGTGTAATACAAGTATACAGTAAAAGTTATGGATTAAAATTTTGTCTATCCTTACTCTTACGTAAAACACACAGTGCCCCAATTCGAATTAACTTTTAAAGGAAGGAAAACACGTGATATTATATAAAAGTACATTAGAACCTTTGTTTATGCCGGAAAGCTATACTATCATCAAACATCGACTGCATTCACTATGATACAATTGACATTTTATTTTCTGAAGTTTAAACAGTTATGCACTGCAATGAATTTATGAGTCGTGTGAAATGTAGCTGCTATAGACATTTTTATGAAGCATTTGGCCACAGCGTTACTGGTTTAGTAACATATATTCTGGAGTTTGGATTGCTCAACATATTCTATATTTGTCCCTGTATATACACAGAGAAAAATTGTGTAGGAAACATTACAATTTTCTATACTAACTATGGGACAGATTCAAATTCTCATGAAAATGACTACAATTTATAGTGAAAATTGGTATTTTTATAGTGAAAGTAACAAAATCATAACAATTTTTATTCGTTATATTTTCCCTAACCGAAATATTTTTGTACAGAAAAGTTAAAAACTGTTAATAAGAGTTATAAACTGTTAAAAATAGTTATAAAATGTAGAATTTTGGACATTACTAATTGTTTATAACTGTTTGTAACATTCTTTAACAGTTAATATGAGTTATTAAATTATTTAATAACTATTAAATATTTATTAATTATTATTATTAATATAATAATAATCTATTGTTAGTATAAATTAATAAAAATAAAAACTAAAAACTAAAAGTACTAATATAATTAATTATTAATTAATTATTATGAATAGAATAATATGGCTATTAAAAAATTATTAATTAATAATTATCATTATTTATAATAGTTTAATCATTCTTAAATTTCTTTTAAATATATCAATTTCAAAATTATTTGAAACTGTTTCAATCTGCGTTTGAAAGTGTTTCAAACTATTACAAACTATATATCTGTATAATCTATAGAATAATAAAATAATCCTTAAAAATTATATTTACGATTTAATTTATGAAAAGGGATTCTACGAATAAATAATTTTTTCTAATTATAATAGTTTGTAACAGTTTCGAACAGTATGAAACAATTTTGAATAGTTTCAAGTAATTTTGAATTTTTCCATAACTATACAAATAATTATATGGTTATTATGTTTTAATATAAAACCTACGAAAGTATAAAATACGGCAGTATAGAATTTTTTCTTTATAATCCCCCCCCCCCACCCTTACCGGTACGTATTTCTTGAAAGTATGACTCTTGGTATTTTCTTAAAGCCCGGTCGCCTGACAAACATTGTTTAATATACTTAATTACATTTAATTAATAATTTTTTAATAGCCATATTATTCTATTCATAATAATTAATTAATAATTAATTATATTAGTACTTTTAGTTTTTAGTTTTTATTTTTATTAATTTATACTAACAATAGATTATTATTATATTAATAATAATAATTAATAAATATTTAATAGTTATTAAATAATTTAATAACTCATATTAACTGTTAAAGAATGTTACAAACAGTTATAAACAATCAGTAATGTCCAAAATTCTATATTTTATAACTATTTTTAACAGTTTATAACTCTTATTAACAGTTTTTAACTTTTCTGTACAAAAATATTTCGGTTAGGGAAAATATAACCAATAAAAATTGTTATGATTTTGTTACTTTCACTATAAAAATACCAATTTTCACTATAAATTGTAGTCATTTTCATGAGAATTTGAATCTGCCCCTTAGTTAGTATAGAAAATTGTAATTTTTCCTACAAAATTTTTCTCTGTGTATATACAGGAATAAATATAGAATATGTTGAGCAATCCAAACTCCAGAATGTATGTTACTAAACCAGTAACGTTGTGGCCAAATGCTTCATAAAAATGCAGCAACACTTCACAGGATTCATAAATTTCTTGCTGTGCACAACTGTTTCGACTTTAGAAAATAAAATATCAATTTTATCAGTGTAGTAAGTTACAAAGTCATAGCAAATTTTTACTATAAATTGTAGTTAATTTTTATGAAAATTTAAGTGTCACACTTAAACTTCATCAGTTTCTGGTGTGTTTGTTTTTAGGTCGCAATAAACAGAGTGAAGCCTTAGTCTGAAAGGATTAATGTAATTACAAAATATTTATATACTTCTTGGGTTTTGATGCACTTCTATCTGAAAAAATCTTACATCTGACTATTTCCTGGTTTTACTAATTGTTGGGTATTCTTGTTTTAATTGTCATAATCAGCTGTCAGAAATATACTCCACATAAATTTTCTTACATTATTTTACTAGTTGAAGTCTTCTTCTGAAAACATTTCTAAACCACGAAATGCAATGTTTTAAGACGGTTTTCCAAAAATTATTATTGCAAACTTTGATATCTACACTGTTACTACATTGAAAAAACTGCATTTTTTATTTCAAAGATACAAATACTTTTGATCTTGCATCTCACTATTTACGTGTTTTTAAACACAATTGGCAAAATAGATAAACTGACGTATATTTCACTGATGGAAAAGTTCACAGATGTACTTCACTTCACTGGAGAGCAATATGTTGTTTTTATCTTAAAAGTCCAAGTTATTTCATAAGTCGATGTTTCTTTCTCTATGCTAATTTTCATGTTTTCAAAATAATTTGTCAATAGTTATATGTTCTGTAATATTTACAGAACAGATGGCTCCTATGAAACATTTGGCACCTTTCACCATAAGCCAATCATTAATCATATTATTATAAACACTTGGATTTGTTGAAATTTTCACTTGCTACACATCTTGTAAAATTAAAAACAAAAGTTAATAAACTAAGAATCATTATGAGAAAAAAAAAGCTTTCTCGATATTCTTTTATATGGAAGATATAACTTCTTGAAATTATTATTGATTGAAACTACTATACTTAAATTAATAACCCACACATAATCTTTTAAAACTAAAATCACAACCAGTTTATGAACTAAAATCACTGAGAATAAAAGCTTTCTTGACATTCTTGTATGAATATAACTTTTTGATATAAAATACTTGAGCGTGATGTACTTATAAAATAAAATCTGAGAAAATATTACATCTCACTATTTCCGGGTTTTAATAATGCTAGGTTACCTTTAGAAATCATAAGGTCAATAAAGCATCGATAATTGAAATACCATAAAGTAGAACGAGGCTCTGCTAGAGGAATATCTGCAACAGTATTTCTCCTTGTCTTTACTATAGGAGGTTGCGTGCTTTTACAGACCTGAACATAATCTTTTGGTGGCCTTACTGCATAATAATGATTAATTTACATCATCCAACAAGAAAAATTTGTAAGGAATGAATATGTGTCTTAATAATTATCATAACAACTAACGTAAACCACAAACAAGTAAAGTTATCTATGAAAATAAGATACAGTCTAAACAGTTTCGTAATATGTTGGCACGTTGTTTGGCAGTTGATAATTCATTCTTTGACACATTGACATGCAATGATTTTCATCAATTTTTAGTGTGTTTGTTTTGATGTTAATATCTTCAAGCATTTGCATTTTAAGCAAAAAATGAAGTGAAGTCTGAGTCTGAAAGAATTAATGTAATTAAAAAAAATATTAATATAATTTTTGTGTACATATAAAATACTTGAGCATGATGCACTTCTAATAATCTGAAAAAATCTTAAATCTCACTATTTCTGGGTTTTAATAATTCAATATCTCCTTATTATCTTAATTGTCATAATCAGCTGTCAGAAATGCTCCACATAAATTTTGTTTAGATGATTTTAATAGTTAAAGCTTTCTTCCGGATACATTTCTAAACCAAGAACTACAATGTTTTAAGAAAGTTCCATAAAAATTATTATTTCAAACTTTGATATCTACACTGTTATTAAGTACACTAAAACTGCATTCTTTCATGTCAAAGATACAAATACTTGTGATTTTTGTAACTCACTATTTCCGTGTTTTAAGGTAGTTCTTACCCAAGAAAACGATCATTAAAAAAGTATTCTATATAATCTATTGCTCAAATATTATATTACAAGTGATAGTAAAATCCAAAAGTAGGTTGCTTTAAGTAACAGAAAAAATTTTTCAAATATAAATTATATACATTAAAGTCTAAAATTTGCTAAATAAGGAAAAATATCACAAAAAGTCATGAATTATTTTTGTTTTTTATTCGATTTTTTTATTAAAAACGCTATTTTGTTTCTCAAGCGTTCCTCGATAAATTCACCGCATGAAATTGTCAACAAAACATTTTACACAAAGTTAGAGAAATTTGTTTAAAAAAAATTACAAAAACTTAGCAACTAATACTCTAACTTTGTGTAAAATGATTTGTTGATAATTTCATACGGTGAATTTATCGAGGAACGTTTCAGAAACAAAATAGTGTTTTGAATAAAAAAATGTAATAAAAAACAAAAATAATTCATGACTTTTTGTGATATTTTTCCTTATTTACCAACTTTTAGGCTTTAATATATATAATTTATATTTGAAAAATTTTTCTGTTACTTAAAGCAACCTACTTTTGGATTTTACTATCACTTGTAATATAATATTTGAGCAATAGCTTATACACAATACTTTTTTAACGATCGTTTTCTTGGGTAAGAACTACCTTAATTTGACAGACTTGTTGAATTATATATAATGCAATTTATGTATTTATAATGAACTCTTCTATGTTACAAACTATTTAATCATGATCTACTTGTCAATAATCCTCTCATTCTAATTCGTTGTAATTCTTGTATAGATATAACTTTTTGAAATTATTATCTGAATCTTGAACTATTATCTAAATGTCGCAGACATGTGTTATACTGTATATTTTTATTATACTCTATAGTCTATTTGAAATTCAAAATTTCCTTGCAAAACAAAAGCTGAGAAAATGATCTGTATTTTATTGACATAAAAGTCGACAAATTTATTTCACTGGAAAACATCAAAGTTTTATGTTATATAAAAACAAGTTATTTCACAAATAGTCGATATTTCTTTCTCTATGCTAAAATTTCCATTGTTTATTACATTTACTTACATACAATATGAACTCGTTGCAGGAATTATATTCTGAACTATATTCCGTTGTGAGAAAAGCTCACAGATTTACTTCACTTGACAGAAGATTTTGCCAAAAAAATGCCTATCATTATCCCACATTATCTAATATTATCAAGACACATGACCGATATTGGCCATTGATATTCAAAGATTCCAAAAAAATTTTCTTGTATATCTGTAAAAAAATAATTAAAAAAATTCTCACAAAGTATCAATTCTTTCAGATTTTAACATTATTATAGCTTTTAACATTTAGCCATTTAATAATACTTATCTAAAACAAGTTATGTGCCTGGTTGATGCTGTAGATATAAAAAAATTCTTTTTTTTTCATCAGTTGACTTTCTGAGATCTTTGATTTTGAATATACACGATGAATCCACAATTTATATTATTATAATGTAAACATATACATATGATGTGTAAAGTGTAAAGATGTATAAGGTTAGGTCATTGTCGCCCAGATACGGAAATATATATATATATATATATATATATATATATATATATATATATATATATATATATATATAATAGGGGGTACCCCCCTGCTCGCTCCCCTCGCCAACCCCCCATTAGTAAGTGGACTTTTTATTTATCAGTTTTTATTCTAAAATAAAAAAAAAAATAGTAGAGATTATTATATAGATATTATTAAAAAAAAGTAAGGATCATAAGTCTTTATCTAAAAAATATTTAACGTACGAGCATAGGCATCACAGTTTCTAGGAGTGAGGTTATGTGACATTTTCGACCCTGAAATCAAAGATTAAGTACAAATAACTTTCTGTACGGTATGTGGAAAAATTGTATATTACCTTTGGTAGCAATGAGAACCACGAACGCACGCGAGTTGTGCCTTCGCTTCGCTTGATCCTGAAATTATGGATAAGCACAAATAATTTTCTGTACGACATATGAGGAAATTGTATATCTCTAGGTAAAGGTAATATATGGGCTGAACAGTGACAGAGACTCTATATAATATATAAAAGATATAAAAAGTCTATCTTTTCCACGCCACCCAGAAGGTAGATAGGTAGGCGCCTTTTTTTAGAGGTTTCCCCTTTTTTACTATCTTTGAATTCATTTTCCATTAAATATGTCATTTTTTGTTTTTGTAATAAAAAGTTAGTAAAAAAAGGCCTATTCCTCTGTTAAAAAACTGTATAATTTTCAAGTATTACTTTTATTCTATTAAATAAACATATGTTATATTTTTAAACATTTTTATAGTTATTTAAATAACATAAATTTTAAACTTGAAAGTCATTCAAAGCTTTTGAACTTCATATTGATTTCAAAGGTCGCTCAAAGTATGACGCTAAAAATATTAATTATGAAGGTCGCTGAAAGCAGACCGAAACTTAAATCGAAACCGTTGTTGAATTCTAAAAGTATATCGATTTTGAAGGTTAAGCAAAAGATCAGTTTGTAAGTCATTGAAAATATATTAATTTTAAAGGTTGTTGAAAGCTAATCTATTTTGGAGGTCTGAATACTGACATATATATGTCATACCTATTTTGAAGGTCGCTGATAGCAGACCGATTTTGAAGGACGCTGATAGCAGACTGATTTTTGTAAGTTAATCAATTTTGCAGGTCTGATAGGAGACCGATTTTGAAGGTCATTGATAGCAGACCGATTTTGAAGGTCGCTGATAGCAGACCGATCTTAAAGGTCGCTGATAACAGACTGGTTTTGAAGATCGTTGATAGGAGACTAATTTTAAAGGTCGCTGATAGCAGACCGATTTTAAAAACATCTTTTAATAATATTGTTGATAGCAGATCTATTAAGACATCAAAGGGCGCGGCAGCGCCCTGCTTGGCGAGTAAAAGAACGGAGTGGCTAACGAGCAAGCGGGGCGTTGACGCACCCTTTATTCTTTGGAATAGTCCGCTCCAACCTTACTTTTTTCTATTCTTGATAACAACATTTTTTTACTCTTTATTTGAATACTTAAATGCATTCTATTAGATAGAATCTTTTATGTACTATCCATACCTGCAATTTCTTGTTACAAGATTCTTTCGTTTTCGTATACTTTTAATAGTAAATTTGCCCTCTCAATTTTCATCTCATTTTTCATTTTTTTCGTCGTCTTCGCGTCGTCGGCGTATTTTAATCCTATACCATACATACGTACGTATAGGCACTGTTAGACAGTGGTTCTACTTGTATCCGAGAGTGGCGCTATATAAATTTTTCTACAGGGCTCTCTCTCTCTCTATATATATATATATATATATATACACACACACACACACACACACACACACACACACACACACACACACACACACACACACACACACACACACACACTCGTAATCGTAATCGTATCGACATAACCTCACGCATCTCTAATCTCTAATAAACAAAAACAATGTTATTATGAAATATGTACATACACAATATGTATATACTATCACGGATTAATATTTAAATTATATCAAAGATCTCAGAAAGTGGACTGATGAAAAGAATTTATTTACGAGCATCATCAATGAGACAATAACTTTTTAGATAAGTATTTTAAAATATACATTGATAGTAGAAAGCAGAGATCAAGATGTAGTTCTGTTTTTATTGTTTTAAGTACTGTCAGATCAGATCTTAGAAATTGAGTCTATCCCAACTATACGGCTACTACAATACAAGAGTTTAGATAAGTATAATTTTCAAGTAATTTGTCACAAAGACATTATCTCTCATAATGTAAGCTAAGCGAGAAGCTCCAAAACCTATTTCATTCATCGTAAAAAATTTTCAATGTTTTATGTTTGCTACATGACCAGTCGGGTGAAGGCTTTTCTTGAGACAAAGTTTATATTCTGTGTATAAATGGTTTATAGTTATGATTTGAAAAGTATCAAACATAAAAATTTTCTAATTTTAATTATTTTAAAAAACAAGTTATTCCACAACGCCATTTCACAATAAATTTTTATATTTTCTCACTTTTCAAATCATAACTATAAACCATTATATGAAGAATATAAACTTTGTCTCAAGAAAAATCTTCACCCGACTGGTCATGTTGCATAAATAAAACATTGAAAATCCTTTACGATGAATGAAATAGGTTTTGGACCTTTTCGCTTAACTTATATTATGAGAGATAATGTCAAATGTGACAAATTACTTGCAATTAATTCTAACTATATATTTTTTTCATTCTTGAAGGGGATATCTGATGTAAAATCCAAAGCTGTTAATATAACAGCTATAGATGTTAATTCTTAAAACCATATAATGTATCCATAAGGTATTTTCAATATATGGTTTTTGGTATATAACTAATTGAGTGAGGGATGTAAAATCCAAATTGTTAATAAGTATAACAGTTAGAGGAATACCTCTACTTGTTTGCATTACTGATTGAGGTAAATATATAATAATAAACTATTTAAAAATGGAAACAAATAGTCCTTTATTTTAATCATAGGTTCGAAAAGTTGTATTGGAATGAATTATTTCCATAAGTCATTTGTTAAAAAGTAATTATTACAACGGATATGGAAAAAAATTCAAATTATTTTATTTTACTTACAATTATGAAGATAGCAATGTTTATTTTTATAACAAAACTTTCTACGAAAGTATAATATAAGGCAAGCATAAGGTGTTTCTGTAATATATAAAAATATGAATAAAAAACTTATACTCTATGAAAAGGAATTCTAATAATAAATAATTATTTTCTTCTGACAATTTTATATTATCGGTTCTATACAATAAATTAATTTGTCTATAAAAAGAAGAGTATATATACTATTATTATATATAGCAAAAGGGATTTCTTGATACAATGAAAGTGTTATTCCATTTTTTTTTTAAATACAGCAGCCTCACACGATCCAATTATCATCATGTACCCACACGGAAATTAAATCTATGAAATATGGTATCATCATTCTTTACCGTTATAAAACTTTTTAATTATTATTGAAGCTCTTAGAAACTTGTGGAATCTCCCTAAAATAACACTTTTAAAAAAAGTAAAACTTTGGCGAGTATAAGTATATTTGTAATCTCTCTCCCTCTCTCTCCCTATCTCTCTCCCTCCCTCTCTCTCTCCTCCTCCTCTCTCTCTCCTCCTCTCTCTTTCTCTCCCTCTTTCTCTCCCTCTTTCTCTCTATCTCTCTCTTTCTCCCCCTCTCTCCCCCGAAAGAATATCATAGTTTAAAACAAACACATGAAAGAAGTGGAATCAATTATTATTTTATATAGACAAGTACATTTTTGTGACATAGAAATATGGAATTATTTTTATAACAAAAAATCATAAGTACTACTAAAAATAAACTCATGAAACTGGTGGAATCAATTAAGTGCAGGCAAGTCAATTATTATAATAAAGAGAATTTTTAAAATATAATTTGTTTAATATATATTTACTATAAAAATTTGTATAAAAAATAATTACGTCTAACAAAAAATATTACAAAAATACTAACATAATAACTGTAATTGAAACAAAAAAAGTTAAAAAATTTTTGCGAAAACATTTTCGAAGTATAGATCATAGAAGTCACCACCCTCTAAAATAGTTTAACCATGAGCTGTTATACATCATAAATTCATGTAAGTTTTTCTTACACAAGTCAATCTACCTATTATCTGCAAATATGAATTTTAATTAAACATCTTCTTAAACTGTTAATGTAATTTTTTTAATTTTGGGAAATTTTCTTTTAAAGAAAGAAGATACTTGTCGGACGCATCGTTTTGTAGTATTTAGGTAATCTATCAAATGTTTATTTTTATATCATTATTCTTTGGAATAAGATTTATATATTATATTTTATAAAAACTTTTCAATTATATTATATCTATCTATTATATCTACTAATTTCACAAAAATTTTATATCAATCTTTATAATTTCTATAATTATAATTTCATTATAATTTCATTGTAATATCTTTATTATACAAATTCATTATACAAATTGAATTATTATTAATTCTATAGTAAGATAATAATATTTTTTTTTTATATTGCGTATGTACATCTATATATTACGTATGCTTGTTCCTAGCATTATATAACAAACAAGTTTTGTGTAAGTTTTGCTCTAGTCAAATATCGAAATATATTTATTTTCTTGAACTGTTATTACCATTTTATTTTAATTATTTACATACTACGTGATCAATAACTAAATACATAGAAGGTTGCGATTCCCGTCCTACGAACCTTGAACTACAAAACGATGCGTCCGGCAAGTATCTTCTGTCTTTAAAAGAAAATTTCCCAAAATTTAAAAAATTACATTAACAGTTTAAGAAGATGTTTAATTAAAATTCATATTTACAGATAATAGGTAGATTGACTTGTGTAAGAAAAACTTCCATGAATTTATGATGTATAACAGCTCATGGTTAAACTATTTTAGAGGGTGGTGACTTCTATGATCTATACTTCGAAAATGTTTTCGCAAACATTTTTTTACTTTTTGTGTTTCAATTACAGTTATTATGTTAGTATTTTTGTAATATTTTTTGTTAGACGTAATTATTTTTTATACAAATTTTTATAGTAAATATATATTAAACAAATTTTATTTTAAAATTCTCTTTATTATAAAAATTGACTTGCCTTCACTTAATTGATTCCACCAGTTTCATGAGTTTATTTTTAGTAGTACTTACGATTTTTTGTTATAAAAATAATTCCATATTTCTATGTCACAAAAATGTACTTGTCTATATAAAATAATAATTGATTCCACTTCTTTCATGTGTTTGTTTTAAACTATGATATTCTTTTGGGGGAGAGAGGGGGAGAAAGAGAGAGATGGAGAGAAAGAGGCAGAGAAAGAGAGAGGAGGAGAGAGAGACGAGGAGCGAGAGAGGGAGGGAGAGAGATTACAAATACACTTATACTCGTCAAAGTTTTACTTTTTTTAAAAGTGTTATTTTAGGGATTTTTTTAATACATTTTTTTTTTAATTTAAAGTCAATAAAAGTAGACCAATTTTGAAGGTCGCTGAAAGCAGACCAATTATCTACTAAGACTTTTAATTAAATTTTTTATATAATTTAAATTATATTCTTTCAATGACTCCTCTAAATATTCATTATACTTATATTTGTTTCTTTTATATTTTCTTCTATTTTTGTATTTAATTCGGACAGTCGATTTTCTTCTTCCAATATATACACGTCTACATATATTTTTTTCTGGATCCCATAATACTGGAAATTCTGTTTTATTTTTGTTTAAATGATTATTGTATTCATCTATTAAATTGTTCAAATAATTATTGTCCTCGGAGTTATGTTCTAACAACTGTTTATTTAAATCGTCTAAAATTTGAGCTTGTTCAATGGCGTGAACTTCTATAAATTTTTTTTCTTTTGGATCCCAACGTAATGGTATTGGTTTTACATCACCTTGGTCTGCCATGTTTTTTAATTTAATATACTTTGAATTAATATAAATATTATAAAAAATAATTTGTAATTTTATTACATAATAAATATAAGAATAATTATAATTGTTCATCAAAAATTTCTTTCCACACAATATTGATAATTTCCTCTGTATTTTCCGAATCATATTAAATAAATATATTATTAGGATTCCTATATCTAGATAGTGCAACATATAATTGTCCATGTCAAAACAATGGTTTTCTAATATAAATACCTATAGCATCAAATCTTTGTCCTTGTGATTTATTTATTATCATACAAAAAGCTAAGAGGATAGGAAATTGTTTTCTATTAACTATAAATGGTAATGAAGACGATTCTGCAGTAGTTAATGTTATTCTCGGTATAAAAACTTTATTTCCTGATTTTTCACCTGTTATTATTTCAGCTTCTACATTGTATTTAAATAGTCTAATTATTTTTAATCGCGTTCCATTGCATAAACCATCGTTTATACTTAAGTTTCTTATTAACATTACTATCGCATTAATTTTCAGATTTAATTTATGTGGAGGTAAACCTTCACGAATATTATGCAAATATTCAATAGAAAAATTTATGTAAATATTATCATCTGATAGATCAACACCTTTATATGTAGCAGTATCTATACTATAATAAGTCATTTCATCACTATCGATCAATTTTAATATTTTATTATTCAGAATAGTTGAATCTTCATTATGAGACATTAAAATGACACTATTCATAGATAAATTATAATTTATATCTTTATATATTTTCAAACAAACATCGTCAGTTTTCCAACTGTTTGGTACTTTTAATGGATTAATTGTTCCCTCTCCAATATCTAATAAAAATGAAGCGAATTCTTCATTGTTAGAATGAATATTTTTGTTTTAACTTCATTATATTGAAAAGTGGCCAAATATCTGAATATTTTATTGTTTCTTGTATAATTGTGTTTCTACAACCGTTTTTAATAACTGGAAGAATTTGCCGAAAATCTCCTCCTAATACAATTAATTTCCCCCCAAATGGCAAATTATTATTGCAAACATCTCTTAATGTTTTATCTACAATGTCTAAACCTTTTTTTGGTATTATTGATGCTTCGTCCCAAATTATTGCATCTACTTTCCGTAATTTTTTCTTATCAGAGTCTAATTTTAAAAATGCACTTTCTATACTTTCTAAATCTAAAGGTAATTTAAATGTTTTATGACTTGTCATTCCTTTTGGTAATTGTATTGACGCAATACCAGTCCAAGCCATTGATAACATTTTTTTTCTTTAGACAAAAAGTAAAAAATTAATGTTTTGTATAAAAATGTTTTACCTGAACCACCAGAACCTTCTATAAAATGAATGTTATGTTCATTATTTAATAATTTCTCAAAAATATACTTTTGTTCTAAATTTAGTTGAGTATACATGTTACTAAACATTTCTTCACAGAATAAAATTTCTGTCTTATTAAGTTCATTACATTCAACTTTTAAGATTTTATTTGGTTCAGGCAATCCAAAATCTATACATGATTTTTCGTTTAATGACAATATTTCATTTATTTGTATGAGGGCATTGTTTAATTTATCATCTTTAAAATCTTCTATGAAAAAGTTATTAAATTCCTTCCAAATATTGTTACCATTAATATTTTCAGATAGTAAATACCAATACCTTAGATAGTAATACCTTCTGTCTTTAAAAGAAAATTTCCCAAAATTTAAAAAATTACATTAACAGTTTAAGAAGATGTTTAATTAAAATTCATATTTGCAGATAATAGGTAGATTGACTTGTTTTATTCAGGATACTAATGGCCTAGTTTCTACCAATCTGAGGTGTAAAATACCAGTTTTTATTACTCGACGTTTCGGAAATTTATTTCATGTCCCTCTTCAGGAGTATATCTATCGAGACTACCAGTAGCGGCAAAAAAGTGCTAAAAATCTTTGACGACGTCTGGCCTGAAATACATTCGTCTCTCACACAATTACAACCAGTGTGTTAATAACCACGGATAATCTGAATACCGTTCAACGAAGACATCTTCAAGGCAACAATACACAGCTGTCAGAGCGGTTCGATCAATGTACATACATATACACACTTATTAATGCAGTCTCACTATATAAAGCCGAGCTCTTTCGTTGTAACGCTAGTGACGAGCGGATTGTTCTCCCGCAAATAAGTTTTGACTCTAGATAGATATACTCCTGAAGAGGGACATGAAATAAATGTCCGAAACGTCGAGTAATAAAAACTGGTGTTTTATTTAACAACCTTCAACACCTCAGATTGGTAGAAACTAGGCCATTAGCATCCCGAATAAATCAAATAGTATTCCGAGTCTACCAGTAGCGGCAAAAAAGTGCTAAAAAAGATTGACTTGTGTAAGAAAAACTTACATGAATTTATGTTGTACAACAGCTCATGGTTAAACTATTTTACAGGGTGGTGACTTCTATGATCTATACTTCGAAAATGTTTACGCAAAAATTTTTTAACTTTTTGTGTTTCAATTACAGTTATTATGTTAGTATTTTTTGTAATATTTTTTGTTAGACGTAATTATTTTTTTTACAAATTTTTATAGTAAATATATATTAAACAAATTTTATTTTAAAAATTCTCTTTATTATAATAATTGACTTGCCTGGACTTAATTGATTCCACCAGTTTCATGAGTTTATTTTTAGTAGTACTTACGATTTTTTGTTATAGAAATAATAATTCCATATTTCTATGTTACAAAAATGTACTTGTCCATACAAAATAATAATTGATTCCACTTCTTTCATGTGTTTATTTTAAACTATGATATTCTTTTGGGGGAGAGAGGGGGAGAAAGAGAGATATGGAGAGAAAGAAGGAGAGAAAGAGAGAGAAGGAGAGAGAGTGGGAGGGAGAGAGAGATAGGGAGAGAGAGATTACAAGTACACTTATACTCGCCAAAGTTTTACTTTTGTAAAAAGTGTTATTTTAGGGAGTATTTTAAAGTTACGTTGGAAGTTTGTGATGTATTTGGGAGATCTGTCTAGTTGAAACAAGTATGAAATAAAATAAGGATGTGCTATTATTATTATTGAAACATGGATATACTTAGTGATTACTGAAAAAGAATAGTGAGATGCAATATCCGAAGTATATGATACGAAAGTTTAATTTGTGTCTACCAAAATTAAATGATAAATGAAAAAAAAAGGATTTTTCTGCAATTTTAACACAGGCTTACCTCCTTAAGTAATTTAACAATAAATCTTCTTTGATGGTATGATATATTTCTCACATGTGCTATTTGTACATCAAATTTATCTACACAAAGTATAGAAATAAATCAATGTACTTTACATCTGACATACGAATTACAAGGGCCCATATTTTTATTTGAATTTACAGTTCCATAAAGTAAATACAATTTATATTGATTTATGTTAGAGATAGTAAATATGATTCGACAAACCAGAATAGATTATAACAATTTTATTAAGTTAAGAAATGACAGAAGTAATAAAATAGAAGCAGCAATGTGCGAAATATGTGGCAAAATTATAAAAACTATTACTAAAACTAAACTGGATCATCACAGGTAAGAACAATTAAGCGTATTTTTCAATTCTATATAATTTAATAAATACATGTATTAAATGTACCACGCGCTTAGTGATTGTCGAATACTATCTTTAATGTGTTTGAAGTTTACAACGTTGGAATCCATAGAAAAAAACAATTTCTGTTCGTTCTGAAGGAGTTTTATATTGATATAAACAATTGCATATGGTTTTTTCAATTTTTGAGATTACTGATTATGAATCTAAATTATCAATCTGCCATCCCTACACCCATTCTAAAAGAGAACAAACTGAACTAATTTAAAAAATCCTTTTTTTTTTCAAAAACTAATTTTCAATGAATTTTTGGAAAAACAAATATTATTTTCGAAAGGAACATACTCTATGAAGTTTTATCAAGAACCAATACAAATTATGCAAAACAGATGATTTGAAAGTGCGATGCATTCAAACTTTCACCACCCCCCTTCCAGCCGATGAAAATTGCCAAAATCCAACAAATAAAAATACCAAAAGATAGGATTTAAACTGCTCCTTCCAAAAATATTTGTTATGGAAACTGCTCCCTTTTAATTATTGCAAAAAAAAATTCAATAAATTGGTCATTTTTTATATCTTTAACGATGAAATATGTGATTAAAGAAATAATATCACTCTGAATGTCGATATTTATAATTTTTACACTAACAGGGATATTATTTCTTTAGTCAATTGTCTTAATGCACTTGGAAAAATTAAAAAAGTTGGAAGAAAGCCAAAAGGAGGTTAGCCATATGAAACGCTTTTTATTTTTTATCTTGAAAAGTTGAATGTTTATAAAAAATCTGATGGTGGAGCAATTTAATATTGATTAGGAGCAGATTACTGCTATTTTTATTTTATTGAGAGCAGTTTGATTAAGCAAGATCGAGTTAATTACAGATGCAAAAATGATTAAATTATTTTATTTTTATTTTTACAATAATTAAAAGGGAGCAGTTTTCATAATAAATATTCTTGGAAGGAGCAATTTAAATTCTATCTTTTGGTATTTTTTTTATTTCATTTGGACAATTTTCGTTGGCTGGGAGGGGGTCGGACAAACTTTCAGTCAAAACATAGAATTTTCTCTTACAAAACACTTAAAATGCTCTCTCTCTCTCTCTCTCTCTCTCTCTCTCTCTCTCTCTCTCTCTCTCTCTCTCTCTCTCTCTCTCTCTCTCTCTCTCTCTCTCTCTCTCTCTCTCTCTCTCTCTCTCTCTCTCTCTCTCTCTCTCTCTCTCTCTCTCTCTCTCTCTCTCTCTCTCTCTCTCTCTCTCTCTCTCTCTCTCTCTCTCTCTCTCTCTCTCTCTCTCTCTCTCTCTCTCTCTCTCTCTCTCTCTCTCTCTCTCTCTCTCTCTCTCTCTCTCTCTCTCTCTCTCTCTCTCTCTCTCTCTCTTCTTCCTTTTTTCGCTATTCCGCTGCAAATCTCTCTCATTTATCTCTCTCCTTTCCCTACTCTGTCATCCTTCTTCCCCTCTTCTGTCTTTCTCTGTCTTTCTCTCTCTCTCTCCCTCCGTCTGCGTCCTCCATTTCATCTCATTCTGTAAATCACCCTCACATCTCATTCTAATTCATCCCCACAATCTTCCCCCTGCGTTTTTTGTTATTTCTATTTTTACTTTATTTTCTATTTTTATTTATTTTTATATTTCTATTATTTTTATTGTTATCAAATTTCGCTAGGATCGTTATTATATTTACTTATTTTTGTTAACTGCGTTTTATATTTTTCTTATTTTGTATATTGCGCTGTTTAAGTATCTTCATTTTTTATTATCTTTATAACATTATCTTTTCACTTGTTTTATTTGTTCTATTGTTTTTCTTATCTACTCTGTATTTTTCTTAAAGCGCCAGACGGAGTCTAATCCCATAGCGCCAATAAATGACCAATCAATCAATCAATCTCTCTCTGTCTCTTTCGTTTCTCTTCCCTCTCTCTTCTCTCCACTTCTCTCACTCGTCTCTCGCTCTATCTTCTACTTCTCTTCTGCCTTTCTCTCTTTCACGACTCTTGTGCCACTGTCCTCTCTATTTTTTTCTCTTGTCTCGCACTATTCTCTCTCTTCCGTCTCAGTGCTCCCCCTTCTACCTCTCTTCTCTCTCTATTCTCTCTGTCTATCTTCTCTTTCTTCTCCCTCTCATTTGTCTCTCTCTTTCTTCTCCATCTCTACTGCCTTTCTCACTGAAAAAAATCTGCCTCTCCAGTGTTCCCGAAGCATGTGACGCGGCTGGAGCTAGCAGCTCCCATTGGTTTGAGACGGCCGTTGCCCCGTTTGGTACCAGTAAGGGAGCTCCGCCGTCTCTTTTTCGGGGGGACACAAGTGCGCCGCGCAACGGTGGAGTAGACGACTCGAAAAGGGACATGAGAGTTCTCTCGCTGGTACGACAGACGCGCGGAGCGGGTAAACAGACGTACATAACCTTACGACGACCTACGTTCTGTTCACAAGACTGCTCACGTGCCAATTTTTTTCAGAGCTCACTTCTCTCTTCTCCATCTCTTCTCACTCTTCTGCCTCTGTATCTCTTCCGCCTTTATCGCTCTATTCTCTATATTCTTTCTCTCTTGTTTCGCTTTATTCTCCATTTTCTGTCTTTCTTTATGGTCTCTCTTCTGTCTCTATTTTTCTCTCCCACTCTCTATTCCTACTCGTCTTTCGGTATCTTCTACCTCTCTTCTCTGATTTGTGTTGCTTCATAGGTCTCTCTGCTGTGTCTCTCTTTCTTCTGCCCTTCTCTTCTGTCTCTCATTTCTGTCTCTGTTCCTTCTCTCTTTTCTCCCTCTCTTCTCTCTTGTGCCTCTCTATTTCTCTTTTTTCTCGCTTTCTAGCTCTCTTCTCTCTGTTTTATGTTCCTCCATCTCCCATCGCTCTTCTGCCTATTTTTTCTCTCTTCTTTCTCCTCTCTTCTCTCTCTCCTCTCTTCTTTCTCTTATATTTCTTCGGTAGGGTGCATATTATGTATGGACGAACTCTGAAGTGAACAATGACGTTTCTTTTTTAATATAGTTTTCAGATACACTTGTTACATATTCTATATTTTGATTATAATATTATAAATAATAATACTATTGTTACAGAACCAAATGCATGAATGACCATCCAGTCAACAATGGTGAAGAAATTAACAGAGAAGATATTGATATGGTAAAATATCAGAATATGCAAATTTCGATATTATTATAATTGCTATAGAATTATTTAAAATACCATAACACCTGATTTTAAACCTAATTGTGCGTATACTACAGCAATGAGTTTGCGTAGAGCATGTGGACCCTATTTTATACCCAGCCAATGTCGCATCCACCTCTTTACTAACCTTCCTACCTACCTACTTACCTACCTAGCTACCTACCTTCCTACCTGCCTTCTTACCTACCTACCTACCTGTCTGTCTGCCTGCCTGCCTGCCTGCCTGCCTGCCTGCCTGCCTGCCTACCGCCGACCGACCAACCGACCGACCGACCGACCCACCCACCCACCCACCCACCTACTCACAGTCACTCACTCACGCACTGGTTTTTTCACTTATATCTTACAGTTAAGATATAAATAACTAAGATAAAATAATATATAAAAATAAATAAGATATAAATAAAGATATAAATATAACTACGTCTGTAATATACTATATTTGTAGGTAGATGATGCTGATGATAACAATGTGGAAAACAACAAAGATATTCTTGAGCTTGTAAATATTCTACATAAAGATTTAGCCAAGTTTTTCTTCTCGGCTGGTATACCTTTTAAGACAGTGGAAAACACATACTTTTTACAGTTTGTACGCAGACTGTGCAAGTTTCAGATAGATTATAAACCTCCTTGTAGAAAAACTTTTGCAAGCAGTGTTTTAAAAATGTTACACATGGATATCATAGAAAATAAAAAGAAATTACTCCAAGGCACTGACAGCATATTATTAGTTGATGGTTGGCGTAATAAAAGCGTGAATAGAAAGTATTTAGTCTTTACAATCAGAAACATTAATACACTGCCAACTTTCTTAACATTTTACGATACATCTATAGAAACCGAAGATGGAGAGAATTTAGCTATTAATATAAATGAAGCTATCAAAACAGCTAAGGAAGTATATGATACTAATATTTATGCAATTATTACTGACAATGATAGAAAGATTGTCAACGCAGGGAGATTTGCTAGAAAAGTCGACAACCAGGAATTATTATCATCAACTTGCTCAAGCCATAGTGGCAATTTGCTAATAAAATCCTTCGTTAACGATGAAATAATAACGAAAATTAGGGAAATAGTTACACTTTTCGAGAACCGAAAATGGAATCGTTATTGATTAGAGGTGGTGGAACGAAATTAAAAAATTTTCCAGACATAAGATTTTGTTATTACCGTGATACATGCGAAAGTATTATAAAAAATTTACCAATATTGAGACAATTGTGCTTGATAGAAGACCTTTACTTAAGTTCAAACATTATAGAAAATGTACTGGATGCAGATTTTGAATCGGCATTAAGAGAAAGTATTCATAACTTGGATCCGATCTGTAAATTAATTAATAAGTGTCAAGATCCAACTTGTAACGTTGCAGATGCAACGGAACTTTGGCTGTCTTTACAACTCCCAACTGGTTCGTATAGAGAAATTATTTCTGAGAGAATAAAGAAAGCCATATGGCCTATAGGGTACGCGGCTAACTTGCTTCATCATAAATATAATGGTAATTTACTAGATGAAGAGCAACGAAATACTGCTAATAATTTTATTGATAACAATTTTAATGATGCTGCAGGAAGAGAGTACGAAATATTTTTAGAAACAATAGAGAATTATAATATGTATTCAAGAAATTGCAAAGATCCTAGAGCATTCTGGAAGCTTGTTGGATGGAAATTACCAAATCTTTCGAAAGCTGTAATAAGGTTGATGATAATGCCGGCATCTACAGCTTTGATAGAAAGCTTTTTTTCTCACTGGACTTACATCCATAATAGTTACAGGAATCGTCTTCTAAATGAGAACTCGGCAAGTTTAGTAGATATTTATCATTCGCTGCGATATAAACCGATCAATGAATAATAAAAATTGAATTCGTGAATGTGTTACGTTACAAATACAAATGAATAGATAAAAAACGCTTCATTGCATATATAATTTTTTTAAAATTAATTCATATACAATATTTTTATAAATTATTAGTTACTAGCAAAATCAAACGCGCAACGCGCGTACTATGTCTTTTTGTGGTTATGAATTTATATTTTTCATTATGATTTCATTTTAATTAGTTTGCATGTTAGAATAATCGGATAACTTTTTAAAACATAATATTAATCTTTTCGTTATATTTTGATTTAATTATTCATTTTTAAATAGTTTTGGTATAAAAGTTCAATTTCATAAATTCAAATATAACTGAAGTGCTGAATCTTCGCACCTATTCCTTACAGATTAATCAGATTAATCTTTAAATGCTTCACATCATTTTTTTAAGAAGGGAAAAAGGCAGTAATATACGTGTATAATATATGTATACATATTCAATAATTTTTAAGAAATGTAATTATATGTTACAATATTACGCTGACTTCTTATATTTTTACATAAATTATTAAAATAAAAAAAAATCAAATCTTTTTTAAAGTGTATTTTTTCGTATTTTTTTTCTTTTTCATATCTATATTATCACCTGAAATATAAAAAAATGTGGGAGAACAAGAGGCAGAAAGAGACAAAAGAGACATAGGGGGACAAAGTAGAGAGAGAAACTGAGAGAGACTGGAAGAAAGATAGGTATGGAGAAAGAGAGATAGAAAGAGACAGATAACAGCAAAATACAGGCAGAGAAATACAGAGTTAGAAAGGCAGGGATAGCGGGAGAGACAGATCGACAGAGGAACAGAGCGACTGAACGAGACGTAGAGACATGAAGAGAGACAGAGAGATACAGGGTAAAAGACAGAGAAAGGCAGATACAGAGAGAGAGAGACTGAAAAAGAAAAGTACATGGACAGAGGGAAAGGGATACCGCGAGAGAAGCAGGTAGAGAGGTAGGAGAGCGGAATAGAGGGAGGCAGACAAAAGACAGATGGAGCCAAAGAGAGACGAAGCGATAGAGAAAAGCGAAGAAAGATAGGCCGGCAGACAAGAGAAAACAAATGGAGTGGAAAAAAGAGAAGAGAGAGAAGAGAGAGAAGGGACGGGAGGGGAATGGATAGAAAGAACAATGAAAAGGGAGAAGAAGCCAGTGAGAAAAATGCGAGGAGAGAACCCAATTTAAAATATCCAGCTGGATAAGGTGGATTCCAGCTGAAATCCAGTGTAATCCAGCTGGATATTTTCAATAGGGAAAGATAGAGAAAGGATAGAGAGAAATGAAAGGAACAGAAGGGTGTGAGAATGTAGGAAGAGCCCGAAGCGAAAGAGAGGCAGAAGAGAGGGGGAGAAGAGCAGACAGTGATGAAGAACAGAGAACAGAAAGAAACAGAAGAGAGAGAAGAAGGAAGCCCGGAGAGAGAGAGAGAGAATGAGAGAGATGGAGAAAAAAGAAGACAGCAAAGAGAGAAGCGGTAGAAGAGACAGACGAGAGATACGAGACAGGCGAGAGAGACGAGACAGGCAAGAGAAACGTGATAGACGAGAGAGAAGAAACAGTCAAGAGAGACGAGATAGACGAGAGAGACGAGATAGATGAGAGATGAGACCGATGAGAGAGACGAGACAGACGAGACCGACGAGACAGAAAAAAAGGCACAAGAGAGTGTGAAATAAGAGAAGAGACACACGAGGAAAAAGAGACAAACGACAGAACAGAGCAAGAGAGAAAAGAAAGGGCGAAGGGAGAGAAGAGAGAGGGAGAAAGTCAAGAGACGAAGACCGCGAAATACAGGGCAGTAAAAGAAAGATAGAGAGACGGCAGAGATAGGTCGAGAGGGGTAGAGGGACACAGCAGGGCAGAAAGTGGGAGAGAGAGGCAGAGCAGGGCAGAAAGTGGGAGGGAGAGAACGGGAGAACAGAGAGGGGGATAATACCGTGATAGACCCGTAGATAGAGGCAGAGAGTATGAGAGCGGTAAAGAGAGATAGGCCGAAAGAGGGAGACAGAGAAATCGAAAATGAGAGGGAAACGGGAGGAATGAGGGAATTTCACAATTAGAGAGAGGGCGAAGACAGAGAAGGCTGAGAGAGAAGCCGAGGGAGACAGATGGGGTCAGCGACACAGAGAAGAGCAGAGCAGGACAAAGGAAGATAACGCGAGAGCAAACGATAGAGATGGTGCGAGAGGCCGCAAGAGAGAGAGAGAGAGAGAGAGAGAAAGAGAGAGAGAGAAAGAGACGTAGCAGAGCGGATAGTGGGTTAAAGCAAGACATAGCAATAGAGACGCAGGCCGACAGGAAAGAAAGAATAGAGAGAGGAAGACAGAAGAGAGAAAAAGAAGAAAAAGAAGAGAGAAAGACAAGAGATGATACGAGAACGAGAGAAATTGGGTTATTGGGTTATTGGGGGAGAGAGAGAAGACTGACAATAGAGCGAGTCAAAAGAATAAGAATAGAGAGAAAAAAGAGGTGAGACAAAAGAGGCAGAAGAGAGAAAGAGAGTGGGAGTAAATAGAGAAGCGACAGCAGAGAGAGCCTAACAGAGTGAAAGGCAAAGATGACCAAGAGAAAACAGAGACAAGCGCGGGTAAGCAGGGAAGGCGGAGAAGAGGGAGGAGAATGAGATGATGGAGAAAAGAGGATAGAGGAAGAAGAGAGAAAAGGGAGTAGAATGAGAAGAGAGATGGGGGAGAAGAGAGAGGCATAGAAGGACGGATAGAAAGAGCCAAAGCGAAACATAGCAAGAGAGAGAGAGGGAGAGGCAGGCAGAGAAGAGAGAAAGAATACGGAGAAAAAGGAGAAGAGAGTCAAAAAGGAGAGCGAACAGAGAGAGTGAAAGAGGGGATAAAGAGAAGATAGCGAGAGAGAGACAGGGGAGAGATACAGATAGGAGAAAAAGAAACAGAAAAGAAAGAGTCAGAAGAGAAAGAGTGAGAAAAGAAAGAGACCAAAAAGTGAGAGGGCGAGACGAAGTAGACAGAGGCAAGAGAAGCGACAGCAGCGACAAATGAGAGAACACATATAGAAGGGAGAGCGACAGGGAAGAGACAGGCGAGAGAGACAAAGGAGAGAGTGCACGAAGAGAAGAGATAGAACGAAGAGACAAGCAAGAGTATAGAAAGAAGGTAAACAAGCGACAGAAGACAGAGAATCAAGAGAGACAAGAGAGAAGCTTGACAAGCGAGAAGAGAGAGAAAACGCAGAAGAGAGAGAAGACAGAATAGAGTGGTAATAGAGAAGAGAGACAAGTGAGAGAAGAAAGAAAAGAAACAAGAGAAATAAGAGAGAGAATAGAGAGCTAATAGAGAAGAGGGTGAGAGAGGCAGGCAAGCGAGAAAGAATATAGAGAAAAACGAGAGGAGAAAGAGAGCATGGGGAGAGAGAAGCGAGAGGAAGAGACAGAAGAGAGAGAGAGAGAGAGACACGCGAGAGGAAGAGACAAAAGAGAGAGAGAGAAGACAGGCACAAGAGATGAGAGCGAAAAATGAGACAACAGAGAAAAAAGGGAGGATAGGGGGAAAGGGAGAGACAGAGGGTGATGTGGCAAAGAGAAAGACCGCGAAATGGAGGGTAGAAAAAGACAGAGGGGGGTAGAGAATGGCACAGAGGGGCAAGGACATAGGGGGATACATTGGGGCAGAGAGATCGAGAGAGGCAGAGTAGGACAGAGGGAAACCGAGAGGGAGAGAGAGAGATAGAGAGAGGTGGCGATACCCTGATAGGTTCACGTAGAGAGTCAGAAACAGTGCTAGAGGCTACGAGAGAGACAGCGAGAGAACATAGAGGAAGAGAGACAGGCATGGAGGGACGGGAAGGGAGAGAGAGCCGGACATAGTAAGAGAGAGCAAGCAAACAAGACAGAAAGAATATATTAAAAAGAAAAAGAAGTGTAAGACAGAAAGACTAGAAAGTTGGGAGATAAGAGAGAGAAGTGGAATAGAAGAGGGAGGAAAGAGGGGCAGAAAAAAGAGAGAGAAAGGGGGAGGAGAGGAAGAAAATAGCTAGTGAGATAAGAGAGAGAGAGAGAGAGAGAGAGAGCGATGAGAAAGACAGAAAAGAGAAAATAAAGCGAGGTAATAAGATAGAATAAAGAAAACAAAGAGAAGAGAGAAGTATATAGTTTATAGTACAAAGAACGACGAGCTTAAAGTATAAAGTATATAGGGTAGAGTGAAGAGGGAGAGAAGAGAGTAGAGAAAACGAAACAAAAAGGACAGAGGCAAAAGAGAGAGAGTGGTAGAAGGAAGAAACTGAAAAGAGGGAGGAGGGGGAAGAGATAAAAAAAGAAAGAGGCGAGAGAAGAGACAAAAGAGAGAAAGGAAAAGAGAGTGAGAAAAAAGAGAGAAAAAAGGGGGAAGTTAGAAAGAAGAGAGAGGAAAGAGAGCATGGAGAGAGAAGAGAGAGAAGCGAGTGGAAGAGATAGAAGAGAGAAAGAGAGAGAGAGAGAGAAGCGAGAGGAAGAGACAAAAGAGAGAGAGAGAGAAGAGAGAAGACAGACACATGAGAGGAGAGCGAAAAATGAGACAACAGAGAAAAAAGGGAGGATAGGGGGAAAGAGAGAGACAGAGGGAGATGTGGTAGAGTGAAAGACCGCAAATAGAGAGTAGAGAAAAACAGAGGGGGCAGAGAATGGTACAGGGGGGCAAGGACAGGGGGATACATTGGGGCAGAGAGATCGAGAGAGGCAGAGTAGGACAGAGGGAAACCGAGAGGGAGAGAGATAGCGAGAGAGACATAGAGGAAGAGAGACAGGCATGGAGGGACGGGAAGAGAGAGAGAGAACCAGACATAGTAAGAGAGAGCAGGCAAACAAGACAGAAATAATAGATTAAAAAGAGAAAGAAGTGCAAGAGAGAAAGACTAGAGAGTTGGGAGATAAGAGAGAGAAGTGGAAGAGAAGAGGGAGGAAAGAGGGGCAGAAAAAAGAAAGAGAAAGGGGGAGGAAATGAAGAAAATAGCTAGTGACATAAGAGAGGGAGAGAGAGAACGCACGACAGAAAAGAGAAAATAAAGCGACGCAATAAAGATAGAATAAAGAAAACAAAGAGAAGAGGGAAGTATATAGTGTATAGTACAAAGTACGACGAGCTTAACGTATAAAGTATATAGTATAGAGTGAAGAGGGAGAAAAGAGAGTAGAGAAAACGAAACAAAAAGGACAGCGGCAAAAGAGAGAGTGGTAGAAGGAAGAAACTGAAAAGAGAGTGAGGAGGGGGAAGAGATAAAAAAAGAAAGAGGCGAGAGAAGAGACAAAAGAGAGAAAGGGAAAGAGAGTGAGCAAAAAGAGAGAGAAAAGAGGGAAGTTAGAAAGAAGAGAGAGAGGAAAGAGAGCATGGAGAGAGAAGAGAGAGAAGCGGGTGGAAGAGACAGAAGAGAGAGAGAGAGGGCGAGAGGAAGAGACAAAAGAGAGAGAAAGAGAGAGAGAGAAGAGAGAAGACAGGCACATGAGAGGAGAGCGAAAAATGAGACAACAGAGAAAAAAGGGAGGATAGGGGGAAAAAGAGAGACAGAGGGAGATGCGGTAGGGAGAAAGACCGCAAATAGAGAGTAGAGAAAGACAGAGGGGGCAGAGAATGGTACAGAGGGGCAAGGACAGGGGGATACATTGGGGCAGAGTGATCGAAAGAGGCAGAGTAGGACAGAGGGAAACCGATAGGGAGAGAGACAGCGAGAGAGACATAGAGGAAGAGAGACAGGAATGGAGGGATGGGAAGGAAGAGAGAGTCAGACATAGTAAGAGAGAGCAAGCAAACAAGGCAAAGAATAGATTAAAAAGAGAATGAAGTGCGAGAGAGAAAGACTAGAGAGTTGGGAGATAAGAGAGAGAAGTGGAAGAGAAGAGGGAAAAAAGAGGGGCAGAAAAAAGAAAGAGAAAGGGAGGAGTAGAGGAAGAAAATAGCTAGTGACATGAGAGAGAGAGAGAGAGAGAGAGAGAGAGAGAGAGAGAATAAAGCGAGGCAATGAAGATAGAATAAAGAAAACAAAGAGAAGAGAGAAGTATATAGTGTATAGTACAAAGTACAACGAGCTTAAAGTATAAAGTATATAGTGTAGAGTGAAGAGGAGGAGAAGAGAGTAGAGAAAACGAAACAAAAAGGACAGAGGCTAAAGAGAGAGTGGTAGAAGGAAGAAACTAAAAAGAGAGAGAGGAGAGGGAAGAGATAGAAAAGAAGACAGAGGCGAGAGAAGAGACAAAAGAGAGAAAGGAAAAGAGAGTGAGTAAGAAGAGTGAAAAAAGAGGAAAGTTAGAAAGAAGAAAGAGAGAAAAGTGAAGAGAGGGAAGAGAGACCGAAGTGTGAATGATAGAAGAGAGAGACGAGAGAGAAAATACGAAAGAGAGAGAAGAGAAGAGAGGGAGAGAGGCAGAGAAAGTGACGGGTGATACTGTGATAGGGGTACGTAGAGATAGACGGAGAGAGAGGGAAAGTGACGGGTGATACTTTGATAGGAACAGGTAGAAAGAATCAGAGGGAAATGGAGAGAGAAAGGGAATGGTATAGACGGAGTCAAAGAGACAGAACGAGAGAGAGAGACCGGGTGAGACAGCGGGGGGGGAAGCAGAAAATGATAGGCAGGCAGGAGAGGTGGGGAGGGTGACAAAGCGAGAGAGACAGACAGTGATAGGCAGGTAGGAGGAGATGAGGGAGGGTGACGGCGAGAGATAGGCAGGGAGGGACGACAGAGAGGGGGAGAGGAGGCAGACAAATAAAGAAGACATAGAGACAGAGGGGCAGAGCAGAACAAATGGAGGGGAGGGAGAATATATTTTTGAATCTAATTCTTATTTAAATTTTGACATTTTTAAGAATATTTTTACATTATATATTAAATGGTTTTTGTAGTGAATATAATAATCATAGCTTCCAAATGTCTTATAATTATTTTATGAATTATATTTTATCAATACCTGCTACACACACATGCACACACACACACACACACACACACACACACACACACACACACACACACACACACACGCGCACACACACACACACACACACACACACACACACACACACACACACACACACACACACACACACACACACACACACACACACACACACACACACACACACACACAAAGTATGTTATTTCAGATTATTATGGGATTCGAGTGACAATAGAAAACATAATTTAACTAACTGAACATATTTTCTTTATTAAAATTGTTTTACAATAAGTGAAAATTCTTATATTTCTAAAAGAAAACTTAAACTTTCAAGAATACTTTTATGACGATATAGTCATTTTATTTGCGTTTCTTACAAAATATTTGATCACATAGAATAAGTAAATAATTTATGCCTTGCTACATATTACAACGAAATTAAATAGTTCTAATAATTTTTAATGCTTAAATCACAGCATTATTGGCACATCATTAATTTGTTATAATTGAATTTAAATTAAATAAAGAAAAAATAGATGTAACATATCTATAACGCACAAAATCAACTTGTAATACTGATTTATAAAAAATTTTTCTTAAAGATAACTATGACCAGTGCATTTTATCTAGTCAATAATCTAGTCTATACTCTCAAAATTGCAATACTGATTTATAAAAAATTTTCTTTAAGGATAACTTATGACCTGTGCAATTTATATAGTCAATAATCTAGTCAATACGCTCAAAATTATACTCTTCTAAAGCTGCTGATAAAATTAGAGCTTTAAATATATCGGATCCTTTTGAATATATAGTAAATTTGTATACTAACTCTTTCATGTCAATCGTTTTGAACGTAGCTGGTAAATACAATAAATTGAGTGCATACTCGCTGAGCGACTTGCTAACTCTTCTTGCAACTCCCCAAAATCTATTACAATCCATGTCATGCTGATCCTCAAATAAAATGTGGAATGGACCATTTCTGTCATGGTAATAAGCACAGCCGTCAAATGCATCAACAGGTCCAGTTAAACACCAAAATTGTTCAAATTTGGTAAAGAGAGGTGCATGATTCCTAAATAAATTTCCTTGAAATTTAGGATGAAAATAATTACAAGCAAGATATAACGCAGGTAAATTTTCTAAAATAACCAACATTAAATGTTCATTAGCTATAAGTGTCCCACTTTCAATTAGCTTAAACAGTTCTTCTATCGCATCAGCAATTTTTAAATTTTTAGATTTAATATTATCATCTAATGTATCTAGAGTATTGTAAAACTTGTTAATAGCTGGTAGGTTCGTACTATTTACACTTACAAACTCGATTTTTTGTAAAGACTTCATTAAACATGAAAATTCTTTTACTCGGAAATGTGGAATATCATTTACTGTTGACTTAAATTGTAAATCGTAAGTACCATCATACAAAACAAATTTTACATCGACATTATACAACTCTTAACATTTTTGTACAGATGTATTACAAAATTCTTCTAAACAGTATGAAATATTTGAATCTATTTCTTTACGTACAACCATATAGTTTACATAAGATGAGTTGTCATCTTTGGCAATTAGCGTTGCAAGGGCAGAAACGATTTTATCATCTTCAAATATTATTACATGCATTGCATTAATATAATTCTTGTTCAAATTTTGTTTTAAAATATTATCTGATGCTGTTTTGAATATTTTATTTTGAAAATCATGAGAAGATGGTAATGTAAAATTGCCATCAAATGTTTTAAATAAATTTTTACAATAAACAGAATCCATTTTCTCGAATTCCAAGTCATGAAACAAGAAGAATTTTAATAAAGCTATATTTCTTTCTTCATTTTTGATGGATTTGTCTTTAATAGGAACTTGTACTGCTTTTGTATATTCCTATTTAATAAAAAGAATAACACGTGTCACATAGTATTAAAATCTAGTCAAAGCAATTCTATTCTAGTCAATAATGTGATAAGGTAAAGTATCTAGTCAATAATCTTTGATTTTAGCTTCTTTTACAAAGTTCTCTTAATGTATAAAAATACTTACATTATCAGATATACTGTTGAAGGATGAATCAGCATCTCTTTCGCTACTATTATCAACTTCCTTGTTGGAAGAGTTTTGGTCGTTCTCATCTTGAGCATTAATACATCTTCTCCTAGTGAATGTGAGAATATGTAATTATATAGTAAATACAAGTGATATACTTTATTCTAGTTTTATACATGAAATACTTACTGGTGAACCGCTAAGGCAGCCTTATCCCTTTTCTTCAGTACCTTGTTGCAGATCTTACATTTAGCCGCAATAATTTTTCCATTTTCCCTTACTGCGATGTAGCCTTCCCAATTCCCATGTAGATCTCTTCCCATTGTGCTGTAAAAAAAGATATATTGTCAAATTACATAATAAATTATAAAATAATATAGTTACAATGTGATGAACAGTAATGATATAACTATGCTAATCACAGAAGATGATATGTCATTCTTTTTAGATTACCGGGCATTTATATTCTTTGTTATTGCTGTATTTCTATCTGTTATTTTACATTAAAACAACAGATGTTAATTATTATTTTTTTATTGAAAATTATTTTATTGCATACAGCATAACCTAACGAGGTTAGGTATACATTAAATATACATTAAAACACGAAAAAAACAGAAACTTTATTTATAAATTATTATTTATTAATATATAAGTTATACTTACCAAGGAACAATTAATATTTATGCTTATTTCACAACAATAAACAGCTACGTCTTCCTCGCGTCGAAAACCGTCAAATATACGATAGTATACGCATACTGTACGTATAGTATACGTATTTTACACCACGTCAAAGTGTATTCCCATCCCTGGTGGAAGCGAGAGAGAGAGAGAGAGCAACAGCGATAAAAAGGCCGGGAATAGGAGGCACGTCCATCCCCGCCCCGATAAGCAGCAAGCGAGAGAGCGAGAGAGAGCAAGCTGCCGTTGCGCCGAGGAACTGCGATGGCTGGCCAGCCCCGAGTAAGTCGTGTTTGACTTTTGAGTCGTCGCGAGCGAACCTTGTCGCCGCTGCGTCTCGGCGGCCGCGTGCGTGCGTGCGTAACTTAAAGCTCGGCCTGTCGGTGAATACTTGTTGAATATATTGTCCGGGTTCGCGTCCCTTAACGCGATTATCTTTTATTCAATAGAACTTTAATTTTATCTTAAATAGTCGAGTCACAAGTAATTATTGAGCGCACCTTAACCTATGCATGATTTCCCGAATACCGCCCTCTACCCTTTTCAGCAGCTGCAGCTAGTCGCAGGCATCGCCTCCTAGAGGAACATCGGTAGCGGGAGTAAGTATCTCAATAGCCGCTCGAGAGGTTAGACCGAGCGGCGTTGTACGCGGGAAAAGCCGGCTGCGCTAGTAACGCTAGGTCTTAGCGAGCAGCCGGTAGTTCGCGGGTAGAAGTTGGCAGCAGCGGCAGAGCGCAGCGCCGGTTCTAGGGGAAGGCGGCCTAGGCTTTTTACAATAGAAGCCGGGCTCGCAGGTTCGGAACCTGGGCCGAGGCGCTTCTGCCGGACTACAGGTGATTCTACAACGGTAAGTTGCCCGGGCATAGAATACACGCGTATATTACCCCGCGAACCCCTGAGAGGGATTAATACCCTCTCCGTAACTGTACCCCGTTACAACTGGCGCCCTTAACGTATTGGAAAGCATAGGTTAGGGAATAATTCGATTATTTAAACAGGTCGAGACTCGCGTGCGAATAATTAATTATCGAGAGGGATAATTAATTATTATAAAAGTGTATAGTGTGTGCAAGGGTAACCAACTGGTGGTTCCTAACCTTGCTTGGAAGGAATAACCCGGCCTGTACGTACTTAGCGAGGACATTGCTTGAGAAGGCCGAGCAATGCTGAAGTATTTAGTGAGGTTAACAAAGAGACTAATTAACAATTATTTATTTATTATTTATTACGCTATTTATTGATATTTTTTTATCAATAATAGGTTTTTAGGGTTCCATCTCTTTGTTAGGCAACTCACGTGCACGCATCACTAATTTTGAGTTTGCGCATGCGCAAAGGGCCGAAAAATTAAAATTTTAATTTAGCACGCGGATTCTGTAGCGCAGCTCACTGGGAGGTGCGCGCATCACTAATTTCGAGTTTGCGCATGCGCAAAGGGTCAAAAAGTCGAAATTTTGATTTAGCACGCGGAATCGTTTGCGCATGCGCTGGAGGACATTTTGTATATAGTGACTTGAGTTCCGCGCATGCGCAGTACGCGGAAAAACGCAAATTTCGATTTTTCGGCGCGGAATCGTTTGCCCGGGTGCCGAATAGATTTGCGCAGGAAGTAGACCCAGCGAAAACGCTTACGTATCCGCGAGATCGCGTGTGCACCGATTTTGACGTGTGCGCATATGCGGAATCGTTTGCGCACGCGATAAATACGTCGGCGCACTGCGCAAACAAGCGAATTAAGTTTGCGCAATAACCATAAAGCGACATAACCTCCAAGCAAGCAGGTGTAAAAGCGAATTACCCGGGTCTAGCGATTAGAGACCGAACCACCAGTTGGGAAAATTCGTGTTTTCCTTAGTCAGTGGTAGTCCGGTAGGTACCTTGTGAAGGATACCACTGACAGTGCCAAAGCACCCTAAAGTTCGTGGGATTGACAGCAATCCCCTTGCACTCACACAACCGGCGACTGTAGCGTCATGGGTTACGATATTGAGGCAGCCGTGGAAGAGTGGTTACAGTCGATCTCGCGGAGTGAGATCGACGAATACGTGTCATGGCTCGAATTGAAGCAACAGGGCTCGGTATTCCGCCTTTCGGAGCGGTTGCACAAGTGGGTTTTGGGGATCTACGTGCCGGAAGATTTCGAAGAGTCAGCTGGCACGGATGATGCTATAGCTCGGAGGATACAACTCCGATAGGAGCTCATCCGTAGAATCGCCACTGAACAGGATGGCACCTTCGTGGAAATGTCCACTTGGGACAAACACCCACTGAAGGTGATCATCAAGAGTGAGGCAATCCTACAGATTGTCCTCAAGACAACGAGAGAGGCAGCAAGACTAGCCCAACACCTATAAAAATCTCAGAATACGGATGACGTCGAGCGTAACTCAGACGCCCGGAACGCGGACCAGTCACCGACGAGATATGACAGCGCGAACAACGCAGAAGAGGAACACGCCAACGACCTCAACGACGGGGACATGACAGAAAATGGACAGGAGTCACAGCCCGAAGAGATGCTGCGTCTCCGGTCCACAAAAGGAACAGAATTCCGGGTGCCTAGGGACGTCGGAGCGTTATTAGCAGAGCTAATAACCAAAGTCCGGTCGCTGGAGGGCAGGCTAAGCAACCACCAGCGACAGGCGGCGTCCAGCACCAAGATTAACGATTTTAGGCCATGACCGAACGTGCACTTCGAGGACACCTTCAACACAGCGGATGATCCAGGAGCATGGGACGAACGGCAACGTCCGCCCCCGCCAGCTCGATCCAGGGATCAGGCTGGTTTCCGGGACGGAAATACAGCCTGGAAGGGGGGTGACCACCGGTATCCGGCAAGAAGTACGAGCTGGTAACACCAGACCACACAGGACACAGCGGCAAATCTCTGGTGCGAATAGCCAGAGCACCGAGGTGTTCCTGGCTAGGGTAGAAGACTGCAGAGTCCTGGCCAACCTCACCGAAGAAGAGGTGCTCTCGTCGTTATCGGAGCTGTTCACGGACACGGCGGCCACGTGGTATCGCAATCAGAAGGCGAAGTGGGCCACGTTGTAAGACTTCGTATCAGCGGCGAGGCGCTGGTACGGAACGTCAAAAGGTCTTCAGCAGCGGCTAATAGCGGAGGCTAATAACCGTACGCAGGGGGAAGACGAGGCCGTGAGGGACTACATCACGTGCCTCACCACGACTAACCTCAAGATATCGTCTCCCCCGAAGATGGAGCAGCAGCTGGACCAGCTTCACCGGAACCTCCGACCACAGCTTCAAGCCATGGTTCGGAGGTCAGACTTTAGCTCGGTGGAGGGCCTGCTAGATATAGTCGTGGAGGCGGAGCAAACGCTGGAGAATTCCAGAACATTCAGGCCCCCTCCACCGCCGGCAGCAGCCCTCCTGCCAGAGATGGCTTACAAGCCATCCCCCAAGGCCGACTCGCAGAAGAAGCCCAAAGCGGATACCAAAGAGGGTAAAGTGGCTGTAGCGGTCATCAGTCGCCTGGGCGAACGGGAGCGCAGACACCCCTGGAGCCAACTCCAGCCGGTCAAGACGCGAGTTCGGGAGGGGACTCCGCGCCGCCTGCCAAACTCCGGGGTGGAACCCCAGGGGAACCGAGGCCGCCGCTGAGTTGTTACTCATGCGGCAAGATCGGCTACATAGCCAAGTATTACCCTAATTGCTCGGGAAACGGGATGGGGGGCGATTAGAGAGAATCGCCCCCGCCCCAAGTCTCCGGGGAGCTCGAGCAGTGGTAGTAGACCCACTCGAGCTAACCCCGGCGGCACTCCGAGTGCCGAGCCCGAACACGACTCCAGTGTGCGAGGACACTGCGGCCGCGTGCGATCTTCGCCCGGCCTCCGGGGAGTCAGATGCTCACCCGCCTCCCGACCGAGGAGAAGCTTCCGTCGGCCAACCAACCAACGCAGAGACGCGCTGGTGGGTTCGAATTGAGGTGGGTGAGTTCAACCTCCGAGCGTTGTTGGATCCGGGAGCATCCACTACGGTGATGGGCACCGTCGGGCTCCAACTGGCCACAGCACTCGGGAAAGATTTCGTAGCGTCCGAGAAGCAAGGTGTTAGGCTTGCGGATGGTAGCCGCAGCCCCTTGCTAGGCCACGTGTTCCTTCCGATCACCGTAGGTGGGCTTACTCGCGAAATTCGAGTCGCCATTATGCCCCAGCTCGATGCAGACTGCTACTTAGGGGTCAACTTTGTACGTGCGTTTAGGGCCGTACTTGACCCGGATACGGACAGGCTCTTCTGTAAGGACTCAGAAGCCTATGTCGAGCTGGAAGTAGCTAGCTTGATCACCGATCCAAGTACAGACCAATCAAGCAAAAGCACTATCCAGTCTCGGACAAGGTGCTAGAAGAGATGCACCGCGAAGTAAAGGAGATACTCGAAAAGGGCGTTATCGAGTCCTCTCGAAGTGGTTGGTCGAGCCCCATTGTGATGATCCGGAAGAGTGACGGAACACGGCGATTCTGTGAAGACCTTATGACCACGCTCGACCTTAAGAGTGCGTACCACCAGATACCTCTGGCGGCGGAAGCGCGACCCATAACAGCCTTTACGGTCCCCGGGATGGGGCTATACCAATTCCGGCGGATGCCGTACGGGCTTACAAACGCGCCCGCCACCTTCCAGCGGCTCATAGACCAGGTGCTCGGACCCAAGCTAGAGCCGTACGTCTATGCCTACCTCGACGACATTATAATTGTCGCTGAGACATTCGAGAAGCATAAGGAGTGCCTCCGGATAGTGCTAGAACGGCTAGTAGCCGCTGGATTGACGCTTAATGCAGATAAGTGCGTTTTCTGCAAGCCAGAGGTAGCATACCTGGGTTTCTTGGTTAATCGGGACGGCACGAGGCCAAATCCGGTCAAGATCGAACCAATTAGGGATTATTGAACGGTGCCCCAGAACCTGAAGGCACTGCGGAGGTTCCTAGGCACCACCTCGTGGTATAGGAAGTTCATACCGAACTACGCCACCATCGCTGAGCCGCTCACGAATCTGGCTAAGAAAAACCAAAAGTATGAGTGGCTCGAAGAGCAGCAGCACGCTTTCGACCTGCTGAGAGCGATGATGATGATCGCTCCGGTGCTGCACCAACCTCATCCCGAGGGGTTCTACATCGTGCAGACGGATGCGAGTGATGTGGGCCTAGGCGCAGTGCTACTTCAAGAGTTAGAAGGGCAGGAGAGGGTGATTCAGTTCGCGAGCCGTGTGCTCACATCGGCGGAACGGAATTATAGCGTTACCGAGCGAGAGTGTCTCGCGGTAATATGGGCCATCCAAAAGTTGCGCCCATACATCGAGTGCTACGAGTTTAAGGTCGTGACAGACCACAGCAGCTTGCAGTCGCTCTGCCAACTGAAAAACCCCACGAGCAGGTTGGCTCGTTGGGCATTGGAGCTGCAAGGCCACAAGTTCACCGTCGAACACCGCAAAGGCGCCTTGAACCACGTGGCAGACGCCCTCTCTCGTATGTATGAGGATGAGGATGGGCTAGAAGTGGCCGCGGTGTCGTGGTTCACTGACACCGCGGACACGTGGTATCAGGAGTGATGCGCCAAGGTCAAAGAGCAGCCCAATGACTACCCCACCTACAAACTCGTAGCAGGCAGTCTCTATCGGTACCGCCCCAACTCAGAAGTAGACTCAACCCTCGGCGAAGATGACGATGCCTGGAAGCTGGTAGTACCAGAATGCCACGACGACGCCACCGCTGGACACCTCGGCAGAGAGAAGACGTTCGCCAGAGTCGCGCTGCGCTATTACTGACCGCGCTACTATGCGGATACGCAGGAGTACGTGCGAAACTGCGAGATGTGCCAGCGCTTCAAGGTGGAGCAAAGGGCTCCAGCCGGCCTCATGGGGCGCCGAGTAATCGACAAACCCTGGTAGGTCGTAGCTGGAGACATTATCGGACCGTTGCCTCGAAGCTCCAAAGGTTGCGAGTATATCCTGGTGTTCCAGAACCTCTTTACCAGGTGGGTGGAGACATTTCCCATACGCAAAGCAAACGCCAAGACGGTGATAGCGGAACTGAGTCGGAAGATCTTTCTTCGATTCGGTTGCCCGGAAGTCTTCCTGTCTGACAGCGGCACAGAGTTTAAGAACCATGCCATGGAAGACTTCCTGCGGGAGCGCGGTGTGCATCACACCCACATTCCCCCCTATCAGCCTCAGGCTAACCCGGTAGAACGAGCCAACCGTACCCTAAAGACGATGGTCGCATCCTATCTTAAGGAGCGGCATAGTACATGGGACGAGAAGCTTCCGGAACTTCTCTTCACCATGAATACGGCGGAGCAAAGTTCTACCGGGATGAGCCCGGCCCTAATGCTCTATGGGAGACAGCCGGAACCTCCTGGCACGCAACGGAGGATGCAAGAGGTAGCAGCAGACGCCCCGGCTCAAGAAGAAAGGTTGGCTCACTGGAAGAAGCGAATGGAGGCCCTTCCAGAGTTGCACGCGCGCGCCGCTTCGAGAGCGCACGCGGCTCAAGAACGCCAAGCCGGCTATTATGACGCCGGCAGGCGCGAGCCAACTTTCTAACCAGGTGGCAGAGTGTGGAAGCGCAACCATCCCCTATCCTCAGCCGCCAAGGGCATTGCGGCGAAGCTAGCACCGAAGTTCGAAGGTCCGTATTGGATTACGGATGCCCTTGAACTTAACACCTACAGATTGGTAGGCGCCGGCGGTGAGGTAGAAGAGGTGGTGGCCGCGAAACAGCTGAAAAGTTACCACTCTGCTCCGCCAGAATCCGACGAGCCGGAAGGGCCGGTCGACACGGAGGCCGCGCCAATGAGCGAGCCCTCCGGCGACGCCCTCTTGGACGAAACGCTTCCGAGGAGACGCAGGAGGCCCCCAGATGCTCGAGCAGTGGTAGTAGACCCACTCGAGCAGACACCGGTGGTACCACCCGCCTCATCTCTTCCACGGAGGGGACGCGGAAGACCCGTGAGAGCCCGAGCAGTGGTAGTAGACCCACTCGGGCCAAATCCGTCGGTCCCATCCGTTCCCAATCAAGCGCCCGCCTCGGCTCACCCGCCGAGAGAACGCGGAGGACCTCCGGGAGCCCGAGCAGTGGTAGTAGGCCCACTCTGGCCCGCTCCGTTGGCCCTATCCGTCCCATCTCAACCGCAGCGAGGACGCGGGCGCCCTCGGAAAGTCATCTGACCTTTCCGCCTTCCTACGTCGCGGCCGGTGGGAAACCACAGCGAGCCTGCGACGTCCAAAGCACCAACACCCCGAGAGGGGCGCGCAGGTGCCCAGACTGGGCCAACCACCCTCCCAAGAGGAAGTGAATGTATGGCAGCTCGCCATAATATAGTAGGTCCAATAAAGACACTCACCCAAAACCAGTCGTCCGCGTTTCATTTCATCCATCAGCGCCTTATCTCCTTCCTGATCGATGCAGCGTCCAGAGTACGCCGAATCTAGGTGGGAGGCATGACGGGCGCCGATATATGGTAAGAGGATTACGTACACTGCGTTACCAGACTTGAATCTCGAGCGCTTGCACGTATCGTGATCGGCAGAGCGCCACGCGGAACAAGCGCCAAGTAGACGGAGAAGAAGACGAAGCCGCCGCGCCGCTGTGAACGGGAACGAGAGCCCATGTTGTAGACCGCCGTGACATGCAACAAGTCGCTGAAAGTGACCTCCGCGCCTTGCTTTGACTTCGCGAGAGTGCGTGCGTTCCTCGTGCCTCCACAGCCGCAGCCAACCACGTGACTACGCCGCCACCACTGGGAGGAGTGGGAGCGAGAGAGAGAGAGAGCAACAGCGATAAAAAGGCCGGGGATAGGAGGCACGTCCATCCCCGCCCCGATAAGCAGCAAGCGAGAGAGCGAGAGAGAGCAAGCTGCCGTTGCGCCGAGGAACTGCGATAGCTGGCCAGCCCCGAGTAAGTCGTGTTTGACTTTTGAGTCGTCGCGAGCGAACCTTGTCGCCGCTGCGTCTCGGCGGCCGCGTGCGTGCGTGCGTAACTTAAAGTCTCGGCCTGTCGGTGAATACTTGTTGAATATATTGTCCGGGTTCGCGCCCCTTAGCGCGATTATCTTTTATTCAATAGAACTTTAATTTTATCTTAAATAGTCGAGTCACGAGTAATTATTGAGCGCGCCTTAACCTATGCATGATTTCCCGAATACCGCCCTCTACCCTTTTCAGCAGCTGCAGCTAGTCGCAGGCATCGCCTCCTAGAGGAACATCGGTAGCGGGAGTAAGTATCTCAATAGCCGCTCGAGAGGTTAGACCGAGCGGCGTTGTACGCGGGAAAAGCCGGCTGCGCTAGTAACGCTAGGTCTTAGCGAGCAGCCGGTAGTTCGCGGGTAGAAGTTGGCAGCAGCGGCAGAGCGCAGCGCCGGTACGAGGGGAAGGTGGCCTAGGCTTTTTACAATAGAAGCCGGGCTCGCAGGTTCGGAACCTGGGCCGAGGCGCTTCTGCCGGACTACAGGTGATTCTACAACGGTGAGTTGCCCGGGCGTAGAATACACCCGTATATTACCCCGCGAATCCCTGAGAGGGATTAATACCCTCTCCGTAACTGTACCCCGTTACAATAGATGATATGAAGTGCTTATTGAAAGAAATGCCAAAAATGTCCAAATAAAGATAGTGTTAATTTAGAAGTAATCTCCTTAATGGAAGAATATCTTTGTAAATAAATGACTTATAATATTTTTATGTGAGATGATGACTCGTACGTTCCAAAGTGTAAATTTTGAAGGAGGTTGCAATAAAACGATCAACGAGGAACCAAGAAAAATTCATTTAAAACTTCGTTTATTGGCCGACGTTTCGGTACTAATATTAATACCTTCATCAGGGCTAAGAAGGGAAAAAATACATAGTTAAAACATATATACAGAATATTTTAAGCAAAAGAACCCATTAACACTTTTCTTGGCATTTTACTGACCTAATAAATTAACGAAAGTTTACACCATGGTTCGTAGACAAACATAAGTGACGTCGATCAAGTAATGATATAGCACATAGTGCAACGTCTGTGAGCGGATTTTATTTAACTAGAACATTTTGAAAAGTATTCGAGTTTGAAAATTTGATTTAAGTTAACGAAAATTAAAATTTTATACGAATATAACAATAAACAGCTAGAGCTCTTACCCATCCTGGACTCTGGAGTCCCATTTTTCGACATTGAGAGAAATGCGAAATTTCCGGGGTTTATATACCTACAGGGGGGACGTTAATTTTCGCAAATTCAAATTCTGAGAGTGAAAGAAGAGGGAGCGCGCCAACAAGTAGCGTACTGGAGATCGTACGACTAACAGCGTTTATTGTTATTTTCGTTATTGCAGAAGTGTCTATTGGTTGTTTCAACGAATTTTTTATAAATGTACTTGAGATTCTTAGTGTCGTCCATTCGATTTAGGCTGTTATTTTGCGAGTGTATGTGCAACATTTCTGAAAAAGTGCGTTTACGGAAGTTTGTTTCGGTGTGTATTATGTGTGTATTCTCAAAATCTATTATATGTCCAGTTTTTTGAACGTGCTCTGAGAGTGCGGAGGTCGTTAACGATTTTGAGACCGCGTATTTGTGTTCGTATACACGTCTGTTTAACTTCCTGTTTGAGGTGCCTACATAAGAGGCATCGCAATCTTTGCAGTTTATTTTATAAACGACAGATGCAGTTTCGAGCGGATCTGGTTTATCTTTTCCGAGTCTAATAAATTTAAGCTTATTTGTGTTTTTACTGATTGTTTGTAGGTTTTTGACATCTTTCATAGAGCTGCATAATTTTTTATTTAAGTCTTTTATGTATAGAATGACTAAGGTCTTATTGCGGTAATCTTGTTTATTATAATTTAAGAATTCACTATTATTATAAGAGGGCAGATGTTTTTTAATATATTTTTCAATGAATGTAGGAGGATAGTCGTTTTGAATAAGAAAGGATTTTATTATTTTTAAATTATCTTTATGGAAAGAGATATGTGAAATTTTAATTGTTTTGTCGACTAAACCATAGATAACTGCAATTTTTTGGTGGGTGGGGTGATGAGAGAAATAGTTTATGTATCTTCCGGAGGCAGTCGGTTTTCTGTACCAATTAGTTTTTGCGATGTCCTTATTTTCTCTGATGATTTTTAGATCTAAAAAGCTAATGCTATTTTCTGCTTGTAATTCAACAGTGAATTGCAAAAACGGATCAAATGAGTTAAAAGTGTCTAAAGTTTTTCTAATCAAGTCTTTTTTAATAATTATGAAACAATCATCGACATACCGTTTATATAAAATAATCGAATTTTTTAGCGAACCTAAGCATTTATCTTCAAGAAATTCCAAGACTACGTCTGCAAAAATGGGGCTAGAACAAAAACCCATAGGGGCATCCATAATCTGCTGGTAAAATTCTCCATTGAACGTAAAAAACGTGGAATCGAGTAACAGTTCTACACCTTTAAGAAACTCTTTCCTGCTTATAGGTAGTAGGTTGCTAAAATATGACCACTTTTTTCCTAAAGCTTTAAGAATGATAGTTTTTGAAAGGTTCGTAAAAAGGGAAATTGGATTCTTTTGGATCACTGGATCTCGTGACATGCCTCTCCAAAGAGAAGACCAGAATCCTCGTCAAGAAATCGTCAAAACTATTAAAGAAAATCAAAATTCAAAATTAACGTTTATACTGCAAACTATTTCGAGACATTATTCGCTAACATAAATAATATTTTTACGAACCTTTCAAAAACTATCATTCTTAAAGCTTTAGGAAAAAAGTGGCCATATTTTGGCAACCTACTACCTATAAGCAGGAAAGAGTTTCTTAAAGGTGTAGAACTGTTACTCGATTCCACGTTTTTTACGTTCAATGGAGAATTTTACCAGCAGATTATGGATGCCCCTATGGGTTTTTGTTCTAGCCCCATTTTTGCAGACGTAGTCTTGGAATTTCTTAAAGATAAATGCTTAGGTTCGCTAAAAAATTCGATTATTTTATATAAACGGTATGTCGATGATTGTTTCTTAATTATTAAAAAAGACTTGATTAGAAAAACTTTAGACACTTTTAACTCATTTGATCCGTTTTTGCAATTCACTGTTGCATTACAAGCAGAAAATAGCATTAGCTTTTTAGATCTAAAAATCATCAGAGAAAATAAGGACATCGCAAAAACTAATTGGTACAGAAAACCGACTGCCTCCGGAAGATACATAAACTATTTCTCTCATCACTCCACCCACCAAAAAATTGCAGTTATCTATGGTTTAGTCGACAAAGCAATTAAAATTTCACATACCTCTTTCCATAAAGATAATTTAAAAATAATAAAATCCTTTCTTATTCAAAACGACTATCCTCCTACATTCATTGAAAAATATATTAAAAAACGTCTGCCCTCTTATAATAATAGTCAATTCTTAAATTATAATAAACAAGATTACCGCAATAAGACCTTAGTCATTCCATACATAAAAGACTTAAATAAAAAATTATGCAGCACTATGAAAGATGTCAAAAACCTACAAACAATCAGTAAAAACACAAATAAGCTTAAATTTATTAGACTCGGAAAAGATAAACCAGATCCGCTCGAAACTGCATCTGTCGTTTATAAAATAAACTGCAAAGATTGCGATGCCTCTTACGTAGGCACCTCAAAAAGGAAGTTAAACAGACGTGTATACGAATACAAATACGCGGTCTCAAAATCGTTAACGACCTCCGCACTCTCAGAGCACGTTCAAAAAATTGGACATAAAATAGATTTTGAGAATGCACACATAATAGACACCGAAACAAACTTCCGTAAACGCACTTTCTCAGAAATGTTGCACATACACTCGCAAAATAACAGCCTAAATCGAATGGACGACACTAAGAATCTCAAGTACATTTATAAAAAATCCGTTGAAGCAACCAATAGACACTTCTGCAATAACGAAAATAACAATAAACGCTGTTAGTCGTACGATCTCCAGTACGCTACTTGTTGGCGCGCTCCCTCTCCTCTCACTCCCCCCTGTAGGTATATAAACCCCGGAAATTTCGCATTTCTCTCAATGTCGAAAAATGGGACTCCAGAGCGCAGGATGGGTAAGAGCTCTAGCTGTTTATTGTTATATTCGTATAAAATTTTAATTTTCGTTAACTTAAAATCAAATTTTCAAACTCGAATTCTTTTCAAAATGTTCTAGTTAAATAAAATCCGCTCACAGACGTTGCACTATGTGCTATATCATTACTTGATCGGCGTCACCTATGTTTGTCTACGAACCATGGTGTAAACTTTCGTTAATTTATTAGGTCAGTAAATTGCCAAAAAAAGTGTTAATGGGTTCTTTTGCTTAAAATATTCTGTATATATGTTTTAACTATGTATTTTTTCCCTTCTTAGCCCTGATGAAGGTATTAATATTAGTACCGAAACGTCGGCCAATAAACGAAGTTTTAAATGAATTTTTCTTGGTTCCTCGTTGATTGTTTTATTGCAACCTCCTTCAATATAATATTTTTACTTATAATCAATTTTTACTTCCAATATTTAAAATTTAATATTTTACTCTATAGGGTGAGACTATGTTAAATGGTTTCTGACTTTTTATTTTTACTCTTTCTAAAGCAATTATTATTGTACAATTTTCTGTACATTATTCTGCATACAGAGAATTCATAGTATATAAACAATATTCGTTCTAAATATTAAATCTTAATATCTTTGGTCGTAACGGACCGATTTTTTTGGGCAACGAACTCGATCTGAAGATATATATAAAAGCTACATCTGTGCCAAATTTCAGGAGAATAGTTTTAAAATAATTTTTTTCTCAAAAAAAAAATGAAGATAATCTCTTGAAATTTTAACTAAATATAGTCTTCAATGAGTGTAATAAGTGGTTAAAATTTCAAATCGGTGAATAAAATATTTTGTGTGAAATTAATTCATGAAATATAAAAAGGTTTTCCTTAATAACTAATGACAGAGTGAAGATAATATAAAAAATAAAAAAATAAAATGTAGGAAATTTAATTATTAACTTTCAAAAAAAGTTCATTATATTATGTAATAATGACTATAAAATATAAAAAATAAAAAAAAATTAAAAATCGTTTTTTGGTTATAAAAAAAAGAAAATCAATAAAAACTCAAATCCATCAGGGTACCGAGTTTTGTTTTGCGAGATGAAGAGAATAGTCTTTGTCCGACGAAAATCGGTCGATTCGTTTCGGAGATATAAAGACAGCGCTGCGATTCAAATCCTGCCAACATGGCGGATCTGGCACCCTCCCCTCTTTTTCGCGATTTTCAGTTTGTTTCGGAACGCGCGATGGCACCCGGCGCGCAAAACAACCAAGAGCCGTCAAATCAAAGCACGTGCATTTGTTTACATTGAAATGTAGGTTAGAATACTCTTCTAAAAACAACAACAAAAATTTTAATGTTGAATCGATGAAATTCTTATCAAAATTTGATGAAAAAAAATGATGACCATAATAATATATTTCTTACTAAGTTTCTTGAAATCTCATATTTAATATTTAGAACATTCATAACATTTTTTATTCTATTTTAACTTAACATATAACTATACTATTAACTTTTAACTATTATGAGATAATGCGAGCGAGCTATGGGATAGCCTTGATTTTGCATATGTTATAAAACGAAAGTATACAAATAATCTCTAGATTGTTCTGAGAAATTCATGTTTTCTCAGAACGTCGTTCTTCATCCGCGCGCCGTGATACGTTCTTCTTCCGCTCAGCTGTCGTTATTGTCCGTCGGTATTTTGTGGCTAAATACTTAAAAATCAAATATCCGTTATGCAGATTCATATAAATATTACATTTAATCGAAACCTAACCTTGATGTTGATGGGCTTTATTTAATTATTTTTGTTGGAATATATGTAAATGCTACGCTCCTGAACATAGCTACATGCATGAGAGTGTGTGTGTGTGAGAGTACCGAGAGCGCCGACAGCGCATGCAAAGCCAGTCGCCACGAGAAAGCCATGTGAGTCAGACGCGTGCTTACCAATGTAATATAATCCTAGTAGCTAATAAACATACAATTAATATTAACTCAACTTATTCTTATCCCCAAAATTATTCAACAATTTTAAATCTCAGAAACATCTTTAGAGATAAAATCATTGGTGTTGACTTTGTAATAGATATATGATTATTCTCCGAAAAAATTGTGCCTGCATAACGCAAACTATTGATATTATTCGTAATGAATCGTTGATAAATATCCAAATTACCTCTATTAAACTAATTTCCGAAACATGCATTTCTATAGAAGAAATTGGAGATTATTTTTATGCTTTGGTTTTATAACATATGAAAAATCTAGGTCTGTCTAATGCATGTTTGCAAGAATATAGTCATCTTTAACTTTTTAACCTTGATAAGGACGTTAAAATTAATCTAAAGGCTTGTGAAACGGACTATACTTTAAATTAACTTTCTATGAACTACGTTTTCTATTTTACAGACCCCTGTAAATTTAATACATAAATTTTGCACTTTTGATACGAAATCTTCGATCAGCTGGTATTCGGGGGACCTTACTCAAGTGCTTCCTTAAACATTAATTTGCGTGACATCAATTGTATATTGTGCGTCGGTATTTTGTGGATAAATGCTTAAAAATCAGATATCCGTTAAGCAGATTCATAAAAATATTACATTTAATCCAAATCTAACCTTAGATTTAGGACGAGTTTTATGTAATTATTTTAAATTTCAGAAACATCTTTAGAGATAAAATCTTTTGTTATGACTTTGTAATAGATATATGATTGTATAATGCAATCTATTGATATTGTTCGTAATGAATCGTCGAGGAAAACCCAAATTACCTTATTAGAGTACTTCTCAAAACATTAATTTCTTAGAACAAATTAGAGATTATTTGTATGTTTTGGTTTTATAACATATGAAAAATCAAGGTCTGCCTAATACATGTTTGCAAAAATATAGTCATTTTTATAGTTCATCTTTTATAAGAGAAAGTTAAAATTAAGCTATAGGCTTGTGAAACGAAGTATATTGTAAGTTACCATTCGATGAACTACGTTTTTTTATTGTACAGGGCACTGTAAAGTGAATACATATATTTTGCACAGATAATCGAAAATTTTCGATCGGGTATACCTGCATGACCTTATTTAAGAGATTTTCGAATATTGCGCCCTTGTTATCAAGCGAGCAGAAGGTAAGACTTATGCTGATGTCCTTAGCAAGGTCAGAAAAGACAACACCCTCCAGGATATGGGCCTTGCGTGGCCGGAGTGCGCAAGACGCTATCGGGTGATGTTCTTCTTATCTTAAACAAGGATAATCAGGGCAAAGTCACAGAAATTGGCAAGAAGATCAGCACGGTACTCGGCTAAGATGCAACCATAAACGTTCGAATACCGGAAATAACACTAAAAGTAACTCGATTAGATGGAACGACCACAAAGGACGAAGTCTACCAAGCAGTGATGAGAGAACTTGGGAACGGTCATAGCATGGCCCCAGAAACAGTGGTATCAGTGAGGATGACCTATGACGTCATGCAGGCAGCACTATTGAAGCTACGAGCGCAGGCAGCTAGGAAGCTCCTCGAGAAGCAGACGATGCGGGTGAATTGATCGAACATACGAGTACGACACGTTATGAGGCCTACCGAGTGCTTCAAATGTTGGCAATATGGCCACATCTCGAATAAATATACCTCGGAGATCGACAGATCTCAATGCTGCATCAAGAGCAGCGTAGGAGGCCACAAAGCGGAGATGTGTACGGCTACACCATGTTGCGATCTCTACAAAGAGGCAGGCAATAAGGAGATAAACTATGTACCTGGGACCAGAAGGAGTCCAGTATACGAGAAGGCATACCAACACTTGCTTCAAAAATGGCATTGAAGATAATACAAATCAACTTCAACTACTGCGAGGCAGCACAATATCTGCTGATCCAGACGGTGCGAGAAGAGAAGGTGGATGTGGTTATTATAGTTGACCAATACAGGAACCTCGACGGCATCTCGTGGAAGACTGACGCAGCGAACTCAGCAGCCATCTGGGCTTGTGGTAAACATCCCGTCCAAGAAGTCATGAAGAATCCTGAGGAGGTATTCGTGAGAGTAAAGATCAGCGGTATATATTTTTATAGCTGCTAGATGCCACCAAGAATGCCTCATGAGGACTTCGAGTGGATATTAGACCGAATCGTCGAAGACGCCAGAAGTCGAAGTCCAGTGGCCATTGCGGGTGACTTCAATGCCTGGATAGTGGAATGGGGCAGCAAGGAGACGAAGAAGAGAGGGTTAACGCTCTTGGAATCATTCTCAGTGCTGGACCTCGTATTGCTCAACGACGGGGAGAAGCCAACCTTCAAAGGTGAAACCAGTTCGATGATAGACCTCACGTTCGTCAGCAGCGGCCTTCTCAAAGGTAATACCTCCTGGAGGGTGTCTGACACCTGCACACTGAATGATCATTGTGCCATAGCCTGGAGAGTTGAAAAACAGAGAGAGTTAGAGAACCGACCACTAAAGAATAGCAAGTTCATCGGCTGGAAAGCAAACGCCTTCGATGCTGACGCCATGCGTCTTTGTATGGAGGGTGGTTGTGCTGAGGGATCATGAGCCGAAGAAAAAGTGGAAGACGTAATGCGGAAAGTGACAAGTGCTTGTGATGCCGCCATGCCGAGGAGAGGAAATGGGAACCCACACAAGCCAATCTACTGGTGGAGTGATAGAATTGCACAGCTCCGTGCGAAGTGCCACAAGGTGAGGAGGCTATCTTCGCAAGCCAGGGGGAAACCCATCTTTTCTGGATCAGAGGAGAAATTTAAGTTGGCATAATCTAAACTGACCAAAGCTATAAAGCTTAGTAAGCGGCAGAGTTGAACTGAGCTACTCGGAGTAGTTGACGAAAATCCGTGGGGAAGACCTTATAAGGTTGTCATGGCTCGGCTCATGAGTCAGTCAAGACAAAAACCCACATGCCCCGAACAACTCGAGAAGGTCGTCAGCACTCTGTTCCCGGAGCAAGAACCCTTCAGCTATCAAGTGGAGCAAGAAAATGAGCACATCCCTCCGATCACCCCAGAGGAGTTACTTTGAACGAACAAGAGAATCAGAAACGGCAAGGCGCCTGGAATGGACAACATCCCCAACGTAGCATTGAAGACGGCAGTCAACGCGATACCTGAGACGTTTCTAGACATGTACAATACATGCCTCGCAGAGGGAACCTTCTCTGAGCAGTGGAAGCGGCAGAGACTTGTACTCTTCCAAGGGTAACAAACCACCAGAGGAACCGTCATCCTATCGCCCATTACGTATGCTAGATTCATCCGAGAAAACGCTGGAACATTTCATTTTCAACCGGAACCAGGCAGCTACTGGACATCTCCTAGCAGACAACCAGTACGGTTTCAGGAAGGGAAGATCAACAATCGACGCCATCAACCAAGTAGTTGGTAAAGGGAATGAGGCTATCTCTGAAGCGGTGAGAAGGCGGGAGCAAGAAGTATTGTCTGCTCATAACCTTGGATGTGAGGAATGCCTTCAATTCAGCCAGGTGGAAGAACATCTGCCAGGCGCTGGATAAGCTAGACGTACCGGCATATCTGAAGAACATGATCAAAAGCTACTTAACGAACCGACTACTAGTGTATGACACAGAAGACGGTCCAAAAGAATATCAAATCACTGGGGGAGTCCCACAGGGCTCGGTGTTAGGATCTCCTCTGTGGAATATCATGTATGATGATCTACTCAAGATCCAGCTGCCACAAGGAGCAGAGCTGGTGGCCTTTGCGGACGACGCGGTGCTGATTATTACTGGAAAGGACTTGGAGGAAATTCGACGCATCTTCGGAGACTGTTGCGAAGAAGTGCAGCGGTGGATGAAATCAGTTGGGCTCGAACTAGCTGACCATAAAACTGAAACTGTGCTGTTTACGAGTCGGAAGAAAGTAGAAACCCCTTGACGTGGGACAATACACCATCCCTCTCAGCCGAATGTTAGGTATTTGTGAGTGATGTTAGACACAACACTGAACTTTAAGGCTCATGTAGAATACGCTGCAGCCAAGGCAGCTAGAGTGGCCAATGCATTAGCGAGGCTTATGCCAAACATAGGTGGACCTCGTCAACCTCGAAAGAAACTTTTAGCTTCAGTGGTGACTTCGATACTCACATATGGAATAGCCATCTGGGGCAAAGCCCTCCGACAACCGGCTCAGTGCTCTCAGGGTATCTAACGCCTTTCGAACGGTATCAGATGATGCAGTGTGTATCACCGCAGGCCTGATGCCCATTGAGATACTGGCAGTGGAGAAGAAGCAGCTATATGAGCAACGAAGCAGCATCCTAGGAGAACAACAGGAACTAAAGAAGATCATGAGGCAGGACAGTCTCCAACGATGGAAAGAGAAATGGAACGCATCTGAAAAGGGAATGTGGACACATCGTCTCATCCCTCAAGTTAATGACTGGGTTAACCGTAAACACGGGGAAGTCAACTATTACCTGATTCAGATGCTCTCAAATCACAGATGCTTTAGGGCCTACCTTCACCGGTTTAACCATGAGGAGACACCACAGTGCCCGGCGGGGCATGGAGTGCCCGAAGATGCGAAACATGTATTCTTCTGGTGCCAGCGCTACACTGACGAGAGAAAGGAACTGGAAGATACACAATATTTCTTTTAAAGAATTTATTGCCGCTGTTAGCATGGCCTGCGAAGTACATAAACGAGACAAACTGCAAAATCTTTAATTTTTACGTAGAAAACAAGTCCTTTACTCCATATTAGTTTGTCAACGCAGGCCGCAGCCTGCAGGTGTACAACACTGTCTAAAAAAGTCATTGTAATAGATTTAGCGATTTTTTTAGACAGTTTTGTACATCTCCAGGCTGCGGCCAGCGCACACTAATATGGATGACAGAACTGGTTTTCTACGTAAAACTGAAAGATTTCGCACCCTGTCTCGTTTATGTGCTCCGCAGGCCATGCTAATAGCAGCAATAACAAATTTTAAAAAAGTATTACACAATAATGAAAGGTCTTATGGATTTGCCCATATAGAGGTGATACAAAACATGAATTTTCATGTTCGCAGCTTCATCATTTTCGATGAAGCTACGAGTCATTTAAAAAATAGATATGAATTTTATCACCGAAAAAATCGATAGAAACTTTAAAAACTTATTTAAAAAAATAAACGAAAAATATCATATTCTCAGCTATTGGAAAAATTGTTTTTTTTTTCTTTACTTATAAAAGCATATTAAATTATCAGAGAAAAAAATTTAGTTTTTGAGACTTTTTTCTCAACAAATGAAGATAATTCCTTGAAATTTTAACACAATATTGTTCTCAATAAGTGTAATGAGTAATTAAAATCTTGAGTCCTAGTTATATGCTGGCAAAATAATATTTGCAGGTGATTTACAGGTGATTAGTGATGACAATGGCGACTGAGCTACTTGCCGAACTGTAGGCCTTTAATTAAAACACTATTTTTTGCATATTAGCTTAGTTCTCGTGGACATTCTCTAGAACCGATTGACCGAATGAGCTAAAACCTCCTGCAGATCTTCCTAATATGTTTTCTTACAAATTGAGTAAAGCAGATTTCTGTTAAAGGTGATTATTAATAATTATTGTAAACCAAAGATTAGATTTTCCATCATTATTTAAGTATGTATTATTACTAGTCATCTCTAAGCGCGCTTCGCGTGCCGTAATTTTAACAAAACTTTGTACTACTTTTATTTTTGTAACCTAGCAACCCATTACTCCCACCAACCAAATCACGCATAAATTGATATTATAACAAATCCATCATTTTTTTAACATAGGAATGTTTTTTGACTTATTGTTATATATCATAATTAATAATCAACTGATTTTTAAAATCTGTTCTGCTTAATTTGTACAGAAACAGATCAAAGAGATTTCCTCAAAATTTCAGCTCAGTTGGTCGTGCGGCTTCAGCGAAACTCTACTAGAACAGCCTAAAAAATATTAAAATATCAGTTTTTTAATGATTGGCTTTAGAGTTTGGCATCTCATCATTTAGATTAATTTGATTAAACTTATTTAGTAAACTTTTTAAATAATATACTATAAAATATTAAATGATTAATAATGTTAAATATAATAAAATATTAATTTAAGGACATCTTCTTATCGCCATGGTTTATAACATTCACTTTTGTGGGTGTTACAATAATAACCTGTATCGGTGGCAGATGTAGGAAAACTTAACCTTGTGAAATTAGCTTTTGCGAAGAAGGTCTAGAGCAACCTTTACAACCCTCTCACACTACTCACATGTTAATCCTAAACGATAGACAAAAATAAATATAGGGGAACGTCCGCCAAAAATGAGTCAGAGGGCTCGCGCAGCGCCGTTTTCGCGCAAAATGCACTCTGTTTACCTCGCTCATATTCATTCGCTGAGTCTCTCGGAAAAAACAAAGTACATATATCGATAGATTTTTTCCTCCTCTTTCTAATGGTACTATTGTTTTTTCTCCAAAATGCTTTCTTCAAGTTGAATGTTCAAAGCCATTTTTCTCAAAGTATACCATTTTTTTTTCAAAATGCATTACACCATTCGAAAGTACAGGTCTTAAGCTACAAAAGCCTAAAGTTTCAAGTTGGAGAAATGAAGGGTTCAAAAGTAATGCAATTAAAAAGACAGCGCCATGAGGTCGAGCGCGCTCTTCGCGCTGCACTGCACCATTAATGTAAACGTTAATTTGTATGAAAGTCCACATATTAAAATTCTAAATCATGTTAATTTTTTGTTTATTTCTTAATTTTTTTATTTTTAGTCCAATTCATTTTGATAGGTCTTTTCTCAATACTTGTTTTTTTTTCCTTCTGATCTTTATAACCTTTTCCTTTTTTGATTGGTGGGTATAATTCGAATGTTTCTGATGCTGAGAATCATTTTAGTTCTAATCGCTTAGTGTCTGATATCAATTTAACACAATGGTATGACAAAGTTCCAGGCACAGTTTTTGCTGATTCTAATCGTTGTTTTAATTTTTGTCTAGTTTCTAAATATTTATCTTTTGATGAAAAAAAAACAAACAATCTTTTCAAAATATTTAGTTGCCCACTAGTAAAGATTTTGTAGCGTCAATATATAATTGTCGGATACTTTCCGCAAACTTGCTCGCCTAGCATTGCTAATGCATCACATGCATTTTTCCCGTGAGCAGTTGCATGAAAGTGCCACTCAGCTTCAACAGAAAAATCTTCATAGTGATGAACAAGATTCTGGAAGTCATGTTTATTTTTAAAATGTTGCGCTGCTCCATCAGTAAAATAAATGACTTTTTTAACAAATCAAAAGATTTTTTGAGGTAATTAATTATAATTTCTTGGATTAAGTTATAATGTCCCCTGCGACGATCTGCTACAGGCGTAATGCGCGATAGCTGCCCATGAGGGCTGCCGGCGCTGTCTGCTGCCCTTTGCACTTCTGACAAATCAAGCAGTTCCGCACAAAGTCAGCGACATCTTTGCGCAGCGAAGGCCAGTAATAATAGAGCGTGACCCGCGCATGCGTTTTTGCTCGACCTAAGTGGCCTACAGTAGGTTCTGCGTGGTTCTCTTGCATCGCTTTCTCGCGCTTCTCTGCTGGCAACACTAGTTTCCAAGCGTCCTCGTCCTCGAGCAAATCTTCGACCGAAGGATTCGGACGATAGCAGTAGAGGCGCTCGTGAACTATCTTCCACCACGGATAGTCACCGGGATTTTGTCCGACGGCGGCGACCATGCGTTTGTACCAGGCGTCGTTTGTCTCTTATCTACTACCGTAGATATCTACTGCCGCGAGGTCTGACGATTCCTCGTCCTCAAACATGCGAGAGAGCGCGTCAGGCATGTCATTCAATGAATCCTTACGATGCTCGATGCCGTAGTCATACGCTTGCATTTCAAGCGCCCACCACGCTAAGTGTCTAGTGGGATTATGCAAATTGCATAACCATTTCAGACTACTATGGTCCGTCATCACTTTAAAGTGATAGCCTTCGACATAAGCACGAAACTTGCGTATCGCCCACAAAACTGCAAGGCATTCGCGTTCCATAGCGGAATAATTTCGTTCCGCCCCGGTCATCGTGCAGCTTGCGAAGCATAAAACTCGCTCTTCGCCGTCGATTGTCTGCGTGAGTACCGCTCCAAGGCCAGTATCACTCGCGTCCGTTGGAATTACGAACTGGTGTTCAAACGACGGCCGGTGTAACACCGGAGCAGACGCAATGAGAGTTTCAATCTGCTCAAATGCGGATTGATCCGCGTCACTCCACACATACGCAACGTGGTGCTTTGTTAACCGCGTGAGTGGCTCCGCGATCATCGCTAAGTCGAGCAAGAACTTGCGATGCTACGACGCCATGCCAAGAAACCTTCTCAACTGTTTGAGGTTCTTCGGCGCCGGATATTCGAAAATTGGAGCAATCTTGTCCGGGTCAGACTTAAAGCCGTCTCAGTTAACTAAGACCCCGAGAAACTTGACCTCGCTGAGACAGAATTCGCTTTTCTCACGGTTAATTGTGAGACCTGCATCTTTAATGCGCTGAAGAACGTAGCTAAGCCACTTGAGGTGTTCCTCAAACGTCCCCGTGACGATAATAATATCGTCCAGATAGGAGAACGCATGAGGTTCCATCTTCGGGCCGATAACGCGATCCAAAAGCTCCTGAGAGGTCGCTGGTCCGCGCAGTACCCCATAAGGCATTCGAGTAAATTCGAAGAGGCCCATTCCGAGGCAGTAAACGCGGTTAGCGCCTGCGCCCCCTTCCGCAACGGAATTTGGTGGTAGGTGCCGCTCAGATCCATCGTCGATATATATCGAGCATCTTGGAGCTTGCGTAAAATCGCATCCATGTGAGGGAGCGGATACGCGCTCGCCTTCGTTATCGCATTCAATTTGCGATAATTTATACAGAATCGGTTCGTGCGATTCGCTTTCCGTTGCATCACAACAGGGCTCGACCATTCACTGGTCGATTGGACAATAATGCCCGCTTCGAGCATCTCTCGCACTTGCTTGTGCCTTTCCTCCTCGAGCTTCTTCAAGACAGTGTAATACTTTTGCTTAATGGGCCTCGTGCTTGAGACTTCGATGCTGTGTTCGGTCCAGCTGATACATCCTAATGTCGTGTCACTCACGGGAAGCAGTTGGTCGAGTAACTCTTGCAATTGTCGCCGTTGGGTCTCGTTAACATCGGCGAGGCCAACCGAAGCGAGGTGAACAGCGCTCTCTTCGTCGTGGGCTAGTGATGCTAATTCTAGCGGAACTCGCTCTTTAACTTCTTCGATGCTAAGCATCGATTCGCGCGGCCACAGCACGGCGTTTAATTTCCGCATGAAGTCGGCGCCGAACAGACAATCTGCGTCCAATTCCTCAGGGATCACCACGTCGAGGTAATGTCGCAGACCTGCCACGTCAAAGGGCAGATCTACGTGGCGCAGCACCGCCGCGGTCTTGCCGTTGGCGAGGCGTGTGCCACTTCCGCGGTGCGGCGTAATCTTCTTGCCACATGCGGTCGTAATCTGCAAGCCAATCGGGTCTACTGCGGTGCGAGATGCGCCTGAATCATGTAGCGCGCGTATGTGAAATCCGCCCAGACCCACGGTAAATACCATCGTAAGTATTCTGATTGACTAGGGGTACTCAACTTTCCCTCTGAGTCGGTAGAAGTTGCTGCGATGGACGCGGCCGGGGCGCCTTGCGGTGGCGCAGTTGAGGTCGCATCAGGTTGTGAAGGGGCGAGCGGGACCTCATCTACATACCCCCTCTGCCTTTTCCCGAACACTTCGGGCAGTGTGGCTTGATATAGACAGACCAGCTACAACCCCAGCACTGCACGTGCTCTTTTGGACCAGGTTGGTTGTTGGAGTTTTTGTCGCTGGTTGGAGTCGTCAGTGCAAAATACTTCTCGCCGGTTCTTACCGCGGCGTTTTCCCTATGCTTGTTAGGGGAACTGCGACCACTCTTGCGATACGCTCCTGTCCTCTTGGGAGGGCTGCTGTTTGTTGGCGGCGGACCTAAGGATCGTTCCCTGCCCAAGTTAAGTTTTGCAAGCTTTTCATCTAGTAGTTGGCTAATCAGCTGATCGAGCCCTTGAGCCGATGCTCTGCCATCGCGGCTAGGCCGGCTTGCCACCACACGTCGCGGATTTTCCGTCTGTGTCTGGCGGGGGCGCACCACTCGCCATAGCCGCCAGACTACTCTTGCCTCGCAGCGATTGCCTTTTCGCGAACTTTGGCCCCTTGTAGGCTACGTCTGGTAACAGACTATCATCCGAATTCGAGGGAGGTATGTAGTTCCTCTCCGCCTCTCGTAGCGCTTCAGCTTCTCGTGCAAGCTCTATGAGCTTGTCTATGTCTGTAACTTTCTCCCGCAGCACAGGCGCGTGCTCGCTATCAGGTCTGGCATCTGCTCCTGCAGCTGCCTTATTTCTTGATCGTAATCTTTTGCGATTCCTTGTATTTTCATTATTTCACATGCTACTGCTCTTGGCATTGTGTATGTTTTGCCGTTTGTGAGCATGCATTGTACAGTATCTTCGGCTGCGTCTACTGTTCGTGCCGTGAAGACCGATTGCGGGGCTGAATGTATTGTGTACGTTCCCGCAGTGCTGGCCACGGCTGTATTCGCCGTTGTCGTTGTGGTTGTTAACGTGTTTACCCACGTTGACTGTGTTGTGATAGGCGTTGGAAATTTACCTTTGGCTATCGCTTTTCTCAGGTTTATCGCTTCATGGATATCTTGCTGCCACGTTCGCCTCGGTCCTTGTTGACTTTGGGTCGTCGCGGTCCATATTTGCTCTGCGGTTGTTATTAGCGCTGTCGCGCCGGCGTTATCTTCTTGTACTTCAGTGAGTGACATGTCCATTTGGTCCAGTAGTGTATTACCATGGTCTAGTGGCTTTGACGCGAGACGTCTTTGCGTGTAGTGTGTGCGTCTCGTAGCTTCACGCCTTTCTGTCAGCTCGTTATGTATACCTGCGTCGAACGGCAGAGTTTGTATCAAGGTTTCCAGTTTCTTGTTTCTTCTGTCGAATGCTTCTGCTTCGTCTTCTGCTTCTTCTGTTTCGTATGAAATCTTTCGCCGTATAATCGCCTCGCAGTCGCCTATATAACCTATCCATTTTTGCAATCTGTGTACTACTTATCAGAAGTTCTAATTTTTCGAGCGCGTCGTCGAGTGGATCATTTGACAGGTTCATTATCCAGCCTTTGATTTCTACTCCCATGGTATCTTCGAAGGTGTTGTCATCTAAGTGTAACATGTTGTTGACCTGAAAATCCCTAATGCACTTCGCGGAGAAATTCGGATTTTGAAATTTTGATTTTTAACTTATTTCCTTTGGTGATTTTAAGTTTAATTTGCGCTAATCGCTGGTCACTTCTCTTTTATCTTTAAGGAGAATGACAGTTTTAATATTTCCTTATTTAATTCGGAAAAGAGAAAAAATTAAAAATCGAGAAAAGAGAGGAAAAAAAATTTTGCCTCTTCCAGTTCTATTCGTTTTCATGTTTATTGATTTAACAACAACAAAAATTGAATTGACAAAGGCAATTTGTTGCAAAGCCAAAGAGAAATAAATTCAAATAATTTATAACTCTTATGTATGGGGTCGTTTGCGTTTTGTCTAAATGCGTCGCATTCAGATTGCGCTTGTAACATACGCATTTAATAATTTATTACAATAGCTAAATTTCGATCGTTAAATTCTGTCAATTTCTTTAGCGTGAATCGCGGTAAGTAAATTCCAAGAATATTTTATTAATGATCTCAATTAAATTGTTGTATATCTTTATTATAAGAATAAAAAAATTATATATATTACTAAATTAGGTATAATACTAATAATTTCTAAAAATAAATTTTTGCTTGTCGATGTGAAACTGTCACAATCGCCAAAAGATAAAATAAATTATCAAACTGCGTATTTTGTTGGGGTTCTTAATTTTAACTGGAAGAGTATTTGGTTTGACTTAAAATTCCAAAGGTTATTTTATTAGAATTTATTGAAGGCTTAATACTTCAATATAATAGAGAAAGATAGGAAAGTTTGTTTTATTCAAATAAATTTTTGTGACCCGAATTTCTCTGAAATAGTTTAGAACGTATATGCGTTTCTAAATTATTTCGCTTGTCGTAAATCTAATATTATGACTTCGTATTTATTTTAATATAGTACGTTCTTCGATCTTCTACGCTAATAGGTAATTAGGTAAATTTTTAAAATTTTTCAACCTGACTTAAATGCAGGGCGTTGCGAAAGTTCGCCTTCGAATTCTATAGTCTACGCTAGCTGCCTACTAGGTGACTATACGGCACTCGCATTATTCGCTGTCTGGGTACGATAGTTTCCGAGCGATCAGCTATTGCTGTTTCCACGCTGCTGTGTATCGCGATTCGCAAGCTACGTTGCGTGAGCCTAGATACTGAGTTTTTATCAGCGAGTTCGTATATATTATTTCGCGTTCAAAAATTTTCTTTTTCCCGCTTATTGCAATTTTTATCTTTCCAATAATAATTCAAGTTTTGATTTAACTTGAATATTGAATTTAATGATTTTGAAAGTGGTTCCAGATTTTAATTTACTTCCAATTTTAAATTGATGTCGGTGGATAATTACCGAAAGAGGGGACAACAAATTTTCTATTAATTTTTAAGTATAACAAAGTTAACTCGTTTAAGCAAATTTCAATTATTTTTATCAATTTTGCAATAACGCGTGTCCAAATTTATGCAATTAATCAACGCTTATTAATGCGAGGTCGCTTTCAAACACGTGATCAAACAATAAAAGAGTAAGTGTAAATAAGACACAATGTTGTTATATCCCACATAGCACGAAAGATTCCGGAAGAAAGTTCCAAGGAAGCTTACAGCGGAAGGATTACAGAACCTTCCGGGAAGCTTACTGGAACTTCCAAAACTGTTACATTGGAAGTTTTCTAAGTAAGCTTCCAGAAAGATTACTAGAAGGTAACCGAGTATGTCCCAAATACCTTACTATGAAATATTCCATGGAGCTACTATGAAATTTTCGAAGCTTTGTGGAAGCTTCGAAAAAGCTTACATGAAACGTTACAGAAAATGATTACTGGAAGCTTTCATAGAAGATTCCTGGAAGTTAACAGGAAGCTTCTTGGAAGACAAAAAGTTCAATTCCATGTAAAGCTTACTGGAAGCTTTTGCAATATATTTCATAAAGCTTCCTCGGGAAATTCCAGTGAAAATTTAAGGGAAGCTTCCATGAAAGATTCTAGGAAGCATTCCAGAAAGATTCCTGGCATATAAAAAAAACTGGCCTAAAGATATAAAGGAAGCTTCCAAAGTGTTCGCTAAAATCTTCCTTGGAAACTTCCCGTAAGTTTTACGGAAGGCTAATGAAAAGGTTCCAAGGGTGGTACGGTGAAACGTTATATTAAACTTACGAAAAAGGTTCTAAAAAGCTTACATGAAACTTTACAGAAAATGATTACTGAAAGCATTTATGGAAGGTTCCTGAAAGCTCGCAAAAAGCTTCTAGGAAGACGAAAAGCTCAATTCCATGTAAATCTTACAAGGCGCTTTAGAAATATATTCCAAAAAACTTCCTCGAGAACATCCAGTAAACATTTAGGGGAAGCTTCCATGAACGATTCTGGGAAGTATTCCAGCAAGATTCCTGGCATATAAAAAAAATTGGCCTAAGGAAGTTTCCAAAAGGTTACGCCATGAAAAGGTATCTTCCATGAAAGCTTCCCGTAAGTTCTACAGACGGCTAACGAAAAGGTTCCAAAAGTACTACGGTGAAATTTTACTTTAAATTTACGAGAAAGGTTCGATAAAGCTTACATGAAACCTTACAGAAAATGATTACTGGAAGCTTTCATGGAAGGTTCCTGGAAGCTAACGAGAAGCTTCAGGGAAGACGAAAATTTCAATTCCATGTAAAGCTTATTGTAAGCTTTTGAAATATATTCCATAAAGTTTTCACGGTAGCTTTCAGTGATAATTTAAGGGAAGCTCCCATGAAAGATTCTAAAAAGCATTCTAGAAAGGTTCCTGGCATATGAAAAAGCTGGCCTAAAGATATAACGGAAGCTTCCAAAAGGGTTACGCTGAAGTCTTCCATGGAAGCTTTCTGTAAGTTTTACGGAAGGCTAACGAAAAAAAATTGTAATGTCGCTATGTAGCAATCTGCATTTTTGTCGTTTTGATGCAATTTTTCAACGAGTATATCTTATACTAGTACTAATAGAATCACTAAAAAAATTCTGAGTATAGTATTTACATATAGTTGGGAGGACATGAAAATTGAGTTTTTTCAAATAAATTTTTAAAAGTTAAATTATTAAATAATCAAATTGGGTTAATTTTGGACTCCACATGACCTAAAAAATAATTCAATGAAAAATATATAGTAACAATTTTTTTATTATAACTTATCAAGTCTTCGATTTGAAAGGTCTGCCTTCTTATGGCCAAGTGGAGTCTAAAATCAACCTAATTTCATTATTTAATAAATTAACTTTCGAAAATTCATTTGGAAAAATACAATTTTGACGTCCTTTGTATATGTAAATACTGTACTCAGAATTTTTTTGAGCGATCCTATTAGTACTATCATATGATATACTTGTTGAAACTTTACATCAAAATGACAAAAATGCAGATTATCGACATTACAAATTTTTTTTAATTAAAAAATTTCTAAACAGTTTTTTGGAAGAACACAATTATGAGGCCCACCGTATATTTAAATACTATATTCAAAATTTTTTTTAAGTCAATATATTAGTATTTTCATAAGTTATTTAATCAATATAATGAAATGCCAAGTATATAAAATGTTTATTATTATTATTTTTATTTTAAAAAATTGTTATTATTATTTTTATTTATTATGTATTCTTTTTTATAAAAACTTGTTTATTTAGAGTTATAATTCAAGTTAATATTTTCTTTATTTAGAAAAATATACTCAATATACTAATTTGATTTCTACGCTACCTACACTATACTTTTTAATTTATCGAATTAAATAAATAATTTTTGAAAGACATTATAATTTTAAATAAAAAAAATAATCAAAATAATCAAAATTGAATAATCGTGAAAAGTGCAACTTATTTAGATGAAAATTTATTTTATTTAGATGAGAATTTCGACATGGCGTCGGAGGAGAAGGAGTCGCCCGATGCCTCTCTTAATAAATATTACAAGTGCCATCCCAGCATTAGTGTTGGGGCAGTGGTGTGCATAGTGTGTGGAAACTTCTTCCATAATGATGAAATAGTTACAAAATATAACATAGGAAAACCAATTAAATTCCTCAGCAACTCATTTATTGTGTGCCAAGATCATCCTAACCTCTCACTAACCTCAAAGTTGCCATATGGCACGCTCAGTGAAGCAGCGTGGCAATTCATAGCACAGCTAAAGCATGAAAACCGTGAACAAATTAAACAAGACATTGTGAATAACATAGTGCATGAGACAACAGAAGAAAATGGTCTCAATAAAACCATATATGAAGATTACAATGAATCAGACTCACTGAAAATTGAAAATAACCTGCTAAAACAATTACTTAAAGAAACACAAGAAAAGAACGCCTTACTAAACGAATTACTCGTAACAGAAAGACAAAATAACAATTTTAAAAACATCAAGCCCCACACTTATGCAGAAATTTTAACAAATACTAAACCCAAAGCTAAAAGAGTACCAAAACTAATTATTAAAAAAACAAACAACAAAGACAATATAAACCTAGAAAACACTGTACTGCATTATCTTGCTAAAGACAAAACAATCCAAACAAAAAAAGTGACAAAAATAAATAATGATACTATATTAATAAACTGTATGAACGAAGAAAGTATAAATGCAATTAAAAAGACCTTATCTAAAAAATTATCAACTAATGCAAAAATCAAAAAAGAAGAAAGAAAAAAAAACCTATAGTGAAAATTATTAACATTGAAAAAGTGTTTAATGATAAAGAACTAGAACAAGACATTAACCAAAGAAACTTTAACAATATTGATGACAAGTGCAAAGTTCTACACATAAGCTCAAGTGAAAAAGCTAAAACAATGAGTGCAATAGTTGAAGTAACGCCTACAATCTACAAACATATAAGAGACAATAAAAACAAGTTATTTATAGGGTTTCAAAATTGCAGAGTATTTGACATAATAAACACAAATCCATGTACTAAATGCTCAAGAGTCGGCCACAGTGGCAAAAAATGCGATAATGAGGACAAGTGCTACAAATGTGCAGGAAATCACGCAGCTGCTGAGTGTAAATGTGATACTCTTAAATGCACAAACTGTGAATTTAACAACAACAAATACAAAACTAATTACAATATAAATCATAGTGCAATAGACAGTGATCAGTGTGAAGTGCTAAAACACAAAATAAAAAAATACATTGAAATGACAGACTATCCACTGCAGCCTACCTACCGTCGGTACTTTGGCAACCTAGAAATCGGCAAACAAAGCAACAACCGCTCACAGCAATGGATAACTACTAGAAGAGTTAGATTAACGTCCAACACATCTGCCGGTACATTATCTCCAGCAACCCCTACATCTACAGCTCAACCAAGATCTGATACGTTAGAAAATGAATCTTGATTCTCAAGAGGTAATATTTGACAACGAACATATCACAAATAGTGTAACCGAATTAAATAGATGCCTAGCTACAGTCAAAGAATTAATTCTTTGCGTTAATATAAGAAGTTTAAATGCTAATTACAATAAACTATTAGTATTCTTAAACAGGCTTGTTACAAAGCCTTGTATTATAGTATGTACTGAAACATGGAAACTTGAACACCACGAATTTTTTAATATTCCAAAATATAAAATGTACTATAATGAAAGCAACATAAACCAATCGGATGGTGTAGTATTATATATAAGTGAAGACATCACAGAAACCACGGAAATTATACAAATAAATAAACTTAGAATAATGAACACGAAAATCACACTTGAAAATAACAAAAACATAACATTATCATCAATTTACCGATCACATGACATACATAAAACTGAATTCTTAACGAATATTAAAAATTTTCTAAAAATAAGCAAGAAACAAAAAAATAATATAATAATAGGAGACTTCAATTTTGATATATTAAGCCAAGATGTTTTAGATCAAGAGTTTTTACAAATCCTATTAGAAAATGGTTACTGCCCAGGATTTAAAAGTATAACTAGACCATCAGATATTAATAACAATAGCAATGGCACCTGTATAGATAACTTTTTCATTAAACTAGACAAAATTAAATATAAAACCTACTTACTAAAAACACCTTTTACCGACCATTTTCCCATAATGATGTCATTAAAAAATATTAAAAAACAATCCAGTACCAAATTAGGAAAAAGATTTAACTACAATAAATTGGAAAAAACAGCAGGAACTATAAAATGGGCAGATATCTCATTAATAACAGATCCCAACCAAGCCTTAAATAACCTTATACAAAAAATTCAAACATGCCTAAACAGGTCAATAATTAAGACGCATAGCAATAAACAAAATAACATGAAACCGAGGAAAAATTGGATAACAAAAGCAATTTTAAATTCGTGTAAAAATAAAGAAAAACTATATAAGATATGGAAGAAGGATCCTACTAACTCTGTAAAAAAAGAAAATTACAAAAACTACATTAAGATACTTAACCACATTATCAACCAAGCAAAAAAGGACCATGATAGAAAGCAAATACAATCAAACATGAACAATCAAAGGAATCTATGGAGATTAATTAATAACAAAATTGGAAAAAATAGTAAAATAAATAACAACATTAATTTTATCATGGATAATAACAATAAAAAAATAACCGACTCAAAAGAAATTTCTGAACATATCAACAACTTCTTCTGCAACGTTGGTAAACAACTGTGTGACAAAATTAAAACTCCACCAAACAAAAGAGTAAGGCTGCCTACTAAGAATAACAAGAGTATTTTTCTATATCCTACTAATCATCAAGAAATACAAAAAACAATATTAAACATGGAAAATAAAAATGGTGGGTGTGATGGTATTAACACACTCTCACTCAAAGTTATAATATCACACATCTCCGACCCACTGGTTCACATAACCAACTTATGCTTAGAGAAAGAAATTTGGCCTGATGCTTTAAAGATTGCGGATATTATACCAATACATAAAGCCAAAGAAAAGCATCTGCCAACAAACTACAGACCAATTTCCCTGATCTCAAATGTTGTAAAAGTATTGGAAAAACTACTGCATAGTAGAATATCATCTTTCATAGATAAATGTAACTTGATCTCAAATAAACAATTTGGATTCAGGAAAAATAGAGGCACTAAAGATGCACTATATCAAATAACTAACACAATCTATAACCACATAGATGCAAGCGACCCAATAGCTATTACATTCCTCGATCTAGCGAAAGCATTCGATACAGTAGATCATCAAATTTTGCTTGATAAACTCTATAACTACGGCATCAGAGGTAGCGCATATAACCTCATAAAAAGTTATCTAAGTAATAGGAAACAAAGGGTGAAAATAGGTAATGATTATAGCCAATACAAAACTGTCTATATGGGAGTACCGCAAGGTACAATACTTGGACCGCTGCTGTTCATTATTTATATTAATGACATGTTATCTTCAATGCCTGAAGATACAATATTGTCATACGCTGACGACACTGCGATCATAGCAATAGGTAAAACCTGGCAAGAAGTAGAAACTAAAATGAACGACTACCTACAAGAAATAGCCAACTGGCTAGCACTAAATAAACTATCTCTCAACAAGGACAAAACAATATACATAGAATTCGGCAGCAATTATAAAAGCACGCCTAAAAATATGAACATTTGCATACAAGAAAAAAACATCAAAAGAGTAGAAAACACCAAATACCTAGGAGTAACTTTCGATAGCAACATGAAATGGGATATACACACCAAAAATATATATAATAAGACCAAATACCTTACTTTCATCTTATACAAACTGTCTATTATAATGGACACAGACAATCTGCGTATGATTTACTATGCGTTGTTCCACAGTATCACCTCCTACGGTATTATAGCCTGGGGAGGCGCTTACGCAGGTAGAACCAAAAGCTTACAAAGCCTGCAAAACAGACTGCTTAAACTTATAAATAAAAACAATTTTATATATGACAGAAATCCACTAAATATAGAGCAAATTTTTACCTTTGAGTCACTAATATTTCATTACAAAGAATTACAAGACAAATATATAGAATCCGACAAAGTAACGAGGAATAAAAGTATACCAATACCTAAACGTTGTAAACGCATCAGCATCAAAAACAGCTACATTAGAACACTAACTACCTTCAACAAACTGCCTAATGACCTTAAAACAATAACGAATAAAAAAGTCTGAAATATAAAATCAAGATCTGGATAAAAGCAAACATCTAGCATAATAAACCATGAATAATACTAATAATATTAACTGTAAACAGATAAAGCAACTATATTATTCACTAATAAAGATATCGGACACAGACCTCCCACATTGGAAGTCCATGGGGAGTTTAGAGTCCGATAAACTGTTACTGGATATAAGAACATATATATGCGCACACGAGTTATGCACATTACATTATAAACGTTCTCATCGTCGATTATCTAATTACAACTGGAACAAAATCCGAAAACTCAATATTAATCAACAAATTATCATCGAAATTGCAAATATGATTGCTAACAGGTGGACGCTCTCAGAGAGCAACAAAAATACAACTTTAAGCAATAAGTGTTGTGACTATCGTATTACTAACGGAAATAATGAAATAAAACATATACACTTTGTCAAAGAAAAATCCAAAGATATTGAAATAAAAAAGGAACACAACAACGAAAAATATAATCCCATAGAAACTGTATTTAGTACGATAGATAAAATGGCTGAGGATAACAATACAAAAACCATGTCAATGGAAGCAAGTGGCGCACCGGGAAAGCCTATACTGCAAGATAACACCTACCGCATGTCTTACGGAGATCTCAACTATCTAGGCTGTAATAAAGCACTACTGTATTTCGACAGAGGCATTCGAGGTAAACAAACATTTACAAACTCAATGTATACTCTAGAACAGCACCCGAAATACAACGATCTCATAGTAGTAGACGACATAGTTTTTACATCAACATGTAAATGTGACTCAGCCAACCAACACAGATTGATGTTCCCACACTACAGAGTTACCAACTTGGTTAATGTGCAATTTCCATGATAGTTTATTATCAAGAGTAACTCCAAGACTCACAACTTCGCTACTGAAGGGGATGAGGACTCCAGACTGCATCTCAATACCAGGCAAATTCATATCTTTGATGTTATTTCCCAGTTTTTAGTCAAACAAAATTGCTTTAGTTTTGCTGGCATTGAGACGAAGGCCCCCCCCCCCCCGCCCAATCAGATACGAGTTTTGCTGCATCAGTTAGTCGAGCTATGCCTTTCAAAATCTTATCCTTTGTGGTATGCACATAGATTTGGAGATCATCCGCGTAGAAAATATGCTTTGCAGTGGGAACTCCAAGTAAGTCTTGTAGGTCATTCACATAGAGGCAGAATAGGAGAGGACCCAGGACGGAACCCTGTGGCACTCCTAGATTTGTTCCTAGGGAGTCTGAAATTTCTCCTTTCTTTGAAGTAACCACCTGTGTTCTACCTTGTAAATATGATTTAATCCAGAGGAGAGCCGACCTGGAGAACCCTAAGAGACGAAGCTTGCCTAGTAATTTCGATGGAGATATAGTATCGAAGGCTTTGCTAAAATCGAATAGCAGTAAGAGTGTTAACTGCTTCTTGTCTCTTGCCATTCTGATGTCGTCCGTCAGTTTTAGTAGAGCAGTCTGTGTACTGTGATTTCGTCGAAAACCTGTCTGAAGGGCGTCAAGAATGTTATTACTATTTAGATACTCCCTGATTTGGTCGTGGGCAATCTTTTCGAGTACCTTGGAGAGGAAACAGAGCAGCGCAATGAGTCGAAAGTTCGAAACTGTCGACGGAGCTACAGTTTTCTTAAGCGCAATAATCTGCGCCTGTTTTCAGCGATCCGGAAAAGTGCCTTGAGCAAAGGAGGAGTTAAAAATTCTCACAATATAATTACCAATGACTGGTAGAGCTTTTACTATCACACTTTGGGGAACGCCGTCTCTTTCTCTCTCTCTCTCTCTCTCCTCCTCTTGGCTAGGTGTCCTTCGGCGTCGTCTGCACCTGTAACAATCTCAATAGGTTAATACAGAGATAATGCGGAGAAAGGGGAAAATGACGAAGAATTATTTTCCGTCATAGCATGTAATTAGTAAAAAAAAAAATGTTCGACCGAGCGTCGATTGTCAGGCAGCTCGGCCATTGTCGGGTTGTCGGGAGAAGTAAACAGAGCCAACAAGCGCGCAGCGCGCCAGGCCGCTTCAGCATACACATGTTCAGTGCACGTGCACCGAGCCGCCGATCCATCTTCTCCTGCTTCCCCCACCCTGCTCCATGTGCACGTTCCAACGACCAATCAGGAAATTGTGCGCATGGTTCCATGACTTAACCACGAGTGGCAGCAGCGCGCCGCGCGCAGAAGTTTGCCTCACTTTTCTCCGGGGCGCTGGAAATCTTCCTATTCATCTCTGGCAGATCCTGGTGTACCAGGACGATCAGCACGTGCAAGCCATAGTTTGGAGAGAGGGAAAGACGGAGAGACGGAGGAGACCACATCATATATCTTAACTACGGTGACTTCCGGATTCGCCTGCTCGCCGTTCTTAGCTAGCAGCACTCTTAATCAATTAGCTTTAGACAAAGCACTCTCGTACCCTCTAGGTAGTCAAATTCTTGACAAAGAAGTTTTCGCAGATGACATCCTTTCAGGCGATTTTAAACTGGAAAAAGCCAAGCTTAAGCAGGAACAGATCATGAATATGCTTGATAGTGGCGGATTTAAACTTGGTGAGTGACTCATCAATAATTCTAGTTTGGTTGATTGACTTCCTCATCACATTTTAGCAACGGTAGCTAGCCTTAAAGTTGGCATAGGTTACGCTGTATTAGGGGTCGCTTGAGACATGAATCAAGACTATTTTTATTCGAATTTATCGTTAGAATCGCTAGAAGGCCTAATCTTTAAGAGAACGGTCCTCTTGAAGAAGCAAAGTTGTTCGATCCGCTTGGTTGGATTTCACATACAATTATTACTTTAAAAATTTTCATGTCGTCGTTGTGGTTACTCACGAGAGAATGGGATCAGAAGTTACCAGTAGAGTATGCTGAAAATTGGAGAGCGTGTTACTCATCGTTGAAAGCTGTATCCGAGATTCGTATACCATGTTGGATCGACATCGCTGACGCGTCCAAGTTAGCGTACGCAGGCGTCTTCTACGTGCGCGTCATAGATGAAACGTTACAAGTTTATCTCCTTGGAGCAAAAAGGAAGTTGCTCCGGTTAAGACCCTCTCGATTCCTCGTTTAGAGTTGTGCGCTGCACAGCTGATTCCTAAACTCACTCGACACTTTGCCGACACTCTGCAGTTGCAGACAGCGGAGATAAATCTGTGGTCCGATTCTAAGGATGTTTTATTTTGGCTTAGGGGGATTTACTCGAAGTGGTCTACGTTCGTAGCAAACAGGTTTGCAGATATCGCCACTTTTATGCCGGAGGCTCACTGGCACCACATAAACTCGTGAGATAACCCCTCGTACTTGGTATCGCGAGGGTATGCAGCCGACGATATAATTGGGCAGGATTTATGGTGGTTAGGCCTCAAACGGCTTCGCGAAAGCAACTCCGAGTGGACGTGCACAAGTGATCTTAACCCTCCGTCAACATTAAACTCAGCTAGAGCCTTCGATTCTTCAGTTTTCAATGCAGCATCACAAGAAACACGTAACGACAAAGCATCAAATATACAGGCGGCAACCAGACACGAGACACCAATAGAAATATGTCCGTTAATAGAGTTATTCATCCCTCAGTAAACTCGTTTGCATTACGGTTTACATACTACGTTTCATTAGAAACTCGCTCAAAAACTCGTCGCTGTTGAACAAGGTCTTTCCAGTCTTGAGAGATCCGCTGAGTCGTGCATAACCGGGCCAGAAGTCCGGCAAATCAAACTTCTTTGGAGTTACCTAACTCAGCGATCGTGCTTCGAAAGGGAGTTAGAGATTTTACGTCAAGGCGGTGAATTACCCAAGAGTCATCCACTCAGAAATTTATACCCCGTATATAGAGATGGAAAGATCAGGGTGGGTGATTGCCTAAAACACTCTTCGCTGGCTGAAGACGATAAATACCCGATAATTCTGCCTGCTTCAAGCAAATTCAGCGAGTTAAACATTCGGTATTGTCTTCACTTGATCCTCCATGGCGGCGTGCAGCTGTCCCTAGCTGTAGCACGACGATTGCTTTGGATTATCAAAGGAAAGCTTAAAGTCAAAACGGTAATCCACGCATGCGTGCAGTGTTTGAGAGGGGAGAAAACTCTCCAACTGATGGGCGATTTACCCAAAAAGCGGGTGCAACCTTCATGTCCCTTTTCACATTCAGGCGTCGACTAAGCAGGGCCGTTCTTGCTGCGTACATCGCGGCACAGGAGTCACAAGCTGTTCAAAGGCTACTTCGTCGTATTCGTATGTCTATGTACTAAGGCTATGCAGCTCAAGGTCGTCTCTAGCTACGATAGCGAAAGGTTCATCGCTGCCTTCAAGCGGTTCGTTTCTCGTCGTGGTCCTTGTTTGAGCCTGCTTAGTGATCAGGGTACCAATTTCGTCGGAGCCGATGCAGCTGGCTCAGAATTTCATCGCTCTGTAGAGCACAAACTTCAACAAGAAGGCATCACGTGGCGGTTCAATCCACCAGAAAAAAGGGAAAAATTATTGAAAAAAAATCAATTTTTACCATGAAAAAGGTATTTATGCATAAAAACCTTTAAATGGCAACTCTTAGGCCCATAACTACATAAATTAGGAATAATTTGCACTTTGTCCCATGAAAAAGTAAAAAGTTGAGCATAGTGCAGTGATAATTTAATGAAATTTCAATGCTGTGTTTAAATAAATGTGATACAATATTATCAATTTTTAAATAAAAAATGTAAAGAAAATAGTTCAGTTACAGTTCATTAAAGTAGTAAATGTGTGATTCCGCCGTAACTTGCCTTAACCAGGCTTCAAAAAGCTTATTGCTTAAATCGCTTTAGTTGAAATGCAAGCATGTTTATTCACATTATTATAACATACAAATCAACTTTGTAAAGCGAAATGAGATCCCGTTGCTTCTGCGAAAAGTTATATGTAGTTATAATATATATATTAATTTTTTTCGTGTTACGGAACTGACATTTTAGCAATTATTAGCTTGTACATCTTACCCTTAGAGCATATACTACTGGAGCGAGCACTCAATGCAGAAAAATATATACCAGCCGAAGAGAGAGACAGATAACTTAGCGGGAACAGCTCTCTTACACGCGCTGTCATTGGCTAGTACACAGAGACATAGCTGTTCTCGCTAAGCTAGCTGTCACTCTCTTTGACTGACCTACACTTTTCTGTATGGTGTGTTCTCTCCAGTAGTATATGCTATAAGATCTTACCCAAGTAATATAAGAATTGTCCTTAGTAGATGTTTCAAAGTACTTACCATTAACACGAAAAACATATGTTTTATTTTTTAATATTTAAAAAATATTTGCATTAGAATAGCAGCTAAATATTGTTATGGAACTGATCTGGTGTGCTTTTTCTTAAACTTCGGAATGAAACGTGCCACTCAGGAGCATTTGAATGGCATAACATATAGTTTAAGAATACATGGATAGGTGGCGCCCTGTAATAAATTAACGGGCTTTTGAATATCAATAGTATAGAATTCAACATTTTCTCGAAAATTGATGGACAAACAGTAAGCCTCTCATTTTAATTATAAATAGCATTATTTGGTTGTAAAATGATAAGAAATGTGTTGTGTTGGCTCTATAGTTTATGATGTACATACAGGAATACTTTTAATGAACCTTACTTTTGGTATAGTGCCCATTCATACCCAAATCTGAATTTTGGATATGTTACGGAACTGACATTTGAGATCTATTTTGTGGATTCGTTTTAAATTAAAGCAAGTATATCCATTTATGACTCTGGCCATTGTATTTTGTCATGTCAATCACCATAAAGAACTATGGGAGATTATTTTCGCCAATACATAAAGGCTTCCGAATCTTGGACACAGAATGGACAAGTTCCGGCGGAATCACACATATGAGGCGTTTCACATCAACTGCCCAGCGCGGCGCGCAAGCGCCAAATCGTGCTATATCCAGCTCATGTTTATGATACCAAAATGTACTTGAAAAAATTTTATGATAAGCATTTCCAACGTATTTTCCTCAGCTTTCCAATGGTGTAGACAGTTTTCCAGAAATTTTCCATTTTCACCTTCAAAAAGTACAAAACGTGTTATATCTCGACAACGATATTTTTAATATTTTTTTTGACCTTCTATATAGAAAGCTGAGCATTTTATACATAGGAAAGGATATTTTCCAAAGAATGCCCGAGATGTTTGCGAGATATAGAACGCGAAAGAGTAGACGCATCGCGGACTGCGCCCGCCTCATTGCCTATATAATAACCTTTTATAATCTTTAATTCTTTACCTGTTCTTCTGGATTCTTCATAATGCATGGAGTAATATTTTATTAATTATTTTATAAAAAAATACAATTTCAAAATAAACAGCAATATAGTAACTCTTGTACAGTAACGTTTTCTTCTCAGTGTAGATAATATTTTTTTTTTGTTTTTACGTGTTATATCTCGAAAAGTATATTTTTAATATTTTTTTTACCTTCTAGATCGAAAGCTGAGCATTTTTTACATAGGAAAGGATATTTTCCAAAGAGTGCCCGAGATGTTTTCTGCGAGACATAGAACGCGAAAGAGTAGACGCACCGCGGACTGCGCCCGCCTCGTTGCCTATATGATAACCTTTTATAATCTTTAATTCTTTACCTGTTCTTCTGGATTCTTAATAATGCATGGAGTAATATTTTATTAATTATTTTATAAAAAAATACAATTTCAAAATAAACAGCAATATAGTAACTCTTGTACTAACGTTTTCTTCTCAGTGTAGATAATATTTTTTTTTTTGTTTTTACGTGTTATATCTCGAAAAGTATATTTTTAATATTTTTTTTACCCTTTCGATCGAAAGCTATGTATTTTTTACGTAGGAAATGATATTTTCCAAAAAGTGTCCAAGATGTTTTCTGCTAGAAATAGAACACGAACGAGTATACGCACGGCGCTGCAAAGGCGGTTTCTACGTGCGATACCGCGCGGTTTACTGCGCAGCACGGAAACATTCATTTTTCATTCGATTGGTGGCATCCACACTTTTCAAACTGTATGTAAATCGTCACGTCGAAAGTATATACTTACCATAACTTTTTATCTTTTTCCTCTTCGAATTTTTTCGAATTTCTTGTCAATAGCAGTTAAACACTTGGATTTCTTTGCGACTTTTGTGCATTTGATTATTAAATCATTGGTGACTCTTGATTTCATTACTTTTGCTTTCTCGAAGAGAAAGCTTTCTATTTTTGTTTATTATAGCAATTAAAATGGATTCAGCTTGGAATTTGAAATGTATAAATTCTTTAAATAAAAATGATCAATCTGCATCTAAAAATTTGTCTGAATTTCCAACAGTTTTCAGAAGTGCATATTCTTTAGTACCTGAAAATGCTAAAATATGTTCAATCTGTCGACGCTAAATTTATAAATAGAAATCAAGTTTATCTCCATCTGATGCTAAAAAAGCTAAAACAGTGTGTGATGATGAATATCACAAAACTGGTGTTGCAGTTCTCAAACAAATAAAGAAAAAAATTTCTGAATCAACAAATAAGCAAGAGAGAATTCAGCTATTAACTCTCACGCCGAAGTTTTGGTCTCGTAGGGACTTGACGTGAGAATTAGATTGCAGTGAACGGGAAGCTCGCGAAGCGAAAGATTTGGTGGTGAAGAGCTCAGTATTTTCAATACCTGCTAAGAAACGTGGCAAACTACTTCCAGATGATACTGTAAATTCTGTAAAAAGTTTTTATGAGAGAGATGATATAAGTCGAATCATGCCAGGTTTAAAAGATTATGTATCTATTAAACAGAGCAATGGCGAAAGAGAACATGTTCAAAAAAGATTACTGCTTGATAATTTAAATGAGCTGTATAATTTATATAAAAAAGAAAATGAATGCGTTAATATTGGTTTTACTAAATTTGCAGAATTGAGGCCACCACATTGCGTTTTAGCTGAGAGTAGCGGTACAGACAATGTATGCGTGTGTGTGCATCACGAAAATGTGAAGCTCATGCTAAGTGCGATGGACATAGAAAATTTAATTAAAGTCACTCAATTGCCTCTTAAAAACTACCACGATTACATCCAAGCAATTGTATGTAATGATGTACATGATAGATGCTATTTGGGTGACTATTTGGATTGTCCCAATATGTCTATTGTATACTACGAAAACATTTGCTTGAATGTTTTGATGAAAATGATATTTTTCAAATCGAGCATCAATCATTGTTTCAAACAGATCGATGTACAATAGCTTCCAAAACTGTAAATGTTCACGAATTTATGGATATACTGGGGGAAAAATTAATAAAATTAAAAACTCACTATTTTTTCGCTAAGAAACAATCACTTTTTATAAATAACGTAAAAACCAATCTTCAAAAAGGAGAATTTCTCGTGTGTTGCAATGTCGCAGAAAATTATGCTTTCGTTATACAAAATTCTACACACATCCAATTCATACCAATCTTTATAACAACCTTTATATCGACATTTATGTAATAGTTAATTAATTTATAGAAAGGTTATAATATATTATAGTTTAATTTTACTCAAGTGCTATTCAAATTTATTTCTAACACACACAGCATGTTCACTTATAAATTATGGCAATTCTCAAACAATTATAGAATAAAACTACTTTTTAGTATTTAAATTTATAATTTAGGTAGTGTTAAAATAGTACATTATGAAACAAGGGAGGAAAGTCGTGATTTATTTCCGTGTTTGCATATAGAACTTTATTCACAGCTCAACTGTGACCGCTTTGTTAACTTGGAAAATTGGGACTATATGAGACAACGTTTTTAAATATGCCGCGGTCTTGGCGGTAGCGCGGGCGGTGGTGTCTACGGTGGCGCCACTTTTTAGCAGTTTTTGTATATTTTTCTTTCATGTGTTGCGCAGGCGTGTCGTTAACGTTTTATGCTGCACAGTGTTCGTTCTTTGTTATTCATTTGCTATTGATCCGTTCGAAAATAAATTTTGGTTAATATCCGTAAAATAGAATCAAAAGTTTTTGTATTGATAATTAATGTCTTGATCGAACAATATTAATCTGAACTGAAAATGCCATTGAGTTTGATTGAAGAGGAAGAGAAGGGATATAAGTGTACACCACCAGAAATACTCAAAGCTGCAGATAATTTTAGATTGGATGTACTCCCTTAAAAATCTCGAGCTTGTATTGAACTATTTATGAGACTTTTATAATGTTGAAAAATGATAAAAAGTTAATGTAATTTCAGAAAATATAATGTTAGCTTCTTTTAGTGATTTATCTAATAAATATAAGCCGCCATCCTTGTGGAGTAAATTTTTAATATTAAGATACAACCAAAATTAAACACAACATTTAAATTGGAGATTTTATGCAATTAATAACATTTTTGAAACAAATGTCTAGCGATTAGGAATCAAAAAATCAAAAGTTTTAACTCTACATGAAGCCAAATTTTCTTGACTGAAACCCCAGATAATTTATACTTACAAGGAAGGTACTCCAAGTGTCAGTCGCCGATTTTGATAATATTGCAATATATTATAGTACTTAGAAAAATAAGAGTATACGTATTTATATTATCGGCCCATATTCACTTTTAGGGGTAAAATTTACCCCTAAAGTTAACCCCCGAATAGTTTTTTTGGAATATTTCATAAACGAATAAAGATATCTTCATAAAACCAACACCAAAATATTTAGAATAAAGAAGACTATGAAACTGCGTCATTTTCAATTTTAAGGGTTGCAACCCCTATTTTAAAAAGAGCAAAATCTTAGTTTTTTAAGCGATTTTCAGCTACAAAAATATTAGTACGTTGTATATTTTTTAATAATGTATTCTATTTGAAAGAATATTGAAAAGTAAAGTTGAAACATCGAGGTTTTTGAAGAAATAATATTTTAGGGTTAACTACCCTTTATTACATTTTTTTCATTAATTAAGTTTTCATGAGTTATATGACCTTAACATTCACTTAAATGAAGTGAGATTGATTAATAGAAGAGATATTTATAAATTTACTAAATAGTTGAGGACGATCTTTGGAGGCAAAATGAAATGATCTTATTTCTTTTTTGGCAACGTTTCGTTGGCTTAGTACGCCAACCTCATCAGGCCGAAATTATAACCGTATATATCCTACGTCGATCAGATGTTATTCTCGACTCTCGTTTATAAATTTACCTTTTATAATAAAGATAACTTCTCCTACTCATCATCCATGAACATGACATTGTCTGAAAAATGTTTCAGACAAAGTTTTTGTTTGTTTTAACAAAATTTTTAGATACTTCCAGTCGTTCCTGTAGGTATTACTATTCAAATATTTTTTTATCTTCACTCCATTACATTAACAAAAATCTAAAGGCAAATGAGTGTTTTATAAAGTTGCTTATTTAGTATGTAGTTTTTATTCCTTAAAATAGTGGATATTCTTGCAGGGGGGGGGGGGTGGAACTTACGCACGTACGTGACATCACGGCCTAGGCTTCGCCTCGGTCGTCATGTTACGTACGTACCGAGTTCCATTTTCCTTCCGTGTAAGAAATAGTATTTTTCTCTATCACAGGGCGAAAGTACGTTCACTATTTAGTCGGAAAAAGTTGAAATCACCGTTGCTATAACCTTCGAGCTGACAGTTGCGTTGAGCGGCCATGTTGTTACTTTCGCCGTCAGGCCGGCTGGTAGCATCGCTGCGCTCTTGTGGCAATTCCACGCAGTGCTTGCAGGTTAGATGATTCGCCTCGTCAGCTTACATGCTCTTTCCCGTTGTGCGTGTTTATGTATGCCCGCCCAACATTTGCAGTACGAGCGTTAGCTAGTGCTGCTGGTTGGGGCGGGCATCGAAAATACATGAACAAGCAGATTGTTACGTACACATGTGAGTCAAGGAAAGAGGGATATATAGAAAGGATTTTTCCAAATAAATGAATATAAATTTATTAATAAATAGTTCAATTTTCAGTCTCTATTTTTATAAAAACATTTATCCACTTTCATATCAATAAAATAGTCACTTATATTTATTATAGTTTTTTAACTTTTTCTATAATCCCGAAATATCTTATGACTATTAAATGCAATTTTCGCACGAATAGCTTGATAAAAGCATGCGCGGTGTATCCGGCGTAAAAATTCAACGGAACCATTTAGCGAGATGGAAGTTTCCGTTTAATTTTTTGGAATGCCATGGGATAGCACCCTCACAGGCTTAAATGCGTTCCGCCTAATTTTTCTTATGCACATTTCTCCTTGGCTGATTCTACTTGCACGACAGATTTCTATAAATAGGTATATTGTTTTGCTTCGACCTTTGAATAAAGAAAGTATAGTTAGTATTATATAGAATCCATTCGATATACAATCTGTTACACGAATAGCAGGGGCGATTATTCTTTTGCTCTAACAGATTTACTCTAACCTGTCACATTAATTCACTGTTTCTATTAATAAAATTAATTTATGTTATAAAAATAAACTATAAAAACAACTTCATCCATATATGCACTCAAATTTTCTGTCCACATTTCCATATGTAAACTTTATAAGAGGGCTCTTGAAAAAAACAGCCGATTAATATTCCAATTATTTATATTAATGTTTCGACACAATGAGACAACACTGAAAGATCAGTATGTAGTTAATACTTCATTAACTAATATATCTACTAACCTCTTTTTTCTTTGTTAACCGCGTTAAAGAGCAAGCAACTTTTAGCTATTATTTATTTTCTCCTCTATTACCTCTTTGGTTATAAATCCTTAAAGCTGAAAAAATACAGACAAAGAATACAAATATTTTTCAAAAATCACTACAAATTTTATTGAAAATATTTATACCTATCTGATAGATATGACAGTTCCTATTTTTGTCAACACAGAATTAAATTTGTAATCTTTTCAGATTCTATTTTCCAGAGAAATTTTTTATACTCGATAATATTTTTCCTTTAGTTATCTATTTGATGTTGTTTTCTCGAAAGAAAGCCGGGTTCAGGGTAGATGGGGTTCTCGAAATCAATGAAACGCATTCCAAACTGCACAAACTCGAACTATTTTATTTAACTCTTTACACAAACTCTAACGAAAGGGAAATTAATTTATTTACACTTTTGGTCGCACTCACTTCACAAAGTCAAAAAACAAGGCACTCAGGATGATCGCCTCGATCGCCGTGGGCTCTCCTCCGCTTCGGGAGGGGGGGGGGGGCACTTCTCGTCTCGAGCGCTGCTGGAGACCAACTGACTGAGTCGCGCCTCGCGCCGCTCTCCTCGACCGCGGCCAAGCGCCATCTCGTGTTCGGTGGGAGGAGGTCAGGCGATCGCTATCGCAGGACGGCTGCACACTCTTCATTTAAACATTCCACCCGCCCTCGCTTCTCAAGCGAGTTAATTTGTTGTCCGCCCGCCGTGAAGAGACCGGGCGAAGTCGAGCAAATCAGCTCTCTATCGTGGTGGGCAGTCGGTAACGTTTTGTGATAGGGCGTGTGTAGGTCCCGTTGGAAGTTTTGATAGTTGACACTCGAACTTGTTGGTCGCGACCTGGATGGGTTTTGACTATTCATCCCATGGGTAATTTCCCGCATTGCAGAAGAGATGGGTCTACGATCAAAACGAGATCGTCCACTTGGAAGTTCCGGGTGGGTTTTGTCCATTTGTAGCGTTGTTGGAGGGTGTTGATGTATTCGGAGGCCCATCTGCACCAGAAGTGGTCCCTCATTCCCTGTACCAGGCGCCAATGAGTGAGGTGGTCCAGATGAACGGATGTGTTGTGTGGTTCAGGAAACAATTGGGGGTGGGAAGCCAGTGATTAGGTGCCAGGGTGTAACGGCTTGCATATCATCCGGGTCACCGAAGATCAGCATCAGAGGGCGAGAATTCATGCAAAATTCAACTTGAGCCAAGAAGGTACTCAGCTCCTCAAAGGTCAATAACTGTGAACCGAGGACGCGTTTCAGATGAGACTTGGCCGACTTAACGGCGGCCTCCCAAAGTCCTCCAAAATGGGGAGCACCGGGAGGTATGAACTGCCAAGCAATTCCGTCGTTGGCTAGTGTTCCAGAGATCAAGTCCCATTGGAGTTCTGCACTCTACAGCAGAGCCCGTAGTTCGGCATCCGCGCCTCGGAATGTAGTAGCGTTATCGCTCCATATTTCGGCTGGCAATCCTCGCCTGCTGGAAAAGTGCCGGAGAGCTGCGAGAAAACTGCTCGTAGTTAAGTCACCTACTGCTTCCAAATGGACGGCTTTCGTGCTCAAGCACACGAACACGGCAATGTATCCCTTGGTGGCTCGCTGTCCTCGCCCTTTACTGGTCTTCACCCGAAGCCGTCCGGCGTAATCGACACCAATCTTGGAGAAGGCCGTGATCGTTCGACTCTTGGACGAGGAAGAGCGCCCATCAGCTGTGTTGAAGTTTGTCCCTTGCTTCGAATACAGATGATGCATTTGCGCATCACAGATTTGATTCTTTGACGCCCTCCGAGAATCCAAGCGCGCCGGATCGCGTATGAATAGCTTACGGTCGCGCCACCGTGAAGAGCTGTCTTATGACACCATTCGAGAATCAGCGTTGAGAGGTGACTATCGCGAGCTAATATGAGAGGATGACGTTCAGTGAATGGCAGTGGGGCCTCCTGCAGTCTTCCTCCGACACGGAGCGTGCCGTCATTGTCAAGAATTGCTTGAGATTTGCGAGTCGATTTCTCTTGCTTAATTCTGACCGTTGAGAGAAGCGCGCGCATCGATGAAAAGCCTCTTCAAGCTCTAAGGGAGTCAGAGGACGATCCATTAATGATCTTCTGTTCTGAAGCGCTTGAAAGAACCTCAGACATCTGGCAATCATCCTTGTAAGCCGTGTTAATGAGGAGAACTGTGCTATCACAGAGTCTTCGAGCAGCAGCTGGTGGCAAGAAAGAGTGGGGTGGATCTCCGAGGTTTCAACTTCAGACGAGGGCACCGAGTCATCTGTCGATGGCCATTGAGAAAATGGCTGAGGCAACCACCTTAGTCCTTGTCACCATACCTTGTCTGTGTTGAGAGAGCACAGATCTATTCCCCGAGACGCAAGATCGGCTGAGTTCTCGGCTGAAGGGGTGTATCTCCATATCACGCCTTGGCATTCCGATTGGATCTCAGCGACTCGATGACTCACGAATGATGTCCATTTAGATGGTTCAGATGCGAGCCATGCGAGCACCATGCGAGAGTCCGACCACGCGTGGACTGATTCAATATCTCGGTTGAAGCCTCCGATGACTCTTCGAAGCAGGCGGACGAGAAGGACTGCGGCGCAGAGCTCTAACCGCGGTATCGTGACAGTCTTTACTGGGGCTACCCGAGTCTTTGAAGTAAGTAGCCTCGTATGCACGTTACCCAGCATCGAGGAAACGCGGATGTATATTACCGCGGCGTAAGCGTGTTGACTAGCATCTGAAAACCCGTGGACATGGATTGAAACTTTCGATCTCGTTCCGAGCCAGCGAGGGATTCGAACCGTTAAGATCCTGGGGAGGTCAGCGTAGAAACGATTCCAGCGTGACAAGAGTTCAGACGAGAGAGGCTCATCCTATTGCATCTTCTGTTTCCTAAGATCCTGCATTAGGATTTTCGCTGTAATTACCAAGAGGCTGAGCCATCCGACATGATCGAATAATCGAGGGATGGTTGAGAGCACCTGACGCTTGGTCACCGGCCCAGTCCGGACGGTCTCAAGAGAGGTGAAACGCATCTCATCTTGCACAAGGTCCCACGCAATACCTAGCGCTTGGACAGGCCCTCCTGTACTGAAGTTCTTCCAGTTTGGTCGAAGCCTGTTTTCTTGCGGCAGCCCCTCGATTACTGTTGACTCGTTCGAGACCCAGTTGCGGAGTGGAAAGCCTCGGGCTTGGAGCATCTCAATGAGCTGGTTTCGAAGTTTGAGAGCAGATGGAAAGTCGTTGGCGACCGTGACAATGTCGTCAACGTAGGTGTCTGAACGCAGAGCCTTCTGAGCTAATGGAAACCGAGAGCCCTCATCCTCAGCAAGCTGAAGTAGTGTCCGAATCGCAAGATAAGGTGCACAGGAGGTTCCGTAAGTCACCGTTAGGACTTGGTAATGTCGGGCGACGTTTTCCTCCTCGAATTGCCATACAATGCGTTGCAAATTAGCGTCTCGCGTATCTATCCGGATCTGCTGGTACATCTGTCTGATGTCAGTGCAAAAGACTATAGGGTGTAACATCCAATTGGAAATTATGGCAGGTAGGTCCCTTTGTAAGGCACGGCCTGTTTATACAACGTCGTTGAGCGCCAGATCAGAAGAAGAGCGGAATGATTCATTGAATACAACCCTGACCTTCTTCATAAGCTCATCTGCTCTCTGCCAAATCCCGTGATGCGGGAGGTAACATAGAGGTTTGGATGGTTGGCTGTGAGTTGGGGGAGGTGAGACTTGACGCATGTGTCCAGCCATTTCATAGTCGTGGATGAACGCCGCGTACTCCTTTTGCAAGACCGGATCTTCTGACAGACGCATCCGGAGTCGCAACATTTGTGATTAGGCACCTCTCATTGTGTTGCCCAGCTTATGCATTGCTGCGGGTTTGAGGGAGGTACGCACTATATATCGCCCGTCTTCGCGACATCGACAGCCTTCGACAAAGAGGCGCTCGCATTCTTGCTCATCCCTTGAAAGAGGGGACTCAGTAGGAATTTCTTCAAGCTCCCAGAATTTCTGGAGCAGTATACTTGATGCATCTACTTCAGGCCAAGAAAGGCACGCCGAACTCAGCTCGTGTGAACCCTCCTTGTTGTGAACACCTCTTTGTGAACCCTGTCAGCGTGCAGTGCTGGTCTCAAAACCGTCCACCCGAAACGGGTTTTCTGGGCTACAGGTGTACCTGGAGGTCCCTTTTTCAGCCCTTCGAGGATGAGCGATCCATAAGCATCGGTGCCCAGCAATAGATCCACTTCCCCGGGTCTGCAGAAATCGGGATCAGCAAGCTCGAGCCCTTCAATGTGACTCCAGTCCTTAATTACCAAATCCGTTTTCGGTGTGCTTATGCCGAGGTGGCGATGGACATAAAATGATTGGATTCAAGTTCTGTCACAAGTGACGATCGTGAGGAGTGCCTTGCGATGAGCAGTGTCCACCTGCCGTCCTCCAATAACGTGGATCCCGATCTCAACCTCTTGCAATGCAACGCCAAGGCGCTGGGCTAATTTGGCGGTGATGAAGCTAGTCTCGGTTCCAGGGTCGATGAGACTTCCGACTTGCATTCGCCGGCCACCGGAAGACCGTAAGGTCACTTTAGCGGTGGCCCGCAACACGAGCCATGCATTCGATTTGGTGCTCACATCTGAGTTTGCCATCTGTGAACTAGCATTTTCCTCTGGTCGAGCTCGTTTGGTCGGTCCGTACTGAGGGACGGATCTAGCGGGTCTCTTCCGATCGTCGTGGAGGAGCGTGTGAGGCGTCGCTCGGCATTCTTTGCATACAAAGTTGGAGGAGCAATTCGCAGCTGTATGACCCGATTTTAGACAGTTGTATCACAGCATCAGCCGTGTTCTGGTGGCGCGTCGCTGTCCTACATCGAGTTTCAACAAATCTGGGCATCGCATTATTGAATGCCGCTCCTCGCAGAGCGGATATTGAGGTAAAGCATTGCTTTTGCCAATTGATGTTCCCAGAGACTGGAGCTTCGTTCGAGATTTCGGTGCTGAGAGACTTCTTGACGTAGGCCATGGACCCGCTGTTTGGATAAGCTTACTGGAGCGTAGCGCTCGTATCCTATTCTGGAGGAACGTTGAGATATCGTTGAAGGTGGGCATGTCATCAGAATTTGTTTTCGACTTCTCCCAGTCATTCCGGATCACAGCATCCAGGGCATAGGTCATATATAAGACGAAGAAGTCGTCCCAATGTTCGACCGGTCATCAAAAGATCTTCAAAGCATCTCTGCGAGATGATACTGTGTCTAAGAGACTTTGTAAGCTCTTCGGGTCTTCCTTCACTATGACCGCCAAAGTTGAAAGCTCATTTAAATGGCGAAGTGTGAGAAGACGTGTATTCTCGTAACGCTTCAGCAGTATATCCCATGCAATCGCGTAATTGGCCTCGATGATGGGCAATTTTTCCAGAGCCGCTCGTGCTGCTCCCTCAACCGATGTCTTCAAAAAGTGCATTTTTTGTACCCCTGTTAGTGATGCTTCGTGACCGACGAGAGAGAGCAACAGGTCTCTGAATGGCTCCCAATCTTCGTGGTGTCCGGAAAACTTCGTCAGGTCGATCTTGGGAAGATGAAAACGAGAGTGTCCTTGTGATTCGGGCGGGGGAGGAGCCCTTCTGCCCAGTTAGTCATAAAAGTAGCCCAATTGAGCAGAGTAGCTTCTCTGTGTCACTCCGTACACATCGTGTGAGAAGTACTCAGTTGCCCGTAGGTCCAAGCGCTTGCTGAGGCTTCTATGACGGGTTTGAAATGATGCCCACATCTCACGCAAAGTCTCGATGTTGGCTTGGATGATGCCTCCCGTTATTGTCCCATTGATCCTCAGAAAGTCGCCCTTGAAATTGATGATGCGCTCTCCCAATGACTGCTGCCTGGCCAAACGCTCCGTCGCGCTGCGACCTCCCAATCGGTCGTGAGGATCAGGAAAATCTGCAATTCAAATATGTTTTATAAAACAGATTCCCGAGGGAATAAGAGTTCGCGAACCAATGACACCGTTGAGTATAAAGCGCGCGTTTCCAGGACGCAGCAGCGCGACGGGTCAGCCCGAACATAGGGAGACACAGAAGGTGAACACCCATAACGCTAACAGCATTATGATCGTGGTAAGCTAACGCCGGCTCCTCACTATACTAACAGTTGCTGCTCTTTTCTCGGATCTAGTGTAGGCACGGCCTGACGACGTAGAAAGAGAAAGAGCTAGTCAGATATCACAGTTGCCAACGTCGCGTTCCCGCGCTTTTCTCATATCTAGTGTAGGCACGGCCTGACGTCGTAGAAAGAGAAAGAGCTAGTCACATGTCACAGTTGCCAGCGTGGCGTTCCCGTGCTTTTCTCGTATCTAGTGTAGGAACGGCCTGACAACGTAGAAAGAGAAAGAGCTAGTCACATGTCACAGTTACCAATGTGGCGTTCCCGCGCTTTTCTCGTATCTAGTGTAGGCATGGCCTGACGACGTAGAAAGAGAAAGAGCTAGTAACATGTCACAGTTGCCAGCGTGGCGTTCCCGTGCTTTTCTCGTATCTAGTGTAGGAACGGCCTGACAACGTAGAAAGAGAAAGAGCTAGTCACATGTCATAGTTGCCAGCGTGGCGTTCCCGCGCTTTTCTCGCGAGTCCCCGATCTACACCCAAACCCGGATCCGGCTCGAAGGACCAAATGTTTTCTCGGAAGGAAGCCGGATTCAGGGTAGATGAGGTTCTTGAAATCAATGAAACACATTGCAAACTGCACAAACTCGAACTATTTTATTTAACTCTTTACACAAACTCTAACGAAAGGGAAATTAATTTATTTACACTTTCGGTAGCACTCACTTCACAAAGTCAAAAAACAAGGCACTCAGGATGATCGCCCCGATCGCCATGGGCTCTCCTCCACTTCGGGAGGGGAGGGGAGACACTTCTCGTCTCGAGCGCTGCTGGAGACCGACTGACTGAGTCGCGCCTCGCGCCGCTCTCCTCGACCGCGGCCAAGCGCCATCTCGTGTTCGGTGGGAGGAGGTCAGGTGATCGCTCTCACAGGACGGCTGCGAACTCTTCACTTAAACAGATGCCAAATTGCTTCCTCCTAGAGGAAGCTTTGTGATAGTAATTTTTTGAGTTATTATAAAAACATGTTATAATTGTTTCTCGAGGTGTTAGAAATCAAAATACATGATTTTTGAAAAATGTCTGTATGGATGTATGTGTGTGCGTGCGTGCGTGCCTGCGTGCGTGCGTGCGTGCGTATATGTATGTGTATCTTTGTGTATGCGCGCGCGTGTGTGTGTGTGTGTGTGTGTCTCAGAACCAAAGGCTGATTCACAAAAACCCCGAGACACATGTCTGATTATTTATCATAAAGAAGTGCCTCCTACAGTTTCAGCCAAATCCAGGATCCGTATTCCTGGTGCTCGCCTTGTAAGGCTCATCTCTCCTAAAAAGAGCACTATAATATACATTCAGAGAACAAACAACAATTAAAAGAAAACCAAGTGACCGCTCTCATGTACTTAATAATTTCGTAATTCTGATAACATAATACTCGTGAAAATATCAAATTTTACACGATTAGTTCGTAACTTATCCACTGATTTATAAGCGGAGGGTATTACCGTGATACGAGAGATAATATAAACGCCGCGCATAGCGTTATTGTTGATCAAATATATTGTTTCGTTAATTGAAATATTATTTTCTTTGAAATACTTTTAATGGAATTAATTAATTTAAAAAATTTAGTTAATTATAGAATGAAAGTATTTAGTAGCAATGAACATTATTTTCAATCCTAAATACTTTGGTAAATAGTTGAGATAATTTTGCTTCCTCCTAGAGGAAGCTTTGTGATAGTAAATTTTTGAGTTGTTGTAAAAACATGTTATAATTGTTCAGGTAGTAAATAAACGGACTCTAACGAACTAATGTGTTTTCGACCTTTATTTCGCCGACGTTTCGGGAGTCTTATTTATTACTCCCCTCTTCAGGGCTACAAAGTAATTCAACAAATCGATTAAATAATGGACAAATTGTAAACTATTTACAAAAATTTATAAATAATAGAATACCATTAATTAAGGTTTCGTCTCATAGGAGTTCGTCAAAGTATTTAAAGAAATTAACAAAGTATAAGTGGATAAAAGAAGGCCAATCTGTGAAAAAATGTACGGGTATTGAATTTAGTTAAAGTCTGTTGAAAATTGAAAAATTTTTTAATGTATGTGCAATTGTACTTACGCCAGACTCTGTCTTTTCCGTTCATCATTGTTCCGCTACTTATAATCTGAATTAATCAGCGTGCAGAACAATACTGAAGGGAAACCGCAAAAGTCTGACGAGATAAAGGAATTATTGACAGTGCGGAAGGTGAGGTGAAAGGAGAGACTAGAGAGAGAAAGTAAGAAGGAAAACTATGGAAACGAATCTCATCAAATAAAATTTGAAATTGAATAAACGGAAAATTATAAGCAATTAGTTAGCCATTGCAAAATTGTTTTATAATATCTATTGTTTTCTTATATGAGTTTTTGAGGAAATTTAGATCTTGAATGCAGTTGAGAGTATTGTCGTGGTAGTAAATATTAAGCATTTCTGAAAACGAACGTTTATAAAAATTCTTCTCTGTATCTAAAATGTTCACTTTATCAAAGACGATTTTGTGACCCGTATTTTCTATATGTGTCGCTAAAGCAGATTTTTCCGAGCATTGTTTCACGGCTCTGATATGTTCATTAGTCCGAGTCTTTAGTTTACGTTTGCTCATACCTATGTAAGAGGAAGTACAGTCCTGACATTTGATATGGTAAACAATGCCACTAGTGTGCATTTTATCTAAACGGTCTTTGCCTAAAGTTATTAGATTATTAAATTTGTTTACGGATTGGAATATGTGGATTATGTTATGTTTGTGTAAGATGTGGTTAATTTTTGGAGTGAGGTGTTTAATGAAGGGAAGGACTATTTTGTTTTTTTGAAATACGGAACGTGGAGTTTTTTCTTTAGTATGTATGCTGTTAGTGATAGTTGCGGTACGTTTCGAAATATATCTATTGATAATGTTAGGTGAATAGTTATTGCAAAGTAAGTAGTGTTTGACAGTTTTTAGGTTTTCTTTGTGGAACTGTGGATCTGAGAGTTTTATGGCTTTATCTACTAAAGTATATATTATGGCTATTTTTTGTGTGTCAGGGTGGTGGGAAAGATAGTTTATATAGCGTCCAGAGGCTGTATTTTTTCTGAACCAGTTAGTCGTGATTTTATTTTTATTTCTAATGAGTGTCATATCTAAGAAATTAATACTATTATTGGATTCTCTTTCTATTGTAAATTGTAAATTGTTATTATAGTTATTAAAGGAGGACAGTATTTCTTCTATTTTTTTGTTTTTTACTATTAGTAAGCAATCATCTACGTATCTTTTATATAAAAGGATATCTTTACTGTAATTTTTTAAGCAATTAGTTTCTAAAATTTCCAGAGCTATATCAGCAAACCATGGACTAGTACAAAAGCCCATAGGAGCGCCCATAATTTGTTTGTAGTATTTATTATTAAATTGGAGGAAAGTTGAGTCTAAAAGTAGTTTGATGCCTTCTAAGAATTCAATTTTGGAGAGATTTATTTTGTTTTATAGGTATTTCCAACGGTTATCTATTGCAAGAAGGATTAAGTCGGTGGGAATGTTTGTAAAGAGAGAGACTACATCAAAAGAGCAAGTTCAAAACCATCAGGAACTGTAATGTTATCGACTATTTCTTTAAGTTCTGTGCTATTTTTTATAGAGGATTTAGGACGAGGGAAGTGTTTATTAAAAAGGGTGGAGAGACTTTTATCGAAACTATATGTTGGGCTGCCTATTGCTGATACTATGATCCGAATGGGGTTATTTGCTTTATGTATTTTTACCAATGCATAGGCACGGGCAAGGTTAGTGTTGTCTATTTCTGCGTGCGACACACGTGAAAAACACGTATCTAAGTCAAAGACTCCTTTCTGCTCCCAATCTTTGATAAGATGTTTTATTCTATTTTGTAAAATACGTAAGGGGGACTTTTTTATGATTGTATAGTATTTTTTATCTGATAGGGCCGTTTCTACTTTTTCGACGTATTCTGTGTTTTTCATAACGACCGTGACATTCCCCTTGTCTGCTTTTGTGATAAAAATCTCTGGATTGTCTCTTAAGAATTTTGTTGTTAATATTAAATTGGAATTAATAATTCTGTCGCCTATATTGATGTGTTGTGTTTTGTTTTTCTTTATGTAATTGTTTACTACTGTTAGTATGCCATCTTTTATGTTTGAGTTGATGTCGTCTATATTTCTAGTACCAATCTCTATGTTTTATGTCACGGTCATTATGAAAAACACAGAATACGTCGAAAAAGTAGAAACGGCCCTATCAGACAAAAAATACTATGCAATCATAAAAAAGTCCCCCTTACGTATTTTACAAAATAGAATAAAACATCTTATCAAAGATTGGGAGCAGAAAGGAGTCTTTGACTTAGATACGTGTTTTTCACGTGTGTCGCACGCAGAAATAGACAACACTAACCTTGCCCGTGCCTATGCATTGGTAAAAATACATAAAGCAAATAACCCCATTCGGATCATAGTATCAGCAATAGGCAGCCCAACATATAGTTTCGATAAAAGTCTCTCCACCCTTTTTAATAAACACTTCCCTCGTCCTAAATCCTCTATAAAAAATAGCACAGAACTTAAAGAAATAGTCGATAACATTACAGTTCCTGATGGTTTTGAACTTGCCTCTTTTGATGTAGTCTCTTTCTTTACAAACATCCCCACCGACTTAATCCTTCTTGCAATAGATAACCGTTGGAAATACCTATAAAACAAAATAAATCTCTCCAAAATTGAATTCTTAGAAGTCATCAAACTACTTTTAGACTCAACTTTCCTCCAATTTAATAATAAATACTACAAACAAATTATGGGCGCTCCTATGGGCTTTTGTACTAGTCCATGGTTTACTGATATAGCTCTGGAAATTTTAGAAACTAAATGCTTAAAAAATTACAGTAAAGATATCCTTTTATATAAAAGATACGTAGATGATTGCTTACTAATAGTAAAAAACAAAAAAATAGAAGAAATACTGTCCTCCTTTAATAACTATAATAACAATTTACAATTTACAATAGAAAGAGAATCCAATAATAGTATTAATTTCTTAGATATGACACTCATTAGAAATAAAAATAAAATCACGACTAACTGGTTCAGAAAAAATACAGCCTCTGGACGCTATATAAACTATCTTTCCCACCACCCTGACACACAAAAAATAGCCATAATATATACTTTAGTAGATAAAGCCATAAAACTCTCAGATCCACAGTTCCACAAAGAAAACCTAAAAACTGTCAAACACTACTTACTTTGCAATAACTATCCACCTAACATTATCAATAGATATATTTCGAAACGTACCGCAACTATCACTAACAGCATACATACTAAAGAAAAAACTCCACGTTCCGTATTTCAAAAAAACAAAATAGTCCTTCCCTTCATTAAACACCTCACTCCAAAAATTAACCACATCTTACACAAACATAACATAATCCACATATTCCAATCCGTAAACAAATTTAATAATCTAATAACTTTAGGCAAAGACCGTTTAGATAAAATGCACACTAGTGGCATTGTTTACCATATCAAATGTCAGGACTGTACTTCCTCTTATATAGGTATGAGCAAACGTAAACTAAAGACTCGGACTAATGAACATATCAGAGCCGTGAAACAATGCTCGGAAAAATCTGCTTTAGCGACACATATAGAAAATACGGGTCATAAAATCGACTTTGATAAAGTGAACATTTTAGATACAGAGAAGAATTTTTATAAACGTTCGTTTTCAGAAATGCTTAATATTTACTACCACGACAATACTCTCAACTGCATTCAAGATCTAAATTTCCTCAAAAACTCATATAAGAAAACAATAGATATTATAAAACAATTTTGCAATGGCTAACTAATTGCTTATAATTTTCCGTTTATTCAATTTCCAATTTTATTTGATGAGATTCGTTTCCATAGTTTTCCTTCTTACTTTCTCTCTCTACTCTCTTCTCCCCACCTTCCGCACTGTCAATAATTCCTTTATCTCGTCAGACTTTTGCGGTTTCCCTTCAGTATTGTTCTGCACGCTGATTAATTCAGATTATAAGTAGCGGAACAATGATGAACGGAAAAGACAGAGCCTGGCGTAAGTACAATTGCACATACATTAAAAAATTTTTCAATTTTCAACAGACTTTAACTAAATTCAATACCCGTACATTTTTTCACAGATTGGCCTTCTTTTATCCACTTCTACTTTGTTAATTTCTTTAAATACTTTGACGAACTCCTATGAGACGAAACCTTAATTAATGGTATTCTATTATTTATAAATTTTTGTAAATAGTTTACAATTTGTCCATTATTTAATCGATTTGTTGAATTACTTTGTAGCCCTGAAGAGGGGAGTAACAAATAAAACTCCCGAAACGTCGGCGAAATAAAGGTCGAAAACACATTAGTTCGTTAGAGTCCGTTTATTTACTACCTGAATTAATCTTCACGAACGATTTTCTTATTCAAATGTTATAATTGTGTTCCGAGGTGTTAGGAATCAAAATACATGATTTTTGAAAAATGTCTCTGTGTGTGTGTGTGCGCGCGCGCGCGCGCGCGCGCGCCTGGATCTCAGCTTCTACTCGATCGATTTTCACCGGACAGGTCTCATTTTTTTTGTTTTTTTTTTTGTGTGATGGCAGCTCAAAAATTCGTTTTTTGATTCGCCGATGCGTTTTTGTTTTATTTCGAATTTTCGATTTTCTCAAAATTGATTTTTGCTTTTTTTTTATAATAAGATCGTGATATTTGAACCGAATGGACAGCATTCGAAAGAGCATTAAAATACCTATATTTTCTAAAAAAAAAACTTTCTCTTGCTATCACGGTTCTTTTGTTATTAACAAAAACGTGTTTTTTTTTTTAAACACTTTAAAAAAGCTTATAACTTCTAAACTAAACGGTCAATTTTCTTGATAAAAATCATGATAGTGCAGTATATAAATAGATATAATCTGTAAAAATTTGAATTCATTATGTTGATTAGCTTTTGAGAAAAAAATTGAAAAATGAAAAAAATGAGTTTTGTATGTCCAACGATTATGGGAGTAAAATTGATTTAATCGCTTTGAAATTCCTTGTAGAGGTAGGTTTTTGATAACTCTCGGTGGAGTTCTTTGGGCAAAATGATTAGTCCAGAGATTTCAGAAATATTTGAGGTTAAAATTTTTTTAACCTTTTTTTCAAATCGTAATTTCTCGAGAACGGCTCCATGTATCAGCTCCAAATTTATAGACAATTTTGTATGTGATATAGGTAATATGTGTGCGGATTTTCATCAAGATCGTACGATTACTTTTTGGGATATTTGAGTTTGAAAATTTTCGCATTTTACAAAGTTATTTTCTTTGTCGCATGGTAAGAGAAAACAAAAATTGGTTTAATCATGTGAAATTTTGTGGAAATGTAGAGTCTATATATTATCGTATAAGTTCTTTATGTAAAAGAATTGTCTCATGATTTTTAGGGTATCTGGTTCAGCGAGTGAACTACAACCGTTGCTGCAGACTTTTCTTTGTATGGTAATGTTTTTATCGGTGTCATCTATTTATTAGTTATATGTGGTTTTTAAGTGCTCTACTTTCCTTGCTTGTCTCCCAGAGTCAAGGCTGATCTACTATTAATGTGCTTTGATGATTCTTAGACTGAGCCAGTCCAGGACTTTGACGGTCTCTGTCAGTACTCCCCCAGATGATTCTCAGCAGACTGGCATCCATGAAGTAGTGCCAGCTTAGATTATTGAACCTTTTTTGGCTGCTTCTACATCTCCACCAGTGATCTTCAAGTTCTAGCGCACAAGAATGTGAGGGGAAATTAGGAAGTGTTAATTAGGAACTGGGGGATATTATAAAAGTGCTGTATGTGTGTATGTGTGGTTAGATGTTATATGGGTAGGTAGTTGTCGTTGGTAATATTAACTCGTCTAGCTAATTATTAAGTTTGGTCAGGGTGTAAGAACTCACCTGTGGGTATCTGTTGTATTTGTACAACTAACAGAATTAGATAGAACATTGCATTATTTATGCATTGAAATTTACCAAATTACAATATTTATAGCTTATATATTACACAAAAGTTTTTTTTGTAAATATGATATTATTTTAACATGTAATTATATAATATCACACAATTTTGATTATTTTAGTTCAATCACTTAAGTCCTAGCGACATAGTTAATGGGTTAAGCTGTATAATCTTATTTTTAAATATCTTAAATTTATTATCATCAGAGTAAGATGACATAATTATATAATTTTACCAACCCAATTTTTATGCATTTTTCTAATTTTAATTCTACTACATTCTAAGTTCTTTAGATCATTTGACAAGAAATTATAACTTTGGACAGCTTCTCTGTAACAGTTTTTGTTACTTACTGTTTTACTTTTTTATTGGTATCTATACACTTCTATTACTTAAATTAATTGTTTTTCTCTAATATTTAATTTCTCATAATGATAGAAAATCGAGTCAAAACAAAATAATTATTTAATATTTAAAGGGTATTCTTCAAATACAAAAATATTTTTGTATTGAAGTTTAATGATTTTATTTTATAGATTATTTAATAATTTTGTACTATTCATATAGGTATAAAGCATCCCAAGCTATTATCCCATAATTTTTAATATTATTAAAAAGAGCATAATATAATATCAACAATGTTTTAGTTTGCGTAATCTTTGTCTTTTTGTAGAAAACAGGCACATATATATTTCGTTTCTTTACTTATTGTTTCCAATGCGTTTATCCCATTAAATATTGTAATCAAATATAATTTTGTATTTTATTATTATATTTTTGTAATTATGTAAAGTTTGAAATGTTATATCGCTTTTCTGGTCTTATTTATATCTATTGTATCGAATATTTCTGTGTCAAATCGAATTCTATCCAATAATAATCCAAAAGTCAATCTACGGGGTTTTGAAGCATTAAAAATTGTGTTTATACGTTTAGAAATGATTTTACATATAAATGTTACTTGGAGTAAGTTCTGTTTCAACGTTGTTTATATGCTTTGTACTTAAGTTTTATTGAAAGACGAATCCTTGTTATATTTATAATTGTCTGAAGTAAGATTCTGTAAAGTTATAGCCGAAAATCGTTTATTTTATGTATATTTTAGCGTTTAGATTCGTTTTTATCGGATTAGCTCATTAAGAACTGATTTTACACAAAAATGTTAAATGGGAAAAATGTTTGTTTAACTATTATCTACAACTTTTGTATTTAACATTCTTATGTAAAATCAAATTCTGTCAAGTTGTAGCTGAAAATCGTCCATTTTATGTATATTTTGGCGTTTAAAATCGTTTTTATAAGTCTAACTCGTTAGGAGTTGATTTTACACAAAAATGTTAAATGGGAAAAAGTTTTATTTCAATACTATCAATACAACTTTCAATACAACTTTCAATACAACTTTTGTATTTAATATTTTTGTAAAAAATGAAATCCTGACAAATTATAGCCGAAAATCTTTCATTTTATGTATATTTTGGCGTTTAAAATCGTTTTTATAACCGTAACTCGTCAGGAATTGATTCTACACAAAAATGTTAAAGGGAAAAAGTTTTGTTTCTGTTACAACTTTTGTATTTAACATTTTTGTCTAAAATTAAATTCTGTCAAGTTACAGTCGAAAATCATTCATTTTTGACCTTTCTTTGCTGTTTTTCGTAGTTATGTTGGCAAATATTGCTCGTACAAAAAAGTGTTCAACGTAAAAAAGGTGTATTTTAATTAGTTTTAGCAGATAGACTTGTACATGGTAGCTTAAAATTAAAAATCGATTTTTTGCAATTGCTTCCTCCTAGAGGAAGCTTTGTGATAGTAAATTTTTGAGTTGTTGTAAGAACATGTTATAATTGTGTTCCGAGGTGTTATGAATCAAAATACATGGTTTTTGAAAAACGTGCGTGCGTGCGTGCGTTCGTGCATGCGTGTGTGTGTGTGTGTGTGTGTGTGTGTGTGTGTGTGTGTGTGTGTGTGTGTGTGTGTGTGTGTGTGTGTGTGTGTGTGTGTGTGTGTGTGTGTGTGTGCGCGCGCGCGCGCGCGCGCGCCTGGATCTCAGCTTCTACTCGGTCGATTTTGACCGGACAGGCCTCATTTTTTTGTTTTTTTTCTGTGATGGCGGGTCAAAAATCCGTTTTTTGATTGGGGCGATGCGTTTTTTTTCAAATTTTCGATTTTTTCAAAACTGTTTTTTGATTTTTTTTTAATGATAGGATCGAGTTATTCGAATCTGATGGGTAGCATTCGAAAGAGAATTAAAATACCTATATTTTCTAAAAAAAAAAAGTTTCTAGCTATCACGGTTCTTTTGTTATTAACAAAAACGTGTTTTTTTTTTTTTAGAAGCTTATAACTCCTAAATTTAACCGTCAATTTTTTTGAGAAAAATCATGATAATACAGAATATAAATAGCTATAATCTGTTAAAATTTGAATACATTCTGTAGGCTAGATTTTGAGTAAAAAATTGAAAAATGAAAAAAATCAGTTTTGTATGTCCAATGATTACAAGAGTAAAATTGACTTAATGGCTTCAAAATTCCTTTTAGAGGTAGATTTTTTATAGTTCTCGGTCGAGTTCTTTGGGCAAAATGATTGGTCCATAAATTTCAGAGATATTTGAGGTTAAAAATTTTTTGACATTTTTTAAATTCGTAATTTCTGGAGAACGGCTCTATGTATTTGAATGGGGTGGGTGGCATTCGAAAGAGAATTAAAATACCTATATTTTCTAAAAAAAAAGTTTCTAGCTATCACGGTTCTTTAGTTATCATCAAAAACAAAAACGTGTTTTTTTTAAAAACTCATAACTCCAATGATGTTATCATCAGTATTTTTTTAATTTTTAAAAAAACCAACCAACAAAATGAATTAAAATGTTTAAAAATGATATCTATTATAATCTATTATAATTATGAATTATGCATTATGAATGCAATATTCTGCATTATTATAATTTATTTGTGAGTTATGAACTTTTTTAAAAAAATTCGTTTTTGTTAATAACAAAAGAACAATGATAACTATAAATTTTTTTTTCTTAAAAAATATGAATTATGAAATATATAAAAAAAAACACGTTTTTGTTATGTCACGGGGTGGATTTTCGGGCTAAGGCACGTTTCACCTGTGTACTTAGCGGTTAAAATCCATATCTCTCGGTTCAACTCCCGGAGATGTAATAGCCAGATTAGGCAACGGACGCTACAACGTCGTGTAATGTTCGTTCACCTAATCTGGTTACTTACCGTGCAACACGCAAGTCGAAGACTTGCGCTTTGTTTCTCACCAGTGACTCGAACTCTCCTCTCGTTCACTGGTTCGTGTGCCGGCTGCTCAGATGAAACGATACGTTTTCTCTTACGTAACGACCGCGGAGGCGGCGGGGAACGGGGAATGACTAGGTCGCGAAATAATAACTCGAGCAGTTAAAGTTAATAATAAAAGACTATTGTTTATTAAATAAAAGAAGTTGGGGTTTAATAATAGATCAGAAATATAAAAGAATTGAATTTAGATTCGCGTATTCCCTATCTAAACGGTGCGCCAGCACGTTACCTCTGACGTCAGCTGCCTCGGAAACTGACGTCACGCTCGCGGTAATTTACCCCACGCACGTAAGGTATAATACGCCTCACGTGTGCGGTATTCTACGTCACGTACTCGTCGTCTACGCGAGTGAGAGAGCGGTCGCGCTCGCGTGTCGCGACACACACACACACATACTTAACCTAGTCTGAGAGAGAACAGGCTACTAACGCATTTCGTCTGCGCACTTCTTATGCGCACTTGCCGGTTACAAACTGCCGGCAAGCTAAATCATTGTCGGTGACCTTCTAAGGTTGATGACCCGAGCCTGTGCTCTCTCTACGCTCGCTCTCTCCGCACCAGAACGCCTATTCGGGGCCGCTGTCCAGGTGGCGACGAGCCTGGACAAACGGTTACGCGTACTTACTCGCGACGGGGTTGATACGTGCACGCTTACCGTTATTGTAGGTTAGATTCATACGGTGTGGCCTAGGTTCCTCGCGGACATCCTCGCTGCTCATCTGGCTTCGCACTATCAACTCTCGTGATACTCTCTGCTGCTCTCATGCCAGGCGAACAGCCTTACTGCATAAGGATGTTGCTGGTTTGAGAGTGCGACAGGTGATCCTAGCATGTAGCACTATCTCTGAGTTGTTCTCGTGTTTTTGTCGAAAGTACAGAATAATACGTCCCTCGAACAATGATATTAGCCTCAGGATGCATCACGCCTGCATTCCTAAGGTTGAAACAGTGAAACACTTCACTACTTATCGCGGGAAACGCGATCTCTCCGCGAATTCACTTCCGCGTGCGTTTCTGTCCGAACGATAACAACAAGATGGATGCCGCGCTCTCTCGCGCCGGCTCGCTCCTCGTCTCGTCGATACAGCTCCAATACTGCATCGACGCACCCTCTAGCGTTCGCTACCACGAACTTACTAATTATCGACGTCGGTACGGCAGGCCGTGACAGTTAATAACAAAACAACCGTGATAGCTATTTGTTTTATTATAAAATATAGATATTTTACTTCTATTTCAAATGATAACTTTATTTATCAGCTAAAAATTTATATAAATTTGATATAAATAAATAATAAATAAATAAATAAATTTAAAAATAAACAATTTTAATATTCATAAATGAATTTAATTATAATTATGCAATAAAATTTTTTAAAAATTATATATTTTGTTATTAAAAATTAATTAAAGGAATCATCAAATTACGGTTGAGGAAGCTACGGGCCAATGAATTGGCAGCGGTTTTTTTCTTTCTGCTGACATTTTGAAAATTTTTTATCGATCGTTCTCGCTGGAGAAAAAAAACACACTCATTCTGAGTGGAAAATGGTTTTTACACATTAAATTTTCAGTATTTGAATTCTTACAATTTTCACTCTGGTGAAATTATAAGGCTCTCCCGAGTAGCGGTCGTGCCTAAAAGTACTTCATGTCTTATGATCATTTTATATATAAACGATAATATTATTAGAATTAATTATATATTATGACAAAGGAAAAAAGTTTATTGATATTCGATCGATTTCGGTATAGTTTGTAACAGTTCATGACAATCTAGAAACTTTCATAATGGTTCATAAAGGTGTATTGATATTCGATCGATTTCGGTATAGTTCGTAACAGTTATGACGATTCCTTATGCATTTTTATGTATTTTATTTTTCTATCAGCATCTCTACTATCTTTATAATAATAGATAAAATTTCATAAAATATCGTTAAGGATCACATTATAGGTTAATTTTTCAAGGTTCGCATGAAATCTAAAAGGTTCAGAAAATCTATAAATTATTTATTCTTACTCTAATCAACGTATTTCATTCAAATCTTCGTTATTCTAAAGAGTATATTGAAATTATTTTCATCTTAAACATTTCGGAAAGGAACTTGATGGATCAGATAAGTTTACAAATTTTTAAATAAAGAAATAAATCGTTTAAAAAATCATTGTAGACAAAAGACTTTCGTAATTCGGAGATTCATAGCACTGAAAGTAAAAATCTATTTTTAACAAGGCCGGAAAGGTTCACAATTTTCCGGATATTCCACTCCACATAGGTTCGGAAGCGTTCTTAATGGATCTGAAACGATCGGAAAAAAAACCGTTCCGATTCATTCCGAACCTTAATGGACATTTTAACCAGGGATATTATTTATTAGAAGAGTTCTTAGGGTAAAAGAATTCGTTTATGAATTTCAGAGATATTTGAGGTTAAAACTATTTTAGCGCTCTTTTAATATCGTAATTATTTTGGGAACGCATTTATGTGTACTAGAAAATGGAAATGCCATGCACTATGCGCTATGCGTCGATGCGCCCGTGTTGTATACCTGCTTTTGTTTTGTAATAGCCATTTATTATTTATAAGGTTAGAACCTTTTTCTTACATCGGAAATTCCAGAAACAGCACACAAATACAGGCAGGCATACTACTAGAGACAAGTACCCTATGTGTGAAATTTCACAAAGAAAATATAATTTCAAGTAAAGGTTATTTAGGAATTTTAAAAGGTTTTGGCGATAGTATTACAATCAATTCTTTTACTTATTTTTCACATATAATTTAAAAAAAAAATCATACCTATTATTTTATTCATATTTTATACATAATTTAAAAATTAATACTTTTTAATCTTCATAAATGAATTTAATTATAGTTATGTCATAAATTGTTGCAAAATTTATAAATTTTGTTATTAAAAATTCATTAAAGGTATAAGCAAATTAAGTTTGAGGAAGTCACGGGTCAATGAATTATGGCAGCGGTTTTTTGATTTGCCTTGATAAAAGCATGCGCAGTGCATCCAGCGTAAAAATTCAACGGAACCATTTAGCGAGACAGATGTTTTTTTCGTGAATGTATTTCTTGCTCTCACGGGCTTCAACACTGAGAAAAATTCGGGGCACGACATAACCTCTAATCGGAGTAACCGCAACACTCGCCATTTGGCATAGTCAGTGCGCCGAAAAGGCGCAGCGGTTGCACACTATACACGAGCAGTAGCTACTCTCTGTGTTTGGAGCACTGGCTACTCCTTTTCTCGGATCACTAGTTACACCTTGTCCTCGGCGTACTAAGCTATTCTTTTTCGGTACAGCGGCTACTCTTACGCGAGTTTGGGGAACTGAATGCGTTCTTTTTTAGATTAAGCAACTAATAGATAATTTGAATAAAAATAATTTGTATAAAGAATGTAATGTTACTTTCGTACACACAAGTATCCATCAATGCAATATTTTCATTATCATTGGCATTAAGCAATTTTAAAATACTTTGTTGGTGCGTAAAAATATTTTTTTCTTGATTGTACAACGGTAAAAATACAGAAAAAAGATTAATATCGCCCTTAAAAGATTGACAAAGTTTCTCAGTCTTAATATAAAAAATTAATATAAAAAATGCCTAAGACAATAGTTAAATATTTTAAATTAGATATCTTCAATCTGGAGATCATCAGCCACGCTGTGTGCAGATCAATGTAAAATATAGTATTATAATTATTGTGTATTGTGTAATTTTTTAGTCATTACCGCTGCTCGGGAGAGCGTTATAATTTCGCCAGAGCGAAAATTGTCTGACTTCAAATACTAACAATTTAATAAAAGAAAAGTCTTTTTCAGCCAAAATAAGTGCGTTTTAAGCGTATTCTGTGATACACGTATGTCTGTACGCCCATATGTACGCAAGTTGCTCGATTATCTCATTCCGGAAAAATGCTCCTCTAATTATACCTAACTGCTAGTTCTCTATTGAGAAAGATCGATGAAAAACTTTAAAAATGCCAGCACAATGAAACATTTCAAAAAATCTATTTTTAACCCTAATGACTTGAAAAATTAATTTTAAGCTAATCTCTACAGGTTTATCTGCTAAAACTAATTAAAACACACCTTTTTTCTGTTGTAAATTTTTTGCTATGAGCAATATTTGCCAAGAAAATTCCAAAAAATGGCAAAAAAGGCAAAAAATGGACAATTTCCGCTATAACTTGACAGGATTTGATTTAACACAAAAATGTTAAACACAAAAGTTGTAGACAATATTTAAAAATAACTTTCTTCCATTTAACATTTTCATGTACAATCAACTCCTGATGAGCTAGGCCTATAAAAACGATTTTTAATGCTTTAATACAGATAAAATGACCATTTTTCGCATATGATTCAGCAGAATTTGACTTTACATAAAATTTTAAATATAAAAGAGTATGATAATCGTTGAACAAAACTTTGTCCTTCATAACATTTTTATGTACAATCAATTTCTGACGAGTTAGACCTATAAATACTATTTTTAATGCATAAATGCACGTTCGACAGTATATTTTCACTTATTGTTCAACAAAATTTGACTTTACAGAAAATATTAAATACAAAATTTATAATAATAAACAAAACTTTCTCTCATGTAACATTTTTATGTACAATCAATTCTTGATGATTTAGATCCAGAAAAACAATTTTTAAACGTGTTTGTAGCTGAAGAAAGGATTGCGGACAGTACTGGTTCAAAAGAATGATAGGCGTTTCATGTGGAGAATGATAGGCGTTTCGTGTGGAGAATGATAGGCGTTTCGTGTGGAGAATGAAATTGATTTATTATGGCGTGTCCGTTGTGCCTCTGGGCGTACAGTGTGTTGCTGTCTCTTCTGCCGTCGCGCAAGAACTGCTACTGCCGGCCGGCGTTACGAAGTGCTGCCGGCGTGCCTGGTAGAGAGAGGGACGGTAAGAGGGCCACGGGGAGAGCGAAGTAGTGGGGCGCTCCCTAGCAGGCTCGCCTATTTGAGCATCGAGCTCGAGCATGCTCGCCTTCGGTCGGGCTCGAGCGTGCTTTCCTTAAGTCGAGCTCGAGCGTGCTCGCCTTCGGTCAACAACATTCCGCCCACCTTCACCAAACTGGCGAAGGGTTCTCAATCCTGCGGTTGGACTTTGGCGATGGGGCGACGTAGCGTTGTGGTGGCCGTGCGCAGATCGACCACGCGGGTGATTCCATCACTTCCTGGATGGATGGCGATGATACGGGCGAGAAGCCACTTAGCTGGAGGTGTGAGCTCACTGCGAATGAGCACCAAGTCCCCTATGGCAACTGAAGGATGAGATTGTCTCCACTTCTGACGGGGTTGCAAAGACGACAGGTAGTCCATCGACCATCTCTGCCAGAAGTGCTGGGCCAGCTGGCTGATTAAGAGCCAGCGCCTTCCTGCTGGGACGTTGACGTTGGTGACATCTCCTTCAGGAACTATAAATGAGGATCGTTGTATGAGAAAATGTGATAGTGACAGAAAATCAAGGTCAGAGGGATCGTCAGTAAGAGCGGTTAATGGTTGGGAGTTAAGGCACGCTTCAATGCGGCACATAAGTGTAGCAAGTTCTGAGAATGTGAGAACTTGATCTCCTATGACTCGACGCATGTGATGTTTAGCGCATTTAACTGCGGCCTCCCAAATGCCACCAAATGAGGCGCACTGGGGGGATTGAAGCTCCATGAAGTTCCTTCTTGAGCGAGTGACCTTCCGATTTGCGAAGATAATGAAGAAGATGCTACGAGCATCTGTTTTAGCTGAGCATCGGCCCCTACGAAGTTTGTACCTTGGTCAGAGAATAATTTTTTGCAATGACCTCTACGAGCGGTAAATTGATGGAAAGCAGTGATGAGCGCTTCACTAGAGTAGTCCTTAACTACCTCGATGTGTACGGCTCGGGTAGCCATACAGATAAAAATCGCGATGTAACCTTTCATGGTGCCTTTTCCCCTAGTCTTAGTAAGACGAAGCTGAATGGGGTCGGCGTAATCGACGCCTGAGCACTCGAATGGCGGAGAGGGGCACACTCGAGCCTTTGGCAACTCACCCATTAATTGAGTTGGCACTCGAGCGGCATGGCTTGAGTATGCAAGGCAAGTTCTGATGACTTTCTTAACTTCAGATCGTCCTTTTATTATCCAATACTGACGTCTGAGTGTGGCAAGTGTCAATTGAAAACCACCATGAAGAGTACGCTGATGAGCATCCTGAATTATGAACGTAGTGAAATGACACTTAGCAGGTAAAATAAGAGGATGCTTAGCGTCTTCTTCGAGCAGCGAATGAGAGAGCCCACCCTAAGCAAATGATTCGGTATCATGGGGTTTAGTGGTAAAAGTGTGCTTTTAGACTAAAGTTTTCCTGCTCTAGATAGTTGTTGAAATTCAGACGTAAAATAAGCTGTCTGAATAAAGTGGATCAAACAATTTTTGGTGTTTCCAATCTCACTAGCACTAACCTCCTTAGAAGTTGGAGTGCGATGGCATAGTAGGGATTGAAAGACAGAAAGAGGCCTAACGCCGGAATTTGAAGACGTCGTACGTTCTATTTTCGAGCAGGCTCTACTAATGAATCGAAAACAATACGAAGCCATTCGTAACAATGTATCTAATGAAGAGTACTTATTGATCAGACTCCAAACTTCTGGAGTATTCTCAACAGAATTTGGGGTGCTCTTACTAGCGACTAGAGTGTAACTAGGTTGAAGATTAAGACTACTAACGGTAAAGTTGAGCTCGTCATGAGACCTTGTCCATGCTTCAACGCTATCAGAAAGCCAAACGGGACCTTTCCACCAGAGATTATGCGACACTAATTTGGAGGGCTCAATACCTCGAGATATGACGTCGGCGGGGTTATCAGCTGATCGCACATGATGCCAATATGCGTCAGGTAGCAGAGTGTGAATCTCTGAACACCTATTAGCCCGAAAACACCCCATCTTGAACGGTGGTCTTTCAGCCAAAAAAGCACATCCGCTGAATCAGACCAAAGGTGCACACTTTCAACCTTTATTGGGAAAGATTCGATAAAAGAGTGAGTCAGTCGAACGAGTAACAACGCAGCGCAAAGCTCTAAGCGAGGTATGCTTAGCGTCTTCAGAGGGGCAACTCGCATTTTGGCCACTTGAAGTATGACTAGAAGTCATACTCCCTTTGGCCTTGAATTAAGCGCAGATAGATTACTGCACCATATGCAAACTTGGAAGCGTCTGCAAATCCGTGAACTACAATTAGTTCACATTGGTGAGTGTATCCATTCCAGCGAGGGATTTTATTCTCAGAAATAGAGGGAAGATCATTCAACCAATTTTGCCAACGAATAGAGATTTCGTGAGGGAGCTCCACATCCCAACCAGTGATCACAACGGGAGCTAACCATCCCATAGGATCGAAAATACGAGCAATTCTTGAGAGAACTGAACGTTTGGTAAAGGGTAGTTCGAACGGGGTATCCTCAATGTGAAAACTGAAATCGTCCGTGTTAGGTTGCCAATCTATACCCAAAATCCGCAGCTAACATATTCGAGGGTAGATAAGAGAGAACTTCAGTATTATTTGATGTCCATTTTCGAAGATTGAGATGACCTTGTTTAGAGAGTTGAATTAACTCATCTTGTTTTTTCAATGCTTCATCAAGTGAGTGTGCACCAGTAAGCACATTATCCGAGTACATCTCTGATCGAACAGCTTCAGCAGCGATTGGAAAAGTTTTGCCATAGTCTTCGGCTAATTTCAAGAGAGTTCGTATGGCTAGAAATGGCGAGCATGCCAATCCATACGTCACAGTAGTCAGGCGATAAGTTTGAACAGGTTCATCCTTATTGAAACGCCATAAGATCGACTGATAGGGTTGATCAACTGGTTCGACACCAATTTGCCTGAACATTTTCTCCACGTCAGCTGAAAGGGCGATCTTGTACCTACGCCAAGCACAGATCAAAGCGACGGGATTCTGAAGAAGATTAGGCCCAACATATAGGAGATCGTTGACCGAGACTCCTGCTTTAGTTTTACCTGAGCCATTAAATACAGTACGTAACTTGGTAGTAGTACTTGTTTCTTTCCACGGACCATGGTGAGGTAAGAAGGCTTGACTTTTGTTAGACAATGAATCGAAATTTGCGAGTGACATATGACCTAGTTCAATGTACTCTCTCATGAATTCTGTATAGGCTAATTTCAATTTCTCGTCCTTAGCGAAGTTTGCTTCGAGACGATTTAGTGCGCGTAATGCGGCAGAATGAGAGCTCTCGAGATGAGCAGACGTCAACTGGTCTCGACTTTTCCAGGGTAGACTTACTATATATTGTCCTGTTTCATCTTGACGAGTTGTTTTTCGATAAAAATCCTCGCATGCTTGTTCGTCAGGCGAGTAAGATTTTTTGTCAGTCACTATCTCCTCCGCCCTCCAAAAATCTTGTACGAGCTCCAAAAGTTTGGCTTCATGCTCGCAGCTGTCCGAACAATGAAGAGATATTGATTCTAGCCCTATTTTTGAAGGTGAAGAAGAGAGATTTCTTGTCAAGAGCCATCCGAGTTTGGAACTAAGTGCTATCGGCTGAAGACTTTGGCCCTTAACAATTTGATTTTCAATGATTTGCGCATAAGCGCTTGCACCGAGTAGAATATCGATACGTGATGGTTCGAGATACACGGGTCTGCTAGTAGCAGCCCTCTTAAGTATTCGAAATTAGAATTACCACCTACGACAGGGGGCTTATAGGATAAGAGTTTTGGCAAAACTACAGAGTCAACCTTTAGAGAGAAATTTGAAACAAAATGAGGTTGTATAGAAAGACAAGCTACCTTAGAAGAAATAGCAGCTGTCTTTTCGCCTATATCTTGAATGTGCGTATGACTGGTTCTACAATCTAATGAAAGCAAGTTACACAAAGCTTGTGTAACAAGTGAGATTTGAGATCCGGGGTCGATGAGCGCACGAACTTGAATTTTGTTTCCGTTAGGACCAAGGGCGTTAACCCTAGCGGTAGCCAAAAGTACTCCAGTACTTTTAGTACTTACTCCACTTTTAAGGGAGACTGGCTGTGAGGCAAGTTGAAAGTCATTGGAAACGACAACGTTGCTACAGTTTGGATTAGTTGTGCCGGACACTGAGTCAATCTGATCAGTCTGCGGCGAACTGATTACTTGACTGCTGTCAGTGTGCACCAAAGTGTGATGCTTAGATTTACAAAGGATGCATCGGTACGTGGAAGTACAACTTCTGACGTTGTGCTTCCCTAAATAATTGTAACAAAGATTAGAACATCTGATCAATTCCTTTCGCTCAGGAATCGTTTTATTGAGAAATCGTTTACATCTATTTGTAAAATTATGTTGATTACAAATCGAACATTTCTTTTTTGTTGGGTTCGGAGATGAGGTTTGAAGCGAATAAACCGCCTGAGCATTGTCATGCTCTGATTTACGAGGTTTTGAATTGGTGGATTGAGCTTTTGAATTATTTGTTGAAGACGATCTAGTGCCAGCTTCGATGGCCTCTAAAGTGAGTGTTTGATTACGAAGAAAAGCTTGAAGTTGCTCCATTATCGGTGGATCGACACTATCGCCTAGATGCTTTTCCCATTCTTTACGAGTATTTAAGTCAAGACGATTCAGCGTAAAATGAACAATTAAATCACTACCTAAAGAAGCGCTCTATTTAGAGAGGTCAGACTAGCGATGGGATTGAAAATTTCCCTATAAATCCGTTTGATTTCCGACGAAGAATCTGCCTTCATGGATTTAACGGAAAAGATTTCTGAGATGTGAGAGCTAACAATGCGACGTTGATTCTCGTAATATTCGATTAAAGCTGTTCATGCTCGGTCATAATTATAACCAGAAATTGGAAGAGATTTAATTTTCTCAAGTGCTTCACCTGTAAGGTGAGTGCGAAGATAATGCAATTTTAGAACAGGCGTTAAGTCTTCTGAAGAGCAGTGCTTGGAGGAGCTGCAGCAGAGGCGGTAGAAGGACCGGCTGCAACGTTCATTTCCCTCAGATTTTTTAGAAAATCAAGAAATTCACCTTTGCGATCATAAAAACTATCTTCAACCAAATCAACGAGATTACTAGTAAAGTAGGCGTACCTTTTGTCAAGCTCCTCGAGGTGCATGATTTTTTCATGAGTTGTTTGTAAGTTAGTGTAATTTTTCTCAAGGCCGTCTAAGCGAGCTTGATCATTACCCTCAGTCATGTTATCTTTACCTTTAGATTTGAAGTTTTGAAAAGAATTTGCCATTTTAACTTGGAGCGACATCTGCTTAGCATGAAACTCCTCCATTCATTTTGAGATCAAAATAATTGGACTAGTAACGAATTTGAATATTTAAACTTTGGTATTGTGTTAACTATGTTTACCCACTCGAAAGTAGAGTAACCATAAGTGAAAGTTGTTACAATTAAACCTTAGCCTAGGTTATAATACTTATGATAGTATGAACGTAGATATCCGCTTGAAGATGCGACGTTGAGGGCGTCTGCTAACGTTCCCACGGTGAATCAGTTGATGATCCACAGCGTTGACTGCACGAAGTGAAGTTACTGTCGACGATGTATTCACCTATCCCTGCAGCGCAGTCAGCAGCTGAGTCAGCAAGTCATCAGTCGTGATTCTCAGTTAAAAGCAACGAAAACTCTTATTATGAGCAATCGTCGTCCAATGAAACTGCAAGGTCACATAACCTAAGTATTTGCTAAGTCAGACATTGCATTCAACTTTCTCAAGACAAGTTAAATATTATAATTAATTTTATAATAAACTCAACCCAAATTAAATAGTTCCAATCTCAAATTAAATGTACTCAATTTTATTTAAAGTAGTCTTTACATTAAATAGAGATCATTAAATTCTCTTTGAATTGCGTGAAGAGACTAAAATGACTAGACGAAAAGTCGCACAAATAAATTCAAATAAAATTGGAACGATACGTGTGTCCAAGTATTAGGACGTAGCATCCGAGCGCAATCCTAGCGCGTTGCTGGTGGTCTCAACCGGCTGGAGCGAGTGAAGCGGATGGACTCATCCGTTTACAGCTCTGTTCCGCTGATGCGCCCCCTGGCTAATGAAAATGGACTCGTCCACTCCAATTATGCTTAGCGACGACGTTCGCGGCGTCCTGGACGTCACTCGTCCTTATGGTCGTTCACTTGCAGACGTCTTTTCCTCTTTTGAGGAAAGCTCCCGGTAATGAACGCCTCGCTCCTTGATGTTGTAGCGAGCGATTTCCACGCGGGTACTCCGTGGCTTGACTCGTGTGAGCCCCGTAGCGTGTACGCTGCACGCGGGTACTCCTTGGCTTGACTGATGTGGACCCCGTAGCGTGTACGATCCACGCGGGTGGTCCGTGAATTGAGAGGCGTGAACCCCTTTTCGAATCGTTGCAATAGTCGGCAACGATTAAATGATCATCGTACGATCGCGATGATTCTAGAGCTGGCTTAACCGTGGCTCTGATGAGAAAGTTGCCACTTGTTGCTTTGAGTACGACAAGATGGCTGCCAATCACCGTACGAACGCGGTGATTCTAGAGCTGGCTTTACAGCACACGCTCTTGGCGACGTCTTGGAGTCGATAACAACGCACACTCCAAGGCGTTTTCCGAAGTGGGGAAAATAGCAATTGAATGTGCTGTTTCCCCTAGGAAGCCTTAGAGATTGGCTTCCGAGTGCGCACGACGGCGAAACAAACGAGAGAGAGACAGCAACGTACGCGCGTAGTCGGCATGCGTGAGCATGCGACTGTATCGGCACTCACGACCACGAACACTTTGATCTGTACCTGCAGAAGAGAAGACTAGTCCTACGCCACTCTAGAGTAAACATAGGGCATAGTAGAAAGGGTTCTCCTCGCTGTGGCCATGGCGATGCTCCCACGATCCGGCTCGAAGGACCAATGTTTTGTAGCTGAAGAAAGGATCGTGGACAGTACTGGTTCAAAAGAATGATAGGCATTTCGTGTGGAGAATGAAATTGATTTATTATGGCGTGTCCGTTGTGCCTCTGGGCGTACAGTGTGTTGCTGTCTCTTCTGCCGTCGCGCAAGAACTGCTACTGCCGGCCGGCGTTGCAAAGTGTTGCCGGCATGCCTGGTAGAGAGAGGGGCGGTAAGAGAGCCACGTGGAGAGCGAAGTAGTGGGGCGCTGCCTAGCATGCTCGCCTATTTGAGTATCGAGCTCGAGCATGCTCGCCTTCGGTCGAGCTCGAGCGTGCTTTTCTTAAGTCGAGCTCGAGCGTGCTCGCCTTCGGTCGAGCTCGAGCGTGCTCGCATTCGGTCGAGCTCGAACGTGCTCGCCTTCGGTCGAGCTCGAACGTGCTCGTCTTGGGTCGAGCTCGAGCAAGCTCGCCTTTGGCGATGAATCCTCAACAAAACGCCTAAATACACTTTATAATGAATTTTTGCTTATTGCTTCACAGAATTTGATTGTACATAATATGTATTAAAATATTATTATATTTACAAAAACAAACTCTTGTGTAATTTATATGCTGTATTTAATGTAAATATTGTAACATGGCAAAGGGTCATATATATATATATATGTCCCTAGAGGGATTTATGGAGCCCTTTTTATACTTTAAACCATCTTATGGAGCCCGAAACCTTTTACGGAGCCCGGGCGTAACAAAAATATAGCTCAGGACTATTTACGAAGCCCGGGCTCCAAAATGTAAAAATAATTTAATTTAACATAGTTTATGGAGCCCGGGACATTTTAATACAAAGCGGTTTATGGAGCCCCTACAAAAACATAGTCAGCGAATAATTTATGTAGGGTTATGGTGCCCGAAATAGTACATATATTTTTAGGAGCTTTATTAGCATAAAGTAATGGTTCACTTTGTAACAATAAGATAACATTATTCCTACCGCAAAGGGTTTACGTTAGAGTAAATGCTCAATTAACCAAGACATGCACTAGACGTTACAATTGACTTAAACGTCTTTATGGAGCCCGGGATATTTAGATATATAACAGTTTATGGAGCCCGCATAAAAATGAAGTCAGCGAATAATTTATGTAGGGTTATGGTGCCCGAAATAGTACATATATTTTTAGAAGCATTGTTAGAATAATGTAATGTTTCACTTCGTAACAATAAGATAACATTCTTCCTACCGCAAAAGGGCTTATGTTAGAGTAAATCCTCAATTAACCAAGAAATGCAGTAGAGCTTATAATTAAATTAAACGTCTTTATGGAGCCCGGGATATTTAGATATGTACCAGTTTATGGAGCCCGCAGGAAAACATAGTCAGCGAATAATTTATGTAGGGTTATGGAGCCCGAAACAGTACATATATTTTTAGAAGCTTTGTCAGAATAAAGTAATGGTTCACTTTGTAACAATAAGATAACATTATTCCTAAAGCAAAGGGTTTATGTTAGAGTAAATGCTCAATTAACCAAGACATGCACTAGACGTAACAATTGATTTAAACGTCTTTATGGAGCCCGGGTTATTTAGATATATAACAGTTTATGGAGCCCGCACAAAAATGTAGTCAGCGAATAATTTATGTAGGGTTATGGAGCCCGAAACAGTACATATATTTTTAGAAGCTTTGTTAGAATAAAGTAATGTTTCTATTTGTAACAATAAAATAACATTATTCCCACCGCAAAAGGGCTTATGTTAGTGTAAATGCTCAATTAACCAAGAAATGCACTAGAGATTATAATTGGATTAAACGTCTTTATGGAGCCCCGGATATTTAGATATGTACCAGTTTATGGAGCCCGCACAAAAACGTAGTCAGCGAATAATTTATGTAGGGTTATGGAGTCCGAAACAGTACATATATTTTTAGAAGCTTTGTTAGAATAAAGTAACGGTTCAATTTGTAACAATAAAATAACATTATTCCCACCACAAAAGGGCTTATGTTGGAGTAAATGCTCAATTAAGCAAGAAATGCACTAGAGATTATAATTCTATTAAACGTCTTTATGGAGCCCGGAATATTTAGATATGTACCAGTTTATGGAGCCGGCACAAAAACGTAGTCAGCGAATAATTAATGTAGGGTTATGGAGACCGAAACAGTACATCTATTTATAGAAGCTTTGGTAGAATAAAGTAATGTTTCAATTTCTAACAATAAAATAACATTATTCCCACCGCAAAAGGGCTTATGTTAGAGTAAATGCTGAATTAACCAAGAAATGCACTAGAGATTATAATTGGATTAAACGTCTTTATGGAGCCCAGGATATTTAGATATGTACCAGTTTATGGAGCCCGCACAAAAACGTAGTCAGCGAATAATTTCTGTAGGGTTATGGAGTCCGAAACAGTACATATATGTTTAGACCCTTTGTTAGAATAAAGTAATGGTTCAATTTGTAACAATAAAATAATATTATTCCCACCGCAAAAGGGCTTACGTTAGAGTAAATGCTCAATTAACCAAGAAATCCACTAGAGATTATAATTGGATTAAAGGTCTTTATGGAGCCTGGGATATTTAGATATGTACCAGTTTATGGAGCCCGTACAAAAACGTACTCAGCAAATAATTTATGTAGGGTTATGGAGCCCGAAATAGTACATATATTTTTAGAAGCTTTGTTAGAATAAAGTAATGGTTCACTTTGTAACAATAAGATAACATTATTCCTACCGCAAAGGGTTTATGTTAGAGTAAATGCTCAATTAACCAAGACATGCACTAGACGTAACAATTGACTTAAACGTCTTTATGGAGCCCGGGATATTTAGATATATAACAGTTTCTGGAGCCCGCACAAAAATGTAGTCAGCGAATAATTTATGTAGGGTTATGGAGCCCGAAATAGTACATATATTTTTAGAAGTTTTGTTAGAATAAAGTAATGATTGACTTTGTAACAATAAGATAACATTATTCCTACCGCAAAGGGCTTATGTTAGAGTAAATGCTCAAGTAACCAAGAAATGCACTAGAGATTATAATTGAATTAAACGTCTTTATGAAACCCGGGATATTTAGATATGTACCAGTTTATGGAGCCCGCACAAAAACGTATTCAGCGAATAATTTATGTAGGGTTATGGAGCCCGAAACAGTACATATATTTTTAGAAGCTTTGTTAGAATAAAGTAATGTTTCTATTTGTAAAATTAAAATAACATTATTCCCACCGCCAAAGGGCTTATGTTAGAGTAAATGCTCAATTAACCATGAAATACACTAGAGATTAAAATTGGATTAAACGTCTTTATGGAGCCCGGGATATGTAGATATGTACCAGTTTATGGAGCCCGTACAAAAACGTAGTCACCGAATAATTTATGTAGGGTTATGGTGCCCGAAATAGTACATATATTTTTAGAAGCTTTGTTAGAATAAAGTAATGTTTCTATTTGTAAAATTAAAATAACATTATTCCCACCGCCAAAGGGCTTATGTTAGAGTAAATGCTCAATTAACCAAGAAATGCACTAGAGATTATAATTGGATTAAACGTCTTTATGGAGCCCGGGATATTTAGATATGTACCAGTTTATGGAGCCCGCACAAAAACCTAGTCATCGAATAATTTATGTAGTGTTAAGGAGCCCGAAACAGTACATATATTTTTAGAAGCTTTGTTAGAATAAAGTAATGGATCAATTTGTAACAATCAAATAACAATGTTCCGGCCGCAAAAGGGCTTATGTTAGAGTAAATGCTCAATTAACCAAGAAATGGACTAGAGATTATAATTGAATTAAACGTCTTTATGGAGCCCGGGATATTTAGATATATAACAGTTTATGGAGCCCGCACAAAAATGTAGTCAGCGAATAATTTATGTAGGGTTATGGTGCCCGAAATAGTACATATATTTTTAGAAGCTTTGTTAGAATAATGTAATGTTTCACTTCGTAACAATAAGATAACATTCTTCCTACCGCAAAAGGGCTTATGTTAGAGTAAATCCCCAATTAACCAAGAAATGCAGTAGAGCTTATAATTAAATTAAACGTCTTTATGGAGCCCGGGATATTTAGATATGTACCAGTTTATGGAGCCCGCAGGAAAACATAGTCAGCGAATAATTTATGTAGGGTTATGGAGCCCGAAACAGTACATATATTTTTAGAAGCTTTGTCAGAATAAAGTAATGGTTCACTTTGTAACAATAAGATAACATTATTCCTAAAGCAAAGGGTTTATGTTAGAGTAAATGCTCAATTAACCAAGACATGCACTAGACGTAACAATTGATTTAAACGTCTTTATGGAGCCCGGGTTATTTAGATATATAACAGTTTATGGAGCCCGCACAAAAATGTAGTCAGCGAATAATTTATGTAGGGTTATGGAGCCCGAAACAGTACATATATTTTTAGAAGCTTTGTTAGAATAAAGTAATGTTTCAATTTGTAACAATAAAATAACATTATTCCCACCGCAAAAGGGCTTATGTTAGTGTAAATGCTCAATTAACCAAGAAATGCACTAGAGATTATAATTGGATTAAACGTCTTTATGGAGCCCCGGATATTTAGATATGTACCAGTTTATGGAGCCCGCACAAAAACGTAGTCAGCGAATAATTTATGTAGGGTTATGGAGTCCGAAACAGTACATATATTTTTAGAAGCTTTGTTAGAATAAAGTAACGGTTCAATTTGTAACAATAAAATAACATTATTCCCACCACAAAAGGGCTTATGTTGGAGTAAATGCTCAATTAAGCAAGAAATGCACTAGAGATTATAATTCTATTAAACGTCTTTATGGAGCCCGGAATATTTAGATATGTACCAGTTTATGGAGCCGGCACAAAAACGTAGTCAGCGAATAATTAATGTAGGGTTATGGAGACCGAAACAGTACATATATTTATAGAAGCTTTGGTAGAATAAAGTAATGTTTCAATTTCTAACAATAAAATAACATTATTCCCACCGCAAAAGGGCTTATGTTGGAGTAAATGCTCAATTAAGCAAGAAATGCACTAGAGATTATAATTCAATTAAACGTCTTTATGGAGCCCGGAATATTTAGATATGTACCAGTTTATGGAGCCGGCACAAAAAAGTAGTAAGCGAATAATTAATGTAGGGTTATGGAGACCGAAACAGTACATATATTTATAGAAGCTTTGTTAGAATAAATTAATGGTTCAATTAGTAACAATCAAATAACATTATTCTCACCGCAAAAGGGCTTATGTTAGAGTAAATGTTCAATTAACCAAGAAATGCACTAGAGATTATAATTGGATTAAACGTCTTTATGGAGCCTGGGATATTTGGATATGTACCAGTTTATGGAGCCCGCACATAAACGTAGTCAGCGAATAATTTATGTAGGGATATGGATCCCCGAAATAGTACATATATTTTTAGATGCTTTGTTACAGAAAAATAAACATTTTACAATAAAGGAAAGCTTCAATTTGTGACAATAAAATTACATTCTTTCAACCACAAAGGGTTTATGTTAGGGTCAAAGCTCAATTAACCAAGTCATGGACTAAAGGTTACAATTCAATGATACATCTTTATGGAGCCCGGGACTTTTTGATGTACAATAGCTTATGGAGCCCGTACGAAAACGTAGTCAGCGAACAATTTAAGTAGGGTTACTGAGCCCGAAATAGTACATATATTTTTAGAAGCTTTGTTAGAATAAAGTAATGATTCAATTTGTAACAATATGAATAATATTGAGTTCGCGAATCCCCCCGGTTCTCAAAAATACAAATTATTGGTTTCTATTGATATTTAAAAAATATCCAATTCTATTCAAGAGGATTAGCCAATCATGATCTAGTTCTCATTTTAAAGGGTTTTTAATAATCAGAAAAAGACTTTGTCGAATAAAAAATATTATGTCATGCTTTTTTTCAGATAAAGGTATATACTAGTAATCGGCCAATCTGAGACTTTACAATAGGGTCATAAACTAAATTTGTCCACATTCTACAAGTGAAACGCATACATATAGCAATGTATGTGCTTCACAAAAAGTTTCAGGATTATTATTAAAAAAATGACAATTGTTGAGATTTTACCAAAAACTGGAAATAATAACAATTGTTCGTCATGAACGTCAAGATATTTTTATATGAAATAGTTTATGGAGCCCTTACACAAACGTAGTCCGTTAATAATTCAGGCATGATTAAGGAATAATACATACATTTTGAAAAATTTCGATAGTAAAACAACAGAGTCAAATTAACAAAATATTTCATATATTTTTGGCAATTAATAGTATACATCTTTTTAAAAATACATAAATACGGGTATAAAATTTGCTACATTACTTATAAAAAATTTAGTACTAACACTACATTTTCAAACCACTAATCTTTAATAGGAAAGGCAGCAATTTTTACGAGTTAGTTTAATAAAAATTGGTAGAAAACAAGGTGGAGCAAATATGTATACGAGTTGAAACATCTTTCGTGTAAGTAAACATTGGAGTTGCGGTTGTAGACTTTGGCTTCTCGCACGACGGGCTCGGGTTCGATCACAGCACTCTGCTTTTTTCTCTGATACAAAATAGTACATTATGTAACAAGTTTGTAAATTTTAAACAAGTTTTAATTTAAAATATAAATTTTACAAGTTTACAAAATACAAAAGTTTACAAACAAAATAGTACATTATGTAACAAGTATTTCGTGCGAGCAGTAACCACCCAAGAGAAAAATCTACTTTCGTTCCTTGTTACCTATGGTACTTTATTGCACACTCGACTGTTGCAACCTTTTGACTCTGAAAAGCGGAGCTAAAACGTTTTCTTTTTCATATTTTGCCAAGATTTTTTTTTTACATTTCATAATTCAAATTCTTTATGGTCTTAAATAGCCACTATTTTCATGGATTTATTACAAAATAAATAATATTATAAAAATATAAACAAAAATTTTACTTTCCAACCGCAAAATTTACTTTTGACCCGGAAATCAGATTTGCGGGATATATATGCCACTTCCGCCCCAATTTTCGAGAGCAATGGGTGGTCCCTTTAGTGAGTGTGGAATAAAATTATTGATTTCTTCAACTTTAAAGTATATTCACAATATAAAATATAACTAGATAAATATCTAAATAACGTCAACGGTAATATAGATAGCGAAAAAATTTGTTTAATTGTAAATTTCCACTTTAGTTATTCCAAAAGACCCTTTAGTAAAGTGGATTCCAAAATTTGATAAATTTCGAGTATGTCTCCGTTTTCTTATACTCTAGACTAAATTCTAGTCGTTGAAGGAGTAATTTTAACTACAAACTTTTTTCCGTGTACTTTACGGCATGGCGTGTACAAGCGACCGAGCGTAGCCAGTGCGCTCATCAGCGCCCTACCGTGAAGAACAACTCATGACACGTGTATCGTACATTATTTTATAGCCCTGACTGAATAAATCCGTTATTTCATGCCTACCTGTGCCACTACGCGGAGAGAAATTTTGATGCAAAAATTACTATAATTTCTACGAATGGGGAGCCAAACTCGTATTATACATATTATTTAGTATATTTTTAGCAATTAATGGTATAAGTGTATACAAATTTCATAAAATCTATAGCAATTCTTGATAGTTAGTATTAGTAACAATTACGCGATCGTCAGCTGTGAGAGCTGTAGCATATGTAGACGAGACGAAGTATTCTTTAAGAAAATTCGGCGTGGCATAGCAGTAAGACTGCCCGCTTACCGTCTTACTGGCTCGGGTTCGATTCTCGTTTCCGATTTTTTTTCTATATAAAAAATTATTTAAAATGTTAGTTTCATAATGCAAGTGACTAAGATAATAAATATGTAGGTAACGTATGTTGCGAAAAAATTTTTTTTATAGTGAATTGCACATTACTATCTAGTTTTTAGCAAAAATTGGTAAAGTTATACTAAAATTAAGTAGGAAGTAAATTTGTCGATTGAGCAACAGTATAGCAATTTTTCGTGAAAAATATATGAATATTGTATAAACATTTCTCTCCGTGTAGGTACCAGTTCATATTTGCACCGACCAGTTCGCTCGACCGATTGCGAGGGTGAGAAGCACGATGTAATAATGGACTGTTATGTCACGGATAGGCGTGACATAAATGCGGATTTGTGCCACGCAGTGCTATAGATATCTTTACTACAAATTAAGGGTAAATGTGTAATAAACCAAGTCAGGGACAAAAGCTAATATTGGATAATAGAGCTTTATGCAGCCCGAGATATTTACATATATAATAGTTTATAGAGCCCGGAACGATATATATAATTTAAGGAGTTTTGTTACAGAAAGAAAAATATTTTACAATAAAGGAATGGTCTAATTTGTAACAATTAAATAACATTATTCCCACCGCAAAAGGGCTTATGTTAGAGTAAATGATCAATTAACCAAGAAATCCACTAGAGATTATAATTGGATTAAACGTCATTATGGAGCCCGGGATATTTAGATAGATTCCAGTTTATGGAGCCCGTACAAAAACGTAGTCAGCGAATAATTTATGTAGGGTTATGGTGCCCGATATAGTACATATATTTTTAGAAGCTTTGTTAGCATAAAGTAATTGTTCACTTTGTAACAATAAGATAATATTATTCCTACCGCAAAGGGTTTATGTTAGAGTAAATACTCAATTAACCAAGTCATGCACTTGAAGTTACAATTGATTTAAATGTGTTTATGGAGCCCGGGATATTTAGATATATAACAGTTTATTGAGCCCGTACAAAAACGTAGTCAGCGAATAATTTATGTAGGGTTGTGTAGCCCGAAATATTACATATATTTTTAGAAGCTTTGTTACAGAAAAATAAACATTCTACAATAAAGGAAAGGTTCAATTTGGAACAATAAAGTAACATTCTTTCTACGACAAAGGGTTTATGTTAGGTAAATGCTGAATTAACCAAGTCATGCACTAAAGGTTACAACTCAATGAAACATCTTTATGGAGCCCGGGATATTTTGATATACAGTAACTTCTGGAACCCGAAAACGTAGCCGGCGAATAATTTATGTAGGGTTATGGAGCCCTAAATAGTACATATATTTTTAGATGCTGTGTTAGAATAAAGTAATGGTTCAATTTACAACAATATGAATAATATTAGTATATTTAAAAAATACACAATTCTTTTCAAGAGGATTAGCCAATATCGATCCAGGGCTCATTTTAAAAGGTTTTTAATAATCAGCAAAAAACTTTGTCGAATAAAAAATATTCTGCCATGCTATTTTTTTTCGGATGGGGGTATATACTAATAAGCAGCCAATCAGAGACTTTTCAAAAGGGTCATAATTTGGGCACATTCTACAAGTGAAATGCATACATTTTGTAATTAATGTGCTACACAAAAAGTTTCAGGATTATTATTAAAAAAGTAACAAATGTTGACTTTTTGATATTTATTTATTTATAAAATATAAATTTTATCAATAAATAAATATTTATTTTTATTTTTTTAACGCCGAGGAATGCGGCGCAACGAGGGCACTGCTGCTAAGCGTGCTCCTCGTCACAACCTTTACTGCATGACTTGGTTAATTGAACTTTTACCCTAACATAAACCCTTTGTGGTTGAAGGAATGTAATTTTATTATCACAAATTGAACCTTTCCTTTATTGTAAAATGTTTATTTTTCTGTAACAAAGCTTCTAAAAATATATGTACTATTTTGGGTTACATAACCCTACATAAATTATTCGCTGGCTAAGTTTTTGTGCGGGCTCCATAAACTGGTACATATCTAAATATCCCGGGCTCCATAAAGACGTTTAATTCAATTGTAATCTCTAGGGCATGACTTGGTTAATTGACCATTTACCTTAACATAAACCCTTTGTCGGAGACGCAATGTTATTTTATTGTTACAAATTGAACCATTACTTTATTCTAAGAAAGCTTCATAAAATATATGTAATACGTCGGGCTCTATAACCCTACATAAGTTATTCGCTACATACATTTTTGTGCGGGCTCCATAAACTGTTATATATCTAAATATCCCGGGCTCCATAAAGACGTTTAAGTCAATTGTAACGTCTAGTGCATGTCTTGGTTAATTGAGCATTTACTCTAACATAAACCCTTTGCGATAGGAATAATGTTATCTTATTGTTACAAAGTGAACCATTACTTTATTGTAAAATATTTTTCTTTCTGTAACAAAACTTCTTAAATTATATATATCGTTCCGGCCTCCATAAACTATTATATATGTAAATATCTCGGGCTGCATAAAGGTGTTAAAACATAATTTATCCAATATTAGCTTTTGTCCCTGACTTGGTTTATTGCACATTTACCCTCAATTTGTAGTAAAGATATCTATAACACTGTATGGCATAAATCCGCATTTATGTCACTCCTATCGGTGACATAAGAGTCCATTATTACATCGTGCTTCTCACCCTCGCAATCGGTCGAGCGAACTGGTCGGTGCAAATATGAACTGGTACGTACACGGAGAGAAATGGTTATAAAAATTCATACATTTTTCACGAGAAATTGCTATACTGTTGCTCAATCGACATATATACATTCTACTCAATTTTAGTATAACTTTACCAATTTTTTCTACAAAATAGATAGTAATGTGCAAATCACTATAAAAAAAATTTCTTCGCAACATACGTTACCGACACATTTATTATCTTAGTCACTTGCATTATGAAACTAACATGTTAAATAATTTTTTAAATAGAAAAAAAAATCGGAAACGAAAATCGAATCCGAGCCTGTAAGACGGTAAGCGGGCAGTCTTACTGCTATGCCACGCCGAATTTTCTTAAAGAATACTTCGTCTCGTCTACATATGCTACAGCTCTCACAGTTGACGATCGCATAATTGTTACTAATACTAACTATCAAGAATTGCTATACATTTTGTCAAATTTGAATACACTTATACCAATAAATGCTAAAAATATACTAAATAATATCTATAATACGAGTTTGGCTCCCCATTCGTAGAAATTATAGTAATTTTTGCATCAAAATTTCTCTCCGCGTAGTGGCACAGGTAGGCGTGAAATAATGGATTTATTCAGTCAGGGCTTTAAAATAATGTACGATACGCGTGTCATGAGTCGTTCTTCACGGTAGGGCGCTGATGAGCGCACTGGCTACGCTCGGTCGCTTGTACACGCCATGCCGTCAAGTACACGGAAAAAAGTATCTAGTTAAAATTACTTCTTCAACGACTAGAATTTAGTCTAGAGTATAAGAAAACGGAGACATACTCGAAATGTATCAAATTTTGGAATCCACTTTACTAAAGGGTCTTTTGGAATAACTAAAGTGGAAATTTACAATTAAACAAATTTTTTCGATATCTATATTACCGTTGACGTTATTTAGATATTTATCTAGTTATTTTTTATATTGTGAATATACTTTAAAGTTGAAGAAATCAATAATTTTAATCCATTCTCACTAAATGGACCACCCATTGCCCTCGAAAATTGGGGCGGAAGTGGCATATATATCCCGCAAATCTGATTTGCAGGTCAAAAGTAAATTTTGCGGTTGGAAAGTAAAATTTTTTTTTTATTTTTATAATATTATTTATTTTGTATTAAATCCATTAAAATAGTGGCTTTTTAAAACCATAAAGAATTTTAATTATGAAATATAAAAAAAGAATCTTGGCAAAATATGAAAAAGAAAACGTTTTAGCCCCGCTTTTCAGTGTCAAAAGGTGGCCACGGTCGAGTGTGCAATAAAGTACCATAGGTAACAAGGGACGAAAGTAGATTTTTCTCTTGGGTGGTTACTTCTCGCACGAAATACTTGTTACATAATGTACTATTTTGTTTTTTGTACTTTTGTATTTTGTAAACTTGTATTTTGTATTTTGTAAACTTCTAAAATTTTTATTTTAAATTTAAACTTGATTAAAATTTACAAACTTGTTACATAATGTACTATTTTGTATCAGAGAAAAAAGTAGGGTGCTGGGATCGAACCCGAGCCCGTCGTGCGAGAAGCCAAAGTCTACAAACGCTACTCCAACGTTTACTTACACGAAAGATGTTTCAACTCGTCTACATATTTGCTCCACCTTGTGTTCTGCCAATTTATTAAAATGACTCGTAAAAATTGCTGCCTTTCCTATTAAAGATTGGTGCTTTGAAAATTTAGTATAGTTATTACTAAAGTTTATATAAGTAATGTAGCAAATTTTATACCCGTATTTATGTATTCTTAAAAAGGTGTATACCATTAATTCCCAAAAATATATTAAATATTTTGTTAATTTGACTCTGTTGTTATACTATCGAAATGTTTCAAAATGTATGTATTATTCCATAATCATGCCTGAATTATTAACGGACTACGTTTGTGTAAGGGCTCCATAAACTATTTCATATTAAAATATCTTGACCTTCATGATGAACAATTGTTATTTTTTGCAGTTTTTGGTAAAATCTCAACAATCGTCATTTTTTTCATAATAATCCTGAAACTTTTTGTGTAGCACATACATTGCTAAATGTATGCGTTTCACTTGTAGAATGTGGACAAATTTAGTTTATGACACTTTGGTAAAGTCTCAGATTGGCTGATTAATAGTATATACCTTTATCTGAAAAAAAGCATGACATAATATTTTTTATTTGACAAAGTTTTTTCCTGATTATTAATAACCCTTTAAAATGAGAACTAGATCATTATTGGCTAATCCTCGTAAATAGAATTGTATATTTTTTAAATATCAGTAGAAACCAGTAATTTATATTTTTGAGAACCGGGGGGATTCGCGAACTCAATATTATTCATATTGTTACAAATTGAATCATTACTTTATGCTAACAAAGCTTCTAAAAATATATGTACTATTTCGGGCTCCGTAACCCTACTTAAATTATTCGCTGACTACGTTTTCGTTCGGGCTCCATAAGCTATTGTACATCAAAAAGTCCCGGGCTTTATAAAGATGTTTTATTGAATTGTAACCTTTAGTGCATGACTTGGTTAATTGAGCTTTTACCCTAACATAAACCCTTTGTGGTTGAAAGAATGTAATTTGATTGTCACAAATTGAACCTTTCCTTTATTGTAAAATGTTTATTTTTCTGTAACAAAGCATCTAAAAATATATGTACTATTTCGGGGATCCATATCCGTACATAAATTATTCGCTGACTACGTTTTTGTGCGGGCTCCATAAACTGGTACATATCTAAATATCCCGGGCTCCATAAAGACGTTTAATCCAATTATAATCTCTAGTGCATTTCTTGGTTAATTGAGCATTTACTCTAACATAAGCCCTTTGCGGTAGGAATAATGTTATCTTATTGTTACAAAGTGAACCATTACTATATTCTAACAAAGCTTCTAAAAATATATGTACTATTTCGGGCTCCATAACCCTACATAAATTATTCGCTGACTACGTTTTTGGACGGGCTCCATAAACCGCTTTGTATTAAAATGTCCCGGGCTCCATAAACTACGTTAAATTAAATTATTTTTACATTTTGGAGCCCGGGCGTCGTAAATAGTCCTGTACTATTTTTTTTGTCAAGCCCGGGCTCCATAAAAGATTTCGGGCTCCATAAGATGGTTTAAAGTATAAAAAGGGCTCCATAAATGCCTCTATGGAAATATATAAGAATATAGATATACTAAACCATGTTATTTCTTATATCTGTCACTGTTCCTTTTTGCATGTAATGGCCCTAAAGGCTTCGACATGAGAAAAGAATCAAAGAGGTACAAAGCCATATATACAAGAATAACATGGGTTTAATGCCTCGACATGAGAAAAGGAACAAAGAGACACAAAGAAACAGATACACAAATAACATGGGCTACTATATCTATATATACGATGAACAGTGTCTTGTTCCACCCTGTTCCTCATATATATATATAGATATAGTAACTCACGTTATTCGTGTATCTGTGTCTTTGTACCTCTTCGTTCCTTTCCTTATGTCGAGGCCTTTACTATATTTATATATTCCAGGAACAGTGAGATACAAATGACTTTGTTCCTCACTGTTCCTCTATGTATAGATATAGTAATCCATGTTTTTCGTGTATCTCTGTTTTTGTACCTCTTTGATCCTTTTCTCATATCGAGGCCTTAACGGGTCTGTGACTGCCGCATACACAAAAAAAATTTGAGAAGAAATATAGTAGGTATTTAAATTTGAGAAAAGAAAGAAAAGTAAAAAGTAATCGAGGACCCGGCCTGATACAATATCTTTTATTGGAAGAGAAAAAAAAGTAAAAAAAATTGTAAAGAAACGGCGAGAAAAATTCAGGGGTACCTATATCTGTATATATTTGTATATATAGAAAGAAAAAAAAATTACGAGTAAGTATTTGTGCGAGTTATATGATGCGTTGAAATTATTAGTCTAATTTTGTACGAAGTAAGTATAAAATCATTTCTTTGCAGGTGTCAATCCAGGTTTTCACCATCAAGTGGCAATGGAACTGCATTCCCAAAAAATATTTGGTTCATTTCTGATATATGAATTACCAGATGACTGTATGTTCCATATTTTTCAATTCCTGAGCATTAAGGATATATTTAAAATACAATGTGGTAATTCTTTGCCTTATCTTTATAACCAATTACTTAATATTTATTTATATGAGTTGAATTAAGATGGTTCTATTAAGGGAGCTAGACATTTTTTTTTCTGAAATAAAAAGTCATATTTTAATACATAAGTGTATACTAATTATTTCCCACTTTTTACACATAAAAGGGTGTATATTTACCTCAGCGTAGACCTTGGTTTGGGCCCTTATGGTCCAGAACCGTATTCATCAATGAAACAAGTTTTTTCACTATCCATATGCTTCAAATTTTCCTGCGGATGAATTCACTTCAGATATGAATTAAATTACTCCTGAATAGTATAATTCCCATATGAGTGTAGGGATTTAGGATTAAATGTCAGGAAATATTTTTACATCAGAAAAATTTTGAAAAAATTGAAAACAATTATGAAAAATTCTTGAAAACAGTACAAAATTTTTTTTCTTATCGGATCAAAAGTCCCTGTACTCATATGGGAATTATACTATTCAGGAGTAATTTAGTTCAAATCTGGAGTGAATTCATCCGCAGCAAAATTTGGGAAATAATTAGTTTACATTTATGTATTAAAATATGACTTTTTTTATTTCAGAAAATAAAGGTATCTAGCCCCCTTAAGGGCCCCTGAGTTAAAAGCTGTAAAAGACAATAAATTAATTATTGTTAGTATAAATACCCTACTGAAAAATCTCAGGTGAGATCTCAGGTGATTTCTAAGGTGAGATCTCATGTAAAATCTCACGCCAAAATCCCACCTGAGATTCTGGTCCAAATGCTGCAGAAAACTTACGTTAATTAAAAATCCAATTCTTCAGTATTGGACATTGCCTTTTAGGATATTTTACTCCCAGACCAGCTCAAAAATACACGTTTAAAAGCATTTTACACAATTTTTCAATTTTTAAAATTTGATACATGAGATCTCAGGTGATTTCTCAGGTAAGATGTATTCATTTTTATGAAATTTTTCTTTTTATACATAAAGTAGATGTATTATAGTACATTTTGCCACATTGATTTGGTCTATTTTAAAACTCCTTGTTACAGTTAATTCTTGAAAAATTTGAATTATAATTTGTTTATGCCTTTGCCGCAGGTTTTATCAGCAGCAATTTATTATTGAAGGTCTTCGAGGGTTCAAACTATTTTGTTTTTGTGAGTACTATAGACAACACGGATTACTTTTCTAAAAAAAAATTTTAATTATTAATAACAATAAAGTTGATAATATTAGTATTTTTTACATATTATAGTGAATGTTATCTGTAACATTCACTTCAACTTATCTTTATGCATTTTTATGGATAATCCAATCCGTAGTGTCTCTAGAGGAAGGTTGAAGACTCCATGCACAACTGGGAATTGATCTTACGGTCCAAAGAAAAGTAAACCTGCGGCAAGTGCTCTAGAAATCACAAAAATTAAATATATGAGAAAAATGAGTTTAAAGTTTTAACATACATTTCGTTTTAAAATCTATTTATATTCATAGTTAAAATTAATTTTATTTAAAAAAAATATTGTAAGTATTATCTGATATTTAGTAATAATTTTTCTAATAATATTTTAAAAAAGTTGGTTGGTTATGCTTCCTTACATAAATAAAAATATTTATCAATTTTCTAGTTTGATTCATTTTTTTATTTTATTTTCACTGATTTTATAAACTACATTATTCTTTTATAACAAAATCTGCACTCACCAACATTTCTCCAATTCTTATTTAGTGTAAAAATATATAAACAAGATCTCCCCCAAACTCTCATTCATTTGGTCAAATGCATTCCAGAGCAGCGCTATGTGCCCTGTCTGAAAATTATTAAAAAATTAATTCTCAGAAAATTGATATTAGAGTTTGCAAAACAGTTTCTGTATACTTACCTCCTTTAGTGTATCTATTATTAATTTTTGACAGCATCTACATATTATAATCGGCAATTGAGAAGTATTTGACTAGTTGACAATTTCCATAGTGTTGAGTTGTGTCACACCGTAACAATGTTTTTAGAGCAGTTACAGCTAAAAATGAAAGAAATAATATCATTAATAAATTTAGCATTTAGTCCTTATGTAGTACAAATGTACATAAAATACTTTTCTTTTTTCATCAAATAAAAGTAAAAAAGTGAACCTCGGAGAAATAAACTCAAAGTATGTTTTGATCTCATGTGAAATGAAAATCTAAAGCAAATAACAGTGATTTGAATTGTAATTTAGTTATAACGTTTGATCTAAATTAATTTATTTCAAAAACTTACTGTAGTTAATGTGTACCACTTGCATGTAAGTTATCATCTGTCAGCTGTCATCGTGTTTTTCTTCTTGAAATCCTCGCCTGAATGGTTTTTACCATTGTTGTACTGAGATACTGCATTGATAACAGCCATCTCTATCCTTCTGAACTTGCTGATGAGCAGTTCTAAGTTCAATATCCTTGAGGGCACTGCCTTCTTTATGTTATGCTTCCAACTACAATTAAAACATATTCTTCGACAAGCATGTTCATGGTAACATAAAGTCTCTCTAGAGCGGCAAGACCAAAATGAATAGAATATTAACATTATTGACAATTTTTTGATTCACTAAATAATGAGAGCGGGGCTTGGCTTCTGTAGAAGGGCTTGAATCACTTTCTCCAGCCATACAACCACAAGATATATACTTCATTGTTATTTTTAAAAGAGTGCCTAATTGCATCAGAAAATTCTGCACTATCCTACCAGAAAAAATCAGCTGATAAATCAGATGATTTTTCACATGATTTATCAGCTGATTTCTCATCTCCAAAAGTCACCTGAGATTCTGCCCGGATGCTGCCAAAAGCGTACGAAATTAAAAAATCAGCTTCTTCAGTATTGGAAACAGCCTGTTAGGATGTTTTACCCCCCAAATGAGTTCATAAATGGACGTTTAAAGGCATTTTAAACAATATTTCAATTTTTACAAATTTTGTACATGAAATATCAGCTAATAAATCAGCTGATAAATCATCTGAAAAAACATCTGAAAAATCATCTGAAAAATCATCTGAGTTATATTTCGTGAACAAAATTTGTAAAAATTAAAATATTGTTTAAAATGCCTTTAAATGTCCATTTTTTAACTCATTTGGGGAGTAAAACATCCTAACAGGCTGTTTCCAATACTGAAGAAGCTGATTTTTTAATTTCGTAAGCTTTTGGCAGAATCCGGGCAGAATCTCAGGTGACTTTTTGAGATGAGAAATCAGCTGATAAATCATGTGAAAAATCATCTGATTTATCAGCTGATTTTTTCTGGTAGGGTAGGCTCTTGCCCTCCTCACTCACAGCACTTAATATTTACAAAAAGTTTTTACCACACTCATGCATGCACAAGCAGAAATTTTGTTGTTTCGTAATCAACAGGTGGCTATTCTTTACTTGGCAGGTTAGAGTGCTCCACTTTTATTTTGGTCTTTTTTTCTGAAACTCAGATGAGGCCTTTTCTCTTGTTCACTATCTAAACACCAAAGTCTATTAATGCATTTTTGACTCTTCAAATAATAATAACCATACACCGCAAAACACAATAAAGAGATATTATGGACTTTTGTCTGCTTGATTGTTTACTGTACTAGCCCTCTAAGCTCAAGCGCGCTACGCGCGCAGAGGGCACTATGGATACTTCCATCTTGATTTTTCAGCCAATGACAATCCAACTAATGCTCTGAAGTTGCCCTCTAAGCTTCAATTCGATACTATCGCGTTCTCCCTTTTATAATAGGGATATGTATTTTAAAACTGACTGTCAAAAACATAAGTTTTCTACACGTAAAAAACTATGTGTATCATACTTTACGAAACTTTCGGGCATTTCTACAGTGTTTCTCATTAACACCACGCAACTTAAACTTAAATTTGAATTATCAAAATTTTACTGCTTTTGATAAAACAAATTGATGTTGCGTCGCACTGGTAAATCGGAAATTTATTGAGTTTTTTTTTTTTTTTTATCAATTGAAGCTAATGCCCGAATATTTTTATGTTAATTAATAAATGAAGCTAATGGCTATTACGGGTAATCGAAGGAAGGTGCCTAACTTATCAATTGTCGATTTTATTCTTTTTACATGTGTATACTTACACATCTCTAATTATTATAAGCTATCAGAGTAAAGCAGTCAAGGATATTAATGCACAATTATTTTAATAATTTTAAAGTGCAGTCAAGAATTGTTAATGGATGAGGAAAGGAAAGGTAAACGTAGATGTATGAGAGAGAGAGAGAGAGAGAGAGGGCGAGAGGGTGAGAGAGAGAGAGATTACACACACTTTGCCGCGCATTGACCACACTTGACCCACGCACTAAAACCTACCTGGCTGGAAACTATTTCGCAAGGTTTATCGTCGCTGGGGAAAATTAGTCGTGGATAACCGGTTTTCTCTTGGGCGGACGTGGGGCCTCCTTCGATGGTCCTCACAGCCTCACCCTTTCGCACAACGCTATCGCATGCTTACCTTCTCCTGGACAGCTTCTCCTGGCGCGTTCCCTCTTTCCGTACACTCGCCTTTTCTGTCCCTTCTTATTTCGGATAGCGAGCGGGGATCCCTTTCGGTAGAGCCAGGTATACACGCGATTGTCAAACTTATTCAAGCCACACTTCTTAATTATTGCTCTCGATCACCCCGCTCTCGCGCTTCGAGTCTTTCATTCTCTCTCACGTCTCGACACTATCTCTCTCTCCCTCTCTCTCTCTCTCTCTCTCTCTTACTCTCGTACACGACGGCGTCGGCAAGCTCACGCCGACATCACTCATGCCCGCACTCGCGAGAATTCTCACCGTTAAGTACACACTTTGAAATAGACCTTTTCTGGTAAGATACAGTTGGAACTTTACTCCAAAACAAGTAGCCTCTGCCGCAGCGGCGCACAGTGGGGAATTTAGCATTTTTTTGTTCAAACCAAATATATTTTGCAAGGTCGCCTTTGAAAGCTAGGGCAATGTAGATTACAGCAAAATTATTGAGAAACCCCAACCATAACCTTTTGCCCTTGAAAAAGTGTCCCAAAATACGAATAATCTTAAAAATGTAATTTACCTAGTTTTACCTTTAAAAGAGGGGATGCATGGACATTTAAAGTTTAGAGGAAGAAAAAGGAGCCAAAATTAACCTATCAAAGTGCTAAAAGTTTTTTTTTTCATAAAAAAAATCGTTTAAAAGAAAGAACGAAAAAGGAATTTCACGTAAATATTTATTAAGGAATTTATAAACAATATTTATAGAAACATAGAAACACAAAAACGAAAAAATAAACACAATTATTAGTATAGTTAGTTGATAAAAGAGAATAATAAATTCTGTTAGAAGAAGCTTCCTGCCAATAAATTGGCAGCGGTTCTTTTTAGGTGAAACCACGTAAATTAGATTTTTTCAAATTTTTTATTTTTTGCGCCTTTTTTCAAGGTCAAAAGGTAATGGTCGGTGTTTCTCAATAATTATGCTGTGATCTACATTGCCTTAGCTTTCAAATACCACCTTGAACGTCCTTGTAGCCCTTTTGGTTGCAAAGATATTTGATTTAAAAAAAAAAAAACGAAAAATTCCCCACTGTGCGGCGTGGCGCCGATACTGCGGGATGAAACTTCTCTGTTCATCCGGGGTTGCTTAGGCCCCTTCCTTTCTCCGACAGTCGTAGCTGTCCATCCGGGCTCTCCTGGCCAAGCTCATACTGTGGATGTGTTCCGAAAACAGATTTTATGCAAGTTTGAGATCTCACAACAGTGTAAACATTCGGTCTGTTTCATTACACAAAATTTTTAACAGATAATGGAAGCTCGCGGGAGTCGTGATGTTAATGCATGACGCCTGGACCAATCGCGAACACCGCCCCTCTTCGAGCCGTAAGAATTTTTCAGTTTTTCTTATTTTTTGTCTAAATAAATAATCCACCCCTAAAAAAAAATTTAGTTCTTAGTGTATTTTTATTTTCTCTATTCGGCTTTACCTTCAGTTTTTTTGATTGTTTGGAAATGCTACCATTAACGTGAAAAAATGATAATTACACATCCTAGCTTTTTATTACTAATTTTCTAGGAGCATATATTACTATATAAATAAAAATATTTAAATAAAAATACGCTAAGCGTTAATTTTTTGTGAAGGGTGGATTATTTCTTTAGTGCAAAAATAAAAGACTCTGAAAAATTCCTACGGCTGGAAGGGGGTCGATATCGCGAACCGGTGTTAGCACGAATAGCTCCAGCCAACTGTTAAAAAATATGTGTAATGAAATAGATCGAATGTTTACACTATTATCAGATCTAAAACTTGCACAAAATCTGTTTTCGGAACGCACCCTGTCTCTTCTCTCGCAGCTATTATTCTCTCTCTCTCTCTCTCTCTCTCTCTCTCTCTCTCTCTCTCTCTCTCTCTCTCTCTCTCTCTCTCTCTCTCTCTCTCTCTCTCTCTCTCTCTCTCTCTCTCTCTCTCTCTCTCTCTCTCTCTCTCTCTCATTAATAGGCCAGTCTGCTATCCTACGCAGAATAATCCACAGTATAACTGGTATAAAATACAATAACCAAATCTGTTCCTTATATATGTTATTAACAATTTAATGCAAAAAAGCGCTTTTTTTTTGTTTTTTGCTTATAAAACCGAAACTAGTGGACCGAACTTAATGATCCAATGAGATAAATTGTAGTAAATGAAATTACGAACAAAATTAGATGTTGATCGAATTGTTCGGATGATTACTTACGGAGAAAAACGTGAAAAACCGAAAAAATGAGTGTTTTTTCAAAAATCCATATCTCCGCCATTTTTAAAGATGTAGCGCATATCTCTGGCGAATCGATAGTAATTCACATGTACTTTATGTGTGCGAAAACCAGGGGCTGTGTGATTATTAGTTTTTGCGTAATCGCGATTTCAATTTTTTAGTACGCTATTTTTGAGCGAGGCTGTATGCTCTACGGGTGATCCGATTTCAATTATCAAAAAAGATTCTGAAAGTTCAAATGTTACAAAACATCTATCTTATTTTTTTGATAAAGTGCTGTTGTCAGCGGTGTCAGACAAAATATTCTCGGCGGGTGTTGGCTTACTTCAGAGCGTTCAAGTGTATAGCAAGTGTATACACTTATATATGGGAATCAGCGCTCTGAAGTAAGTCAAGACCAGCCAAAAATATTTTGTCTGACACCGCTGACTGTTGTATACCTGAAAACAGTTGTCAGAGTTGACCAAAAACGCTCGAGCGCACGAAAGTGGCGGAGTGGTGGGGGGCGCGCGGCGGCTGAGGAGAACCGATATATATATATATATATATATATATAGTAATATAACGCGCTGCGCGCCACGTATAGATCTTTGCTTCTGATTTCCTCAGCAACTAGAGGAGCTATTTTAATCATTTTTTTTTATTTCAGGGTAACTCAACCCACCTCAACCGATTCTGTACTTTTATTTGATGTAAAATTAATAGAAAAGCAGTTTTTGGACGTTTTAATAGGTTGATACGAAAATAAATATACATTTTCTATTCTTCTTAATCTATATGATATTTATTACAAAAAATGTACAGTGTTACTTAACTATATAATATTAATTAATTTGTTTACGCTTCGGTGGTAACAAATCGTTTACATCCTCGCAGTCATACGAGTAGAGTTCGTAATCGTTCTCATCGCTCGAATCGTCTTCCGATCCTAATAATGGTTTATTTATTAGTAAATTATAGCACGTGTCTTCGTGGCAGTGTGCACAAAGGTTTGTGCACTGTAAGCCGTGCTTTTTGCAGCTGCACGAAGCGTCTACACATCCTTTTCTTGAGCAACTACATGAAATTTGGGAGAGTAATTTTTGAGGTATTGGCGGATCGGTCGTTCCTACAGGTAGTAAACAATTATTTTTAATTTGCCATCCCCAATCAGTAGGTACTAAAGTGTCATTGCCTAACCATAACTGAAGTTGGTAATAAACTCTAAATGTGTGTTGCTTGGCCGATCCCTGCGTTGGTGGCAATCTCTCTAAAGCAAATTTAGTTTTGGTTTTCGCTTTGCAAAAATGCACGTAGCGCCAGTCATGCAGTGAAAAATTAATTTTTTTTCAGCTTTGTTGCTGTACATATCGATTATTAATTTATAGGCATTGCTAGCTATTTTTTCAGAACTAGCAGAAAACATTAATAACATTTATTTTTGTAAAGATAACAAAGGCTCAACACCAAATCAATATTTCAATAGTAATAGTTTCAAATATCCCTTTTTAAGAAATAGAATCACATTTTTACGTGCATTTGCTGGGTGCGATACAACATCTTGTTTTTATAGAATAGGCAAAAATAAATTAATAGATACCATTAACCACGAAAAATTATCAGACTTATTAGCAGTATTTTATGACCAAAATGCCAGTTCTGCAAAAATAGCTAGCAACGCCTGTAAATTAATAATCGATATGTACAGCTACAAAGCGGAAAAAAAAATTCATAGACAAGAGCACTAATTTTTCACTGCATGACTGGCGCTACTTGCATTTTTGCAAAGCGAAAACCAAAACTAAAAAAACTTTGCTCTAGAGACATTGCCACCAACGCAGAGATCGGCCAAGTAACAGATATTTAGAGTTTATTATCAACTTCAGTTATGGTTAGGCAATGACACTTTAGTACTTACTGATTGGGGATGGCAAATTAAAAATAATTGTTTACTACCTGTAGGAACGACCGATCCGCCTATACCTCAAAAATTACTCTCCCAAATTTCATGTAGTTGCTCAAAAAAAGGATGTGTAGACGCTTCGTGCAGCTGCAAAAAGCACGGCTTACAGTGCACAATCCTTTGTGCCACGAAGACACGTGCTATAATTTACTAATAAATAAACCATTATTAGAATCGGAAGACGATTCGAGCGATGAGAATGGTTACGAGCTCTACTCGTATGACTGCCAGGATGTAAACGATTTGTTACCACCGAAGCGTAAACAAATTAATTAATATTATATAGTTAAGTAACACTGTACATTTTTTGTAATAAATATCATATAGATTAAGAAGAATAGAAAATGTATATCATCCGATCAATTCGATCAACATCTAATTTTGTTCATAATTTCATTTACTACAATTTATCTCATTGGACCAGTAAGATCGGTCCACTAGTTTCGGTTTTATAAGCAAAAAACAAAAAAAAGCGCTTTTTTTGCATTAAATTGTTAATAACAAATATAAGGAACAGATTTGGTTGTTGTATTTTACACCAGCTATACTATGGATTATTCTACGTAGGATAGCGCTTACCACTTGCTGATAAGATTTGTGTCACGCTAAAAATCTCTATTGATTGGCCTATAAATTCACGACTCTCTCCTCGTTCCATGGCACAGGTGCTTTGATTCCATTACAGGGTATACCCCTGACGGCCGAGTGTAAAAGCCGAAAACAGCAAACATAGACGCTAAGTCGCAAAAATTATTTTAAGAAATAATTTGCATTTCGTACTTGTTTAAGAAATCTCCAACGGGTTAAAAAAAATTTTGAACGAAATCGCTTTTTTCGAACTGCCTTTTTCGGCGGGGGGCGGAGACCGGAAGCAGAAATAAAAATTCGTAAAACTGCAAATATTGCAACAGGATTAAGTTCGCTTTTTGTACTCTATTTAGAGCTTCCCAATGGCCTTAAAATAATTTCTGAATGAAATCGCTTCTCCGGAACAACTCCTTTTGGCTGGGGGTGAAGACAAAAAAATACAAAATGGGCAAAATCACAAAAATTAGGTCAGAATAAAAATTGCTTTATCTTACTGGCCTTAAACTACATTTTAAATAAAATCGCTTCCACGAAAGTATTCCTTTCGGCTAAGAGAGGTGGCCTAAGTCAGAAATCCAATTCGCAAAGTGCAAAGAATTTCGTTAGGAAAAAATTTGCTTTTCGTATTTGCTGCAGAGATCTCCAATGGCCTTAAACAATTAAAACAAATTCGCCTCTCTCGAACTATCTCTTTCAGTTGGCGGTGAAGGCGGACAACAGAAAGACAGTATGATGGTGTTCCGTGGTACTTATAGCATTTCTAATTTTTTTAGTCTGTCTGGATGCCAGAAAGTTTATTCCGAAAAAAAGGTTGGCAATTTGAAAAATAGCCGAATTAAAATTTTTTTGCTTTTTGGCGTGTTTGGTGGGCTTAGTATGAGGATGCTCTGCGGTACTTACGCAGCATTGCCAATTTTTGAGTATTCTCTCTGCATGACAGAAAGTGTATTTCAATAAAAATTTGGCCATTTCAAAAACAGCTGAGCTTTTCGAGGGATTATGGGGGTGGTATGAGGGTGTTCCATGGTATGTAACACATACGCCAATATTTTTTGTAGTTTCTCGCTACGCTCGGACCCTTACTTCACGCCGTGCAGAGTGCTCCTTAGGTCACAAGTATCGTATAAAACTTTATAGCACTGCCTACCTAAGCCCGCTGTCACGCCTACCCGTGCCCTAATGTGCGTAGCGTCCGATTATTTACCGAAATGTGTGTATGCATGTATTGTAAATTGGTATGCGCCATCGATACGCTCCAAAAAAGTCTGGGCGAGACTGCAGTTCAACTTCACCTCGACTATTGTACGGTGGTTTACTTTGACACATCAAATAGACTGCAACAACAACAATAAGCTTCGACTAATCAGTAGGAGAGAAAAAAAGAGCTCAAAAAAATCGAGAAACTAAATCAGAGCTAAAACTAAATCGGGAGCTAAATCTTTTCAAACGCAAGGTACTTACTTTTGAAACTCTCTCCTCTTTTCTTTGTGCCATCTACCTTCTTATAATTCTGTCAGGAGGGCGGTGCATCAGATTCTACTATATCTCGACCTTTGACATGTATTTCGTAATCTACGCTCTTAAAAGGTCCTCTCTGACAATAAAAAAATCAACTGTGTATTTTGTAGTTCCAAGAAAGCGATTTGTTCAAAATTAATTTTAAGGCCATTGGGGACGTTAAAATCCCTTCTTAAAAACGTACTTTAAAAAGTGCATTTTTGCGAACGTCATTTTAGCTATGGAAATATTAGTTTTTCTTTGGGGTGATTTTGAGGGTAGTTTTTGGGGGTGATAGATAGCCAAATATGTTTTTACACTGTAACTGTCTTGTTTCCGCTCAGACTTATCATAAAAAACCCGATTTTAATGTAAATCGCCAATTTTAGTTGTCCCCACAAGATTAGATTTTCCAGTCTGGGAGCGTTAAGGGAGTTATCTCGATACCCAACTATCAAAATGAGGGATATTTATCTATTTGTTAATTTCCAAAATAGGTGTTGTTGACGACAGCCTTAGAATTACCGGTAAACTAAATATTAATTATACATTCAAACAAAACAATTCTATTCGTCTGAATTATCAATAACAAGTTTCGTAAAGAAGCTGATTTTACTCATTTTTTGAGGTTAAATGTGCCGTTTTTTATTTCACTTAATTTTTTTTTAATAATAGAAGTACAGAATGATACTTTTTAAGAGCAATAATCGTTCGTCATATCCTTATCTTTGGTTGAAAATTTTTTCATAACAAACAACTTTTTATGTGTCATAAAAATACGTAAATTTGTACGAATTCCCATAAGACTCCCTGTTAATTAAATTAAAACATTAATACCTTTTAGTTGTACAAATTTAACTTAGTTATTTTAAGAGTTATATTAACCAGTCCTCTAAATTTTATTAAAATCTATTTTCTTGTTCAAAATCGAGAGAACTTCCTTAAGTACGCCAGACTGCATGTAGTCGTACCATTAAGGGGGCAAGCCTGGGTTAAAGTCTAAAAAAATAGAATTTAGTATAATTATTCTTTTTAATTATATATAATAAATTATTTTTTTTAATCTATAAAAAAAACTACTTTATGCATCAAAAATATACATAAAAAAACACATTTTAGCACCTCCCTAGCTTCTGTATTTTGATTTATAAGTCTGTAATATAATCGCAGGATTGAAATATCAATTTTTGTATATTGCCTCAGGGCACGTAGCACTACTCTGGAGCGCTTTGACCAAATGAATGAGAGAGTGGGGAAAATCTTATTTATATATATTTACACAGAATAAGTGGAGCAGATTGTTGAAAAATTTAAATTAACCCATTAATATCCATTTTTCAATAATTTTTTAATGATTTTTTAATGATTTTTCTAATTTTTCACATATTTTTGTATATAAAAATTAATTGAGTGTCTATTTTCGAAATCTGCTCCACTTATTCTATGTGAATATATATAAACAAGATTTTCCCCACTCTCTCATTCATTTCGTCAAAGTGTTCCAGAGCAGTGCTACGTGCCCTGGATGATATACAAAAATTGATATTTCAATCCTACGGTTATATTACAGACTTATAAATCAAAATACAAGAGTCAGGGAAGTGCTAAAATGTGAGTTTTTATGTATATTTTTTTTGTATAAAGTTGTTTTTTATGTAGATTTAAAAAAATAATTATATGTGACTAATTATACTAAATTCTAGTTTTTTAGACTTTAACCCAGGCTTGCCCCTTAAATGGTTCCCTGTGCACAGAGTCTAAAAATTCAATTATTAATTTACGCACGTGTCACAATTTACATTGATTGTAAATTACATATTACTATGTAATGAGATCATAAATTTTATTTTTCCAGGTCCTATTAAAATTAAAAAACCTCTGTAAGATTGTGATTGAGAACATCGGCATAGAAAATCCATTACAAATATTTAGAATATTAAATGCAGCAAAGTCCAGTAATCTAAAACATGTAATCTTCCATGAATAAAACTATTATGATTTCCATTATTAATTGTTTAATTCTTGTCAAATATCTCTGAAATTTATGGTCCAATTATTTTGCCCAAAGAACTCGACTGAGAGCTATTCAAAATCTACCTCTACAAGGAATTTTGAAGAGATTACGACAATTTTACTACCGTAATCGTTGGACATACAAAACTCATTTTTTTCATTTTTCAGGTTTTACGGTTATTTTAATAACCAAAGAACCGCGCTATCATAGTTTCTAGATTTTTATAACATGTATATTAATTCTCTTTCGAGTATACGGCAACGTGCGCCACATACTTTGGTCACAGTGTCACATAACCTGGAGAGCTCCGTATACTTCCAACGACAGTGGAGCAATTAAAATCGTAAGCCTTGCTCATCTAGTAAGCAAAATTTATAAGTTGAATTATATTCAAACTACAAACCAACTGTCAAATTTAAGTGACAGTATAATTAAATAATAAAACAGAAAACGTTTTAGCCCAGGTTTTAAGAGTCAAAAGGTGGCCACGATCGAGTGTGCAATAAAGTACCATAGGTAACAAGGGACGAAAGTAGATTTTTCTCTTGGGTGGTTACTGCTCGCACGAAATACTTGTTACATAATGTACTATTTTGTTTGTAAACTTTTGTATTTTGTAAACTTGTAAAATTTATATTTTAAATTTAAACTTGTTTAAAATTTACAAACTTGTTACATAATGTACTATTTTGTATCAGAGAAAAAAGCAGAGTGCTGTGATCGAACCCGAGCCCGTCGTGCGAGAAGCCAAAGTCTACAACCGCTACCCCAACGTTTACTTACACGAAAGATGTTTCAACTCGTCTACATATTTGCTCCACCTTGTTTTCTACCAATTTTTATTAAACTGACTCGTAAAAATTGCTGCCTTTCCTATTAAAGATTAGTGTTTTGAAAATTTAGTGTTAGTACTAAATTTTATATAAGTAATGTAGCAAATTTTATACCCGTATTTATGTATTTTTAAAAAGGTGTATACCATTAATTGCCAAAAATATATGAAATATTTTGTTAATTTGACTCTGTTGTTTTACTATCGAAATTTTTCAAAATGTATGTATTATTCCATAATCATGCCTGAATTATTAACGGACTACGTTTGTGTAAGGGCTCCATAAACTATTTTATATTAAAATATCTTGACCTTCATGACGAACAATTGTTATTTTTTCCAGTTTTCGGTAAAATCTCAACAATTGTCATTTTTTTAATAATAATCCTGAAACTTTTTGTGTAGCACATACATTGCTAAATGTATGCGTTTCACTTGTAGAATGTGGACAAATTTAGTTTATGACCCTATTGTAAAGTCTCAGATTGGCTGATTACTAGTATATACCTTAATCTGAAAAAAAAGCATGACATAATATTTTTTATTCGACAAAGTTTTTTTCTGATTATTAAAAACCCTTTAAAATGAGAACTAGATCATGATTGGCTAATCCTCTTGAATAAAATTGTATATTTTTTAAATATCAATAGAAACCAGTAATTTGTATTTTTGACAACCGGGGGATTCGCGAACTCAATATTATTCATATTGTTACAAATTGAATCATTACTTTATTCTAACAAAGCTTCTAAAAATATATGTACTATTTCGGGCTCCATAACTCTACATAAATTATTCGCTGACTACATTTTTGTGCTGGCTCCATAAACTGTTATATATCTAAATATCCCGGGCTCCATAAAGACGTTTAAGTCAATTGTAACGTTTAGTGCATGTCTTGATTAATTGAGCATTTACTCTAACATAAACCCTTTGGGGTAGGAATAATGTTATCTTATTGTTACAAAGTGAACCATTACTTTATTCTAACAAAGCTTCTAAAAATATATGTACTATTTCGGGCTCCATAACCCTACATAAATTATTCGCTGAATACATTTTTGTGCGGGCTCCATAAACTGTTATATATCTAAATATCCCGGGTTCCATAAAGACGTTTAAGTCAATTCTAATCTCTAGTGCATTTCTTGGTTAATTGAGCATTTACTCTAACATAAACCCTTTGCGGTGGGAATAATGTTATTTTATTCTTACAAATTAGACCATTCCTTTATTGTAAAATATTTTTCTTTCTGTAACAAAACTTCTTAAATTATATACATGGTTCCGAGCTCTATAAACTATTATATATGTAAATATCTCGGGCTGCATAAAGGTGTTTTATCCAATATTCGCTTGTGTCCCTGACTTGGTTTATTACACATTTACCCTTAATTTGTAGTAAAGATATCTATAGCACTGCGTGGCATAAATCCGCATTTATGTCACGCCTATCCGTGACATAAGAGTCCATTATTACATCGTGCTTCTCACCCTCGCAATCGGTCGAGCGAACTGGTCGGTGCAAATATGAACTGGTACCAACACGGAGAGAAATGTTTATAAAAAATTCATATATTTTTCACGAAAAATTGCTATACTGTTGCTCAATCGACAAATTTACATTCTACTTAATTTTAGTATAACTTTACCAATTTTGGCTAAAAACTAGATAGTAATGTGCAATTCACTATAAAAAAAAATTTTTTCGCAACATACGTTACCTACATATTTATTATCTTAGTCACTTGCATTATGAAACTAACATGTTGAACAATTTTTTATATAGAAAAAAAATCGGAAATGAGAATCGAACCCGAGCCTGTAAGACGGTAAGCCGGCAGTCTTACTGCTATGCCACGCCGAATTTTCTTAAAGAATACTTCGTCTCGTTTACATATGCTACAGCTCTCACAGCCGACGATCGCGTAATTGTTACTAATACTAACTATCAAGAATTGCTATAGATTTTATCAAATTTGTATACACTTATACCAATAATTGCTAAAAATATACTAAATAATATCTATAATACGAGTTTGTCTCCCTATTCGTAGAAATTACAGTAATTTTTGCATCAAAATTTCTCTCCGCGTAGTGGCACAGGTAGGCGTGAAATAACGGATTTATTCAGTCAGGGCTCTAAAATAATGTAAAATACACGTGTGATGAGTCATTCTTCACGGTATGGCGCTGATGAGCGCACTGGCTACGCTCGGTCGCTTGTACACGCCATGCCGTAAAGTACACGGAAAAAAAGTTTCTAGTTAAAATTACTCCTTCAACGACTAGAATTTAGTCTAGAGTATAAGAAAACGGAGACATCTCGAAATGTATCAATTTTTGGAATCCACTTTACTAAAGGGTCTTTTAGAATATCTAAAGTGGAAATTTACAATTAAACAAATTTCTTCGCTATCTATATTACCGTTCCACACTCACTAAATGGACCATCCATTGCTCTCGAAAATTGGGGCGGAAGTGCCATATATTTCCCGCAAATCTGATTTGCGGGTCAAAAGTAAATTTTGCGGTTGGAAAGTAAAATTTTTTTTTATATTTTTATAATATTATTTACTTTTTAATAAATCCATGAAAATAGTGGCTTTTTAAAACCATAAAGAATTTTAATTATGAAATATAAAAAAAAAATCTTTTTTTCAAAAAAAGAAAACGTTTTAGCCCCGCTTTTCAGAGTCAAAAGGTGGCCACGATCGAGTGTGCAATAAAGTACAATAGGTAACAAGGGACGAAAGTAGATTTTTCTCTTGGGTGGTTACTGCTCGCACGAAATACTTGTTACATAATGTACTATTTTGTTTGTAAACTTTTGTATTTTGTAAACTTGTAAAATTTATATTTTAAATTTAAACTTGTTTAAAATTTACAAACTTGTTACATAATGTACTATTTTGTATCAGAGAAAAAAGCAGAGTGCTGTGATCGAACCCGAGCCCGTCGTGCGAGAAGCCAAAGTCTGCAACCGCTACTCCAATGTTTACTTACACGAAAGATGTTTCAACTCGTCTACATATTTGCTCCACCTTGTTTTCTACCAATTTTTATTAAACTGACTCGTAAAAATTGCTGCCTTTCCTATTAAAGATTAGTGGTTTGAAAATGTAGTGTTAGTACTAAATTTTTTATAAGTAATGTAGCAAATTTTATTCCGGTATTTATGTATTTTTAAAAAGGTGTATACCATTAATTGCCAAAAATATATGGGTTGTTCTTGTACTTTTTTTAAAAAGTGTGCGCGGGGGGTTCGTCGATTTTGCCGACGATTTTTTTTATGAAAGTACATATAAAAAAAATAGCTTGTGCAAAATTTCAGCCCCTTATCTCATTCCTAATTCCGGCTGGAATTTTTTTAAACCCTGATTTTGACCGGTTTTTAGCCAGTTTTCAAAAAATTCTAAAAGGCTGAAATTTTAACAAAATGAGGTCGGTGAGGTCTCATTTTTTTGTCTTTCTTCAAATTTTAAGAAAAAAAATACACTGATATGAAATGATGATTTAGGTTTTATTGGCGATCTGTGATATGGCCATTGCATTTCATCATTTTTAGATCATCTTTAAACCTCTATATCTCGTAACTGGTTCCACATTTTTGAGCTCACTAGGTCTCATTTTTTTTGTCTCAACGGGACCTTTAATTTCTTTTTTTGAGGACCTAAATTGATTGAATAGACTTCAAGATACAGCCTTTTGAAGTTGACGTTTTTATCAAAAATCGTGAAAATCAACCGTGTTCATGGTCACAGTGTCAACCGAATTTTAATTAAAAATCATTAACAAAATTATTTTTCATTAGAATATGATGTTATCTAACTATATTCTTTTCCTATCATAGGAAAAAGTAAAAAAATAATTTTTTGTCCAGCATTATAATATCTAATTTTTCGATACCTAAAATAATCAAAAATGGCTCTCTACTGACATGAATTCTACCATCTTATAATTATTTTTGACACGTATACGTAACATAGATACAAAGGTGGTTCCTAGACCTTTAAAATCCGTAGTCGCTGATTTTTCTAGGATCACTAGAGCCAAAGTTATGGCCGTTTTTATAAAAAAATATTTTTCAAGTGGTAAAATTAGAGCTTGTGAAATATAGGAAAAGTTTTATTTACAAGATCAACCATAAGTTTTCCATAATTGTCCTAAAAAAGTGCTGAGGCTGCATATTTTGAAGATCTTAGGCCGTGTCTACACTATGCGAGAAGCACGTGCGATCAGCCCAAGCGATGCGAGCAAGCAATGCGTGTTGGACAAAATATTTAAAATAGTTAAAATGATAAATAATATCATTTCACTACGATATTATTGACGATATTATTTATCGCTAAATATAGATCTACTAACTGATCAACTACGATTGTTCGGGATTGAAGTATCCAAAGTGCCCGCTAGATGGCAAGCGTCCGATGCGCTTCCACTATGAAAAACATCACCCAGCGGGCTTAAATAGAGTCCTGCGGCGCCTTGTCGCTACGTGCTTTATGCACATTCCTTTTACCTTACCACTTTCCGGTTTACCTATACAATGCCTTATTGCCTGTTTACTCGTACGCATAAGCGTTTATACCTTTTTCTGCAATCAACTTTCACTTTCGAGTAGAGTTGGTTGCATAGACTCTTGAAGTCTAATTTTCCCGTTTATTTCTTCTCGCTGACAAACCCTAATAATATAAACTCACGTTTACGTTCAATCGTATACAACGATATTGTTTATCATTTTAAGTATTTCAAGTACTTTGTGCAAAACGTATGGCCTGTCGCATGCGCGCACCGGTTGCGCTTCTCGCATACCTAGTATAGACATGGTCTTAAATGCAGGTTTTCTATAGTTTTACGTGCGTTATACGTATAAGCTCAGGTTAAATGAAACATACATAGATAGTTTCATTAACCTGTGTTGACGTAAGTTAATAGATGACAGACATCCATTTTTCTGTGCGAGACACCCGTGAACCCGTCTTCCGTTACACGACACACGGCACGGAATGTCCTTAAACAATGAGTACAAGTTACAATAAAAAATGAAATGAATATTTCTAAGTAGAATTGTGAAGGTAGTTGAGCAGAACTATTACCAAGTATATCAGTATTGGTTCGGTTGAGTTTTATAAATTGTACAATTGTGTTTTGTAAGTGTTATCTTCTCAGGAATTGAAAGAAAATGATGTACTATATTGGTGAATTGCATGAGGATGATAAATGTCATTTAGAGTATTACACAAGAAATAAATCTCTTAATCTAATTAGTAATCTTAGTAATGAATTAAAGCTGTATTTATCATTTAGGATTAAAAATTTTGATATTAATGTAGAAAATAAATTTATTTGCGACCATCATCTTCATAAATATGATACTCGATATACAAGTAGACAAAGGAAGTGTTGCAATTGTTTTAATAATCATTCAAAATCCATTGAGAATAATTTAGTAATGATTAGTGCTGATAATTGTGATAAATTTCGTAACATTTGTAATATAAATTTAGATCCAGGTAATAAGTACTGTAAAAACTGTGAGTTCAAAATTACATCAATAATAACAAAAAATGCAGAAAAAGATGAATACACTGGAGATGATGGTTTAAAGGTAAATAATAAGGAGCAGCTTTCTTCAAGTAGTCAAGTTTCTTCAAGTAGCCAAGTGTGTACATCAGAAAGTTCAGAAGATATATTATTGAGCCAAGGATTTCAACGTTTAAATAAAACGCTCGATGGATTTGATGAACCTCCTCTTAAACGAGAGAAACTTAGTGATTATCGCTTGGAAAATAAAACATACAGTGTTTTAGAATCAATGAATACGAAATTTTATACAACAGTTAATAAAACATTGAATCTTAATTTGCCAACTCCATGCAATCTTAAACGGCTACAAGAGGATAGTATGTCATTTCACGGAATGATTGAAAACATAATTAAGTGTTATAATGAAGAAACTAATTTTGGTAAAAAAATATCGTTATTGACATTACTTCCAAATCATTGGAAATTTGAACAAGCAAAACATTATTTCCAATGTTCACGTTATATGTTTAATAAAGCAAAAGAACTTAAAATTACTGTAGGTAAGTTAAAAAATGGGTTGTAATAAATTCTTAATGTCTTGATTATAGACATAGTGTAAACATATAGAATCGATAATCCTTTATACATTAGGTTACATATATTATATTACACTTGAGAATTATTAATAGAAAATTTTAGTTTAATTTATTAAAATCAATGTAATTTTTGTTCAAGCAACTATAATGATAAAGGGTACCCCTATAAAATATGTAATTTAAAATTCTCATAATTTTTTATTTATATTACTCATGTATTATTACTTAAGTATTATTATTTATGTATTACTTACGTATTGCTTACGTATTGCTTAAGTATTGTTTACGGATTAAGTAAAATAATACATGAATTGTAATTTAAACATTTAAATGAAATCCGATTTAATTAGAAAGAATCTATATTTGAGAAATCTCAATGTTCTCTCTGTTTACAAGCTGTAATCTCATATTTTTTTTTTACTTTTTTACATTGAGGAACGGGAGAAAAAAATAATTTCCAAATAATGCGATTTTTAGGCCTTACTGGTATAAGGAGGGGAGATAGGTCCCCGGAAAAATCGTAGAAAATTCTTTTTTTAGTATACTTCTATGAAATCACTGTCATTTTTCGCTTTCATTAATAGTGGCATTTTGCCTATCTTAACATGGGGTACCCTTCGTTATTCATTATTAGATAAAAAATAATAAAGTAATTATTGGATTTTAAAAGAACTAATAAAATTAATATAAAAAAAATAAATAAAAAAAATAAATTAATTCTAAACTATTTCTTTTCTTCCAATATAACAAGTCATAGAAAGTAAAATAGAATAAACATTGAGCTAAATTTTATTGTCTTGATAATCGTTAAATTAAAAAAAATAATATTGTTATTATGATTTTATTTTGTGATTAAGTATACACTATTTGAAATTAATTTCAAAATATATTTTTCCAGGTGTCTTAGGAACTATTAAGCGTAAAGTGTACAGCGTTCATTCTAATGAAGTTAGAGAATCTGTAACTCAGTATTATAGAGATGGAAACAATAGTAGAATATGTAGCGGCATTAAAGATTGCATCAGTGTTAAAAATCCTATTACTAATATCACAGAGAAGTTACAAAAAAGAGTGTTGATGTATGATTTGAAGGATCTATACAACAATTGGGTGGAAGAAGAATATGAACAGCATTTTAAAGATCAGCGCAAACCAGGTTTCAGTATATTTGCTTCTTTAAGGCCAAAAGAATATATTAGTGCTGGAGCACCTGGTACACATACAATTTGTGTATGTCCTATACACCAAAATGTCAAATTAAAATTGTCTGCCATCAACAAAAATTTAGCCTACCGAGTAATTTTAAATGATTGTGTTTGTTCAACAGATTGGAGCGATTGTATGCTACATCTTTGTGAAAACTGTCCTGGTAAAGCAGAAATTCTGAAAATATTGGAATCAAGCTCATGCGAAGATGTTTCAGAGATTGAATATCATAATTGGGTAAATAATGCTGAATCACAATCTAATAATAGAGTCAGTCTTATTATGGTAAAAGAACCTACAAGAAATTTTATTATAAATTTAGCCAATAACTTATGGGAGTTAACAAAGCATCATTATGTGACTGAAATGCAAAAATGTTATTTAAAACATTGCAAAACAATTATTACTCCAGATACTTCAAGATTTTGCTGAAAATTTCTTATTTGTTTGTCAAGACTCGATCCAAGCATTTTATTTTAATAATACACAAGCAACTGTACACCCGTTTGTAATGTATTATAAAGAAGACAATAACGACAAATTACAAACCTTATCTGTATGTGTTATTAGTGATTGTTTAAAACATGATGCTTGTGCAGTTAACACTTTTCAAGGGCAACTCATTGCACTTCTAAAACGAGATTTTCCGTTTATTGAGAATGTACATTATATGTCAGATGGAGCAACTACCCAATACAAAAACAAGTAAGAGTACTTTTATTGTAGTATATTAATGCGTATTATATGAACAAAATAGACACCTTTAGATTTTTGTTCATTAAATGGCCTGAAAAAATTTAATTTTAATTATTAAGAATATGTCAAAATAATATTCTGAAAGTATATTTAATTTGTGTGAAAAACTATTTTGAGACCCAGAACATCAAAATCCATAAAGATCCTGGACCTGCAGGTTACACCCGAGTAAAAATTTTACATTATGCAGAAAACAGCTTTAAAGATAAAATTACTAAAACAGTTCTTTATTTTTTCTGTATATCAAATTTAAAAAAAGCAACAACTTCTACGATGCAAGTTCAAACAATTTGTATTATTATGTACACAATATTAAACAGATTTATTTTATTTTTTATAATTTTTACCTTCAAGATAGTATTTATTTACTGTAGGAACAATTTCATTAATATCTGCCATCATGAGGAGGATTTTGGCTTAAAAGTTAAGTCGCACAACTTTTTTTCTACTAGCCATGGGAAAAGTCCGTGTGATAGATGTGGAGCAGTGGTTAAACGAACAGAACGCAGGGCATCCTTACAAAGAACATCAGAATAACCAATTTTAAATCCAAAAGACATGTATGATTACGTTAGTGAAAATATTGATGGAATAAGGTAAAAATAATATAATTTAGATTTTTTGACTATATTATTTGATTATGTATTTGAATAATAAATCATTATGTGTTATAAAAATATAGAATATTTGGCTTTTAGATCTATTTGGGTGAGTCAAGAAACAATTGAGAAAAGGCGTAAAGTACTAGAATGCCGTTTTAAATTGACCCGAACTATACAGAATACAAGAAAATATCACTTCTTTATACCCATTGATGATTCAACATTAAAAGCAGAACTTACTTCATTTGATAATGGTTATAAAATAGTTAAAATAAAATGAATATTACAAAAAAAATTTTACTTAAATTCTTATTTTCAACTTTAATTATCTATAAAGTCTGCATAGGTAATTTAATCAACCTAAAGCCATTACTATCGCTTGCTCGCGTCGCATGCGCGCATGGCTTGCTCGCATCGCTTGGGCTGATCGCACGTGCTTCTCGCATAGTGTAGACACGGCCTAAGATCTTCAAAATATGCAGCCTCAGCACTTTTTTTAGGACAATTATGCCAAACTTATGGTTGATCTTGTAAATAAAACTTTTCTTATATTTCACAAGCTCTAATTTTACCACTTGAAAAATATTTTTTTATAAAAACGGCTATAACTTTGGCTCTAGTGGTCCTAGAAAAATCAGCGACTACGGATTTTAAAGATCTAGGAACCACCTTTGTATCTATGTTACGTATACGTGTCAAAAATAATTATAAGATGGTATAATTCATGTCAGTAGAGAGCCATTTTTGATTATTTTAGGTATCGAAAAATTAGATATTATAATGCTGGACAAAAAATTATTTTTTTACTTTTTCCTATGATAGGAAAAGAGTATAGTTAGATAACATCATATTCTAATGAAAAATACTTTTGTTAATGATTTTTAATTAAAATTCGGTTGACACGGTGACCATGAACACGGTTGATTTTCGCGATTTTTGATAAAAACGTCAACTTCAAAAGGCTGTATCTTGAAGTCTATTCAATCAATTTAGGTCCTCAGAAAAAGAAATTAAAGGTCCCGTTGAGACAAAGAAAAATGAGACCTAGTGAGCTCAAAAATGTGGAACCAGTTACGAGATATAGAGGTTTAAAGATGATCTAAAAATGATGAAATGCAATGGCCATATCACAGATCGCCAATAAAACCTAATTCATCATTTCATATCAGTGTATTTTTTTTCTTAAAACTTGAAGAAAGACAAAAAAATGAGACCTCACCGACCTCATTTTGTTAAAATTTCAGCCTTTTAGAATTTTTTGAAAACTGGCTAAAAACAGGTCAAAATCAGGGTTTAAAAAAAATCCAGCAGGAATTAGGAATGAGATAAGGGGCTGAAATTTTGCACAAGCTATTTTTTTATATGTACTTTCATAAAAGAAATCGTCGCAAAATCGACGACCCCCCCGCACACACTTTTTAAAAAAAGTACAGGAACAACCCATATGAAATATTTTGTTAATTTGACTCTGTTGCTTTACTATCGAAATTTTTCAAAATGTATGTATTATTCCATAATCATGCCTGAATGATTAACGGACTACGTTTGTGTAAGGACTCCATAAACTATTTCATATTAAAATATCTTGAACTTCATGACGAACAATTGTTATTTATTCCAGTTTTCGGTAAAATCTCAACAATTGCCATTATTTTAATAATAATCCTGAATCTTTTTGTGTAGCACATACATTGCTAAATGTATGCGTTTCACTTGTAGAATGTGGACAAATTTAGTTTATGATCCTATTGTAAAGTCTCAGATTGGCTGATTACTAGTATATACCTTTATCTGAAAAAAAGCATGACATAATATTTTTTATTCGACAAAGTTTTTTTCTAATTATTAAAAACCCTTTAAAATGAGAACTAGATCATGATTGGCTAATCCTCTTGAATAAAATTTTATATTTCTTAAATATCAATAAAAATCAGTATTGTTACAAATTGAATCATTACTTTATTCTAACAAAACTTCTAAAAATATATGTACTATTTCGGGCTCCGTAACCCTACTTAAATTATTCGCTGCCTACGTTTTCTTTCGGGCTCCATAAGCTATTGTACATCAAAAAGTCCCGGGCTCCATAAAGATATTTCATTGAATTGTAACCTTTAGTCCATGACTTGGTTAATTGAGCTTTTACCCTAACATACACCCTTTGGTTGAAAGAATGTAATTTTATTGTCACAAATTGAACCTTTCCTTATTGCAAAATGTTTATTTTTCTGTAACAACTGACTACGTTTATGTGCGGGCTCCATAAACTGGTACATATCTAAATATCCCGGGCTCCATAAAGACGTTTAAGTCAATTATAATCTCTAGTGAATTTCTTGGTTAATTGAGCATTTACTCTAACATAAGCCCTTTGCGGTAGGAATAATGTTACCTTATTGTTACAAAGTGAACCATTACTTTATTCTAACAAAGCGTCTAAAAATATATGTACTATTTCGGGCTCCATAACCCTACATAAATTATTCGCTGACTACATTTTTGTGCGGGCTCCATAAACTGTTATATATCTAAATATCCCGGGCTCCATAAAGACGTTTAAGTCAATTGTAACGTTTAGTGCATGTCATGATTAATTGAGCATTTACTCTAACATAAACCCTTTCAGGTAGGAATAATGTTATCTTATTGTTACAAAGTGAACCATTACTTTATTCTAACAAAACTTCGAAAAATATATGTACTATTTCGGGCTCCATAACCCTACATAAATTATTCGCTGACTACATTTTTGTGCGGGCTCCATAAATTGTTATATATCTAAATATCCCGGGCTCCATAAAGACGTTTAATCCAATTATAATCTCTAGTGCATTTCTTAGTTAATTGAGCATTTACTCTAACATAAACCCTTTGCGGTAGGAATAATGTTATCTTATTGTTACAAAGTGAACCATTTCTTTATGCTAACAAAGCTTCGAAAAATATATGTACGGTTTCGGGCTCCATAACCCTACATAAATTATTCGCTGACTACGTTTTTGTGCGGGCTCCATAAACTGGTACATATCTAAATATCCCGGGCTCCATAAAGACGTTTAAGTCAATTGTAACGTTTAGTGCATGTCTTGATTAATTGAGCAGTTACTCTAACATAAACCCTTTGCGGTAGGAATATTGTTATCTTATTGTTACAAAGTAAACCATTACTTTATGCTAACAAAGCTTCTAAAAATATATGTACTATTTCGGGCACCATCACCCTACATAAATTATTCGCTGACTACGTTTTTGTACGGGCTTCATAAACTGGAATCTATCTAAATATCCCGGGCTCCATAATGACGTTTAATCCAATTATAATCTCTAGTGCATTTCCTGTTTAATTGAGCATTTACTCTCACATAAACCCTTTGCGGTGGGAATAAAGTTATTTTATTGTTACAAATTAGACCATTCCTTTATTGTAAAATATTTTTCTTTCTGTAACAAAACTTCTTAAATTATATATATCGTTCCGGGCTCTATAAACTATTATATATGTAAATATCTCGGGCTGCATAAAGGTGTTTTATCCAATATTAGCTTTTGTCCCTGACTTGGTTTATTACACATTTACCCTTAATTTGTAGTAAAGATATCTATAGCACTGCGTGGCATAAATCCGCATTTATGTCACGCCTATCCGTGACATAAGAGTCCATGATTACATCGTGCTTCTCACCCTCGCAATCGGTCGGGCGTACTGGTCTGTGCAAATATGAACTGGTACCTACACGGAGAGAAATGTTTATAAAAAATTCATATATTTTTCACGAAAAATTGCTATACTGTTGCTCTATCGACAAATTTACATTCTACTTAATTTTAGTATAACTTTAACAATTTTTGCTAAAAACTAGATAGTAATGTGCAATTCACTATAAAAAAAAATTTTTTCGCAACAAACGTTACATACATATTTATTATCTTAGTCACTTGCATTATGAAACTAACATGTTAAATCATTTTTTATATAGAAAAAAAATCGTAAACGAGAATCGAACCCGAGCCTGTAAGACGGTAAGCGGGCAGTCTTACTGGTATGCCACGCCGAATTTTCTTAAAGAATACTTCATCTCGTCTACATATGCTACAGCTCTCACAGCCGACGATCGCGTAATTGTTACTAATACTAACTATCTAGAATTGCTATAGATTTTATCAAATTTGTAAACACTTATACCAATAATTACTAAAAATATACTAAAGAATATCTATAATACGATTTTGGCTCCCCATTCGTAGAAATTATAGTAATTTTTGCATCAAAATTTCTCTCCGTGTAGTGGCACAGGTAGGCGTGTAATAACGGATTTATTCAGGCAGGGCTATAAAATAATGTACGATACACGTGTCATGAGTTGTTCTTCACGGTAGGGCGCTGATGAGCGTACTGGCTACGCTCGGTCGCTTGTACACGCCATGCCGTAAAGTACACGGAAAAGAAGTTTCTAGTTAAAATTACTCCTTTAACGATTAGAATTTAGTCTAGAGTAGAAGAAAACGGAGACATACTCGAAATGTATCAAATTTTGGAATCCACTTTACTAAAGGGTCTTTTGGAATAACTAAAGTGGAAATTTACAATTAAACAAACTTTTTCGCTATCTACATAATGTTGAACCGAGTTACTAGAGGTAGTTGATGAATATCGGTTGGGAAGATCAAGAGCCAGCACGGCAGCAACCCACATGCCCCAAGCAACTCGAAAAGATCGTGAGCACATTGTTTCCAAAACAGGAGTCCTTCACCTATCAGGTGGAGCAATAAGACGAAGACATCCCTCTGATCAACCGAGGGGAGTTACTTCGAGCGAATAACAGAGTCGGGAACAACAGGGCGCCGGGGATGGACAACATCCCCAACGTGGCGCTGAAAACGGGAATAAAGGCAGCTCCCGATATGTTCCTAGATATATACAATACTTGTCTTGCAGAGGGAATTTTCCCAGAGCGTTGGAAGTGGCAAAGACTCGTGTTCTTGCCCAAGAACAACAGGCCGCCGGATGATCCTTCATCCTATCGCCCATTGTGCATGCTGGATACATCGGGAAAAATCTTGGAACAATTTATTTTTAACCCGATTGAGGCAGTTGTTGGACAGCTTCCAGCGGACAATCAGTATGGCTTCAGAAAGGGTAGATCAACCCTAGATGCCATCAACCAAGTCATTGGTAAAGGGAAGGAGGTAATCTCTGGAGTGCGGTGGAATTGTGAGAGTAAGAAATACTGCTTGCTGGCAGCTCTCGATGTTAAAAATGCCTTTAATTCAGCTAGATGGAAAAATGTCTGCCTAGCATTGGATAGACTCGGCATACCGACGTAACTGAAGCAGGTGATTAAAAGCTACCTGGAAAATCGACTACTTGTGTACAATACAGAAGAGGGTCCGAAATACTACCAAATCACTGGCGGAGTCCCACAAGGCTCGATGTGAGGGCCCCCCCTGTGGAACATCGTGTACGATGATATGCTCAAGATCAAGCTGCCACCAGGAGGCGTGATAGTGGCCTCCGCGAACGTCGCGGGGCTAGTCATCACTGGAAAGACCCTAGAGGAGATCCAGCGTATTTTTGGAGAATGCTACGAAGCTGTGTAACAGTGGATGGGGTCAGTCGGCCTTAAACTGGCTGACCACAAAATAGAGGATGTGCTCTTCACGAGCAGGAAGCAAGTGCAGAACATCACTCTCGACGTGGGGCAGTGCCCTATCATGTCTCAGCCTTGCATTAGGTATCTGGGAGTGATGCTGGATGCAAGACTCTACTTCAAGCCCCACGTAGAGCATGCTGCAGTCAAAGCAGCTAAAGTGGCCACAGCATTAGCGAGGCTCATGCCAAACATCGGTAGACCTCGGAAACCCCGTAGGAAACTCCTAGCGTCAGTAGTGATCTCCATACTCACGTATGGAATAGCCATCTGGAGTGAAGCCCTCAAGATCAAGGAAGATCGACGGAGGATCGCAGCAGTCAACCGGCTCAGCGCCCTTAGGGTATCCTGCGCTTTCCGCACGATTTCTGACGAGGCCGTGTGTGTTATCGCGGGAATGATGCCCATCGAGGTACTGACAGTAGAGAGGAAGCGGCTGTATGAGCAGCGAAGTACTACCCCAGAGGAACAAGAGGAGAACAAGAAGAATATAAGACAGAATAGCCTCCAAAGATAGCAGGAGAAATGGGATGCATTTGAGAAGGGGAAGATGGACATATCGCCTCATTCTCCGGGCCGATGGTTGGGTGAATCGCAAAGACGGAGAGGTAAACTATTACCTGACTCAGATGCTCTCAAATCACGGATGCTTTAGGGCTTTTCTTTACCGCTTTAAGCACGAGGAGGTACCACAGTGCCCGGCAGGATGCGGAGTACCTAAAGATGCGGAACGTGTATGCTTCTGGTGTTCGCGCTTCACTGACGAGAGAAAGAAACTGGAAGACGCACTGGGATCAACACCGGAGCCAGAGACCCTCGTGGAATTGATGTTGACAACGGAGAAAAAGTGGTCTGCGGTCAGCAGTTTCGCCACAACTGTTATGAAGAGTCTCCGAGAAGAGGGGCAGGAGCGCGGAAAGACGAGGAGACCAACAACAACGGTTCCCCGTAACAAGCAAAGGAAAATCTGAAAATGTGGAAGAGCTGAACAGCTGAGGCCGCCCCCGCGAAGTAATGCTTAGCGACGATTCTCCGGGGGCAACAACAGGCCAATGACGATGAGGTTAGGGTTTTAGTCGGTAGGGCAGAATAGCAGAGTCCGGCACACGGGTAAAACACCCACACACACACACACACACACACGCACGAACGTACGCACGCACACACACACACGCACGCACACGCACACACACACGCACACATATATGTATGTATGTTCAAACATCATGTATTGAAAAGAGCAAGAATAAATTTTGAGAAAATTGAAAATTCGGATTTTTGACCAGCAATAACAAAAAAAAACAAAAAAAATGAGACCTGTCCGGTTGAAATGAATCTAGTAGAAGCTGAGATACCGACGTACATACACACACACACACACACACACACACACACACACACACACACACACACACACACACACACACACACGCACACACACTCACACATACACACATCCATACAGACATTTTTCAAACACGGTGTATTTTGTATTTTGATTCCAAGCACCTCGAAAAACAATTATAACAGCTGGAGGCAAAATTAGATGTAAAAAATCATGTTTTTTGAGAAAAATCATAAAAAATTCGTATTAGATGGAAGATCGAGAAAAGAAACCTCTAGAAACGAACATTGAAAAAAAAGCTCCGGCGTCTTGATTACAATCTGCTGCATCAAAATCATCAGAACATTTTTGTCCCAGCCGTCGTTTATGGGTTAAGAAGTAGAGGCGCGCAGTGCAGACATTACTTCTCTCAGGCGAAGCTTTATCTTCTGAATATGTTATTCTTTAATAATATTTGAAGCACGGAACACTCATTTTTGCCTTGAAAAATATAGTTTTCCTATCATCGTGTGCACAGTTCGAGTTTGCACACGTATTTGCGTGCACAAAAAATACTATACGATACTCATGCGCTGCGTAGGTGATCGTGCGGTAATCGCCTGCTTTACGCACTCGTATCGTAATATCCTATTATTATTACAGTAAAATATTGTACGCATTGAAGCTATATTTATCATGATTAGGTATGGTTTAACGAGAAATAGATAGATGTAAGGATTCTATTGGCAGCAAAGTTATAATGAATATAGACGAGTAGGCGTCTCTGGTAACCTGGACGAAACGCCCTTTTTTCGTAAGAGAATTTCATTATTTCGTTTTTTCTAGATCCTTATACTTTGAAGGATGAAATCGATTACGATTTAATCTTCTCGAATGTTTGTTTCCTGCTCTGATCTTCCTATCTTTCTCCATGATTTCGATAGCTGGGCCATTCAAAACATTTATATTTATTAACCTGAAATAGTTTACACCTACACATGTGTACATATTTTTCTCAAAGCATTATTATCTTATAGCAATTTACAACATAGGTAAATAATTTTGTTTCTTAATGTATCCAGCACATTCATTACGAGTTCAATATGCCGGACCTAAAGGAATTTACTCTCTGCATGTGGACAACGTTCTCGAATCACACCAACGATCACCCGCTATTCTCGTATACAGGTAACTTATTTATATTTATTTTTAGACTGTACAGAGTTTAAAATTTGGAAGCTTTCGTAAATACGCTTTTAAGCTGTTTAAACTTAACTAGGCTTTCCTTATTTCCTTAGAGATTCGAACAATAAAATCATCAACTTATATACTCCAAAATTATTTTTAATAAAAGCAGTATAAATATCCCTATTATCCTTGTTTAGTTTACGCAAATTTATGCAATGAGATTGAAACCAGCTCTCTGGTCGCTCAATTAGACTAGGTCTAGCGCAGACTCACTTTTAGCCGAGTACGCTCTCAATAATTCGAAGTCTACTAAAAACCGCTGCCAATTCATTGGTATGTGGCTTCCTCAAACTCAATTTAATGATACCTTTAATTAATTTTTAATGTGAAAATTTAAAATTATTACACCCATTTATGACATATTTCTAATACATTCATTTATGAAGATTAAAAAGTATTAGTTTTTAAATTATGTATAAAACATAAATAAAATAAAATGTATGATTTAATTTTCGACGTATAAAATAGCACATTGTGTAACTAGTACCGTATAGTTGCCAATAGCGCACAGGACCACTAGGCACACGAGCGTAGCGAGTGCAACATGTCGCCCCGTGCGCTACAGGCAACGAGGTCCTATATAGCACTGATTGTTGGAGCAATATTGCCTTGATGTTGCTTTGACATATTCGCCATAATCGCGAATATTCCCTTAAGATTAGTAAATATGACTGCCGTCAGGCAATATTGCTGCAAACCATGATTTCGGTTTTCCCATTTCTTTTGTAAAATGATGGATTAGGATATTCGTGATAGCAATATTGCAGCAATATTCATCCAATATTTGAGACCGCCTGACAAATATTATATTTATAATTATACTTCTTGCCGATTTTTCTTTCGATTTTGGAATACTGCAACAACATTCCCCTAACACTTAATAACCCCAGAGGAACATTAAATTTGAAGTGTTTATTTTTGGAAAATAAAATTAAAACAAAATTAATTTATTTCACGCAGATATCGCGTAAAATTTTGAGTCTCCATTCTAAGGGGGATATCAAAAACAAGGCAAGCATTGTAAATCGAACTCTTCGTAAAGAGTCATGTGTACGGTTAAATTACACGGCTTATATACTCTCGTCCACCCAGCATATCCACAGAAAGCACTACTGGCGCACCACATAGCGGCGATAAAGAGAATCTTATAATGGGCGGCTCTCGATAAGCAACCTTCGGCAAACAAAGAGCCCGAAGCACAACACGGAAAGAAAAATGCTGTATCGTTAACTGGAGATTCAGGCCAAAACGACCTGAGTGACTAGGGTAGGCAGCATAAAGCTAGCAGAACTGAAGTCTCCGGTAGTTTCTGCATGACAGTTAATAGTAAAAATTTTTTGCACGTTCATCAATTCTAAACAGTCGATTTTGGTTATCTAAATTATAATAGAAAAGAATATTACAATTATAATTAACTTATGTAAATCGCATATAAGCAATGTAAAGTTAATTTTTTTGCGTGCAAATACTGTTTGCATCTTCTAACCACAAAAAACATGCGACTGTTATTTTTACGTTTACGGAGGACGCAGGCAAAAACGGCCTGAGAGCGGCATTCGGCGCTTGGCTATATGCACTAACGTTGGCGGAGGAAAATAAGGTTATATTTACACAATTTTTCTCTCCGTGAAGGCTTGCTTTGTTTCTGGTATTCCCTTTACATTGGAGAAATTTTGAAATTCAACACCATGTCTCTGTGAAATAAATTAATTTTGTTTTGAAATTTTGATTTTAAACATAAATCCTTCAAATTTAATGTTCCTCTGATGCAATTAAGTCTTAGGGGAATATTGTTGTGAAAGAAAAATCTGCAATAAGTATAATTATAAACATTGTTGTGTGAGTTCACCCTTGGCACCATCTATAGGTGGCAAAAGGTACCATCGCCAACGTGCGACGGCAGTCGCGTTCCTGGAGCAGGAAGCCAAGCACAAACGTACGCGACAACCGTAAGGTGTGTTTAATATCAAACCCATACCCTCCTATTTTTCCCACTACATAGTGCTAAGAATGGTTTCTCAAGTAAAACAAAAAAAAGGAATAAGTTTTTAGGATGGCAGGCGAAGGTAACACACCAAAAACGACAAATACAATTGAAGTTAGTCCGGAAGTATAACAGCCGAATGAGTTTGATTTTACGAAGTCAGAGTTATGGCTATTATGGATCAAAAGGATTGATATATATATATATATATATATATATATATATATATATATATATATGGGGCATTCTCTGTCAACGCGACACCCCCTCTGCCCAGAACAATTTTGATCCAAATGAGGTCTACCTAGGCTCAAATGAAAGCTCTTGACTTCTACTTTCGAACGCCGTCTGGCGATTCCGAAAATTCAAAATGGCGGATCCAATATGGCGGCTGAAAGTCTCGGAATGATGGAAAAACAAGTTTTTCTTCACTCTAATAACGAATCTGATACGAAAATTGTTATTTCTTGCCACTAATATGAAGTTAGCGACATATTTTCTTACTACTACCGTTCAAACCGAGCGGTTAAAATTATATTTCAAGGTCATTTTGAAGGTCAAAAGTTATTTTCTGGATTTTCGGACTAGTATTCCACGAAACTAGTAGAAAACTTGATTACGATCATAACTAGACTTGACCTTGGATCATTTTTCAATGTCATGATTTCTGTCTCTGCATAATTAATGTTTTGTTGAACGTAACCTCCTATGAGACATTTGTTCCTTTGTGCATATCGTGGGACCGGCGATCTAAAAATTTCATGTATAAAATCCTTAGAGAAGATAAAGTTCCACAATAGAACTATCAAGTAGTTTTAGCATAACCCATTCTGAACCACGTGGAGGTACTGCTTCTCTCAGAACATAAAAAAAATTAAAAAAAAAGGAGGATAAAAAATAGAAAAACTTGAATATTATAAAAAAAATTCAGTATATTTTCCCACTGAAAATTAAAGTAGAACAGATGCAGACTTAGCAGCATTCGAGTACCTTTTCATGATAACTTTCCCGTCACTTGATAATTGAAAAGGATGATGTTTAAGAATCTGTGGGACAGGTAATGCATCTTGAAACCTACGATTGAGTTTCCTTTTGAATTTATCATGTTCAGTCTGCGTAAAATAAAAAATCCTTATATTTTCAAAATGATTTTTAGCCCACTTCATAAGAGATGTGTGCATCAGAATAGCATCTTTCGGTTTCGCCTTCAAGCTAGCTCTATAAGCTTCTCTTTTAAATATTGCACCAAGACCATCATAACAGCTTTTACCATGAGCAGTGGCGCAAAAATGCCACTCTGCCTCAATACCAAAATCCTTCTCATGATGAAGAAGATTTGCTATCTGAAAGCGGTTCTTGAAATGCTGTTTTGCTCCATCTGTCAAGTAAATAATCTTTTTAAGTTTTTTTATTTTTCTCTTGATTTCTGGAATCAATAAATTCTCAATAGTATAGACAGAAGAAGTGTCATGCTTTAAACTATTCGACAAGAATACACAACTTTCATGCTTCAGCTCTGAATATTCTTTATAATAGTAAATAGCTGGAAAAACAGTGCACTGGTCATTATTAAAATGGAAGGCTTGAGATGCATCTTGAACTGCAAAAGAGTAATTCTCAGAATAGTCGAACATTACCAGTACTTCTCCATTGCCTAGATTACTTTTTGTTTGAGCAATGAAATTACCTTGTTCTTTGGCAATATATGAGTGGGGTTTGAATATCGCCAATTTGGCATATAATTCATCAACAAATTCTTCAACGGGTAGAGTTAAATTCTGCAAAGTTGATCTATCCGTTCCTGACCACGCACAGTACTCAATTTGTGAGATATTTGCCCCATCCAATATTTCAAGTAAACGAGACGTAAGATTTTCAGAACCAGGGCATCCATCGAACATTCATCCAAGTGACAGTCAGGTGTGGGATTCTTACACATAATTTGCTGTAAACAATCTTTATAACTACAAATGGGTTCTTCTTGATTTTTTCGTGAGCTTCTGAATATCGATTGCATCCAACATCAATTTACAATTTTGATGAATGGTGCAAACGCAGACGCTATGCGTTCCTCTAGCACCAGCAAGAACACAATGTTTTGGTCGTAATTTCGCGAAAGTACTGAATCCTACTTGCACTGTTGGTTCTGCTATCTTGAATAATTCGCAAAGTTCTCGTAAATCGAAATATAAAAGACGTTTCTGCACCTGAGCCCGCTTTCCATCAATAATAACAGAGACAGTATCTTTTTGACCCGGCATCATCCGACTGTGCAGATCGTTATTATAACATTCAACAATGACTTCTATTACTGCCTTTGACAAAGTTTTACCATGTTTAGCCGTTGTTGTTTTCATATTCGTTGTTGCCTTCGTTATCTCTTGTACCAATAGATGAAATGGGAGATCCACATAACTTTCTACACTTACTACAAATTTTTGAATTATCTGGCAAATCTGGAAATCTTCGTTTTAAGTTGTTCGACAACCAGCGTAAATCATTACCTATGTGACCCTTACCATTGAGAGGGTTGATACAACGATCGACCGTGCTACAGTAGACATATTCAATCCATCTAAGTAAGTGATAATACTCGAATATAATAACGTAGGACTGTTAGAACAGGTGCTGTGAAAAATGTCTTCGAATTAATTTGAATCCTCTCGAAAATCGATGGGAACTATATGTACGAAACGTTTAGGAAAGATAATGCACGAAATATAGAACCACAGATACACCAAAGAGTTAGAGTAACAGCCGCACTAAACTTTTAGAGAAGCATCGGTACTTAAAGAGTTTCGAAAGAGGAATAAAAAAAGTTAGAGAGATTTTAGAAATGTTCTATTGTAAAGTTTAATTACAGGGTTATCAAAAAGTATGGGACCCCGGTATTTTCCCAGAAACGATATTTTTTGAAAAAGCTAAGGACATACCGTAAGTAATTTTCAACGAGGATTTGTCTGGTCTGATGACCTTGAATCTGACCTCGTCGTTGACCTTCAAAGTCAATTCAAAAATTGCAAAATTCAAAAATTTTGCAATTTTAGATCGCATTGTATACGTGTATAGTCACACGGTCTTACACCAACTATAGCATCCACGGCGTCACGTCGGTTTTTTTCTCTCAGTGCGTATACTGCACGATTTTTGTGCAGGAGGAGCACCAAATCAAAAAAGCAGTAGCAGCACAAATGTGTTGTACCATTGCCCCATCTTTTAGTGCTTCTTCTGCCCTAAACTTTTTTACTCCTGAAGAACGATGAAATAGATTAAATGCGGAACAATTTTAGTGCAACATTTGCTCTAAAATGGGAGAGTAAAGGACTTAATGTTTAGTTACGAAACAATTCTTGCATTTGGTACTGATACTCTACGCTAACGTGTTTCTTCTCCACCAAACTTTTTTCAGTGATTCTGAAATGTTTCAAAGTGTGGATATAACCACAGTTTTTCTGCTACTGTTCCGAATTAGAACCGATTGATAGCATGAATTGAAGAAGTATAACTGCGAAAGAATCGGTTTATTAAAATTAGAACTCACCATGAAAATGACCTTGAAAAATAATCCAAGGTCAAGTCTAGTTATGATCTTAATCAAGTTTTCTACTAGTTTCGTGGAATACTAGTCCGAAAACCCAGAAAACAACTTTTGACCTTCAAAATGACCTTGAAATATAATTTTAACCGCTCGCTTTGAACGGTAGTAGTAAGAAAATATGTCACAAACTTCATATTAGTGGCAAGAAATAACAATTTTCGTATCAGATTCGCTATTAGAGTGAAGAAAAACTTGTTTTTCCATCATTCCAAGACTTTCAGCCGCCATATTGTATCCGCCATTTTGAATTTTCGGAATCGCCAGACGGCGTTCGAAAGTAGAAGTCAAGAGCTTTCATTTGAGCCGAGGTAGACTCCATTTGGATCAAAATTGTTCTGGGCAGAGGGGGTGTCGCGTTGACAGAGAATGCCCCATATATATATATATATATATATATATATATATATATATATATATATATATATATGTGAACCTATTTGGCAAGCTATAGTTTTTTACCATGATTGAAGTATATGCTTGACTAAAGAAATAATTTCCCTCTCTGGGGCTGAGGTATTAATAAAACTCGCCAAAAGTGGTCTATAGTATCTTAGCTCTTTTGGCGAGCTCGTCAAAAACGTTCAAAACTCGCCAAAACAGCCGTTCCGTATCTTTTTTACTCGTCAAAACGTGCCAGAAATATAAATATATATCTATATATATATAAGTATATATATATGTAAATATATATTTATATATTTATATATATATATATATATATATATATATATATATATATATATATATATATATATATATATATATATATATATATATATATATATATATATACAGCGTGTCCAAAAAGTCTGGAAACACCCAAATAATTTCTCAGCTGAATTACTATTGGAAAATGTTAAGGTCGCCTTTGTAGTAATTTTTTACGAGGAATCCAATGGTGACCTTGGATTCGACCTTGGACCTCATTTTTGAGGTTATTTCAAGGTCAACCTCATTTTTTAAATGGTAACCCCTATTTTTTATAGCGGAATCTGAAAGAGCGGAAAATTTTACGTCCGGATATGTATTAAGGTATGAGGTTGAGGTTGCCCCCAGAGGTCAAATTGAGGTCAAAGTATGATTTCTTAAAAATTTCGCGAGTTCAGTGGTAAAACAAAACAAACAAAGGTAAGGTTTGGTAAGTTCGAACGAAGACTTGAAGGTGACCTCTGATTCGACCTTGAACCTCATTTTGAGCCTCATTTTTGAGGTTATTTCGAGGTCAACCTCATTTTTTTAAATGGTAACCCCTATTTTTTTAGCGGAATCGGAAAGAGTGTGAAACTTTACGTCCAAACATGTACTCAGAACATAGTTCAAGAAGGACCTTGACGTTCATTTGAAGGTCATTTAAACTTAATGACGGTCTGATCTTGTGTAAACTTTTTAATTTTTTTAAACAGTCTAACATCTTATTTCAAGTGCTCGAATTATTTTCCATCCACTTTTTGATAGTAACCTAATCGATGATCGAAAACACCAACAGTATTTTTGATCATTTCAGTAGGAATGAGAGCTGATTCATTGTAAAATTTTTTGAAGCGTTTAAATATTGAACATTGTTACTTGTTATTTTTCGTATGGTTAGAGTGACAATAAACTATTATTCATTCCATAACCACCACAGAAAAGGGTTGGTCATCTTTCAAACATATTTTTGAAAATTAAAAGTTCTTTTTATTTTCAACTCAAAAAGTATTTTTGGATAAGGTCTACTACGAAGAGTAATAAAAATGAACAAACTCACTGATAGAGAAAGAATAACGATTCTCATGATGAGAGGTTGGGGACACATGCAGCGATCTTATAGGGCCGTAAGAGATATTTTTAATGCTTCATTTAGGGTTGGTGGAACTCCACTATCATTTTCAACAGTTCAAAAAACTGTTAGAAGGTTTGATAATACCGGCACTATCAGCGATTTACCTCGATCAGGCAGACCAATGTCAGCAGGTAACGAAGAGAAATCTTTAGATGTTGTGTTAACATTCACCGAAGATCCGCATACATCCGTTCGTAGAGCTGCTCAAGTGCACGAAATAAGTAAATCATCTATTCATAACATACTAAAGAGAGAGAAGTTCCATCCATTTAAAGTAAAGCTAATACACAAGTTAAATGAAGATGATTTCGATCGTCGCGTTGAATTCTGTGATGATATGATGGCACGCATCGTACAAAATCCAAATTTTCCATCAAATATAGTCTTCTCAGATGAAGCTACATTTCAACTTGACTCAAGCGTAAATAGGTATAACTGTAGATATTGGGCAGTTGAAAACCCTCATTGGGCAAGAGAAGCCAAGTCACAATATCCACAAAAATTAAATGTCTGGGCTGGAATATTAAATAATAGGATTATAGGACCATTTTTTATTGATGGCAATTTAAATGCAGAAAAGTATGAAACTATGTTGCGGAATCAAATTGTTCCTGCTATAAGAGAAATAGCTGGAGAGGACTTTAATAACACATGGTATCAACAGGACGGTGCAGCAGCTCATTATGCACGAAACGTTCGCACATACTTAGATACAGTATTCATTAATCGATGGATAGGACGGAGAGGTGCAATTGAATGGCCAGCTAGGTCCCCCGATTTAACGCCTCTAGTTTATTTCTATTGGGGTTATCTGAAGGATCGTGTATTCAAAACAAAACCCTTAAACTTAGATGAATTACGTGAAAGGATCATTGATGAATCAGCTCTCATTCCTACTGAAATGATTGAAAATGCTGTTGGTGCTTTCTATCATCGATTAGGTTAGTGTCAAGAAATGAATGGAGAACAGTTCGAGCACTTCAAATAAGATGTTATACTGTTTAAAAAAATCAAATGTGAGAGGCAAGGGGACTCACGTAAATCAAGCGCCCCATCGTGAGAGGCAAGGGGACTCACGTAAATCAAGCGCCCCATCGTGAGAGGCAAGGGGACTCACGTAAATCAAGCACCCCATCGTGAGAGGCAAGGGGACTCACGTAAATCAAGCGCCCCATCGTGAGAGGCAAGGGGACTCACGTAAATCAAGCACCCCAAAGGGAACAGATTTTACTACGTCCACGTCGTTGTTCCTGGATAACGCTAAATGTAACAAAATTGAACTTGACATGACTTTTAAGGACAATGTCAAGGTCACCATTAGATTTCTCGTTGAAAACTACTAAAGAATTAACCTCGCTCAGTGTGATAAAAAGTTTACACAAGATCAGACCGTCATTAAGTTTAAATGACCTTCAAATGAACGTCAAGGTCCTTCTTGAACTATGTTCTGAGTACATGTTTGGACGTAAAGTTTCACACTCTTTCCGATTCCGCTAAAAAAATAGGGGTTACCATTTAAAAAAATGAGGTTGACCTCGAAATAACCTCAAAAATGAGGCTCAAAATGAGGTTCAAGGTCGAATCAGAGGTCACCTTCAAGTCTTCGTTCGAACTTACCAAACCTTACCTTTGTTTGTTTTGTTTTACCACTGAACTCGCGAAATTTTTAAGAAATCATACTTTGACCTCAATTTGACCTCTGGGGGTAACCTCAACCTCATACCTTAATACATATCCGGACGTAAAATTTTCCGCTCTTTCAGATTCCGCTATAAAAAATAGGGGTTACCATTTAAAAAAATGAGGTTGACCTTGAAATAACCTCAAAAATGAGGTCCAAGGTCGAATCCAAGGTCACCATTGGATTCCTCGTAAAAAATTACTACAAAGGCGACCTTAACATTTTCCAATAGTAATTCAGCTGAGAAATTATTTGGGTGTTTCCAGACGTTTTGGACACGCTGTATATATATATAGAGCTTTAACCGTTATTTCCGGGATTATACAGGGTCCTATAGTTTATTTCTTCAGAGTTACTCTATACAAGTGACTAAAGAAATAATGGACCCTGGGGTTATTGACTATATATATAAATATATATATATATATATATATATATATATATATTGTAACGAAGTTCGGAATCCGCGGGCAAACTACCACGCACTCGAGCCATCGAGGAGCGAAGCGGGGATGCGCAGGCGCGAGGAGGGCGGATCGGCAACGGTGCGCGCGAGAACGATTCATTCGAGTTTCAGCCGATTCGGTGCGCGCACGCAGTAAACAGAGAGAGAAGACGGAGAAAGAAGACAGAGAAAGAAGAGAGAGAAAGAAGAGAGAGAAAGAAAAGAGAGGGAGCAATCCAGGTCGCAAGGCTCCGGAGGAAGTCCTCATCGTCGTGGTACGCGAGAGATTGCGGACGGATCTAGCCCGGACTCCGTCGACTCCTGAGCAAGGTTAGTGCCTGCAGGCCCCCTACGCGCGAGCGAGACTCTACCTCGACGCGCGAGGTAGAGAGCGTCGGAGACGAGTGGTGCACCTCGTCTCCGGGAGTGTATCTGTGCGCGACATCCGCGACGCGTGCGACTCGCGAGGCATTTCGACCTCGCGAGAATTAGAGACCACGGCGCGCTCAATATCCTTTTCTTTTGTGTACCCTTCTTGTGATTAGATATTAAAACGGTCTTTTATACTTCTTAATTAAGAGTTCGCGAATTGTTATTTCGCCCCCTTCCCTTCCGCCGTTATTCCTACGAGTACCTCGGATACCGCGGCCTCCGCGGGATCGCCGACTTCCTCGGCGATCATCTGAGCCCCAGGTACTCGCGCGTGTTTCCCCCTGCATTAAGGAACGCGTGGAGTCACACACACGATATTAAAATTCCCGGGTAACTTCTGAGTTATCCGGTTGTACACAGTCAGCGAACGGCATTGCACCGAGCGCGCGCAGAGCCGGCAAATCTGCCAGGGCGCCGCTCGAGCCGCAACGTAGGCGTGCATCGTCCTCGACGAGCAGCGCCGAGGAAGGCATCGTCGTTGCGGAGCAGTGTGAGCGAGAGAGAGAGCATACAGGTAAGCTTTCGGCGTTGCCGAAAACTCTCTCGCTCCGAAAACTATTCGCCCTGTTACAACTGGCGCCCGTATACGTGTGGATAGGTACAATAGGATAGCGCGCGGCGCGTGTTTGTAAACACGCGCGGGCTCGCAACACAGCCGACACCGCGATCGTTCGACCGTGAGAGTGTATGTATGTGTGCGAGAGTGTCGTAGACAATTCTAAGTCCACGAAAATACTTTTCGACAACAAGTATTATATCGCGAGCAGAAACGAAAATAATTCGGACCTCGCGATATATAGGCTCATTTACGCAAAAGTTCGTAGCTGTGCTTTTCCCTCATACTAATTCGATTTATAATCGATTAGTAAGTTGTTTAGCAATATAGCTAAACAACTCAGAGATATATTCGTTCACTATAAAGCCTTATTTATTTGTTCGAATAAATAGGAGAAGACGGAAAGATAGATTGTTGTTACTAACAACCTATCAATAATTAGTTAATAAATTAGTGGAAATTATTAATTTATTTTTATAAAAATTATTAATAATAACAATTAATAGAAACTATTAATAATAATAATTGATAAAAGTTATTAATAATATTAATTAATAAAATTTTTTTTTGTTATTTTTGGTAGGAAATTTAAAATATTTTTTTTTCTTTTCTTCTTCTTCCTTCATCCATTTAATCTCTTTCCGCTTCACTGTTTTTTGGAAATCAAAAATTTTCTATCTTTCGTGTTGCTCGTTATTACAGCCTCACGTGTTCGAAAAATATAATTTGTTTTTACTAACAATTAAATAAAGCGTCGCCGTATTTCAACGAGCGACGTAAATACCAAACGTGTTCTCTTTCCACAGTTTATTTTATTATTTTGGAAGTGGAAAGGGAAAGCGAACTTCTCGCAAGCTAAAGTTTTGCGAGAAGATTTTGGGCTTTAATAAATTCGCTGTTATATACAGAAGTAAAATTAGGGTAAAAGCAAGCGCGATTTCTTTCACCGCGTGCACATTTTATAGAATAACCTACACTTTAAAGCACTCAAAAATTTTTTTTTGTTTTTTTTTCTTTCTTGAATGAATCGTTTTCTTTCAACGACTTTCAACGACTTTTAAACGGGGTGTCGCCGAATTTTATCGCGCGACACAATTGCCGAACGCACCCTCTTTCCACAATTTATTTTATTATTTAGCGGTGGAAAGAGAAGGCGAACTTCTCGCAGACTAAAGTTTTGCGAGAAGATTTTGGCCGCGTTGACGAAAATTATTCTCGTTCTTCATTGTAAATTTTCGTAAAAATAAATACGACGCGAAGTAAATATTTAAGCGTAACACTCTTTTCGTGTTTCGCTGTCGTTTCTGCTCGCGAATTTACTCAGTGCGACAGATTGAGAAACAGTTTAGTTTATTTTCTTCTGTAACTCGCGATTGTAAGCGCCCAGGGATTAGGGAAATACGCGCACTCAATCGACGCACTGAGTAACAACACGCTGTAAATTGCGGAGCGAACGAGCCGAAAAATCTACTTGCGATCAGTTTTTTTTCGCTCTTCTGTTTTATATTTTTTTTTTCTTTTTTTCTTTCGCATAAATATTCCAGTGAGAAACCAATATGGCGGCACAACTAGCACTCGAGAATTGGTGTATGTGCCTCTCACTGGAAGAGATAGATAGATATCTCAAGGCGATGGAGTTGAAAACATCTGGCGCGCGATTTCAACAGTTAGATCGCGCGAGCAGATGGCTGCTCGGGGATTACTCGGCAGACGAGTTCATCGCCACAAATGCAGACCTCGATGAACACACGACGTGGGTAGCGAGAGCAAACCTCCGCCAAACGTTCATCGATAGAGTCTGCAACGGCGAAATCGAGACGCCATGGGCACGCGGTTTAGACGAGAATGAACCGCATCCACTTGAGTATGTCCGCGACGATAACGTCGTAAAACTCAAGCTGGAACGGACGCGTCTCGAAATCGAGACGCGCGCAGCGGAAAGAAGCTCGATGGAACAGGAACCAGCGGAAACAACGGAGAACGAGACGGATCGAGAAGACGGATCTAAGGAGAGGGAGACAAGTACAACCCTCCACCCACAACAGCACACCCAAGCAACGGCGGAAACGCAGGATCTGCCAATCCCTGCGGAATTGAGGGCATTTTTAACGCAACTCACGCAGAAGGTCACGCAACTCTCGGACAATCAGTCCAAATTGCAATTAGCAATGGAGAGCTTCACGCAGCTAGCGACAAAAGGAGCTGCGTGCAGCACGCGATTAGACCAGGCGCAGAGTGGGCAACGTCAGGTGGGCTTCCAAGATACCCTGACATTCAGATATCCGGAAGAGCAGGACACCTATCTGCATACACCACCGACGTCTGGCCAACCGCTCATTCCCCCCCAAGGGACGCCGCACAATCGTCTACTAGGCGGAGCCTGGGAGGGGGGGGGGGTCTCCCGAATCGGATGAACTCGAGAGATTTGCGCAGCGACCCAAACGCGCTTGATGCCAGCACTCCGCGACATACGGTGCAAAACCGAAATAATCAGCGAGACGTCGGCAACATCGCACGAAAATGGGGGCTGAAGTATACCGGCGAGAAAGGGCAGAGCATCGACGTGTTTTTGAACCGTGTCGATGAATGCCGAAGCCTCGCGAAGATGTCAGAGGAAGAGATGTTAAGTTCTCTCTCCGAACTCTTCGCGGGAGTCGCCGCCACGTGGTACCAGAATAATAAGACGAGCTGGTCCACGTGGAACGAATTCTGCGCGTCAGCACGTAAATGGTACGGCGCGAACCGCAGATTCCAACAACGGGTGCTGCAGGAGGCAACAGCGCGCACACAGGGGAGAGAAGAACCGGTGCGCGACTTCATCACCTGCCTACTCTCGATCATGAAAAAGATCGAGCCACCTCTTCCAGTTTCTCACCAGTTGGACACCTTACATCGCAATTTGCGGCCAGATCTCCAACGCATGGTGAGGAGAGTTGATTTCGAGGACATCGACACGCTATTGGAATTGAGTGTCGAGGCCGAGCTTACTCTCGAGGCGGAAAAATCTTATCGAGAACCACCGCCTCCGGAACAGAGCCTCCTCCCCGAGGCTGCCTATAACCCTCGGGGAAAGAAAGAAAAACATACGCCACTGAAAGTTGCCGCACTTCCAGGGCATATGAACCCGCCGGTAACGGACGGAACTGGACAGAATTGGATCGCAGCTCTGTCCAAAATGCTCGCTACAGCCAGCGCTGCACCCGAAGCAGACTCCACCGCCCGCTCGAAAACCTTCTCCCGCCAAGGGGAAAAAGAAGGGAGGGAGAGGAGAAAAGAGAGAGTCAGCAGGCGGCTCGCCGAAGCGCGACCCGCGGCCTCGGCAAGCAGAAAGGAAAAAATCGCCCGATAGCAGCGCAGTGAAACCGAAGGGTAACAGTGAGGGTATTCATTGTTACGGCTGCGGTCTGCCTGGCTATCGGACGTACAATTGTCCCACGTGTGCGGGAAACGGGAAATCGGGTGCGTAGTAGGAGTCTATACGACGCCCGCACTCAAGAAGACTCCCTCCGAAATGGCCGTCGCGGCCTCCACCGTTCAGGAGGAGCCGCGCGACGAATCAGCAGCATCAGTTACAGCGATCAGCGTAGAGAACGCACCGATCGCTAACCCCGACGAGGAGGCCAGATGGTGGCTCCAAGTTAACGTCGCGGGTTTCCGAATACGCGCCTTATATGATACGGGCGCGGCACGAACAGTGATGGGTTCGATCGGGTTGCAATTAGCATCCGCGTGCCGTAGCCCGCTATTATCAAGCCACGGAAGGAAAGCAAAAGTCCCCGGCGGTCATACAGTGGCGATCGCGGGGTATGTAATGCTCCCCTTCGAGGTAGCAGGCATAAAAAAGGAGATTCGTGTCGCCATGCTCGCGGACGAAACCTTAGAGTGCTACCTCGGCGCTGATTTCATTCGGACATTCGGAATGATTCACGATGCAGTGAAAAATCAGCTGACCGTGAGCGCGTCAGGGCAAACGGTAGATTTAGAAGTAGCCAGCGTTTCTCTTGGCGAAACTCTGGAGCTAGCTTCGATCGGTCTCGAGGAGATGTCGGGGGTGCAGAAGAAACAACTCCAAGAACTCCTCGACCAGTTGCTCGTCCAGACGGATGAACCTCTCGGCCGCACGACGTGGGCCGAACACGCGATTTCTGTTGGCTCGGCTCGGCCGGTCAAACAGAAATATTACCCCGTCTCCAAGAAACTCGAGGAGATCATGCACTCTCAGGTACGAGAGATGCTGGAGGCGGGTATAATCGAGCCCTCGACCAGTGCTTGGTCGAGTCCAGTAGTAATGGTGCGGAAAGCGCCCGAGAAATATCGATTCTGCATCGACTTCCGGAAGGTGAATGCCGTGTCCAGAGCTGACGCATATCCGCTCCCATATATGGACGCGATTTTGCGGAAGCTACAAGGCGCAAAATATATTTCGACTCTGGACTTAAGCAGCGCATATCACCAGATTCCGCTGGAGGAAGAATCTCGCCCATTAACGGCGTTCACGGTGCCTGGATTGGGATTATTCCAGTTCACGCGCATGCCGTATGGCCTCTCGCAGGCAGGTGCAACATTTCCGAGGTTAATCGATATGGTTATCGGTCCTGAAATGGAACCCTATACCTTCTCCTATCTCGATGATATAATCATTGTCACCGAGACCTTTGAAGAACATGTAAAGTGGCTTGGCCACGTTCTCAAGCGAATAAAGGAGGCTAATCTCACTATTAACCGAGAGAAAAGTGTGTTTGGCCAGACGGAAGTTCGCTACCTGGGCGTACTCGTTAATTGGGACGGTTTTCGTCCCGATCCCGAGAAAATCGCGCCGATAATAAGCTATCCTGAACCACGGAACCTAAAACAGCTTCGGCGTTTTCTAGGAATGGCCTTGTGGTACAGGAAGTTCCTAAAAGATTTCGCTGCTATGGCCGAGCCACTAACCCGACTCACCAAAAAAGACCGCCGATACGATTGGACAGAGGAACAACAAGTAGCTTTCGATCAGATTAAGGCTTTTGTTGCGTCTGCTCCAATTCTGTCTCGCCCGCAATTTGAAGAACAATTCGTTCTTCAAACAGACGCGAGTGATACAGGCATCGGCGCGGTACTCTTCCAAATAATCGATGGCGAGGAAAGAGTACTGGAATTTGCGAGTCGCACACTCTCATCCGCGGAGCGTAACTATAGCGTGACGAGAGAGAATGCCTCGCGGTGGTCTGGGCCATTGGAAAATTCAGGCCGTATATCGAGGGCTACCATTTTCGAGTGATCACCGATCATAGTAGTCTTCGTTGGTTACACAGCCTGCATAGTCCAACTGGTCGGCTCGCGCGGTGGGCACTCGAACTGCAAGGGCATAGCTTCGAGGTAGAGCACAGGAAGGGCGCACTTAACCACGTCCCCGATGCTCTATCTCGCATGTTCGAGGGCGACGAGGAAGATGCGTCACTCGCCGCAGTCGATCTGACAAACGAGACGGACGATACATGGTATACCTCTTGGCGAGAGAAATTGCAGCGAGAGCCAGACGCATACCCGCGCTGGAAATTATTAGGTGGACAGTTATTCTACTATCGCCCCGACGAACTCATAGAGGCGGCGGTCGGGGACGAAGAAGCGTGGAAAACTGTCATACCGAAGGAGGGTCGTCAGCAAGTGCTCGCTGAGAGCCACGACGATCCGACCTCGGGACACCTGGGGCGAGACAAAACGTACGATCGCGCTACGAGATTTTACTACTGGCCACACATGTACAAGGCAGTACGTAAATACGTGCGCGAGTGTCTCGTCTGCCAGCAATGCAAAGTCGAGCAACGCGCTCCTTCCGGTTTAATGGGAAAACGCGACATATCGCGCCCATGGCAGGTGGTGGCGGCCGACATGATGGGTCCTCTACCCAAGAGCAAACGCGGCTTCGAATATATTCTTGTATTCGAAGATTTATTCTCCAGATGGGTAGAGGTTATTCCGTTGCGGAAGGCGAACGCAAAATCTATCTTGAAGGAATTGAAAGAGAGAGTGATTTTGCGTTTTGGCACGCCGGAAGTATTTCTCAGTGACAATGGAACTGAGTTTAAAAACCGCGCCGTCACTGAGTACTTACGGAACTTGGGGGTACACCACACGGTGACACCGCCGTATCACCCCCAAGCCAACCCGGTGGAGCGAGTAAACCGGACGCTCAAAACCCGGTTAATCGCTTTTGTGGAGGAAAAACACGCCTCTTGGGACGAGAATCTGCCCGAGCTGGTGTTTTCGCTCAATAACGCCGCCCATAGTAGTACCGGACTCTCGCCCGCAATGTTAAATTACGGGCGGCCACCCCTACCCGCAGGAACGGCCAAAAGAGCTCGTGACCGCGTAGCGGAAGAACGAGCGAGCCAGGAGAGAGTCGAGGAATGGGCCTCGAGGATGAAAGGCCTCAATCGATTGAATAGAGCCGTCGCCGATCACATCGACGGCGAACAAGAGCGGCAAGCGCATTATTATGATGCAAAACACCGCGAGCCCCTCTTCCAAGCAGGAGACTATGTTTGGAAGAGAAACCGGATCCTATCGTCTGCCGCACAAGGAATCTCGGCGAAACTGGCACCTAAATTCGCGGGGCCGTATGCGATAATAGCCAAAATTGGCATTAACACTTATCGCATACGTGCGCTCGACGCAACCGATGAGGAATTAGTTCACGCCGAGCATCTGTAGCCTTACGTGGGTGTAACGCCTTCAGATGAGGAGCCGGAGGAAGAATCTCAACGGCCGAGGGATAGCGCAGCGATTGTGGCGATGTGCGACCCGCCAGTAGCGAGCGACAGCGAGAATAACTCGCATGTAGATCGCGGGAACGACGGCGCCGCAGCAATCTCCGATCGCGTACCGCTTGAGAACCCAGCGAGCGAAGCGGAAAACTTACGTGCCCCTACTCCTCTCCCCAGGCGTAACCCGGGTCGTCCAAGGAATGCGGTACGGCTTGTAGTAAGGCCGACTGCCATACGCGTGATAGCGGCGAGCCCAGCAAAGAACCTCGCTGCGAAATCGCGCGGACGACCCAAAGGCTCACGCAATGAGGCGAATACTCTCGATCCGACGACTATACTACCCTCGCGGACGCGTACGCAGTCTCGCGCGGCAGTATAACATACATTTTTAATTTTGGGCACCCGATGATTCCGTCTAACCTCCTTTCCCTTACCTCATTTTCAGAATGGATCCAGAGGACTCGGCGCTGGTGCCCACCTCCGCCGTGAGCGAAGCAGCGGAGTTGCTCCGAGGAGTGTTGGCGGCGCTCCACAACCTCGCCGGTCCACCGCTCGCCGTGCCGGCAACCGAGCAGGCGGCTGAAGGGGCGGGATCACCGCCATCCCTTCCGCTCGGGCCGGCGACGACGCCGGGCTTACGGCGGCCGCACGCACAGCGTCCGCCGAGCCCAAAAGGCTCCACAACGGAGGAGAGCGAAGAGGAGGGGGCCATCGGAGGAACGGCTGGAGTCTCCGACGCCCCGCCGTCCGTCTCCTCCGCTACCCCCAGCTCCTTCTCGTCCCTGGCTAGCGAGCCGTCGCCGCCCCAGGGACGAGGCTTCTCCAGCCGGAGACAGCCTCTCGAGGTGCACTGGGATGCCCTCGAGAAGGCATTGCGGGAGGCCCGCGACGTCACGCGCCGGGCCAGGGAAATGAAGGCCGCCGCCTTCCGCGAGTGGGACGAGTTCCACTCAAGTTCGCGGTGGGCGGGCGAATTCTCGGCTCCCTGGACCAAGGCCGTGAAGCAGCGGCGCGAGGAGGCCCAGGCCGAAGAGGCGGCGCGCAAGGGCGTGCGCGAGCGCTGCGCCGCGCTAGCCGCGGCAGACGAAGCGCGCCGCGAAGTCGAGGCGGCGCAGCAGGTGACGAGGCAGGCCCAGATGCGCCTGGAGGCCGCGCAGACGCGGGCACGACGCGCCGAGGAACGCGCGTTCCTCGTCCCCAGCCGCCCCGTCATCGCGCCACCGCCCGCTGGCCCCGCGAGCCAGGCGCCGCGCCAACCACGGGCAGTACCAGCCCAAGCAGCGCCGGATGGCCGTCGCTGCTATTTCTGCGGGGAGCCTGGGGTCAAGGTGCACTGGAAGTGCCCCAATTTCCAGAGCCACGATCCCAAGGACCCGTGGTATAAGAGGCGCTGAGGAAATCTTCGCCTCACCACACCCTCCCCAAGAGGGGATATAAATCTTGGAATACCGGGGTCCAGCAGCCACCGGCTACACAGAGTACCACCCCTTGTAGCCCATTAATAAAGGCCTGGACGGGCCGTATTTTTTTTTGATACTAGTCTCGCCTTATTTTTCTTTCTCCCACCTCCGCTCCTAACCTAGCATGCCCTTACCACCCACGCGTGCGAACTTCGCATGTTATGCATCCAGAGCGCCGACCAGGGGGTAGTACGTCGCGTCTGGGAGGGGGGTGTAACGAAGTTCGGAATCCGCGGGCAAACTACCACGCACTCGAGCCATCGAGGAGCGAAGCGGGGATGCGCAGGCGCGAGGAGGGCGGATCGGCAACGGTGCGCGCGAGAACGATTCATTCGAGTTTCAGCCGATTCGGTGCGCGCACGCAGTAAACAGAGAGAGAAGACGGAGAAAGAAGACAGAGAAAGAAGAGAGAGAAAGAAGAGAGAGAAAGAAAAGAGAGGGAGCAATCCAGGTCGCAAGGCTCCGGAGGAAGTCCTCATCGTCGTGGTACGCGAGAGATTGCGGACGGATCTAGCCCGGACTCCGTCGACTCCTGAGCAAGGTTAGTGCCTGCAGGCCCCCTACGCGCGAGCGAGACTCTACCTCGACGCGCGAGGTAGAGAGCGTCGGAGACGAGTGGTGCACCTCGTCTCCGGGAGTGTATCTGTGCGCGACATCCGCGACGCGTGCGACTCGCGAGGCATTTCGACCTCGCGAGAATTAGAGACCACGGCGCGCTCAATATCCTTTTCTTTTGTGTACCCTTCTTGTGATTAGATATTAAAACGGTCTTTTATACTTCTTAATTAAGAGTTCGCGAATTGTTATTTCGCCCCCTTCCCTTCCGCCGTTATTCCTACGAGTACCTCGGATACCGCGGCCTCCGCGGGATCGCCGACTTCCTCGGCGATCATCTGAGCCCCAGGTACTCGCGCGTGTTTCCCCCTGCATTAAGGAACGCGTGGAGTCACACACACGATATTAAAATTCCCGGGTAACTTCTGAGTTATCCGGTTGTACACAGTCAGCGAACGGCATTGCACCGAGCGCGCGCAGAGCCGGCAAATCTGCCAGGGCGCCGCTCGAGCCGCAACGTAGGCGTGCATCGTCCTCGACGAGCAGCGCCGAGGAAGGCATCGTCGTTGCGGAGCAGTGTGAGCGAGAGAGAGAGCATACAGGTAAGCTTTCGGCGTTGCCGAAAACTCTCTCGCTCCGAAAACTATTCGCCCTGTTACAATATATATATATATATATATATATATATATATATATATATATATATATATATATATATATATATATATATATATATATATATATATATATATATATATATATATATATATATATATATATAAACACCTATACACGTTATTTCTGGTAATCTACAGGGTCCTATAGTTTATCTCTTCAGAGTTCCCTATATAAGCGCGTGACTAAAGAAATAATATCCCTGGGGTTATTGACTCTAGACGCGTCCCAGAAATAACGCTTACGTACAGAAAAATTTCCGGGACGTCCCGGAAAAAGCAGCGCGTCCCGGAAATAACAGCGATATACAGTGTAAACGTCCCGGAACGAACCGTTGCAGATATATATATATATATATATTTATATATATATATATATCAGGACTAGATAAAAAGGGCCAAAAGAAGCAACTAGATATGCTATGCTATTCAATGAAAAAGAAATCTGAAGAAATACTCTCTTGAATTCTACCAACATTAGATGTCAGTAAAGCATACCAGGCAGTAAAAGAAAAATTTGAGGAGTATTTTGCACCCAAAAGAAACGTGGTATTTGAATTCAATTCCCGAGTGCAACAAGTTGGAGAGAGCGTAGATTGTTTTTATTGCCGTCCTGTATACGCAGGCAGAGAGATGTAAGTTCGGCACATCGGAGGACGACGTCATACGTGACCGCATTGTTATTGGGATTTGTGATACCCGCCTCAGAACACCTACAATTAGTTTGGGATTTGAATGTAAACAAAGCCATTGAAATGGTACGAGAAGCTGAAATTCAAGCGGAAGAAAATAATTGGATCCGAGACGAATTATCACACCAAGCAGTAGTAAACAGAGTGGCTAAAAATAAGAGGACTCAAAAATAGGACGCGGTGAAGAACAAAGGAGAAAACACTACATATAGAAGGTGCGGCTTATCAAGACACACAAACCAAAATTGTCTGGCGTCGGGTTGAAGATGCCGTAAGTGAAGTAAGTTTGAACATTGTCCAGCGCATGTAGATCAAAAGTTACGAGCAACGTGAGGAGGGTCGGGCAACAAAGAGAAGAAGACGAATCGACAATGTTTCTAGGAATCGTAAGTTATGGATGCGGCGATGATTTTGTACTTGAAGTTTACGCGCGAGAATGTAACATGAGATATCGTTTTAGGATTGATTCGGCGCTGACATAACGTGTATAGCCTTCAGCGATATGCCCCCATATTATAGAACAAAAATACGCGGTAGTTATAAAGTGGTCTTTGGTCCAGATGGAAAATATTGTCGATAATAGGTTATATTGATTTAAATGTGGAATGGAGAAATAAAAGTGTAAATGCACGAGTTTATGTTATTGAAAACTTACAAAATCGGTCATAAGGTAAGCCAGAAATAGAAGCGTTTAATTTTATCAGAAGAGTTAACAACCTCAATTTAAAAATTAACCAGAGCGTAGAGTCGAGAAATTTCCGAAAGATTTTGATGGCATAGGCCAGTTAAATAAGTTTCTAAAGATCCGACTTAAAGAGAACACAATCCCATTTTTCCAATCAGTTCCGAGAACTGTAGCCTCACCGTTAATAAATAAGGTAAAAAATGAAATTGATCGAGTGAGAGAAATGGGGATTACCGTGCTAGTAGACTTTTCGACGGATTGGTATAGCCCTCTAGTCGTGGTTCCTAGAAAGAACGGTAATGTTCGTTTATATGGTGATTACGCGAGATTAAATAATAATGTTAGTACTTTACAAAGTTAGACGCAGAGGCAAGTTTCTATCAAATATCGCTCGGTAACGAAAGTCGGAAGTTGATTACTATCATTACACCTTTCGGACGTTTTGTATTGACGCGTTTGTCATTTGCGATAAATTGTTCTTTTAATTATTTTTCGCAATTGTTTTCGGAAATATTTTATGATTTAGAACACGTTACTGTTCATGTTGACGATGTTCTGATTCATACTAAAACATGATAAAACATACAAAGATGATCACGAAATGCTTATAGAAATTGTTTTTAATCGCCTTGAAAAAATAGGGATTTCTTTAAATTAAAAGAAGTGCGTATTTTGTGTTGATGAAATACAAATTTTGGGACATGTTGTTAACCGAGCGGGCATTAAAATACATCCAAAAACGCGTTGAAGCCATTCTACAATAAGCGCCTCCTACGGCCGGCGACTAAATTTTTATCGAATAAGTCAGTTTAGAACTTAAGAATGTAGAATTTAGAATTATTACATTTTAGAATTTAAGGTGGAACTCTACTTTTTTGGCTAAATTTTTTTATTAGCACATACTCAATCAAAATTTTGATATCATATTTGGTATAAAATATCGAATATCATATTAAAATTTTAATGTATTTTATTTACTGAGCCCTAATTTATAAGCTTAACTGTTTCCCTTTTTCTTTAAAATAGGGTCTATACAAAATATTCCCTCCGTTACAATTTTTATCGAATACTTTTACTCAAAGTTTTTTCCACTTTTTAACACAAAGTTCAAGAAAAATTACTTTGAATTGTAGTATGAAACTGATATGATTTGGTAAGGTAGCTGGCTAAATAAAAAAACACAAATTACTCTCAACGTCTCTTTATTCTCTCTGTAAGTGTATCTCTCTCAATAAATCCACTCGGCTCGGCTCGCTCGAACGGTCTGACAAGAATGCCTGCTGCTTTCAGTCTGTCCCCTTCTCTACCTAAGCGCTCGCTCTTTCACGCGGCGCCCTTCGCTTGTTCTCCCTCCTGTATATATCTATACACATAATTCTACGCTACGTAGATTGAATTCCGAGAATCTTACACTCCCTCTCAATCTAGTAGCCCCTTTTAATTAATATTCAACAATACATATTACTTAACGCTAATTAAACTATCTGGTCTTGATGCCAATTTCTCTCTTCTCTTTTGGGTTCGAAGGCAGGTACTTCAGCTCCAATAACCATCTCCTGACAGTCTCCCTTAAGGCTGAGTGGGCTCAGGCCAGTCTTCAGTTTCTCCTGTGAACAGAACAAAAATTACTCTTCCATTTTATTAAAAATTTTATAAGTTAAATAATTATGTGCATTTTTCTCCAATGCCTTTGTAAATATGTCAGCCAATTGCTCTTTTGAAGCTATCTAAAATATTTGAACATAATTGTCCATGACGCATTCTTTAACATAATGGTATCTTCTCTCTACCATATATCTTAATTTGTTACCACGATTAGTTTTAGCACAGGCCTGAGCTGTCATATTGTCACAGTACAAGGTCATTGGATATAAATTAAAACTCACTGAATTGTGTAATGATATCAATTCTTGGCAAGCTTCGCTCACCGCAACCTACTCCGCTTGACAAGGAGATCAAGTTACATTAGATTGTTTATGCATTCTCCACGCAAGGGAATCTCCAAAAAGTTTAATAATCTAACCACAAGTAGTCAACGAGTTTTTACAGTCAGACAGACTTGCATCAGAATACCCTAGTATAACTTCTGATTCTGCTGTAAACGTCAAACCATAATTTCTGGTCCCTGATAGATATTGTAATACACTCCTAGCCATATTCCATTCCACATTTGTAGGCTCTATTTGATGCCTACTTAACACATTTACTGTGTATGATATATCGGGTCGTGTGCAGTTTGCTAAGTACAAATCGGTTCTACGACTTCTCTGTACAATTTATTTGAAACAAGAGTTAAATTCTTTTTCTCATCTTCCTCTCGATCTTTTTTTTCTCTGTTGTTTACTTGGCTTGTCACCATAAGTGCATAAACAGGATGAGTTCCTTCAAATCCAAATTTCTCAAGCATGTTACTTACAAATTTCTTCTGACTCAATTTCAATATTTGATTGTGTATGTCATACTCAATTTTAATTCCTAAGAAGTCTTTTTGCTGTACCATATCTTTAATCGCAAATATTTTACTCAAACTGCTAACTGCCTGTTCTATCTCGTAATTGTCATGCTCCATTAACAAAACATCATCGACATATAATAGGGCAGCTAAGTATCCCTTAGATGTTAATTTCAAAAATAAACAAGGGTCAAGATCGTTTGATTTGAATCCTAATTTCTCTATCACCTGTGTGGATTTATCATTCCACTTTTAGAACTGATTTTAAGATCGTACAAAGAATATAATTTCCAGAAATTATCATTCCTATTCTCTGTATCTATTCCAACTCCCTCCGGAATCGCCATGTATATATCCTCATCTATTTCTCCATAAAGAAAAGCTGTCTCTACATCTAGCTGCCTCAGATGCAATTTATATATATGCGCTATAGCTAAAAAAGATCTTACTAAAGGTAACTTCGATACTGGCGCATAGATTTCTCTCAAATCATAATTGTTCTAATCTTTAAACTCACGAATTACTAATCTAGCTTTGAACTCTATATTTTCGGACTCGTCCACTTTCCGTTTAAAAATCCATCTCGAGTCCAGTATATTACGACTAGACTTTTGTTTTTGCAAACTTTCCTTTGCAATTACTTCAAATACTTCTTTTCCTTTCAGAGAATTAAGCTCGGATTTTATTGCTTTCTTCCAGTTATCTCTTTCCGGAGAATTAGCAGCTTTCTTGTACGTTTGAGGATCTCCTTGAATTTTAGCCAAAAGCGCATGATAGACTATATCTTGTTCTTCTCTCTCTAATTCAGTATTTGCTCCTGAAGACTCCTCTTCTTATAAAATGTACGTTATCAGTGCTTTGTTTTTGCAAGGTCTCCCTCGCTTCTGTTTGCATTCTGGAACCACCTTCTCTCCCTCTGTTTCCATGACCTTAGATGACTCCAGAATTTCCTCTTTTTCCGATGTTACCGGCTCTCTAAATTCGATTTTTTCTGTTCTAGCATTTTCTCCTTTTGGATACACGTCTTTGTATACTTTATTTTCGACAATCTTCACATTTCTGCTTTCAAACAATTTCTTTTGCTCTGGTACATAGATTATGTACCCTGTGGAAGTATATCCAACTAGAAAACCTCTTAAAGCTTGCTCTCCAAATTTAGTGTTGTTATTCCTTTGTATTTTAAAGAAGCTGACATATCCAAACCGTCTAAACTGTTCAATATTGTAACTGTGATTCGGAGCGATTTTTCTCATGGGCGTGTCCATCTCTATGGATTTAGGAGGCGTCCTGTTGTACGTATACACACTTTCGTTTCCAGTGTCCGACTGCAACTCTCTGCCACATCATTGTGTTCTGGTATGCCAGGACTAGCCAATTGTAGTTCAGCTTCAGCAGTTTCGTGATTATTTATGTTTTTGAGAACTTCTTGGTCTCCTTTCCAGTAAATTCTTTTCCTTGATCGCCTCTCAAAAAACATATTTTCTCATCAGATCCTATAACATTTCGCATGCTAACAGCGCATTCTCTCAAACACGTGGGTACTTCAGACTTTATTCTGATTGGATAAGCCAAGGCTGTTCTCGAGTAATCATCTATAAAAACCACTAAGAATTTAAATCTACTGGGAGTAGATCAGCTAGGAGAGTTCTGCGCCTCCCACCACTCGCTCACTGACTCAGAGAAGCGCTCTGATTGGTCGAGACGGACAGGTGCGAATTAATTACAGGTGAAACAGTGACGACATAGAACCTTCTCAAAGCTTGCATCCTCTTACGTAAAAGCATCCAAAATATATTGAAACGCTTGCGTGTGACGTCTTATTGTGCAAATATGCGACGATGAGTGTCAAATTACAGAATCCAAGAAATAGCAGTTCAAGGTTAGGATATCAAATCTGCTCTAATTATTTGTAATTCGACACCTTAGGTACGGCATCCCCATCCCTCATAGACCAGGAGATAGTGACAGAAAAAAAAAGAATGATTAGTTAGTGTATGCATATTTGAAGGTTGATTATTCAAGTTATTTGACGAATTATAAGAGGACATTCTGAGACTGCTGAGAAGATTAATTAGTGAATGCTATTCTACTATATGTAAGATGTTGCATAGATATGCGTAGAAACAACATTTGCATAAATTTTGAAAGTGTTCAGCCTATTGACATACGCAAAAATAAATATTAAAAAATCAAGAGTTTTTGAACAATTAATTAGCGTATGCAATATGCATTTTGAAAAATTTCGTAATAAAAAATAATGATTTTCCGATTTGCATACGATTTTGTCATGTGCAAGATAATTTACAGCAATAATTACATTGCAAAAAAATCATAATGATGTTGAATGATTAATTCGCGTATCCCACTTGAACTAAGAATAGATTAGGTACTAAGATAGTAGTATTATCATTGACATACTTGTAATACTTACAGTGCCTTCCGAAAAAATTGGTTAAATCTTAAAATTAATGTCATAAGTCTTGACAAATAAAATTAAGTATAAACTATTAACTGACGTATGTTATTTGCTTTTTCATAATGTCCACAATGAGAAATAATGGTTTGAGGACAGGTATATGATGATTGATAACATAATACTATAATAGTATATTACGTACCTAAGCCGGGAAGTAGGATATTCCATTCGCATGTAGGTTGCCGTCCGAGGTGAAGCCGAGGACGGTAGACACGCGGATATGATATTCTATTTTCCGGTCGAGGTGCGTATACTATTTTTCTTCATACCCTGGCTCGAAAGTTCGCCAAAACATGCACATTTTGCGGCCGGGAAATTGCAGGTTATAGTCACGTCATATACTGAAAACACGTGACTGTAATATGCAACTTCCCTGCCGCGAAACGTGCATGTTTTGACGAACTTTCGGCCGGGGTATGATGAAAATTGATTTTCATGAGACTGAAGTTAGCAGGTAATACCAGCAGGAAGTTCTACAGTTGAGTGATTTGGACCATATTTATAAACTTTAATCTAAACAAGATAAATATCGAAAAACTTGTTTACGCATTCAGAGACACATAAGGAATAAAATCAAGAAGTTATAAATATTAACAAGATTATGAGTTTATTTATTATTAATTAAATTTCAGAAAATAAACACCCTTTGATTTCTAATTATTTCATTTTATTATTAACTTTTCACTGCGTACTGGATTCAAGGAATATTTTATGGACTATAAAACCAAATCTAAATAAGCTAATATACTGTAACGGGATGGCTAGTGGGGGAAAATCCCAACAAGCCACAGGCCAGCGATGCCCTAGAACACGGTGCCGCGGGTGTCAGACTAAAATGACTTGCCCGGGGATCTGCTCCTGGAATCCCGAAAACAACGCGAAGATCGCACACGAACTTCGCTTTCCAACTAATTGGATCGCTGAGCGAAAAGCGCGCGCTCGAAGAGTAAAGCGCGCGGCCGCTATGCTCAGATATGAAAACGACCGGCGGAGTCGTTTTCCCGCGGAGGCGGCGGTATCCGGGAGAAGGACAGGTTGTAAAGAACAACGCGACGAGTAACTAGATATCACAATATGTTTACAATTACTAATCTCTACAAGCACAACGCCTGTGCTGATTAGAACAAAGAGTTATTTCGCGCGCGACCGTTAACATTCAAACGCGCGAACTACACGGCGCGCGGCGAAGCTGCTAATTTCGCGCGCGGTGTTAAAGTACGGCGGGCTGACACACACCCCCACGTACACGGCCAGAAGGCTTGCACGGGGCGATTTCCGTGCGAGCCTTTACAATGAACCCGCGAGAGGAGAGTAGAAAACTTACGTTAGGAAGGAGCAGCCGGTGCACTCGACTCTCTCTCTCGCTCCCTGTCGTTCGCACAGCAGTTGCGCTCTCTCTCTCTCTCTCTCTCTCTCTCTCTCTCTCTTTCGCTGTGTTGGGTCGGCAGGCGGGCTGGCTGCCGGCTCCTCGCTCGCAGGCTCGTTCTGCTCGTGGCACACGCTACGCGGTATCGCTCTCTCTCTGTCTCTCTTGTGCGCGCCTCCACGTTTTGCGGCCCGAAGACGAAGACAAGAAGAAGACGAGATGATCTGCCAAGTCACCCTTGGAGGATTGACGGCAGTTGTCGACCGGAGCCCCAGCGCCAGAAGTGCCAACAGTCTCCGGTCCATCAATCGTCTTGGGATTGGTCTCGACCGTCGTTGGAATTCAGCGGAATTACGGTGATGAGCGACCCACCGTGTGCGTGCGGACGATCCCTCGACGTGGATCGTCTGATCAGCCGTTTAGTACACGAGCTGATCCGCGCGTATCCGGAACTGTCGTCTCTGCCGCCGACGACGACGTAAAGTCGAATCGAACGAAAGCCTCAGTATCGAGTTGCTTCTCTCCCGCTATGCAACGTCTGGAAGAGGGGTATAACGAGGTTCCAAGATAAAATACGGAGAAGATAAGCATCTCGGTCCTCCGTATTCTATCGAACCCGTTAGGCTCTCGTTCCCGCGAATTCGTATATCTCGAGCGAGTATTGACATCGCTCGGACGATGTATTCGCGTTAGCTACGCGCGGGGCAGGCGCGACTTTGACCGTTGCTAAGTCGCGCCCGATTCTTTTTGAATCAGATTCTCTCGAGCTATCAAACCGCGCGTACGCGAGTAATTTTGATCGTCCGTGAAGAAAACGGTATCGTGCGTCCTCACCGGTGCAGCGCAGCGCCAGTCCACGTACCGACCACGAAGAGCAGCGCACGTGAGCAATCCGAGCCACTCCTGGGGTCCGAAGCGTCTGTAGGTGAACGCTGGACGTTAAGACTCGGCCTGAACACTCCGAAGTCGACCGGAGGATAAGGCCTGACGCAGGTGCGGATTCGTGAGCGAGCGACGAGGGGAGTGCACTCCCCTCTCGGTAAGACTCTTCGAGTACTTTCCGCGCAGCGTTTTATTTGTATTTTCGGCTCGCTGCGACGAGCGGCCGGTGTTGCGTTCACCGGCCCAGCGAGAATAAATACATTGATCCGCCCGCGCCGTCAGCGGATCACGTCTTCTTGTCGGCGCGCAACGCGACGCGTTTATGTTGTAATAATTTAAGAATAGACCTTGTTATTGTTCTGTGAAGTAATTGAGGCTATTCTTCATTTATCGACCTTAACCTAACCTTCTCCCGGATACCGCCGCCTCCGCGGGAAAACGACTCCGCCGGTCGTTTTCATAGCTGAACTTAGCGGCCGCGCGCTTTACTCTTTGAGCGCGCGTATTTTACTCAGCGATCCATTTAGTTGGAAAGCGAAGTTCGTGTGCGATCTTCGCGTTGTTTTCAGGATTACAGAAGCAGATCCCCGGGCAAGTCATTTTAGTTTGACACACGCGGCACCGTGTTCTAGGGCATCGCTGGCCTGTGGCTTTTCGGGATTTTTCCCCAGAAGCCATCCTGTTACAATATCGCACAGCTGTCCGAAATCCATGTGCGGTCTGCATTCCCCGAGCGACTCGCGTTCTCAGATTCTTCGGACTGGAAGGAGATCGGGGAATCTCCCCTCCCCCAAGCTGTGCTGCACCTTAGGTGCCCCTGGACATCACCCGGTCCTCCCGCTGGAGATAAAGTGCTCCGTGGTGACGTAAGAGCCTCGTGTCTTACGTCAGGAGGACTGCCTGCTCTTTGGTTCCTCATCTGCAAGACATGTGTCTTTATGGAGCTCAGCAAGTTGTTGTCGACTACTTTGTTCGACGCCAATTGCTGAAACAGGCTGTGGGTTGAGGGATCGGCAATTCGGTTCACTTCTGGAGCGCCGCTTGTATTGAGGGTCGTCGTGTTGACGAACTTATTCCTGCAATCGAGCCTCCTTGTGAACTGCTCGTAATCACTTCCACTTATTTCTTGTGTGAAGTGGGCTGGGTTGTAACTTCCCATTAGCCATTGAGCGATTCGCTTAGAATCCCCCTCGAGATGTCCGGTGCTTCTTAAATCGAGAGCTATATTTGCTTCTATTACAGCTTCAAAGCTCAGCTCTAGAGTTTTGCGCCAATACTCCATCCTATCGGCTAGTTCTTCTGGGGTCGATGATTCCATCTTGCGAAGCTAGACCGATTATATAAAAAATTTGGTGACGAATTGTGTGTGTATGCGCAACTAACTGCTGAGATTCTCTCTCTAATTGGCCGTCTGTTACGCAAATTACAATGTTAGAATTCTAACTACCACACACAATTGTCCCAAGCTGCTCGAGAATGACGTATCTCGATGCAGCTAGCTAGGGAGAGAGCGTGGCTATTCCAAAAAAAAATTCGCGACGATAACGATTTAAATAATTCCCGCAACCAAAAAAAAGGATGAAAGTATTCTCACTTTCGACCGGCTGCACGCACAGGCACGGTCAAACCAAAAAAAAATCGCGTGAAAATCGCTTTAAATCTCGCGTCAAAAAAAGGAATTTAATTCCCGCCATATATGACGACGAAAACAACGATAATCGTCGTTTAAAATGCTCTCGCCCTGGCTTTACAGCAGTTTAAAAGGCTCGGGCTAAGTATACACAATACTACCCGAGCATAAACATAAACACACACAAAAACAAGCAATCGGCTGTTTTGCGTTTATGTTTGAATGCGCGTCGCGAGCCTTCTTGTCTGTTTGTTTACGCCCGGCACCTCGACTTGGCGAGTTTAAATCACTGCGCCTATCAGCTGTAACGGCATATGGCCATTGGCCGTCAGCTGAATAGTCGGGTGCAGTGATTCGCGCCCGGGCGAATTTAAACGAAACGCGATTTGAATAGGCCGGTCTCGAACGTACCGGCCGCTAACCTTCTCCTTAAACCCAACACGTTAGGGCGCCATTTGTAACGCGCGGACTAAAAAAAGACTTTACAGAAAAATAACTCGACGCGTTGCGCGCCGACAAGAAGACGTGATCCGCTGACGGCGCGGGCGGATCAATGTATTTATTCTCGCTGGGCCGGTGAACGCAACATCGGCCACTCGTCGCAGCGAGCCGAAAATACAAATAAAACGCTGCGCGGAAAATACTCGAAGAGTCTTACCGAGAGGGGAGTGCACTCCCCTCGTCGCTCGCTCACGAATCCGCACCTGCGTCAGGCCTTATCCTCCGGTCGACTTCGGAGTGTTCAGGCCGAGTCTTAACGTCCAGCGTTCACCTACAGACGCTTCGGACCCCAGGAGTGGCTCGGATTGCTCACGTGCGCTGCTCTTCGTGGTCGGTACGTGGACTGGCGCTGCGCTGCACCGATAAGGACGCACGATACCGTTTTCTTCACGGACGATCAAAATTACTCGCGTACGCGCGGTTTGACAGCTCGAGAGAATCTGATTCAAAAAGAATCGGGCGCGACTTAGCAACGGTCAAAGTCGCGCCTGCCCCGCGCGTAGCTAACGCGAATACATCGTCCGAGCGATGTCAATACTCGCTCGAGATATACGAATTCGCGGGAACGAGAGCCTAACGGGTTCGATAGAATACGGAGGATCGAGATGCTTATCTTCTCCGTATTTTATCTTGGAACCTCGTTATAACAGCTGAACTACCTAAAAAATCAAGAGTTTGAACAGGCTTCGTTTTTTTATTTTTGCTTTTTGCAATACTTAATTAACAATAAACATACAAATATCCTGTTCTTTTTGTATAATTTTTTATGAACTATCTTCTTGCATGTCCCTACAAACTTCAGTCTTATAAATATACAAAAAATACGATTTTTATACAAAAAATATCAATTTCTTTACTTGTGTAAATATAATTTGTTTACATTAATTGTTTTTGCTTTTATAGCATTACAATTAATAAATGATATTTTTATACATTCGGCTCATACGTTTCATCGTGGACGTCTTCACCTTCACTATTGACAACGTCATTATTGTAACTATTTTTATCGCTAGCAGTATCATGAAAGCAACTTTCGTTATCACCCTCATCATCATCATCATCATCATCTTCGGTATCGTCATTTTTATTGTCCGAATCAGCTTCTAATATGTTTAGATAGTGAATAATTAGTATATATTAGATCGTTAACCATTCGACAATCAAGTGATTCAAGACTTACCTTTTTCAACTGTTTCGATGAGGATATCAGATACCAAATCTGGCATTGCAGGTCCTTCAAACCCTTTAAAATCGGTATATTCTGCAACGATCTATCCATGTTCTTGAAAATTTAAATTTGAAGAAATACTCAACGTAGCGTTTTTCCATGTATAGGCAATATACCGACGCTCCCTACGAAAACAAGCACCTTTTTTGGCTTCCTTACGAAGACTAGCACATTTCAGAAAACTGCAACGAAAACTAACATAACTCACGACTTTTTCCAGAATACTAGTACAATTCGCGACTTTGTAAAGAAAACTAGTACAACTCACTACTTTGCTGCGAATACTAATATAATTCGCTATTTTTTAACGAAAACTAGCACGATTCGCGAGTTTGCCACGAAAAGTAATACTTCGCTTTAGTAATATTTCGCTTGCCGCGAAAACTAGCACTTTTCGCACGACGGCACTTTTTTTCTATTGCGAGTCCATAATTATTTTTCTTCTTACCTATATCTTTGAAAAGATTATCATGAAAATAAAGAAAACCATCATTTTCTATATTACCAACGCTGTCTTCGTTGAGAATTCTTTTAAAAAAACTTAATAGCAATGTTGGTAACGTAGATACCTTTTTAACTGTTGCACCCTTAACCACGGTAGAACTTTCGAAATATTCAAGTTGGTAAACGTTTTTTTTAACTCTGTGCTAAATGTAACGAAAAATTAATAAAATGGATGACGATGATGATTGTAAGTAAAAGAAGTCACCTATTAACATATTTTTAAAAATGAGGTATTACAATATTTGCAAAATTGCAGATCTTTCTTATTGGTATAACAGTTTCTCGAAGCCGGTCGAAAGAAATGCGCATTCAAACAGTAATTTAGATAGAAGTAATTTTTTTAATTACTCAGCGGGTCGAAAAACTCCCTAGGTACACTCAAATTAGCGAGGAAGTTATCTTCTGGGCATGAGCGTGTCACCCTACACCGAAATAGTCCTCAAAAACGTGCTGCAGTGGGTCACATTATCATTTATACATAGTGATTCCGCTTATCACGCGCGTAATTTAGACTTGTCACATATACCTAATATAAAAAATGCAGGTGTTCTCCCGAAAAGCGCTAATTTTCGAGGCAACCTCGTGAAACGTCAAGCGGATCGTGCTAGTCTTCGCGGCAGTCAAGCGGATCGCGCTAGTCTTCGTGGCAGTCAAGCGGATCGTGCTAGTCTTTGATGCGAATCAATGGGACGTGCTAGTCTTCGCGGCCAACGCTGAAATGGGCTAGTCTTCGTAGCAATCTGAATCGTGTTAGTTTTCGTAAGGAGCGTCGATACGATGTATGCAGCAGGTGTTGCTGCAATTCTCGACAACATGGAGGCAGTGTACAGGCGTCAAATTTTGTTATATTTTTCGCAATATAATTATTGCTGTAAATAATCTTGTGCATGCCAGAAACGTATGCTAATCAGGAAATCACCTTTTCTTACTACGAAAATTTTGAAAATGCAAATTGCATACGCTAATTAATTGTTCAACAGGTGCCCAAAAATTTGCAATTGTCAAATACTTTTTTTAAAGGTTCTGCAAGCCTGAAACGTGTGCAAATGGCTATATGAACATTTGATCATATGAACTTTAAATTAATTCCTTTTTCAAGCACATACTAATTATTCTTTGTTATAACGAAAATAATGCAGTAACAAAAAATTGCCGCAAATACAAGTGCAAGTAGTAAACGTATGCAAATTAGTTTTTTATGTTCTACATGGTTATAATATTAACCCTGTAAAATTGCATACAAATACTAATTGTTTTTTAACACCCACTTCTTTTTGCAACTTAACAAAATTATTTTCGGTCTTTATGCACGCGGAAACCGTATGCAAATTAGCTTCCGCCGGGTTATTTTTGTTCAAACTTTTAGAAAAACTACTTTGCATACACTAATTAATCGTTCAAAAACATTGATTTTCGTTACAAATAAATATTTAATTGACAACGTGGCTGCAAGCGTGCAGTCTCAGATTATCCGCTTATAATTCATCAAATAACTTGAATAATCAACCTTCAAATATGCATAAACTAACTAATCATTCTTTTTTTTCTGTCACTATCTCCTGGTCTATCATCCCTAACACCTGCTTCGATGATGCAGATTTCGTGAACGCGAATAACCCATTGAGAACGTCTAGAACCCCCGATTTGTGATGACTTCATGAAATATTACGCCAACCTCTCAAATATTGCAAAATATTATGTTATATAAGACCATGCAGCATGCTGTGTGTGTGTGTGTGTGCATGTGGGTGGGTGGGTGGATGTGTTTGTGCGTGAATGTGTGTGTGTGGGTGGGCGGGTGTGTGGGTGGGTGGGGGGTGTATGGGTGTGTGTGTGCGTGCATGCGTGTGTGTGGGTGGGCGGATGTGTGGGTGGGTGGTGGGTGTATGCGTGTGTGTATGCGTGGGTGGGTGGGTTGGTTGGTTGGTTGTTTGGGTGGATGTGCGTGCGTGCGTGCATGCGTGCGTGTGTGTGTATGCGTGCGTGTGTGTGTATGTGTGTGTGTGTGTGTGTGTGTGTGTGTAAAAAAGAATGTATCATCATGTTGATACGCACTAACTTCTAACGAACACAAATAGTAGTGATAGAGTAAGATGGCAAGATGTGGAGGGTGCCTTTAATGAACGGCTTCGATCTGGAGTCATTACAAACTTAAAAACTGGGATATTACTACATTCATGAAAGATACTACAGCACTGTTAAAATATAGAATAAATAATGATTTAAAGAAGAATAAGACTCTTAAAGTATATACTGTGTTATCAGCTGAATGTGACATAAAAAAAGCTGACGAAGAGACACTGGAAGTCAAGTATTTCAACACCAAGGCTGAATCATTTTTACCAACAACAGATTTGAGACAGTGGTTCATTGAGAATGTACAACAACCCATTCAGAGAGGCACGGAGGAGTTTCAAGAGGGAGACTCTGGCTAGACACTTCGAGAAGTTCTTAATTTATCTGTGAATATCAACAAGTATAATCCGATGCAAGGTAGCTCATACGTTAGTCTACCCCCACAAATACAAGCAAAACATGCATGTGTTAATGTGCACAATTTTGACGATGAATGTTTCAAGTGGGCTGTACTATCAGCTTTGCATCTTGTGCACCACCAAGCACATCCTGACAGGGTGCGACGTATATTACCTATGAGAACGAATTAAATTTTAGGGGAATCGAATTTCCTATCAGACCAAAATAAATTCCAAAGTTTGAAAAACAAAATAATCTCACGGTCAAAGTTTCTATTTTAAAAAAGTGTGGTGGAAAACCTTCTCCTGATACAAAATAATTATACTGATGAGGAGGAGGAAGAGCTGGAGGAAGATACTACAGTAATTACTCATTACGTTTGGATCAAAGACTTACCTCACTTGGTATCCTCACAACTTTCAAAACGTAATGGCCGAAAATATTTATGTATTCCAGTAATTTTCCACAATTTAATTGGCTAAGACCCCCACTTTCTCATCAAGGACATTGCTCAAGATTTTCCCTGTCGGGTTGATCTTTTACTGTTAAATAAAGAACGCCACATCTCATTTACCAAGCACATCCAAGGAAATGACATAAACTTTAGATTTATTGAATCCTACCGATTTATGGCATCATCACTGGATAAGCTCTCATCATACCTCGCAGAACTTAAAATTCCACAGCAACTGTTCTCTAAAGATAAAGTATTAACTCAAGAAAAATTTCAACTGTTGAGAAGAAAGGGTGTCTTTCCTTATGATCATCTAAACTCTAAACAAAAACTTGAAGTTTCAAGTCTGCCAACGAAAGATGAAATTTATAGCAAATTAAATAGCAGTCACATATCTGATGAAGATTATGAACATACCAGAAATGTTTGGATAGCATTTAATATATCAAATTTAGGTGAATATTCAGACTTGTACTTAAAAACCGATGTACTGCTCTTCGCAGAGTTGTTTGAAAACGTTCACAACAACTCTCTTAAAGCCTATGGCTTAGATCATCCAGCACACTATTGTACAACTCCAGGCCTAACTTGGGATTGCATGTTGAAGTATACAAATATAGAGCTTGAGTTGCTCATTGATATTGATCAACGTATGTTCTTTAAGCGTGGAATACGAGATAGAATCCACTATAGCACCCAATATTTTGTACACTTTTTTTACAATTAATTACAACCACAATCGATTTTTTTACAAGTGTATAAACAAAGTTATGAACAAACAAAAGGGGGGGCGGGAGAAATACTTCGCCATCCCCCCCATAAAAAAAACCACAATTTCCAGAACGGTAACGTAATCTACAATTTATTTACAATTATTTACAATCACAACGGAATCTACGATTTATTTACAATTATTTACAACCAGAAAAACTGGTAAAAGTCGATTATTTATAACAATTTTGAGCAATAATTTCGCCAGCCCCCCATACGCCAAAATCAATTTTTCAAAGTGCTACCGTAATCTACGATTTATTTACAATTATTTACAACCAGAAAAACTGGTAAAAGTCGATTATTTATAACAATTTTGAGCAATAATATCGCCGGCCCCCCCATACGCCAAAATCAATTTTTCAAAGTGCTAACGTAATCTATGATTTTTTTACAATTACATACAGCAACAAAAACTGGTAAACGTCGATTATTTATAACAATTTTGAGCAATAATTTCGCCAGCCCCCCATACGCCAAAATCAATTTTTCAAAGTGCTCACGTAATCTACGATTTATTTACAATTATTTACAACCACAAAAACTGGTAAGAGTCGATTATTTATAACAATTTTGAGCAATAATTTCCCCAGCCCCTCAAACGCCAAAATCAATTTTTCAAAGTGACAACGTAATCTACCATTAATTTACAATTATTTACAACCAGAAAAACTGGTAAAAGTCGATTATTTATAACAATTTTGAGCAATAATTAAGCCAGCCCCCTGACACGCCAAAATCAATTCTTCATAGTGCTACCGTAATCTACAATTTATTTACAATTATTTACAACCTCAAAAACTGGTAATAGTCGACTATTTATAACGATTTTGAGCAATAATTTCGCCAGCCCCCGCATACGCCAAAATCAATTTTTCAAAGTGCTAACATAATCTACGATTTATTTACAATTATTTACTACCTCAAAAACTGGTAATAGTCGATTATTTATAACAATTTTGAGCAATAATTTCGCCAGGTCCCCCATACGCCAAAATCAATTTTTCAAAGTGCTGACGTAATCTACGATTTATTTACAATTATTTACAAGCACAAAAACTGGTAAAAGTCGATTATTTATAAAAATTTTGAGCAACAATTTCGCCAGCCCCCCCCATACGCCAAAATCAATTTATCAAAGTGCTAACGTAACCTACGATTTATTTACAATTATTTACAACCACAAAAACTGGTAAAAGACGATTATTTATAAAAATTTTGAGCAATGATTTCGCCAGCCCCCCACACTCCAAAATCAATTTTTCAAAGTACTACCGTAATCTACAATTTATTTACAAGTTTTTACAACCTCAAAAACTGGTTAAAGTCGATTATTTATAACAGTATTGAGCAATAATTTCGCCAGTCCCTCCATACGCCAAAATCAATTTTTCAAAGTGCTAACGTAATCTACGATTTATTTACAAGTATTTACAACCACAAAAACTGGAAAAGGTCGATTATTTATAACAATTTTGAGCAATAATTTCGGCAGCCCCGCATACGCCAAAATCAATTTTTCAAAGTGCTAACGTAATCTACGAATTATTTACAATTATTTACAACCACAAAAACTGGTAAAAGTCGATTATTTATCACAATTTTAAGCAATAATTTCGCCAGCTCCCCCATACGCCAAAATCAATTTTACAAAGGGCTAACGTAATCTAGGATTTAATTACAATTACTTACAACCTCAAAAACTGGTATAAGTCGATTATTTATAACAATTTTGAGCAATAATTTCGCCAGGCCCCCATACGCCAAAATCAATTTTTCAAAGTGATAAAGTAATCTACCATTAATTTACAATTATTTACAACCACAAAAACTGGTAAAAGTCCATTATTTATCACAATTTTAAGCAATAATTTCGCCAGCTCCCCCATACGCCAAAATCAATTTTACAAAGTGCTAACGTAATCTACGATCTATTTACAATTATTTACAACCATAAAAACTGGTAAAAGTCGATTATTTATAACAATTTTGAACAATAATTTCGCTAGCCCCCCCCCCCCCCATACGACAAAATCAATTTTTCAAAGTGCTCACGTAATATACGATTTATTTACAATTATTTACAACCACAAAAACTGGTAAGAGCCGATTATTTATAACAATTTTGAGCAATAATTTCGCCAGCCCCCCATACGCCAAAATCAAATTTTCAAAGTGACAACGTAATCTACCATTAATTTACAATTATTTACAACCAGAAAAACTGGTAAAAGTCGATTATTTATAACAATTTTGAGCAATAATTTCGACAGCTCCCCCACACGACAAAATCAATTTTTCAAAGTGCTACCGTAATCTACGATTTATTTACAATTATTTACAACCTCAAAAACTAGTAATAGTCGACTATTTATAACAATTTTGAGCAATAATTCCGCCAGCCCCCGCATACGCCAAAATCAATTTTTCAAAGTGCTGACGTAACCTACGATTTATTTACAATTATTTACAACCACAAAAATTGGTAAAAGTCGATTATTTATAAAAATTTTGAGCAATAGTTTCGCCAGCCCCCCACACGCCAAAATCAATTTTTCAAAGTATTACCGTAATCTACGATTTATTTACAATTATTTACAACCTCAAAAACTGGTAAAAGTCGATTATTTATAACAATTCTGAGCAATAATTTCACCAATCCCTCCATACGCCAAAATCAATTTTTCAAAGTAACAACGATATCTACGATTTGTTTACAATTATTTACAACCACAAAAACTGGTAAAAGCCGATTATTTATAATAATTATGAGCAATAATTTCGCCCCCCCCACCCCTTTCGGTAAAATCATTTTTTCAAAGTGCTAACATAATCTACGAGTTATTTACAATTATTTACCACCACAATAACTGGTAAAAGCCGATTATTTATAACAATTTTGAGCAATAATTACGCCAGCTCTCCCATACGCCAAAATCAATTTTTCAAAGTGCTCACGTAATCTACGATTTATTTACAATTATTTACAACCACAAAAACTGATGAGAGTCGATTATTTATAACAATTTTGAGCAATAATTTCGCCACCCCTCCCATACGCCACAATTAATATTTCAAAGTGATAACGGAATCAACCATTAATTTACAATTATTTACAACCACAAAAACTGGTAAAAGTCGATTATTTATAACAATTTTGAGCAATAATTTCGCCGGGCTCTTCACACGCCAAAATAAATTTTTCAAAGTGCTACCGTAATCTACGATTTATTTACAATTATTTACAACCACAAAAACTGATGAGAGTCGATTATTTACAACAATTTTGAACAATAATTTCTTCAGCCCCCCCCATACGCCAAAATCAATTTTTCAAAGTACTAACCTAATCTACGATTTATTTACAATTATTTGCAACCACAAAAACTGGTAAAAGTCGATTATTTATCACAATTTTAAGCAATAATTTCGCCAGCTCCCCCATACGCCAAAATCAATTTTACAAAGGGCTAACGTAATCTACGATCTATTTACAATTATTTACAACCATAAAAACTTGTAAAAGTCGATTATTTATAACAATTTTGAGCAATAGTTTCGCCAGCCCCCCACACGCCAAAATCAATTTTTCAAAGTATTACCGTAATCTACGATTTATTTACAATTATTTACAACCTCAAAAACTGGTAAAAGTCGATTATTTATAACAATTCTGAGCAATAATTTCACCAATCCCTCCATACGCCAAAATCAATTTTTCAAAGTAACAACGATATCTACGATTTGTTTACAATTATTTACAACCACAAAAACTGGTAAAAGCCGATTATTTATAATAATTATGAGCAATAATTTCGCCCCCCCCACCCCTTTCGGTAAAATCATTTTTTCAAAGTGCTAACATAATCTACGAGTTATTTACAATTATTTACCGCCACAATAACTGGTAAAAGCCGATTATTTATAACAATTTTGAGCAATAATTACGCCAGCTCTCCCATACGCCAAAATCAATTTTTCAAAGTGCTCACGTAATCTACGATTTATTTACAATTATTTACAACCACAAAAACTGATGAGAGTCGATTATTTATAACAATTTTGAGCAATAATTTCGCCACCCCTCCCATACGCCACAATTAATATTTCAAAGTGATAACGGAATCAACCATTAATTTACAATTATTTACAACCACAAAAACTGGTAAAAGTCGATTATTTATAACAATTTTGAGCAATAATTTCACCGGGCTCTTCACACGCCAAAATAAATTTTTCAAAGTGCTACCGTAATCTACGATTTATTTACAATTATTTACAACCACAAAAACTGATGAGAGTCGATTATTTACAACAATTTTGAACAATAATTTCTTCAGCCCCCCCATACGCCAAAATCAATTTTTCAAAGTACTAACCTAATCTACGATTTATTTACAATTATTTGCAACCACAAAAACTGGTAAAAGACGATTATTTATCACAATTTTAAGCAATAATTTCGCCAGCTCCCCCATACGCCAAAATCAATTTTACAAAGGGCTAACGTAATCTACGATCTATTTACAATTATTTACAACCATAAAAACTTGTAAAAGTCGATTATTTATAACAATTTTGAACAATAATTTCGCCAGCCCCCCCCCCCATACGACAAAATCAATTTTTCAAAGTGCTCACGTAATATACGATTTATTTACAATTATTTACAACCACAAAAACTGGTAAGAGCCGATTATTTATAACAATTTTGAGCAATAATTTCGCCAGCCCCCCATACGCCAAAATCAATTTTTCAAAGTGACAACGTAATCTACCATTAATTTACAATTATTTACAACCAGAAAAACTGGTAAAAGTCGATTATTTATAACAATTTTGAGCAATAATTTCGCCAGCTCCCCCACACGACAAAATCAATTTTTCAAAGTGCTACCGTAATCTACGATTTATTTACAATTATTTACAACCACAAAAACTGGTAAGAGCCGATTATTTATAACAATTTTGAGCAATAATTTCGCCTGCCCCCCATACGCCAAAATCAATTTTTCAAAGTGCTAACGTAATCTACGAATTATTTACAATTATTTACAACCAGAAAAACTGGTAAAAGTCGATTATTTATAACAATTTTGAGCAATAATTTCGCCAGCTCCCCCACACGACAAAATCAATTTTTCAAAGTGCTACCGTAATCTACGATTTATTTACAATTATTTACAACCATAAAAACTGGTAAGAGCCGATTATTTATAACAATTTTGAGCATTAATTTCGCCAGCCCCCCATACGCCAAAATCAATTTTTCAAAGTGCTAACGTAATCTACGAATTATTTACAATTATTTACAACCACAAAAACTGGTAAAAGTCGATTATTTATAAAAATTTTGAGCAATAATTTCGCCAGCTCCCTCACACGACAAAATCAATTTTTCAAAGTGCTACCGTAATCTACGATTTATTTACAATTATTTACAACCTCAAAAACTAGTAATAGTCGACTATTTATAACAATTTTGAGCAATAATTCCGCCAGCCCCGCATACGCCAAAATCAATTTTTCAAAGTGCTAACATAATCTACGATTTATTTACAATTATTTACAACCCCAAAAACTGGTAATAGTCGATTATTTATAACTATTTTGAGCAATAATTTCGCCAGGCCCCCCATACGCCGAAATCAATTTTTCAAAGTGCTGACGTAACCTACGATTTATTTACAATTATTTACAACCACAAAAATTGGTAAAAGTAGATTATTTATAAAAATTTTGAGCAATAGTTTCGCCAGCCCCCCCACACGCCAAAATCAATTTTTCAAAGTATTACCGTAATCTACGATTTATTTACAATTATTTACAACCTCAAAAACTGGTAAAAGTCGATTATTTATAACAATCCTGAGCAATAATTTCACCAATCCCTCCATAAGCCAAAATCAATTTTTCAAAGTAACAACGATATCTACGATTTATTTACAATTATTTACAACCACAAAAACTGGTAAAAGCCGATTATTTATAATAATTATGAGCAATAATTTCGCCACCCCCCCCCCTTTCGGCAAAATCATTTTTTCAAAGTGCTAACATAATCTACGAGTTATCTACAATTATTTACCACCACAATAACTGGTAAAAGTCGATTATTTATAACAATTTTGAGCAATAATTACGCCAGTTCTCCCATACGCCAAAATCAATTTTTCAAAGTGCTCACGTAATCTACGATTTATTTACAATTATTTACAACCACAAAAACTGATGAGAGTCGATTATTTATAACAATTTTGAGGAATAAATTCGCTACCCCTCCCATACGCCACAATCAATTTTTCAAAGTGATAACGGAATCAACCATTAATTTACAATTATTTACAACCACAAAAACTGGTAAAAGTCGATTATTTATAACAATTTTGAGCAATAATTTCGCCATGCTCTTCACACGCCAAAATAAATTTTTCAAAGTGCTACCGTAATCGAAGATTTATTTACAATTATTTACAACCATAAAAACTGGTAAAAGTCGATTGTTTATAACAATTTTGAACAATAATTTCTCCAGCCCCCCCATACGCCAAAATCAATTTTTCAAAGTGCTAACCTAATCTACGATTTATTTACAATTATTTGCAACCACAAAAACTGGTAAAAGTCGATTATTTATAACAATTTTGAGCAATAATTTCGCCAGCCCGCCATACGTCAAAAGCAATTTTTCAAAGTGCTAACGTAATCTATGATTTTTTTACAATTATATACAACAACAAAAACTGGTAAAAGTCGATTATTTATAACAATTTTGAGCAATAATTTCGCCAGCCCCCCATACGCCAAAATAATTTTTCAAAGTGCTAACGTAATCTACGTTATATTTACAATTATTTACAATCATAAAAACTGATAAAAGTCGATTATTTATAACAATTTTGAGCAATAATTTCGCCAGCCCCCCATATGCCAAAATCAATTTTTCAAACCGCTAACGTAATCTACGATTTATTTGCAATTATTTGCAACAACAAATACTTGTAAGAGTCGATTATTTATAACAATTTTGAGCAATAATTTCGCCAGCCCCCCATACGCCAAAATCAATTTTTCAAAGTGATAAAGTAATCTACCATTAATTTACAATTATTTACAACCACAAAAACTGGTAAAAGTCCATTATTTATCACAATTTTAAGCAATAATTTCGCCAGCTCCCCCATACGCCAAAATCAATTTTACAAAGTGCTAACGTAATCTACGATCTATTTACAATTATTTACAACCATAAAAACTTGTAAAAGTCGATTATTTATAACAATTTTGAACAATAATTTCGCCAGCCCCCCCCCCATACGACAAAATCAATTTTTCAAAGTGCTCACGTAATATACGATTTATTTACAATTATTTACAACCACAAAAACTGGTAAGAGCCGATTATTTATAACAATTTTGAGCAATAATTTCGCCAGCCCCCCATACGCCAAAATCAATTTTTCGAGGTGACAACGTAATCTACCATTAATTTACAATTATTTACAACCAGAAAAACTGGTAAAAGTCGATTATTTATAACAATTTTGAGCAATAATTTCGCCAGCTCCCCACACGACAAAATCAATTTTTCAAAGTGCTACCGTAATCTACGATTTATTTACAATTATTTACAACCACAAAAACTGGTAAGAGCCGATTATTTATAACAATTTTGAGCAATAATTTCGCCAGCCCCCCATACGCCAAAATCAATTTTTCAAAGTGCTAACGTAATCTACGAATTATTTACAATTATTTACAACCACAAAAACTGGTAAAAGTCGATTATTTATAACAATTCTGAGCAATAATTTCACCAATCCCTCCATACGCCAAAATCAATTTTTCAAAGTAACAACGACATCTACGATTGGTTTACAATTATTTACAACCACAAAAACTGGTAAAAGCCGATTATTTATAATAATTATGAGCAATAATTTCGCCCCCCCTTTCGGTAAAATCATTTTTTCAAAGTGCTAACATAATCTACGAGTTATTTACAATTATTTACCACCACAATAACTGGTAAAAGACGATTATTTATAACAATTTTGAGCAATACTTACGCCAGCTCTCCCATACGCCAAAATCAATTTTTCAAAGTGCTCACGTAATCTACGATTTATTTACAATTATTTACAACCACAAAAACTGATGAGAGTCGTTTATTTATAACAATTTTGAGCAATAATTTCGCCACCCCTCCCATACGCCACAATCAATATTTCAAAGTGATAAGGGAATCAACCATTAATTTACAATTATTTACAACCACAAAAACTGGTAAAAGTCGATTATTTATAACAATTTTGAGCAATAATTTCGCCAGGCTCTTCACACGCGAAAATAAATTTTTCAAAGTGCTACCGTAATCTACGATTTATTTACAATTATTTACAACCACAAAAACTGATGAGAGTCGATTATTTATAACAATTTTGAACAATAATTTCTCCAGCCCCCCCATACGCCAAAATCAATTTTTCAAAGTGCTAACCTAATCTACGATTTATTTACAATTATTTGCAACCACAAAAACTGGTAAAAGTCGATTATTTATAACAATTTTGAGCAATAATTTCGCCAGCCCGCCATACGTTAAAAGCAATTTTTCAAAGTGACAACGTAATCTACCATTAATTTACAATTATTAACAACCACAAAAACTGGTAAAAGTCGATTATTTATAACAATTTTGAGCTATAATTTCGCCAGCGCCCCTATACGCTAAAATCAATTTTTCAATGTCGTACAGTAATCTACGATTTATTTACAATTATTTACAACCTCAAAAACTGGTAAAAGTCGATTATTTATAACAATTTTGAGCAATAATTTCGCCAGCCCCCCCTCCCCATACGCCAAAATCAATTTTCTCCAAGTGCACACGTAATCTACGATTTATTTAAAATTATTTACAACCACAAAAACTGGTAAAAGTCGATTATTTATAACAATTTTGAGCAATAACTTCGCCAGCCCTCCCATACGCCAAAATAAATTTTTCAAAGTGATAACGTAATCTACCATTAATTTACAATTATTTACAACCACAAAACTGGTAAAAGTCGATTATTTATAACAATTTTGAGCAATAATTTCGCCAGCCTCTTCACACGCCAAAATCAATTTTTCAATGTCCTACAGTAATCTACGATTTATTTACAATTATTTACAACCTCAAAAACTGGTAATAGTCGATTATTTATAACAATTTTGAGCAATAATTTTGCCAGCCCCCCCATACGCCAAAATCAATTTTTCAAAGTGCTAACGTAACCTACGATTTATTTACAATTATTTACAATCTCAAAAACTGGTAAAAGTCGATTATTTATAACAATTTTGAGCAATAATTTCGCCAGCTCCCCCACACGACAAAATCAATTTTTCAAAGTGCTACCGTAATCTACGATTTATTTACAATTATTTACAACCATAAAAACTGGTAAGAGCCGATTATTTATAACAATTTTGAGCATTAATTTCGCCAGCCCCCCATACGCCAAAATCAATTTTTCAAAGTGCTAACGTAATCTACGAATTATTTACAATTATTTACAACCACAAAAACTGGTAAAAGTCGATTATTTATAAAAATTTTGAGCAATAATTTCGCCAGCTCCCTCACACGACAAAATCAATTTTTCAAAGTGCTACCGTAATCTACGATTTATTTACAATTATTTACAACCTCAAAAACTAGTAATAGTCGACTATTTATAACAATTTTGAGCAATAATTCCGCCAGCCCCCGCATACGCCAAAATCAATTTTTCAAAGTGCTAACATAATCTACGATTTATTTACAATTATTTACAACCCCAAAAACTGGTAATAGTCGATTATTTATAACTATTTTGAGCAATAATTTCGCCAGGCCCCCCATACGCCGAAATCAATTTTTCAAAGTGCTGACGTAACCTACGATTTATTTACAATTATTTACAACCACAAAAATTGGTAAAAGTAGATTATTTATAAAAATTTTGAGCAATAGTTTCGCCAGCCCCCCCACACGCCAAAATCAATTTTTCAAAGTATTACCGTAATCTACGATTTATTTACAATTATTTACAACCTCAAAAACTGGTAAAAGTCGATTATTTATAACAATCCTGAGCAATAATTTCACCAATCCCTCCATAAGCCAAAATCAATTTTTCAAAGTAACAACGATATCTACGATTTATTTACAATTATTTACAACCACAAAAACTGGTAAAAGCCGATTATTTATAATAATTATGAGCAATAATTTCGCCACCCCCCCCCCTTTCGGCAAAATCATTTTTTCAAAGTGCTAACATAATCTACGAGTTATCTACAATTATTTACCACCACAATAACTGGTAAAAGTCGATTATTTATAACAATTTTGAGCAATAATTACGCCAGTTCTCCCATACGCCAAAATCAATTTTTCAAAGTGCTCACGTAATCTACGATTTATTTACAATTATTTACAACCACAAAAACTGATGAGAGTCGATTATTTATAACAATTTTGAGGAATAAATTCGCTACCCCTCCCATACGCCACAATCAATTTTTCAAAGTGATAACGGAATCAACCATTAATTTACAATTATTTACAACCACAAAAACTGGTAAAAGTCGATTATTTATAACAATTTTGAGCAATAATTTCGCCATGCTCTTCACACGCCAAAATAAATTTTTCAAAGTGCTACCGTAATCGAAGATTTATTTACAATTATTTACAACCATAAAAACTGGTAAAAGTCGATTGTTTATAACAATTTTGAACAATAATTTCTCCAGCCCCCCCATACGCCAAAATCAATTTTTCAAAGTGCTAACCTAATCTACGATTTATTTACAATTATTTGCAACCACAAAAACTGGTAAAAGTCGATTATTTATAACAATTTTGAGCAATAATTTCGCCAGCCCGCCATACGTCAAAAGCAATTTTTCAAAGTGCTAACGTAATCTATGATTTTTTTACAATTATATACAACAACAAAAACTGGTAAAAGTCGATTATTTATAACAATTTTGAGCAATAATTTCGCCAGCCCCCCATACGCCAAAATAATTTTTCAAAGTGCTAACGTAATCTACGTTATATTTACAATTATTTACAATCATAAAAACTGATAAAAGTCGATTATTTATAACAATTTTGAGCAATAATTTCGCCAGCCCCCCATATGCCAAAATCAATTTTTCAAACCGCTAACGTAATCTACGATTTATTTGCAATTATTTGCAACAACAAATACTTGTAAGAGTCGATTATTTATAACAATTTTGAGCAATAATTTCGCCAGCCCCCCATACGCCAAAATCAATTTTTCAAAGTGATAAAGTAATCTACCATTAATTTACAATTATTTACAACCACAAAAACTGGTAAAAGTCCATTATTTATCACAATTTTAAGCAATAATTTCGCCAGCTCCCCCATACGCCAAAATCAATTTTACAAAGTGCTAACGTAATCTACGATCTATTTACAATTATTTACAACCATAAAAACTTGTAAAAGTCGATTATTTATAACAATTTTGAACAATAATTTCGCCAGCCCCCCCCCCCCCATACGACAAAATCAATTTTTCAAAGTGCTCACGTAATATACGATTTATTTACAATTATTTACAACCACAAAAACTGGTAAGAGCCGATTATTTATAACAATTTTGAGCAATAATTTCGCCAGCCCCCCATACGCCAAAATCAATTTTTCGAGGTGACAACGTAATCTACCATTAATTTACAATTATTTACAACCAGAAAAACTGGTAAAAGTCGATTATTTATAACAATTTTGAGCAATAATTTCGCCAGCTCCCCACACGACAAAATCAATTTTTCAAAGTGCTACCGTAATCTACGATTTATTTACAATTATTTACAACCACAAAAACTGGTAAGAGCCGATTATTTATAACAATTTTGAGCAATAATTTCGCCAGCCCCCCATACGCCAAAATCAATTTTTCAAAGTGCTAACGTAATCTACGAATTATTTACAATTATTTACAACCACAAAAACTGGTAAAAGTCGATTATTTATAACAATTCTGAGCAATAATTTCACCAATCCCTCCATACGCCAAAATCAATTTTTCAAAGTAACAACGACATCTACGATTGGTTTACAATTATTTACAACCACAAAAACTGGTAAAAGCCGATTATTTATAATAATTATGAGCAATAATTTCGCCCCCCCCCCCTTTCGGTAAAATCATTTTTTCAAAGTGCTAACATAATCTACGAGTTATTTACAATTATTTACCACCACAATAACTGGTAAAAGACGATTATTTATAACAATTTTGAGCAATACTTACGCCAGCTCTCCCATACGCCAAAATCAATTTTTCAAAGTGCTCACGTAATCTACGATTTATTTACAATTATTTACAACCACAAAAACTGATGAGAGTCGTTTATTTATAACAATTTTGAGCAATAATTTCGCCACCCCTCCCATACGCCACAATCAATATTTCAAAGTGATAAGGGAATCAACCATTAATTTACAATTATTTACAACCACAAAAACTGGTAAAAGTCGATTATTTATAACAATTTTGAGCAATAATTTCGCCAGGCTCTTCACACGCGAAAATAAATTTTTCAAAGTGCTACCGTAATCTACGATTTATTTACAATTATTTACAACCACAAAAACTGATGAGAGTCGATTATTTATAACAATTTTGAACAATAATTTCTCCAGCCCCCCCATACGCCAAAATCAATTTTTCAAAGTGCTAACCTAATCTACGATTTATTTACAATTATTTGCAACCACAAAAACTGGTAAAAGTCGATTATTTATAACAATTTTGAGCAATAATTTCGCCAGCCCGCCATACGTTAAAAGCAATTTTTCAAAGTGACAACGTAATCTACCATTAATTTACAATTATTAACAACCACAAAAACTGGTAAAAGTCGATTATTTATAACAATTTTGAGCTATAATTTCGCCAGCGCCCCTATACGCTAAAATCAATTTTTCAATGTCGTACAGTAATCTACGATTTATTTACAATTATTTACAACCTCAAAAACTGGTAAAAGTCGATTATTTATAACAATTTTGAGCAATAATTTCGCCAGCCCCCCCTCCCCATACGCCAAAATCAATTTTCTCCAAGTGCACACGTAATCTACGATTTATTTAAAATTATTTACAACCACAAAAACTGGTAAAAGTCGATTATTTATAACAATTTTGAGCAATAACTTCGCCAGCCCTCCCATACGCCAAAATAAATTTTTCAAAGTGATAACGTAATCTACCATTAATTTACAATTATTTACAACCACAAAACTGGTAAAAGTCGATTATTTATAACAATTTTGAGCAATAATTTCGCCAGCCTCTTCACACGCCAAAATCAATTTTTCAATGTCCTACAGTAATCTACGATTTATTTACAATTATTTACAACCTCAAAAACTGGTAATAGTCGATTATTTATAACAATTTTGAGCAATAATTTTGCCAGCCCCCCCATACGCCAAAATCAATTTTTCAAAGTGCTAACGTAACCTACGATTTATTTACAATTATTTACAACCACAAAAACTGGTAAAAGTCGATTATTTATAAAAATTTTGAGGAATAGTTTCGCCAGCCCCCCCACACGCCAAAATCAATTTTTCAAAATACTACCGTAATCTACGATTTATTTACAATTATTTACAATCTCAAAAACTGGTAAAAGTCGATTATTTATAACAATTTTGAGCAATAATTTCACAGTCCCTCCATACGCCAAAATCAATTTTTCAAAGTGTTAACGTAATCTACGATTTATTTACAATTATTTACAACCACAAAAACTGGTAAAAGTCGATTATTTATAACAATTTTGAACAATAAATGCGCAGCCTCTTCACACGCGAAAATCAATTTTTCAAAGTGCTACAGTAATCTACGATTTATTTACAATTATTTACAACCTCAAAAACTGGTAATAGTCGACTATTTATAACAATTTTGAGCAATAATTTCGCCAGCCCCCCCCCCCCCATACGTCAAAGTCAATTGTTCAAAGTGCCAACGTAACCTACGATTTATTTACAATTATTTACAACCACAAAAACTGGTAAAAGTCGATTGTTTATAAAAATTTTGAGCAATAATTTCGCCAGCCCCCCCCACACGCCAAAATCAATTTTTCAAAGTACTACCGTAATCTACGATTTATTTACAATTATTTACAACCTCAAAAACTGGTAAAAGTCGATTATTTATAACAATTCTGAGCAATAATTTCACCAGTCCCTCCATACGCCAAAATCAATTTTTCAATGTGTTAACGTAATCTACGATTTATTTACAATTATTTACAACCTCAAAAACTGGTAAAAGTCGATTATTTATAACAATTCTGAGCAATAATTTCACCAGTCCCTCCATACGCCAAAATCAATTTTTCAATGTGTTAACGTAATCTACGATTTATTTACAATTATTTACAACCACAAGAACTGGTAAAAGTCGATTATTTATAACAATTTTGAGCAATAATTTCGCCAGCCCTCCCATACGCCAAAATAAATTTTTCAAAGTGATAACGTAATCTACCATTAATTTACAATTATTTACAACCACAAAACTGGTAAAAGTCGATTATTTATAACAATTTTGAGCAATAATTTCGCCAGCCTCTTCACACGCCAAAATCAATTTTTCAATGTCCTACAGTAATCTATGATTTATTTACAATTATTTACAACCTCAAAAACTGGTAATAGTCGATTATTTATAACAATTTTGAGCAATAATTTTGCCAGCCCCCCCATACGCCAAAATCAATTTTTCAAAGTGCTAACGTAACCTACGATTTATTTACAATTATTTACAACCACAAAAACTGGTAAAAGTCGATTGTTTATAAAAATTTTGAGCAATAATTTCGCCAGCCCCCCCCACACGCCAAAATAAATTTTTCAAAGTACTACCGTAATCTACGATTTATTTACAATTATTTACAACCTCAAAAACTGGTAAAAGTCGATTATTTATAACAATTCTGAGCAATAATTTCACCAGTCCCTCCATACGCCAAAATCAATTTTTCAATGTGTTAACGTAATCTACGATTTATTTACATTTATTTACAACCTCAAAAACTGGTAAAAGTCGATTATTTATAACAATTCTGAGCAATAATTTCACCAGTCCCTCCATACGCCAAAATCAATTTTTCAATGTGTTAACGTAATCTACGATTTATTTACAATTATTTACAACCACAAAAACTGGTAAAAGTCGATTATTTATAACAATTTTGAGCAATAATTTCGCCAGCCCCCCATACACCAAACTCAATTTTTGAAAGTGCTACCGTAATCTGCGATTTATTTACAATTATTTACAACCACAAAAACTGGTAAAAGTCGATTATTTATAACAATTTTGAGCAATAATTTCGCCAGCCCCCCCATACGTCAAAAGCAATTTTTCAAAGTGCTAACGTAATCTATGATTTTTTTACAATTATATACAACAACAAAAACTGGTAAAAGTCGATTATTTATAACAATTTTGAGCAATAATTTCGCGAGCCTCCTCATACGCCAAAATCTATTTCTCAAAACGTAAATAGTCTATATTGTTTAATATATTTTTAAATCATAATTTTATTATCCATTGTTGGGCTTTCGTTTACCAAATAATACTGCCCGTCAGGCTAAGTGCAGTTGTGATTCTGTATGACTATTGTTACTCGGAAATATGTATGTGTGAGGAAGTATCGCGGTTGATCGGTGAGAGAAAATGGGAATTTTTACCCTCGCAAATATTTAAATGACTAGTAGCGGCTTAGGGTTAAAGATGACAAATTCAGATGAATCGGAACTTGGAGCGAGTACTCCGATTTGCGAGTATGATACTCTATATAGTATAACTGTTAAAACTGTTAGAGGCCTGCGTTTATTACAGGGATGCAACTGTCTCCTCTATTTCCTCTTTTTTACAATCCTCTATTTTACCCTTTTCCCAAGTTGCTCCTCTATTTGCTCTATAATCAGTGATCTCTCTAATTTACCGATGAATTGCAATGAATAAGACACGCAGACTACATTTTGAAAAGACTTGGTCGTCTCCTGTAGGTAGGGTTGCCACCTTTTACATTTGAAGTTGCTGGCCGACTGATGACTGGCGGTGAGGGGAAGGCGAGTAGGCGGGGGAGTTGGGGTCCATGCATATTAGGGAATTACGTAGCCCTGCAACAATAAGCATGACAATTATTTAAACAATTTTTAAACCAAAGTAGGGTGGGGATATGTGGCCCACGTGTTTTAAGGAATTACGTAGATATGCAACAATAAGCAAGAGAATTATTTAAACCATTTTTATACCCAAGTAGGCGGGGGATATGAGATTCACGCATATAAGGAAGTCATGTAGACATGAAAAAAATAAGCAAAACGTTTATTTAAATAATTTTTAAACCCAAGTAGGATGTGGTAAATAAGGTCCACGCATATAAGGGAGTCATGTAGATATGAAATAATAAGTAAAAAGATTACTTGAATAATTTTTAAACCCAAGTAGGCGGGGGATGTGAGGTCCACGCATATAAGGGAGTCACGTGGACATGAAGAAATAAGCCAAACGATAATTGAAGTATTTTTAAAGCCAAGTAGGCGGGGGATGTGAGGTTGACGCACATAAGGAAGTCATGTCGTCGTTGGAGGGGGGGGGGGTCCAAAGTTTAGACGACTCCCTTGACAATTGAAGTCAACTATGGACGTGCTCGGTTTCGATATAAGCTACTGCAGATTGTGTAAAATTTCGTGTGGATTCGTCTTCGTATAAATTATTTTCGTTATCGTTTGTATCTTGGTCTGTTGTTTTAGGCGGTTCTCCGGCATTTGATACTTGCGAATAATATATTAAATAGATTTTTAACAATTAATCTATATATACATATTTATACATATTACACGTGTTTTCTCAGCACATGTCATCGCTTCAACGATGCTCGGCTGGAGGTTATTTTAGTTTACGTTAACAGTATTATACGTAATTTCTCAGCACATGACATCGCTTCAACGATGCTCGGCTGGAGGTTAAGTATTTCCATATATTTTATATTCAATACAGAAATACATGCATGTTATTTCTTATCTCGGGGTGTGTCTCAGCTTGTGCGTAGCTCAACCGGCTGACTTTTCCAAGAACTGGAAGAAGGCGGTGCTTTGTTATGACGCGCGCTTATAGTATGGATATGTTGTCTTAATCGTGTATCATGCGACTCGAGTCTTGTACTTATGAACAAGCTAGGCCGAGTTTTCTTATTTTTTTTTAGACATCTTTACCTGAATCGTCTGCATCCGTCACCTTTTCTTTATCTTCTTGTATAACCTCCTGAATTTTTTGCTCATGACCTTCATCTCTTCTTCGGATTTATCAATCTCCCCTTGGGCGCGTTTTCGAAACGTTTCCGCCCCTGGTTCAGCCATAGTCAATCGGAGAGCAGTCTGATTCATGGAGACCTCCTTCGAGCGATGATGTGTCGTCATCCACGCCAAAGAACTTAATGACGAGACGAGCGTGCGCGGCGAGTAATATAGGGTGCGTTTTGAATATACTCTGAAAAGTGACGTCATCGACAGCCCGAAGGACCGTACTACATTTAGTTAATCTCAAAGAACAAGGAACGATGGATAATTGCTGTTATGCAATAAAACATGACCATGTTACAAGTGCCGAAACTACTGTAGCATAAATGAAGCTTTCAAACACCTGATATTTTATCTTCAAAATATTCTTGGTATAAAATTGTTGTAATATGGGGTAAATAAGTTAAGGTTATTGTTAATAATATAAAGTATGTTTATTAGCTACTTAGGTCTAGGTTACAGTGGTGAGAACCTGTCCGCCTTACATGGCTATCTCGTGACGACAGACTGTACATGCGCTGTCGGCGCTCGCGATACTCTCGCTCTACTCATACACACTCACACGCATGTAGCTATGTTCAGGAGCATAGCATTTACTTATATTCCAACACGCCTCTTAAATCTACAATCCTGAACTTTTTGCAATCTTTTCATTAATTCTGGTCTTATTTTATATAATCGATTTCAATGCTTTTCTATTTTTCACAAATTTTGTTTTGTCAAGACTCTTTGTCAACATATCTGCTAAATCCAAACTTGTTTCAATTTTTACAATGTCTATCATTTCATTCCCGTAATTTTCATTTACGTAATGTCATTGCACTGCAATGTGCTTTGAGTTTTTAGTAAAATTTCCATACTTAACAATTGCAACTGCAACTGAATTATCTTCATACAATTTTATAGGTTTTTCAAATTTTACATCAAATGATTCAATTAACAAGTTTCTAATAAATAATATTTCCGTTACTGCTTCTGACATTGCAGTATACTCAGCAAAAGTTGAGCATTTAGTTACATTGTTTTGTTTATGTGTTTTCCAAAATATTAGATTTCCATAAAGTCTAATTATAAATCCTGTTGTAGATTTCCTATCGATATTATCACCTGCATAATCAGAATCTACCATACAATCTAACGTCTCATTTTGCAAATTATCATAATACGTTAATTTTAAATCTTCAGTTTTATATAAATACTTCAATACTCTCATCTCATATTTGTAGTGTGTTGCATCATAGCAGCTTTGGTATCTACTTAAGTAATTTACAGGATATGTTATACCTGTCCCCGTGCCTGTACTTATATACAACAATTCACCAATCAAATTTCTATACTTTATACTCTCGTCTATTTCTTTAGCTTGTTCTAATTTTAAATTTGCTTCCATAGGCGTATCATATAACTTCGCGTTTTCTAAATTGTATTTTACAGCCAAAGATTCAATGTAATTTGTCTGACTTAAGGTCATTTTACTTCTATCTTTACTATAATCAATATCATTTCCAATATAGTTTCCAACTTTTCCTAAATCTTTCATTGAAAATCTTTTCATTAAACTTTCTTTAATTTCGTCTATCATATTTTTATTTTTGCAACATATTAAAAGATAATCTACAAAAACTAATATGTATATTGGATCTTTGTGTATCAATTCCAATATAGTTTCCAACTTTTCCTAAATCTTTCATTGAAAATCTTTTCATTAAACTTTCTTTAATTTCTAAATATGTTGTAAGCGCTCGTGGTGCTATCTTAATAGTTTTGAATTTTTAATCGGACTTCAACGAGCCAATCTCTTATGCGTTAGTCGAATGTCTATTCTCAAATCGAGAAAGGTAGATTTTGTTTAAGCTTCCTCCTCTCTCGATAAGAATTTTTTGACAAACGGCGACACACATAAGAGAAAAATTTTTTTTATTTTTATTTTTAAGAATGAATAACTATTAATTTCGTTGAAGTCCGATTAAAAATTCAAAACTATTAAGATAGCACCACGAGCGCTTACAACATATTTAGAATCAAATGGCATTCGGACACTAAAATGCCTTTTCTTGTATAATCTTAGTTCCAACCTTTTAACACTAGATGGCAACCAATTTTTCAAATTCACATATAAAATTACAACTTACACACTATAAGAATTCACAGTAATTTCATTATTTTGGAGTCGAAGATATGTCTACTTGGGTCTTCCTGACGAGTCCACCAAGTATGACAAGGACGAAACTCCCCGATATTATATTTTATTCCGAAATTAATAGTTATTCATTCTTAAAAATAAAAATAAAAAAAGTTTTTCTCTTATGTGTGTCGCCGTTTGTCAAAAAATTCTTATCGAGAGAGGAGGAAGCTTAAACAAAATCTACCTTTCTCGATTTGAGAATAGACATTCGACTAACGCATAAGAGATTGGCTCGTTGAAGTCCGATTAAAAATTCAAAACTATTAAGATAGCACCACGAGCGCTTACAACATATTTAGAATCAAATGGCATTCGGACACTAAAATGCCTTTTCTTGTATAATCTTAGTTCCAACCTTTTAACACTAGATGGCAACCAATTTTTCAAATTCACATATAAAATTACAACTTACACACTATAAGAATTCACAGTAATTTCATTATTTTGGAGTCGAAGATATGTCTACTTGGGTCTTCCTGACGAGTCCACCAAGTATGACAAGGACGAAACTCCCCGATATTATATTTTATTCCGAAATTAATAGTTATTCATTCTTAAAAATAAAAATAAAAAAAGTTTTTCTCTTATGTGTGTCGCCGTTTGTCAAAAAATTTCTTTAATTTCGTCTATCATATTTTTATTTTTGCAACATATTAAAAGATCATCTACAAAAACTAATATGTATATTGGATCTTTGTTTGTGTTATTTATATATAGACAATAATCATAATTACTTCTTACAAAATTTAACTTTTCTATATATTTGTGAAAACAATCATACCAAGCTCTTGGACTTTCTCTTAAACCATAAAGTACCCTTTTTAATTTATAGACTTTATTTTCACCTGTTTCATAACCTTTAGGCTCATTAACGTATACTTCAGATTTTACATGACCATTCAAAAATGCAGTTTCAACGTCCATTTGCTCTATGTATAGATTATTTTTACAACAATGTGACAATAACATTTTCAAAGTTTGCATTTTTCCTACTGGTGAATAAACATTTTCAATATATTCCTTTTGTTGGAAGCCTCTAACGACTAGTCGTGCTTTATATGTATTATCACTCTTCCTTTTATAAATCCACTTAACATCAATTATCTTTTTATCTTTGGGTTTATCAACAATTTGCCATGTATCATTTTTCTCTAAACTTTTTATCTCCGAGTCCATTGCCTTTTGCCATTTTTTGTATTCATTACACTTTATCGCCTCCTCGAATGTACTTGGTACATTTGCGTTTACATAGTTTACATAAATACAACGAGTTACAGGATTTCCGTATGTTGGTACTGGACTTTTCTTTCTATTAGATTGTCTTGGAATTGTTAAATTTTCATTATTTTTATTTTCATTTTCATACTCAAAATTTTCATTGTTTTCGTATTCAACATTTTTAAGATTTGTTTATCTCTAGTCGACTCGAAAGTCAGACTAAAAGATAATAGATTTCTTTCGTTTTCATCAACATAATTTTCAATTTCAGACTTACTCTCATAATTTACTCTATTTTTCTCATCATCAATTTTTTTCAAACAAATTAATTTAGTGCTTTCTTCAACAACTGTTACATGTCTAACATCTTTTACTTTACCATTTATTAAAACTCTATATCCATTATTTGTGTACCCAACTAATACTCCTAATTGAGCTTTATCATCCCATTTACTTTGTCTTTTAACTTCAGGTATTCTTACAAAGACTCTACTTCCATAAATTTTCAAATGTTTTACATTAGGTTTTCTATTGAAAAATATTTCATAAGGTCATTTATTTTCTACAGTATTAGCAATTGTTCTGTTTTTTAAATATGCTACTACATTCATTATTTCTGGCCAATTATGATCTTTTAATACCTCCTATGTATTCTAGCTTCCCTTAATAAGCATCTGCCAATGTCCATAGCAGTTCCATTATACCTTTGGCTACGCCGTTTAATTCATGTACAATGGTGGACATGGTAATAATTGTATGCCATTTTGTCTTTTAAAATTATAAATTTCTTTGTTCAAATATTCTTTTCCACTATCGCATCTTAATTTTTTGACTCTTTTATTAAACTGATTTTCAACTAAGTTAATATAATCAAGTGAGTCGTCTAAATTTTGAACCCCCCCCCCATGTAGACGTGGAAAAATAAGCCAAACGATAATTTAAAAATTTATTTAACCCAAGTAGGATGTGGGAAATAAGGTCCACGCATATAAGGGAGTCATGTAGATATGAAAAAATGAGCAAAAAGATTACTTAAATAATTTTCAAACCCAAGTAGGCGGGGGATGTGAGGTCCACGCATATAAGGGAGTCATGTAGACATGAAGAAATAAGCCAAACGATAATTTAAATAATTTTTAAACCCAAGTAGGCGGGGAATATGAGGTCCACGCATATAAGGGCGTCCTGTAGACATAAAAAAATAAGTCAAACGATAACACAACCCCACAAAAAATGAAAAGGTTCTATACATTAGATCGGATTATCATATCTCGGTGTATTTTGGCCCCCTAAATATGATTCCAAGATCAGAATTCGTTCATCACGTCTGAATTTGGAGATATGATTAGGTATAAGATTTTTGAGTTATCTTAAAAAACAAAATAAAAACAATTTTTTTGTTAATCTTTTCTACAAAACAATGTAGCATTGTTTGCGCCCTTCAAGACCAACTTTACACCATCCCTCTACAATTTTTTATCTCGGAGATCTGAATATATAAATTTCGAGATAGAAATGAAGAATTTGATTTTAAGAGATATGTGCGAGTTTACAAAATTCAGGTATTTAGATCTCGGAGAAAAAAATTGGAGAGGGATGGAGTAAAGTTGGTCTTTAAGGGTGCAAATAATGCTACATTGTTTTGTAGAGAATATTAACAAAAAAATTGTTTTACTTTGTTTTTCAAGATATCTCAAAAATCTTATACGTAATGATATCTCCAAATTCAGAAGTGGTGGACTAATTTTAACCTTGGAATCGTACTTAACGGGCCAAAATACACCGAGATATGATAGTCTGATCTAAAGTACAGAACCTTTTCTTCTTTTTTGTGGGGCTGTGTAATTGAAATAATGTTTAAATCCAAATAGGCAGGGAGTATGAGGTCCACGCATATAAGGGAGCCATGTGGACATGAAAAAATAAGCCAAACAATAATTTAAATATTTTTAAACCCAAGTAGGCGGGGGATATCAGGTCCACGCATATAAGGGAGTCATGTAGACATGAAAAAATAAGCCATACGATAATTTAAATAATTTTTAAACCCAAGTAAGCAGGGGATATAAGGTTCACACATTTAAGGGAGTCATATAGACATGAAAAAATAAGCCAAACGATAATTTAAATAATTTTTAAACCCAAGTAGGCAGGGGATATGAGGTCCACGCATATAAGGGAGTCATGTAGACATGAAAAAATAAGACAAACGATAATTTAAATAATTTTTAAACCCAAGTAGGCTAGGGATATGAGGTCCACGCATATGAGGCGTTTCACGCCAGCTCTCCAGGCGTGGCGCGCGAGCGCGAAATCATGCTGTGTTCAGCTTGTGTTTGAAGGGGAATGTATCTAAAGAAAATAATCCCCAACTGATTTCGATGTATTTTTTCCTCAGCTTTCCGATGGTGCTATTAGTTTCTCAAAATTTTTCAATTCTAACCTCAAAAAAACATAAAACGTGTTATATCTCAAAAACTATATTTTTAATATTTTGTTTGACCTGCTAGATCGAAAGAGGAGGAAATATTACATGGATACAGCCTTTTTCTACATAGGGGTTTTTTGATTTTTTTGAGATATTTTCAAGAAATACTTAGAATTGAAAAATTTTGAGAAACTAATAGCACCATCGGAAAGCTGAGGAAAAAATACATCGAAATCACTTGGGGATTATTTTTTTTAGATACATCTTAGCCCTTCAAACACAAGCTGAAAACAATATGATATCGCGCTCGCGCGCCGCGCCTGGAGAGCTGACGTGAAACGCCTGATATAAGGGAGTCATGTAGACATGAAAAAATAAGCAAAAGATTATTTAAAGAATTTTTAAACCCAAGTAGGCGGGGAATATGAGTTCCACGCATATAAAGGAGTCACGTAGCCATGCAACAATAAGCATGACTATTATTTAAAGAATTATTATATTCATGTAGCCCGGCCGCGAGGTCCGCGCATAGAAGGGAGTCGAGTTATAGAGGTTAAGAATTTTTGAAATAAAAGTCTTGCTTACGTCGCACGTCTAACAAGGAAAGTACCCGAACTGTCAAATTCAAAATATTCCAAACCCATATTAAAAAATAGACCTCCATGCGAGATTCACGAAACCATTTTTTTTATCGGCTGAGAAGCGCTTTATAAGGGTTAAAATCACCCCTGAAGTTTACCCCCAAGAAACGTTTTTTTGATATATCTCGGCTTCTACTTAACTTTTTTTAACGAAACAAAATGGAAAGACTTTCTTATTAAAAAGTCAAGAAATCCGTGGTAGTATGAACATTAAGGGTTGCATCCCTTATTTTTTAGAGGGTGAAATTGTGTTTTTTTAAGAATAATTTTTGTTGTGAGAATTCATAAAATAATTAAAAATAGGTCAAAACATTATTTTTACCAACTACAATAAATAACAGTTGGTGTGTTTGGGCATTCTTCGCGAAACAACCCCTTAAGAGGTGGTAAACCACCCCTAACACAAATGAATTAGGTATATTTTTTTGGCAATTATTTTTTTCCTTAAAATGGGTTCTTGAAGTCGTTAATCGGAATCCACAGTTAGATACACAATAAAAATTTGAAAATAGTGAATTCAATATGGCGAACAATTTTTTAGAAATATTTTAAATTCCACGAAAAATAGTATGTAGATCCCCTAGCGGAAATTATCGTACGATAAACAAGTGTATGATAAAAAAATAATAAATAATAGAATAACATAACAAAACATTGTTACATTATTATACATTTATTTACATAATATAATTTCCGCTAGAGGGTCTACATACTATTTTTCGTGGAATTTAAAATATTTCTAAAAAATTTTTCGCCATATTGAATTCACTATTTTCAAATTTTTATTGTGGATCTAACTGTGGATTCCGATTAACGACTTCAAGAACCCATTTTAAGGAAAAAAATAATTGCCAAAAAAATATATATATTCAGTCCCTGAGGAGGAGCCGGAGCGGGCTCGAAACGTTGGACAAGGTGGTGGTGGTGGTGGTGGGGGGCAGTCAGATCGTCCTTTGCTAACAAAGTTTTTTCCAGGTTTTAATTAAGTTTTTATTTCAGATTCTGCGGGGGTGATTATAAACAAGGGCAATCTGACTGCCATAAATATTAATTATTTTAAATTAATTTGGAAGACTGTAAGACCGATAGAAAAATACTTATCAGTTGATAGTAAATTGCAGTCGACATAAGTAATATTTTTAATGACCAAAAAAATATACCTAATTCATTTGTGTTAGGGGTGGTTTACCACCTCTTAAGGGGTTGTTTCGCGAAGAATGCCCAAAAACACCAACTGTTATTTATTGTAGTTGGTAAAAATAATGTTTTGACCTATTTTTAATTATTTTATGAATTCTCACAACAAAAATTATTCTTAAAAAAACACAATTTCACCCTATAAAAAATAAGGGATGCAACCCTTAATGTTCATACTACCACGGATTTCTTGGCTTTTTAATAAGAAACTCTTTCCCTTTTGTTTCGTTAAAAAAAGTTAAGTAGAAGCCGAGATATATCAAAAAAACGTTTCTTAGGGGTAACATTTAGGGGTGATTTTAACCCTTATAAAGCGCTTCTCAGCCGATAAAAAGAATGGGTTCGTGAATCTCGCATGGAGGTCTACTTTTTAATATGGGTTTCGAATTTTTTTGAATTTGACAGTTCGGGTACTTTCCTTGTAAGTAACTCCGTTATACGTGGTGTGTTCAAAAAGTAAGGTGACTTTATTCTTTTATCAAAAAATATTTATTTGTTCATCAATATTTATGTTGTCCCCTTGAAAGTAATCCCCTTCAGATATAATACACTTGCGCCAACACTTTTTCCAACCCTCAAAGAACTTCTGATAAGCATTTTCTGGTATAGCCTTGAGCTCTTCCAGCGATTCAGTCTTTATCTCCTCAATCGTTGAAAATCTTCGTCCTGTCATGGGTCTCTTCAGTTTTGGAAACAGGAAAAAGACGCAGGGGGCCAAATCTGGTGAATATGGTGGTTGAGGCATGATTTTGGTTTTGGTTTTGGCCAAAAAATCACGCACAAGCAACGATGAGTGAGCAGGTGCATTATCGTGATGCAAAAGCCATGAATTATTTTTCCACAACGCCGGACGTTTTTCTCGTATTGCTTCTCGCAAACGGTGCATAACTTCAAGGTAATACTCCTTATTAACCGTACGACCTTGTGGCAAAAACTCCTGATGCACTACGCCGCGGTAATCGAAGAAAACAGTTAGCAAAACTTTGACATTGGAATGAACTTGGCGTGCTTTTTTCGGTCTTGTCTCTTCTAGGCTCTTTCATTCGGACGATTGGGCTTTGCTTTCGACGTCATAATCATATACCCGTGATTCGTCACCAGTTATAACCCTTTTAAGCCAATCAGGATCATCATTGACGTTATCCAACAGCTCCTGGACGATGCTCATGCGACGGTTCTTCTGATCAAAATTAAGCAGTTTCGGAACAAACTTCGCTGACACACGTCTCATGCCCAAAACATCCGAAAAAATTGCATGGCATGAGCCAATCGAGATGCCGATGTCATCAGCAACTTGTCTAGTGGTGATTCGACGATTCTCCAACACCATTTTTTTCACTTCTTCAACGTTTTCATCAGTTATTGACGTGCTGGGGCGTCCAGAATGAGGTTCGTCATTGGCATCTTCTCGTCCTTCTTGGAAGAGCTTGTACCACTTATAAACATTTGTTTGCTCAGAGTAGACTCACCGTATGCCACTGTCAACATTTCAAGTACTTTGGAGCACTTAATTCCATTTTTTACACAAAATTTGATGCAAATTCTTTGATCCATTTTTTTCGACAGCAGAAAATCGCCGAGCACACAAAAACACTTCTAACGTTTATGCTTCTGACAAACAAACAAAGAATGCTATAAACTTGAAACTGTAAACACATGTTCGGGACGTGTGTACCAATATAAGAAAAAAAAACGAAAATCGGCTGCAAGTAAGTCACCTTACTTTTTGAACACACCACGTATGCGTGGAACTGGCGTCACCCGGTTACTTGGGTTTCAAAATTAATTGAATAATCGTTTTGCTTATTTTTTCATGTCTACATGACACCCTTCTATGCGTAGACCTCATACTCCCTGCATATTTGGGTTTAAAAATCATTTAAATTATCGTTTGGCTTATTTCTTCATGTCTACGTGACTCCCTTATATGCGTGGACTTCACATCCCCCACCTACTTGGGTTTAAAAATTATTTAAGTAATCTTTTTACTTATTTTTTCATATCTACATGACTCCCTTATATGCGTGGACCTTATTTCCCACATCCTACTTGGGTTTAAAAATTATTTAAATAAACGTTTTGCTTATTTTTTTCATGTCTACATGACTTCCTTATATGCGTGAATCTCGTATCCCCCGCCTACTTGGGTATAAAAATGGTTTAAATAATTCTCTTGCTTATTGTTGCATATCTACGTAATTCCTTAATATACGTGGGCCACATATCCCCACCCTACTTTGGTTTAAAAATTGTTTAAATAATTGTCATGCTTATTGTTGCAGGGCTACGTAATTCCCTAATATGCATGGACCCTATATCCCCCGCCTACTTGCCTGCCCCCCACCGCCAGTCATCAGTCGGCCAGCAACTTCAAATGTAAAAGGTGGCAACCCTACCTACAGGAGACGACCAAGTCTTTTCAAATTGTAGTCCGCGCGTCTTTTTCATTGCAATTCATCGGTAAATTGGAGAGATCGCTGATTATAGAGCAAATAGAGGAGTAACTTGGAAAAGGGTAAAATAGAGGATTGAAAAAAAGAGGAAATAGAGGAGACGGTTGCATCCCTGTAATAAACGCAGGCCTCTAACAGTTATAATAACAGTTATACTATATAAAGTATCATACACGCAAATCGGCTTACTCGCTCCAAGTTCCGATTCATCTGAATTTGTCATCTGTAACCCTAAGCCGCTACTAGTCATTTAAATATTTGCGAGGGTAAAAATTTCCATTTTCTATCATCGATCAACCGCGATACTTCCTCACACATACATTTTTTCCGAGTAACAATAGTCATACAGAATCACAACCGCACCTAGCCTGACGGGCAGTATTATTTGGTAAATGAAAGCCCAACAATGGATAATACAAAATTATGATTTAAAAACATATTAAACAATATAGACTATTTACGTATTGAGAAATAGTTTTTCGCGTATGAGGTGGCTAGCGAAATTATTGCTTAAAATTGTTATAAATAATCGACTTGTACCATTTTCATGGTTGTAAGTAATTGCAAATAAATCGTAGATTACGTTAGCGGTTTGAAAAATTGATTTTGGCATATGGGGGGCTGGCGAAATTATTGCTCAAAATTGTTATAAATAATCGACTTTTATCAGTTTTTATGGTTGTAAATAATTGTAAATATATCGTAGATTACGTTAGCACTTTGAAAAATTATTTTGGCGTATGGGGGGCTGGCGAAATTATTGCTCAAAATTGTTATAAATAATCGACTTTTACCAGTTTTTGTTGTTGTATATAATTGTAAATAAATCGTAGATTACGTTAGCACTTTGAAAAATTGATTTTGGCGTATGGGGGGGCTGGCGAAATTATTGCTCAAAATTGTTATAAATAATCAACTTTTACCAGTTTTTGTGGTTGTAAATAATTGTAAATAAATCGTAGATTACGTTACCGTTCTGGAAATTGTGGTTTTTTTATGTGGGGGCTGGCGAAATATTTCTTCCGCCCCTGCCTTTTGTTTGTTTATAACTTGGTTTATACACTTGTAAAAAAATCGATTGTGGTTGTAATTAATTGTAAAAAAGTGTACAGAATTATCCAATTGCTTGTTTTAGGATTAGTGATTTGGGGGATGTGGGAAATGGACGTTCAACATTGCTTTGTCATATTCCCCATATTCGCCAATATTCCCTCAACACTTTTATATATGGATACTATATGGGAGCAATGTTGCTGCAAACCGTGATTTCCGTTTCACCATTGCTTTTTTAAAATGATTGGGCAAGCTCTCTGTCATAGCAGTATTGCAGCAATATTTTGCCAATATTTAGCATCACGAAAGGAATATTAATTTTATAATTATATTTTTCTGCTGATTTTTCTGATGATTTAGCAATATTGCAAGAATATTTGTACAATATATATAAACACTGGAAGAATGTTCCCGTTTGGCCACAGTTGGAGCAATATTGCCTCAATTTCCAAAATACATTAGTGAATTTCCCCTTAAGGGAAATGACGCGAATATGTTAAAACAACATTGAGGCAATATTGCTCCAACAATCAGTGGATAAACGGGAACATTCTTCCAGTGTTCATATATGGGAGCGTCCGCCAGAAACCAGCCAGCGGGCGCGCGGGACGCATTTTTCATGCAAAACGCGCTCTGTTCAACTCGCTCGTAATCGTATTCTGAGTCTCTCAGAAAAAAACAAAAGATATATGTCTATAGATTTTTTCCTGCTCTTTCCAATGGTGCTATTGTTTTTACTCCGAAACTTTTTCTTCTGGTCGAAAATTAAAGTTGAAAGTTCAGAGACATTTTTCTCGAAGTATATCATGTTTTTTTTCAAAATGCATATGATCATTCGAAAGTACAAGTCTTAAGCTACAAAACCCTAAATTTTCAAATTGGAGAAATGAAGGGCTCAAAAGTAACAAGATTAAAAAGACAGCGGTGAGTGGCCGCGCGTGCTCTTCGCGCTGCGCTCGGACACGCCGCACGCTCGGGCTTTGAATAATGAGCTCGTAATCGCATTTTGAGTCTCTCAGAAAAAAACAAAAGACATATATCGATAGACTTTTTCCTGTTCTTTCCAATGGTGCTATTCTTTTTACTCCCAAACACTTTCTTCTGGTCGGGAATTCGAGTGGAATGTTCAGAACCATTTTTCATAAAGTATAACATGTTGTTCTTCAAAATGCATAGCACCATTCGAAAATACAAGTTATAAGCTACAAAACCCTACATTTTCAAGTTGGAGAAACATAGAGCTCAAAAGTAATAAGATTAAAAAGACAGCGGCGAGCGGCTGCGCAAACTTTTTGCGCTGGACCCGAGTGTGCTTTTATAAACGTAGTGCATATTTTCGTTGTTTCCTATTTAAAAGCATTACACAATGTTTTATCAGTGCATCATATATTACGTTTTAAATATATTAATTTTTTATTTAAACCTTAATTCTTTTATTTTTATTTGCGATTATTTTTATTGGTCTTTTCACGATACTCATGTTTTTCTTAATTCGAGTTTTAAAGGGTTCGGCTTTTTTAACTGGTGGATTTAATTGAGAATCTTTGGATGTTGAAGAACAACATGTTATACTTTAAGAAAAATGGTTCTGAACTTTCCACTCGAATTTCCGACCAGAAGAAAGTGTTTGGGAATAAAAAGAATAGCAACATTGGAAAGAGCAGGAGAAAATCTATCGATATATGTATTTTGTTTTTTTTTGAGAGACTCAAAATACGATTACGAGCTCATTATACCAAGCCCGAGCGTGCGGCGCGTCCGAGCGCAGCGCGAAGAGCACGCGCGGCCACTCACCGCTGTCTTTTTAATCTTGTTACTTTTGAGCCCCTCATTTCTCCAATTTGAAAATTTAGGGTTTTGTAGCTTAAGAGTTGTACTTTCGAATGGTCATATGCATTTTGAAAAAAAAACATGATATACTTTGAGAAAAATGTCTCTAAACTTTCAACTTGAATTTTCGACCAGAAGAAAAAGTTTCGGAGTAAAAACCATAGCACCATTGGAAAGAGCAGGAAAAAATCTATCGATATATGTCTTTTGTTTTTCTGAGAGACTCAGAATACGATTACGAGTGAGATGAACAGAGCATGTTTTGCATGAAAAATGCGTCCCGCGCGCCCGCTGGCTGGTTTCTGGGGGACGCTCCCATATATTGTACAAATATTCTTGCAATATTGCAAAGTCATCAGAAAAACCAGCATAAAAATATAATTTTAAAAATAATATTCCTTTCGTGTTGAGAAATATTGGCTCAATATTGCTGCAATATTGCTATAACAGAGAGCCTGACTCATTATTTTAAAAAAGGAATGGTGAAACGGAAATCACGGATTGCAGCAACATTGCTCCCATATAGCATCCACATATAAAAGTGTCGAGAGAATATTGGCGAATATGGGGAATATAACAAAGCAATATTGGAGTAATGTGGCTCCAATATTGGGTGCTACAAGGGATAAGTCAGTGTTCAAATCATTATGCCCAAGCTAATAACAAATACATAGATAGTGACTATGATGCAGATAAAGACTCTAAGCACCTCATGTATTTCAATGTAAAGAATCTTTACGGTTCACCATATGGCGGCTTTCAATTGATTGAAGGTATAGAGCATATAAATTTCAATATTCCAGACAGATGATGTTCCAACAGGCTATATACTTGAAGTTGATTTGGAATATCCAGAAAATTTACATGATGTACACAAAGATTTACCATTCTGTGTAGAACATAAGAAGCCACCAGGCTAAATAGTAAAATGAGACAAGGAACTAAAAATGACTTCGAAGAAAATCTCTACAAATTAATGAACAATGCTGTTTTCAGAAAGACTATGGAAAATGTAAGAAAAAGAGTTAATGTTAAATTACTGGCCAAATGGGAAGGTCAATATAGAGCAGAAGCTCTTATTGCACGACCATAATTCCATAGCCGTACAATCATTGATGAAAACCTTGTTCTCATAGAATTAGAGAAGACAGAAGTATACATGAATAAGCCAATTTATGAAGGTCTTTGTGTATTGGATTTATCAAAGACTTTAGTATATGATTTTCACTACAACTACATGAAGAAGCAATTCGAGGGTCGCTGCAAACTGTTGTATACGGATACTGATAGTTTAATATATGAAATAAATGATGAAGATATATATAAAGTGATAAAACGTGACATTTAAAATTTTGATACTTCTGACAACCCAGTTAATAACATTTTTGGAATTCCTCAAGTCAATAAGAAAGTTGTAGGTCTAATGAAAGATGAATGTAATGGTCAAATTATGACTAAATTTGATGGATTGCATAGTAAAATGTACAGCGTTGTTGATAGAACCATTACCTTTGTTGACTATATTGACTGTTTATTAAATTTGTCAACACAACACAGAGAACAGTGTGTAATACAATCTAAAGCACACGTAGTACAAACTGTAAGACAAAAAAGTTAGCTTTAAGTCCCCACGATGGTAAGCGATACTTAATACCTGGAGAAACAGATACTTTACCTTGGGGGCATTATAAAACTATTGAAATTAATGAAGATTGATTGTAAATGTAGGTTTATAAATAAAAGAATTTATCCTATATACATCACATGTTTATTTATTTAACCTTTACATATCTGATTTGCTTATCCAACTATTGTGTGAGTTATCAAACCCTAACCATTTAACATAAATTTTATTTCCACGCTTCTTAAGCAGCTTCTCCACAAGATAGACATCTGGATATTTAGCTTTGCGCAGCTCTTGTTCATAGAAACCACCAGCGATGGATTGATATAGATAATCTTTTAATTTGTAGGTAACTGGATTAGTAGCCACGACTTGACTTATTGTAAAAATTTCTGTTGACCAATTAGGTGTATAACCCTTCTCAAATACTTGCTTTATCTTGCTTACTCTTGCATTTTCTCCAATTTTAAACTTTGGTTTCTGAATTATTTTTGTTTGTGGAGCAAATTTCGCAAATACTTCGACCTCATTGGCAAATGTTATATCTTTCAGTTTCATTCCAGTGGTGCGATGTTTGCTGTTATTATATTCTTTTAGCAAATTGGACAAGATATCAAGCCACTTATTCTTTCCACGCAAGCTGAATTGCATCCACATCTTCTGCTTGAGTGTTCGATTGAAACGCTCACAAATAAATGCTTTGAGATTACTGTATGTCAAATAGAGATTAATTCGATATCTTTGCATGAGACTTTGAAATGTAGCATTGTAAAATTCTTTGCCTCGATCGGCCTGTAAATTTTTTGGTTTGCGTCCCTGCTGGAAGAGAGACTCCATTGCTGCTGTGACATCACTGCCAGTCTTTTGCTTTACCGGAACAGCCCATACATACATCGACGATAGTGAGCATATGCCTATAGCCATTGTTTTCTCGAGCATAAGGCTGCATCTCCACTAGATCGGCTTCCCATGTCTCATCCAAGCCACGTACAATAAACTTGCGTCGTCGGTAATTTCGACGTACAGGCTTATGAAGCTCTTTAACCACTTGCTCCTGCATGACCTTTATTCTGAATTATTGAAATTTCTTGTAATTTTGTCATTCAGGTAAGGAAAAAGTATTAGAAGAAAATTTATTTATAAAATTATTCCACTGTGATTCATTCTTTTTTTTTATCTTTTTGACTATTGTTAGAAAGTTTTGTATATGGTATATTGCTGTTCGCAGTACTGTTTGATTTATCCATTCTCAGCGAGTGGTTGCACGATACTGTGATAAATTTATAATTGAAGATCTATTTATAAGATCTTGTGTAATGAAACTCTTCAACTACTTGCTGCATCTTCTAAGCCCTGAATTACAGACTGTATTTTTGAAAATTTTGCATCCATTTCATCTCTGTGAGCCTCAATAATAACATCTAAATTGTCCTAATCTGCTCTTAATTTAGCAGTTACTTCATACAAGCTTCTGATTTCCATTTTAACTATGCGCTGTACAGTATCCAAATTAACAGCATCACCTGATTGGGTAGGCTCAGCAACGTTTCATAACCTCTTGTTGTCAATGTCGTATTGTCCATCAGAAGTTACTTTGAAGCCAACACCCGGAGGACCACGACTACCTTTAGTACGCTCGAGATTATGTTCGAAAACATCGACACTCGTGTTGCAACTGACTGCAATACCATCGAGTTCAATCAATTTATACTTAAATATGTATTATATTTATGTATGAGTACAGGCTCAATAATTTGAGATAGTCTCTGAATTTGCATCCGAAAACGCTCTCGATCACGTGCTAGCTGTTCCCATTCTCCGTGACGTGCAGCTCGACTGGCATAGGACCACACATGCATTACATGAATAACTGGTTTAGCATCAAAGTGAACTCTCTTCGAAGACATCTTAATGGATGTAACCTGCTTCTTTGAGTTCTTCAATGATTGAATGAATCTCATTTGTATGGCTTTGATTGCCGGCTGCCAGTTCAGCCAAGAGTAAGCGAAGACGATCAACTAATTCATTAGGATCATCCTAGTATACATAATCCATATGCATATCTTTCCTTGCAATCTTATATTTAGGTAAGAGGCATGAGCCTTCAATAGGTTTTCTCTTTGGTGATTTATTGAAGTAGGGAGCTATATAATGTCTATATTTTTTACTAGTAAACTTTCGTAGAGGTTCTGTTTCACTATAATTCTTCCTAAAAGCATTCGTCACTTCTATGATTTTTCGATAATTTTGTATATCATTCGAACTTATATGCATCAAATCTGGTTGCTTCTGGAAGAGCAATTGAAGTAGACCAGCTATTTTTGGATAATTTACATTTTGTACATTTATATAATGTTTTGTAAAATGTATCGGTGAATTGACAACCTGTCATCCTCTATTCATACTCCATATGTATTGTCAAGCGACTTGGCATGTTTTTGAAAAGTCTGTAACAAATAATCTTGCTTAAATGATTCTGTTTCGTCTTATGTAACTGTTCGCGATTGCTCATCATCATCCACATCATTTTCAGCCGTTTCAAAGGATGTAACTAATGCTCTAGTCTTTACAGTTTCGTCAAGATCACTTCGTTCCTCTTCCTCACTCGAATTTTGTTCTTCAACAGCTGCTTGCTCTTTTGGTTTTATTTTAATTACTTTTTCCTTCTTTGTTTGTGCAGCATCAACGAATTTTTCAAGCGGACTCAATAGGCTTAAATTTTTCGCCTAACACCTTTTCTACATCTGTTTTATCTTGCCTCAACTGCTCGTGCTTTCGCTTAATTGCTTCTCTCGATTTTATAATTTGATTGAGAACGTTTTCTTCTTGCTTAAGGTGTGTCATATTGTCTGATGAACAGCTGAAATCATATTACTCGGTTTTGCTGTGGGGCATTTATATGAAATCGACCACTCTCAAGTGCCCTCTCTTTGTCGATAACAAGGATTCCATACTTATCATTATTCCAGCAACTTGAACACACATCTCTAAGTTGAGCATATGGCATATCTGTATTTACATGATCATTATATACATGCTTTAAATTCATATCATCTTGTCGAAATAATAATAATAAATTAACATTATCTCGTATTAGATGCTTTGGAATGTGAGCATAAGATTGACATAGATAAAAGCAGTCCATATTCTTATGACGTCTCATACAAAAGAAATTTTTAATATTTTCTTGTTTTTCACATGCTACATCACGAAATATGATAATTGAATTTGTAAGTACATCTTGTATTGATATTACTTCATCATGATCCTTGATTGAGAAATACTTAATTCCATTTATAGACTTCAAGAGAAACTTGAGAAATTTGTATTTGGGCTGTTACAGTGATTTTGAGTAAACATGTACATTTTCAAATTTTAATCCACTAGGGTGAATAATGAATAAGAGAAGAGCGTTTGTTTTGCCACAGTTTGATAGACAAAAAATATAGCTCTAATTTATTGGGAAGCAGTTCACCATGACGTCTTTCTTATTTTTGTTGCGTCATTAATTTATCAAAATTCACAACAGGGAGTTTAACGTGTTGCTCCTCGAACTCCATGTTTTGACGTCTCAAGGAAAACTGACATTGAGTGCATATATACAGCATACTTATACACATTTCAAGTTAGTATGTATTTATCCTCCGAGGCGTTAACATCATGATTGAGCATTGAGTAAACGCAATACGCGTAAAAGCCGAGGTTTAGTCAATACACTCATCAATAAGCTTCCATTTGAATTGCATTTGCCTGGCTATCAATATTGTGGTCCAGAGACTAAACTTGCAAAGCGTCTTACTCGAGGTGACCCTGGAATTAATCCTTTAGACCAAGCTTGTAAAGAACACGACATTGCCTACTCACGGAATCGAGAGAGCGTTGGGGCTAGAAACGCTGCTGATAGAGTATTGGCAGATAAAGCCCGGAAACGTGTTTTTGCTAAAGAGGCAAGTATTGTTGAGAAGGCAGCAGCTTATACTGTAAAAACGCTATGAAGTTAAAATCAAAATTCTGCACGAGGCTGAAAAAGAAGCTAACCACTACACTGGCTAAAGTCGAAAAAGAATCGAGAAATGTGAATTATATAATAAATAAAATTAAAAGAAAGCTTTCAAATTGTTGAAAAACCATTTTATTTCTCCATTAACGCCACATGCTTACGAATTTATTTTTCGCATCTCTTACAACACAATTTATTGTATTTATACAGATTTGGCATTAGTAAAATATCGTAGCAGTCATTTGCATTCAAATCAGCTTTATTCCTTTATACCAAGTTAGTAAAGATCAACCAATGAATACCGAATCTGAAAAAGTTTTAATTAAAAATACTAGCAATTTATAAAAAATATTTCACAATATTATTAAAAAAAAATACGAAAATGAAAGAATATTCTACGAAAACCCATGCACTTAATATTCATGCTTAAAATATTTACAATAAAAAAATTATTCAGATACCTACCACCTGAAATATAAAAATATTATCAATGTGAATAGGGGACTTATCATGAAATACTTGCAAGCATGCCTTTCTTATGTGCTTATTATACATGCTAAATCAGGGAAAAGACGTTCAAGGACTTGTATTAAATAAAGAAAAAGTATTTCCAAGACTGTAGATTTTTAGTAATATTTTAATACATTAGTAGTAACCAGTAAGTACATTATGCCACCACCCCAGCCAAACCAATTATATTACCGAAAATATAATTACAAAATTTGTAAATAATTGTTGGTTTCTTTTCCCAGAAACTCTGCTTTGACCTACCGTTCTTTTCTAAACTACTATACTACTCGAGTCGAAAAACTTCCCTCGAGAAGGAAGTAAGCCGAGCTCGAATGATCTGTACGAGCTTCGCATCTCCACCCTCTCACCGATCTACAAGGTCACAACAACGTACCATGCATTCAGTTAGTCAGTTAGGCAAGAGAGGCAGCACACGTTTGGCTGATCAAGCGTGCGCGCAAACCAAACGGCCAATCGTATGCGGAACGAGAGAGAGAGAGAGAGAGAGAGAGAGAGAGAGAGAGAGAGAGAGAGAGAGAGAGAGAGAGAGAGATTATTTGACCAAAAGAATCGATTACTTTCAAATAATCAGCTAGTATCGCCTATCACTATTGAAAAGTGCTCGAGATGCTGTGAAGAAGGCTGGTGGTAAAGCCAAAGTACACATTCTTCGTGTACTACCAGTTCCACGAAAAATCGGAGGATTCCTGCCTTTTCTTATTCCATTATTTGCTGGTCTAACAAGGAAGGTACCCCAAGTGTAAGTCGCCGATTTGGACGATATTACAATATGTTGTATTACATTAAAAAATAAGAGACACGTATTTTTTTTACGTGCTGATAGACACTTTAAGGGGGAGAAATCTACCCCTAAAGTTCACCCTCAAAAACAGTTTTTTTCAAATATTTCAAAAACGAATAAAGCTAGCTTAATGAAACCGACGCCAAAAGTTGTAGAATAAAAAAGCCTTCAAAATAGCATTACTTTCAATTTTAAGGGTAGCAACCCCTATTTTTTTTTCAAGAAAACTAAGCTTTTTTCATCAATTTTCAGCTATAAAAATTACAATAAATTATATATCGCCTCAAAACTGATTCCATTTAAAAGAAAATTAAAAAATAAAGTTGACCTGTCTCGTGGTTTTGGCCAAAATTATTTTTTAGGGGGTAACTACCCCTTATTTATATTTTGTTCATTATTTCAGAAATAAATAAAGATACCTTAATAAAACCAACGCTAAAAATTTTAAAATAGGAAAGGCTTCAAAACAGCATTACTTTCAATTTTAAGGGTAGCAACCCCTGTTGTTTTTCAAGAAAACTAAGCTTTTTTCATCAATTTTCAGCTATAAAAATTACAATAAATTATATATCGCTTCAAAACTGATTCCATTTAAAAGAAAATTAAAAACACTTCTCCAATATTCTACAGCCCTTTTTTTGTATTAAAACTCAATAGTTTTTCGTGTCCCGTACATTGATCCGTAGGTAATTCAGGATAGTAAGGAAGTGTATGTAAATCAACATCTCCCACAATACGTGCATCTGTTTCTTTATATTCTTCTTGAAAATCCAATGATTTTTCCATTATAACATCTATGCTATTAGACGATTCCATTAAATCTAACAGTATCATTTGGAAATGGTGTTTTATTTCTATTTCTTTAATATTATAAGGGCTATCTTCAATATCAAGTGTTTGGAAATAGGCAAGCAGCAAATTAATAACATTCAGAGGATTAATTTTCATTTTGAGTGCTAAAATAATCAAACATTTATAAGAATAATTGCATACAGAAATAGTATCTTTACAACACACATATATAGAATGCTGAAAATAAAAACATTTTTTTAATTTGTATGCGTCACCCCTCTAAACGTTACATTACTATGTTGCGAGAACATAGCTATTTCTCAATGAGGAAGCTTTGTACGTTGTACGTTGTACGCTTTTACTGATGTACGCCATCATGCGACCAATGTCTTTTTACCGGGAAATATTTGTTTAAATATTAAAAAAATACCATATTTTCACAACATAATAATGTTGCATTTAAAAAGGCGACACATACAAATAAAACAAATATTTATACTTTGGGCCATCCTGTTAAGAATCTATTAAGAATATCGTATCTGTATATTTCTTTACAAAAGCGCTTGATTAAAATGAAAAGAAGGTAATCTCGAGTTTTTTTTTAAATTTGTAAACAGTAATCGATAAGATGTATTGCACAATGCCTGTTAATTTAGATTTATTAAAATTAAGATTTAGTTATTTAAAATTATTATTTGTATGTAAAATTTATTATTTGTAAAACATCTAATAGTAAAGGAACCGTATACAATTTTGGCTAAAAATTGAATCAGGAGTCTATAATTTTGTTAATAACAGAAAGTAAACAATACAGTATACACAATAAAGTATATTTTGATACATTTTTTAATTTTCGTAAAAATATTAAAAATACTTTATGCACTTATAAATCAGGATTTTTTAAATCTTTAAAATTAAAGAAAAATCAATTTAAACTATTTGTGCTCTATAACGTCAAATGTATCTCCTAAAAATGTAACAATGTATGAAATTGCATACTTTCTAATATGTTCATTAAAAATAACGCAAAATATAATTTTGAAAAGCTGTTATAATTTTATTAAAGCCTATAGACAGATACGAAATTCTTACAATTAATGCATTAGATCTAATATATAAATAGACATTTACCTGTAGTTTTGTAGTGCTGCTGACATTAAAAAAAATGAATTGATGCAATATTACAGCCACAATATTGTAGAAATAACCACTTTCACAAAACAACACTGCACACTGGAACTCTACCGATTTATCAATACAATGTTTGCCAGCAATATATGAAACTACGAGTTAAATCACCAATCTATAAATATCCGCCTCATAATAACATAAAAATAACATATTATTTTCTCATTCACAATCAGCGATTACTCTTATTTACTGCATAAAAATCACTTACATCCATGTACACACACGCACACACACATTAATTTTTTTTTAATGCTTTATTTATCACGTATCAAAACGGTACGATTGCCTTTGACGAAGTATTTATAATAATACATAAAATATAATAAAGGGAAGTAGGAACATAATGAACTTCCGGGGATGATTTGCACTCCTTTAAAATGTATTATTTACAGATAAAAAATATAAATATTTTTCGTTTTTTGGTTCACTACAACATATAAAAGTTTAAATAAACATGTTACTTTTCTTGTGGAATTCAAGTCAAAATTAGTTTTTCGAAAAAGCTTTACAATAATCCGTTTAAACAAGTAGTTTAACCAAACTAATTTTGCAAAATTAATGATAAATTAGTATTTCGTATTGCCCGAAAGCGCTAAAATTACATAGCGTTTGTCTGTGTTATTGGTCAAAATTTTATGGTCAATCTTTTCAATGGAATGGTTTTTAAAGAGATATATTTATTGTAATTTTTATAGCTGAAAATTGATAAAAAAACTTAATTTCCTTTAAAAAATAGGGCTTGCTACCCTTAAAATTGAAAGTTATGCAGATTTATGGCCTTTTTAATTTTAAGATTTTTAACGTTAGTTTTATTAAGGTATCTTTATTTATTTCTGAAATAATGAACAAAATAAAAATAAGGGGTAGTTACCCCTAAAAAATAATTTTGGTTAAAACCACGGGACAGGTGAACTTTATTTTTTAATTTTCTTTTAAATGGAATCAGTTTTAAGGTGATATATAATTTATTATAATTTTTATAGCTGAAAAGTGATGAAAAAAGCTTAGTTGTCGTTAAAAAAAAATAGGGGTTGCTACCCTTAAAATTGGAAATAATGCTGTTTTGAAGCCTTTCTTATTTTAAAATTTTTAGCGTTTTTTTTATTAAGATGTCTTTATTTATTTCTGAAATTATGAACAAAATATAAATAAGGGGTAGTTACCCCCTAAAAAATAATTTTTGCCAAAACCACGAGACAGGTCAACTTTATTTTTTAATTTTCTTTTAAATGAAATTTGTTTTGAGGCGATATATAATTTATTGTAATTTTTATAGCTGAAAATTGATGAGAAAAGCTTAGTTTTCTTGAAAAAAAATAGGGGTTGCTACCCTTAAAATTGAAAGTAATGCTGTTTTGAAGGCTTTTTTATTCTACAATTTTTGGCGTCGGTTTCATTAAACTAGCTTTATTCGTTTTTGAAATATTTGAAAAAAACTGTTTTTGAGGGTGAACTTTAGGGGTAGATTTCACCCCCTTAAAGTGTCTATCAGCACGTAAAAAAAATACGTGTCTCTTATTTTTTAATGTACTACAACATATTGCAATATCGTCCAAATCGGCGACTTACACTTGGGGTACCTTCCTTGTAAGTGCAACTGATGCACTGGCAGGTGGCGCTGCTGGTATAGCTAAAGCAGTAAATGATGCAAAAACTGCTAAACGGCAACTTGAAGAAAGTCAAAGACATAACAGTGTGATGGAAGCTATTGCTGTGGGTAAAGGTCTATACCTTAAGCCGCATAAAACAGGTTATGGCATCTATCTAAAACCTGATAGTGGTAAAAAACAAGCTTCGATGTAAAATTGCCTCACAGAGCACTGACTAACGCTAACTTGATAAAGTAAGCTCATATTATGCGAATTCCATACTTTCAAGGTGTATTCATGTGAAATACATTACCAAAGAGTCCACATTACCACGAGTCAGCGATCGTTAATCTCGATAATGAAAGGGGACCTGGTAAGTGATACATAGTGGGTAGCCTATCGGAAACGAGGCAATAACGTTGTGTACTTTGATAGTTTCGGGGACCTTCAGCCATCTTTAGAACTTCTGAATTACCTGGACGTTAGTGTTGTAAAGTATAATCATGATAGATATCAAGATTTCAACTCATACAATTATGGGCATCTCTGTTTAAAGTTTCTGAGTGAGGCTATATAAGACGATGTAAATGTTATACATAGTCAGAATTAATCATGCAATCATGGGTGAACCATTGATGTTAAGTTTAGCTGGAGCGTTATTTATCCTAGAAGCTTAATACTTTCCACCAATCGAACTCTTAGAAAATAAAAGATACGTTCTAGGATTGTTTGAACTTTTAACCTTCAATTCTATACCAAATATTTATATCGGCAATAATAAGTTTTATGTGCGTGAAGAGATAGTGACATTGCCGACAGGTAGCTGGGAGATTGAAGACATTGAGCGCCATCTACAGGAAATACTTACACCTAAAGGCATAGCACTTACAAGGAGTGTATCTCAGATCCGGGTCATGGATCTCCACCAGCTCACAGGATCTTTCTTCTTTTACCTAAAAATGAAAGCCTGTGCGATACTAGACCCTAACGCTTTGAGGATTTTGAGATACATGCCCTTGAATTATTTAAAAATTGAATGGTATTTTCCACTAAAATTACAGTTTTGGCGGATGAACCTTCCTCTAATACCTATAAACAAGCATACAGATATGATTACTAGCTTGATTATTGTATCAAATGGTAAAATGTACAAAAATCTCTCATGAAAGTATCATTAATTATTTTACATTACCTTATTTTATGACGTAAAAGCCCTTAAATTGCTTATTTGGCGATAAAACCTTGCATTTATACCTGCAAATAAGCATTGAGACATTATTATCACTTAAGTTATGGTTTTACATGGTAAAATATATTATAATTTTTCACAAAAATACTATTGTTAAATTTACATTCCCTTGTTTGAAGTCATACAATGCCTTCAAGGCGACCAAGGCCTCCAAGGCGACAATTGCTTATATTGCAATTTAAATGAGAAATATTGGAAAAGAAGACATTGTATGACTTCAAAAAGGTAATGTAAACTTAACAATAATATTTTTGTGAAAAATTATAATATATTTTACCATATAAAACCATAACTTAAGTGATAATAATGTCTGAATGCTTATTTATAGGTATAAATGCAAGGTGTTAAGCGCCAAATAAGCAATTTAAGGGCTTTTACGTCATCAAATAAGGCAATCTAAAAGAATTAAGGATACTTTCATTAGAGATTTTTATACATTTTACCATGTGATACCATAATCAAGCTAGTAATCATGTCTGTATGATTGTTTATAGGCATTAGAGGAAGGTTCATCCACCAAAACTGTAATTTTAGTGGAAAATACCATTCAATTTTTAAATAATTCAAGGGCTTGTATCTCAGAATCCTCAAAGCGTTAGGGTCTAGTATCGCACAGGCTTTCATTTTTATGTAAAAGTAGAAAGATGCAGCGAGCTGGTGAAGATCGACGAACCGGATCTGAGATATAGTCCTTGTCAGTCTGGAACGTAATAATAACACTCTCCGTAGTACTATTAAGTACAGTCACATAATAAATTTCCAACCAGAAGATTCTATTGGAAGATTGTTAGGTTTTACAGGACGTACACTTTCAGCAAATATCACTCACGAATCAGATTTACATGTAGCTATTCTCAAGGTTAGCGCTCTACGAGTTAAGTGCAACATTACAGCTGGAGCTTATATAAACGGACAAAAAGTGCAAACGATACATGAATTTTTCCCATTTGTTCCTCCAGGCTACAAGGATATTGAAATTCCAACACAAGTTATTTATTTACCAATCGTAGTTCATACTATCAGTTATCATAATATACAGTTACGCATTGTCTATCAAGATGAAAACTTTGTGAATTTTCGTGGAGAAATTATAACAATCAGACTACACATCAAAGCAGCATCATAATTATGGGAATCGTATATAACTGCAAACGCTATATTAAGAACAAACCATGTCATCAGAAGATCAGTCATCATCGAGCAGTGAAAAAGCTAACGCCACAGAACATTCGCTTCCTAAGAAGCCTAGGCCTCCAGGTCAGAAGAAACATTGGAAGAAAATAATTTGTCTGTTTTTCTGCTGTTTCAAAGATAGAAGACATATTGAACACACAAGTTGTACAATCACCTGTGGAATTCCATGACTCTATCGCTCATTTTGAAGTGTATGCATATCAGCCTTACACTTCATCCGCTTTCAATAGCAGCGATGAAATTTGAATCGCCATACAACATCAAGATCTCTGCCTACTACTTCACGCAGTTCATTACATATTCATGGTCGATTAACTAAAGTAGATGGCTGCTGTCAACACTAAGCTTGTAAACAACGCCCTCTGTCATCTTTTCGAAGAAATTCGATATGAAATTAATGCTATAGAAATTGATAAATGTAAAAATGTTGGCTTGACAAGTATAATGAAAGATTTGGTGTCGTTCAATCATACACAAAACTTGGAAAACACAGGCTGGATTGATATTGAAGAAACTCAACAAATCGCTAATAATGCTGGCTACTTTGATGTGTCCATACCACTAAGTATGATTCTCGGCTTTACGGAAGACTATCCTAAAATTACAGTCAATTGCAAACATGAGCTTGTTCTCACAAGATCGAAGAATGATATAAATGCTATTGTGCAAACGCAAGCAGAAGAGTTTAAAATTAATCTAATTAAAATTGAATGATTAATGCCGTATGTGGTATTATCTGACAAGCATAAAATACGTCTCCTTCATTACCTACAGAAGGAAACACCCATTGCTATGAGTTTCCGTAGTTAGAAGCTATACGAGTATCTATTACTCCCAACCACATCGAAGCATGTTTGGACTGTAAAGACATCGAATCAGCTGGAAAAATCATGATTCGTCATTCTAGGCTTTCAGACTAATCGTAAAGGACAAAGTGATCTAACGCTAGCCGCTTTGATCATTGTAATATGAGTAATGTGAAACTATTTCTCAATTCACAATACTATCCTTATGGAAATCTCAATCTTAACATTGATCAAAATCATTACGCTTTATTATATGATACGTATGTAAGCTTCAAAATGTGTATTATGGAAAAGAGGCAAAACTTATGGTCAAGAAAGGATAGTATATACAGCATGATCCTTTAGTTCTCATCGATTGTTCAAAGTAGAATGGTCATTGAAGCAGGTTCCAGTTGATGTTCGTCTTGAATTCGAGGCTAAAGAAAATTTTCCAGCACAGACATCAGCCTACTGCTTGATATTACACGATCGTATTATTGAATATAATCCCATAAGTGGGGATATTAAGAAATTAGTCTAAGGAAGGGATGAATAAAAGACCCTGCAAACCCATCTGAACAGTCAGTCAACATGGAGTACGTGGTGGATGTACAAGGGTTCAAGCAACCCATCAATGAATTTGTTGTCAAAGAATTAGCCATTGTTCCTCTGAGTGAAAACGTAAAGACAGCGGTGTTTACCTTCTAGCCACCCACACCGTGGTGTAGACTTCCAGCAAAGTATAAAAGTCAAAAATGCTGGTTGGAACGTAATTATCACGGCTTATCTTGGAGTTCGCGTGAGCTGCCCTATGAAGAGTTGGAAAATGTGTTTCGGAGTAGTCTACATGATGCAAGTGTCGTATATGTGAAGGGTCTTGAGAAAACGCAGTGACTTGGACAATACAACCTTAACGTATATGATATGAGCGATATACGCTTTCCATCACTGCAGAAACTCAAGTTTGATGTGTTGGAGCAGCTATGTCCTCATCATCGACTTTGTTACTATTGTTAAGAAAATTTTATCATGATAATACTCCATAACTAGAGAGATCTCTCAAGATATTTTTTCGCATAGAACATTTATCGTTTATGAGTCCTACGGATATTGCTCAGCTACCTAAGGCATTTCTCACAACATTTGAATGTAAAATTATTACGCAATACATGTAAAAATTGTGGTTAATAAACATTTCTTATACTGAATATTACTGTTTTCATTTTTCTTTCCTCATATCTCATACATAAATTAAAGTATTAAATAGCTTATAAGAAATTGTATGCGAAATCTCAGAAATAAACTCATGCTAAAATCAATTTCATTCTATATCTCGCAAACGGCTCAATATATCGAAAAAAAAATCAAATTTTGGGTGATTATCGGGCCATTATCTACCCATTGACATTGTCAAATAAAACTTTTATCAATACTTAATTTTATAAGACGAAAGAGTGTGGATAAGGAGAGCGCAATTGAAATACTCTCGAGTTCCAAGAATCGCGCGGTGTGAATATCGGAACAAAGAGGATGTGCGATAGATAACGCATTGCATGTAGGTAGGCAATACGTTCGTTAGAAGTTAGTGTGTATCAAGATGATACTACATTCTTAGACACACACACACACACACACACACACACACACACGCACGCACGCACGCACGCACACACGCATATTAAGTGTAATATTTTGCAATATTTAATAGGATGGCGTAATATTTAATGTCGTTATCGTAAATCGGGGGTTCTAGACGTTTCCAATGGGTTATTCGCGTTCACGTAATCTGCATCATCGATGCAGGTGTCAGGGATGGGGGATGGTGGCGCCGCCATGTTAAATTTTCTTATAAGGTGTCAAATTACATATAAGTAGAGCAGATTTAATATCCTAACCTTGAACTGCTATTTCTTGGATTCCGTAATTTGACACCCATCGTCACATATTTGCACAATATGACGTCACACGCAAACGTTTTAAAATGTTTTGGATGTTATTACGTAAGAGTATGCAATCTTCGAGAAGGTTCGATGGCGTCACTGTCTCACCTGTAATTAATTCGCACCTGTCTGTGTCAACCAATCAGAGCGCTTCTCTGAGTCACTGAGCGAGTGGTGAGGGGGCGTAGAATCGTGTCTGCATGGATTATCTGTAGAGATTTTTCAGCCCTGTTACGCATGTTGCCGCAAGGCAACTTCGTGCTCTTAGTGATGAGGCACGCTTCACATTCTACGGTGTTTCTGTCACTCATAAATTCTCTTTTGTTTGGTAAATTCGGATAAATATTCGTCAATTAACTCAAATATTTATTTGACATACGACATAATCTCAAATGCCACAGCATTGTCTTACTCAATCCTACAATAGAACCTGGCTCATTTTTGTCTTATTCCTAATCTGCATATTATCATTTTCTATTATACTTTCTGTAGTTTGAAATTTTCTATTACTAACTGTCGTTAGTAAATCTGACTCTTTAGTTAATTTGCTCTCTGAACTATTGTTTCCCATTTCATTTGAGCAATTTTATTTTTCTAGTTCCTCTCCATTGCCGAATTCTAATCTCAATTTGTTTTTAATTCTAGTGTTATATTCAGTGCATGTTTCAGTGCTTCGCTCTACTGCTAATGTAAAAGGACTTATTTGATTTTGCCTGTTATCTTTCTCTATAATTACCCTTAACTTTACTATTCAGAATGGGCTCTCATAAATCCCAGATATTATTTTCTCTTTAGATTTTGGATCGTAATTATTTATCCTCCGATTGTCTAAGAAAATTTGTAACCCCTGATCTACAAAATGTCTAAGCGACAATAAATTCTCTGGCAACTCCTTAGAATACAACACATTATTCAAAATAAACTCTCCATCCTTTTCTGATTTAATTTTTACTTCTCCTGATCCGTCAGTGTTTAGTCCTATTTCTTTATTAGCACATTTGATAACATTGTTATCTTTCTCATCTAACGTTTCTAAAATGAATTTTGTATTACTTAAATGCTCAGTTGTTCCTGAGTCGGCTATGAATTTAACTATCACATTTCTACTTTTCTCCTCGAGACTATTTTAACATCTCTCGATTTATTATTTTTCTCACTACCAGAAAGTTTCATTCTCTTCCTTACTGAAAAAAATCGCGCGAGTAATCGCGCGACTAATTGCGCGAGCAATAGCGTAGGTACTCGCGCAAGTAATTGCGTCATGTTGTCGATCAAATCATGACGCGATAAATCGCGTGATTACTTGCGCGATTAATCGCGCGATTAGACGGAAAATTTTTATAAAAAAAATATACACCAAAAATATGCATAAAAATTATTTTTAATGATAAGAACGAATTACTTTCAAAAATTATAGTTTATACTGAAAAAGTCCAGCTGATTTCCGCTGAACATCATGCCAGAACGTCCCCTGATTATCACGTGATTAGCACCTAAAAATCATGTTGATATTATCTCTTAAAAAGTATGGTTTTTAAATTTTGCTATGAAAATTTGAGTTTTTCTCACACTTAAAGTTATTAATTACAAATTTATATAAGTTAATTATTAATTAGAATAAATTATTTAGTAATGCAACACTTTTTATAAAAATAATAATTTTTATTGAGGGTGTAGTGAATTCGTACACCATAGATCCTTTCGAGCATCATAAATTTATTGATATACCGACGTTTCGGGAGTATAATTAACTCCCCTTATCAAGGCTAAACACAATGAACATACAAAAAATATTAAACATAACGGCAATTATAAAATTTCTTGTCACATTAAAGAAAAAACTTTCTTTTCCCTTACCATTCGAGGTGGTATATCAATTTACAAATTTATAAAGCGGCCATTGCGTGGACTCCGTGTGTCAAACAGTTTTTCTTTTTACAATAGATTTTTAATAAATCACCAACATTTGTAAAGCAATACCTGTATAATGAGAATATTTAGAAAAATTAAATTGTACTAAAGAAAAAACCCAAAATAAGAAAAAAGGCATGAAAATTAAAAAAACTTACATGTTAGAAATCAGTCGTTTAGTCATAACGTCAAAAGCTGTTTTACCCAGGATGATGTAATCTCACTGTCCAAAAGAGGCTTTTGGACTGAGAATCATATCCAAACTGTCCTTTTCAGTTTCGTTATGTATTATGGTTTGCAGCTGATATGAACATGAGCTACTTAATTATTATCACATACCTTTGAATTAGGAAAAAATTCATGTAATAAGTATTATATTATTTTAAATTTACTGCTAAATGAGTTTCCTCTTTTACTGTAAGTTATATAACTATAAGTTGTACTTTTATGTATAAAGTACTGTAAATCATAAATATTAAATTTAAAATAAATCAGAATGACTCGTTACAATCCTTGTATGCAACTTGTGAATTGGCAATAATTATAAATGCTTTATATTGTCTTGTACCAAATCATCTAAGATTCAATCCCTTTTTTGTTGATATAATGTACGTTAGAATAATAAACCAAAATGCAATTAATTGTTTAACAAGAGAATAGCAAGCATCATTAAATGTAGCTTAGCCTTATATACTTATGACACGGGTGGTAATATGAAAGATCATTGGCATTTCGTATGGCTTTACAACTGATACTGATGCTACTGCATTTTTATTATACTGACAGTTCTAGTAAAAATTGATTAGTACACGCTTACAAATAATGAGTTAGGAAATTGAATAAATTGGACATCCAACGAACTGTATTGGATACGCTAGTTTATTCCAGCCTAACATCAGGCAATATAGTTCGTCTAATGTCCAATTTTACAATTTCCTTAATCATACTTCGATGAACCATTCAAAACACACCGTACAAATTATGACAAATTTTATAAACTCTTATTAAATTTTCTTATTATAACTAAACATTTTTCCATCAATCATTCCTAATTAAAATATGTTAAGTTGAAATTCACCTCAATAAGATACTCGTCCAAGTACGAAAATTTTGATAGTACTGGTTTACGTGTTATTTGTTAAACATAAGTCTGGAATTGAAGTGACATCAGCAATAGTATTGGATCTAAAGTTATATGAAATATCAGTATTCTTTCATTGTTCCATCATAGACGTCGCTAAAGGACTGTGGCACCATCTGATGTGCGATAAAAAATGTGCAACACGAATTGTCGTATCGAACGCGCGCGAATTCGCTTTTGAGTTTGAAAGCTGCTTCAGATCGGTAGACTTTTGTTTTGTTCAATTAATTAATCTTTATAAAAAAAAAGAATACTTACGCACGTATTCTAAAAAGAAAGGGGTTATATTACTTCGACGCGATTTACTATTAAGTGAATGCGTGTGACTCAGTGTCACTAAATAAAACCGCGATTCGCACAACGCGGATTCGTGTGGATAAATTCCACGTATATACGGCCATGACATCGAGGAAACGCGCAAGGCGATTTCATTTGTATTCAATACACATAATTCATCCACACCTACACATTACTTATTTGATTGAATTGTATTTTTCTTCGAGTGGGATTTTATGCCTTGAGGGCTTTCCCCCCTTCTTATAACTTAAATAAATTCAATAACTATATCAGAGATTATTTATTAACCCTCAACAACATAAATTGAGTCATCGGGAATTTTTCATTTTCAAAAATTCTTGAACTATATTTCATGGTGCCTTCTGTGAGGTGTGGATAATCATTGAAACAACATAACACACAAAACCGAGATTAAAACACTACCAGTATCGGATGAGCTTGCAGTTAGTTAGGACAAAAAGGAATTATTTGGAGAAGCTATCAAATACGTCTCACTCCCGGCTGACACGGACAGCGGTGACTTATGCCGTAGCAAAGCTAAGTACTTCATTATTACGTACGGTTGGTGTTTATCCCTTACACTCTTTGAAATAATATAAAGTTACGGAAACATAGCGAATCGGGTTGCGTTTATTGCTCAAAAACGCGCGAGTTTACAAAAACAAATCAACAACTTGTCAACCATAATCGCTACAAACGACCATGATCCTAATGAAGCACGAGCGCGTTATGATCGTATTAAGACATTGTTTCACGCGTATGAGGATTTGAATGACGAGTTAGCGCTCCTAGATATAGATATAGAAGGGGTTGAAAAGATAGACGAGGTTAGTGACGCGTTTCACAATATCTCAAGCAAAATCGAATCAGAACGCAATGTAGATCACACGAACGCAAATATGGTCGCGTCAGGCTTACCGATGGAAAACTCAACATTTATCGAAAAGCAACGCTTGCTTAAACTTCCGGTCGCGGAACTTCCGAAATTTGACAGAAATCTCGATCAATGGCTTTCATTTAAAAACACCTTTAAGGTAATGGTCGAATCACGGTCTGATGTAAGTAATCTCGTCAAATTTATGTACCTAAAGAACTGTCTCAGCGGCGAGGCAGCTAATAAAATCGCGGCGTACGACATAAACGAAGAAAATTACACGAATGCGTGGGCACTGCTGAGAGACGCTTACGAACGGAAGAAGATTCTTACATCCAAACATCTCGATGCACTTCTCGACATTCCGAAATTGATAGACGTGTCGTCAAAGAGTTTGTCCAGAATGATCAGCACGGCACGCCAACACGTAAATATGTTAGGATTACTTGACTATAGTCCTCACGATTATGTGGTCGCACGCATTCTTGAAAGGGCGCTCCCAAATGATATCCGATTAAAATGGGAAGAATCTTTGTCTTTTGACGCTATTCCTACGCTTGAAGACTTCTACACATTTATCGGGGGAGTAATCTTTCGATTACATATTATGGAACGCGATGCCTTGAACTCGAAAATTATTCGCGGCGGGAAACGTCAAGGAAAGCGTGAATTACACGGAGTGAAATTGAGAAAGAATAAGGCGGGGACACGCGCACTTGTAACGAGTACTTCTGTTTCTTGCACCCAATGTCAGGGAGATCACGTCATCTATCGTTGCCCAGTTTTCGAGAAAATGTCTATTCAACAAAGATGGGATTCGGTGAAGAGTAAGAAACTATGTCGTAACTGTTTGCGCACACATTCCGGCGATTGTACGTCCTCTGGATGCAAATACTGCAATCGTTTCCACCATACACTATTGCATAATATTAGGTCAGAAACATCGACATCCACAAGTGCTATAACTTGTAACTCTGAAGCAAAACCAAGGGTACCAAGAAGGTCGGAATGATTATATGTTGGAGTTTTTAGCACTGTGTCCCGTATGCTTCGGTCTCAGTTGATGATGAGCGCGATAGTACGGATAAGAAACGGCGATGGAGAGTTTGTTGAGGCGTGCGCACTTTTGGATACATGCGCGACAGCGCATTTTGTTACTACTGGTTTCGCCCGAAAATTGCGACTTCCTATGCATTCGTGTAACATTCCGGTCGGCGCGATCAACGAAATGCGCACTATTTCAGACAACAGCATAGACATTTGCTTTCGCTCGCTTCATACTGACTTTGAAAAATATCTCACATTCTTAACGATTCCGAAAATCACAGACGCAATACCCGAAGAGATTTTTCCTCGCTAGTCAGTTCGAATTTCCGGGAACTTACGTTTGGTGGATCCGAAATTTCATCTTCCAAGGCCGGTTGATATGCTAATAGGGCCGGGCGCGACACTCTCTTTATTTTCAATCGGACAGATTAATCTTTCCCGCAATAACTGCGATTTATATTTACAAAAAATGCAACTCGGTTGGGTGATAGTAGGCGGTATGAAGGAAACTAAAGGTTCTACAGTTACTTGCAATCTTTCCGAGTTACTGAATCAAGTATCGCGATTCTGGGTCGTCGAAGAAGGATCTGACGTGTCAAACAAATCAGCAGCAGATAAATTTTGCGAAATCCATTATCAAACAACAACTACGTGAAATCTGGATGGGCGATATGTAGTGCGACTACCTTTTCGCGAGGTTAAACCCGAACTCGGCGAGTCGCGGACGCAAGCTTTACGACGATTTCGCTCGCTCGAAAGAAAATTCAATGCTAAACCGAATTTAAAGATCGAATATTCTTGAGTTATGCAAGAATACATTGATTTGAATCACATGACTTTAGCGTCAGATGATGATTTAGATGGATATTATTTACCTCATCATGCGGTCGTTAAACTAGCAAGTACCACAACCAAGACTCGAGTAGTTTTTGACGCGTCTGCAAAAACCAGCGACGGCGTGTCCCTCAACGACGTTTTGGCCGTGGGCCCGACGATTCAAGACAAGTTGTTCGCGCATTTGATTAGATTTCGCATACACGCGTATGTCTTGACGGCTGATATTGAAAAAATGTACCGGCAGATTCTCATCCATCCCAAAGATCGTCGGTATCAACGCATATTCTGGTATCACGAAGGCGCTGTAAAGGTCTACGAATTAAATACTGCAACTTTTGGCGTGTCAGCAGCTCCTTATCTCGCGATCAGAACAATACAACAGCTCGCAGACGATGAGAAAATGCACTATTCCAGAGCCGCCGCTATTCTGAAACGCGATTTTTACGTAGACGATCTTTTAACAGGAGCAATAATCCTCAAGAAATTTCACACATTCGTGACGAAATCATTGCACTTCTTAAATGCGGCGGATTTCATACAATGGGCATCGAATCACGATCAGGCCCTCGACGACCTAGATGAGAAAGTTATAAATCTAAACTGTTCGATAAAAGGCGATGCAGTTCTGAAAACTCTCGGTGTTGGATGGAATGCGCGAAACGATGAGCTCATCTACTCGGCCAAATCAATAGAAATACCATCCACTATCACGAAACGATTGATTATCTCAGAAATCGCAAAGATCTTCGATCCATTGGGGCTATTAGGACCGATCATTCTGTTTGCAAATACGATCATGCAGGAATGTCCGAAGGTTAAGATAGATTGGGACGAGTCAGTACCGCAGAAACTTCATACACTTTGGGTGACTTTCGCACAACAGTTACCTCTTCTTAACAATGTATCAATGGAACGTCATTTAGTTGTAAGCAGTCCGATACATGTGGAACTTCACGGTTTCTGCGACGCAAGCCAGGTGAGCTACGGCATGTGTATTTACGTTCGCTCGACAGATAAAAACCATGGAACTATGGTTATACTCGCATGCGCGAAATCACGAGTTGCTCGGTTAAAGACACTCACCATTCCTCGGTTGGAGTTATGCGGGGCTTTGACTTTATCGCGATTATATATAGAATTTCATTCAGCTCTTGATCTTAATATCGATCACGTTGTTCTCTGGTCTGATTCGACCTTTGTCTTACATTGGTTAAAGAAATCAGCACAAGCCTTAAAAGCTTTTGAGTCAAATTGCGTACGAGATATCCAAGTCATAAAGGGGAACGTAGAGTGGCGCAACGTTACTACTAAAAAACAATCCGGCCGATGCCTTATCTCGCGGACAAGTCCCAACCGAGTTTTTAAAAAATGATACTTGGTTTCATGGTCCAGCATGGCTCAAACAACCCGAAGAATTTTGGCCTAAAAGTGCTACGATTCTGTCTTCTGAATTACCCAGATTAAAGGGAGAAACATGTCTTCTCATTAATAACGAGAACAGCAACTTTCTGTTACGTTTCTCATCTTATCAAATTCTACTCAAGACCATTTCGTTTTGTCTACGTTGGCATCCGTTGAACACCTATCAGACGAAACCTATCGGAGTTCAAGAAAAGCTGCAAGCAGAGCAACATGTTATCAAGCTTATCCAAGGAGAGCAGTTTGCTGACGCTATAGCTAGACTTTCTTCTGGCAAACAAGACAAGGAATCTAGACTCACCGCATTTAATCCATTCCTTGATGAAGACGGTATTCTTCGCGTCGGTGGGCGACTGAAGCGAGCGAAAATTCCATTTTCACAAAAACATCCAATTTTGCTACCGTCGCGTTATCATGTCACTGATTTAATAATTCGAGAGACTCACGAAAATAATCATCACGCCGGGCTTCAAACGACGCTGTTTACTATGCGGCAGTGCTTTTCGTTATTGGATGGTAAGAATCAAGTACGTAAAATTGTTCGCAAATGCATCATTTGTGTGCGACACAAACCCATACTACTGCATAGTAAAATGAGTAATTTACCACACACACGCGTGACAGAAACAACCGCGTTTTCACACGTCGGTGTGGATTATTTTGGGCCTATTATCATAAAGGAAAAGAAGTTTCATAATCGAAATAAAATCAAAGCGTACGGATGCGTTTTTATTTGCATGGCTACTAAGGCTATTTATCTCGAGATTGTGAGTAACTTGACCACAGAGGGCTTTTTAGGAGCACTTCGACGTTTCATGGGTCGCAGAGGGGTTCCGGCGCACATATACTCAGATAACGGTACTAATTTTATCGGAGCTTGTAACCAATTCCGTGAACTTTTTGCCCTATTCAATTCTGAGGAGTTTAAAGGGAAATTAGAATCATTTACAGTTCAAAACAATTTTGAGTGGCATTTTAATCCCCCTCTTTCTCCTCATTTCGGCGGTATTTGGAAAGCAGCAGTTAAATCCTTTAAACACCATTTTTTACGCGTTGTAGGCGATCAACTACTTACGTTTGAAGAAATGAACACCCTTGCAGTCGAGATTGAGGCAATCCTGAACTCGCGACCCCACTGCTCCATCTCTACCTATCCTAACGACCCAATAGCGTTAACGCCCGCGCATATTTTAATAGGCCGTCCTCTCACTATTTTGCCTGAAATCGATCTGACTTCTTTTCCAGCTAATCGCCTGTCCGTCTGGAAGGTCATCTCCAAGGCGCGTCAAGATTTTTGGAAAAAATGGAATCTGGAGTATCTCAACGAGTTGCAGAGACGTCAAAAATGGCATAAATCCAATGGCGAACTGATACCAAATATGGTCGTGGTTATCATTGATAAAAACCAACCCTGTACCCAGTGGCAGTTGGGAGTCATCGTCGAGGTTCATCCTGGGAGTGATGGGATCTCAAGAGTCGCCACACTGCGAACGGCACGAGGCTAATTAAAGAGAAACATCACACAATTATGTCCCTTACCGGTGACCATGTAAACAACAAAACATGACAGTAACATAAATAATCTTATCTCTTGCTCATAAACCTCGCAATGGGGGAGCATGTTCCGTCATAGACGTCGCTAAAGGTCTGTGGCAACATCTGATGTGCGATAAAAAATGTGCAATACGAATTGTCGTATCGAACGCGCGCAAATTCGCTTTTGAGTTTGAAAGCTGCTTCAGATCGGTAGACTTTTTCTAAGAATGTAACACTTTTTCTAAGAATGTGTCATAGGAGTGACACTTTTCGTAGAATGCGTCATAGGAGTGATACTGTTTCATAGGAGGAGTAGCGCTTTTCGCAAAATGTGTCATAGGAGTGACACTTTTTCATAGGAGAAGTGATACCTTTTCAAAGGAGGAGTAACACTTTTTCCTAAAATGTGTCATAGGAGTAACACTTTTTCATAGCAGGAGTGACACTTTTTCGTAGGAGGCATCATAGGAGTAACACTTTTTCATAGCAGGAGTGACACTTTTTCGTAGGAGGCATCATAGGAGTAACACTTTTTCCTAAAATGTGTCATAGGAGTGACACTTTTTCGTAGGAGGAGTAACACTTTTTCATAGAAGGAGTAGCACTTTTTCGTAGGAGGCATCATAGGAGTAACACTTTTTCCTAAAATGTGTCATAGGAGTGACACTTTTTCGTAGGAGGAGTGACACTTTTTCATAGAAGGAGTAATACTTTTTCATAGGGTGCGTGACACCTTTTCATAAGAGAAGTAACACTTTTTCCTAAAATGTTTCATAGGAGTAACACTTTTTCGTAGAATGTGTCATAGGAGTGACACTTTTCCATTGGAGCAGTGACACTTTTTCATAGGAGGAGTAACACTTTTTCATGGGAGGAGTGACACTTTTTCGTTGAATGCATCATAGGAGTAACACTTTTTCCTAAAATGTGTCATAGGAGTAACACTTTTTCATAGAATGTGTCATAGGAGTGACACTTTTCCATTGAAGGAGTTACACTTTTTCATAGAAGAAGTAACACTTTTTCCTAAAATGTGTCATAGGAGTGACACTTTTTCATAGGAGGAGTAACACTTTTTCGCAAAATGCGTCATAGGAGTGATACGTTTTCATGGGAGGAGTGACACCTTTTCAAAGGAGGAGTAACACTTTCTCATAGGAAAAGTAACACTTTTTCAAAGAATGTATCATAGGAGTGACACTTTTCCGTAGAATGCGTCATAGGGGTGACACTTTTTCATAGGAGGAGTACCGCTTTTCGCAAAATGTGTCATAGGAGTGACACTTTTTCATAGGAGGAGTGACACCGTTTCAAAGGAGAAGTAGTACTTTTTCCTAAAATGTGTCATAGGAGTAACGCTTTTTCCTAAAATGTGTCATAGGAGAGACACTTTTTCGTAGAATATGACATAGGGGTGACACTTTTCCATAGCGGTGACACTTTTCCATAGGACGAGTGACATTTTTTCATAGAAGGAGAAACACGTTTGAATAGAATGCGTCATAGGAGTGATACCTTTTCATAGGGAGAGTAGCGCGTTTTCATAGGAGATGTAACACTTTTTCATAGGAGTGACAGTTTTTCATAGAATGTGTCATAGGAGTGACACTTTTCCATAGGAAGAGTAGCGCTTTTCGCAAAATGTGTCATAGGAGTGATAATTTTTCATAGGAGGAGTGACGCGTTTTCAAAGGAGGAGTAACACTTTTTACTAAAATGTGTCATAGGAGTAAAACATTTTCCTAAATGTGTCATAGGAGTGACACTTTTTCGTAGAATGCGTCATAGGAGTGACACTTTTTCATAGGAGGAGTACCACTTTTCGAAAAATGTGTCATAGGAGTGATACTTTTTCATAGGAGGAGTGACACCTTTTCAAAGGAGGAGTAACACTTTTTCCTAAAATGTAGCATAGGAGTAACACCTTTTCTCCAAATGTGAAAGGTTTGGCACTAATGTTTTGCATTATCATAAGTATTGATTCCGAAAGCGAGTATGTTAAAAGGTGCTGGTTGCCTGTTGATTCAGATGGACTAACACCCCCATAACAAACCAATAGCAATATATATATATATATATATATATATATATATATATATATATATATATATATATATATATATATATATATATATATATATATATATATATATATATATTGTAAAACTAATGAAGTATCATTAGTCAGAGTTCAGCTGAAGTGTTGATACATAAACACCTCAGATTTTATGTTATGTATGCCGCGAATGGATTTGACTATAAATAACAGCTGCAGCTTTAATATATGTTTAGTTCGAGCTGAACTCTGAAAGCATAAACATGGCATATCCTCATCGAGAAGCGGATAGTCTTCGTATATTCAAAGATGCTATCAAGCCGAAATCTATGTCTTTGATGAACAGCATCAACAATTCTCTCGATAATGTGAGAAATGATGTCTCTTATTTAAAGATGACGGCGGATTTAGATAGTATTGATAGGGTTCCATATACCAGAGCTGTTGATGCTGATAAGAAAATGGTTTCACTTGTCAAGAAATATTTATCCAAGCTCAAACGTAATTCAAAGAGGTATCCTGATAATGTATACGGTCTTTACAAAAAAGCAAATATTCTTATGATTGGTAATTCGCCAATAGAGTTTGAAGGTAACATGGTGAAAGTATGCGGTGCAACTTTCCAACTGACTGAGGGCTTATTACAGTTGCTGTTTAGAAAAAATCCTGATGGAAATCGCATTAATTCAGCTGATTTGGAAAATTATAGAATGATCATAGTAAATTCATGTGCTCATAAAAAGCTGCACTGCGCAAATGAGTCGATTCGGAAACTAAAAAGTAACAAATTTTATAATTTTATTTCACCAATGTTCGAACAATCGTCAAGAGTATTTTCAGGATTGAAAGATGCCCTTTCTGAAGTTAAAAATGCTAGTAATGTAATGGGAGAGAAATATAAGACTGCCGAGCGAAAAGAATCTGCAGTGGTAGCCAAATTGAAGGTCAATCCTCTAAATCTCACAACTGTCAATGAAGAAAATTCTCAAATTGACTCTCATTCTCTAGTGGAAACTGCCAATAACGTGGATACTTATTACAAAGCTTATCATTCTAATAAAGATGCATCTGATTTCTCAACCAATAAAAATTCATCGAGAAAACTTTTGAAAGAAAAACATGACAAATGTAAAATAAAAAATAAGGACTTGATTAATTAGAGGTGTAAATGGAAAAAAAGGCTGTGGCCTAGTGATGATGAGGAGGAGGAGGGAGAAGTTGTTTCATCATTGCAAGACAATATTGCAACTGCATATGAACTCAATGTCTGGGATGACCCTAACAAATTAGTTGACCGCCCTCGAGTACTCATTGTTGAGCAAAATATGGTAAATAACTCTGCAGAAATCTATTTTATTATTAATGAACTTCGCGAGGCAAGGCTCATATATTAAATGATAAAGGAATGTTGATTGATTGGGAGGTAATTGTATGTGGTTGTACCTCACAGGTGGGAGCGATTGTTGGGGCTCTCACTATTTAAAACATATAAATTGTTTTTAGGTTAGCATACATAGATGTCTGGGAAAGCCGGCGTAGTAGTTGCTCAGCTGACCGCTAGGTTGCTTTAATATGAAAGTACTCTCGCAAGCGGTTAGGCGAGGCTTCGGTTATATCAGCCTGCTGAGGTTTACATTACATAATAATGGATTAAACTTTCCAATAATCAATCATCAGGTCACAATCTGCGGAAAGTCTTCTGATTGGTTGGAGTACCATACAGCGCTATCATTCAGAATGGAGTACGTCGTAGACATGCAGGGCTTCAAGCAACCAGTGAACGATTTCATTCTCAAGGAACTCGCCATACTTCCTCTAGACGACAAATCAGAACCTCTGGTGCTCATGTTTCGAGAGCCATATCCGTGGCGTCGACTGACGGGCAAGTACCGCCGCGAGAATACATGGTTGGAGCATTGCTATCACGGTCTTGCCTGGAAATCTGGAGACATTCTCTACACTGACGTGGAGAAAATCATTCGAGATAGTCTGTATGATGCAACGAAGGTATTTGTCCATGGTAAAGTCAGGAGAGAGTGGTTAAGACGCTTCAAAGTCCACGCTATCGACGTCATCGAGTACGGTTATCCAGGCTTTGACGAACCTAACAAGGCGTTGACTGTTTGCACCAATCACAATGGAGCGTACAAAGCTGCGTGTGCACTTCACAAAGTTAAGCTGATGAAAAACTTTTACTTCAAATACATACATATGGATTATGAATAAACTCTATTAATAAGTGATGGAGAGGTAATGTACCTCACGGGTGATGGTTGGGGCTCTTATCATTAAAAATAAAAATTTTCTTCATCCCCTAGCCGAAAGTACGGTCTTCCCGGCTCGATTTCGCGCCGGGAAGAGCGACTTTTTTGGTCGCTCTTTGTTGATCATTGCGTGGCAACGTCCGCGACAGCGCATGTGTTGTAATCTAAACTATGCTAACCTTTCCAAATGTGATGACAAGAAAATCATTTGTAAAATTGGAAAATTGAAAAGATATAGGCGTGTTAAATTAATTTTATGTTATTATTAATATATTGAACAACATATTTATAACTCTGATAATCAAGTATGTTCTTATATTGCATACTCGCTGTCAGAAAGCTTCTATACATATATAGACATGATGTTTACATTTTGAGTTTCAAGACATGGTGTAACTATATACTTATATGTGAAAGTTTTTTGACTCTCATTCTATAATGTATCGCTTATGGGATAGAAAAAGACAAACAGAGGAACCATTGAGAGGTTGTTCTGTAGTTGAAATGAGCATCAATTAAGTATGTACATATTGTTGGTCCATCATCTTTTTTAAGCATCAAAAATAGCAGAAGTCGAGCCTTACGCTCCGCGATATGCAAAGTGGCGCTGAAGCAGGCCTTTTATATATATGGCCGAGCCGTAGTTAGCAACCAACAATGCTATTTTATTAATTAATATCAAAACTATATGGGCGTACTTTCGGCGGGGGATAAAGAAAAATAGTATACGACACTTGGCCAGAATGTTGGATGCCCTGGCCCGCTCGGCTTCGCCTCGGGCGTTAAAATGGCGCCGGCCAGGAAATCCAACTTCCTGGCCTTGTGTCGTAGTATACTATTACTGTTCGATGCTCCACGAATTCCCGCCGGAATGGTGAAAATTTTGTCCAGCTTCTTAAATTTCCCGCTCTTTCAAATTACCCGCCATATTTAAATTTCCCGCCATTTTGTATTTCCCACTCTGTCGCTAAATTAGATTTCTACCTTATCAATCGTTGGTAGTGATAGCATGGTGGAGAGCGCTCGCGCGCGGTGGTGGAGGGTTGCGGTGTAGAGTGCTAGTATGTATAGTATATGTAGTACATATAGTATATGCAGTATACATAATATATGTAGTATACATAGTATATACAGCATACATACTATATGTAGTTCACATAGTATATAATGCATTCATTATATGTAAAAGTTAATGTATTACGATTACCGATGGAGGTAATCAGCTCTGTCAGTAAGGTAGAAATGCCGTAGGGTTCATATGTAATATAGTGAGCTCAGACGTGAAGAAACTTGTCTAAATTTCCAAGAATTTCGTACCTCCCCTTTTATATTTCGGATCGTGGTGCTCGACCAATCAGAGAGCTCCATACCATTTTTCCAAGAATTCTATTGGATGTTTGAAATTGCGTCAGCCAATCAGAGAGCTCCGAGCCTCCAAGAATTCTGTGAAGGTTTGAAGGTGCGAACCCCATTGAGCGGTGCTGGAATGCATGCTTCGTGTGTTATCTATGTATGGATTGGGAGTATATGCTTGTATCCCTAACATCATATGAATCAAAACTCGAGCGCTTATGCTCATCTTGTTGAACAGGAGAAAAAAGAGGAGAAAAAATAAAAAATGAAATAAATTAATTAATCAATTATTTAACAAACCACCACCCATCCTCACACGATGTGTGAGTGTAGGTAGTGGTTTGCACAACTTGACTTATAGCCGGCAGTACGCCTACTCAGCAGTGGACAGCGCGAGGACTCCGGCTCGTGGAGCGCGCAGTATACATAGTGCATATCATGTATGTCATCTAAAAAGTATCAGAATTACTGATGAGTTTGGATCTATCTCATACAGCTCTGTTTGTAGAGTTGGATAGCCTATCTGATGTTGCATACTGCTCTGTCGGTAAGGTAGAGATGGCTGATTCATCTGCAGGTGGCGCTACGAAGGGTATCGAAGGAAACATATCCTCAAAATGTTTACAAGGTAGAGTTGGGTATTGCATACTGCTCTGTCGGAAAGGTAGAGATGCGTCATCCATCTACAGATAGCGCTACGAAGGGTATCGATGGAAACATAACCTCAAAATGTTTACAAAGTAGAGTTGAGTATTGCATACTGCTCTGTCGGAAAGGTAGAGATGCGTGATCCATCTACAAATAGCGCTACGAAGGGTATCAATGGAAACATAACCTCAAAATGACAACATAACCTCAAACGTACACCAATTTTCAGATGTCGTACTTTTGTAAAGGGAAAAATCGAACGGCGGAACAGACAAAGTTTTATGAGTTATGGTATGACTTTATTAGAAAAAAAAATGAAAAAAATCAAAAAGAATGAAAAAAATGAAAAAAGGGAAAAAATAAAAAAATAAAAAAATAATAATTAATAATAATTAATAATAATTAATCAATGAATTATTTATCAAAATACCACCCTCATGTGAGTGTAGGTGGTTGTCAAGTGTTGGAGTACAGCCTGACTTATAGCCGGCACCGCGCCGACTCAGCAGTAGGCAGCGCGACGGCTGCCGCTCGCCGCCTAGTGGAGCGCGCGAAACTACACTCTCAGCGCGGGCAAGTCCCGGCAGCGCGACGGTTGCCGCTCACCTGGTGGAGCGCGCGGAACTCTCGGCGGCGCGAAATTCAAATTGCAGCATGGAAATTCGCATATAGCATACATAGCATATAGAGTGTATAATATAGTATATATAGTATATATAGTATAGTATATATAGTATAGTATGTAGTATAGTATATATAGTATAGTATATAGCATATATAGTGTATAGTATTTGGGTTATCAACTGCCGGTAGACTGCCAGTAAGGTAGAGCTGGGTGATAATGCTCTGTTGATAAGGTAGAGCGTTCGGCCGGTAGGGTAGAGTTGGGTTAGTGATAATGCAGTCTGCTCTGCTGATAAGGTAGAGCGTTCTGCCGGTAGAGTTGGGTTATTGACCTCCCTGCAATTACCGGCGATGTAGCGCTCTAAATTGCCGACCGAGTTGGCCTCCCTACAATTACCATCCACCGGCAAGGTAGCGCTCTACCTTACCAACCGAGTTGGGTTATTGACCTCCCTACAATTAACACCAATCGGCAAGGTAGCGCTCTACCTTACCGATCGAGTTGGGTTATTGGCCCCCTGCAATTAACACCAATCGGCAAGGTAGCGCTCTACCTTACTGACAGAGCGCCAGATGGCGCTGTTGACTGCGCCCGGACCGGCATAGCTCACCTACTTGCAATTTTACGCCTTTAGAATCGAAAAATGATATTCACACCTCGAGCAAAATACTTTACATCCTTGTCTGATCTCAGATACATCGGGCCGACTTCATCGGCCCTCGGTCTCAGCGATCACACATTGGTGTACACTTTTACGCCTACGGTACGAAAAGTACTATTAGGTGTCGGTAGCTACTTTGACAATAGCTCAATTTATTTACAAAAAATTGGTTCCGTTGCTCATTTTGCCGTTCTTTCAAGTCATATCGTTACTTGTGTTACAATATACGAAGTAATTATCGTAAAAAATCTTTATATTTAACATCTGCTTCTTGCGGCCAAATCCTCGAACTGTACAAATATATTCTGATTAGCTGTTAGAACCTGGGTACGGACCGGACCGGAGAGAATACGGCGAGGCGGCTCGGTACACGTGCACTGAACGTATGTATGCTAGGCGGCTCTTTTTACTTCTTCCAGCAGGCCCAGCAATGGCCGAGCAACACTGCAACAATGTTCCCCTAAGACTCAATACTATAGAGAATCATAAAGTTTTAAGTGTTTATGTTTTAAAATCAATTTTTAAAACGAAATTAATCTATTTCACGTAAAATTTTGAGTCCCCATTGTAAAGGGGATATCAAAAACAAGGCAAGCCTTGTAATTCGGACTCTTCAGAGTCATTTGATCGGTTGAATTACACGGCTTATATACTCTCGGCCATCCAGTTTAACTATAGAAAGCGCTATCGGCGCGCCGCATAACAGATAAATAACAGAAGCTTGCTTATCGAGAACCGGCCATCACAATTTCCCCGTTGTCACCGCTATGCGGCGTACCGATAGCGCTTTCTATAGATATACTGGATGGCCGAGAGTATATAAGCCGTGTAATTTAACCGTTCAAATGACTCTTTACGAAGAGTTCGAATTACATGGCTTGACTTGGTTTTGATATCCCTTTCACAATGGGGACTAAAAATTTTACGCCTTATCTATGTGAAATAAATAAATTTCGTTTTAAAGATTGATTTTAAAATATAAACACTTAAAATTAATATTTCTCTATAATGTTATCGAGTCTTTGGGGAATATTGTTGCAGTATTTCAAAATGGAAAGAAAAATTTGCAAAACGTATAATTATAAACATACCCAATATTTCTCAGGCGTTGTCAGATATTTGACGAATATTGCTGTAATATCGCTATTATGGATAGCCTAACCCATCATTTTACAAAAGCAATGGAAAAACAGAAATTATGGTTTGCAGCAATATTGCTCCATGGTTGCATCAATGTATACTAACGTTGAGAGAACATTAGCGAATATGACGAATATGTCCAAGCAACATTGAAGTAATATGGCTCCAATATTGAGGGTTATATGGGGAGTCAAACGATACCTTCTACAGGTAGGGTTAGACTTTAATCCACCTCTTCCGCGCTACTTAGAATGAGCATGCTCCACAGAATCCTGGTTACACAGATCTATTGCTACTTCAAAGTCAGGGAACTAAAGCACGAACAGTCAGAGGTCACCCCAAAAAACTGGATTTCTGGATTTCTGTCAGACAATGATAGCTTCAATACATGGAAATTTTTTTACCTATATACATTACATGCATCGATGACAGCATCTATTGTCTCAATAAAATTGGCTAAATTTTACCATGTATTCGGAGATAACCCTGGTAGAGCGTCTTCGCCGGCTAATTTAATTGCAGAGGCCATGCGACGACTTAAGGTAGTTGTGTCCTTAGAGTACGGTCTACAATGACGCAGGGTGTCACTACAATAGTTAATGCATCATAGTCTAAAAACCGCTGCCAATTCATTGGCACGTAGCTTCCTCAAACTTAATTTATTGATCCCTTTAATTCATTTTTACTTCTAATATTTAAAATTTAATACTTTATCTTGTACGGTTAGACTAACTAGGAGAGGGTCATGGATCCGGATTCAGCTTAAACTGTGCGTTATATCTTTTTTCGTAATGAACCGATTTTTTTGGGCAACGAACTTGATCTGAAGATATATAAAAGCTAGATCTGTGCCAAATTTCAGGACGATTGGGTAATTTTTGCTCTTGTTCTCGTGCGACAACGAAAACGCAAATTTTGTCTAAATAATTTTTTTCTAAAAAACAAATGAAGATCTCCTGTAATTTTCACCAAATATAGTCTTCTATAAGTTTAATAAGTGGTTAAAATTTTAAGTTGATAAATCAAGTATTTTTTGAGAAAACGCGATTCGAAAATTTAAAAAAAAATTTTTTACCTCAAATATCTTTTTTCGTAATGGACCGATTTTTTTGGGCAACGAACTCGATCTGAAGATATATAAAAGCTACATGTGTTATATTGAATGCGTTATGTGGAAAGGCTGTTATAATGTGAGGGGATGTATTTTAAAAAATTTGATAAAGACAGATTTTTTTTTCATTTTTCAATTTTTCAAGTTTTACATTTTTGTTAATAATAAAAAACCGTAATAACTAAAAAAATTTTCTTTTTAGAAAATATAAATATTTTAATTCTCTTTCAAATGCTACCCATCCCATTCAGATACACAGAGCTATCCTCAAGAAATACATTTTAAAAATGTCTAGAAAAATTTTAACCTCAAATATCTCTGAAATTTATGAACCAATCATTTTGCCAAAAGAACTCATCCGAGAACTATCAATAATATACCTCTACAATGAATTTTGAAGCGAATAAGACAATTTTACTCTTGTAATAGTTGAACATATAAAACTCATTTTTTTCATTTTTCAATTTTTACGTTTTTGTTAATAACAAAAGAACCGTGATAGCTAGAGAATTAATTTTTGTTTAGAAAATATAGGTAATTTAATTCTCTTTCGAATGCCACCCACCCCATTTAGATACATAGAGCCGTTCTCGAGAATTTACGATTTAAAAAAAAATTGAAAAAAATTTTAACCTCAAATATCTCCGAAATTTATGGATCAATCCTTTTGCCCAAAGAACTCACTCGATTGGTATACAAAATCTGCCCCTACAAAGAATTTCAAAGTGATTAAGACAATTTTACTATAGTTATTGAACGACAAAAAAATCACTTTTTTTTATAAATTATTTTTTTTCTCAAAAAATAATGAATAAAAAACCTAAAAATTTAGTAAGTTATAGTACATAATATCCTTTATAACCAAAAAAATATTCATGTTAATATCTTTTTTTAATTTCGAAATATAACCTATTTACAAAAAATTACGTTTTTATCAATAACTTATGACGAAATATAGCTACCAATTTTTTTTTTTAAATTGTAGATAAATTTATCCTACATACAGAGAATTCATGACATATAAACAATATTTGTTCTAAATATTAAAAAAATCGAAAATAAAAATTTTGAAAATTAAAAAATGGCTATAAAAAAAAAATTAAATTTTACAAAAATAGAATATTGACCCCAATTATGGAAGCAAAATCTAAAAAAATGATCACTCTCCCGTTAAAATCGGTCGAGTAGATCATGAGATATCAGCGTATATGGACATACACACACACACACACACACACACACACACACACACACACACACACACACACACACACATCCATACGGACATTTTCTAAAAATAGTGTATTTCGATTCCAAATTTGCTAAATAACATTTCTAACACATTATCTCATAAACTTTTTTTTTACTATCACAAAGCTTCCTCTAGGAGGAAGCAAAAATCAGAGTAGCACATGTGTGTATAGAAGAATGTGAGCACAGTATATGCCAATAAATAATACGCAAGCATACAGTTACTTGAAAAACGCATTTTTTTGTATGTTTTCCTCTCTCGAATCTGCCTTAGCTCAAATATTTCATACTTATACGACCTTTACAATAGCTTTTCTCGAAAACTATACGTGTCATATCTCTGAATGTTGGTGACAAGCTTTTAATCATAACGATAAATAATAGGTTAGTTTTTTGTTGCGATCTTAAGAAAGGTTTTCCAACAATGAATTTAAATACTGTTTTTCCGGTAGTTGTTCCTATGCTTCCCATGTTAAAATGCCCAACTTTGATATTGAATATCTCAAAATCGGCACGTGTGATCTCTTGGAAATTTCGCACACGCATGGGCATTGGCAAGACCAACGTGTACTCGAAGTTTCAAAAGGTTCCTAAGAAACTCGTTTTTTGACACAACTACCTTTAGAGTTGAAAAGCAATTTTTGTGTAAAATCGTTTAGGCTCATCATCATAGCCCGTTTGAATTTTGACTTGGGATTTTTATTTTAGTCTTTTTGAGCCTTAAATAAAACAATTAAAGCACAAGCGTGTTTTCTGTACATCGCCGCATCGTATTTTCGTGTGGTAAATCGTGCTTTTGAGTATACAGTTGAGAGATATTCTAATTATTCTTTGATTAAAGATGTTTTTTAAATTGTATTGCAACGTAAGATGTTTAGAAATTCTGCTCTTAATATTGTGATATTTGATGATGACCATTTAATCAATAATATTTTTCTTAATTTTTACGAGTTTCAGCCGCCATATTGAAGCCGCCATTTTCTATTTAAAAAAAAAAAAGAAATAGAATATGAAGTTTAAGTATTGAATAAACTTATTAGACTAAATGCAGAAGAAACAAACTTTGTGACGGTACTTTACTTCCACTCTGTATCAATTTTTCATCATTTTCACGAGTATTAGACCATATATTGAAGCCGTGATTTTGAATTTTTGAAAAAATCAAAATGAGTTTAAAAGGACTAGTCTTAAACTTAGTTTTTATTGGAAGAACTAGAATATTTACGTTTCTGGTATATAAATTATCTTCACTTTTCTAATAACTCAGATAAATTTTCCAAGTTTAATCTGCCATATTGGAGCCGCCATTTTGTTTTTTTATAAAATACCAAATAGCTTCTAAAAGTACTTATCCATATGAACATTTTAAACCCAAACTGGGTGATGTAAGTTGACTGCAATTTTGGCCGCAGCCTTGATCCGATTGAGGTGAAACGGATCAGCTATATATAAATATATATGAGATATTTCAGGTGAAGTCAGTAGATCAAAATTTTTAAAATGCTCAAAACCATTTTCTTTTAATTTTTTATGAAAAAAAATATTCCTCAAATTTTAGGTCGATATTTCCAAAAATAAAAAGGCTATGCAAGATTGAAAATTCCACTTTTTGCAATTTTTGGTTAAAATCCAAGTTTATTCATTTTTTAACTCAAAATCTTGAAACATTTTGTATAGAACATTGATTGGCAAAAAGTTTGCATTTTTTCTGTAGAATGTGCCAGAATTTATTTTATGACCGTTTTTTAAAGTCTCTGATTGTCCGCTTCTTAATATACCTTCATCGAAGGATATTGAGGTTGCGGCCAAATATTTTTTATTCGACAAATTTTTTTTTGTATTCTTATTCGAAAACCTTTCAAAGTGTTTTTTTTTATCAATACTGGCAGAGCAAAGGGAAAAAAGTTACAATTTTTTGAAATATCAAGAAAAATCCATAATTTCAATTTTTGATAACATGATTAATGAAACTGAATATTATTCATACATCTTATGGCATTGACCGTACCACTGAATTTTGTTAGAGCATCAAATGGAACATTATATATATATATATATATATATATATATATATATATATATATATATATATATATATATATATATATATATATATATATATATATATATATATATATATATATATATATATATATATATATATATATATATATATATATATATATATATATATATATATATATATATATATATATATATATATATATATATATATATATATATATATATATATATATATATATATATATATATATATATATATATATATATATATATATATATATATATATATATATATATATATATATATATATATATATATATATATATATATATATATATATATACTTTCAATAATATCAGACTTACACAATAAGCGATACCTAATTATGAATTAATAATAAATTAAGCTATAGAGGTTAATTACTATAAAGCTGTTAAAATAAAATCAGGCAACAGACAGTTATGCAGTATACATTCTAATAACAAGACACAAATACCGCTCTATTATAAATTTTATTTATAATTTTATTTATACTTTTATTTATAATTTATAGTTTTATTTTTTTTAAATTTACAATTTTTTTAAATATCAAGCAAAATCCGTAATTTCAATTTTTGAAAACATGATTAATGAAACTGAATATTATTCCTACATCTTATGACATGGATCGTACCACTGAATTTTGTTAGAGAATCAAATAGGACATTATAAATATCTATTTTCAATAATATTAGGTTTACACAATAAGCAATACCTTATTATGAATTAAATTATGAGTCTGTTGTCTGATCTCGTTTTGACAGCTTTATAGTAATTAACCTCTATAGCTTCATTTATTATTAATTCTTAATTAGGTATCGCTTATTGTGTAAGCCTGACATTATTGAAAGTATAGATATATATAATATTCTATTTGATGCTCTAACCAAATTCAGTGGTACGGTCCATGCCATAAGATGTATGAATAACATTCAGTTTGATTAATCATGTTATCAAAAATTGAAATTATGGATTTTTCTTGATATTTAAAAAAATTGTAACTTTTTTCCCTTTGCTCGGCCAGTATTGATCAAAAAAGCATTTTGAAGGATTTTCGAAGAAGAATACAAAAAAAATTTGTCGAATAAAAAATATTTGGCCGCTGCCTCAATATCGTTTGATGAAGGTATACTAAGAAGCAGCCAATCAGAGACTTTCAAAAAGGGTCATAAGAAAATGCAAACCTTTTGCCAATCAATGTTCTATACAAAAAGTTTCAAGATTTTGAGTTAAAAAATGAATAAACTTGGATTTTAACCAAAAATTGCAAAAAAATTGAATTTTCAATCTTGCATAGTTTTTTTATTTTGGCAAATATCGACCTAAAATTTGAGGAACATTTTCTTTTCATAAAAAACTAGAAGAAAACGAGTTTTGAGCGATTTTAAAATTTTGAGCGGCTGAATTCACCTGAAATATCCCATATATATAGACTCGAAACCTTGGGCAATTGGGCAATTTGGTGGTGGGGGGCAGTCAGATAGTCCTTTGCTAGTAAAGTTTTTTTTTCCAGGTTTTAATTAATTTTTTATTTCAGATTCTGCGAGGGTGATTATAAACAAGGGCAATCTGACTGCCATAAATATTAATTATTTTAATTTAATTTATAAAACTGTAAGACCGATGAAATAATTCTCATCAGTTGATAGTAAGTTGCAGTCGACATATGTAATATTTTTAATGATATATATATATATATTTGTCTAGGTTGGTTTATGGCACCCGATTTTAAGTGTAGGTCGGTTTATGTGCTCCGAAAAAGTTTATGTGCTCCGGGCGCCATAATTTGTTCGTTCTCCCCGGTTTATGGCATCCGACCTAGAGTTTCGACTTTGAGAGTTCCGAACGAAATTTTCCGGAAAAATTCTGCGGAAACTAAGGGGGCGCCGCAGGCGTCGTGGTGTTAGTCAGCACCCCGAGGGATTTGATTATTTCTGACAATGGCGGCGCGCAGCGCCGCCCTTACCATCTCCTAGTGCGGAACTCTGAGGTGTAGGTACTAATATACAGGGTCGGGTGCCATAAGTGGACCTGGACAATATTATATATATATATATATATATATATATATATATATATATATATATATATATATATATATATATATATATATATATATATATATATATATATATATATATATATATATATATATATATATATATATATATATATATATATATATATATATATATATATATATATATATATATATATATATATATATATATATATATATATATATATATATATATATATATATATATATATATATATATATATATATATATATATATATATATATATAATGTTATTCTCCCGGACCTCTTAGGGTTTTCTGCAATAAAAGTGGGTAAGGGCTGCGCTTCGCGCCGCCATTGTCTACAATAAAACATCCCTCTCAGTATTGGCTAACACGACGCCTGCGGCGCCCGTTTCAAGTTCCGTCGAATTTTACGTTGATTTCGGAAAAAAATAAAAAAAAAGGTTGTGAAAGTAACCCTAAAGGTCCCCGAAACTACAGGTCAAGTCCTGGAAACTAACGTTACACATAATGAATGTCCTGGATACTAGCGTTACACAGAAATATATATATATATAATTTCTGTGTATATATATATATATATATATATATATATATATATATATATATATATATATATATATATATATATATATATATATATATATATATATATATATATATATATATATATATATATATGTATATATAGTTTCTGGGATCTCATAAGAAAAAGTAAAGTGGGTTTCACAATAGCGTCTATATATACAGTAGAATCCGGTTATAACGAGTCCGCGTATAACGAGGAACCGGTAATAACGAGCAATTTTCGAATGTTGGGTTGGTTTCCATTTAAAATGTGCACAATGAAGTCCGCTTGTAACGAGTTCGCTTGTAACGAGAGTTCGCATATAACGAGCAGAAAATGTAAACAATTTTGGTTTTCTGGTTGCTCAGCTCCTTTCAAAGTTTTCGTGAGTGAACATTCAAGATGGAAAATCGTCGAAATCGAAAAATCTTATCTATAAGTGACAAAGTTCAAATTATTAGTGAATTAGAAAAAGGCGTTTCAAATGCATCAATATGTCAAAATTATAATTTGAGTTCGTCAACTGTTACAACGATTTTGAAGAATAAAGATAGTATCCTCACAGCTTTTTATGATAATACTGGAAAATGTAAAAAATGCGAACATGTGTAAAACAAGACATTGATGAAGCACTTTTTACATGGTTTAAAATTAAAAGAGGCCAACATATTCCTCTTAGTGGACCTATTTTGCAAGCGCAAGCAGAAAAATTTGCTAAAGAAAATGGAGATAACGAATTCAAGTGTACTACAAGTTGGGTTTCAAGATTTAAAAAAAGACACAATATCTCATTCGTTAAAATTTGTGGGGAAGCTGGTAGTGTCAGTCATTTAGAAATTAACGATTGGCTTAGTGGAACATGGAATGTTTTAAAAAATCAGTATAATGCTGATGTTTTTAATATTGACGAAGCTGGTGTATTTTACAATCTGTTGCCAGATAAAACTTTAAATGTGAAAGGTGAAACTTGCACAGGTGGAAAAATGTCAAAATCCAGAGTGACCGTACTTGTAGGCGCCAATATGACTGGTAGTGAAAAAAGAAAATTGTTGGTTATTGGCAAATCAAAGAACCCAAGATGTTTTAAAAATGTAAAAACCCTACCGGTAAAGTACGAACCTAATAAAAATGCCTGGATGACATCTCAGCTTTTCTCTAAAGAAAGGAGAGAATGGGTTGCGAACATGAGGAAAAAAAATAGAAAAATTCTACTGCTGATCGACAACTGTCCAGCTCACTGCGTAGTTGAAAATTTAACAAATATTAAAATAGTTTTTTTTACCTCCCAACGTTACTTCTGTATTGCAGTCTATGGATCAAGGCATTATAAGAAGCTCCAAATGTAATTACAGAAAAAAAATAATTTTAAAACTTATCGACCATTTGGAAAACTTAAATTAGGATGCCAAAATTTCGTTACTCGATGCTGTTCGTTTTATGGCTGAAGCATGGAATCTAGTAACTGTAGAAACAATAGTAAATTGTTTCAATAAATCTGGAATTTATATTGAAGGTACGAATTTTAAAATCATTATTTAATTTATTTATTCTCATTATGTGATTGCATTTACAGATAATCAATTAACCGATTGCGATAACATAGATGTTGACGTCACACTATCCGAATGAATTTCAAATAATAATCTCGACATAAATATTGTGAATACAGAAAGTTATATCGATTGTAATTGGCAGCTTGCTATAGCAGAGACGCCCAGTGACCAGACAATTGTAAATATGCAGAGATAGATAGACAGTAGTGGTGACGACGAAGACAGAGCCGAAGACGTGGAAATTAAGCCTGTGCCTTGTGAAGAGGCTCTATCAGCTTTAAAAAAATTAAATGAATTTTATGAAACTAATTCTGTAAATAAAAAATTTTATGAACATTATACGCAATTAAAAGATATTGTTGAAAATATACATTTGAAAAATAGAAAAAGAAATAAATAATCCTCAGTACTTCATTATTTTAAAAAAGGGTAAAAATATGTATATTTAAGTTGATAAAAATAAACTGAATATTGCGCAACATATTATATGACACTTTTATTTCAGTCCGCTTATAACGAGAACCGGTTATAACGAGCAAATTCTTGCGGTCCCTTGAATCTCGTTATAACCGGATTCTACTGTACGTTGTAACAAAAGCCTAAAAGAGGAGGATTCGCAGGGGGCCTGCGGCGCCCGCTTCTAGTACCGGAAATATGAGAAAATAACTAAAAAAGTAATAGTTTCATGACGTGACAGTTAGCTTAAGACGTCCTAGAACCTTGCGTTATATATAGAAGTCTTCCAGGAGTCCTGGAACTTAGTTCAAAATCCCAGAAACTTGCGTTACGCACACGAAAAGTCCTAGGAACTAGCGTTTCATATATTTATATCTATATATATATTATATCTATATATATCTATATATATATAGATATTATATATATATATTATATATATATATATATATATATATATATATATATATATATATATATATATATATATATATATATATATATTGTAACAGGGCGAATAGTTTTCGGAGCGAGAGAGTTTTCGGCAACGCCGAAAGCTTACCTGTATGCTCTCTCTCTCGCTCACACTGCTCCGCAACGACGATGCCTTCCTCGGCGCTGCTCGTCGAGGACGATGCTCGCCTACGTTGCGGCTCGAGCGGCGCCCTGGCAGATTTGCCGGCTCTGCGCGCGCTCGGTGCAATGCCGTTCGCTGACTGTGTACAACCGGGTAACTCAGAAGTTACCCGGGAATTTTAATATCGTGTGTGTGACTCTACGCGTTCCTTAATGAAGGGGGAAACACGCGCGAGTACCTGGGGCTCAGATGATCGCCGAGGAAGTCGGCGATCCCGCGGAGGCGGCGGTATCCGAGGTACTCGTAGGAATAACGGCGGAAGGGAACGGGCGAAATAACAATTCGCGAACTCTTAATTAAGAAAGATAAAAGACCGTTTTAATATCTAATCACAAGAGGGGTTTACACAAGAAAAGGATATTGAGCGCGCCGCGGTCTCTAATTCTCGCGAGGTCGAAATGCCTCGCGAGTCGCACGCGTCGCGGAGGTCGCGCCCAGATACACTCCCGGAGACGAGGTGCACCACTCGTCTCCGACGCTCTCTACCTCGCGCGTCGAGGTAGAGTCTCGCTCGCGCGTAGGGGGCCTGCAGGCACTAACCTTACTTAGGTGTCGATGGAGTCCGGGCTAGAGCCGTCTCGTTATCTCTCGCGCACGACGATGAGGACCTCCTCCGTAGCCTTGCGACCTGGATTGCTCCCTCTCCTTTCTTTCTCTCTCTTCTTTCTCTGTCTGCTTTCTCTCCTTGCTTTCTGCGTGCGCGCACCGAATCGGCAGAAAATCGACTGATCGTTCTCGCGCGCACCGTTGCCGATCCGCCCTCCTCGCGCCTGCGCATCCCCGCTTCGTTCCTCGATGGCTCGAGTGCGTGGTAGTTTGCCCGCGGATTCCGAACTTCGTTACACCCCCCTCCCAGACGCGACGTACTACCCCCTGGTCGGCGCCCTGGATGCATAACATGCGAAGTTCGCACGCGTGGGTGGTAAGGGCATGCTAGGTTAGGAGTGGAGGTGGGAGAAAGAAAGATAAGGCGAGACTAGTATCAAAAAAATATACGGCCCGTCCAGGCCTTTATTAATGGGCTACAAGAGGTGGTACTTTGTGTAGCCGGTGGCTGCTGGACCCCGGTGTTCCCAGATTTATATCCCCTCTTGGGGAGGGTGTGGTGAGGCGAAGATTTCCTCAGCGCCTCTTATACCACGGGTCCTTGGGATCGTGGCTCTGGAAATTGGGGCACTTCCAGTGCACCTTGACCCCAGGCTCCCCGCAGAAATAGCAGCGACGGCCATCCGTCGCTGCTTGGGCTGGTGCTGCCCGTGGTTGGCGCGGCGCCTGGCTCGCGGGGCGAGCGGGCGGTGGCGCGATGACGGGGCGGCTGGGGACGAGGAACGCGCGTTCCTCGGCGCGTCGAGCCCGCGTCTGCGCGGCCTCCAGGCGCATCTGGGCCTGCCTCGTCACCTGCTGCGCCGCCTCGACTTCGCGGCGCGCTTCGTCTGCCGCGGCTAGCGCGGCGCGGCGCTCGCGCACGCCCTTGCGCGCCGCCTCTTCGGCCTGGGCCTCCTCGCGCCGCTGCTTCACGGCCTTGGTCCAGGGAGCCGAGAATTCGCCCGCCCACCGCGAACTTGAGTGGAACTCGTCCCACTCGCGGAAGGCGGCGGCCTCCATTTCCCTGGCCCGGCGCGTGACGTCGCGGGCCTCCCGCAATGCCTTCTCGAGGGCATCCCAGCGCACCTCGAGAGGCTGTCTCCGGCTGGAGAGGCCTCGTCCCTGGGGCGGCGACGGCTCGCTAGCCAGGGACGAGAAGGAGCTGGGGGTAGCGGAGGAGACGGACGGCGGGGCGTCGGAGACTCCAGCCGTTCCTCCGATGGCCCCCTCCTCTTCGCTCTCCTCCGTTGTGGAGCCTTTTGGGCTCGGCGGACGCTGTGCGTGCGGCCGCCGTAAGCCCGGCGTCGTCGCCGGCCCGAGCGGAAGGGATGGCGGTGATCCCGCCCCTTCAGCCGCCTGCTCGGTTGCCGGCACGGCGAGCGGTGGACCGGCGAGGTTGTGGAGCGCCGCCAACACTCCTCGGAGCAACTCCGCTGCTTCGCTCACGGCGGAGGTGGGCACCAGCGCCGAGTCCTCTGGATCCATTCTGAAAATGAGGAAAGGGAAAGGAGGTTAGACGGAATCATCGGGTGCCCAAAATTAAAATGTATGTTATACTGCCGCGCGAGACTGCGTACGCGTCCGCGAGGGTAGTATGGTCGTCGGATCGGGAGTATTCGCCTCATTGCGTGAGCCTTTGGGTCGTCCGCGCGATTTCGCAGCGAGGTTCTTTGCTGGGCTCGCCGCTATCACGCGTATGGCAGTCGGCCTTACCACAAGCCGTACCGCCTTCCTTGGACGACCCGGGTTACGCCTGGGGAGAGGAGTAGGGGCACGTAAGTTTTCCGCTTCGCTCGCTGGGTTCTCAAGCGGTACGCGATCGGAGATTGCTGCGGCGCCGTCGTTTCCGCGATCTACTTGCGAGTTATTCTCGCTGTCGCTCGCTACTGGCGGGTCGCACATCGCCACAATCGCTGCGCTATCCCTCGGCGGTTGAGGTTCTTCCTCCGGCTCCTCATCTGAAGGCGTTACACCCACGTAAGGCTTCAGATGCTCGGCGTGAACTAATTCCTCATCGTTTGCGTCGAGCGCGCGTATGCGATAAGTGTTAATGCCTATTTTGGCTATTATCGCATACGGCCCCGCGAATTTCGGTGCCAGTTTCGCCGAGATTCCTTGTGCGGCAGACGATAGGATCCGGTTTCTCTTCCAAACATAGTCTCCTGCTTGGAAGAGGGGCTCGCGGTGTTTTGCATCATAATAATGCGCTTGCCGCTCTTGTTCGCCGTCGATGTGATCGGCGACGGCTCTATTCAATCGATTGAGGCCTTTCATCCTCGAGGCCCATTCCTCGACTCTCTCCTGGCTCGCTCGTTCTTCCGCTACGCGGTCACGAGCTCTTTTGGCCGTTCCTGGGGGTAGGGTCGCCGCCCGTAATTTAACATTGCGGGCGAGAGTCCGGTACTACTATGGGCGGCGTTATTGAGCGAAAACACCAGCTCGGGCAGATTCTCGTCCCAAGAGGCGTGTTTTTCCTCCACAAAAGCGATTAACCGGGTTTTGAGCGTCCGGTTTACTCGCTCCACCTGGTTGGCTTGGGGGTGATAGGGCGGTGTCACCCTGTGGTGTACCCCAAGTTCCGTAAGTACTCAGTGACGGCGCGGTTTTTAAACTCCGTTCCATTGTCACTGAGAAATACTTCCGGCGTGCCAAAACGTAAAATCACTCTCTTTCAATTCCTTCAAGATAGATTTTGCGTTCGCCTTCCGCAACGGAATAACCTCTACCCATCTGGAGAATAAATCTTCGAATACAAGAATATATTCGAAGCCGCGTTTGCTCTTGGGTAGAGGACCCATCATGTCGGCCGCCACCACCTGCCATGGGCGCGATATGTCGCGTTTTCCCATTAAACCGGCAGGCGCGCGTTGCTCGACTTTGCACTGCTGGCAGACGAGACACTCGCGCACGTATTTACGTACTGCCTTGTACATGTGTGGCCAGTAGTAAAATCTCGTAGCGCGATCGTACGTTTTGTCTCGCCCCAGGTGTCCCGAGGTCGGATCGTCGTGGCTCTCAGCGAGCACTTGCTGACGACCCTCCTTCAGTATGACAGTTTTCCACGCTTCTTCGTCCCCGACCGCCGCCTCTATGAGTTCGTCGGGGCGATAGTAGAATAACTGTCCACCTAATAATTTCCAGCGCGGGTATGCGTCTGGCTCTCGCTGCAATTTCTCTCGCCAAGAGGTATACCATGTATCGTCCGTCTCGTTTGTCAGATCGACTGCGGCGAGTGACGCATCTTCCTCGTCGCCCTCGAACATGCGAGATAGAGCATCGGGGACGTGGTTAAGTGCGCCCTTCCTGTGCTCTACCTCAAAGCTATGCCCTTGCAGTTCGAGCGCCCACCGCGCGAGCCGACCAGTTGGACTATGCAGGCTGTGTAACCAACGAAGACTACTATGATCGGTGATCACTCGAAAATGGTAGCCCTCGATATACGGCCTGAATTTTCCAATGGCCCAGACCACCGCGAGGCATTCTCTCTCCGTCACGCTAAGTTACGCTCCGCGGATGAGAGTGTGCGACTCGCAAATTCCAGTACTCTTTCCTCGCCATCGATTATTTGGAAGAGTACCGCGCCGATGCCTGTATCACTCGCGTCTGTTTGAAGAACGAATTGTTCTTCAAATTGCGGGCGAGACAGAATTGGAGCAGACGCAACAAAAGCCTTAATCTGATCGAAAGCTACTTGTTGTTCCTCTGTCCAATCGTATCGGCGGTCTTTTTGGTGAGTCGGGTTAGTGGCTCGGCCATAGCAGCGAAATCTTTTAGGAACTTCCTGTACCACGAGGCCATTCCTAGAAAACGCCGAAGCTGTTTTAGGTTCCGTGGTTCAGGATAGCTTATTATCGGCGCGATTTTTTCGGGATCGGGACGAAAACCGTCCCGATTAACGAGTACGCCCAGGTAGCGAACTTCCGTCTGGCCAAACACACTTTTCTCTCGGTTAATAGTGAGATTAGCCTCCTTTATTCGCTTGAGAACGTGGCCAAGCCACTTTACGTGTTCTTCAAAGGTCTCGGTGACAATGATTATATCATCGAGATAGGAGAAGGCATAGGGTTCCATTTCAGGACCGATAACCTTATCGATTAACCTCTGAAATGTTGCACCTGCCTGCGAGAGGCCATACGGCATGCGCGTGAACTGGAATAATCCCAGTCCAGGCACCGTGAACGCCGTTAATGGGCGAGATTCTTCCTCCAGCGGAATCTGGTGATATGCGCTGCTTAAGTCCAGAGTCGAAATATATTTTGCGCCTTGTAGCTTCCGCAAAATCGCGTCCATATATGGGAGCGGATATGCGTCAGCTCTGGACACGGCATTCACCTTCCGGAAGTCGATGCAGAATCGATATTTCTCGGGCGCTTTCCGCACCATTACTACTGGAATCGACCAAGCACTGGTCGAGGGCTCGATTATACCCGCCTCCAGCATCTCTCGTACCTGAGAGTGCATGATCTCCTCGAGTTTCTTGGAGACGGGGTAATATTTCTGTTTGACCGGCCGAGCCGAGCCAACAGAAATCGCGTGTTCGGCCCACGTCGTGCGGCCGAGAGGTTCATCCGTCTGGACGAGCAACTGGTCGAGGAGTTCTTGGAGTTGTTTCTTCTGCACCTCCGACATCTCCTCGAGACCGATCGAAGCTAGCTCCAGAGTTTCGCCAAGAGAAACGCTGGCTACTTCTAAATCTACCGTTTGCCCTGACGCGCTCACGGTCAGCTGATTTTTCACTGCATCGTGAATCATTCCGAATGTCCGAATGAAATCAGCGCCGAGGTAGCCCTCTAAGGTTTCGTCCGCGAGCACGGCGTCACGAATCTCCTTTTTTATGCCTGCTACCTCGAAGGGGAGCATTACATACCCCGCGATCGCCACTGTATGACCGCCGGGGACTTTTGCTTTCCTTCCGTGGCTTGATAATAGCGGGCTACGGCACGCGGATGCTAATTGCAACCCGATCGAACCCATCACTGTTCGTGCCGCGCCCGTATCATATAAGGCGCGTATTCGGAAACCCCCGACGTTAACTTGGAGCCACCATCTGGCCTCCTCGTCGGGGTTAGCGATCGGTGCGTTCTCTACGCTGATCGCTGTAGCTGATGCAGCTGATTCGTCGCGCGGCTCCTCCTGAACGGTGGAGGCCGCGACGGCGATTTCGGAGGGAGTCTTCTTGAGTGCGGGCGTCGTATAGACTCCTACTACGCACACGATTTCCCGTTTCCCGCACACGTGGGACAATTGTACGTCCGATAGCCGGGCAGACCGCAGCCGTAACAATGAATACCCTCACTGTTACCCTTCGGTTTCACTGCGCTGCTATCGGGCGATTTTTTCCTTTCTGCTTGCCGAGGCCGCGGGTCGCGCTTCGGCGAGCCGCCTGCTGACTCTCTCTTTTCTCCTCTCCCTCCCTTCTTTTTCCCCTTGGCGGGAGAAGGTTTTCGAGAGGGCGGTGGAGTCTGCTTCGGGTGCAGCGCTGGCTGTAGCGCCAGCCACCTCTTCCGCGAGCATTTTGGACAGAGCTGCGATCCAATTCTGTCCAGTTCCCTCCGTTACCGGCGGGTTCATATGCCCTGGAAGTGCGGCAACTTTCAGTGGCGTATGTTTTTCTTTCTTTCCCCGAGGGTTATAGGCAGCCTCGGGGAGGAGGCTCTGTTCCGGAGGCGGCGGTTCTCGATAAGATTTTTCCGCCTCGAGAGTAAGCTCGGCCTCGACACTCAATTCCAATAGCGTGTCGATGTCCTCGAAATCAACTCTCCTCACCATGCGTTGGAGATCTGGCCGCAAATTGCGGTGTAAGGTGTCCAACTGGTGAGAAAGTGGGAGAGGTGGCTCGATCTTTTTCATGATCGAGAGTAGGCAGGTGATGAAGTCGCGCACCGGTTCTTCTCTCCCCTGTGTGCGCGCTGTTGCCTCCTGCAGCACCCGTTGTTGGAATCTGCGGTTCGCGCCGTACCATTTACGTGCTGACGCGCAGAATTCGTTCCACGTGGACCAGCTCGTCTTATTATTCTGGTACCACGTGGCGGCGACTCCCGCGAAGAGTTCGGAGAGAGAACTTAACATCTCTTCCTCTGACATCTTCGCGAGGCTTCGGCATTCATCGACACGGTTTAAGAACACGTCGATGCTCTGCCCTTTCTCGCCGGTATACTTCAGCCCCCATTTTCGTGCGATGTTGCCGACGTCTCGCTGATTATTTCGGTTTTGCACCGTATGTCGCGGAGTGCTGGCATCAAGCGCGTTTGGGTCGCTGCGCAAATCTCTCGAATTCATCCGATTCGGGAGACCCCCCCCTCCCAGGCTCCGCCTAGTAGACGATTGTGCGGCGTCCCTTGGGGGGGAATGAGCGGTTGGCCAGACGTCGGTGATGTATGCAGATAGGTGTCCTGCTCTTCCGGATATCTGAATGTCAGGGTATCTTGGAAGCCCACCTGACGTTGCCCGCTCTGCGCCTGGTCTAATCGCGTGCTGCACGCAGCTCCTCTTGTCGCTAGCTGCGTGAAGCTCTCCATTGCTAATTGCAATTTGGACTGATTGTCCGAGAGTTGCGTGACCTTCTGCGTGAGTTGCATTAAAAATGCCCTCAATTCCGCAGGGATTGGCAGATCCTGCGTTTCCGCCGTTGCTAGGGTGTGCTGTTGTGGGTGGAGGGTTGTACTTGTCTCCCTCTCCTTAGATCCGTCTTCTCGATCCGTCTAGTTCTCCGTTGTTTCCGCTGGTTCCTGTTCCATCGAGCTTCTTTCCGCTGCGCGCGTCTCGATTTCGAGACGCGTCCGTTCCAGCTTGAGTTTTACGACGTTATCGTCGCGGACATACTCAAGTGGATGCGGTTCATTCTCGTCTGAACCGCGTGCCCATGGCGTCTCGATTTCGCCATTGCAGACTCTATCGATGAACGTTTGGCGGAGGTTTGCTCTCGCTACCCACGTCGTGTGTTCATCGAGGTCTGCATTTGTGGCGATGAACTCGTCTGCCGAGTAATCCCCGAGCAGCCATCTGCTCGCGCGATCTAACTGTTGAAATCGCGCGCCAGATGTTTTCAACTCCATCGCCTTGAGATATCTATCTATCTCTTCCAGTGAGAGGCACATACACCAATTCTCGAGTGCTAGTTGTGCCGCCATATTGGTTTCTCACTGGAATATTTATGCGAAAGAAAAAAAAGAAAAAAAAATATAAAACAGAAGAGCGAAAAAAAAACTGATCGCAAGTAGATTTTTGGGCTCGTTCGCTCCGCAATTTACAGCGTGTTGTTACTCAGTGCGTCGATTGAGTGCGCGTATTTCCCTAATCCCTGGGCGCTTACAATCGCGAGTTACAGAAGAAAAAAAACTAAACTGTTTCTCAATCTGTCGCACTGAGTAAATTCGCGAGCAGAAACGACAGCGAAACACGAAAAGAGTGTTACGCTTAAATATTTACTTCGCGTTGTATTTATTTTTACGAAAATTTACAATGAAGAACGAGACTAATTTTCGTCCACGCGGCCAAAATCTTCTCGCAAAACTTTAGTCTGCGAGAAGTTCGCCTTCTCTTTCCACCGCAAAATAATAAAATAAATTGTGGAAAGAGGGTGCGTTCGGCAATTGTGTCGCGCGATAAAATTCGGCGACACCCCGTTTAAAAGTCGTTGAAAGAAAACAATTCACTCGAAAAAAGAATTTTGAGTGCCTTAAATTGCAGGGTATTCTACAAAAAGTGCAGACGTAGAAAGAAATCGCGCTTGCTTTTCCCCTGATTTTGTTGCTCCTATATAACAGCGAATATATCAAAACCAAAATCTTCTCGCAAAACTTTAGTTTGCGAGACGTTCGTTTTCTCCTTCCACTACAAAATAATAAAATAAACTGTGGAACGAGAACACGTTTGGTATTTGCGTCGCTCGTCAAAATACGGCGACGCTTTATTTAACCGTTACTAAAAAAAACAAAATTTTCTTGCACACGTGAGGCTATAATAAAGGGCCACACGAAAGATAGAAAACTTGCTGATTTCCAAAAAACAATAAGGCGGAGAGAGATTAAATGGTTGAAGAAAGAAGGAAGGAAAAACCAAAAAAAAAATTTTAAATTTCCTTCCAAAATCACACAAAAAAAAATTTTAAATTTATTCTCAAAAGTACTAAAAACACAAAAAAAAATTTTATTAATTATTATTATTTATAATTTTTATTAGTTATTATTATTAATAATTTTTATCCCTTCAAGTTAATAATTTTTAGTTTGTAATTCTAATAATTTTTAATTTTTATTGTTAATAATTTTCCTTAATTAATTAATTATTGTTGGATTATTACCAACAATAATCTCTCTTTCCGTCTTTTGCTATTTATCCGAGCAAACAAATAAGGTTTTAGAACGAACGAATATATCTCCTAGTTGTTTAGCTATATCGCTAAACGACTTACTAATTGATTATAAACCGAATTAGTATGAGGGAAAAGCACAGCTGCGAACTTTTGCGTAAATGAGCCTATATATCGCGAGGTCCGAATTATTTTCGTTTCTGCTCACGATATAATACTTGTTGTCGAAAAGTATTTTCGTGGACTTAGAATTGTCTACGACACTCTCGCACACATACATACTCTCACGGTCGAACGATCGCGGTGTCGGCTGTGTTGCGAGCCCGCGCGTGTTTACAAACACGCGCCGCGCGCTATCCTACTGTACCTATCTACACGTACGGGCGCCAGTTGTAACAGGGCGAATAGTTTTCGGAGCGAGAGAGTTTTCGGCAACGCCGAAAGCTTACCTGTATGCTCTCTCTCTCGCTCACACTGCTCCGCAACGACGATGCCTTCCTCGGCGCTGCTCGTCGAGGACGATGCTCGCCTACGTTGCGGCTCGAGCGGCGCCCTGGCAGATTTGCCGGCTCTGCGCGCGCTCGGTGCAATGCCGTTCGCTGACTGTGTACAACCGGGTAACTCAGAAGTTACCCGGGAATTTTAATATCGTGTGTGTGACTCTACGCGTTCCTTAATGAAGGGGGAAACACGCGCGAGTACCTGGGGCTCAGATGATCGCCGAGGAAGTCGGCGATCCCGCGGAGGCGGCGGTATCCGAGGTACTCGTAGGAATAACGGCGGAAGGGAACGGGCGAAATAACAATTCGCGAACTCTTAATTAAGAAAGATAAAAGACCGTTTTAATATCTAATCACAAGAGGGGTTTACACAAGAAAAGGATATTGAGCGCGCCGCGGTCTCTAATTCTCGCGAGGTCGAAATGCCTCGCGAGTCGCACGCGTCGCGGAGGTCGCGCCCAGATACACTCCCGGAGACGAGGTGCACCACTCGTCTCCGACGCTCTCTACCTCGCGCGTCGAGGTAGAGTCTCGCTCGCGCGTAGGGGGCCTGCAGGCACTAACCTTACTTAGGTGTCGATGGAGTCCGGGCTAGAGCCGTCTCGTTATCTCTCGCGCACGACGATGAGGACCTCCTCCGTAGCCTTGCGACCTGGATTGCTCCCTCTCCTTTCTTTCTCTCTCTTCTTTCTCTGTCTGCTTTCTCTCCTTGCTTTCTGCGTGCGCGCACCGAATCGGCAGAAAATCGACTGATCGTTCTCGCGCGCACCGTTGCCGATCCGCCCTCCTCGCGCCTGCGCATCCCCGCTTCGTTCCTCGATGGCTCGAGTGCGTGGTAGTTTGCCCGCGGATTCCGAACTTCGTTACAATATATATATATATATATATATATATATATATATATATATATATATATATATATATATATACGTATCGAGGTTTATGTAGCCCAAGACTGTATATTAGTACCTACAGCCCAGAGTTCCCTATGGCAAGTGACTAAAAAAATAATAGACCCTGGGGTTATAGTGAGCTCAAAAATGTGGAACCAGTTACGAGATATAGAGGTTTAAAGATGATCTAAAAATGATGAAATGCAATGGCCATATCACAGATCGCCAATAAAACCTAAATCATCATTTCATATCAGTGTATTTTTTTTCTTAAAATTTGAAGAAAGACAAAAAAAATGAGACCTCACAGACCTCATTTTGTTAAAATTTCAGCCTTTTAGAATTTTTTGAAAACTGGCTAAAAACAGGTCAAAATCAGGGTTTAAAAAAATTCCAGCAGGAATTAGGAATGAGATAAGGGGCTGAAATTTTGCACAAGCTAGTTTTTTTATATGTACTTTCATAAAAAAAAATCGTCGACAAAATCGACGACCCTCCCGCGCACACTTTTGAAAAAAAGTACAGGAACGGCCCATATATATACATAGATTTATAATCACATTAAAAATTGAACGATAGGAGAGGGTCAACCCTCAAAATAAAAACAACTTCACATTCTATCTTCCAACGTTTCGCTGAACCATAATAATAATATGTGCGGGCAGTAACAGTTGTGGCAATGACTATACATTCTAGTCAAATGTTTCCTTATTTTGTCATTTAGTTTACATACAATGTTACTCACTGTATGATTGTTGACAATGTAGTTGTTACTACAAAAGAAAAATAATTTTTTTTAATATGTTGTGGATATTATAGTAAGTTTATGTTCTTTGTTCATTTTGAAAAAGCTTTTGATAACCGTATGTTTTTAATGTACATATATTACTTATATTGTTAATAAACAGTTCTCTGAAGAGGCTGACAACATGGTTCAGCGAAACGTTGGAAGATAGAATGTGAAGTTGTTTTTATTTTGAGGGTTGACCTTTTCCTACACTGAAAAAAATTTGGGACGGCGTCTGTTTCCATGACAGTTCGTCAGCGCCACCTTCGCTGCGTGTGTCAGACCACCCTTTTTTGGCACAGCGTTTGTCCCGAACGGGACAGGAGATGTGCCAGTACGGGGCGCGCGACGCTTTTACGGGACAGGAGCTGTGCCAGTACGGGGCAGGAGATGTACCGAATCGCGGTGCAATATTCGACCCTACTTTCGGCGTAGCGTATGTACTCATCGGGTCAGCTGGAGTGCCAAATTTTTTTCAGTGTATCGTTCAATTTTTAATGTGATCAAATAATGGAGGGTATTCAGAATAACTATGTCATATATATGAGGCGTCTCACGTCAACTGCCCCAGATCGGTGCACGAGTGCACGAGAGAGAGAGAGAGAGAGAGAGAGAGAGAGAGAGAGAGACGAAGAAATTCAGAATGTCGGAGAGAAACGACAAGACGCCAGAAAGGCACATTCAGACCGCTGGCAAACAAAGTAATTTGTTTTAAACTCTATATATATATATATATAATATAAATAATAATAAAAATAAATAATTATCTCCATCTCAAATTAAATAAAGTCATTTACACAGTGCAATAAAAATGATATTAATATAAAATTATATTACGATTATTATAAAGATAATATAACAAAATTGATATTACCATTATTCAGAGCAGAATGTAAATAATTAATTTAAGATGCTCAGAATACAGATCTGTAAATTTTTTTTAAATTAGATTATTCAGAAAGATCAAATATTTATCAGAATACTTGTTTACATATAATCAGACGGGAACACAACACCTACATCCTCGTACACGCTACCCGGTCTATCACATTTTTGCTCGATAAAACCATCATAGAAAGTCAACGTGAAAGTGAAAGTGAATGTTAAAGGTAACACAACCCTTCCTCGAATCCACCACTGTAAACCCAGATGATAATATAAATTCAGAATCAGTGATGAACAATACACAATCACACCAAAGCTGAATAATGGGCGATTTTAATGAGTCTTTTAAAAATTTTACTTAGAAAATCAAATAAAAATAGTTAAAAATTAAATATTAAAAGAGACTATACATTGTCACAAAAAGTAGTTTTAAATTAGATTAACTTCATTCAGAGTTAAGATCTAATAATTTATTAGATATAATCGATGATAAAGTACAAGCCCCATTAAACTTAACCGAAAAAGGAGTAGAAAAGAAAAATTCATTAGTCAGAGATATAATAAATCACTTAGATGAATATTATCATAAGAAAATTTTAAATTTGAAAAACTCCAAAGAAATTTTAATTAAAATCAGACAATTCAGAAGAGTAGAAGCAAACGTAATAGCTTCCTCAGTTAGAACAAAATTGTATCGCTTAACGATAAATAAGAAAGAGAAAGCAAACGTGTTTTGTGATAAATTTGATAATATAATCAGAGAGTATGAAAGCTGTGATTATCAGAGGAAGAAAACAGATCAGCTTTTTATCAGGCTGTCTCACATAATAACATAGAACTCCGACCAGCCTACTTAATCAGACGACAAACTGACAATATAGAAATGACTTTAGAAGAAATAAAATCATTTCTTTTACAGTTAAAAACAGAGAAAGAGGTCAGAGGAAACCAGAGGACCCAGAGCGATTTTGATTCGGAGGAAACCAGAGTGGCAGTTAGGGCCACGCCCTAGGTATTTCAGATGCAATAAGCATAAAACCTGTGGCTCTGCTATTTTTGCAATTCTGAAGTTGAACACAAAGGCAGAGACTGTCCTAACAAGGGGACAGTACAGGCACCCAGAAGGTTTGATAATAATTATATTAAAGAATATACCACACAAAACAACGCAAATGATTACGCAAAGTTCAGAGGAAACAAACATATGAGAGGGAGAGGTAATAACAGAGGCAGAGGTATTGTTATAAGAGGTGGTGGAAGGGGAAATTTCAGAGGTAGAGTTTTTAAAAGAGGAGGAAATCGAGGCGCGAGAGGCGCATCACAAAACACCCTAAAACAAGGAGCAACAGCGTATATTGCAGGTACGGTTAAAAATCAATTAAAATCACAAGTACAAATTACATTCATCGCAGACTCAGGTGCTACCTGAGCGATAATATTGAGCTATTTCAAAGAATGCACGGGAGAGGTAATCAGAAGCGCGGATAAAAATGATTCGGCAAATATAGAAATAGACGGAAAAGGAAATTTAATTGTAAGATCAAATATTAATAGAGATGAAATAATTATTTTGAAAAATGTAATATCAGCAGAAAACATCAGAGAATTTAATTTCACTCAGACGCTTTGCAGACGTAGGTTTAGGAATCTACTTAAATGATGAAATTTTGAAAATCTTCGATAAAAATACAGGTGCTGAATATATTACAGGAAAATATGAGAAACGAAATTGGATTATAAATTCAGATGTAGAAAAACAAAGAAATATTAATAATCAAAATTCAGATTACGAAAAATATTCATGCATGGCTAGGTTAGTTATGTTGGACGAGTTTTTGCAACAATCTCAGACAGATGTCATGAATTTAGAATTAAACAAATTATCAGAAGAGAATACAGAGAAAATTGAAACGAACACGTCTGTGATTGGGAGGGAGAATCGAGAAAAACTCGTTCAAACAAAACAAAATATCAGAAGCCCCCAAATAACTAGCAACTTTGACTTAAATGAAAATATTTTAAACAGAAAATATTTTAAAAATAAATAACTTAGATGACATGAATATAAAAGAATATTTGAAGATTTTAAACTGTAATGAAAAATCAGAGGATAGCACAAAGAACAAATTAAATGAAGGTTTCCTATGGCATATTAGATTATGACATACTTCTTTAGGTTATCTCAAACAAATGCAAAAATCAGATGAAAAACTAAAAGGAGTTAAATTCGACAAAGACATTATGGATTACGAAGTGTGTATCATGGCGAAGATGCAAAAATTACCTTTCTCAGAGAATAGAACCAGAGGATCCAGACCATTAGAAATGATACACACGGACACAATGGGACCCATAAAGCCAGCTTCATTCCCTGGTGGTAACAGGTTTATAATTGTATTTGTAGATGATTACACGAGGTTTGCTAAAGCTTACTCAGTCAAACACATAAATGAAGCTGGTGATTGTCTTGAAAAATTCCTAATAACAATAAGAAATCTATTAGGCAAAGATGAAAAAGTCTGTTATATCAGAGCTGATAACGGAACAGAATTCACACGAGGAAAATTCTCAGAAATAATGAAACAAGAAAAGATAGAGTATAATGTAGCACCACCACACACGCCAGAACTAACTGGAACTGCAGAAAGATTTAATATGAGTCAAGCGAAAGACAATCAAAAAGAAAAATCAGAGGTAAAACGATCATAAAATAAACAAAAAGAGAAACCAAAGGAAAGAAAAGCTGAAAACAAAGAGACAAATAACTGAGAATCTGAGAAACGCAAACAACCCAGAAGAAATGCGAAAACAACATAAAACAGAGAAAAATACATTGCTATCAGAAAAAAAGTTATAGAACAAAAAATGTTTAGAATCATCCAAAAAACATGTGTGAATTTTTTCAAAAATTTTTGATCCATTTTAGAATTTTTCAAAAATAGGCCATTTTGAAAAATTTGAAATTCACTCAAAAACTTCTGGAAAAATTTATAAATATTCTTTAGATGATTCTGAGCACTTTTTGTTCTATAACTTTTTTTCGTAAAGCTAATGCTTTTCAATAAAAAAATTATCAAAGTATTTTTCGGTTTGATAACAGGATAATCGTCACTTTGCCACTATACGTATATAATATGATACAGCGTTGCCCAGTTCTCACCACGAGGAGGTAGACGATAACAGAGAACCGTTTTTTTTTGTTTATTTTTGTTTTTTTTTTATTTTTTTTATTTTTTTATTATTTTTTAATTTTTTTTTTCTTTTTAGAATGTTGTTTTCTATTTTAGGTATTTTTATATGAAGCATACAGCGTTGTATAATTTGCAGTAATGAACTGACGATTATGGCCTGTCTTCAAACCATTGTAACTTTTTATCCATTACGTAATAAATACTTTGATAAATTTTTATTGAGAAGCATCAGCTTTACGAAAAAAAGTTAGAGAACTAAAAGTGCTCGGAATCATCTAAAGAATATTTATAAATTTTTCCAGAAGTTTTTGAGTGAATTTCAAATTTTTTAAAATGACCTATTTTTGAAAAATTCTAAAATGGCTCAAAAATTTTTGAAAAAATTCACACATGTTTTTGGATGATTCTAAACATTTTTTGTTCTATAAATTTTTTTCGTAAGGTTCAAAGATGTCAAAAAAATCATGAAGTTTAAGGTCATGCTGTTTCACAAAAACCGCCATTTTGGAAAAACTAAGGGGAAAAAAAGTTCTCAACCAGTGTTTTGAAAACCTCAGACATCGAGGACGCGATTTCTGGCAATAATTTACTTATTTGAATGCAGCAACGTTAGTAAACATTGATTTAAAAAAAAATGTTAAAAATTCGTGACTTTTTTTTTAAAATGCAAAAAAAAATAATGATTTTGATTTTTTTTACAAAATAAGTGCCAGATTCTGAAAGAGCATCCCCGAAAACCCCTTATATAGGATTTTGAACAAAAATGGATTTGTTTTTCTAACAGCACAGTGGGCTCGAAGTTTCATGTCCAAATTTAGCGTTTTGCGTATTAATGGGTTAACTAAAGATATAAAATTAAGATATATGAAAAACGATACGGCAGATGTTCTTGAATGCTATGTTGATGCAGACTGGGCAGGTGATAGCGTAGATAGGAAATCGACAACTGGGTATGTTGTAAAATTGTATGGAAACGTGATTCATTGGAAATCGAGGAAACAAGGAAGCGTGACGAAGTCTTCGACAGCTGCAGAATATATAGCACTTTCAGAAGCAATAAGCGAAATTTTACTAATTAAAGATTTGTTAAGTAACTTTAATGTAGAAATTAAGAAACCAATTAATGTTTTTGAGGATAATTCAGGCGCTGTGATTATTGCTAAGTACGGAAATTTTACTAAACTATCTAAATACATCGAAGTACATTATCATTTTGTAAACGAGAATTATGAAAAGGACTTAATTGAAATAGTAAAAGTTAGTTCAGAGAAAAATGTTGCAGATATTTTAACAAAAACTCTTGGGCGAGTAAGATTTGAAAAATTGAGGAGTTTATTGAATTTAATTTAAATAAATATTGTATTGCTCACAACATAAATGTAAGGAGGCGTATTAAGATATGAGGTACATTTATGTCGGCGTGTGAGAGAGAAAGAGAATGTATGCGCAGCGCCATCAGACGGATGATTGTACTGGTGAGCGGCCGAGCGGGAGCTCACTCGACTGTCGGCCTCCGCACGATGCGGTTGTAAAGCATGTAAGAGATTTGTACTACAAAAGAAGGTGTATTAATAAAGATTTGAAGTTGTTACTGTTAACAAGAGTGGTTTATTGAACAAACCCTTTGATATTAAATATTCACAATAATATAATGTAAGAAATTTTACATGTATTATAGAAAGAAAAAAAAGTTGCGAACCGGGATGGAACTCGGTTCAAAAAGATTAGAACGAAAGTAACTGCGCGCCTTAGCCGCCGCGACCATCATACAAGATATACTAGTTAGATTTGTAAGTTATACCAAAAACTTCGTTACAATATTGTATCAGTAGCGTGTTAACTTAGATCGGTAAATTCTGTTTACGGTACAAGCTTCGGTACTGCCTAGTATAAACGCGTACTCAACAAGAATTATTTATATTGTAACTTAGATTGAATTATTCTATTTTTACGCTAAAAACTCCGTTACTACATAGTATGAACGCGTCATAAATAAGAAATATTTTATATTCAGTTTTCTCTTATTTCTATTCCATGCTAAAACAGTGGGAGCTCTCGACGAGGTTAACTCCCAGGACACACAAAACAATTGTATTTAAAATACACCCAAGTCTGGGCGTAATAATTCGCATAATCTTGTGGGAAGCAAGCCTAAACTGTTGTAGGATTGAAGACAAGATCGTAAATCTGTCAGCATCTCAACGCTCGACGATACCGACAAGGAGAGAGATCTCGAGAAGTGGTCACAACTAGATAGGATGCGCAAACATTTCAACAGTGGATGCTTGCTGCCGAACAAATACGCAATCTCATACGAGTGTCTTTGCGACTTTCTGACTACGATGGAGACAGTTTGCTCTAGGATGACTTTATGCAGGCAGTTCCGATGGGCAGTGCCGATCTTAACGATCTCGATCTGACAGCAAGTTATCTAAGAATAGTGCTCGCAAAGATCAATGGATGAGCTCGATCTGCCATCAGAAACCAAACAGTTCGTGATTTGGATCATCTAGAATCGCTGTTACTATCAGCCACTACTCAAACGAAAACATACTCTGAGTATGTGTAGCTAGTGTGGTCTGTAAAGATGCGGGCATGTAAGTTAGCAAAATATATTTACGACCAAGTTGTACGTTATAAAACGACACCCGCTGCCGCTCTCAAAAGAAAATTACCTCCCACGGCAAACCAGCTCAACACAGTTGCACATTTAGTGTACCTAGCCATCGACGCTTTCATCGAAGGATTACCAGACGGATTACGTACTAATTTCGCTGCGGTCGTTCTGACCAGGCTGAAACAGGCGTTAGATACTGCGAAAGTCCAGGAACACTACCGAGTTCCGAAGTGATCCAACACTACCAAAATCTTTCAGCTGCTGCGCAAGAGTTTGACACTAGCAAGGCCCACGGATTTTGTGCAAGGAGCGGCATCAGCAATTTCAGCTGCTGCTGCACATATAGTGCCACATCCTATGCCGAGCAGTCAACCTTAAAAGAAACGAAGTAAGAGAAAGCGTCGCTCGAAAAAAGACGAGTCCAGCTCGGATGAGAGCAGGGATGAATCTAGCAGCTACAAACTCTTAAGAGGAAATAGGCGGAAAGGGAACCGAACATCCAAATAGCCGCAAGTAATCTACTTACCATCTCGCCAGTCCAGGCAGTTATCTTAGACACATCAGGGCAAACTATCACGATAGGAATGACACAGCCTTTCAAGGAAGCTACATAACGCAAGGAAGGATAAATGATCCAGGACAACTCAGTTATTACCCGGATCACCCATCAGCAGGATCAAAGATACAAAGTAGGACACCGCCTCGTTATTCATCGCCGACCTCTCCTCGATCCCGGTCTTCTTACCGAGAAGCGGCTGGATATTATTCTCTTCAATATCATCCTTCACCAACGCTACCTCCTCAACCATATTACTATCCACGACAACCTTAGCAGCCCCGTCCAATTATGGGTCGAGGGAAGCCACGCCGGATAGATACGGAATCTATTACAATGCAGGAGAGCCTTTAAACTCATCAGGTGCTCGACGACAGGATGAAACGACGAGCAATACTGAAACACCGCGTCCCATGGTGAGGTTCGAGGAACCGGAACGCTCTACTATGTCCACTGAGGTAGCGTCGCACCGACAATACAAATAAAACAGAGTGCATGGCAGGAGGTACTGGTATATTTTTAATAGACGCGGCTGCGTATGTTAACGCAGCAAAAAGTAGCGTGCTTGCCGCATCTGTCACAATAGATTCATTCATATTAGACGCACATAGATTCACGCATATTATAAATAACCGGCATTTCTACTAGCCCTGTCAAAACACTAGGCATAATAGAGATGAAGATTTTTCATAAACATCATAAGTTTCATGTTCTATCTCCGACTACTCCAATTTTACAGGACGCCTGTTCGTTCTGCAACAGATCGCCTCAGGCCCTCGACACGGAGTGAGGACTATTTCAAAAGATCGCCGGGAACAAGAAAAGGGTATGTACTATGCGGCCTACTACACTCTACCGGAGACTTCCGGCGCGTTCAATAGTTGCGCTGGGCATCCCCGTAACTCACACATCACCAACCGGCGAAGGTTACCTGGCCCAAATGCCTCAAGGAGTCTATATCGGCGAAGCAGCTGTTACCAACGACCAGGGCCGCTGCTTCGTAATGACCATCAATACATTCAGCTATGAAGTTAATATAGAAATACCACTGTAACCGTTGCAGCCTTTTGATGCGGACATGTAAGAAGATTTCTTCGATTCAGACCAGAGCAAATCAGAAGAATTGCAGAGAAGTACCATCACATTTTCCTTTTTGAAGGAGATCCACCACCTCGCACACTGGTAGTAAAACATATCAGTACAGTCGATGGTCGACCCATATTTACTAAACAATATAGATATCCATCCGTGCTCCACCAAAAAGTACTAGAACAGATTGACAAACTCCTGAAAGATAACGTTATTCAGCCTTCCGAGTCTCCATATAACAGCCCACAATGGACCGTCCAAAGAAGCCTGGACCAGCCGGAAAGAAGAAATATCGCTAGTAATCGACTATCGTAAACTAAACGAGAAAACGATTCCGGATTCTCTAGCCAACATCACAGATATTCTAGAAAAAGTAGGAGGAGCTGAATACTTCTTCAGCCGATTCCATCAGATTGAATTGGAACTGGATGACAGGCAGAAGATCGCGTTTAGCACCATGTACGGTCATTACGAATACGGCTGTATGCCCTTTGGACTGAACAACGCACCGATTCGCAATAGCTTGAACGAAGAATGATAGCGAGCGATATTTCGATTATAGCAACAACCGACGTGCGATAGGATACATCAGAACGCAAGAAGTGCGCTCCGAGCTGCGCTTACTCACACATCGAAACCGGGCGGTATTGTATACCAGCATATGTAATACACGGATCGGACTCGATTTACTCACACATGTAGATCCTGTATATGTAAGCAAAGACCTGTAGCATGTTACACACATAACAAACATGAATATTATTAATAATATTAAAATAATTATAAATAATTAAATTTTTTGTTTGTCAAAAATAATTTAAGAGAACATTGGTGACAATTTTACAATACAAATTTATATAATCAAAATTATTTAAATAAAGTATAGTCATAAACGATTCTCGAATTATTTATGATACATAAATAATAAGAATTTTTATATTTATTTATACGAAATTATTTTTTGGAATAGTTGACAAGATAATATCATATTATTATATCCGATATCATAAACAATTTATGTTATCAATTATTAATAGCTAACGGATTTTGTATATTGTAAACATGAAGTTTGAAAGTCATATATAGTTATTAATGATTCAAAACATAATCTTTTATTAAAAACAATAATGTAATATTATAATTAAATTACCCAAGCATTAAGAGCAAAGAAACGCAAGCAAATATTAATGAACTCTATAATGAAGAAATTAGAAAGTCCGAACGAAAAATGATGACGCGCGATATTTCGATTAGAGCAAAGACCAACCCGCGATACACGTGCCGTAAAACAGTGTCGACAGACATCAGCAAGTCTCACTGGTTACCTATACACTGGCGCAATCGATATGTTACCAGATTGCCTATATAATGGCGCTAACTATCTATCAGACTGCATACTCACAGACGTATATAACGAGCATACACTAACTAATATCGTCAAACTTAATTATATTAAGAACATTTGTATATGAATGTATATTCATTTTTCTCTTCATTTCTCTAAGATTATTCTTTATATACATACGTATATTTCACGTAAATAGTCTGTAATCCACCCATGGGACGGCAATAGACGAAACGGGGGAGGTGTGATATCAGTCATCACATAGTATGATGACATCTGTCATCAACACACGTTTCATTTGATTTTTGCTATCATACATATTAATGTATATCGTATATAAAGTATGTTAGTATAAAATCACGGTCGCACTTCGGCGCAAGCGCCCGACTTACGCGTAATACTTATTTCATCTTTTTATCTTCACATCGGATATAAAACCGCATGGAAACGAGGAGACAATCGTTACTCTCGATTTCCTTCGGTGCGCCGATACATAGTTGCTCACGGCCATACTACCGAAGTCTTTGGTACCTGCTGTAGGATTCCAGCGTTACAAGGAAAACTCCAAGAACCAACAGAAATTGCTGTCCAAGTTCCTGCCTCGATCCGCCGATCACAAGACGATCTAGGACGGAACGAGGGAGCGACCATCATACAAGATATACTAGTTAGATTTGTAAGTTATGCCAAAAACTTCGTTAGAACATTGTATCAGTAGCGCGTTAACTTAGATCGGTAAATTCTGTTTACGCTACAAGCTTCGGTACTGCATAGTATCAACGCGTTCTCAACAAGAATTATTTACATTGTATTACTTAGATTGAATTATTCTATTTTTACACTAAAAGCTTCTGTACTGCATAGTATCAACGCGTAATAAATAATAAATATTTTATATTCAGTTTCCTCTTATTTCTATTCCATCCTAAAACAGTGGGAGCTCTCGAGCGAGGTTAACTCCCAGGATACACAAAACACTTATATTTAAAATATACCCAAGTCTTGCTGCAACAATCATATAATGCAATAGTATGTGATTTAGAATATGATAATAATTATACTTGGTTTAAAGGGAGATTCATATTTTTAAAACATAAAGTATCATTAATTTTCTTTTATGGACTTTTTAAAACAGTGGAAGACCAGCCACGTAGCATTCTAGCATGGGTGGCAAACACACAACGCAGCTCGTACTTCATGATGAATATCGACGGACACAACCTCTATCGTCTAAATTATCCTCTTCGACTAAATACATGGTACCATTCCTGTCAGAGCTGGAACGGACGCACCGGTGAGTGGCAAATTTGGATCAACGATGAACGCGTCGGTCGTGGATTTAACAACAGAGTGAGTAACGTTCTTAATTAGTTCATTTTTGAAACTCCGTGCGAGAAGTTCGATTTCTTGCACGCTGCGTTAAACGATGCGTGCAAAAATCTCACTTCTCGCACGTCGTGTCAAAAAATACGGTTCGACACTTGTGTGAGAAGTTGATTTTCTCCTCGTGTGACCTTTTCACCCTCGCTTCGCGCGGGTGCAAACAGTCACACGAGGGGAAAATCAAATCCTCGCACTAGTATCGAAATGTACTATTATGTTGTTTCAACTGATTGATAATAATATTATGCATTAAAGTGTGTAAAAATAAAATAAGAAAATTAGATATTATGTAAATTTCTGTATGTAAGTTTCACCGAATATCAATATTTATTCATATTTTATTAGTATATATGAAAATATTTTATAATACATGAAAAGTGTAGATAAACATACATGTAGATAAACATACACATAGATGAGCATTTTTCATTGAGGTAAAAATACTCTCTAACTAGTTATCGAGGAGAAAATCCATGAGATTCAAAGTCTTAACGGATATTCGGGATTAAGATAAGCGAAATGGCTCCCCTCCTGAATCTGGAAAGTGACTCTAAATACTAAAAGGCACAAGAAAGGTAAGTTTGGTCAACCGCCACCCCTCTCTCACATCTATCCCTCTCGATAACGGCAAAAAGCGCGATTTTTTTTACTTTATTTTTTCTCGGCATTCTTTATATGATAACATCTTTTAAAAATTGGCTGTATATATTATATACCAGAGAGTTTCCTTGAACTTTATGGGAGCCTGAGGGGGCATTTAAGTGCACTTAAAAAATGAATAAATGTCGAAAATCTTTATATCTATGACCCCACGAAGAGTGCGTTTACAATTTCTCCTGGAAATCATGTATTTTGATGTATTTTAACATATCCATGTTAAGAAAAAATTAATCGAGTGGTGAACCTCCCTTCCCCGCCATACAAAAACGAAAAAACGCCTTTTAACTAATTTTTTGGCTTTTATTGAGCTGCAAAAAAGATCACAGTTATTTCTTTTGACAGAAAAGTTATTTATTTTATTGTATTTCAATTACAGATATGATAGAAAAATATTGATAGCTGTCCAAATAGTTTAGTACATCAGAAACTAATAATTGAAGGTCTGCAAACAAAAAGAAGGCATAGCTCGTTCAATTAAAACGCGTTAGGTTCCTTTTTCGTTTCTAGGCACTCAATTCTGATCTAAAAGACACGAAAACCCCATATTCTAGAGAATTTTATGTATATAGAAATTTTTTCTGGCTGTAAAGACAACTATTTTGACATTTAGACTAACAAACATAATAAAGAATAAGTGAGGAGATGCCGCAGTAGTTCAAGGTACGATATAACGTATAATTTTGGTCCTCAAATCGCCAAAACGTCATATTCTAGTGAATTTACGATCGTTTTTAAGCTCTTTAAGGTAAACAATCATTATTCCCGTCTAAAAAGACATTCGGTTTGGTCTTTGATATTAATAAACGCAACAAAAATGAATGGTGAACTACCCCAATAGTTGAGGAGGCGATATAACGGACAATCCTAGCCTGGAAATAGCGAAGAAATCATATACTTGTACCTCAATCACTGAAATGAAATTTTAATTACTCACAATAACAAAATAATATTTGCAATTATGTAATCAATCAACATATTTTGTATGGGAATAATGAATTTAAACACTATATTAAACCAAAAGAAAAATGTAGTTTAAGAAGGCAAGCCTGTGTAAAAGACTGAAAAAATAGATTTTAGTGTAATTAGTCAGGTCATTATTTTTTCAAATATATATAAAAAAACCGCTGCCAATTCATTGACACATAGCTTCCTCAACCGAAATTTGTTGATTCCTTTAATTACTTTTTATAACAAAATTTATAATTTTTTAAAAAATTTATTGCGTAATTATAATTAAATTCATTTATGAATATTAAAAATAGTTCATTTTTCAATTTATTTATTTATTTATTATTTATTTATATCAAATTTATATAAATTTTGAGCTGATAAATAAAGTTATCATTTGAAATAGAAGTAAAATATCTATATTTTATAATAAAACAAATAGCTATCACGGTTGTTTTGTTATTAACAAAAATGTGTTTTTTATATTTCATAATTCATATTTTTTAAGAAAAACAAAATTTATAGCTATCATTGTTCTTTTGTTATTAACAAAAACGTGTTTTTTTAAAAAATTTCATAACTCACAAATAAATTATAATAATGCAGAATATAATGCATTCATAATGCATAATTCATAATGATAACAGATTATAATAGATATAATTTTTAAACATTTTAATTCATTTTGTTGGTTGGTTTTTAAAAATTAAAAAAAATCATCGAATGCCTACTCAATGACGTTTCCTCATTCCACACCACCTAGCGGTAGATATCACTGCGCGTTTTTTTAAAATAAAATATAAATCTTTTTTAATTTAGAGATTAAATTATTTTTTGTAACATATGAATGATTTTCTGCGTTTTCCTACATAAAAATATATTCTAAAAAGTGACTTTTTTTACCTATCGTGTAAAGAAATTCGTTCTCTCCCTCTGCTCTAAAATTATGTAAAATCGCGAAAATGAATTTAGCCTTACTTTTTAGGTTCAAAAACGCATAAAATGGAGTTATAAGTTTAAAAAAAAAAAATACCGTTTTTGTTTTTGATGATAACTAAAGAACCGTGATAGATAGAAAATTAATTTTTTTTAGAAAATATAGGTATTTTAATTCTCTTTCGAATGCCACCCACCCCATTCAGATACATAGAGCCGTTCACGATTTTTAAAAAATGTCAAAAAATTTTTAACTTCAAATATCTCTGAAATTTATGGACCAATCATTTTGCCCAAAGAACTCGACCGAGAACTATAAAAAATCTACCTCTAAAAGGAATTTTGAAGCTATTAAGTCAATTTTACTCTTGTAATCGTTAGACATACAAAACTGATTTTTTTCATTTTTCAATTTTTTACTCAAAATCTAGCCTACAAAATGTATTCAAATTTTAACAGATTATAGCTATTTATATTCTGTATTACCACGATTTTTCTCAAAAAATTTACCGTTAAGTTTAGGAGTTATAAGCTTCTAAATAAAAAACACGTTTTTGTTAATAACAAAAGAACCGTGATAGCTAGAAACTTTTTTTTTTGTTTAGTAAATATAGGTATTTTAATTCTCTTTCGAACGCTACCCATCAGATTCGAATAACTCGATCATATCATTAAAAAAAATCAAAAAACAGTTTTGAGAAAATCGAAAATTTGAAAAAAAACAAAAACGGATCGCCCCAATCAAAAAACGGATTTTTGACCCGACATCACGCAAAAAAAACAAAAAAAATGAGGCCTGTCCGGTAAAAAACGACCGAGTAGAAGCTGAGATCCAGGCGTACACACACACACACACACACACACACACACACACACACACACACACACACACACACACACACACACACACACCTACGGCGTAGCAGACGTCTCACGAACACCTATTGTTATATGTTGTTAACTTTGGAATATATAGTTTATTTATATAGTTATCTTTCTCTTATTACTGAATAAAATAATATATCTTCTACTTTTGTAAAATAGTGTCTTATCATTACATTCTAAGCCACTTGAATCTCCTCATCCCCTCCCCCACATTCGAATCCTAGTATACTCTTGAGCATACGGCAGGAGGCGGAGCTACCGTCACTAGGTAACACAGCCGCGCTTCGTGCGCCCCCTATCTATCATCTCAAATATTGCTGTATTCGTGTTTTGTACACTTTATGATAAAATGCCTGAAATTGCGCAGTACGGAAAGTGAGAAGGGCCGATAAGAGGAGCTTTGAAGCAGTGGTGCGATGTATGATCTTGTTTTTACTTTACCTATCTTGTTTTATTAAGATCTAATTATGATAAATTTTTAATAATTGAAGATAATGATTTTAAAGTTAACATTAATAATGATTTAATATAATAATGATTTAAGAATGATTTCAAAGTTTAAATTCATTCACAACTATTTAAAACTATTAATAACTATTATTATGTGAAATAATTTTGACGGACACCAGATGAACTTTTAGTAACAGCATTTATGTGTAAATTGCCAACGTTTCGGAAGTATTTTTCACTTCCTTCTTCAGGCTACACGAAAGCACAAACATATGATTAATTTAAATTTACAAAGTTTCTTAAAATACATAATTTATATAATGTTATATGGTTTTTGTGTTATAATGTTACCTTAAAAAATCTATGCGTTACATTATGTCGGTCTTAAGTAATATAGAATAAACTGTATATTTATCCATGTCAACAATATATGTAGTACACTCATTGTTAATAACAATTTGTACAAGTACTGATAGAAGAGGAGTGATACACCCCTATTTATACCAAAAATCGCATGTCAAGTAGAAGAGGGAGAACGTAGGAGAGCGAAAGAAGCATGGGAGAGGGGGAAGTGCTACGCGAGAGCTAACAGAGCCAGCTATGCTATCCGGCGAACATAGCTTAGAGAGGTGGCACAGGAGGTATGAACTCTCAAGCCATGTGTAGCTAGATCGACAGACGTCTACTCGGGAACGTTCGTTCCTGGTAGAGTCTTGACGATCAAGAGGGAATCGTAGGAGAATAAGGAGGGCTACAGTAAGCAAATAAATCACTAGAAATTGCCTATAAATTTGCAACTGATATTTAGAGCTCTATGTATTTGAATGTAATTTATAGCATTCGAAACATAATTAAATTACCTATATTTTCTAAAAAAAATTAATTTTCTAGCTATCACGGTTCTTTTGTTATTAACAGAAATGTAAAAATTTAAAAATTAAAAAAAAAATCCTCAAGAAATAGATTTTAAAAATGTCTAGAAAAATTTTAACCTCAAATATCTCTGAAATTTATAAACCAATCACTTTGCCAAAAGAACTCATCCGAGAACTATCAATAATATACCTCTAGAATGAATTTTAAAGACAATTTTACTCTTGTAATAGTTGAACATATAAAAATAATTTTTTTTCATTTTTCAATTTTTACGTTTTTGTTAATAACAAAAGAACCGTGATAGCTAGAGAATTAATTTTTTTAGAAAATATAGGTAATTTAATTCTCTTTCGAATACCACCCACCCCATTTAGATACATAGAGCCGTTCTCGAGAAATTACGATTTTAAAAAAAATTGAAAAAAATTTTAACCTCAAATATCTTCGAAATTTATGGATCAATCCTTTTGCCCAAAGAACTCACTCGATTGGTATACAAAATCTACCCCTACAAAGAATTTCAAAGTGATTAAGCCAATTTTACTATAGTTATTGAACGACAAAAAAATCACTTTTTTATATAAATTATTTTTTTTCTCAAAAAATAATGAATAAAAAAACTTAAAAATTTAGTAAGTTATAGTACTTAATATCCTTTATAACCAAAAAAATATTCATGTTAATATCTTTTCTTAATTTCGAAATATAACCTATTTACAAAAAATTGCGTTTTCATCAATAACTTATGACGAAATATAGCTACCGACTTTTTTTTTTTAATTGTAGATAATTTTATCCTACATACAGAGAATTCATGATATATAAACAATATTTGTTCTAAATATTAAAAAAATCGAAAATAAAAATTTTGAAAATTAAAAAATGGCTATAAAAAAAAATTAAATTTTACAAAAATAGAATATTGACCCCAATTGTAGAAGCAAAATCTAAAAAAATGATCAGTCTCCCGTTAAAATCGGTCGAGTAGATCATGAGATATCAGCGTATACGGACATACATACACACACACACACACACACACACACATCCATACGGACATTTTCTAAAAATAGTGTATTTCGATTCCAAATTTGCTAAATAACATTTCTAACACATTATCTCATAAACTTTTTTTTTTTTACCATCACAAAGCTTCCTCTAGGAGGAAGCAAAAATAGTAGATTATCTTACAAGGGGGGAAAATGGAACTTCCGCACGTACGTGACGTGCGGCCGAGGTCAAGCCAAGACATCTGTTTCCCGTAAAAATTGACCTTCTTTCGATTGTACTGAAATATTTGATGAAGAATCCGATAATAGTGGTACAGGTAAATCTAAAGCGTCTAAACGAAAAAAGTTACAAGGAACAGATAAATGAACAGCAAGGAACAAGACGTTGTTCCTCGTTGTGTGTATCATTGCTAGTTCATCTAACCTCAACTATATATAAAAATGACACAGTCAATAATACAAGCTCCAAAATATTTATATCTCGTCATAAAATTCATCTTAATATGTAAATAAATTTTAAGAAATTTAATGATTATTTTACAACGTTTTAGGTATAGTATAATTTGAAGAAGCAGATCTAAGTAAATAGATCAATGTTATAGTTATATGTAAGTGAAAAACGTATTAATTAAAATATACGTTATTTAAAATTTTCAGTACAAAAACAAAAACTTTTTAAAAGGAGAAATGACAGTCTCAAAAAAAGTGCCCGTAAGCTGTTTGTTGCAATTATTGGGTATAAAAATAAGTTTCCGCCGTTTTCAAGAGATGGCTCTACCGACAAGATTACTTTGAAATCGTCAGATGTAAAATGTCACATAGAAAGTTTGGACACCCAGCAACAACATAACCTTAAAATACTATTGACTTTGTATTGGCAGTATACATTTTTTTTGTTCGAAAATGTCGAGTTTTGTACCGAATAAGCGTCATTTGCGGGAAGTTTTGATTTATTTATTTCAATTAAAGAAATCTGCTGCTGAGGCGCATCGGTCGCTTGTAAAAGTTTACGGTGATACTGCTTTAAGTGAGAGAAGTTGTCGTGAGTGGTTTCAAAAGTTTAAAAATGGCGAGTTTGACGTGGAAGATAAAGAACGAGAAGGAAGGCCAGTCAAGTTTGAAGAAGCTGAGTTAGAGGCATTATTGGACCAAGACTCATGACAAACTGAAGAGCAGCTCGCAGAAAGCTTGGGAGTGACTCAACAAGTGATTTCACACCGTCTCAAGACCATTGGTATGGTACAGAAGCAAGGAAATTGGGATCCGCATGAACTGAAACCCAGAGACGTCGAGCGCCGTCTTTTCACGTGCGAACAATTTCTCCAAAGACAAAGTCGAAAGGGTTTCTTGCATCGAATAGTGACGGGGGATGAAAAGTGGATCTACTAGAACAACCCAAAGCGTAGGAAATAATGGGGTAAGCCCGGCCATGTACCAACTTCAACGGCCAAACCGAATATTTATGGCAAAAAGTTAATGTTGTGCATTTGGTGGGATCAGCTCGGAGTAATCTATTACGAGCTACTCCAGCCTAACGAAACTATCACTGGAGAACGTTATCAACAACAACTGTTGCAATTGAGCAGAGAATTGAAATTCAAACGCCCCCAATGTGCCAAAAGACATGACAAAGTGATTTTTCAGCACGACAACGCTCGGCCACATGCTGCAAAAGTCGTCAAGGATACTTTGGAAGCTTTACAATGGGATGTCTTACCCCACCCGCCGTATTCACCAGACATTGCTCCTTCGGACTACCACTTGTTCTGGTCGATGGCACACGCCCTGATCAAGTAGCACTTCACTTCTTACGAAGAAGCCAAAAATTGGGTCGATTCATGGGTAGCCTCAAAAGATGAAGAGTTTTTTCGACGTGGCATCCGAAAGCTGCCAGAAAGATGGCAAAAAGTAGTAGCCAATGACGAATAATATTTTGAATAAAATGTAACGTATATTTTTTTACAATAAATTGATAATTTTTATAAAAAAATGGCGGAAACTTATTTGTATTTACAATATTAGCTGTAGCGGAAGCACTTCATGATACTTGGATTTATGAGAAGAAGAAAAAGTGGATCAATAGAAAATGGATTGTTCGTTCTATAAACAAAATGAGATTAGAATATGGATTTTATACTAGGATGTTCAAAGAAATAGAATGTGATGCATTAATATTTTTTTTCTATACTCGCGTGGATATACCAAATTTTCGTTACTTATTGTCTTTAGTACAAAAACATCTGATACCACTGAAAAAACGGTTTAATGTTATCTCTGCAGAACAGCACCTAGCTATTACATTAAGGTATTTTATTTTAATTTTATTTGCTATTGTTAATAAAATTATAATATGTTTTAATTGTAGATATTTTGCAACTGGTGATGAAGTTTTGTCGATTGCCCTTGATTATAGAATTGGAAAGTCAAGTGCTTGTAAAATAATAAAAGTAATCTGTCATGTCATATGTAACGTTTTATCTCCAATATATTTAAGACCTCCAAGTAAACCAGTTTGGAGAAATATCTCTGATGGATTTTGGCAAAATTAGAATCTTCCTAATTGCTGTGGTGCAATCGATGGAAAGCACATTAACATAAAAGCACATCCAAATTCAGGATCACTATATTTCAATTATAAAAAGTTTCACAGTATTGTACTGTTAGCAGCCTGTAATCAAAGATATGAATTTACAATTGTGGATATCGGAGCTTATGGAAGTGAAAGTGACGGGTGAATATTTGCAAGAAGTAACGTTGGTAAAGCTTTTGATGGAGGTTGACTAAATTTACCTAATGAGAAGCCTAATTTACCTAACACTGACATAAAATTGCCTTACTATCTAGTTGGTGACGAAGCATTTAAATTTCCAACAATTTAATGCGACCTTATCCTGGACATCATCTTGACACAAATAAACATATCTTTAATTATAGACTGCCAAGAGCCAGAAGATGCATTGAAAATACTTTTGGTATTTTATCAGCTCGTTGGAGAGTATTTTTAAAACCTATTAGCTTTTTTCCTGAAGATGTTGATAGAATTGTGTTAGTATGTGTTTGCTTACATAATTTTCTCATGGCTGGGACTCAAAAATCAGTGAGAAAATAGTACATTTCGATACTAGTGCGAGGATTTGATTTTCCCCTCGTGTGACTGTTTGCACCCGAGCGAAGCGAGGGTGAAAAGGTCACACGAGGAGAAAATCAACTTCTCACACAAGTGTCGAACCGTATTTTTTGACATGACGTGCGAGAAGTGAGATTTTTGCACGCATCGTTTAACGCAGCGTGCGAGAAATCGAACTTCTCGCACGGAGTTTCAAAAATGTATTATCCTCCAGAAAATGTGGAAAATAAAGATGATTCTACGATTACTGAAAATTTAAGAAACGAACTTCACGTTAATTGCCCTGTGCAATATCGTAATGATCATGCTCAGGAAGCCCATTTTATGAGAGATACCTTGGCAATGTATTTTCTTTCTAAAGAAGGTGAAGTTAGTTGGCAATATGAATATGTGGATCGAGGAAAATATCGAGATGTGCAATTTGATTCTCATCATTTTTTCATGTACAATTTTTTTCTAGAAAACAAATGAAATTAAAATTTATATAAAATAATAGTATATATATATGCTATTTTATTACATAGAAAAACAAACAGTATTAAAAAACGAAAAATATGCTATGTTTTTTTAATAAGTCAATTTAGTTTATTGAGCACTTACAGCCTTTATAACAATCTTATTAGAGTCATTATCACAAACCATTTAAATTGTCATTTTAATTATTTTTATAACATTTTGAAATGCTTCATAAATATTAACTATGAATTATTAATACTGATCCTTTAGTACATAAATGAAAACATTTAACTTCAATTGGCACAACGAAAACCTTTGAAACCAACTTTCGTTAAAGAATCATAACAAATATCTATATTTAGAATCTTAAATCAAAGTTATTTTTTATAAATAATTGTAGACAGACATTATTTTTATTCGTCATTGTCACTATCTTGATCAATAAAACATTGCATAATCAACTTTCTCTTTTTCTTGACAGTAATTCGACTCATTTGATGGAGTTGAGTAGCTATAAGCTTTCCGACCAGAGTATCTACATCATCTGGAATCTCTGGTACCGAGTTTTCAGTATTGTTAATTGCACTAACAACATTATGAATGGTTGCTTGAATATTGTTCATAGCTGATTGTACAGGATCGATTCCTCTTTTTTTTTACTGTATTTAGCTGACGTTTATTTTTCTCATTAGCACAGCTTTTAGAAATGTTTGTAAGAGATCTGTAATAAATAGTATTAGGTAAAAGAACATGTTAATATTGAAGGTTGTATAAATTTATTCAAAGAATATATGGAAGATTTACAATCTGCCAACTATTTGGGGCAGTAAACTGTTCATGTGCTCAAAATAGCACCACTTTTATTTTCTTGTTCTTGTAAAAGTTTTTCTCTATTACGTGCTGCTTCAAATTGTTTCCATTTTTGCTTCCTCCTAGAGGAAGCTTTGTGATAGTAATTTTTTGAGTTATTGTAAAAACATGTTATAATTGTTTTTTGAGGTGTTAGGAATCAAAATACATGATTTTTGAAAAATGTCTGTATGGATGTGCGTGCGTGTGTGCGTGCGCGCGCGCGTGTGTGTGTGTGTGTGTGTGCGTGTGCGCGCGCGCGCGCGTGTGTGTGTGTGTGTGTGTGTGTGTATGTGTGTGTGTGTGTGTGTGTGTGTGTGTGTGTGTGTGTGTGTGTGTGTGTGTGCGTGTGTGTGTGCGTGTGTGTGTGTGTGTGTGTGTGTGTGTGTGTGTGTGTGTGTACGTCTGGATCTCAGCTTCTACTCGATCGATTTTGACCGGACAGGTCTCATTTTTTTTTCTTATGTTGTGTGATGGCTGTCCAAAAATTCGTTTTTTGATTCGCCGATGCTTTTTTGTTTTATTTCGAATTTCCGATTTTCTCAAAATTGATTTTTGCTTTTTTTATGATAGGATCGATATATTTGAATCGAATGGATAGCATTCGAAAGAGCATTACGGGGGTCATAGACCTATAGGCCTTTGAGACCAAAACAACCTGAAAAATAAAATAAAATATATTTAGTTACATATACTAATAGTATATCATAAATAGGCACAATTTCTCATAAAATTGCCCGAGATATAATCTGTAGACCAATTTTACTCAGAGATATTGCATTACCAAGATTTTTCATTTGGCGCAGTTTTTGAAAACAAGTACTCGACAAATTTTCAGGGAACAAGGCCTAGAATACTCTAAATCCATCCAATTTTCTACCTAAGAGTTGGAAGTATCAAGTTTCTTGAAACAAATAATTTTTTAATAGAAAAAACTACTTTTAATTCCTGAATTTTATGAATTTTCATGTTTTTTGTGGATTTTAGCATTTCAAAAATAGTAGTTTCCAAAAAGGTTATATTTTCAACTCTTAGGTAGAAAACTGGATAGATTTAGAGTATTTTAGACCTTGTCCCATGAAAATTTGTCGAGTACTTATTTTTAAAAGCTACGCCGAAACCTTGAAAACAATATTTTATAGGAAACCCTGTTAAATGAAAATTTAATAAAACTTGAAAAATATTGAGCCATTTAGTTCCCAATTTTTTTCTTCTTCCTTGAACATAAAAAATAAGTTTTTATAGTTAAATATAATGCAATTTTACAAAAAATATATTCCTTACCCGTTCTAAATACATACACAATAATCTGTAACAATTAATGAAACTCTTTAAAATACGGTAGTGGCAGAATTATCTTACTATCTGTTTATAAAATATCTTTTGAAACCCAGTTAAAGTAATATTTTATTGTTTTTTTTACAAATAGAATATTAGCTGATTGTCTGTAACTGAAATCAAGAAGAAAACCGCTGCTAACTGCTTTAGCAGAATGCTTTCTGAAAGAGAATTGATAAATTACATCAAATAATTTTTTTAAATGTATATTTTAATATAAAATTTCATTTTTCTGCATATCTGATTTTCCATAAATACAATTATTCTAAATGAACAAGAAAATTGTATTTAAAATAGTTGTAGTAATTATTAAATAATTGCACATTAAAAAGTTTAAGGTATTATCTATTTATTGAATTTATAAATTAATTGCATTTCTTCGAAATTTCTTCGGCGTTTTCTTTGAAAACCTACTAACTCATAGAGTGGTTTCAAAAACCTTATAACTCGGCGAAGGTTTCAAATATATTCTAACACAGGCGTTTTTTTTTCCATTTAATTTTGTAGTGGTAGTCTAGGCTGTTAAAGTATAATTTCTGTATAAGCGATGAAAAAAATTATTTACGATTGTTGCATATTTTTCTTTATTTTTTTTACCGACTTAATATTATCCGTTTCGACGGACAAAAATATGGATTGATAGGTAACTTGAAGACTTTTAAGAAAATGTGACTACTTCCAGCGGATATCCAAACCCAACGCCGTAAAAAAATATTCTCGATTTTTCCATATTTTTCTTTATTTTATTTAACCAACTTAATAATATCTGATCTGACGAAAAAAAGATATGGGTAGATAGGAAATTTCAAGACCTTTCAGAAAATGGGCCTACTTCAGGTCGATATCCAAACCCAGAGACAAAAAAAATTATTTTCGATTTTTCCATATTTTTCTTTATTTTTTTCAACCGACTTAATAATATCCAATCGGACCAAAAAAATATGGATAGATAGGACATTTCAAGACCTTTCAGAAAATAGGTCTACTTCCGACTGATATCCAAACCCCCCCAGAGCAAAAAAAAATTATTTTCGATTTTTCCGTATTTCTCTTTATTTTTTTTTTAACCGACTTAATAATATCCGATTGGGCCGAAAAAATATGGGTAGATAGGAAATTTCAAGACCTTTCGGAAAATGGGCCTACTTCCGACCGATATCCAAACCCAGAGCAAAAAAAACGACGCCCCCTGTTCATAGAATGCCAATTCAAATGCGAGTGCATCAAAATTCTAATTGATAATTTGGCGCAAGAGAATTCTTTTGAAAAATTTGGGCAACAGAAATCTAAATCAAATTTTCATGCAATAAAAGTCCAACTCCCAATGAAATGCATTAAAATTCTTATTCACCGAGAATTCATTATAATGCTGACTCGCGCAAGAGTACATTATAATGCTAATTAAAATATCTAAGCATTATAATTCCAATTCACGCCAATGTACAATATAATGCTTACTCAAGAGACCATAAACGATTTAAAAGTTTGCAACTATTTAACATAGGTAAATAAATGTTTCAAATCATAATTTAATTTATATTAACTACATTTTCGATAATATACGAGTAATTAGATGTTATAATATTATATTTCTTTAAAAACTGCTTTTACATCCAAAATCTTTATTAGATTTTTCATAAGAATAGCTATTTTTCATTCGCAAAAATTTGCTTATGCTATCATTCATATTTGAATTCAAAACTTCGTAAGATGATAGATTATTATACATTGCGGAGTCTAATTATTATCTCCTTATAAATAATATTGTAAATCGGTATATTTATTTTCATAGTATAGAATTTTTTTTGTCGTGAACATAAAACAAAATCGATTGAATTGTAGAATTACTAGTAAGTAATTAAGAAGACACTGTTACAGATAATAATAATTATTGCACAATCAAACAATGTGATCTCAATCATTGAATCATTTTGAATAAAATAATTTCTAAATCAAAATGGGGGGGGGGATACAAGGTCCACGCATGTAAGGGAATTACAGAGACGTACAGCAGTAAACAAGACAATTATTTAAATAATTCTTAAACCCAAGCAGCCGGGGGATAATAGGTTCACACGAATATGAGAATTACGTAGACGTGAAATAAGATTATTTAAATAATTTTTAAACTCATGTGGGCGGGGAATACGAAGTCCACGCTTATATGAGAATTACGTAGACGTGCAATACAATTATTTAAATAATAATCGTAGCCGGGGGATACGATGTCCATGCATATAAGGGAATCACGTAGACGTGTAACAATATGCAAACCTGTTGGAGCGGGTTGAACAAAGCAGGGAGGCAAGGGTACTTCAGTGAGTATTGAGCACAGCTCTTTATTTCCAAAACCAAAAGAAAACAGCGGTGCAAGTGTAGCGCGAGCAACGGGGTAAGCAAGCGTGCGTTCAGCTAGGCGGTTGACACAAGAGAGAGAGAAGGAGAGCGCAAGCGGTCAGCGAGCGGTACAGACGACGGCGTCAGCAGGCACGGCATCGGTAGGGAAGAGCGCAGCTAGTTCGCTGCGCTACTCTGCTGTTGTGTGGCGCCATCTATACTTCGTGTTCGAACCTTTAGTAGAGGAAGCGTGGACTCGAAGTCCTTTATATTTCGACACTCCCTCTCTTCGAGGGTACGCTCTTCTAGCATCTATTTTTTGTTCTATATATATATATATATATATATATATATATATATATATATATATATATATATATATATATTTATATACATATACTTAAAGGATTAAATAAATTTTAGGTATATGTATATTTCTGAAATTGTTTTATTGCACAAAAAAGTATGAAATACAAAAAAACTTTGTTCAAATGTCTAAAAAAAAATAATCTAAATGAAATAAAGAAACTACTGTAATCTTTTTAAGTATTCACTTCCCCATCGAGGACTTGTTAAGTGGTCTCTGAAAAATAAAATGTAAATTTCTTCTTCTAGTATCCCGTCCAGAAAGGCTGTTTTTACATCCAATTGATGTACTTCTAATTCATATTTATTAATAATCGCGAGCGCTGCTCTGATTACTGCCAATCTGGAAACTGGGGCATAATTTTCTTTTAGCTCGTATTCATTTCTATCTTTAAATCCTCTAATTACGAGTCTGCCTTTATACACTGTTTCTCGATGTTCTCCAGTTTTCTTTTTAAATACCCACTTAGAGTCTATGGTGTGTATCTTTTTGTCATCTTTATTTGTGCTTGGTCTATCAACGATTTGCCATACATTATTTTCTAGCATCGAGTTCAGTTCTTCATTGATAGCTTCTAACCATTTCATTTTATCTGTGGCCTCCATAGCCTCACGAAACGAAGTGGGATCTTTATTGATTGATCCTAATAATACATGTCCTAATTCGTCATCTAAATTATCTAGGTTCCATCTTGTTTCAGAGTCTTCACTGGTTATTATGAGAATTGTGTCTCACAATAACTAATTTTTCTTTTTGTATTCTTCTAGTTGCCATGTATTTTTCTCTATTTTCAAGAGTTTTTGCATTTCTACTAGGTAGATTTCGTTTCTTAACATCTAGATTGTCTGGATTTTTGCTTTCTGCTTTTCTTTTCTTTGGCATCACTATTGTATGTTTTTCTGTTTCTTGTTGTTTTGCCTCTGAACTATCCATTTCATTAATTACTTCTATAGGCTCATTTTCATCTAGATTGGTTTGTGCCTTTTCTTTTTCTTTTTCCTCAGAATTTTCTGTCTCTTCCAATTTATTGCACTCTTCTGATTTATCATAGTGTGTGTTTTTATAGACTAATTTTTCGTTACATATAACGTGTCTAGATTGGAGAAACTTTCCAGTTTGCGGATGCCACAGTACATAGCCAGTCGTCGAGTATCCAACCATTATAGCTTTGACTGTTCTTTCTGAAAACTTTCTTTCGTTGATTGGTATTTTAGCATAAGCTATACATCCAAATCTTCTGATTCTATCTAAATGGCATTTGGTTTTCGGAGTCAACATTTGTATTGGCGTTTCAGAATTTAACGATCTATGTGGGATTCTGTTGTAAAAATGAACCGCGGCTTATAGTGCCAATATCCACATGCTCTTCGGTAAGCCAGAATCAAACATCAATGATCTTATCTTTGCCTGTACCGTCTTGTTAAATCTTTCAGCTGTACCGTTGAGTTCAGATGTATGTGGAGGTGCTGCGTTAAATTCTATCTTTTCTCTTTTCATAACTTCTAGAAATTTTCCTCCAGTGAACTCGATGCCATTATCAGCTCTGATGTAATACTTTTTCGTTCTTTGCTAATAAATTTCTGATGGTTATTAGGAATCTTTCTAAACATTCTCCAGCCTCATTTTTGTGTTTTACAGAATAAGCTTTTGCAAATCTTGTATGATCATCTAAAAACACAATTATAAATCTGTTTCCTCCAGGAAATGGGGCTGGCTTTATTGGTCCCATTGTATCGGTATGTATCATTTCTAAAGGCCTAGATGCTCTACTTCTATTTTCTGAGAAAGGCATTTTCTCCATCTTTGCCATGATACACACCTCACAATCCAATATTGACTTTTCGAATTTAATTCCTTTTAATTTTTCCTCTACTTCTTGCAATTGCTTAAGATAACCAAGAGATGCGTTGTCTAATTTTATATGCCACAGCATGTCATCGTCTAGTTTATTTACATTATCTTCTTTGGTTCTTAAATTCTGGTTTGCAATTTCTAAGGATTCTGTAATATTCATACTATCGAAATTATGAATTTTTCTATTTAATTTATTTTCATCTAAGTCAAAATCGCTAATGTTTTGGGAATTATCGACATTTTGAGATATTTGAACGAGTTTTTCTATATTCTCCCTCCCAATTTCAGACGTGTTATTATTAATTTGTTCTGAATTCTTTTCAGTATTTTTATCTAACTCTAAGTTCAAAACATCCATCTGAGATTGTTGTAAAAACTGGTCCAAAGTAACTGATCTAGCCATGCATGAATATTTTTCCCGTTCTAAATCCTTAATAGCAATGTTACTTTGTTTCTCGGCTTCTAAAGTTATTAACCAATTAGGCTTCTTATATTTCCCTGTTAAATATTCTACTCCTGTATCTTTATCAAAAATTTTTAACGTTTCATCGTCTAAATAAATACCTAATCCTACATCTGCAAAGCGCCTAAGGGAAATAAGATTTTCTGATATATCTTCTGCAGATATTACATTCTTTAAAATTATTTTCTTATCGCTATTTATGTTCGATCTAAGAATTAAATTGCCTTTACCGTTTATTACAATATTAGCCGAGCCATTTTTATTAGCGCTTCTAATTACTTCTCCCGTGCATTGCTTAAATTAGCTTAAAATTATGCATTTATTTACAATGTGATCGATAGCGCCTGAGTCCGCGATGAAAGTGATTTGTGTTCGTGTGGGAGTTCTAATTTTACTAATTTTCATACCTGCAATATAAGCTCTTGCTCCTTGTGCTAGGGCATTCTGGGATCCGCCGCGTGCTCCCCGATTCGTACTTCTTTTGAAAACCCTACCTCTAAAATTGCCTTTACCACCCCCTCTACCTGTAATTCCACCACCTCTGTTAGTATTACCTCTTCCTCTAGAATTTCTATTCCCTCTGTATTGTGTAGTGTTGTTTTGTGTATTGTTATTTTTATTCTGATCGTTTTTAACGAACCTGTTCTGAGTTGCGACTGCCCCTTTGTTGGGACAGTCCGTTCCCTTATGCCTCTTTTCGCCCTGGCATACGTAGCAAAACCATAGCCCATACTCCGCCGGGAGGCACGCGGAGAACACATGGCCAGTCCTGTTGCATCGATAGCACCTGTTGTGCCCCTCCGCGCGCCCCTCTGCCGGCCTTTGGGCTATGTTCGCCTTTGTTGCTTTCTTGGCGTCTTCTAAATTTTTATTTTCTGTTTCTAACTGTAATAAGAAGGATTTTATTTCTTCTAGCGTCATTTCTTTATTTTCAGCTTATCTACGAATTAAAGAAGCTCACCTTAGTTCGGGATTGTTGCTTGAGACAGCATGATAAAAAGCTGACCTCTTGTCTTCCTCCGTCATGGCACGCCCGTATCGCAGCTTTAATAATCTCTTATGATAGTATCAAATGTATCACTAAATTCATTTACTTTTTCTCTATTGTTCATCTTGATGCGATACAGCTGTGCTCTGACTGAGGAAGCTGTTACGTTTGACTCTACTTTTCTAAATTCTTTAATTTTACTAATTATTTCTTTTGGATCTTTTATATTTAAAACCTTTTTGTGATAATACTCATCTAAATGGTTTATAATTATATCCCTCACTAAGGATTTTCTCTTTTCTAAATCATGCATTTGTAAATTGAGCGGGTGTGTTAGTGTATCACCTATAATATCAAGCAGGTCGTTCGATCTTAATTCAGATTTCAAGTAATCCATCCAGACATTTAAGGTTCCTGTCTGTGTGAGTTTATAATCTCTTTTAATATTTAATTTTGCATTATTACTTTTTGCTTCTAAAGATTGGCTAAAATTTTTTAAAGTTTGATTTAATGCGCCCAATATGCTTGGCTGGATCACAGAATTTTCTGTTTCATTTTCTAAATTTGTATTAGCTTCTAAATTTGTAATGGTAGAATTATGTAAGGGGAGCATTACCTCTAGACGTATAACCGTGTTTTTCTCGATTTCGAAGAACGTTTCGGCCAGCTTCTGCTGGGCCTCTAGCATTATCTTCATATCCTCCATTAGTTTTTTTTTAACGGAGGCGTTTTTCCTTATTATTGTTAGCCACTCTTCTAGTTCAACTCTCGCCCTCTCCGTCGGGCTCATAAAGAAATGAAGGCCTGTTACCCTGTTCGGCGGTGGGCCTGGTGGCGTGTGTGGGCTGGCTTGGGCAGAATTAGCATCTATATTGTAAACAATTTTTCTAGTAAATGTTTGGTCTTTTATTACATCTATTTATTTAATTGCCAATAAATAATTATTGCATGCTCGAAAAAAAAACAGGTCTGTATTCTATTATTTCTAAGTTAATTGTTTACATTCTATTTCTATTATTTATTTTACAATGAACTTCTATATTGTTAAAAATTTTATTCATTTAAATATATATATATATATATATATATATATATAAATATGAAATTCTGGAAGTTTGAGGATTATATTCAGCACCCGCTTGGAAGTTTGAGGGGTTATGGGAAGTTTGAGGAGCCTCCTCAAACTTCCAATCTATATATTCAGCATCCGAGCGGAAGTTTGAGGGGTTTTCTAGAGTCTATTTGTCTAGAGTCGGTAACCTGAGGGTTATTATTTCTTTAGCCACTCTGACCGACCGGGGTTGAGCTCCTCAAACTTACTAGCCTAATATATATATATATATATATATATATATATGTGTGTGTGTGTTTGTTACACTGAATGAATGACTTTTATTTTATTTCATTAAAATAATTATATATAATTATATGTATATATATTAAAGTCAATTACTTTGTCCGTCGCCAGCCTCAGCACTTCTTTCAGGAGTTGCTTCCTTGCTGGACATCCTCCTCTTTTTTTTTGAGGTTGGCGTCTAACTTCTAAAAAACTACTTCTGTAAAAGCCAAACATTTATTCTACAGAAATTATTTGATTTTATAAAAAATATTGCTTATCACCAAGCTTGACCGCACAGCAAGTCTAGTTAGTTCCAAGCTAGTCTCTATTCTCGTACACAACAAGCCCACGCTCGTGCTCCCTCTGAACGTGACGACACGCACAGCAATGGCGTCAAAAATGTCGAAGAGCCGGCCGTACACTCACACAAGTGTCGACACGCACTAAGGATTAGAAACTAACATGAGGTCAAGAATCCTCTGCACAGCAGTATCATCTCTGCCTCATGTTGTCATTCCAGTGTTTATTTACTTTGCAGGGCTAAAGCTTCTATTCTACTTACGTATATATACGTATACTTGCGACCGAGAGAGAGAATTGAGTTTCGTCTATAGTCTTTAATGTAATTCCCTTATGCTTGCTTATGTGTGCCGCGAACGCACTTAATCACACATGAAAACCTCTATATGTTTCCCAAGCGCGAATTACTAAAAGCTATCTCTCATAATATCACGATTTTAACCATCTAACTTCTATTCGGATTCTCAGAAACGATGCGTTTCTGGGAATTGTCGCACGTTTTTACGTCACGTAATACGCCAGCCCCACTCCCTTAACTAGTACTATGAAAAATATTCACTATCTAAAATATCGGCATCTAATCCACTGTTCAAACACTATTTTATTCAAAATCTAAATATCTTTCAAAAGAAACTATTTCGCGTTTCGCGCGGGTTCGCTCACAATGCCCGCGCGTCTCAAGCTAGCCGATCGGACTCAGGTACTTACCGAAACACAGCTCTAAAAAACTTCCTGGCGTTGCCGGGCCGATAACCTGTTGGAGAAGGTTAAACAAAGCAGGAAAGCAAGGGTACTTCAGTGAGTATTGAGCACAGCTCTTTATTTATCCAAAACCAAAAGAAAACAGCGGTGCAAGTGTAGCGAGAGCAACGGGGTAAGCAAGCGTGCGTCCAGCTAGGCGGTTGACACAAGAGAGAGAGAGAGAGAGAGAAGGAGAGCGCAAGCGTTCAGCGAGCGGCACAGACGACGGCGTCGGCAGGCACGGCATCGGTAGGGAAGAGCGCAGCTAGTCCGCTGCGCTACTCTGCTGTTGTATGGCGCCATCTATACTTCGTGTTCGAATCTATAGTAGAGGAAGCGTGGACTCGAAGTCCTTTATATTTCGACAAAAACAAATGTTTAAAAAATTTTTATATCCAAGTAGCCAGGAGATAAGAAGTACAACAATCAGCAATACGATTATTTTAATAATGTTTAAACCTAAGGAGCCCGGGGATACGAGGTCCATGCATATTAGAGAATTACGTAGAAGTGCAACAATAAACGCAAAAATAATTTAAATAATTTTTAAGGCCAAATAGGCGGGGGTACGAGGCGCACTCACGTAAGAGAATTACATAGATGTACAACAGTAAGCAAGAAAATTATTTATAGTATATTACGATATGTGGGCCGGAAATTGGATTTCCGGGCCGTGCGTGGTATGATGCCCGAGGCGAAGCCGAGGGCGTCATAACGCACGGCCAGGGCATCCAATTTCTGGTCCAAGTATTGTATACTATTTTTCTTACTCCCCGGCCGAAAGTACGTTCTGTAATTGTTAAATAATTGATAAAATTGCTTTGTCGTCTGCTAGCTGTGTTTGAGTGTTAGTTTTTCTTTCGGCCCGCTCGATAGTAGTGCCTCTGTCGGCCGCTTTGGGTAGCTCGGTCGATATTACCGACTGTTTTTTCTTTCGGCCCGATGTAGAGAGCTGGTTTTTTGGGCGTCTGCTACTTTCGCTATTGTACAGATGGTCTGATGCCCGCCCGACATTTGCAAGACCGAGGCGAAGCCGAGCCCGATATAAGGGAATTGCGTGTCGTGCAACAATCAGCAATACGATTATTTAAATTATTCTTAAATCCAAGCAGCCGGGGGATACGAGGTTCACACGTATATAAAAATTACGTAGACGTGAAATACAATTATTTAAATAATTTTTAAACCCAAGTAGGCGGAGAATACGAGTCTACGGGTACATGAGAATTACGTAGACGTGCAATACGATTATTTAAATAATTTTTAAACCGAAGCAGCCGAGGGATACGAGGTCCACGCGTATATGAGAATTCCGTAGACGTGCAATACGATTATTTAAATAATGTTATAACCTAAGTAGGTGGGGCATAAGAGGTCCACGAATGTAAGGGAATTACAGAGACGTAACAGCAATTAAGAAAATTATTTAAATAATTTTTAAACTCGAGTAGCCGGGGGATTCAAGGTCCACGCATATTAGGGAATTATGTAGAAGTACAACAATAAGCACAATAACTATTTAATTTATTTTTAGACCCAAGTAGCTGGGAGATACGAGGTGCACGCATGTAAGAGAATTACATAGACGCGCAATACGATTATTTAAATAACTTTTACACCAAAGTAGGCGGGGGTACGAAGTGCAAGAATTAGCAATACGATTATTTAAATAATTTTTAATCCCTAGTAGACGGGGGACACGAGGTCCACGCATATAAGGGAATCGTGTAGAGGTGTACATTTCTTACACATACTACGTCAAAAGCAATTTCTAAACCCAAGTAGCCGGGGGACGCGAGGTCCACGCATATACGGGAGTTATATGTAGACGTGCGAATTAAGAGAGACGATTATCTAAATAATTTATAAACTCAAGTAGGCCGAAGTCGCGATGTCCACGCACATAAGGGAGTCAGTTGATAGAGTTTAGGAATTTTTTTAATAGAAATCTTACTATCGCATGTTGACATAACTCCCTTATATGTGTGGACACCTCGACCCCTACTTGGATTCGAAACTTATTTAAATAATCGTATTGCACGTCTACGTAATTCTCATATACGTGTGAATCTCGCATCGTCCGCCTACTTGGGTTTAAAAATTATTTCATAATTGTTGTGCTTATTGTAGTACTTCTACGTAATTGCCTAATGTGCCTGGACTCGTATCCCCCGGCTAGTTGGATTAAAAATTATTCAAATAATCGTATTGCTGATTGTTGCACTACGACGTAATTCCCTAATATGTATTGGCCTCTTATCCCCCGCCTACTTGGGTTTAGAAATTATTTAAATAATTTTCTTAGTTACTGTTGTACCTATCCGTAATTCCCTTACAGACGTGGACCCCGTATCCCCCGGCTACTTGGTCTAAAAGTTATTTAAATAATTGTTTGCCTATTGTTGCATATCAACGTGATTCCCTTATATGCCTCGTACCTATTCCCCGGCTACTTGGGTTTAAAAATTATTTAAATTATAATCGTATTTCACGTCTACGGAATTCTCATATACGCTTAGACCTTGTATCCCCAGCTGCTTGGGTTTACGTCTCTGTAATTCCCTTACATACGTGGGCCTGGTACCACGTCTATTTTGGTTTAAAAATTATTTAAATAATCGTATCGCACTTGTACGTATGCACTCTTTCTACTTTCGTATGTTCTCTTTGTACTCTCGTATGTCCTCTTTGTAATCTCATATGTACTCTTTATACTCTTATATGTATTCTTTGTACTCTCTATATTTTCTTCTTTTAAGGGAGTACAAGATAGCACAAGAGAGTACAAGAGAGTACATAAGGGTACAAGAGAGCATTTTAAGAGTATTTTTGGTGCACATTGAAGTGTTTACCCTCTCGATAAATGCTGTTTAATGGCATACATTTTATGAATAGGAGGCGTCGACCTGAACAGTTGATCTAGACTATTCAAAAAAATATTAGTTTTAGCTTTTAGAGATGTACGTTTTGTGTTTTTTCAAGGTCAAAACGTGAAAATAATCAAAAAGAAATGTCACCACGAGAAAGCTGACGATAAAATCCATCAAAAACGTATGCTCTTTCCGCCCTGGGAAAACTGAGCTGAAACACCCCATTATACAATTCAAAACGTAACATAACTCAATACTTAATAGATTCATTTAACATTTATTTAACTGCGTCAAAATGAAGGTAGTCAAAACATGCTAGGAGGTGTGCACATAAAGACGAGCTCCACATGCGTATGTTTGCTTATATAAAAGAAAATCGCCGCCAACGATAAATGTAGCACGAATGTGCATGCAAGGAGGCGGACTCTCGCAGACGAGTTTGGCACGCATACCTTTGCTTTTATTGCGTGAATTTAGTTTGTGTTCCTCCACTTTCTTGCCTTAAACTCCCTTTTCTCACCTATTTAGGTTTAGAAATTATTTCCTTGTAACTTTCTTTGTAGCCTGTCTGCGTGCTTCCACTTTTCTGCGGGGAACGCGCTTCTCCCGCCTACTTACTTGAGTTTAGAAATAATTTTATCGACAGTTTTATAGGTAGTCTGCCTCCTTACCTCCACGTTTCTGTGTGAAACTTGCTTTCCCCCCTATTTTGGTTTATAAATTATTTTATTCAAAATGATTCAATGATTGAAATAACGTTGTTTCATTTTACAATAATTATTACTTACCTGTAACAGTGCTTTATTAATTACTTACTAGTAATCCTACAATTCAATCCATTTTGTTTTATGTGCACGCAAAAAAACCGCTGCTAACTGAATTAGCAGAATGCTTTCTCAAAGAGTGTCTTCAATATTTTTATAATATTTTTTTATTGAACATTTAAATTAAAATTCACAGTTAAAAATTGAAACAGTATTATAATTCGCGTTTCCATAATAAAATTATAAAAGGTTTGAAACAGTATCAAATTTACTTTATTTATATTTGCTTGTATTCTATATATGATTAATACCAATTGCTAAAGAAATTTTTCAATTCATTGAAAAAGCATAATATTGTTCTAAGTTGAAAATAACTTTAAAAGAAACTCAAAAATAACTCAAATACTTTTTTTTCTCAAAAGGCATAAATAAAGAGGGATTTAAGCGTATTTTAAGAATCTGTGTTTATATTATATTTATCTTTGAGATGTAATGCCGAGAAAGTTATTTATAATTCGTAAAATTAGTTAATTTCTCTAAAAAGTACCTACTTTTTCAAATCCGCATTTTTAAGTCAAAAATAACTCGTAAGTAGTTTTAAAATACATAATTTAGAAGGAAGTTAAATGTACTTTAAGAATATCGGTCTCAATTTGCATATCTTTCTAGCAAATTAAAAAAAAAATTACTTTTGAAAAAAATTTTCACAAAATTGTTATTTTAAAAAAAATAAGACCTTAAAGTCATCCATTTGACCCCAAAATTTAATCAGTTCTAAGTTAAGACATACCTATGATGCATGTAAAAGTTCAGCTAATTCCGTCCATTCGTTCAAGAGTTATGCTGGGGATGAGATTTGGTTTCATACATACATACACACATACATTTTTTTAAAACCTATTAATTATTCTGACTTAGGAGTCTCAAAAATATCGAAATCCATCAAAATCTTTGATTCGGAAATTTTCACCGTTACAAAGCTTTCTCTTTGAGAAAGCAATACTATACTATGAAAATAAATATACCGATATACAATATAATTTATAAGGAGATAATAATCGGACACTGCAATGTAATAATCTATCATCTTACGAAGTTTCGAATTCAAATATGAATGATGGCCTAAGCAAATTTTTGCGAATGAAAAATAATAATAAATTTTCCATTCAATTTGTAGGTAGGGAAATAGCCATTCTTATGAAAAATCCAATCAGATAAAGTTTTTGGATGTAAAAGCAGTTTTTAAAGAAATATAATATTATAACATTTAATCATTCGTATATTATCGAAAATTCAGTTAATATAAATAAAATTATGACTTGAAACATTTATTTACGTATGTTAAATAGTTGCAAACTTAAAAATTTTTTATGGTCTATTGAGTAAGCATTATATTATACGTTCGCATGAATTGGAATTATAATACGTGGACATTTGAATTAGCATTATAATGTACTCTTGCGCGAGTCAGCATTATAATGAATTCTCGGTGAATAAGAATTTTAATGCATTTCAGTGGGAGTTGGACTTTTATTGCATCAAAATTTGATTTAGGTTTCTGTTGCCCAAATTTTTCAGTTGGAATTTTCTTGCGCCAAATTATCAATTAGAATTTTGATGCACTCGCACTTGAGTTGGCATTTTATGAACGGGGGGCGTCGAAAAATATTTTCGATTTTTTCATATTTTCTTTATTTTTTTTAACCGGCTTAATAATGTCCGATTGGGCCAACAAAAATATGAATTGATAGGTGATTTCAAGACCTTTCAGAAAAAGGGCCTAATTCCCATCGATATCCAAACCCAGAGCCGAAAAAAATTATTTTCGATTTTTCGATATTTTTATTTATTTTTTTTAAACGCCTGAATATTATCCGATAATGCCGACAAAAATATGGATTGATAGGTAATTTCAAGGCCTTTCAGAAAATGGGCCTACATCCGAACGATATCCAAACCCAGAGTAAAACCAAATTATTTTTGATTTTTCCAGATTTTTCTTTATTTTTTTAACCGGCTTAATAATATTCGATTGGGCCAACAAAAATATGAGTAGATAAAAAATTTCAAGACCTTTGAGAAAATGGGCCTACTTCCGACCGATATCCAAACCGAGAGTCAAAAATAATTATTTTCGATTTTTTCATATTTTTCTTTATTTTTTTTTAACCGGCTTAATAATATCCGATTGGGCCAACAAAAATATGGATTGATAGGTGATTTCAAGACCTATCAGAAAAAGGGCCTAATTCCCATCGGTATCCAAACCCAGAGCCGAAAAAAATTATTTTCGATTTTTCGATATTTTTCTTTATTTTTTTTAAACGCCTGAATATTATCCGATAAGGCCGACAAAAATATGGATTGATAGGTAATTTCAAGGCCTTTCAGAAAATGGGCCTACTTCCCACCGATATCCAAATTCGGCGACGAAAAGAAACCGCTGTTAACTGCTTTAGCAGAATGCTTTCTCAAAGAGAATTGAGAAATTACATCAAATAATTTTTTAAATGTATATTTTAATATAAAATTTCATTCTTCTACATGTAAGTAACTTAGTGATTTTTAATGATTTTGTATCTGAAGCTTTATGTAACTCTTCCCCTGTTGACGCAATTTATACAGATTTCTCAATCGCTTTTGATAAGGTGAGTCATTATCATCTGTTATCCAAACTTTGGAATGTTGGTGTACGAGGAATTATTTTTAATGTTATTATGTCATATTTATGGGGTATGTCACAAGTTGTAAAAATTGGAAATAGTGTATCGAGTTCCATTCCTATTACATCCGGTGTCCCGCAGGAATCACACTTAGGTCCTTTATTGTTTTGTGTATTTATAAATGATTTTGTCAGTAGAATTAAGAATGTTAATATTTTGTTGTATGCTGACGATGTCAAACTTTTTTGTACGATTAATTCACCAAATGATGTTATAAATCTCCAATGCGACATTGACGCGCTGTATGTCTGGTCTATCGAAAACGAGCTTGACCTTAATATAAAAAAATGTCACACTATCACTTTTTACAAATGTCAAAACTCATTACTACCTGATTATTTCATAAATAATGTAAAAGTGGATAGAGTGAATGTTATTAAGGATATTGGAGTTTATTTAGATACGACACTATCGTTCTCTTACCATATCGATACGATTGTCTCGAAGTCGCTAAGCCTCGTTGGTTTGATTAAGCGTACAACATTTAATTTTAAAGATACATAAGTGATTATTCATATTTACAGTATGTTAGTTTTACCTAATTTAATATACTCTTCACCCATCTGGTCATCACACGTTTCAGTTTTAGCAGATAAATTAGAATCAATTCAACATAAATTTCTCCGTTACATCTCTTACAAAATTAATAAGCCTATGCATAGATTCAATCATGTTTACACTGAAATAGCCTTATCCGTCAACATTCAAACTATCAGTTCATTGCATTATTATCATGATTGTGTTTTTACATTTAAAGTTTTAAATGACTTAATAAATTGTGTTTCAATTGGTGATTTGTTTACCGAACGTGAACTTGCGTACAACTTACGTCATTTCAGACCATTATCTGAGCAAACCTGTAGCTCAAATACCGGTTTTTACTCTACAAGCGATATTCAAACGCGCTTCGCGCGTACTTTTTTGTTTTTGAGGTTATGTATGCTATCTTCATTACGTTTTTTGCCAAAAAAATATGGGTAGATAGGAAATTTCAAGACCATTCAGAAAATGGGCCTACTTTCGACCAATATCCAAACCCAGAGTCAAGAAAAATTATTTTCGATTTTTCCATATATTTCTTTATTACGTTGAAAAAATCACATTCACCCTTATAAAAAGTAAGGGTTGCAACCCCTTAGCATAAAATTCACATCCATGTAAGCGTATTTTTATAACAAATAATCTGCCTTTGATTCATAAAAAAATTCGAATTCGTTCCGGAGATATACAAAAAAAAACTGTTTTTGGGGGTAAACTTTAAGGGATGATTTTCACCCCTTAAATCGACGAATTAGCAGATAAAAAGTGTCACTTACTTTTTAAAGTTAGTACTTTAAAGTTACTACAAGATATCCAAAAATTATTGAAATCCGAGAGTTCGGGTTGAGGTCTTCCTTGTAAGAGTCAAGTTCGTTGCCGTAAAATGTCCGACTATCACGATCAACGATATTTGAGTCTGAAATTTATTTTAAAATATTTTCTAATAACTGTTTCTAAACGGATATTTTATTTATCGACTTCAAATTTAACCCATTAACGACGACGGGGATACTTTTTTCACCACTTCTTCAGAACTCTCTAGATGAGATAAATTTGGGCCTAACAAATTTTTGAACACATGAAATTCATAGATTTTTCATCGATCTTTTTATTACTGAAAAATGAAGTTTGAGTGTAAAAAACACAGAAAAAATTGTTTTTTTATTGGATTTTTTATCAACTGTCCGTTATGCAATCTTCTTGAAACCAAAGTAGATGGTGGAGGGATTGCCTGAACTTCAAGAAACTGTCCTTGGAAAGTTAATTTTGTCACCTGAATGATCCAAAATGCCGCCCGAAACGAGAATTTTCGCTCATTATGTTTAGGAAGCTTTAACAAAAAAACTATAAGCATTTCGATAAAAATGATAATTACAAAAAATGTTTAGAATTCATCAAAGAATAGAATAGAATTTTTGCAGAATTTTTGAGACAATTTTGAAAATTTTTATACTCGAATTTTTCATAAATTTAAAAAAATTCAAGAAAAAATCTGAAAAAATTCGAATGCATTCTTTGATGAATTCTAAGCACTTTTTATTGATTGCAATTTTTTCTGTAAGTTGATAGTTTTTGAGGAAAATATTCTTTAAAAAAAGAAAATAAAACGAAAATTATCTTACCATTTTTTCGATTTAAGGCTTAGTTTATTTATAATAAGCTCATAAATATTTGAAAATTTGTATTTTATTTTTATATTTTAGTCAATCAATTTTGGGACAAAAGTTGAGAAACATGGTTATAACGTTTATGAAGAAAAGAAATATTCAGATTATAATAAATAATAAATGATATTATTTTTGAGTATGAAAAACTAGTGCACTTCGTTGATAATCGATAAAATATAAAAAAGTGTGCATTTTTCGAATTGTTTTCAGAAAACGCAAGTAGAAGCTGTTAGCTGAGTTTCAGATATTGCAGGTGTAAAATACTAATTTTCAAATATTTATGAGCTTATTATAAATAATCTAAGCCTTAAATCGAAAAAATGATAAGATAATTTTCGTTTTATTTTCTTTTTTTAAAGATTATTTAACTCAAAAACTATCAACTTTCAGAAAAAATGTCAATCATTCAAAAGAGCTTAGAATGCATCAAAGAATGCATTCGAATTTTTTCAGATTTTTTCTTGAATTTTTTTAAATTTATGAAAAATTCGAGTATACAAATTTTCAAAATTGTCTCCATAATTCTGCAAAAATTCTATTGTATTCTTTGATGAATTCTAAGCACTTTTTGTAATTATCATTCTTTTCGAAAAGCTTGTAGTTCTTTAGTTAAAGCGTCCTAAACATAATGATCGAAAATTCTCGTTTCGGACGCCATTTTGGATCACTCAGGTGACAAAATTAACTTTCCAAGGACAGTTTTTTTATGTTCAGACAATCCCTCCACCATCTAAACTAGTTTTAAAATGATTGCATAACGGACAGTTGATAAAAAATCCAATAAAAAGGAAAAAAAAATTTCTGTTTTTTGAGTAATAAATTTTTTTTTCTAATTTTGGATGTCACCATTGGAAAGATCGATGAAAAATCTATGAATTTCATGTGTAGAAAAATTTTTTAGCCACAAATTTATTCCATCTAGAGAGCTCTGAAGAAGTGGTGAAAAAAGTGTCCCCATGGACGTTAATGGGTTAAACCACTTATTAAACTTAACTTGTACACCATTTAACTAAAATTTAAAGTGTTTATCTTCACTTGTTTTAGAGAAAAAATTATTTTAGAAAAAAGGACCTTTTTTTTGTCTTCGATAACAGGAGTAGTAAAAAATCAAGTTCGTTGCTCAAATAAATCCGACTTTAACGACTAAAGATATTAGAGGTTGAAATTCTTTTCAAAATATATTCTAATAGCTGTTTCTAAAAGGATATTTTATTTATCGACTTCAAATTTAAACAAGTAAATAAACTTAACTTATACACCATTTAACTGAAATTTAAGGTGTTTGTCTTCACTTGATTAGAGAAAAAATTATTTTAGAAAAAAGGACCTTTTCTTTGGTCTTCGATAACAGGAGTAAAAGACACTGAATCGCTTTGAAATTTAGCAGAGGTACATTTTCTATATCCAAGAGTCAAGTTTGTTGCCCAAATAAATCCAACTATCACGACCAAAGATATTTGAAGGTAAAATTTTTTCAAAATTTTTTTGAACAGCATTTTCTAAAAGAATGTTTTATTTATCGACTTCAAATGTTAACCACTTATTAGAATTAAATAGTACACTATTCAGCGAAAATTTCAAGTGATTGTCTTAGCTTTGTGATGTGGTTATCAAGCGCAGGGTTTCGTGCTACTTAAACCTACTGCGGTTTCTCTATCTACATATCTTCCCCGATCGGAGGGCTGTGCTCGCGCTCGACGTACACGTCGACAAGATGCAGGAGTGCGCTCGCGGGACTCGTACTGGGACGATCACCTGGCTGCTCAAGGCTGGGGCGTGAGTCCGTTATGGCAGCCGGTTATACCTAGACGACTGCAGTTCGCTTGTTCGGACCGCGAATCGGTTCTTAAATAGTTCCGCGAAATATGGGAGATCTCGTGGGTGGGATCTCGCATGCACATGAGCGTAGGCTAGGCGAATACGTTATAATGTGTTTATTATCTCTAAGGCTAGATTATCCGGGCACCTGCTGGTGCACCGGCATTTGATATGCGCGATGAAAACGCTTTACACTTGCTGCTAGTCGCCGCGCCTGTTGTACGCGGATTATGCGCGTGCAGCGGTCCGCAAGGAGGATGCGGGCCCTCGCGATCGCGCCTGAGAGAGACACGGAGAGACAGGCCAGGCAACTCACGAGTCGTCGTACAGAACGGACGAATCACAATCAGCCAGCGTTTACAGGGCGTGCTCTCTCACGTGTCGCTGGCGTGTAGTAGTTGCGCGACGGTAGCTGCTCCGGGGTTGACCTTCTTATGTGCTTGGTCCAAGTCCCGCTGGTCCGGTCGATGCCGCGGTTCGGTCGACCTCGCTGTTCTCCGCGTTATGGCTTTCGACCGACACTCTCGGCTGTAACAGAACTGCCTCTCGTCTCTTCTCCCGTCGATACTGGTTCTGTCTCACGTTACGGTTGTGTAGGGTCCATGGCTTCCAGTCTGCCCGTGGCTGAGCTGCTTCGTTGGTTTTGGGGTTTCATCCCAGATCAGGACGGTGGGCCGTCTCCCCATCGAGCATCCGCGCGATATCTCCCTCGAGAGCCTCAGCTAGTGCTCTCAAGAAAACGAAGTCGCCGCGTTAAGTCGGCGTCACCGGGCGGGCGATCTTGTCCGGCGATATTGGCGTAAGCCGTAGGCCTCTCTCTCGAAAAGATCTGCTCCCAAATTGCTTTTCCGTCCTTTCTTGCGTTCTTTCTCCTTCTCCTCCCCTCTCTCTCACTCTCTATTTCTCTCTGATTATTTACCTTTTCGGTGATTTTCTGATGTACTCCTCGCTCGCGGCTCCTGCCGGGTCGCATCTTGCTTCAGCTCTTCTTGCGCGTGGTGTGTGTATATGTGTGTGTATGTATGTTTGACCGCGCATATCTGCGGAGACGTATCTCCGTCACAAAGCCCCCCTTTTAAGGCCCGAACCTGTGAGGGACAGGAGTGCACTTGCACGTCGACGGATTATCACCTTCTTATTTTGTTTCTGAACTTGCGTAAATTATTGATTTTGTTTATATTTGCCCCGTTAATATTGACTTACCGATTCTTCTTCTCATTATTATTTCCTTATTATTATTATTAATTGATTTTTTGTTAATCTTTATTGAAAATTAAATATGGATATATGAGAAAATTATTTTGTTTGTTCTAATCGAAGGTGTGTGCTACCTTTCTCTCGTTCTCTCTCTCTGTCTCTTTTTATGTTTAGATTGTGTCACTTTTAGGGTTTTCCACTTAGGTACATGTTACATACTTGAAAACGCATTGATTGTTTTATTAACGGTTTCTGTTTTGTTTTTCTTTTTATTTTATATCTCTACCAGGTGTACATTTTGTTCGCGGTTATGTTTCTCGTGGTTTTCGCTGGTTCACAATACTTTCACTCCAATAGAGTGGGATACACGTATCTTATGATCTAATGTTACAAACTGAAAATAGTTTTTTTCTATATATAACTAAACTTAATTGTACTTTTAATATTTGGCACTGTAAGATTTGATGTGTTTAAATAATCATGAAGCACCTTTGTTCTGTACTGCTTACTTTGATTGCCGTTTCACTTATCACTTTTCTTTTTGTTTTGCCGCCTTGTCTCCTTGAATTCTTCTTCCAACTTCCGCAGTTTTCTGCGCTGGAGCTGTTTTCTTTGGCCCCCTCGCTTTTTCTTTATTGACTGTTCATCGACTACAGTTTTGTTAGATTCTTCTTTTTTGTGAGTGTTATCGCTGCATCGCCTAAAATCTTTGGCATGGAATGCATTCTTGATTAATTTATTTTCTCTTTTTAACGTATACATATCTTTGCCTACTTATCCCGATATTACAAATGCGTCGTTATATCGCATGTTTAACTTCGCGCTTATATCTTTATCTGCGTTTGATAATTCCCTTTCTATTTTCCATATTAAATCACCTTCTTTAAACTCTTCTTCGCATTTTCCCTTATTGTAATTCTTATCATATGTCTCTTTTAGCTTGTCTATTTTAGTTAGCGTATCATCGTATACGTGTTTTACTTGTTTCATTCTTACCGCCCAATCATTCGTGTGTTCTGCGCCTACGCTTAAGTTTAAATTTCGCCGTTCCGCCTGTTTCTTATCTTTTCTTTTCCGCGTCGCTATTCGCATTTGATGTTTATTTTTGTCTTCGCTGATTTCGTTCTCCGATTCGATTTGTGTAGTTAATTTTTCTTTTTTTAAGTTTTCATTCTCGTTTTGATTCTCTACTTCGCGCTTTCAGCACTTTGATTGTCTTAATTTTCTCCTGTATACGGAAAATGCTTGTGAATTGCGCTATATATTTATCCCATTCTTTATGGGATTCCTCAATGTCCGCGGTAATTTTCGTTAAGTCTCGATTTACCCGCTCTACTGGATTGCTTTGCGGGTGGTATACCCGGGTTAATTTATGTCTGATCGAGCTTTCTGTTAAAAGGCTTTGTAATGCTTCACCTATAAATTCTTTCGCATTATCAGACACGAATACTTTCGGCGTGCCAAAGTTTATGCACAAATTTTCTAAGCTCCTTGTAATTATTGGTGCTTTTCTGTTTTTAATTGGCACGCAGACAATATATTTAGAAAATAAATCTTCGGACACGATTACGTATTTGAATCCTACTTTGCTCGTCAGAAATGGGCCCATTAAATCCGCGGATACGACTTTCCAGGGCGCGTCTATCTCTCTAGTTTCCACTAGGCCGATTTTACCCTGTTGGTCGGATTTGCACCTTTGGCCTGTTTCGTATTTCTTTACGTGTTCTGCGATTGTTTTGTATATTCTGGGCTAATAATAAATTTGCGCTGTGCGTTTGTACGATTTCTCGATTCCAAGGTGTCCCGCGGTTGGATCATCGCGTACTTCATTTATTATTTACTCGCGGTTTTCGCGCGGTACTACTAATTTGATTGGGTTTATGTCTCCATCGATGCGTAGTCTATATATTTTTCCATTCATCATTTTCCAGTCTTTGTATCGTCCTGGATATTTTCTTATTTAACATACGAGCTTTTTGTACCAAGGGTCTCTAGTTGCTTGTGTTATTTCTACCTCGGTGATCTTTGGTATTTCTAATTCTTCCTCATATATTCTAGATAACACGTCTGGGACAACGTTATGTACGCCTTTTTTGTGGATCACTTTAAAATCGTAAGCCTGTAATGGAGACAAGTCACCGCACAAACGCGACTACACAACGACACACACACACATACACATGCACAAACACAAACACAGCGTGAGCAGCCGAAGAGAGAGGCGTGATTAAGCCACGAAGCGAATCGTTAATTGCGAGGGAGAGTGATGAAGGTACCAGTTACACCGCCCGGGACATCACGCCGAGCCAACGACAGAATAGACGGGCGCCACGATACGCGCCCCGGACTGCGCCGCAGCAGTCTCCCTCCGGTTCGGAGCCACGCTCCAAATCATTCATCGTCGACCGCGTCATCAGCGAGAGACACTGGAGAACGCAGTACTGGTGATTCAACGGACAGCGAGCGAGGCGCAGACAGGGAGCGAGCTGAGCGGACGTCTCCATGTCCGGATAGTCAGCCACCGACGCAACACGGTCTCGCGACTGCAGCATCTGTAAGTGTACGACACTAACGCGCTGGCTGAAGGTGAGCCGGCCGGTGTTGTAAGCCAACTCACTGACGGGGCGGCTTCTCTTTCTCTTTCACCGCCTGTATATACCGCGATCGCAAGAGCGCGTATGTACAAGCGCGTCATCCACGCGCCTTGCCTCAAGCGGACCGCTTCCCGACGCCCCAGGAACGCGATATGAGTATCGCACGCGATAGTGCAAGGCCCAACTGGTCAATGTAGCGTCTAAGAAGTTAATAATAATTCACGTTTAACTAGACGCTTGCCTTGTCTCATTAGTATTCCCCGACGACGACAACGTCTCGCGATACCCTTTTCAGCTCAGCCTAATGGAATGAGAAACGACCGCCCAGGTAATATCGGCCATTGCAGCGGACTCACGACCTCAACAGAGTAGCCTAATGATCGTCCGAGCGCGAGCCCACGCGAGCGGGCTACCGCGTTTTGCGTCGCGACTGTCTCGCGCCCTGTACTTCGACCTGGGCAGTGTGCGTAGTCAGGATGCAACGTTAAGTTGGGATAACTAGCTAGAGCGCGCGAGGCAGCTACGTTACAGAGGCGCCCAACTTACGTAATTAAATAAAAGAGGATAATGATAGAGTAACATTCCCGAGTCTCGGTTCCCCGAGAGGGCGCGCGGCGTGTGTTGACGTGTATTAGCTCGGCTCCGACTTTTGTGACGAATATTTAAGGTTTTAAGTGTTTTTTCTTAAGTTTTTTCTTAAGTGCACCTGACAATCAGTGACTGTGCATAAGTGTATGTGTATATCATGGTGTTATTAGTGGCAGAAAGGTGAGAATCCGCAATAGCAAGACAAACTATTATATAAGTGCAAGCAAGTTTCCACCTTGTTGTCCAGCCTATTATACCAACAAAGCGGCCTGCATTATAAGTCTGGCTTTAAGTACTACAAGCGCATTATAAGTGCTGCATATATGCCCATATAACTTATATATTACTACGCATATTGCTACAGTCTTTTTGAAAAGTCACCAACGGTCGTAGCAGAGGTTAACATAGACTTACCTGACATCACGTCGCCTACAGTGAGTTACACAATCTGCCCAGTAGAGGGATTAACACAACTCATAAGCAGAAAAATCTGCTACGACTATAACCATAGCCGTGCAATTCTCTTCGGAGACAGTATTACCAACGCTTTTTTGCTGGTATCAGCACATTGGCTCTCAGCATGAGTGCGAGATGTGTCGTTTTCTGACGCGGCATCTCACATAAGCTCACCGTTAGCTGTAAGTACTTCGAACAAGGAGGAACAGAGCTTGATGGGAAGGGGAGACGTTGTCGAGCACGGTGACATTGTGATCTCATGTTCTGTAGATTGTATAAATAAATTAAAGATGTCGCCGGAAGATTTCTGTTTTGCCGTGCTTGGTACCGCGTTTCCGCTGCTCAAGAAAAATGACATAGCATCTGTCTCACAATTAACAATGCAAAGACAGAACAAGCTCTGTCCTCCAATGACACAATTACCTTCTCACTCCGTAGTAGAAAATAACTCCTTCAAAACTGACAGAGGTCAGGGGGGTGCAAGCTCATTGCTAGTTAGGTTAATCAGTAGAGAATTGGCCAATCATATCTTTAACGCAAAACGTAATATTACTAGTTTTTCATTAAGCGATCTAAATCCCTCCCTTATTGGCGAGATTTCAGTCAATACCCTGGGTCATTCAAATATTTTTATAAATTATTATCTTGACAAAGACAAATACAACATGTTCAAGAGTCTGCGAGCGTACGCAAAAACATTAGGTTTTAAATACGTATGGCACAGGGAGGGCAGATTTCTGGCCAAGAAGTGTGAGGGGGAGAGGACACAAACATTTACGAACATTAACGACTTAAATAATATTGCAATGTTATACGAATCTTCAACTACAAGCAATAGCACAAAAAACGATAAGAACACTAGTCAAGTTACTAATAACAACTCTAAAATTTCAAATAAAATAGTTTTCAAGCCTAGTTCGAAGATCAGAAAAGTACAAAAGGAAAAGTCTATTAAAAATAAAAAACAAAAATCACAAGTAGAACTTAACAGTGTTGTAAAAACAACCAGCAAGGAGCAGAAGACAAAGAAAACAAAATGTAAAGTAGCTCAAATATCAAATATTGAAGCGTTGCCAGAAATTGTACCTACTTCAAATTGACTAAGCCAAGTCTCTATTGGTGACCGCAAGGGAAATCGGTGTGTATTGAGATCATGTTTCATTAATGCTACTTCTTTAAAGAAGCACATTAAGCAAATGCGAATTTTTCTATGTGATAACCCGTCTTACCACTTATTTGGTGTGGCTGAAACCAGGCTGAGCTCGTCCATCTCGGATGACCTCATGAGGATTGAAGGGTTCAAAATATACAGACAAGACAGAAACTTGCGAGGGGGCGAAATTGCTTTATATGCACGAGATTCACTCGAATGTAAAATCTTAGAATCATCTAATACTGCAATGAAAGGCAAGCCAGGTACACCTGAATACATTTTCTGCTCAGTGAAAAGTAAGAATTCTGAACCTATGCTTGTTTCTGTCATCTACAGACCGCCAGGTATATCATTTGTTAAGGATTCAGATTTACTGGATAAATTACGGGATCTTTGCCCCTGCTATAATCGCAAAATTATTATGGGAGATTTGAATGCAGATCTACACAAAGATGGCAATGATGCCAAACTGGCTCGTAAACTGGCGGCGGAGCTATCGCTTTAGACAGCTCAGCACGGTGCGACGCATCGCACACGCACCTCTCACACCTACATAGACCAAATTCTTGTCGATGAGAGCGATACGATACTTGAAGCACACAACATACCGGCAAACTTTCAAAGTCGACATAATATTATAGATATATGTCTTCAATGGGGAAGTCAGCCATTAAATCCAACAGAAATAAAATATCGTAATTATAAAGGGATTTCTTCCTCACAAATGGTTGATTTTCTGTCGACTTGTGACTGGTTGTCGTGCACCGACAGTTCTTATGACCCTAATACTGCTCTCACTTGCATCTGCGACAATCTCACGGTGGCAATTGAACAGCTTGCGCCGGTTAAAACTTTTACACCTAAAAAGAGCCAGTTACTGTGGATAAATGCGGCGTTAGCTGGGATGCAATGTAAACGAGATGCCACTTACAAACGGTACAAGAGGACAGGACACAAACACCTCCTAGATGAATTTCTGGCACTCCGACAGGCGGTAGACGAATTGACCATACAAGCCAGAACATCATATTATCATAACCGTATGTTTGATGCTCTTGCAAATGGTAATATTTGGAAGGAACTGAAAGACCTGGGGCTCCTTTCCAAATCTGAGGAGGACTTGAATGGCTTTACACCGGATGAGCTTAATATACACTTTGCCGAGGTATCAGTCTCGCCGCATGACGATGGTGAGGACCGTAGGAAAATTATCTCGAGTGCTACGATGGACGTGTTCCACTTTAAAGACGTCATACTTCTTGACGTTATTCTTGCGATCTCTCACTTTTCGTTGCAGGCTCGTGGCGAAGATAGTATTCCTCAGAGTGTTATACTAAAGGCTCTGCCTATCATAGGAGAACATCTGGTAAGGTTGTTCAATTCTTCCTTTGCGCAGGGAGTTTTTCCGGATCTTTGGAGGAAGGCACATGTAATGCCGTTGAAAAAATGTTCTGCACCGAAAAATCCCTCGGATTTTAGGTCAATTTCTATCTTGTGCTTCCTTCCTTTCAAAGGTTCTCGAGAGAATCGCCTGTGACCAAATTCAAGAGTTTATAGTATTCAAGAAGATCATGGATCCTCTACAGACTGGGTTTAAAAAGCTTCACTCTACCCAGACGGCGCTTCTAAAACTGACTGAGGACATAAGACTTGTCATCGACAAGAAATACGTCACGATACTTTTACTATTCGACTTTAGTAAAGCATTCGACACAATCTTACCCGCTCGACTCCTCGAACGGTTAAAGTTGGCCGGTTTTTCTAGAACCGCTCTTTCGTGGATTAACTCATATATAACAGGTCGGCGCCAATGCGTTTATACAGGTACGCAGGGCGTTTCTTCATGGTTAAGTATGAACCTCGAGGTACCACAGGGATCGGTTCTGGGACCCTTGTTATTTTGCCTTTACATAAATGACATACGTGACACCCTAGATTCGAAATACGTCAAGCATCTTTTGTATGCAGATGACTTACAAATTTATACAGAATTTAAATCGGCTTTAAGTAATGACTCAATTGTCGGAGAAGATGGACAGGTGATTGTGTCTTTGCAGGAGTATTCGGATAATTTTGTTAGGAATAGTTGGACAGCGAAATTACATGCAGTTTAAATGGTCCAACTACTGCTACCACTAAATTCATATGGAATGTACAAATGGACAGCACCATCGGTTCTTACCATAACCTCAATATTTGATTGTCTTAATTTTTTCTTTTTGTAATCCGCAAAACGAGTTCAAGTTAGCTTCATAAGAAAGTTCATACAAAAAAGAAAATTAGAAAACAAAATTTTTAGACATTTTTGAATTTTATATATGATATTTCTCACTGACCATCTATTGCTTCAACTTGTGGGCCTTTTACCTTAGCCGGACGGTTCCCGTTTACCTGTGTTTTGTGGTGCCATGCACCGTCTGACGGTGATGCAATGAACTAAACGTGATTCCCAGAAACTGCCATTATACATATATATTATATAACCATATATAAGCATATATGATCATATACAACCGTATATATGTATATAAAACCATATACAATTATACACAAGTCATCGTACATGATCATGTATGAATATAATATATATAGCCAGAAGTATAAAAAATGTAATTTTTGTTTCTTGAGAACCGTTGTTACGTATAATATCTACAAATTATACCTTGCTTTCTAATTTTAAAATTCAGTAATAGATGAACTAGTAATTACATTTATATGAATTCAAAAATCTCACTTAAAAGACCTCACCCACGTCTACAAGTCCACTGCGATTTTCACCTCTCAGGTTGATTGACCGTCAGCGTGTATAAACTCAGCGCACGTGGATAGCCCGCCTTCGTCATCGGCCTTCCATTCTCGCACTAACACTTGCAATATCCGCACTGAAAATTCTCGCGATACATCACATCACCCACACCGGCACCCAAAAAACCGTTAGCTTAAAAAAAGAAAAAAAACAGTAAGAATGACGGGACGGAGCGATTCGCGATTTATCAGGCGCGCGATCATGCACACACGCGCGTGTCCATCTTCCCTGCAGCGATGAATCGCATGCGGACGCGAGATTTAAGTAAACCAATATACGCCGATGCCGCGGTCGGAAAAGACGAACATCTCGCCAGAATATGGATTAGCCTGTCGCGGTATATGTGTGCGTGTGAATCTTGGAACGAAGTGCGGAAAAATGATTGCCAATAAGTCGGCGCGAGGGTTGACGAGGATAGCTAGTGGGAGAGACTGGGTGTACACGTCTGTCGCGTGAGTCCGAGGGACGTAGAAATTTCATGTGGCATGGTCTAGTACTTAGTATAGGACGAGAACAAATTAAAATATTTCAGTGTAGGTATTGGAGTAGCTTCTTATATTGATAAATTTTTTTTACGATGATTTGGTTTTTACAGAAGTAGAATTTCCAAAAATTCAGCGAAATATAAATTTTTTTTATAAAGATAATATGATTGTGAAATGAAAAAAAATCTCAAACGAGAGGTCAAATTAAAAGTTATAATTTTAATAGTAACATTAGTATAAACGTAGTAATATTTATTAAAAAATATATTTTGCTATCCCGGGTAAAAGAAACTTATATACAGGTTGTTAAAAAACAACCGCATTGGTATATATCACGTGAAAGAGCGGAAAATTCTAAGATAAAAAGTTCAATGAACCAACGCGATCGGATCGATAGATTTTCCGTAATGGATTAATGAAAATTGCTCGATTAGACCAATGAGCGCGAGGCGTTAGCGGCAAGAGGCGACGGAGAGCGCGAAGTGGGGAAAGGTGCCGCGCGCTCATTGGTCTAATCGAGCAATTTTCATTAATCAATTACGGAAAATCTATCGATCCGATCGCGTTGGTTCATTGGAGTTTTTATCTTAGAATTTCCGCTCTTTCACGTGATATATACCCAATGCGGTTGTTTTTTAACAACCTGTATAATCATATATAACTATATATGATATACGTATAATCATATATAACTATATATAATCATATATAACTATATATAATCATATATAACTATATATAATCATATATAACTATATATATTTAACTTACAACACAGGTTCCCCGAGAGGATGTAGGTGCGGGAATTCGAACGGTGCAGCAAGCAGCAATGGCTGTGTCGGATTGGGCAGTGGGGGCCGGTCTCAAACTTAACAAGGTAAAAACGAAGGCAATTGTTTTTGGCGGCATTAAATTTGTGAATCTGGTGCCATGCCGAGGGCGATTGACCTCGGAGACGGAGCCTGCATTCCCTTCTCTGATACCGTCACTAGTCTTGATGTTGTGCTAGACGCGAAACTATCGTGGGAAGCTCAAATAAATCAGGTAACAAAAAAATTCAGTCGTGTGTTGTACGCGCTCCGATTTTTCTGTCAGTACACCACTGAGAGTCTGCGCAAACAACTCGTGGCTTCTCTGTTGTTCCCGCATTTGGATTACTGCTCGGTGGTTTTTCTTGATGCGTCTCAAGAACTCAGGGAGAAAATACAGCGACTGCAAAATTCTAGTGTTAGATATGTGTTAGGTGTAAGAAAGACGGTTTGATCATATTTCACCTCACAGATTAGCTCTGGGCTCACTGCGCACTGATACGAGGAGACACTATTTCATGGCGGTACTTATGTACAAGATCATGCGCATGCATACTCCGGACTATCTAGAAAGTCTCTTTTCTAGGTATGTACCCAGAGCTACAGCTAGAGGTGAAATTAAAGAATTAGCAATACCCCTGACGTGCACCAAAAATAGTGATAGATCTCTTCGAGCACAAGGTGCACGCCTATGGAATTCCCTGCCTGCTACGATAAGAAACTTTTCCTCTCTCAGCAGATTTAAAACTGCTCTGAGAAGGCATCTCCTCGACCTTAACTAATCACCCGTGAAATTCTCTATTTATGTAATACGTGTTATGTATTGTCCCATATACACAGTTTTGTATGTATGAATGTATTTATTAGCGCGAGTGGTGAGAGTGAATGTGAGGTGTTAGCTTTAATAACGATCTGATAACTTCAGTGATAGTGATTCTAGTCAATCTAATTTCTAGTCATTTTAAATTATTCTACACGACTTCCTATCTGTGATATCACTATTTTAATTCTGACTTACCACTGTGTATTATATAGCTTTAAGTTTAGACTGTGATATTTCGCAAACAGTATTAATTTAAAGACTGAAATTAGGTATTGACGATTATGAAATTTTAAATAAATCTGTTTTTATATCGAGATATTGACGATGTATTTCTAAATATTATATTATTACAAGACTGTTAAATTATGAATATTATATGTAACTGCTTTAAATTTGTAAAATACTTTTATAATAAATGAAATACTATTACTATTATTACTAACATTATAAGGGTAGAAATAAGGGCACGTTAAAATGGCGCCGAACTAAAAGGATAGGTAATAAAAAAAAACTAATTAGTTAATTAAAGTAAAATCACCTCAAAGTAAATAATTAGGCAGAGCAAAATAAGGCAAGCGGGAGAACGTAATCACAAGCGATAGAACACCGCGATTGATAGCCTTAGATTAAAAAAAACTAGAACACCGTGAGAAAATTAAACACATAACACGATTTGCAATGCACATATAATATTAACGTGATTTAATAAATTATTAGACGAACTAACGCTATGAGTCGTGAAAATCATTAAAAAGTAAAATTAAAAAAAAATATAGCGAATTTATTTTGTTAGTGCAAAAGCCAAATACAATAAATAATAGCACAAGATGCTATAGTACATTAAATAAAATTAAAGTTAGTAAAACTGAGAATATTCCAAGAAACGAAAAATAAAGTGTACAACGTGTACTTGGCTTTCGCACACAAAAGCTTACGCAAAACCAAAACAACCGCTAAGTCGATCGAATAAACAAAGGATTATTCGTAATAGATCGAAACTTAGCGAGAGTTCGCAACCAAGAATGATACTACGAATAAAACTTTTATGAATATTTCACATTGTAATATTTTCCATATTAAATTACATACAACAATAAATAGAATTAGCATTAAGAATTGAATATGAGTAATTCGCATTAATTAGAGGGGATATTAGGAAAGCATAATTCATATTTTTTTAGTGAGCCTCAGAGAAAAATAAATAATTACATAAAAATAAGCTCAATTACGTGTTGAAGCGCGAGCGTTAAATACATTTAACACCGCGAATTATTTAAACAAAGTCAAGAAACTAAACAAAATAAAAGACAAATAAACAAATACAATGGCGGACTCATTAGATCAATTAACGTACATACGCATCCATTAATTTATGGACTCGATGAACGACGACAAGTTAGACCTCACGTTAGACAAATTATTACTAGACGTATGCGGGTCGAAATCGCAAAAATTAGCACGACTAGGGTGACTAATAAATAAGGAAAACACGGAGGAAGATTACGGGAGCGACGCGAGAATCGGGGTAGAAACTGATGAACTGACATCTGTACAAATAGAATTCAATCGCGAAATAGCCCTCAACCGCTGGATAGCGCAATACGAAACGCCAGAATCAATCGATCTCAACACGAACTTAAACGCGTACGCAAGAGACGCGATATCAAACGTAACATTACGAAAACGGAGATTTAAACAATAATCAAAGCTTAGCAGACCAATTAAAAAACGCGAATAGCATCCAAACAATCAATGCAAATGAATTACCAAACGCGGATAACAGACGAACAGGCGGTACCGCGAGAGCAATAAAAATGATTGAAGTCGACATTGGCGCTGGTCAAAAAGTTAAAATTCCGGATGAAGACGTGCATTATTATGCAACAATATCCCCGGAAGAGGAAGAACAGGAAATTATGGACGAGGTCCTGCAAAGCCAAACGCGTACACGCCCACGCAAACACACACACACACGCACGTACGCACACACACGCACACGAACACACACGCGCGCGCCCACACGCATACGCAAACACACGCGCGCACACGCACATGCGCACAAGCACGTACGCACGCACGCATGCACGCACACACGCACGCACGCACGTACGCACGCACACACACACGCGCGCGCGCGCACGCGCGTTGTATCCGCGATAGTTTGGTCTGTAATTACGTCCTCTATATCAGCCTCTGTTGTGATTGTTTCCATTTTTTGCGTTGTCTTATGTGTTTTAAGGCAGCGTATATATAGGTAGGGCGAAAGGCACTGCCGTGTATCAGTACGGCTCCCATATTTCTCGAGATTTTCGTCCGTTTACTCTTAAGTTTTGATTAAAAGTACTGTACAAACATGTGCCTGAAGTGCTATATTGGTGTATGAGAAAGTGAGCAAGCTTGTATAAATTTGTGGAAGCAGGAAGAAGCAGAAACTTCCCAAATTTCTGTTCAGCGCCGGTCGTCACCTGACGCTTGATTCCATTTTATCCATTCGAAATAGTTTGTCCGTTCGAAAAGTGATACCCATTCCACACTTTTGCTCTGATCTCGCATCCTTTGCCAACCTCATCGGTGTAACCTGTAACAACGCATACCATCGTCGTCGGCAGAACACCAAGATCGCAAAATTCGCCAACGGCCGAAACTGAGGTCAAAGCCCGCACCGCACACAGTCGCGCTACCTAGCTCATAAGTCAGTTATATCTATAGCGCTCTACCCCGAAATCAAAACAAAGGGAGTTGGCTACGTTGAGTTTGATTCTCACGTTAAATTCTCGAATGTCACTTGCTTGATAACTGAAGTTCGCTTGCCTATTTTTCGTCTTTGGGCTTGCGGAATGGCACCGAAAGCACTCAAGATACCCAAGTCATGTTTTATATCCAAAAAAGTGTCATTAAAAATGGTAGTATAATTTCAAGCCTGGTAACATACGCCAATTCCATCCACGATACTGTACAAGAAGCCATCACTTCCCAACAAAATACTATTGCGTCCAAGCTGGAGGAGATTGTCACTTCTCTGAATATCATTCCTAATCTTACTCAGAAAATCGATACTCTCGTAACCAAGGTGGACTCTCTAGAAGCCGGACAAGCGGACTAGCCAGTTAAATATGACAACGAGAGAATGTGAATTGCTTCGCGAGCAAATGAACAAGCGCACCAATTTGTTAACCGCTAGCTTAGATTCTTTAACCACATCTTTAAAAGAGTGTGAGATGATGCGTGAGCAGCTTGATAAACAAACGTTTGTAATTAATAAAAATACTACTTGTCATAGTATCTCTCGCTGCGGCACAGCATCTCACACAGAAACAGAAATAAATGTAAAAATTGAAGCTGAGGCTAACACACACACTCTACCCTCTCCGGCTTGTGAGACTAGCAGTATATCGCGCACGATGATGACACCTGGTGAGGCCAAGGAGATCATGATCTCTGGTTTTATTAACCCATTAATGCCCAATTCCACTAAAATTCCACATTAACTTTGTCTGCTGAAAAATGCGATTAATCAATCAATCTCTTATACCACAAGTACCTTTACAACTATTTTCACGTATGCTCTTTCAGAATCTGAGGTCAAAAATTAAAAACAATTTATTTAAATATACGTTTTTTTAGAATTAAAAGTAAAAATGTTATTTTTGCGTCATTGTTTTCAATAAAAATCAAGATTTCTTTTTAGGTTACCATACTCTAGGTTGCCTAAAAACTATGAAAATGGTGGAATTTTTATCTAAACTTTAAAATCCCGTTGAGTATTTTTCAAAAGCTACGATGGCCAATTCAAAATGGCGGCTTCTATAATGTTGTATAATAAAAAACTTCGTTATTTTTTTACTGGCAAGGGATCAACTCTAAGAAAAAATGTTATAGAACAAAAAGTGCTTAGAATTAACCAGAAAATACGTGTGAATTTTCACAAAATGTTCTGACACATTTTTGGATTTTTCAAAAAATTGCAAAATCCAAAAATTCAAAAACGTCTCAAAAAATTTTACAAAAATCTATACGTATTCTTTGGCTAATTCTAAGCGTTTTTTGTTCCATAAAATTTTTTTATAAAGTTGATCCTTTCCGTGTAAATTCCAGAGTTCTGAATCGAAATATAATATAGATATGGCAGTGTTAAGATTTGGCCATTTTAAAAAAAAAAAAAAATCGCTTTTTATTATCAACTACTTGCGATACTGTCTAAACGCCAGTAGCTTTCAAGCCAGTAAACCACTGTTTCCAATTCTCACCACGTGGAGGTTGCGTTTTGAAGAATCATCTTGTACATTTTTTTGTGTTTTTGTAAATTTTTTGATTTTTTTGTATTTTTTAAAATTTTTACATTTTTTTGTACTTTTTAGAACAAACTAAAGAAATATTTTAGGGTTTTTTCAAGACTGGCTGAGTAAAAATGATGGTTTATATAATTTGGTATAATAGAATACTCCGTAATGTTTTACATGAAAAGGATCAACTTTATAAAAAAATTTTATGGAACAAAAAACGCTTAGAATTAGCCAAAGAATACGTATAAATTTTTGTAAAATTTTTTGAGACGTTTTTGAATTTTTGGATTTTGCAATTTTTTGAAAAATCCAAAAATGTGTCAGAACATTTTGTGAAAATTCACACGTATTTTTTGGTTAATTCTAAGCACGTTTTGTTCTATAAAATTTTTTCTTAGAGTTGAGCCTTTGCCAGCAAAAAAAAAATAACGAAGTTTTTTTATTATACAACATTATAGAAGCCGCCATTTTGAATCGGCCATCTTAGCTTTTGAAAAATACTCAACGGGATTTTAAAGTTTAGATAAAAATTCCACTATTTTCATAGTTTTTAGCCAACCTAAAGTATGGCAACCTAAAGAGAAATTTATTGAAAAAAATGACGCAAAAATAACATTTTTACTTTTAATTCTAAAAAAACGTATATTTAAATAAATTGTTTTTAATTTTTGACCTCAAGTTCTGAAAGAGCATACGTGAAAATAGTTGGAAAGGTACTTTTGGTATAAGAGATCGATTGATTAATCGCATTTTTCAGCAGACAAAGTTAATGTGGAATTTTAGTGGAATTGGGCATTAATGGGTTAAAAAGGACGCATGTGAATTAAAATTAGACGCTTTTTCTGCCATTCGTGCAGTCTCAAGCTCCTTCTCACACGCTGACATCGTCTCATGTCGACCCGTTATAATGAAAAAACAGGGCAGCTCTGCCATAACGAGTAAAACTCGCCCAGCACTTTTCATCGTACGGCTGCGCACTAATGCTATCGCAAACGACGTAATTAGTGCTAAGCATAATTATAATTTATTGCACACGCGTGATCTGGATCTGTCTCTCCTTGATCAGAATGACGTCCCTTCTGTTATTGCCTCGAAAATTTATTTTAATGAAGTTTTGACTAAACGGAAATATATTAATTTTAATACTCTAAAAGACACTGCCAAGAAGCTCGGTTTTAAGTATACGTGGCATAGAAGGGACTTATTTCTGGTCAAGTGGTGAGACGGAAAAAGGTCACACGTGTTCAAAACTGCTGCTGATCTTGACATATTGGCATTCAACTATTCGAATGACAAGGCAATACATACATCAGGTACACACAAAGCGGCTGCATGACTGGCTCACGAGGCGGAGGGAACGCGAGCACGCCCCCTGAAAGGGCTAAGGGCGGCCTTCCTCAATGCGTGCTCGCTTAAAGGACACATTGAGGAGGTTCGACAGTACCTTCGTGACTGTTGGAATATGTGAATGTTTCAACATGCGGCGCGCTATACGCGAGGATAGGTACAATGATATGTGCATCTGCCGAGCGATGGCAGACGAAACACACACATGAGTGTCTCCCCACTCCAATATGTCTGTATGAGAGTTGCGTGAGACGCGAGAGTAGTCTAGCGCACTTAGAATGTTTCTTACCCACTCGCTATTCAACTGGGATATAAGTCGGACGTGCCGACTGGCGTTTTGCCACCTCAATAAAGACTCTATACTTATCTCTCTCTATTAAATAATTGTTTCTTAATTTACCACAAACCTCGACATGGTAGCCGCAGCGTGGTTGGTAAGATCTGAAAATATTCCTTATCGTCTATATGAACTGTCGAGTTATATAGAGATAATGGGGAGGGACTAAGACTAATGGTCGTTAAATAAAAGTGAAAATGAAACGCACGTATTAAAATTCAACAATGGAATAAAAGTGAATTACAGAAAAATTAAAAGTTAGTTAGCAAAACGGAGAAATAAAGAAAAAACGTGGTTAGAAAGACTCAAAGTTTAAAGTGAAAGATAATCAGTTTGGAAAACTGGAAAGTGAAAAATATATGCATGAACAGAAAGTAAAAATTGTTAGCTACCGAAGTGCAAAAAGATTTTTCAAAAATAATCAAAAAAAGAGTGTGATGCAAGTGGATTAAAGTCGGCACGCGAAACACGTGATAGAGTGCGAGTATAGAGCACGTGGCAAATTTATAGGTTATACAGGCGACCATATGAGAAACGAAAAAAAGTCAGTGAAAGGACACGAAAGTGAAATAAAAGGAATTGTTTTCAATACTCAAATAAGAAATTCGGTTCGAAAAGTGTTTTTACAAGAACTAAAGAAAATCATTATTTTGAAAACTGAAGTGTATAAAAATATAAGTGTCAAAGAAATAGAAATGGCTAAGCAAGCTAAAATAGAAGATATCGTGATGCCCATTTTTGATGAAGCAAACTACTCAAGCTGGAGAATTAGATTGATGACACTGCTAGAATACAAGGAGTGCAACGGTCCAGCAATCAGGACAATGACTGATGCAGAAAGGGACAAAGAAGCAGAGTGGAAGAATAATAATGAGTACAATCTCCGATAAACAATTAGAGTATGTTGGTGAATGCACAACTGCTCTCGATATGATGAAAAGATTTGACAAGATGTATACAATTAAATCTACAGCATTACAAATAATATGCAGAGGAAAAATAGAAGATATAAAATTGACAAACTACAACACAGTGGAAGAATTTTTTGTTGAGTTTGAAAAAACTATTAGCGATTTGAAAACAGCTGGTGGAAAGCTGGACGAAACCGAGATGATGAGGTATCTAATCAGAGCACTGCCATCAAGCTACAGTTACATAGGAGACTTCATAGACGTTATCCCAGAAGATCAAAGAACCGTAGACTACGTAAAGTCGAAAATAAAAGAAAAAAATATGACTAATACTGAGTCAGAAAATAGAAGTAACGTGAGTACCTTTGTGTCACAAACGAAAGGTAAATGTTACAATTATGGAAAAACTGGCCACTACAAAAGGGAATGTCGACAATCACAACAGATTAACCGAGGGCGAGGTGTCCAACACAATCAAGGTCAGAGAGGATACCAAAGAGGGTACAACAGAGGTAAACCCTTCAAAGGCCGAGGTCGAGGACGAGGATCAAGTCAACCGAGAGGTGAATCTTCATGCGAGTAACAAAACGACTACTCATCAGATACGTACACAATAGAAGTGTATAATCCGGAGGTAAATCAGGTAAAAGGGTAGGATGAAAATGAAGAACGCGATAATTGTAATGAGATTAATTGGCTCTTAGACAGTGGTTGTACTGACCATATTGTCAACAACGAGAATTATTTATGTACACACATAGAATTAAGAAATCCTATTGATGTTAAATTGCCCGACGGCAAAATTTTGAAAGCAACAAAATTAGGTACAGTTAAAACCGTATTTAAATATTATTATAATAAAGTACAAGTTGAGTTGAAAAACGTTTATTTTGTAGAAGGTATAAAACAGAATTTATTGAGTTTCTCTAAAATAACTGAAAACCATACGATTGTAGCTAGAGAACAAAACGCCAAAATCTATAACAAAGATAGAAAATTAACTGCAGTAGCTATCAAAATTAACGGATTATATAATATGAATAGCTTTTTGTACAATAATAAAAGGAATGATATTTATGCTAATATAGTTAAGGTAACGAATAAGGAGAAATGGCATAGGGTACTTGGTCACGTAAACTTTAAATATTTAAATAAATTAATTAATAATAAACTGGTAGAAGGATTGCCGGATAAAATAGAAAGTACTGAAATGAAATGTGCAAATTGTTTAGAGAGTAAGATGGCTAATGTACCTTTTGAAAACAACAGAACTAAGACGACGGAAATCTTAGAAATAATACATACGGATTTAAACGGTCCTCACAGTACAATCGGGTACGGAGGAGAAAAATATTTTCTTACTTTTATCGATGATTATAGCAAATGCACTAGAATCTTTTGTATTAAAAATAAATCAGAAACAGCAAGTTGCTTGATAGAATTTGTAAATTTAGTTGAAAATAAATTTAATAAAAAAGTAAAGAAATTGCAATGTGATAATGGAAAAGAGTACTGGAATCGCGAAATTTTTGAATTTATTAAGTCTAAAGGAATAGAGTTATTGCCATGTCCACCCTACGTCCATGAATTAAAGGGAGTAGCGGAAAGATATAATAAATCAGAAATGGACATAGGTAGATGTTTAATGAGGGAAGCCAAAATACACAGAAGGTATTGGCCCGAAATAATGAAAACAGTAGCATATCTAAAAAAATCGCACAATTGCAAATACAGCGGAGAATAAAACTCCTTACGAAATATTTTTTGGCAAAAAACCTAATGTTGAACATTTAAAGATTTATGGCAGTCGAGTTTTTGTTAGGGTTCCGGAGTCTCTAAGAAAAAGTAAATGGGACGATAAACCTCAACTGGGAATATTAGTAGGTTATGTTGAAAATGATTACAGAATTTTAGTTAATAATAGAATAATTAATGTTAGACATGTTCAAGTAGTCGACGAAAATACTAAATTAATTTCTTTGGAAAAAATCGATGATCAAAAAGATAGAGATTTGGAAAATAGCAAATCTATAAATGTACAAAATGAAACATACGAAACTGAATCGGAAATAAATAAAAATAATGTAAATGAAAATACAACTAATCCCTTATCTTCTATTTCGACTTTCGAGTCAAATAGAGATAATAAAACAAAGTACGATAATGTTGATGATGAAAATGAAAGTAATGAAAATTTGTCGGTTCCAAGAAAATCTAATAGAAAGAAAAGTCCGGTAAATAGGTACGGAAAGCCAGTAACTCACGTTATTTATGTAAATTATATTGATGCAAATGCACCAAATACATTCGAGGAGGCGATAAACTCCAGCGAATATAAGCAATGGCATATAGCTATGGATTCCGAAATAAAGAGTTTAAAGAAAAATAGCACATGGCAAATTGTTGAAAGACCAAAAGATAAAAAAGTTATTGATGTCAAATGGGTTTATAAAAAGAAAAACAACAATGATTATAAAGCTAGATTAGTTGCCAGAGGATTCCAACAAAAGAAATATGTTGAAAATGTTTATTCACCTGTAGGTAAACTGCAAACGTTGAAAATTTTATTGTCTTACAGTTGTAAAAATAAGTTATTTATAGAACAAATGGATGTTGAGACGGCATTTTTAAATGGTGATGTAAAATCAGAAGTGTACATCAACGAATCGAAAGGTTATGAAACTGGAGACAATAAAGTTTGCAAATTGCAAAAGGCGCTGTATGGTATCAGAGAAAGTCCTAGAGCATGGTATGATTGTTTCGTCGAAAAACGGAATTTTGTAAGAAGTAACTACGATTACTGTCTATTCGAAAATAATACAGGCAAAGATGCAATATATATACTAGTTTTTGTAGATGATCTCTTGATTTGTTGCAAAGACAAAAATAAAATAAACAAAGTAAAAGCAAGTTTAATAGAAAGATTTATAATGAAAGATTTGGGCAAAATTAATCAATATATTGGCATCGATATTGAATACAGTGAAGACAGAGGTAAAATGACTTTAAGTCAAACGAAAATATCGCATCTTTGGCTACAAAATACAACCTTGAAAATGCAAAATTATACGATACTCCAATGAAGAGTAATCTAAAATTAGAACAAGCAAATGAAATAGATGAAAGAATAAAATACAGAAATTTAATCGGCGACTTATTATATATTAGTACAGGCACAAGGCCAGATATAGCATATAGCGTTAATTATTTAAGTCGTTACCAAAGTTGTTAATTATGACCAAAGACACTTTAAATATGCATTGAGAATTTCGAAATACTTATTTAAGACTAAAGATTTAAAGCTAACGTACTATGATAATGTTAACAGCGAAGTATTAGATTGTATGGTAGATTCTGACTATGCAGGAGATAATGTAGATAGAAAATCTTCAACAGGTTTTATATATGAAGGAGCGCGGAAGCACTCCGAAGGCAAGTATAGAAGAAGCCTAAAGGAGTGACCCGTGCTACATATACATTGAAATGGGTGTACGAAAAATTCAATGCGCTTTTGCGTATATTGTGTTAGTTTTTACAATATAACATATCCCTCTTATTCGAAAGCCATTTCATTGCTCAACTCAAATCAAAAGATTTTATTTAAAAATATTATTTCGTTCAAAAGATATAGAGAGCTGAATTTTTTTATGTGCTGTTTCCTTTCCGAACTTTTCTTCTCCTTGTTCAGATATCCGGTTTGCAGCTCTTACGACACTTCCGGTTGTCGTCTATTTTACGCTTGTATATCTATATATATTTATATATATAGTACATATACACACCCGTATCTGGTCGACGCCTAACCTTACATATAACATGTCAGTATTTTTATATACAAATGTTATCATTTAGTGAGTTAGTTAATAATAATATATTTCAAAGATCTCAAGAAATCAACTAATTATGAGAAGAATTATGTGAATCAATCAACGGGGAAAATAACTTTTATTAGTTAGATAAGTACTTATTATATATATATATATACATACAGATACATATACAGATTATATCATTTTGGATTTGATTGGAAAAATATAACCTATATAAGCAGCTGTGAATATCAATGGGCAATAGCAATATGTTATAATCAGATAAGTAGCAAACTTTTATTATAAAGTTATAAATCAATAAAGTTTATAATAAGTATTGTTACTTTGTGAAATCTTGTTTTTATTTTTACAGAGTATATCAGAAAATGTAAGGATTATTACCAAGTAAATCGATCACTGTTAAAAAATAGTTTTTAACAAAAAAGAGTTCATTAATTATTTTTAATTATTCAAGTTCATCGAAAAAGTAGAGTAGGCTAACCGAATCTTCTGTATGTCCATGAGATTCAAGAAATTTTTAAATCTTCAAGTGGATTGCAAAATAACCTATGTAAGTAGCTGTGAATATCAATGGGCAATAGCAATATATTATAATCAGATAAGTAGCAAACTTTTATTATCAAGTTATAAATCAATAAAGTTTATAATAAGTATTGTTACTTTGTGAAACCTTGTTTTTATTTTTACAGAGTATATCAGAAAATATAAGGATATTACCAAGTAAATAGATAATTATTAAAAAATATTTTTTAACAAAGAAGAATTCATTAATTATTATCTTACAGATATTATACCAGAAAAGTTTTTTCGACTCATTTTGAAAATATGGAGATATATGTAATATAGCCAATAATGTTGAGTTCTAATTGTGTACTGTCTGAAAAATCTAATTTTGAATTAGCAAAAATGAACGAGTACCCTGATGACCCTGGTGGTTATTTTATTATTAATGGACAAGAAAAAGTTATTTTAATATAAGAACAGACGCTTAAGAATAGAATAATTTATATTAAAGAAGATAGTAAGAATATAGTGCTACTCAAGAAAAAAAAACCAAACCAATATTATTATGGAAGAGCAGGCGAATACTATTTACGACACAATATTTTTCAAGATGTATCTATATATTCTCAACATGAAAATTTTTCATATGAGATATAATTTTAGAAGAATGTTAAAAATTTGTCTTCATATTTTACAGGGCAAATAGAGTACGTCGATGTCAATGAAGAAAATGACAGTTTCATTGCTTTCAATGAATCACACATAAAACAAACAACAACTAAGAAGTTTATTTAGACAGTATTGAACTCAAAGTACGAAAGAAGTATTATGTTTTGAAGTAAGTTTTTCAAAATAAGAAAAGAAAATTGTGATTTTCTTAGATCGTCCATCTAGTTGAAAATTATATTGATAATAAAAATGTTGTGATTATTAGAAAATGACATCTAATCAGTGTTTTGTGTAATAAATAAAATAAAATACCAATATGATGTGTTGCATGAAGTGCATATATAATCAAATTTTATTGATAACAAATAACATAGTGATTAAAAAATGGCATGTAATCAGTGTTTTGTGTTAAATAAAATAAAATACCGGTATGATGTATTGCATGAAGTGCACATACGAGGGTCATTTGACAAGTACCTAGCCTCACCGCCAGATGGTGCCACTATCGCACCAGAAATACACTACAGTGCAGTATCTTCCTGTAAACGGTTACAGACGAAATTTCAGCCGGATCGGAGTTGTAGTTTATTTTTGAGAGCGTGTGAAAGCAAATGTGTTCGTTGATTTTTGAAAAAATGGAGAAAGAACAATATCGGTCGGTGATTCGATTCTTGTTTTTGGAAGGGAAATCGCGCAGTGAAATTAAAGAACGCTTGGATGCAGTGTATGGGGATGCTTCTCCTTCGATGGCGACCGTTAAATTTTGGTATAACGAGTTTCAACGTGGTCGTACGTCGGTTTTTGATGATCCACGCCCAGGTGCTCCGAAAAGAGCCACTACGGAGGAAAACGTGACAAAAATACACGATATCGTTTTGTCAGACCGCCGATTAAAGGTGCACGAGATAGCTGCGATAGTAGGCATCTCAGAAGAACGCGTGTGGCATATCCTACATGAGATTTTAGGCATGAGGAAGCTGTCAGCAAGGTGGGTGCCGCGTTTGCTGACTGCAGACAACAAGCGCATCCGTATGACCAGTTCAGAGCAGTGTTTGGAGCTGTTTAATCGCAATCCAAAAGAGTTTTTGCGTCGTTACGTGACCGTCGACGAAACATGGATTCACTACTACACTCCAGAGACCAAGGAGCAGTCAAAACAGTGAACCTTACCCGGTGAACCTGCTCCGAAGAAGGCGAAAACGGTCCCGTCGGCCGGAAAGGTGATGGCCACTGTTTTCTGGGATTCTCAAGGTGTGATTTTTATTGACTATCTGGAGAAGGGCAAAACGGTCACAGGACAGTACTACGCCGAACTATTGAGCCGATTTGACGCCGTGTTAGAAGAAAAACGGCCCCATTTGTCTAAAAAGAAAGTGCTTTTCCACCACGATAATGCACCGGCTCACACTTCTGCACTCGCCACGGCTAAATTGGTCGAATTACGCTACGTACTGCTGCCCCATCCACCGTATTCTCCAGATTTGGCTCCGTGCGACTTTTTTTTGTTTCCGAACCTAAAAAATTCGCTCGCCGGGAAGAGATTCCACTCGAATAACGAAATAATCGCCGCCACGGAGGCCTATTTTGCAAACCAAGAGAAAACATTTTTTTCAACGGGGTTAAAAAAATTGGAACACCGCTGGACCAAGTGTATTCAACTAAAAGGAGACTACATTGAAAAATAAATTTTATTTTTTGTAAAATTTTGGTGTTTTCATTTGTAGGCTAGGTACTTATCAAATGACCCTCGTATAATCAAATGTTATAGATAACAAATAACATAGTGATTAAAAAATGGCATCTAATCAGTGTTTTGCGTAATATAAAAAAATAAAATACCGGTAAAATGTGTTGCATGAAGTGTTATATCAAATTTTAAAACTTCTATTTAAAATCAGTTTGAAATGTTTTGAAAATAGCTCAAGTATGTATTAATAAGTAATTACGTGTTATGAGGTTCATAAACTTCATAATACGCTTTTGCATAGAAGAAGATATTGCTGAGTGATACATGAGGTTATAAATATACAATATAATTTTCAGTGTTTTGTGTAATAATAAATAAAATATAGTATGACGTGTTACATGAAGTGTTTATAATCAAATTTTAAAACTTCTATTAAAATCAGTATCAAATGTTTTGAGAATAGAGCAAGTTGTAACAGGATGGCTAGTGGGGGAAAATCCCAACAAGCCATAGGCCAGCGATGCCCTAGAACACGGTGCCGCGGGTGTCAGACTAAGATGACTTGCCCGGGGATCTGTTCCTGGAATCCCGAAAACAATGCGAAGATCGCACACGAACTTCGCTTTCCAACTAATTGGATTGCTGAGTGAAAAGCGCGCGCTCGAAGAGTAAAGCGGGCTCAGATATGAAAACGACCGGCGGAGTCATTTTCGCGCGGAGGCGGCGGTATCACCAAAAAACACAAAAAATAAATACAATTTTCACCTAAAAAAATAAAAAACAATTTTAAAGTTCGAGGGGATTTTTGCGCTCGAGTTTTTACTCGGGCGCACAATCAACTTTATGTTCCTAGAGTGCCTGCCGACTTTCTCTTGTTTTTCTACTAACAGCACGAGCAAAGAAAAAAAAAAATTTTATTTTTCGTCCACTAAAGAATAATTCGTATCGAAAATACGAGAGGAGAAAAAAAAATTTTCAGTCGAGAAAAAAATTAATTAAAAAAATTAATTATCGCTTAAAAAAAAAATTGTTGTCGTTAAAAAAAAATTAATTGTTATTAAAAAAAATTTTTAATTGTTAAAAACAATTACCCACGTACAAAAATTTCGCGATCAAGATCTCTTCTCGTCGGCACTCTAGGTCGAGGGTTATTGGCTATCGCTTGCCTAACCTCTCGACCGCACTCTCGCAACAGCACGGCTGTGTCACGCACACGCACACACGCGCCTACGAGCTGCGGCACGAAGAGCCTTTCTTTGCAGCTTATACTCAGCTACGCTGCTGAGCTTCTTCACGCCAAGCTTCGCCGCGTATCACGTACGCGCCGCGGGTACTTCTCCACCCCCAAAACGTTGTCGCGCCAGTTGTAACAGGATGACTAGTGGGGGAAAATCCCAACAAGCCACAGACCAGCGATGCCCTAGAACACGGTGCCGCGGGTGTCAGACTAAAATGACTTGCCCGGGGAACTGCTCCTAGAATCCCGAAAACAACGCGAAGATCGCACACGAACTTCGCTTTCCAACTAATTGGATCGCTGAGTGAAAAGCGCGCGCTCGAAGAGTAAAGCGCGCGGCCGCTATGCTCAGATATGAAAACGACCGGCGGAGTCGTTTTCCCGCGGAGGCGGCGGTATCCGGGAGAAGGACAGGTTGTAATGAACAATGCGACGAGTAACTAGATATCACCGTATATTAAAATCATTAATACCTACAAGCACAACGCACGTGCTGATTAGAACAAATGAGTTAGTTCGCGCGCGACCGTTAAGATTCAAACGCGCGAACGATACGGCGCGCGGCGAAGCTGATATTCTCGCGCGCGGTGTTAAAGTACGGCGGGCTGACACACACCCGCACGTACACGGCACAGAAAGCTTGCACGGGGCGATTTCCGTGCGAGCCTTTACAATAAACCCGCGAGAGGAGAGTAGAAAACTTACGTTAGGAAGGAACAGCCGATGCACTCGACTCTCTCTCGCTCCCTGTCGCTCGCACAGCAGTTGCGCTCTCTTTCTCTCTCTCTCTTGCTCGTTGTATTGGGTCGGCAGGCGGGCTGGCTGCCGGCTCGTCGCTCGCAGTCTCGTGCAGCTCACGCGGCTCGGGATCGCTCTCTCTCCGTCGGCGCCTCCACTACACTCGCGATAACTATAAAAAGCTAGGACGGCGCAGATGAGGTAACTTTTTAGAGACACACTGGAGAGAAGTTCTCGGCACGATGGCAGACACGAAGATGGCTGCCGTGGCTCCTATAAAGCCGTAGCAGCTTCGCGGGTACGCGACGGGCATATTACGCGTCGCGAGACCGTTCTAATCCGGTCAGGATGCTCGCGCGCTCGGGCCCCCGGTGAGCATGCCTGCTCGGCGCGGGTAATTCGAATCTCGAATTACCTAATTCGCGCACGCGTTACAAAGTGTTTATTGAATAATTATGTGTTATGAGGCTCATCATTTTCATAATAAGTTTTTGCATAGAAGAAAATATTGCTGAATGACATGTGAGGTTATAAATATACAATATAATTTATGATGCCAATTTGAAATATTGGTCTGAGCCTTGGTTTAAAAAGCATCTGACATCTTCAAAAAACTTAGTCGATATCTGTGCTGTGCTGTTGTACATATTCATTCAAGTGCCAATAAAAAGATTATACCTAATGTACATGGAAATACTGAAAAAATTAAAAATGATATGTTATTGTGAAAATTTCAACGAATAAAAGTGTTCAGTTAATCTAATATATGATTTCTCACCATAGCAGACGTCAAAATGTTTCAGAGTTCTTAGTAAATATTTTTCTAGACAAGATTCAGATAATAATTTCAAAAAATTTTATCTATACAAGAATGTCAAGAAAGCTTTTATTCTCGGTGATTCTTAGTTCATAAACTGGTTGCATTTTTAATTTTACAAGATTATGTGTGGCAATGGTGGGTTATTAATTTAAGTAGTTTCAATAATAATTTCAAGAACTTATATCTCTACTACAAAAGAATATCGAGAAAGCTTTTTTTCTCACATTTTACAAGTCGTGTAGCAATGATGGGTTGTTAATACAAGTGGTCTAATCTAATCTACTGAAATCTGTGTTAATCCACCCGGATCCAGCTGGATTTCCCATGTGACATAGATCCAACTGGATTTCCTAGCTGGATATTTTTGACCGGGTTCTAGTGATAATTTGAACAAATCCAAGTGTTGAGAATAATATAATTAATTATTGGCTCATAGTGCCAATAATTAATTGCGAAGCTACAAAAATAATTAATGATATTATCATATAGCAGTCTTATAGTAGAACTAATTTAAGGCTTTAATAATCAATTTCTAGTACCAAAAAATGAAAATACTTATAATATGCTCTGAAAAAAAATTATAAAAATATGAACTAAAAGCTTCGTTTTAAAATCTAATTTGTTCAAAAAAATATCGATCCCTTTAGTATTTATGTAATTTGTCTTCTTAATAATAATCTTTGAAAGTATAAAATAAGGTATGTATATAAGTTTTTCCTGCAAACTGAAAACATAAAAAGAATGATATTTTCATATGACTTTACAATAATTAATAGTATTGCTAAATTATCATCATACCTAAGAATATACGCGTTTGATTATTTCAAAAAGTTTTACTAATGTAATCATTTTTTGAGCTCCTTGAAGAAACATTCATATTTAAAACTTTTGTGAATAACAATACTATCATTTACTACAATGATATTAAAAATATACTATACTATAATAAACCCTCATAGTGTTATTACACTGTGTAATTATTATTTTCTCTTAAAAAGTTGTGAAATATATCTAAAAAACATTTTACAAAAGTTTAAACTAAGACAAGTATTAGTCTGTCCCGCCCTTCCACCCTTTCTCTCTCGCGCTCTCTCTCTTTCTCTCTCTCTTGCCCTCTCCTCTCTCTCCCTCTCTCACAAATTCCGTGAAACTGAGTACCAAAAACTTTAATGAGAACTTAAATATTTTTTTAAAACAATCAACACGTTTTTTAAAAGCTATTTTTTAAGTTCGTTAAATTTAACAACACATTTTGTCTAGTCCTTTTATTTCTTTTAGTCTCATCTATTCAATAAGGACTCTCTACAAAAGGTAATAATTTTTTTCATGACCATATAAACTCTCTCGCTCCTTCTCTTTCCCACCCCACTCTCTCTCCCTCCCTCCCTCTCTCTCAACATCCGTCAACCTCAGTACCAAAAACTTTAATGAGAGCCTAAATATTTTTTTTAAAACAATCAACACGTTTTTTAAAAGATAATTTTTTAAGTACATTCTATAACAACATAATTTGTCTAGTCCTTTTAATTCTTCTACTTTCTTCTATTCAATAAGCACTCTTTACAAATGGTAATAATTTTTTTCATGACTGTACAAATAATAATATTGCTAATATAAAACTTTCTACGAAAGTATAAAATAAGGCAAGAATAGACGTTTTTTCTGGATAATCTATAAAAAACAACACAATTTGTCTAGTCCTTTTATTTCTTCGAATCTCATCTATTCGATAAGCACTCTCTACAAATGATAATAATTTTATTCATGACTATTCAAATAATCTATAAAATATTAATATTTATGATTTTGTAAAAGAAATCAAATAAATACGAATGAAAAAGTCTTTCAATTCTTTGAGTCATTATATGCTGAACAAATTATATGTAAGTAAGTACATTCAAATTGTTCAGTACAAATCAAACAAACGAAAGTTGTGAAATCAATTATCGATAGTCAAGTAATGCAAACAACTCTCGGAAACTACTGTATGACAGTTGTCAGAAATATATTCAAATTTTTTCATCTTTCTGAGCTATACAAATTAAACACAAGAAAGTACTGAAATCAATTTATTGTAGTCAAGTACGGGCCATAAGTTAACTTGACTGACATCATAGAACTTTTCGTATCTAGCGTGTAAAATTAAATTTTACGCCCACGTTGTAACTTCAAAATTATTCAGCCAGCGGGCATAAAATACTACTTAGCGTCCAAGAGGCCCAATAGCTCACATACTGTTACAAAACTTTATAGAACCTACGCACTTTACGCCCATGTGGACAAAATTATTTTAATTATATAACTATAATGCCTTCTCTTTATTTCTAAAATTCATAAGAATTTTTTTAGATATTTACGAAAAGTTAACGCCTATATAAAACAATTACATAGTTACCAACACATCAATATTTTTCATGATTCTTTCTCAATTTTGAACTTTCTATAATATTACGCACCTTGGGAGGAAAAGAGAAGTCTAGAGCTGCGCTAGCAGGGGTGGTCCTCCGCTCTTCCATACGTACTTGGTGGGCCCGACGATTTGCAGTTTACCGGTGGGCTACTTAAATATAGAATACAAAATTTTTGCATACATTCATTAACAATATTTATACCTATAAGTCTACTATAAATAATTACATTGGCTTTAATTTTTAATTGGTACCGTTAAGTACACCATCCCGATATGTGCAGAATCATGATTTATTTTTATTACCCACAATATTTTTCTTTGTCTCCGCCCTTTTTAAAGGAGAATAAAATAAAAAATTCATATAAATTTATAATCTACTTCTAAAGTGCTTTACATTTTACTAACCGTTTTATAAGCAACCTATTGTGTATCATTTTCCGGCGTGTACATATCATATAAGATCTCATATGAGAGTTTCAGGCATCGCATATCTCGTATCAGATCTCATATGCGATGTCATCTGCAATTTTATATATTATGGGATTACATATGAGATCTCATATGATACTTTCAGGCCGGTTTGCACTTTCTATTTAATAACAGAGTGATAGATTCACGGATCAGTAGTTAATATGTAGAAGCAACCCATTTATACATTATGACTGATTTTTAAACATATGAATATTTATATGAAAATGACCATGTCTTACACCTTGAACAGCAAATCGTCGGGCCCGCCAAGTATGTATGGGAGATCGGAGGACCACCCCTGCTAGAGCAGCTCTAGACTTCTCTTTTCCTCCCAAGGTGCGCAATATTATAGAAAGTTCAAAATTGAGAAGGAATACTGAAAAATAGTGATGTGTTGGTAACTATATAATTTTTTTATATAGGCTTTGACTTTTCGTGAATACCTGAAAAAATTCTTATGAATTTTAGAAATAAAAAGAAGGCATTATAGTTATATAATTAAAATAATTTTCGGGCATAAAGTACGTAGGTTCTATAAAGTTTTGTAAGAGTATGTGATCTATTGGGCCTCTTGGGCGCTAAGTAGTATTTTATGCCCGGTGGCTGAATAATTTTGAAGTTACAACATGGGCGTAAAATATAATTTTACACGCTAGATACGAACAGTTCTATTATGTCAGTCAAGTTAACTTATGGCCGGTACTTGACTACAATAAATTGATTTCAGTACTTTCTTGTGTTAAATTTGTATAGCTCAGAAAGATGAACAAATTTGAATATATTTTTGAGAACAGTCATACAGTAGTTTCCGAGAGTTGTTTGCATTACTTGACTATCGATAATTGATTTCACAACTTTCGTTTGTTTGATTTGCAGTGAACAATTTGAATGTACTTACTTACATATAATTTGTTCAGCATACAATGACTCAAAGAATTAAAAGACTTTTTCATTCGTATTTATTTGATTTCTTTTACAAAATTATAAATATTCTTATTTTATAGATTATTTGTACAGTCATGAAAAAAATTATTACCATTTGTAGAGAGTGCTTATTGAATAGATGAGATTCGAAAAAATAAAAGGACTAGATAAATTGTGTTGTTTTTTATAGATTATCCAGAAAAAACGTCTATAATTGCCTTATTTTATACTTTCGTAGAAAGTTTTATATTAGCAATATTATTATTTGTACAGTCATGAAAAAAATTATTACCATTTGTAAAGAGTGCTTATTAAATAGAAGAGAGTAGAAGAATTAAAAAGACTAGACAAATTATGTTGTTATAGAATGTACTTAAAAAATTATCTTTTAAAAAACGTGTTGATTGTTTTAAAAAAACATTTAAGCTCTCATTAAAGTTTTTGGTACTCAGGTTGATGGATATTGAGAGAAACGGAGGGAGAGAGAGTGGGGTGGGAAAGATAAAGAGGGAGAGAGTTTATATAGTCATGAAAAAAATTATTACCATTTGTAGAGAGTCCTTATTGAATAGATGAGATTAAAAGAAATAAAAGGACTAGACAAATTGTGTTGTTAGAATTTAACGGACTTAAAAAGTAGCTTTTAATAAACGTGTTGATTGTTTTAACAAAATATTTAAGCTCTCATTAAAGTTTTTGGTACTCAGTTTCACGGAAGTTGAGAGAGAGTGTGAGAGAGGGGAGGGCAAGAGAGATAGAGAGAGGGCGAGAGAGATAGAGAGAGGGCGAGAGAGAGAGGGAGCGAGAGAGGGAGGGAGGGCGGGAGAGACTAATACTTGTCTTAGTTTAAACTTTTGTAAAATGTTTTTTAGATATATTTCACATCTTTTCAAGAGAAAATAATAATTACACAGTGTGATAACATTATGAGGGTTTATTATAGTATAGTTTGTAATTAGATTATATGGAAATTTAATTTTTTGGATAACGCATAAACAAAGTACAGTAACCAAATGTTCTACGTTTGCAGAATATACTGTTATGTCTGAAGCAGTGACAGAAATCTTGTTAATTAAAAATTTATTATGCGAATCATTTAACGTAAAATTTGATAAACCAATTAAAATGTATGAAGATAACTCAGGCGCAATTGCAATCGCAAAATTTGGTAATTTTACAAAAAATTCAAAGCATATTGAAGTGCAGTATCACTACGTTAATGAAAACTACGAAAATGTCATAATTGACTTTGTGAAGATAGACTCAGAATTTTATCTAGCAGATATGTTAACAAAGAGTTTAGATAAGACGAAGTTTTTGAAAAATAGAAAAGCGGTGAGAGTGATTTGAAATAAAAGAAATCTATTAACGATGTGATACTTGAAAATTACTGTATGACTGAATGAAAGAATGAACATTTAATTATAATGTTGAAAATTCAAGGAGGCGTGTTGGAATATGTGAATGTTTCAATATGCGGCGCGCTGTACGCGAGGATAGGTACAATGGTATACGCGTCTGCCGAGCGACGGCGGTCGAAACACACACACATGCGTGTATCCCCACTCCAGTATGTCTGTATGAGAGTTGCGTGAGACGCAATCGCTGTCTAGTGCACTTAGAATGTTTCTTATTCACTCGCTATTCAACTGGGATGTAAGTCGGACGCGCCGACTAGCGTTTTGCCACCTCAATAAAGACTCTATATTTATCTCTCTCTATTAAATAATTGTTTCTTAATTTACCACAATCCTCAACAGTGACTCGTTTTTATCCACTGCTCAACGATTCAGCGGTTAGTATCAATGGCTACCCGCTCATAAGGCAGGACCGTAACTCGTGGCGGTGGTGTGGCTCTATATATTCGTAACACCTACAAATTTACTGTGCTCGCCACGTCAGACACCATCGGCGCAGGTAAACCTAGCATCATAGAGTACATCATGGTGTATGTAAATATTGGCAATTGCGATCCAATTTTCGTCTCCTTAGTGTATCGACCCGCTGATGTAGCTCTGAAGGCCGACCTGTATCTGGCCTACAATTTGAAGCTTTATGCTGGTGACTGCACTGCCAGAATTATCATGGGGGACTTCAACACGAACCTCCTAATAACATTAAAAGACGACACATTCTTACGCGACTTCACTAGCGAGTTAGTCTTGAAGATAGCCGAGCATGTGCCTAATAACTTCACCACCGTGCCTGGGCGATGGATTGATGCAATTTTTGTTAATACCGACGACACGATCTCAGAAACAGAAAATCGACCGGCACGCTTTCACAACACTCACAACTTAATCAGTGTGATCCTCGACAGGTCAACTCCATCTTTATCTTGCTCATCCTTTTCTTACAGGCCTTACAATAAAATAAACTTCGATGAACTAAATTCATTTCTCAGAGATTGTGATTGGTCGTCGTTCGATTCTGACTCGCTGGATCTGACCCACATGTTAACGAAACTAACGGACAACTTGACTCTTGCCATAGCCTCGTTGGCTCCACTGAAAACGGTTACTTCCAAAAGACGCCAGCCGCAATAGGTCGACAACGAACTGACTGTTCTCTACCGTAAGCGTGATGCTGCCTTGCGGCGTTACAAGCGGCCAGGTGCTAGAAGAGTTCTTCAGACTACGTAGACATGCGACCGACATTAAAAAACAGGCACGGACGAGCTACATACATCAAAGACTTGAAAACGTTATGGATAATAATTGGAACTTTTAGAAGGAGCTGCACAACCTAGAACTTCTCCCCAAGTCATCTGATGATTTGCATATGGCTTTTCCTCGAATGAGCTGAATAACCATTTTGCGTTTGTGTCGTGCTCGTCCTCAGAAAATTCGGATGAATCGGCTGCAGTAATTAACACTGCACCTGAAGAGGATTTTATATTTAAACATGTGTCGATTAATGATGTCATTCTCGCGGTAGTTTATTTTACCTCTCAGGCCAAGGGGGAGGACGGCATTCCACAGACTGTTATTGCAGAGGCTCTTCCGACCATAGGACCTTTGCTCGTCAACATATTTAATACATCACTTGACAATGGTATCTTCCCGGGATCTTGGAAGAAAGCACAGTTATTTCCCTTAAAAAGAAAATCAGCACCCACAACTGCCTCGACAGTACTTCATTGCCGTACTTATGTACAAAATATTAAATTATCGCACACCATCAAGGAACGCGGAAGCGTTCCGAAGGCAAGTATAGAAGAGCCTTAGGACTACCGTGTGATGATATACATTGAAATGGATGTACGAGAAATTTTATGAGCTTATAAACCTATTGCGCTAGTTTTAACTATATAACATATCCCTCTTAATCGAAAGCCATTTCATTGCTCTACTCAAATCAAAAGATTTTATTTAAAAAGATTATCTCATTCAAAAGATATAAGGGACTGAATTTTTTTTTGTCGGCTTTCCGATTTCTTAACTTTCTCCATGGTATTCAGCCTCGCATCCGGTTTTTCCCGACTTCCTGTGACGTCATATATGTTATGTATATATACACACATACAATCACCAGAAATTAATGGCCATGAAGAGTTAAGCAGTGATAATGGCCGTATAATAATAAAGAAAGACAAGAGAAAGAGAAAGATAAAAATATAGATAGAGAGAGAGAGAGAGAAGAAGAGACATAAACATATGTATATTTTTTATTATATACAGTATATATGTTTATTAGTACATAACCTCTCTCTATGTATATACCTCTATATATGTATATACACATACATATAAACATGAACATAATATCTGTGGCTTCCCGGAATAACGACCTAACCCACTTGTACGTGTTTTCGAGAAATCGACGTTTTAAAATTTCTGTCATGACACTTCATATTTAAGATCGAATTGCGCGAGATGAGTCATAACAATGTAGACTTTTACAAAGGTATAAATTACTCGGCTCGGACCTCGGCTTTACCTCGGCTGGGACCTCGGCTTGGACCTCGGCTTTACCTCGGCTCGGACCTCGGCTCCAGCCCCGGATTTGCCGCGGCTCGAGCCGAGGTACAGCCGAGGTGCTGCCGAGGCTAATCCGAGGCACACCCGCGGCTAGCTTCAGGAGAATTCGAGGCTCATCCGAACTGTACCCGAGAAACTCGGGATAAAGCCTTCGGGGTAGCCGAAGATGATTTCTAGGTGGTGCGCTCCGTAGCGTTTTACCTCTAGGTATTGGAACGCATCGAATGCGTGGTCTAGGTCTTCGAGGTGGCCGATGATGGAGTCTAGGTAGTGCGCTCCGTAGTTATTTGTGATTAGATCTCAGGGTGCATCTAATACGTGGTCCAGGTGTTCGGGGTAGCCGATGATGACGTCTAGGTGGTGCGCTTCGTAGTTTTTTACCTCTAGGTATTGTAACGCATCGAATGGGTGGTCTAGGACTTTGGGGTGGCCGATGATGGAGTCTAGGTAGTGCGCTCCGTAGTTTTTTGTGATTAGATCTCAGGGTGCATCTAATACGTGGCCCAGGTGTTCGGGGTAGCCGATGATGATGTCTAGGTGGTGCGCACCGTAGCTTTTTGCATTTATATGTCAGGGCGCATTTTACAGGAAGTCCAGATGTTCGAGGTAGCCGATGACGATGTCTAGGTGGTGCGCTCCGTAGTTTTTTGCATTTAGATGTCAGGGCGAATGTAATAGGAAGTCCAGGTATTCGAGGTAGCCGATGACGATGTCTAGGTGGTGCGCTCCGTAGTTTTTCGCATTTAGATGTCACGGCGCATCTAATAGGAGGTCCAGGTGTTCGGGGTAGCCGAGCATGATGTCTACGTGGTGCGCACCGTAGTTTTTTGCATTTATATGTCAGCGCGCATTTTACAGGAAGTCTCCGTGTTCGAGGTAGCCGATGACGATGTCCAGGTGATGCGCTTCGTAGTTTTTTACCTCTAGGTATTGGAACGCATCGAATTCGTGGTCTAGGTCTTTGGGGTGGCCGATGACGGAGTCTAGGTTGTGCGCTCCGTAGTTTTTGGCGATTAGATCTCAGGGTGCATCTAATACGTGGTCCAGGTGTTCGGGGTAGCCGACGATGATGTCTAGGTGGTGCGCTCCGTAGTTTTTTTCATTTAGATGTCAGGGCGAATGTAATAGGAGGTCCAGGTGTTCGAGGTAGACGATGACGATGTCTAGGTGTTGCGCTCCGTAGTTTTTTGAATTTAGATGACAGGGCGCATGAAATAGTAGGTCCAGGTGTTCGAGGTAGCCTTTGACGAGGTCTAGGTGGTGCGCTCCATAGTAGGTTCATTTTCTTCGACAGTGGTTATTGCATGCAAGATCAGAAGTATATTTGTACTTTAAAATGAAAATATAAATATTCAGATAAGTAGCAAACTTTTATATAGTAGAAAACTGTTATTAATATAATAATAAATATTGTTACTTTGTGAAATTTTGTTTTTATTTTTACAGTGTATCAGAACGTATGAATCATATGGATAAGAGGATCTTGATTGAATAGTTTATAAGTAGAACTGTTAACAAATACATAAATTACACGTCTGCTAAATTTAAAAAAACCACAAGACATTCTATAGAAAAAGCAGCTTAAAAGAACATTCGAATTTAAAACTTTTGTTAATACCAATACTACTATTTAATAATGATATTAAAAATATACTGTAATAAACTGTCATAACGTCATCACATTATGTAATTATTAACTGTACAAATAATAATATTGTTGATATAAAACTTTCTGCGAAGTTATAAAATAAGGCAAGTACAGACATTTTTTCTGTATAATCTACTCTCCCACCGTATCTTCTCCCCTCTCTCTCGCCCTCTATTTCTCCCGCTCTCTTCCCTCTCTCTTTCTGTCTGAACCTCCATCAAACTCTGTACCAAAAACTTTAATAAGGCTTTAACATTTTTTTTTTTAAATAATCAACACGTTTTAAAAAAAAATTTTTATTTACGTTTTAACAACACAATTTATCTAGTCCTTTAATTTCTTCTAATCTCATCTATTTAATAAGCACTCTCTACAAATGGTAATAATTTTTTTCATGACTGTAGAAATAAAAACTTTCTATAAAAATAAAAAGAATTATGTTTTTTTTTCATATGATTTTACAATTAATAATATTGTTAATTTATCATCATACCTAAGAAAATACATGTTTGATTAAATTATTTCAAAAAATTTAACTAATATAATCATTTTATAGAGCTCCTTAAAGAAAAATTTGACTGTTTCTTCAAATTTAAAACTTTTATGAATAACAATACAGCCATTTAATAATGATATTAAAAATATACTATAATAAACTCTCATAACGTTATCACATTATGTAATTATTATTTTCTCTTAAAAAGTTGTGAAATCTATCTAAAAAAACATATTACAAAAGTTTAAACTAAGGCAAGTACCTATTAGTCTCTCTCCCACCCTATCTCTCCCTCCCTCTCTTTTCGGGCTCTCTCTCTCTCTCTTTCACACTCTCTCTCTCTCTCTCTCTCTCTCTCTCTCTCTCTCTCTCTCTCTCTCTCTCCGGCTCTCTCTCTATCTCTCCCTCTCTCTCAACATCCTGCAAACTGAGTACCAAAAACTTTAATGAGTGCTTAAATATTTTTTTAGAAGAATCAACACGTTTTTTAAAAGCTAATATTTTAATGAAACTTTCAACGAAAGTATAAAATAAGGCAAGTATAGACGTTTTTTCTGGATAATCTATAAAAAACAACACAATTTATCTAGTCCTTTTATTTCTTCGAATCTCATCTATTCAATAAATACTCACTACAAATGGTAATAATTTTTTTCATGACTGTACAAATAATCTATAAAATAATAATATTAATTATTTTGTAAAAGAAATCAAATAAATACGAATGAAAAAGTCTTCTAATTCTTTGAGTCATTGTATGCTGAACAAATTAAATTATATGTAAGTACATTCAAAAAATTGTTCACTGCCAATCAAATAAATGAAAGTTGTGAAATCAATTATCGATAGTCAAGTAATGCAAACAACTCTCGGAAACTACTGTATGACTGTTCTCAGAAATATATTCAAATTTGTTCATCTTTCTGAGCAATAGAAATTAAACACAAGAAAGTACTGAAATCAATTTATTGTAGTCAAGTACCGGCCATAAGTTAACTTGACTGACATAGTAGAACTTTTCGTATCTAGCGTGTAAAATTACATTGTACGCCCACGTTGTAACTTCAAAATTATTCAGCCAGCGGGCATAAAATACTACTTAGCGCCCAAGAGATCCAATAGCTTACAGACTCTTACAAAACTTTATAGAACCTACGCACTTTACGCCCGTGTGGGCGAAAATTATTTTAATTATATAACTATAATGCCTTCTCTTTATTTCTAAAATTCATAAGAATTTTTTTAGATATTTACGAAAAGTCAAAGCCTATATAAAAAAATTACATATTTACCACCACATCACTATTTTTCATGATTCTTTCTCAATTTTGAACTTTCTATAATATTACGCACCATGGGAGTAAAAGTGAAGTCTAGAGCTGCTCTACCAGGGGTGGTCCTCCGATCTCCCATACATACTTGGTGGGCCCGACGATTTGCAGTTTACCGGTGGGCTACTTAAATGTAGAATACAAAATTTTTGCATGAATTCATTAACAATATTTATACCTATAAGTCTACTATAAATAATTACATTGGCTTTAATTTTTAATTGGTACCTTTAAGTACATCCCTATATGTGCAGAATCATGATTTACTTTTATTACCCACAATATTTTTCTTTGTGTCAGTCCTTTTTAAACGAGAATAAAATAAAAAATTCATATAAATTTATAGTCTACTTAAAAGTGCTTTACATTTTACTAACCGTTTTATAAGCAACCTATTGTGTATCCTTTTCCCGCGTGTAAATATCATATCAGATCTCATATGAGAATTTCAGGCATCGCATATCTCGTATCAGATCTCATATGCGATTTCATCTGCAATTTTATATATTATGGGATTACATATGAGATCTCATATGATACTTTCAAGCGGGTTTGCTTTTTCTATTTAGAAACAGAGTGATAGATTCACGGATCAGTAGCTAATATCTAGAAGCAACCCATTTATATACATTATATCTGATCTTTAAACATATGAATAGTTATATGAAAATGACCATGTCTTACACCTTGAACTGCAAATCGTCGGGCCCGCCAAGTATGTATGGGAGATCGGAGGACCACCCCTGGTAGAGCAGCTCTAGACTTCTCTTTTCCTCCCATGGTGCGTAATATTATAGAAAGTTCAAAAGTGAGAAAGAATCATGATAAATAGTGATGTGTTGGTAAATATGTAATTTTTTTATATAGGCTTTGACTTTTCGTAAATATCTAAAAAAATTCTTATGAATTTTAGAAATAAAGAGAAGGCATTATAGTTATATAATTAAAATAATTTTCGCCCACACGGGCGTAAAGTGCGTAGGTTCTATAAAGTTTTGTAAGAGTCTATAAGCTATTGGACCTCTTGGGCGCTAAGTAGTATTTTATGCCCGCTGGCTGAATAATTTTGAAGTTACAACGTGGGCGTACAATGTAATTTTACACGCTAGATACGAAAAGTTCTACTATGTCAGTCAAGTTAACTTATGGCCGGTACTTGACTACAATAAATTGATTTCAGTACTTTCTTGTGTTTAATTTCTATTGCTCAGAAAGATGAACAAATTTGAATATATTTCTGAGAACAGTCATACAGTAGTTTCCGAGAGTTGTTTGCATTACTTGACTATCGATAATTGATTTCACAACTTTCGTTTATTTGATTTGCAGTGAACAATTTTTTGAATGTACTTACATATAATTTAATTTGTTCAGCATACAATGACTCAAAGAATTAAAAGACTTTTTCATTCGTATTTATTTGATTTCTTTTACAAAATAATTAATATTATTATTTTATAGATTATTTGTACAGTCATGAAAAAAATTATTACCATTTGTAGTGAGTATTTATTGAATAGATGAGATTCGAAGAAATAAAAGGACTAGATAAATTGTGTTGTTTTTTATAGATTATCCAGAAAAAACGTCTATACTTGCCTTATTTTATACTTTCGTTGAAAGTTTCATTAAAATATTAGCTTTTAAAAAACGTGTTGATTCTTCTAAAAAAATATTTAAGCACTCATTAAAGTTTTTGGTACTCAGTTTGCAGGATGTTGAGAGAGAGGGAGAGATAGAGAGAGAGCCGGAGAGAGAGAGAGAGAGAGAGAGAGAGAGAGAGAGAGAGAGAGAGAGAGAGAGTGAAAGAGAGAGAGAGAGAGAGGCCGAAAAGAGAGGGAGGGAGAGATAGGGTGGGAGAGTGACTAATAGGTACTTGCCTTAGTTTAAACTTTTGTAATATATTTTTTTAGATAGATTTCACAACTTTTTAAGAGAAAATAATAATTACATAATGTGATAACGTTATGAGAGTTTATTATAGTATATTTTTAATATCATTATTAAATGGCTGTATTGTTATTCATAAAAGTTTTAAATTTGAAGAAACAGTCAAATTTTTCTTTAAGGAGCTCTATAAAATGATTATATTAGTTAAATTTTTTGAAATAATTTAATCAAACATGTATTTTCTTAGGTATGATGATAAATTAACAATATTATTAATTGTAAAATCATATGAAAAAAAAACATAATTCTTTTTATTTTTATAGAAAGTTTTTATTTCTACAGTCATGAAAAAAATTATTACCATTTGTAGAGAGTGCTTATTAAATAGATGAGATTAGAAGAAATTAAAGGACTAGATAAATTGTGTTGTTAAAACGTAAATAAAAATTTTTTTTTTAAAACGTATTGATTATTTAAAAAAAAAAATGTTAAAGCCTTATTAAAGTTTTTGGTACAGAGTTTGACGGAGGTTCAGATAGAAAGAGAGAGGGAAGTGAGCGGGAGAAATAGAGGGCGAGAGAGAGGGGAGAAGATACGGTGGGAGAGTAGATTATACAGAAAAAATGTCTGTACTTGCCTTATTTTATAACTTCGCAGAAAGTTTTATATCAACAATATTATTATTTGTACAGTTAATAATTACATAACGTGATGACGTTATGACAGTTTATTACAGTATATTTTTAATATCATTATTAAATAGTAGTATTGGTATTAACAAAAGTTTTAAATTCGAATGTTCTTTTAAGCTGCTTTTTCTATAGAATGTCTTGTGGTTTTTTTAAATTTGGCAGACGTGTAATTTATGTATTTGTTAACAGTTCTACTTATAAACTATTCAATCAAGATCCTCTTATCCATATGATTCATACGTTCTGATACACTGTAAAAATAAAAACAAAATTTCACAAAGTAACAATATTTATTATTATATTAATAACAGTTTTCTACTATATAAAAGTTTGCTACTTATCTGAATATTTATATTTTCATTTTAAAGTACAAATATACTTCTGATCTTGCATGCAATAACCACTGTCGAAGAAAATGAACCTACTATGGAGCGCACCACCTAGACCACGTCAAAGGCTACCTCGAACACCTGGACCTACTATTTCATGCGCCCTGACATCTAAATTCAAAAAACTACGGAGCGCAACACCTAGACATCGTCATCGTCTACCTCGAACACCTGGACCTCCTATTACATTCGCCCTGACATCTAAATGAAAAAAATTGTATTTACATCAAATTTTTGAAAAGCGCCAGTTGAGTCGGCCTGTTAGAGGAGCCACGGGGGATCTTATAATTCCACAGGTGTACATTAAGGATGGCAAGCAATCTTTTCGTGCCCAAGGTGTACAGCAGTGGAATTCTCTTCCAGGGAACATAAAATACCTACTCAGTCTAAGTCGCTTTAAAACAGCTCTCTTTGAGCATCTATTATCCTTGGACTGATGTTTCTTTAACGGCGTACTGTGATATACTTTTATTATTTATCTATTAACTTATTTACTTTTGTACATAATTTTGTCTTGTGTATAAATTTAATTTGTGTAAATATTTGACTCCTTGTATATATTTGATCAACCTACGTAAGATTGATGATTCCTGACTATTTCTAGTCTATAATGTATTGACAGTTAAATTAATTTTAATGCCTACTATCGTATCGACTAAGCAGCTATGCAAATTTTGTAGTACTTGTAATCTCGATGCTAATGTTGAAATATGTAGACCTTCTGTATCTTTTTAGGCAGAGACCTAGGATAAAGTTTATAATAATAATAACAAATATGTGGCCGCGTTTTGCGCGTTGTTTGGGGCATAGTGATGTGGTGGAGTGTTGTTGTTAGGGTTGCAGAAGTCTGTGTTGAAGTTTGGTGGGTTAATGTTGTATGGTTGCAGGTTGGGATTGGGGGAGTTGTTGTTCGGTGTATTATAATACTGTTCTCCCTGATTAATTGTTTGTTGGGGTGGTGTGAAATATATGCTGTTGGCGTTGTGATCGGTGCCACGATAATTACTCCGGCCTCTACCATGTGTACCTCTCCTACCGCCTCGATAATTACTATTGACATAATTGCCTTGGTAATCACTATTTGTTGATGGTTTGTATGTAGGGTGTTGTTGTGTATTTCCCGGTGTATTGTTTAATTGTGACGCGATTTGACTACTTATTGTACCCTTAATCGATTCTTTTAATTTTCCCATTTTGCGTGCTATAATTTTGATTAGTTCATCTATGGTGGGTACTTCTACACGGAAAAAAAAATTTGAGCTGCAGGGACACAAAACTAAACGTGTTCACGCAGCACAGGTACTGGTGCTGTTTCGGACCCAGGTTTTGCCGCGTCAAGGCTGCGGTACAGCGAACCGCGACATTTGTTATTGCCTTTCGAGCACGCTCGAAGGTCGTGTGTGTGTGTGCGTGTGCGCGTTTCCGTGTGTGAGTGCGCGTGTGTGTGTGCGTGTGTGAGTGCGTGTGCGCGTGCGAGCGCGTGTGTGTATGTGTGTGCATGTGTGTGTGTGAGCGCGCGCGTATGCGTGTGTGCGCACGCGCGTGTATGTATGTGTGCGCGCGTGCCCGCTCGCGTGTGTGTATGTGTGTGCGCGTGTGCGCGCACGTGTGTATGTGTGTGTGTGTGTGTGTGTGTGCAGGCGCTCACGCGCACACGCGCTTACGTGCACACGTGCACGCGCACACACGCACAAACACACATGACCTTCGAGCGTGCTCGAAAGGCAATATCAAATGCCGAGTTTCGCTGTATCGCAGCCTTTATGCGGCAAAACTTTGGTTCCGAAACGACACCAGTACCTGTGCTGCGTGAACACGTTTAGTTTTGTATCCTGCAGCTCAAATTTTTTTTCCGTGTAGAAGTACCCACCATAGATGAATATATCAAAATTATAGCACGTAAAATGGGAAAATTAAAAGAATCGATTAAGGGTACATGTTTGAGAATTCCATAATTTATAATAAGGACATGCTGTGAGTGTTTACAAAATTAATTGAGAGCCAAACACTTCAGTCAATTAAACTATAATATATTCAAATAACTATAAAATATAAATTACTATTACATATGTCGATAAAAGGTATTATAAAAATTGAACAAAATGTGTGTCTAACTGTTACAATAAATAGTTGAGTTACCTGACGGGTCTAACCGGACGAGTTACGCTAGATATTCGTTAAAGCTGAAGATCGAACACATCGAGTTCACAGCTCTGGTGGATCCAGACGCCACGCGTACGATACTAGGCACAAACGGAGCAGAAATCGTGAACGAATTAAACGCAAAAGTCACGCCATCCACGACGACACATGCCGTTATCGCCAACGGCGAAAACATAGCGGTAACAGGCGAGCTTAGAAATCTCGAATCTACGGAAACACATTGAAATAATCGTGATACCAAGTATTCCGACCGATTGCATTCTTGGGCTAGATGTCATACGATCATTCGGTATGAAAATGGACGCACAGTGCGACACTTATACGCTGGCAGACCTCACGGATAAGAAGAAAATCCCGTTTGAACTTTGGTCTGTTGAGGCAGGCAACAAATTGAATATAGCTAGCTGTGGCCTCAGCCAAATAACAGATGAAAAACAAGGGGAAATAAACAAATTAATAGAGGAATTATTACCGCGAGAAATTACAACGTGCAAATATTTACCGACAACGGATTTAATATAACACGAAATTAAATTATTATACAACGCTAGACCGGTAAATGAAGGATACTATCCAGTATCTGAGAAACTATAACAAATAATGCACGCGGAATTAGAAAAATTAAGAGACGCAGGTATAGTTGAAAAATCACGCAGCCCGTGGAATAGCCCAGCCGTGGTGATCAAAAAGCCAAACGGAAAAATGCGATATCGGAAAAAGGCGCATACCCAACACCTTATATGAACGTCATTTTAAACAAACGTAAACGCGCAAAATTCATATCAATAATAGACTTAAAAAACGCAAACCATCAAATAAAATTAAAACCCGAATCGTGACCAATTACCGCGTTCACAATACCAGAACGCGGCCACTGGCAGTTTACACGTTTACCGATGGGACTACGTGGAGCAGGCGCGACTTTTCAAAGATTACTAAAGGAAATAATCGGAGAATTAGAGCCATATGCATACAATTACTTAGACGATATTGTACTAGCAACCGAAACTTTTGAAGAGCATATGCAATTGCTCAGAATTTAATACTTAAAATCAAAAACTCGAGGCTAGCGATAAATCGCGATAAAAGTAAATTCTGCTGCAACAACGTAAAATTTTTGGGGTTTAAAGTAAACGAACGTGGGCTAACGATCGATCCGGACAAAACGAAAGCGATCCCATAATACCCGAAACCAAAAACCCTGAGACAGCTGCGCAGGTTTTTTGGGAATGTCCTTTTGGTATAGAAGATTCATTAAAGATTATGCAAAAATAGCGGATCCGTTAAATAGATTAACTAAGAAAGATGAAAATTTCGCGTGTGCAGGGCGCTGCAGTCTCCCCCCGATTCAGAGCCACGCTCCAAATCATTCATCGTCGACCCCGTCATCAGCCAGAGACACTGGAGAACGCAGTACTGGCGATTCAACGGACAGCTAGCGGCGCAGACAGGGAGCGAGCTGAGCGGACGTCTCCATGTCCAGATAGCCAGCGACCGACGCAACACGGTCTCGCGACTGCAGAATCTGTAAGTGCACGACACTAACGCGCTGGCTGAAGGTGAGTCGGCCGGTGTTGTAAGCCGACTCACCGACGGGGCGATTTCTCTTTCTCTTTCACCGCCTATGTAGACCGCGATCGCGAGAGCGCGTATGTACAAGCGCGTCACTGACGCGCCTTGCCTCAAGGGCACCGCTTCTCCGCGCCCCAGGAAAGCGACATGATTATAATTGAGCGATAAACGCGATGCGGCGCACGATAGTATAAGGCCCAACGGGTCAATATAGCATCTAAGAAGTTAATAATAATTCACGTTTAACTAGAGGCTTGCCTTGTCTCATTAGCATTCCCCGATGACGACAACGGCTCACGATACCCCTTTTCAGCTCGGCCAAATGGAACGAGACACGGACGCCCACATAATATCCGCCGTAGCAGCGGACTCATGCCCTCACCAGAGCAGCCCGACGATCGTCCGCCACGAGCCCATGCGAGCGGGCTCCCGCGTTTTGCGACGCAACTGTCTCGCGCCCTGTACTCCGATCTGGGGAGAGTACGTAGTTACATGCAGCAGTAAGTTGGGATAACTAGCTAGAGCGCGCGAGGCAACCACGTTATAAGCCATTAAATCCTGAGCCCATCTACCTAACCTACCGACGGGGTTCTTTATCTTTAGTAACCATTGCAGCGCGCTGTGGTCCGTTATTACTGTCAATGTAGTACCTTCTACATACGGTCTAAATTTTTCGATTGCCCATTTTATTATTTAATTTTATTTTTATTTATTAAATTTATTTCTAGACTAGCCAGAAAAATGCATAGATACATGGAGAATGGGAGCAGTGCTCAGAGTATGTAGCAGATATCACAGTAAATATTGCAATAGCATATCAGTAACAAATATATACAAAGTGGCACTTATCAAAATCACGTTAAGCCGCTTAGTCAAAATTAGTGAGTATACTTAGGATTACTTGCAATTAAAATCATAGTGCTTCATTGGTGAAGTAATGTCGAAATACGATGTATAAGCCATGTCGAAAATGGTGTGTACAAGATAGGTCAGAATACAATTAAAAAAGTCATATGGACTAGGATAAGTTGCGTATTCACTAGAAGAAGTAGAGATAATGAATCTCAGTCAAACGATAATATATAACCAATTTGATAAACAATTTGATTCGAAAGGAAGTCACATGATTACTCCGTTTTATGCCACAAATATACCTGATACAAGTATTCTGTAGTCTCTGCAGTCTGATTTTTTGTTCCATTGTGGCGTCAATTATGATAGTGGAACAGTAGTCCATAAGAGGAAAAATTAATGATTGAATAAGACGACGACGATGTGGTTTAGTGATGCAGGATCGGAAAAAACACAGGGGATACATGGCCCCATTGACTTTTTCACTAAGATTATCTGAGTATGGTTTCCAGGAAAGAGTCCGATCCAGCACCACTCCGAGCGTCACGATCGTCTCAGTAAAGAGGATGACGGTTCCTGGGCCAAGTTTGACCCCAAGCAGCCCCATCTTTGCAATGCTCTTAAATGTGCCTTTGGAAGCGAAGTAAATTGCTTGAGTTTGCTTACATTCAACCTTAGTCCGGATTTCATCGCCAGATTCCAGTCAGAAACGGCCATGGCAGCGGTTGATAGCAACGCGATGCCATTAACAACCTCGTCGTAGGATACTTGTGTGTGTATTTGTAGGTCATCAGCGTAGAGTAAGTGCTTTCTGTTACTGCCTCCGAATAGGTACTGAATATCGTTGATGAATAGACAAGATAGCAAGGGCCCTAGCACGAATCCCTGTGGAACACCGAGATTGGTCCTGACTCAATCTGAGGTGCCATTTTTATATGCCACTCGTTATTTCCTGTCTATTAACCTTCTCGCTCCGGGGATTTTTCCTTTAAAATTGACCTCGCATTTTAGCTGAATTTCATGACTTAAGTGAATGAACTTTTTATGACAAGTCGCCACACGGAGTGCTGGTCCATATATAGACCAGTCCTGGAGCGAAAACGTTAAATATGAGTGTATCCAACAGAGTGCCGAGCGGGACAGATCCATGCTGATCAGTTTACGTAGCAGTGCCATCAGTTAGATGGAGTCAAAAGCCTTGCTGAAATCAAACAACAGTACTACAGTCACTAATCTTTTGTCACAGCTAGATCTGATGACCTTCGTCAACTTCAGTAATGCAGTCGCCGTGCTGTGATTTTTTCTGAAGCCCGTTTGCAACGGATCGAGAATATTTTTTTTCAATAATGAACTCTGTTAATTGATCATGGGCAAATTTCTCCAGGGCCTTGGAGAGAAAGGACAGAAGAGCAATCGGGCGGAATTCAGATGGAGATGATGACGCCAATTTCTTTTTGAGGGAAACCAACTGCGCTTTCTTCCAAGTTTCCGGGAAAACCCCCGTGTCAAGTGACGAATTGAAGATGTTGGCGAGAAGCGGGCCGATAGTATGAAGAGCCTTAGCAACAACACTCTGAGGTATCCCTTCCTCCCTCTTAGTCTGCGAGGTACAATGTGCGACCACGAGAATGACATCATTAAGAGAAATTTGGTTAAAAGAAAAGCACTCAGTAGGCGCTCGAGCTACTGATTTAGTCGCATCGTCTACTAATTCAGAGGGGGAGCATCAGATGGTCGTGAAGTGATTGATGAGCTCGTCAAACAAGAACCTATGTAGACCGTCAGACGACTTGGGCAATAGCCCAAAACTACGTAGTTCTTTGAAAAGTTTCCGTTGTTGTCAAGGGTCTTCTTCAGACGCTCATGTATGTAAGTAGTTCGTGCCCATTCAGTCTCATTTGTTGCTTCTCTGCGGAGCTTACAAAATTCATCCAGAAAGGTACGAGTTTCTGTCCTTTTGTACCGCCTGAGGGCAGCGTCGCGTTTGTGGTAGAGGTAAAGTAGGTCGCTGTCTATTCATGGAGGTCTGCGTCATTTGGATGAAACTGTTTTAGGTGGTGCTAATGTATCTATTGCTGAAGTGAGGTTATCTATTAATTTTGTCAACATTTCCATCAGTTCTGGTGCATCACAATCGACCGGCAACCAGCCACAACTCATCAAAACAGCGTTGAGATCATTAGCATTGATTTTCGCAAATGCCCTGTAAGTATAAGACTCACAGAGCGTTGATGGTATCGATCTTTCCAGGGAGTTACTGTAATGAAGTTATGAAGGTTGGGTATGGCACCGGTCAATTTGTTTTCTCGATGATTGTGTCGTTGCTCTCCACAAAAATGGCGTTAATCCAAGTGGCAGGCGAGATCGCAAAGTGAGTGGGTCCATGATCGACTATCTTCATGGCTAACTTGTTAGTAAGGTCATGTATGTATGTCCGGTCATTCGATAGTAAGTTAGAGTTGAAGTCGCCCATAATAATTTTACTGTTATAATCTCCTGCGAATAATTTAAGACGGTTAACGAAGCTTAAATTATTATTAAAGGGCACATCTGGTGGACGATATACAACAGAAATTAAGATGGGATCTTTATTGACATTGCCGATTTGCACTGATCCCATGATATATTCAATGACCCCAGGATTATCAGGAGCCAATCAGATGAAGCAAGCAGCGTAAGTTTATATGTGTTTATTATATAAAGGACGACTCCACGTTCCTGTGTGTTACGGTCCTATCTCATAAGCGAGTAGTCATTTATCATAACCGATGAATTGTCGATCAGTGGATCTAAGCGTGTCTCCGCAATCCCGAATTGTCATTAGAGTACAGCCGGACTTTCCCAATATGTTTCTTAAGAGAGCACGCATTGAGAAAAGCCGCCCTTAGCCCTTTCACAGAGTGCGCACGCGCGATTTTATTGCAAGGCATCCTTTTCGGTGGTACTATATACGAGTTCGTTTTTATATAATGCCCTGCTCGCGAACGCGATTACCCTCTCTTGCTCGTAAACTACTTGAGTTATTACCGCGTCGAATCTGGTGTCACACGCGTCTCTTCGAATGCAGAATTCCGCGTTGGGATCGGCCCTGTGTAATACTGACGCGTTTGCAATCAGCTTTTTAATTTCTTCGAACGCGTTGTCTTGCACGGTTCTCCACGCGAATTTTTCATCTTTCTTGGTTAATTTATTTAGCGGATCTGCTATTTTTGCATAGTCTTTAATGAATCTCCTGTACCAGGAGGACATTCCCAAAAACCTGCGCAGCTGTCGCAGTGTCTTTAGTTTCGGGTATCTCATGATCGTTTTCGTTTTACCGGATCGATCATTTACCCGTGTTCGTTAACTTTAAACCCCAAAAATTTTACTTCATTGCAACAAAATTGACATTTCTCTCGATTTATTGTTAGTCCTGAATTTTCGGTTTTAAGGATTAAATTTCTGAGTAATTGCATATGCTCTTCAAAAATTGTGATCGCTAATAAAATATCGTTTAAGTAACTGTATGCATATGGCTCTAGTTCTTCAATTCTTTCCTCTAGCAATCTTTGAAAGGTCACTCCGGCGCCGTTTAATCCTATCGGTAACCATGTAAACTGATAGTGGCACGTCTTGGTATTGTAAACCCAGTGATTGGTCGCGATTCAGGTTTTAATTTTATTTGGTGGTACGTGCTTTTTATGTCTATTGTTGATATGAATTTCGCGTGTTTTAATTAGTTTAATATGACGTACATATACGGTGTCAGGTATGCCTCTTTTGCTTCCTCCTAGAGGAAGCTTTGTGATAGTAAAAAAAAAAGTTTGTGAGATAATGTCTTAGGAATGTTGTATAGAAAATTTGGAATCGAAATACACCATTTTTAGAAAATGTCCGTATGGATGTGTGTGTGTGTGTGTGTGTGTATGTATGTCCGTATACTCTGATATCTCATGATCTACTCAACCGATTTTAACGAGAGAGTGATCATTTTTTCAGATTTTGCTTCAACAATTGGGGTCAATATTTTATTTTTGTCAAAATCGATTTTTTTGTTTTTTATCGCCATTTTCAAATTTTCAAAATTTTTATTTTCAATTTTTTTTATATTTAGAACAAATATTATTTATATACGATAAATTCTCTGTATGCAGAATAAAATTTTCTACAATTTAAAAAAAAAAAAAGCCGTTAGCTAAATTTCGTCATAAGTTATTCATGAAAACGTCATTTTTAGTAAATAGGTTATATTTCAAAATTAAAAAAAGATATTAACATGAATATTTTTTTGGTTATAAAGAATACTGAGTACTATAACTTACTAAATTTTTAGGTTTTTTTATTCATTATTTTTGGAGAAAAAAATAATTTATAAAAAAAGTGTTTTTTTTTGTCGTTCAATAACTAGAGTAAAATTGACTTAATCAGTTTGAAATTTTTTTAGTGGAACATTTTGTATCACAATCGATTGAGTTCTTTGGTCAAAAGGATTGTTCCATAAATTTCGGAGATAATTGAGGTTAAAATTTTTTTCACTTTTTTTTAAATCGTAATTTCTCGAGAACGGCTTTATGTATTTGAATCGGGTGGACGGCATTCGAAAGAGAATTTCAAGACCTATATTTTCTAAAAAAAATTATTTGTCTAGCTATTACGGTTCTTTTGTTATTAATAAAAACGTAAACATTGAAAAATAAAAAAAATGAGTTTGGTATGTCCAACTATTGCGGGAGTAAAAATTGACTTAAGCGCTTCAAAATTCCTCGTAGAGGTGGATTTTGGATAGTTTTCGGTCGAGTTATTCGGGCAAAATGATTGGTCCTTAAATTTCAAAGATATTTAAAAAAATTTCAAGTTAATATTTTCCATAAAATTTTCCCAATTTTTTTTAAATGTATTGAGGATGGCTTTATGTATCTGAATGTGATGGGTAGCATTTGAAAGAGAATTAAAATATTAATATTTTCTAATATTTTGATATCGCATTTACCGCTTTTAAGTCAATACACATTTTGTGCGTCCCGTTTGGCTTTTTGATCATCACGGCTGGGTTATTTCACAGGCTGCGTGACTTTTCAACTATACCTGCCTCTCTTCATTTTTCTAATTCCGCGTGCATTATTTGTTCTAATTTTTCAGATACTGGGTAGTAGCTTTCTTTTACCGATGTAGAGCTGTATAATAATTTAATTTCGTGTTCTACTAGATCCATTGTCGGTAAATGTTTGCACGTTGGAATTTCTCGCGGTAATAATTCGTCTATCAGTTCGTTTATTTCCCCTTGTTTCTCATTTGTGATTTGGCTAAGGCCGCAACCAGCTATATTTACTTTGTTGCCACCAAAGATCAAACGCAATTTCCTTCTCGTCTGTAAGATCTGCGAGTGTATAAGTATCGTGCTGTGTATTTATTTTCATGCCGAATGAACGTATAACATCTAGGCTTAGAATGCAATCGGTCGGAATGCCTGGTATCACAATTATTCGAACGCGTTTTTGTACATTCGCGATTTCGAGCGGGACATTAACCTCGCCTGTTACCGATACGTTTTCGCCATTGGCTACTACGGCGTGTTTCGTCGCGGATGGCGTGACCTTCGCTTTTAATTCGTTTACGCTTTGTGCTCCTTTTATACCTAATATTATGCACGCGACGCCTGCATCGACCAGAACTACGAGCTCGATGTGTTCGATTCTTAGCTTTAACCAAAACCTAGGGTAACTTGTTGGGTTTACCGCATCCGCTAACTCGATTTTACTTTTGCCTGATCAGGTTTTATTCCGCTTGGCATGATCACTTTTTATCTCTTCCTCGCTAATATTTGAGATCTGTGGGGAGTTTGACGGTATGACGGTCCCGTTTACACCATCGGTGAGGATTTTCCCGGGTTGTTGTCAATATTCGCGCTGTGTGTGGTGCTTTGTTGTTGGGCGGATTGGTTTTCATTTGGTTGTAGCGTGTTGTAATTGCGTTCGCGTTGTGTCGATGGTAGTTCGGTTTATAATTGCGACCCCTGTATCCGCCTCAGTGGTAATTGTTTTCGTTTTGCGCGTTATTTGGTGTCTTTTGGGGCGGAGTGTTTGTGTATGGCGCGGTGTTTTGTGCGTTGTATTATGTATTTTGGGGCGGATTATTTGTATATGACGCGGTGGATTGCGCGTTGTACTGTGTATTCTGAGGTGGTGTATATACGTATGGCGCGGTATATGGCGCATTGTAGTACGGCGTGTTCCAATTTATTGGGGCGATATTATTATTATTATATGCTGGTGGATTAAAGTTGAATGCGTTGTTATCGGGTGTATTGTAAAGGTGTCCACCTTGGTTGCTTGCTTGTTGAGGGCCCGTGTAATATGGTCCGTTTGCGTTATTATTCGCGCCTCTGTAATTACCGCGGCCTCCACCGTTTTCTCCTCTATTGCCTCCTCTATAATTGTTGAGAAAACAAAAATTTCAAAATGTGATTGTTAGATCGTACAGGGGCGCTGGCGAAGCGTGAGAAGAATTTGTAAGACCGAGCGCGAAGGGTCAGTTGAGCTTGGACTCACGAACAGAGAACAGCTCCCCGTAAACACGACGCACAAACATGTAAAAGAACAAACATCCTATTTAATTGAAACAAATCTTACGTTAATACATCTTTACTGTTATATTTTACTCTTTGGTGTATTATTTATTTGCAAACCCTGACTCTGTACACTACCGTTCCTATTGACTGTAACATTTTGGCGACCATGACAGATCGCGTAGTGGTTTTCTGTGCAAATGAGATTAAAAACTGTGCTGTACAAAAATGGAGTTGATCAAATGAGTGCGTACTGGATATAGAAGCGCGTTTACGAAAACGTTAAATGATCGGAATTCATTACTGACTGCTGAAGACAAGGACAATGAGCAAGTTCAAATCACATTTGAGATACTGCAAGAGAAAATGGCGGAGCTGAACGAGAACTCGGCGAAAGTACTAGATGCCGTGATTACTGGAGAAAATGCAGAAGCAGCCTTCAATACTGAAAGTGCAGCAACAGGCGAGTACAAAAAGAGATATCTGTTGGCAAAGAAGAAAGTAGCAGATCTGTTAAAGCCACCTGAAACTCCTCCACCATCAGTTACACAGCAGCATGTGAATAACGCTATAGTTCCTGGAAACGAAAAAAAGACATTGAAACTCCCAAAAATAGAAATCACAAAATTCTCGGGAAATATTCGTGATTGGTTTCAATTCTGGAATCAATTTCGAAAAATTCACGGGAATCCCGAAATCGATAATGAAGACAAATTTCAGCATTTAATACAATGTATGGTGAGTGGTTCACGGGCTTTTGAAATTGTTAGTAGTTTTCCGCCTACGAGGGAAAATTACGATCGAGTCATAACAAGTTTGACTAATTGATTCGAGAGGCCAGAATTGCAAGTGGAAGTGTAAGTACGGGAGCTCTTGAGTCTCGTTCTGAGTAACGCTTTTTGCGGAAAAGAAAAAACGTCGCTCGCGTCTCTGTACGATAAACTTGAAACGCACATATGGGCGCTCGAGTCGCTCGGCGTGACTACAGAAAAGTGCGCAGCCATGTTGCTTCCGCTGGTTGAGAGTGCCCTCCCTGAAGAAGCGCTGCGCACTTGGCAACGTTCCGCGAAAGCAGTCGAGTCGAAAGAAATTAAAGACCGGCTCGCTAACCTCTTAAAATTCGTTGGCGACGAAAATGAAGAGCGCATTAATATGGCAATCGCAGGTTTTTCGCTAAACAAGGACAGCGAGAAGAGCAAGCCGTCGCATGAGAAGGTTAAAAATGTACGTGTCCTACCCACGGCTACCGAACTGTTGTCGACTAAACATGAGAGACAAACCGAGTGTATTTTCTGTAAAGATTGTCATGAAAGTCACGACTGCGGTAAACTTTCATCATAACATTTATTTTTAGTCGTTCTGATGCGTGAATTAGACAAAAAATGATTAATCCAAGCTATCATTCTAACAATTTTTTCATAACGCGAAAAATAATAACAGTAGTGCGCAGATACATCAGAACAACTTTGTTTAATAAACTATTAGTTTTTATCGCTGATTTCTTCAACTCACTATCAACCTCATGCTCTTCCACTTGGAAGGCATTAGGAAGCCACTGATCTTGCGACTTTTTGAGACATTCTGGGCCCTCCCACCATGACGACTCAACTAGCTGCAAGGGGCTGCACCCTCTTGAGGGTAAATCTGCCGGGTTTTGATTACCTGGTACATATCGCCACGTTGCTGTTCAAGTTAGTTGTCTTATTTCTTGCACCCTATTCCATACAAACGTATTCCATTGAGATTCTCGATTTATCCAAGACAATACAGTGGTAGAGTCAAACCAATAAATAATTTCTGGATCTGAAAAGTTTAAAGCGCTGATTAGAGAAACAGACAGGCGGGCAGTTATAACCGCAGCTAGTAGTTCGAGCCGTGGAATCGTTGTTTCTTTTGTAGGCGCTATACGTGATTTTGCACCAATCATCTGAACCTCTATCATCTGATCTACTTTTACTCGAGTAAATACTGCTGTAGCATAGGTAAGTCCACTTGCGTCAGAGAATGCATGGAAACTTACATGAGCGTTTTCACTTATATTACCTAGCCGTCGTGGTATTTTGATATCTTCAAGAGCAGGCAGATCCTTTAACCATTTTAAAAATTGCAATCTTACGTCATCGCTTACCGCGTCGTACCAATCGACGTTTTCTCGCCAGGCCTCTTGCAGTGAAAGATTCGGGCACAGCATGGCAGGACACGTAAAACCTATGGGATCGAAGACACGCTGGGCCATTGACAGCATCAAGCGTTTTGTACACTTATCTACTAAAAAATTACAAGCAAATGAGATATTGACAGATAATGTATCTAATCTTTTATTCCATATAATTCCGAGAACGCTCGTCGCGCAGTTATCTCCATCACCGGTATATTGCCCCCCCCCCCTCTTAACTCAAAATTGGCTGTTTGTAAAACGCGAGATGCCTCATTTAAAAATCGTTGCTGCTCTTCAGCAGAGGCTATGCTAGTAACGCAATTATCAGAGTAAAAGCATTCTTTTGGGTTTTCAATAGTTTCACGACATACATCGACTTTAAATTCTCCGTCTAAAATTCTGTTGAGAGTAAAAATGGACTACATATTACGCCGAAAACAACTCGTGTATGCCGAAACTCTATAATTTGATCGTCTCTTTTCCATAGAAAACCTAAGTAATCTCTTTCTTTCGGAGCTAAACTAATTTGCAAAAATGCTTTTTTAATGTCCGCGATTACTCCTATTTCTTTCTCGCGGAACCTCAGCAAAATGGAAGGAATTAGCTCGATTAAGTTAGGACCCTTTTCCAGACATTGATTAAGCGACGGATAATTCTTTTCGCGCGCGGACGCGTCAAATACGGGCCGTATCTTAGTTGTTCTACTACTCAACTTGACCACCGGACGATGCGGTAAATAGTGCGCAAAATTAACGCATTCATCTCGCGGCACGCGTTCAATAATACCGTCCATTTCCCACTCGCCAAAAACATCGTCACATTCAATCAGGAGCCCGTTTCGCTTTACATTATTCAAAGTGCTCTCTAAGCTATGCGTAGCCTAAATCTTGTTTGTTGAGAGCGGTGCGTTATCTGAGATCCACGGAAGCATCACCTCGTAGTGACCTTGTTCGTTGATCAACGTAGTCTCGTTGAACCGCTGTTCGACGGCTAGTTCTTTCTCCCGCTTAGTCTTACGTTGGGCTGGGTCTTCAATTCCGAGAATGTCGAGACTCTTATATAATCGAGGAGTTTACGCAGTACAGTCCATCCTAAATCGCCGGTGTCTGTGAAAAAAAAATTTGTGCTCAAACACTATGAAAAAAAACACGGAATCCTAAAAGGCTATGAAAAGAATTTTTTTATGTAATGCCGTAAAAACAAACACATGCACATAAAACACCGTGAAGAAGAACACCCGTGCGTAAGACGCCGTGAAAAAAAACACACGTGCGTAAGACGCCGTGAAGAAAAACACCCGTGCGTAAGACATAGCGTTAATTTACATAGTATTTTTTTTCATAGCATTGCTACGGTATGTGTTTTTTTTCACGGCATCTCGAGAGCAAGGGTTTTCTTTTACAGCGTTAGTCCATACAATACTTTTTTTCATGGCGTTCTCATCAAACTGTTTTTTTTCACAGCACTTAAAGAGAGGGTTTTTTTTTCACACCAGTTTTGGGCGTGTTTTTTTTCACAGACACCGGCGAAATGCGTTTGAATAGCAGTCAGTCCATTTTGCAGATTATGTTTTCTTCCAGTGCACAGCTTGCGTGCTACATCCGCTCCGATTAGTAGATCAATGGGTTCGTCCTTTTCTCCAACATCAGATAAGAAAATTCCTCTACTTTTCAGCTCTCCAATCCAATCAGTAGTCCTTATAGAGGAACTACCATTGCAGATAGTATCCTGGTCCATCACACGGAAATTGCACGCGTAATCGCCAATACATGTTTATAGAGTTAAAACTGCTAATGGTGAATTAACACGTCCCATTCAGCTATTGTATCCATTAGAATTAGACTGTCCGATTTCAAGTGATATAGATCACGTTTCTAAAGATATGATGTTAGATAAAGTTTATAAAATAAGAGATCAATGTAGAATAAATTTATTACCGTAAAGGAAATGTGTTAACAAAATGTCGCTACCAACGGAAAACGAATCTTGCCATATGTAACTCGAAGCGGTCGTATAGTTAAGAAAAATGTTGTTAAAGACTTGCAATAAATTTTCTTATCTTTTGTGTATTGAGCCCTGCAAGCTCAAGGTGGGAGAATGTTGAGAAAAGGAAAATTTCAAAATGCTACCGTTAGATCGTACGAGGACGCTGGTGAAGCGCGAGAAGAATTTATAGGACCGAACGCGAAGGGTCAGTTGAGCTTGGACTCGCGAACAGAGAACAGCTCCCCGTAAACGCGACGCACAAACCTGTAAAAGAACAATCATCCCATTTAACTGTAACAAATCTCTCGCTAATACATCTTTACTGTTATATTTTACTCTTTGGTATATTATTTATTTGCAAACCCTGACTCTGTACACTACCGTTTCTATTGATTGTAACAATAGTTGTTGTAGTTTTTCCCTCTATAGTTACTGTTCGTTTGTTGTGTATGTATCGGGGGTTGTTGCGTGTGATCCGGCGTACTATTTAATTGTGACACAATTTGGTCGTTTATGGTTCCCTTGATCGATTCTTTCAATTTTCCTATCTCGCGTGCTATAATTTTGGTTAGTTCGTCCATTGTGGGTACTTCTGCTGACGCGGTTTTAGTTTGATTTGTTCTGACCGATTATATGCATTTTGTTTGCCCGCATCGAATGCGCGTCCTAATTTTATCGCTTGTTTTGTGAATATTTCCATGTTCACGTCTAAATACGGGCGCATCAATGGTAAATATTCTGGTCTCATGTTTATGCACTGAAAAGGGAGCGGTTGAGGATTTCTACCGAAAGGTATACAAAGTATCATGCGAGTCAGCATTCCCGTCGTCTTTGCAACGGCATAATTTCTCCTCCTCTTTCGGGTGAAAAATTGCCCCGAACGGCGCACTTGCTAAACCGACAGTAGGGCAAAAAAGCAGATAACGTACCGCAACAGGGTGCACGTATTGTAGTCGAATTGTTCGCGCATAAGTGAAAATATTTTTAAACAATGGACCAATTTTTTACGTATTTCAATCTGCGCGACCAAGTAAATTGTCTTTTTTACATTGGAAATAGGGCATGTACAATCATAACATACATTATTATTTTTTTAATTTTCATGCAATGGAGAATAGTATAGTACCAACTATTTTGAAAAATGTCCAGTTTGTTTACATAATATTATTGACAAGTTTGGTTTTTACAAAAGGCATAACAGTAAAAACTAGCCCTGTCATCATTGCAGAGGTTGTAGAGCAAGATAAGAGTATTATAGAAGCAAATAATGATATTAGGTGATTTTTGTAGTTTTTATTTCTTATTCTTTTTTATTGAGGCTTTTTATAAAAAAATGATTAAAAATATTATCTAGTGAAATTGTTGGAATTAGTTAATGAGTGAAGTTTCAAATAATTATATTATACGGTGGTGTAAATTTGAAAGTATACAAATTTAGAAAACAGGGTTGAATACTCAAATGTTTAATTGATGTATACGGAGTCTGGTTGAGTTGATACATTGAAGTATTCAGTACGTCCATTATGCAATGTTTTATTAATATCGAAGTCAAACATACAAAGGTCGATGACTTAAATGCTTAATTAACATGGTGTGGGTTTGGTGATTGCATTATTTGAAACTATTCAACATGTCTGAAACAATTATTTTACTAATGTAACATACAAGGTTTGAACACTTCAATTAATGAATTGATGTATATCGAGTGTGACTTTAGTGAATGTATTGTGTATAAACATCTTGCAATGAATTTAAAAATATTTTTCATGACTATTTTTAAAGTTTTTAATTTAAAGTTTCGTTTTCATACTAGTTTGCTAATTAAAATTTTAATAATGCATTTTAATAATTCAAAATAAATTTTTACGTAACCGTGTGTCAGATTTGCTCTGGCGTTCTCGGTTATTTCCGATCGCGGTTGATCTACGAGGGTCATTTGACAAGTACCTAGCCTCACCACCAGATGGTGCCACTATCGCACCAGAAATACACTACAGTGCAGTATCTTCCTGTAAACGGTTACAGACGAAATTTCAGCCGGATCGGAGTTGTAGTTTATTTTTGAGAGCGTGTGAAAGCAAATGTGTCCGTTGATTTTTGAAAAAATGGAGAAAGAACAATATCGGTCGGTGATTCGATTCTTGTTTTTGGAAGGGAAATCGCGCAGTGAAATTAAAGAACGCTTGGATGCAGTATATGGGGATGCTTCTCCTTCGATGGCGACCGTTAAATTTTGGTATAACGAGTTTCAACGTGGTCGTACGTCGGTTTTTGATGATCCACGCCCAGGTGCTCCGAAAAGAGCCACTACGGAGGAAAACGTGACAAAAATACACGATATCGTTTTGTCAGACCGCCGATTAAAGGTGCACGAGATAGCTGCGATAGTAGGCATCTCAGAAGAACGCGTGTGGCATATCCTACATGAGATTTTAGGCATGAGGAAGCTGTCAGCAAGGTGGGTGCCGCGTTTGCTGACTGCAGACAACAAGCGCATCCGTGTGACCAGTTCAGAGCAGTGTTTGGAGCTGTTTAATCGCAATCCAAAAGAGTTTTTGCGTCGTTACGTGACCGTCGACGAAACATGGTTCATTACTACACTCCAGAGACCAAGGAGCAGTCAAAACAGTGGACCTTACCCGGTGAACCTGCTCCGAAGAAGGCGAAGACGGTCCCGTCGGCCGGAAAGGTGATGGCCACTGTTTTCTGGGATTCTCAAGGTGTGATTTTTATTGACTATCTGGAGAAGGGCAAAACGGTCACAGGACAGTACTACGCCGAACTATTGAGCCGATTTGACGCCGTGTTAGAAGAAAAACGGCCCCATTTGTCTAAAAAGAAAGTGCTTTTCCACCACGATAATGCACCGGCTCACACTTCTGCACGCGCCACGGCTAAATTGGTCGAATTACGCTACGAACTGCTGCCCCATCCACCGTATTCTCCAGATTTGGCTCCGTGCGACTTTTTTTTGTTTCCAAACCTAAAAAATTCGCTCGCCGGGAAGAGATTCCACTCCAATAACGAAATAATCGCCGCCACGGAGGCCTATTTTGCAAACCAAGAGAAAACATTTTTTTCAACGGGGTTAAAAAAATTGGAACACCGCTGGACCAAGTGTATTCAACTAAAAGGAGACAACATTGAAAAATAAATTTTATTTTTTGTAAAATTTTGGTGTTTTCATTTGTAGGCTAGGTACTTATCAAATGACCCTCGTATTATACTTACTGTTTGACTTTGCAGGACCTCGTCTATAATTTCCTGTTCATCCTCTTCTGAGGGTATTGTTGCGTAATAATGCACGACCTCTTCCGGTATCTTAATACTTTGACCGGCCCCAATATCTACTTCGATCATTTTTATCGTTCTCGTGGTGCTATTTGTTCATCTGATATTCGCGTTTACTAGATCATCTGCTATGCTTTGATTATTGGATTGATCCGAATTTAATACTGAGGAATTGTATTCTATCCTGTGTTTTCACATTGTTACGTACGCTGTGACGCTTTTCGGATATACGCCTAAGGGGTGAGATATCACGGGCTGTTCTGTCGTTTTGTACTGGGCTATCCAGTTGTTTAGAGCTGTTTCGCGATTTTCTTTTATTCGCTCGACTGTCAGTTCATCTGTGTCTTCCCCGATTCTTGCGTCGCTCACGTAATCTTCCTCCGTGTTCACGTTATTTATTAAACGCCTTAATAGCGCTAATCTTTCCGCTTTCGATCCATATTTGTCTAGCCGTAGTTTGTCTAGCGTCAAATCTAACTCGTCGTCGTTTACTGCGTTTATGAATTCATCAACCTGTATGTCCCTTAATCTATCTATACCTCCCGCCATTTTATTTTATTTTGCGCGCCGGTTTTATTAGTATTTCGCGTTTTTATGTTTCTTATCGCTCGCGCTTTTACACGGGGGTTTTTATTTTACTGTAGTTTTCTGGACTTTGATAAGACCTTTAAAAAGAAATACTGGTTATGCTTTCCTGTTATCCCCAATATTTCAAGTAATTTTATACCACTTTAACCTCAAAATCGCAGCTTTGATATGATTTTTCGGCGCTCGTGGTATAAAATACCGTTCGAAACTAGTGCGTAAGTCGATTATTTAGGTGGTGTGACTTTTTCGCACTCGCTTCACTCGTGCAAGAAGTCACACCAGCTAAATAATCGACTTCCCCACCCGTCTCGAAATGTACTATTCTAATATTCAATTTTAATACTATTTTTCTTTTTAGTTGCTTTGTCCCGCTATTTAACGGGACCCCAATTCGAGCTAATATGGAAAATATTACAATATAACATGTTGGAGAAAGTTTTATTCGAAGTATTATTCTTGATTGCGAATATTCACTACGTTTCTATCTATTACTACTAATCCTCTGTTTATATGATCGCCTTAGCGCTTGTGTTGATGTCGCTGACGCTTTTGTGAGCGAGCCAACTATTCTTTGCATATCTCGTTTATCTTGTCTTCGAATATTCTCAATTCAATTTGATTCGAATCTTTTTTTTTGTATTATTGCGTATTGTATTTGGCTTTCGCACTAACAATGATTCGCGATTTTTATTTAGTATTAGTGATTTTCGCGATTTATAGCGTTAGTTTTGTTAGTAATATATTAAATAAACTTATAATTACTATGCGTTATAACTAGTGTTCTTGTATTGCTTAATTTCATTATTATGTTTTTATTACTAACGCTATAAATTGCGGTTTTCTTTCGCTAATAATTACGTTCGCTCGCTTTGCCTAATATCGATTCACCTATTTATTTTCTTTGGGATGATTTTATTCTAACTAAATTATTTTCTTTTTTAGATGTAATGATTCTAATGGCAACTCCAATATATATAATTGAATAGTGAAGCGAATGGCCACGCTGTCTAGTGGTAAAGGAAAGACAGGAAAGATAGATATACTGGTAAAAAAAAAACGATATCCTTGTCAAAAAAGTTAAAGTGTTTCGTCCCACGTTACTAGAGCGGGCTCATCAGTGAGGCTCTAGCAACGCTTATCAGGGATTTTTTTTCAAAGAGATATCGTTTCTTTAATACCTGATTCTTAGTTGAAAGGATAGGCAAGGATATGTCTCTAATTTTCATCCTTTCGCATCTTTCCTGTCTTTCCTTTACCACTAGGCAGCTGGGCCATTTGCTTCACTATTCAATTATATGTATTAGAGCTGACATTACAATCATTACATCTATAACGTTGGGCCAATCTTACATGATAAGCTGCTATTGCCTATTTCGTACCTATACTACTAAATGGAGCACCCAAATCCACTAGTAGAATTACCATCTCTACTGCTTATAAGCCCGTAAAGTCATCCGATGGCCCGGTGTCTGATGAGGGTTGATAGAGCATCACTGATGAGTTCACTCTAGTAACCTGAGACGAAACACTTTAACTTTTTTGAAAAAGACATCGTTTCTTTTTTACCTGATCCTTAGTTAAAAGGATAGGCAACGATTTGTCTCTAATTTTTATTATTTCCCATCTTTCCAGTCTTTCCTTTACCACTAGGCAGCGGGGCCATTCGCTTCACTATTCAATTTTCTTATTGTTAACTTACCATTTGTTGGGAGCCATTGTGATGCGCCCGTACTCCTAACTATATAATTTTACTCTACCATTGTTCTCTTTTATTTAATTAACCTAACTTTGGCACGGTGACGTGGTTATCAAGCGCGGAGTTTCGTGCTGACTAAACTTACTGTGGTTTCTCTAACCACGCATCTCCCCAGATCGGAGTGCTGTGCGCTGACGTACACATCCAAAAGATGCAGGCGACCGCTCGTGTGACTCGTGCTCAGACGATCGTCTGGCTGCTCAAGGCTGGGGCGTGAGTCCGTTATGGCAGCCGATTATACCTCGACGACTGCAGTTCGCTTGTTCAGACGGCGAATCGGCTCTGAAATGGTTCCGCGAAATATGGGAGATCTCGGGGGCGGAAACACTCATGCAAATGAGCGTAGGCGAGGTAAATACATTATAATGTGTTTATTATCTCTAAGGGTACATTATCCGGGCACCCACTGGTGCACCGCCGCGCCTGTTGTGCATGGATTGTGCGCATGAATCGGTCCGCAAGGAGCAAGCAGACCGGACAATACGCACTATCGGCGTAATTCGGTGCCCTTGCAATCGCGCCTGAGAGGGAGACGGAGAGACATACAGGGCAACTCACGAGTTGTCGTACAGAACGGATGATCCGCGATCCGTCGGCGTTTACAGGGCGCGCTGACTCACGTCTTGCTGGCGTGTCATGGTTGCGCGACGGCAGCTGCTACGGGGCTGACGTCCTTGCGTGCTTGGCCCAAGTTCCGCTGCTCCAATCGACGCTGCGGTTCGGTGGAGCTCACCGTTCTCCAAGCCGTTATGGCTTTCGATCGACGCTGTCTGCTGCATCGGGACTGGCTCTCATCTATTCTCTCTTCGATCCCGGTTCTGCCTGTCCTCACGGCCATGTCGAGCTTCCACTCTGGCCATGGCTCAGCTGCTCCGTTGGCATTGGGTTTCGTCCCAGATCAGGACGGTCGAACTCCCCGACGTCGGCCACCTGCGCGTCTAGCGTACACAGGATGTTTCCTTCAAGAGACTCAGCTAGTACCCTCGAGAGGACAAGGTCACCGCGTTACGTTAGCGTCGCGAAGCGAGCGATCATGGCCGGCGATACTGGCGTAAGCCGTAGGCCTCTCTCGCGAGAAGCTCGCTACTCTGAGTCCCATCGTCAACTACTCCCAAATTGCTTTGTTCGACCTTTCTCGCATTCTCTCTCCTTCTCCTTCTCTCTCTCTCTCACTCTCTATTTCTCTCTGAGTATTTATCTATTCGGTGATTTTGCGATGTGCTGCTCGCAACTTGTTTCAAATCCGTCTCGCGTGCGGTGTGTGTGCGTGTGTATGTATGTGTCTTTGATAACGCGTGTATGCGGAGACGTATTTCCGTCACAACTTGTTTTCGAGAAAAAAATTGTTTTAGAAGAAAAGGATATTTTCTTTCGTCTTCGATAGCAGGAGTAAAAGGCACTGAATCGCTCTGAAATTCGGCACAGAGGTAGCTTTTTATATCCAAGAGTCAAGTTCGTTGCCCAGAAAAATCTGCTGAAATCGGCTGAAATGTTTTTCAAACTATTTTCTAATAGTTGTTTCTACAAGGATATTTTATTATCGACTTTAAATTTGAATCACTTATAAAACTTAACTTGTACACTATTTAACAAAAATTTAAAGTGTTTATCTTTACTTATTTTCGATACAAAAATTATTTAAAAAAAAAATATGTTTCTTTCGTCTTCGATAACAGGAGTGAAAGGAACTGAATGGCTTTGAAATTTGGCAGAGAGGTAGCTTTTTTATATTCAGGAGTCAATTTCCTTACCAAAAAAATTCGACTATCACGACCAAAGATATTTGAGGTCGAAATTCTTTTCAAAATATTTTCTAATGGCTGTTTCTAAAAGGATATTTTATTTATCGACCTCAATTTAAACACAGTTATTAAACTCAACTAGTACACCATTTAGCTAAAATTTAAAGTGTTTATCTTAACTTGGTTTAGAGAAAAAAAGGAAATTTTCTTTGGTCTTCGATAATAACAGCAAAAGGCACTGAATAGCGTTTTCTAAGAGAATATTTTATTTTTCTGCTTCAAATTTTAATCACTTATTACTTTTATCTAGTACACAATTTAGCTCAAATTTCAAGAGATTATTTTCACTTGATTTTGAGAAAAAAATTATTTTGGTAAATTTATCGTTTGGTCTTCTCGTATTTAAATTTCTCTTCGTTAATTACTTTGTTCAACATCTTAGCATAATTTATATACTCTTTTTTCCGGAATTCGGAAGTAGGATTGTATTCCACAAGGTTTATAATGTCTTTTTGAAACTCCGTGCGAAAAGTTCGATTTCTCGCACGCTGCGTTAAACGATGCGTGCAAAAATCTCACTTCTCGCACGTCGTTTCAAAAAATGCGGTTCGACACTTGTGTGAGAAGTTGATTTTCTCCTCGTGTGACCTTTTCACCCTCGCTTCGCTCGGATGCAAACAGTCACACGAGGGGAAAATCAAATCCTCGCACTAGTATCGAAATGTACTATTATAGTAGTACACGAGATCATGATAGCGCTAGTAATTCAATTTTTATTCGGAAATTTATTTTTCAATTTTTTTTAGTAGCGGAAATATGATACAGTTATTTATCATGTCAATTAATGTATCTACTGAATGATTAGAATCCTGCATAGACAATATTGAGTACCAGCTTGAATTATTTGCAGCACGTTTTAACTTATTGTAATTAATTGATTTTCAATTTGTCTTGTTCGGCAGTTTTATTTCTAATTTATCCATAGTTACAAATGGAGGGTAGTGTTCATTGAATGGATTCGTTAATTTAAATGAATTAATATTTACATTGTTAGTTTTGATGTAGAAATTGTCGATGCAGGTACCACCTTCATTATCAGATAAAGTCCTTGTGATTCCAGAAAAGTAAATTTATGTTCAAAGAGATCATTTAATAATTCTTGTTTAATAAGCTTATCTGATAGTTCAGGCTTACTAAGATTTTCACCTAATCTGTCTCCTGTTAAAATCACCAATTATTCAATCTTAGTATTTAATTGATCTCTGAGTTAAATAGTTATATAAACGACCTGAAGATACGTATATTGTCGACTACTTTAATTTCAGTATATTCAAATATTTCCTCCTTTATATACATCATTAACTTCATCTGCTCTGTTTATTTTACTCGCACTGTAATAACTTTTGTATTGCGATATCTTATACAATGGTGAATTCGCACATTTCAAGATTCTGTACATATAATGTCACTTGCCCTTAAGCCAGACGCTCAATAAAAGTTTCAAGTTTTTCAAAGTTTGCTTTTATACTTCTAATATTTACACACAGAATCAAATTCTTATTTTTATTGATACTCTTATTCTGTGTTTATAGGTTATCAAAAACTTGTTCCTTTTTAGGAATGACTTCAATGTTAATAAGATCTTGATCCATGATGAGTTGGTGTTACCTTTTTTACCATATTCACGTTGATTGTCTCTAATAGCCGTAGTAACGATATTTATCTACTTTACCAAGATGCCTCGGTATAGCAGGTTTACTAATGTAGTCGGTAGTATCTATAGATTTCTTCTGTATCTTGGCTTACAGGATTTTACATAAATGGCTGTCCATGGTCATGTGTTTAGTATCGTAGTTAGTATGGTATTTTTTTTTGTGTAACAGCAATTTATGTACTTGTTTTCACTATCACAACTGCAGTTTATTGTTTTATGTTGGCCAGCACATTTTAGATATCTACAGTCGTTTTTGAATTTGGTCCCACTATGCCCAAATCTTCCGCAATTTCGGCAGGGAACAACATTTATTATGACAAAGACTTTACAGTTTTGATATGCCAAGAAGATTCTGTTTTTATGTACCTTGATATACAGTACTGCTGTTAATAGTTCATTTTTCTCATTAGTATATGAATCTAGAATTAGACATTTCATGTAAAATTATGAAATTTCTCACATTAATGCCTTCTTCAAGTGTTCTGTTGTCTATATTTTCAAAATTATCTATACCAATTATTCTGACTTTGGCATTAGCGACTGTTTTTTTGTGTATTTCGCAAATTTTTGGTAATTTCTCGATAAGTATTTTCACTGCTTCGTTCACACTTTCTTCATTTAAACATCTTGCTACTAATTCGTCGTTGCTTGTCTTAATTATCTTCGTGGTTTGGATCGTTTTTTTCTTTGATTAAGTAGTGGGATACTAAGCATTCTGTTTTATCTATATTTGCTTTTTTTTAATTAATATTTTAGGCACACGTTTAATTTTAGGTTTGGCGTTCGCTATTGTTTTTGCAAAAGTATTATTTTTCATAGCTGGCGTAGTGTTTTTATTGGCTTCACTTAGTTCTTTTAGCAGTTGATTTTTTTCTTGTAGTTCCTCATTGAATTCTTTTAGCAAAGCATATATTATATAATTTTAAGGATTTAATTTCCGTTCGATCTTTATATATTGTTGTATCGTGAGTTCTACTTTCATTCTCTATTTCACATATAATTTGTTTCTTAATGTCTTCTTCTTGTCTTGATTTAATTCGGGCAATCAGTATTCGAAATCCATTAGTTAGAGTATTTTTTTGTTCCTACTTTGGAGTTTAGGATATTCATATGATCCGGGCAGATCATTAAGGGGGCTAGACACCTTTTTTCTCTGAAATAAGAAGTCACATTTTAATACATAAATGTAAACTAATTATTTCATACTTTTTACATATAAAAGTGGGTATATTTACCTTACCTTAAAACTTTCTCCGATGGGCCTTTAATATGGTCCAGAACCATAGTCATCGATGAAACAAGTTTTTTCACCATCCGTAAGCTTTGAAATTTTCCTGTGGATGGATTGACTCCAGATTTGAACTAAATTACTCCTGAATAGTATAATTCTCATATGAGTGTAGGGATTTAGGATTAAATGTCGGAAAAAATTTTTACATCAGAAAAATTATGAAAAAATATAAAAAATTTAAAAAAATTAAAAAAAAAACTCTTGAAAAACAGCACAATTTTGTTTTTCCTCATTAGATCAAAAATCCCTACACTCATATGAGAATTATACTATTCAGGAGTAATTTAGTTCAAATCTGAAGTCAATCCATCCACAGGAAAATTTCAAAGCTTACGGATAGTGAAAAAACTTGTTTCATCGATGACTATGGTTCTGGACCATATAAAAGGCCCATCGGAGAAAGTTTTAAGGTAAGGTAAATATACCCACTTTTATATGTAAAAAGTATGAAATAATTAGTTTACATATATGTATTAAAATGTGACTTCTTATTTCAGAGAAAAAAGGTGTCTAGCCCCCTTAACACATCACTTAAAACTTTCGTATTATTCAATGTGAGAAAATCACAGCGGTTATATATACTTTTTTGAAACTGCGTGCGAGAAGTTCGATTTCTCGCATGCTGCGTTAAACGATGCGTGCAAAAATCTCATTTCTCGCACGTCGTGTCAAAAAATACGGTTCGACACTTGTGTGAGAAGTTGATTTTCTCCTCGTGTGACCTTTTCACCCTCGCTTCGCTCGGGTGCAAACAGTCACACGAGGGGAAAATCAAATCCTCGCACTAGTATCGAAATGTACTATTACAAATTAAGTACACGACCGCGCCAACTTTTGAGGTTGTATTGCACTTATAATAAACGTTTTTGGAGAGCGCAATCGGCGAGCCTCCACCACCATCTTACATGAGTTTTTTATATATTGCGCGATATAAAGAAGAAAAATCAGGTTCAACAGATGTTAAGACGCTAAAATGCATAGTTGTTGTAAATTTCTTTATGCACTTATTGCAAAAGCTATTTTGAGAAATTACGATCACACCAGACCGCCCGACGGTTACGGTTCACACGGCGAAAGCAGCTCCGGGCTCGCGCGTAGCACGCCGAACTTCGCCTTTTCCTTCGCTCCAACGAATTCTGATACTCCTGAGTAATACGTGTATACCGATTGTCGGATCCATAAATATATGCATATCATTTAGGACTCAGTCGCGAGAGACAGTACTGCGAAGTGCATACACATGGCCTCAGTTTTTTTGGTGACATTTTGGCATTGAGCTATGACTCAGGTATCTCAGAATTTGATGGAACAAAGGAAAGGGCGAAGCTCGGTATGATGCGCGGAAGCCGGGTGCTACTCTCATCGAGCGAACTGATAATGACCAGTCTGGTGGGACCACTATTCCTCAAAATATCTTTTGCAATATGTGCATGAAGAAGTTTACAAAAAATATGCATTTCGGTGCCCCAATATCTGTCGATCCCGATTTCTTTTCTCCATGTCGCGCAATATACAAACAAATCTTCAATATTTAATAACGCATTTGAGATAGATTTTTCCAAGAATTTAAGTTTTTAAAAAATGTCTTCAAATTCTAAACATATATTCAAAAAGCTCAAAAACGTCGAAAATAAATTTTCAAAAAAGAAAATCAAACTAAAGGAAATCAGCGTTCACTTACTTTTTCTAAAATTGATCAATTTTAATTGTTTCGAAAGTAGGCTTAATGCTGAGACTACCAGTCTGTGCAATTTGCATTTGTTTTTGTGCTAATTTTTAGTAGATAAGTGAATTATGAACTGTTACAAGTAAGATTAAACTAAAAATAATATGTGTGTTTGAATGGAACTTGATTTCAAAAGGTTGGGGCAAAAATTACCGTTTGTTATGTAGTCGGTGTGACCGACTATACCACTCTGATACAATTAAAATACCTATTATAGCCGAATTATAGCGAGGCTCTTGTCCTACTTTGGCAGCAGACTGTTAGAGGGCGTTGTAATATCATTAAGTAAGATAGAGTGACAGGAATAAGATTCCTAAATTTTTTCCTCTTTATTTAAAAAGATAAATTTGATCAATATATAATGGAAGCAACGATACAAAAAAATATATAAATAAAGTACAGACAGTTAGATGATTTTCCAGCTCCAGTGGATGTAAACTCAAATAATAATAATAATTGAAACTGTGGAGCTAGGTGTAACTAAAAATTGACTACTTCCACTAAGCCGACCAAATATTTGAATACACAAAAGAATATAATTATTTTTTTGTGCGAAATTGCAGAATTTACTGTAGAAAATTGTGTAGTAAGTTTTCTTGTACACAAAATCTTTAGAGAAATCTTTTATAGATTCATGCAGGATTGCTTGCAGAAATATTTGCAAGAAACACTGTAGACTTTTTTCTAACAGCTATTTGTATATTATTTTCCTAATTACACTTATTATCAATCTGACGGATGTATTTATTTTTGTTTAAAATAGCTTGTTGACCATGTGATCAAGGGTGGTGGAACGGCTATCACCGGACAGAAGCAACAGCAATTACACGGAGGCTATCTTAAACATGATGGTGCTCCCTCAGGTATACTACTAATATTTACTATGAATAGAAAAAGTCTGAATAAAATTTAATGTTTAGGAAAAAACTCACAAAAAATATGATAAGGTATAAAAATAATTTTTTTTATGTTAATTATTTTTTTCAATTCCATGTGCGAAATTCTACTCCTCATGCCTGTTTATAGTGCCTGATTTGCGCACACTGAACCGTAAAACGAGTAAATTGGCGACTATATACAAAAGGCATGTAAACAGGTATAAAAGTAGAAAATTACGTACACTCAGTTAAAAAATAGTCTACTATACGTATGCGCGTAGGCGATTGACGCACTTATATCGAGATGTACTGTGGTATAACTGAGTGCGTTAAATTCGACTTTAAATGCCTGCTTGGCGTGCGTAAAGTACTCACTTTGTGCACTAGTGAATAAAGTAGTGCGTAAATAGTTCTTTTTTAACCGAGTGTGCGAAACTCGCCTTCTCGTGCTTGTTTTGCGTACGCGAAGTAGCTGTTTTACACACGGCGTGCGCAAAAGTCGCGCATGCGCAGATCAATTTACTTTCGCGCATGCCATGCGAGAAACATCTACTTCGCGCACGCAAAACAAACAGCAAGGCTAGTTTCACACACTCCGTTAAAAAAAATAGAGTTCGATACACGTGACCGAAAAGGGTCATCATTGCACGGGTGTAGTTTGTCGCCCGAGCGAAGCGAGGGCGACAAACTACACCCGTGCGAGAATGACCCACTTCGCACACTTGTATCGAAAATAACTATTACTTAACGTGTTTGTGTGTAAAATGTTTTTACTTGACGAATTTGTGTAGAGTTTTTACTTGACGTATAAAAAAACATGTACTGTACGTGCGCTAAACGCCGAATTAATTAACGTCGAATTCTACGCGCTCAGATATAAAAAATAGGTAACGCAACATGTTCTTAAAGTAGGCGTATTGTGGACGGCTATAGTTTGTCGCCCGAGCAAAGCAAGGCTTTACTCACTTGTTACGTAATGTTCTATTAGAGGGCTAACTGAAAAATCACTGCCAATTCATTGGCACGTAGCTTCCTCAAACTAATTTATCAATTCCTTTTTGTATAGTTTTTTATAAAATAATTTTTTTTCTCTAAAACAAATGAAAAAAATGTATTGAAATTTTAACCAAATATAGTTTTTAATAAGTGTAATAAGTGCTTAAAATTTTTAGACAATTTGCCAAATATTCTCTTAAAAACAAGGATTCAAAAATATTTCAAAATATTAGTTCTTTAAGAAATAACAAACATCTGTATTATTTTAATTGTAATATTTATTCAAAACCTTTTAAAATGATTAAATAACCTTTACTTCAAATTATATTTTCTTTATGAAATTTCATACATATATTGCCTATACCACACACCAAATTTTATTACATACGGGAATACTTTTAATTTTACTTGAATTAATACCGTCTTTGTAAAGCACAATGGGCCTCGACCTGAGTGCTAGGAAGGCAAGTTCCCGAAAGGGCCGCTGACCGTCCCCGCTACTAATACGGTCTTTAGTTATACATAAAAAAATACATGTTTTTTGAATGATCGCCAATTTCATTAACCAACCTTCATTATACCTCGTTGCAATATTTTTAAATAATTGACTTAATAACTTATTAAATTAGAAAAAGCAAGTAAATAAGACGCGTGCGTATCGCGCGTCATTTCCATTTTCTAGTAACATGTATGTACATTAGGGTGTCCCTTATTTCCAGAATTCGAGAATTCTAAAGGTGCCCATTGAATTTCAAAAATATATGCCAGAAAAGTAAGAGAACCGTTCGACAGCACCCTGTAGACCTAAAAATGTCATGCCGGCCAGCACATGAATTTTTGAAATTTTGACAATTATCCAAAATCAGTTTATTTGTAGAGGTGGCTATTTTATCGTGCATTAAGGCGTCTAAATGGCGGATAAAACTTGGAAATATCATCCGCAACAATTTTACTTACTTTGATTATGTAGAAATAACTTTCTGTCCACTTAGTATGGGTCACAATATGCAAAAAATAAAAAAAAATAGCGTTTTTCGCAATTTATCATATCTAAATCCCGGAAAAATCTCTTTTGTACCACAACAATGATAAGTTCATGAAATTATCTTTAATTTTACCTACTTATAAATCCTGTTAGGATACCTGCGAGCCGAAAAATCGTCGTTTGAAAATTAGATGAAATCTTATTGAAGAGGAAAATTTTTCATTGCAGGATATCTGGTCTTCTCCCAACGATTCATAAGACCTATACAAACTGAAGGTCTTTTAGTACTACCAAAGACCTTCAATTCAAGCTCCGGATGAGGTCTGTAGGTGCTTCTCGAACCGAGTAATGATTTTTTTTTTAATGTTAAAAATTTCATGTATGCAAAAGGTGAATCGCGATTTCGTCAAATTTTGAATTCCTACGTAAAATCGATGCAAAATCGTTCCTGCAGCATCTACAGACCTCCATAAAAAGCAAATATGAAGCTGTTGAACTCTACTTTGTTCAATGATCAACTATTTTGCACGCTTGCTGCATTTGTTTATCGCTTATAACGTTGAAAGCAATTGAAATACAAACAGATATTTTCCACATTCAGGACTTTATCAACATTTCTTCATCATCATCATCATCATCATCATCATCATCATCGTCATCGTCATCGTCATCGTCATCGTCATCGTCATCGTCATCTCATCGTCATCATCAATATTATTATTATTATTTTTTTTCCGAGGTACTACTAGGTGAATCGCCCACTATGACCATCACGGAGTAGCCGACCCCGTGGTGTGAGGGATTTCTACACCCTAAACACCCAAAACCTATCCCTACGGCAGCCTCGACCCTGAACCGCTTTTGCATTACTTAAGGTCGGGCCGCAGACCTACCACTCCCCCGGACGTCATCCGTCGTTCTTACGTTCTTTCTTTTTACGATGCCATATCTAATCTATTAAGCATCCTTATCGGTTTTTCGCACGTAGTATTTTCGCATAGAGGCGTCACAGAACCATCTCAAAAGCCCCGCCGTTTCCTCTGTCAGCTTCTCAGCCTTTTCCCTACCACCGATGCCGTGGCGGATCGCCGTTGTCGGATCTGGTTCCCTGTCAAGCTGTCATCAGTTTGTGCACGTCTAGTTTTTTCATGTTCCATCCCGCGGCAGTTGGGGGGTCTCCGTTTTGTTCCGTACTTTGTCGGTCACGCCGAAGACGATGTACTGGTGATCGCTAGCCGTGTAGCCCTCGAACTCCCGCCACCCCTCGACACTCGGGAGAAGTCCGTCCGTCACAAAGGTCACGTCTGGGATGGATGCACCATAACCGGGTCTCTTGTACGTAGTCGTCTGTCCCACGTTTTCTACTGTTAGGTCTAGCCTCGCGGCCATCTCCAACAGCAGCCATCCACGTTTGTTTATTGTGCTCATGCCTCACTCGATGGCCCTGGCGTTTACGTCCCCCGCGAGGATAACAGAGCCGGTGATGTCCCTCAGCGCGTGCTCGTGGGCCGCCACTTTTCGTTCGAATTCCGCGGCACTATAGTGCTGGAAAGAGGTGTGCGACGAAGTTAACTCCGACCCATGGGGACTAGGCTACAAAATCGTAACTCGTGGAATAGGGGCAATGAAGCCACCGGAGATCAAGGACGCGCGGTTGATAAGTAAGATAGTTGACGGGCTTTTCCCTGAGCATCCGCGGTGGGAAGAGACTCTATACGAGAGCGTGCGACAGGAGGATATACCCACATTTACTAAGGCTGAGCTACGGGTAGCGATCACATCGCTTAAGAGCGGCAAGGCGCCAGGCCCCGATGGGATTCCAGTGGATGTGTTAAAGGCCATCGCATCCTTATTGGATACCTACAACGTATGCCTCAGGGAAGGTGTTTTCAGCAGTCGTTGGTAAAGGGCGAAACTTGTCCTTACCAGCAAGGGGAAGGGAGATACGACATCCCCGTCCGCGTATCGTCCGTTTAGCCTATTAGACACGATCGGCAAGGGTATAGAGACGCTACTAAGTAGCAGAATCGAGATTGCGACACAACAGTCAGGGGTTTATCGGAAAACCAGCATGGATTCCGAAAGGGTTTTTCGATAATAGGCGCGATACGATCGGTTACCGCGGTGGTGGAGCGATCAAGGGAACGATGTCGCAGAGCGCGACCGCTAGTATCCAGCATCGTTCGACGATAAAGGCGCGTTCAATTCGGCACGCTGGGCAGACGTCCTCGCAGCGCTGAGGGATTTCGGAGTCCCACCCTGCATAACACGCGTAGCAGAGGACTACTTCCGGGATCGCGAACTCATTATCAAGATAAGCGAAGGGACGGTGGCTAGGGAAACTGTGGCAGGCATTGCACAGGGATCACTGGTGGGCTCCGAATTTTGGATGGCGTCGTATGACGGTCTGCTGCACCTGGACATGCCGAACGGGGCATTTCTCGTAGAGTACGCGGACGACGTCGCGTTGATGGTAGAAGCACGAAATGCGGACTTAGCACAACTTATCTTGTCTAATCTAATGATCAACTAATCTAATGAAACGAGTGACTTGGTGGATGACGGAGCATGGGCTCAGTCTCGCGCTGGCAAAAATCGAGGTAATACTATTGACACGTAAAGAGATCCCTACTATACTACAGATGTATGTAGGATCCGAATTAGTAACTACGAGGCCGACTGCGAAGTATCTAGGGGTTATCCTGGACTCAAAGCTTTGCTTTAGGTCTCACATCAGGGAAGTAACAGCAAAGGCATAAGTACGTATAGCGGCGCTAAGTAGGTTAATGCGTAACGATGGAGGCCTGTGGACATTCAAGAGAAGACTCCTCATGGCGTCGACCAACTCTATACTCCTCTACGGAACGGAGATTTGGGTTGATGCCATGGAACTCATCAAGTACAGCAAGAGAATGGTGACGGTGCAGCGGCGAGGTGCGCTAAGAGTTTCATGCGCGTATTGGACGGTGTCGGAAGAGGCGGTGGCGATGATAGCAGATATGATTCTGATCGACCTGCTCGCACGGGAACGGAAGCAGATCTACGATAGGAGCGCGGAAGTAGGACGGGCAGACGCGGTGGGCGAAGCCCGCTGCCAGGCGCTACAAACTTGGCATGAGACGTCGAGGGCGGAGATGAAGGGTAGATGGACCTACCTACTGATTCAAGGCATAAAGAGGTGGCTAGGACAGATGTACGGTGAGGTTAACTTTTACCTTACGAAGTTCATGACAGGACATGGATACTTCCGATATTACCTATTTAAATTAGGTAAATACGTCGAAATGTAAATACTGCGGGCACAAGAAAGATGACGTGGAACACACTTTCTTTGCATGTAGTATGTGGGCCGCGAAAACACAACGATTGGAGGTGATAGTAGGGCGACTCTCGCCCGATATGGTGTTCGAATGCATGCTTTCACGGAAAAACCAGTGGGACGCTATAAATACCTTCATCGAAGGGGTACTACTTGCGAAAAACCGAGACGGATGCTTAATAGATTAGATATGGCATCGTAAAAAGAAAGAACGTAAGGAGGACGGATGACGTCCCCGGGGGTGGTAGGTTGTGGCCCGACCTGCAGTAATGCAGAAGCGATTCCGGGTTGACGCTGCCGTAAGGATAGGTTTTGGATATTTAGGGTGTAGAAATCCCTCACACGACGGAGTCGGCTACTCCGTGATGGTCTTAGTGGGCGATTCACCTAGTACCTCGGAAAAAAAATAATAATAATAATATTGATGATGATGATAGCAATAGCAATAATAATGAAGAAATGTTGATAAAGTCGTGAATGTGGAAAATATTTGTTTGTTCGCGATCGAGCGAATTTTGAACTTCCCGCGCGTTAGCACTGGTAGCTGCTCACTCGTTACATGGCGGCTCTGCTCGCGCGCTGGTCAGCGCGCGGCTGCGCATCCCTCGACGCCGTGTTCTCGCTCTCTCTGATTTCGACGCTCGCTCCAGCTGCATCGTCTCTGGGTCGCCCGAAACTTCCAGACTTTTTCGCTGCCCATCTACTAGGACTGCTCGCTACTGTTCGACTCTCGTCACGGCCGCTCACTTTTAATTGATGTCCAGATCCAGGATGACTCGGCTCGTCGGCTACAGCTCACCACACGCCAGCTCTAAGGCCTCGCATCATCACGTGACACCGTTGAGGTTACCTCGCGCTTATAGCACCGACAGGTACATGCCTGAGCACGCGGCTCAGGCACATATGTGCATTATTTTATATAAAGAGTTCAGCTGATTAAAATTAACCTTCATCGACTTGTTCATTTTCCCCGCCCAGTGTAATTACCTAATCCACCTTTCGCTCACCATTCTTTTGCGAATTCTCAAACATTTGGTCATTCGAGCCGGATCGGTGATTTGCACTGGGTGTAGAGGAATTCCTGGGAGTTGCTCAGAACGAATGTTGATCACGCTCTTGCTTGACAGATTGCGTTCTCACGGCCTGCATGCAGCGCGGTAGACTGGCTGCGCCCGACCGCTCGTTGATCACTCAACTCGCCGGCTCGCACGCGTGCTCTTTGCGTCGTAACCTCACTCATCATCATGGCCTACAGCTGTGGATTGGAGGTTAAAAAGACGCCGAAGGACGACGACAAGGCAAGCGACGAACAATCTTCACTGCTACAAGACACCAATTTGTCGGAGAATCAGAACGTGCTGCTCAGCGTTAATGAAGCACTACTCGACGGAGCATCTACCTCAAAAAAGAGCACCTCGAAACCCAGCTCAAGAACGACTTCTCCTCAGACTCGGTCACAGGACTCGCCCAGAGTGCTGAGCCCTTCGGAGGTCAAACTCAAGTGTGAAACTCAAGCCTCACGACTGACCATCTTAGAGGAATTCGACCAGCAGATTGAGGCTACAACGTCTTCGTCACTCGAGCTTATTGATGAGTTCAGGGCTTCGGTTGACGAGCGTTTAAGGCTGCTCACTATGGTGGGTGCAGCACTCGAACTCATATGGTCATCTCAAGTCACAGACGTCTCTTATTTCAAGGACAAGCTGTTTGTCAAAGCTCAACACCTACCATTTAAGCTTAATCACAACCTCGCGCAAAGGAAGGCTCAACTACCTCCATCTCTGGCGCCGGCTCCAGCTCAAGTGCTTCAGGCACAGGACTCTAAGCTCCTAGACATCAGCTTGCCTCACTTTGACGGCACATACAACGATTAGCCCTACTTCAAGGACATGTTTCAGAGCCTCATTTACCACAATGCGAATTTGAGGCCAGTGCAGAAGCTCCACTACCCACGCTCCTGCTTGACTGATGAGCCCGCTCGAATCATTGCAGCCTACGAGATTTCAGACCGCTCACTTGAGCCTGGCTACAAGAATTTGGAGGTTAGGTATGACAACCGGCGGCTCATTGCCCAATCTCATTTGGATAAACTCCTCGAAATAGCTTCGCTTACTTCAAATACCGCTCAGGGCCTGAACGCACTCGCATGTGCTCCCGGGGAAATAAAAGGAGGCTTAGAATCGCTCAAAGTCACTGACAATCTTGGGGATGTGCTGTTAATACACCTCACAGCAAGGAATTTGGGCCGCTCAACCAAGGAGTCATGGGAGATCTACCTTGGTTCCTCTGCTGATTTTCCCACATCTGCTCAATTGTGGCAATTTCTGCAATCTCGAGCTCGCGCGTTGGAGCGTGTGGAACACACTAACACCACATCGAAGCCTGCTCTACCTGCTCAGTCCGTAACCAATAAGGGAGCACTTCCGAAAAGGACAGTTCATCAAGCCTCGAAGTCTACTCAATTACAGGCTGCAGCCGCAGCCTTGCAGCCAGCTCAAGCCAACAAGAGCACTGCATTTAACCAAGGTTCGACGGCTTATTCCTGCGACTATTGTGGCCAGAGTCACTACATAGTGGCTTGCCCTCAGTTCCGTGGCTTGCTGTTCAACATGCGCATGGAAACAGTGGAGCAAAAGCGATTGTGTTGCAATTGCTTAGGGCATCACAGCGTACGCTCATGCAAAAGTGCTCATCGCTGTAAATCTTGCAACGCTCAGCATCACATCATGTTCCATCGTGAAAGGGAACCAACACTGCAGCACTCAACAACCACCTCGTCAACCAACACGAGTGGTACTCCACCAATCAGCCCCGCTAAAGACTCCCGTTGAGGAGTCGGTGCAGTCGTCTACTCGTCAGCCATCACATCGCATGCCGACGCTCACAATGAAGCAACGCTTCTTGGAACAGCTCTCGCGCACGTCCAAACTCACTTGACTACTCAAGTTGTTCGCCTGCTCATCGATTTTGGGTCAGAGCTCTCATTCGTAACAGAACAATTGATCCATCAGTTCAACCTCCCACGTCAATCATTCTCATTGGTGATTAACGGCATTGGAGGTTCCAAGTCTACTCAGACACTGGGAACAGTCCAGCTCACGCTCTACTCAAGACACACACAGGAGGTTATCACGATTGGAGTTCACATTCTTCGGACGGTCACTTCAATCGTTCCATCAAGCAAGGTGACATACTCAATTGACCTCAATTATAAAGTATTGCCCTTGCAGACGACACCTATTAGCAGACGCGTCCTATCGACATCATAATTGGTGCTGACTTCTACGGCCCCATCATTACACCGGGACTCATCAAAGCTCACCCAGGATCACCGGTCGCTCAGTCATCTATTTTCGGCTGGCTGATTTTCGGCCAAACGAATACAACTTTTATGAAGACAGCATTAGCTCATCATGGAGTCATTCAACGAGACGTAGACATCTATGAACTGCTCAGAAAATTCTGGGAGCAGGAAAAACTTTCCTCTGACTCAAGCTTAACTTTGAGTCCTGAAGAGGAAGAGTGTGAAGCATACTTTCGCATAATTCACTCCAGAGATGCAACTGGACGATACATCGTGAGAATCCCGCTCAAGACATCTCCGTCAGTTCTCGGTAGCTCAAAGGCAACAGCCTCAAGATGTTTGCAACGAATATCTCGTCGAATAGCTCGAGATCCGGAGTTTGGCCAGCTCTACCTAAAATTCATGGAAGAGTACGAGGACTTAGGTCAAATGAAGCGAGTGGACCCAGCAAACGATCGCTGACCAGACTACTCACCATTTTACTTGCCTCATCATGGAGTTTTCAAACCTGACAGCTCATCGGCCAAGCTCAGAGTAGTATTCAATGGCTCATGCCCCATCTCATCAGGCAAATCAGTTAACTGCATCATGCATACTGGCGCCAATCTACTTCTCAACATCGTCCAGGTGCTCTTATGGATTCGCCTTTTCCAACAGCTCTTTGCCACGGACATCGTCAAGATGTACAGACAAGTACTCGTCCATCATAAAGACTGGAACCTTCAGCGCATCTTATAGCTGGACGGCTATCTCGAAGAGGTACCGATGTATCTCACCACCGTTACCTATAGTACAACGGCGGCTCCTTTCCTTGCTACAAGAGCACTTCTACAGCTCGTAGAAGACGAAGAACATAAGTTTCCGCTCATAGTGTCTTCGCTCCAACAGAGAAGGTACGTCGACAATATCTTTGGTGGAGCGAACACCGTAAACCAGCTCATTGAAGTCGCTCATCAAGTCAAAGGTCTCTGCAGCGCAGGCGGCTTCCCTCTCCAAAATGGCATGCAACTCACAAGGATCTTCTGACCGCAGTTTCAACAGACAACAGTCTACCAACGCTATCTCTAGACGGCTGCGAAACCAAGTTACTCGGATTACTCTGGCACCCTCATGATGATACTTTCACATTCACCTCAAACTTCAAACCTCTTTCAGGACACATCATCAAACGTACAATACTCTCAGAAGTGGCACAGCTCTTTGACCCGCTCGGATTTGTGTCACCTGTTGTCATAAATGCCAAAATGCTCCTGCAAGAGCTTTGGCTGCTCAAGCTGGGGTGGGCACTCCCAGACTCAGTGTGCTTAAGATGGCTCGACATCAAAGAAGATCTCACCTCACTGGCCAGCATCTCAATCCCACGGTGGTTCGGCACTTGGAGTTTTCCCACTATCGAATTATACGGTTTTTCTGACGCCTCTCAAGACGCTATGGTAGTTATGATTTATGTAGTTGTCAACTCACCGTCTACAGGCACAACGACGTCGTTCATCTGCTCAAAAACGAAGGTAGTTCCACTCAAAAAACTAACCATCCCCAGCTTATAACTCACAGCAGCACTGCTGCTGCCCAAGTTCACTTGCCAAGTGAGAGAATCGCTTCAGATCAAGGTTGAAGCGACTCAGATGTGGACGGACTCTCAAGCCGTGCTCATGTGGATCAATTCTCATACGAGCCGTTGGAAGGACTATGTACGGAACAGAGTCGTTCAAATTCAAGAAATGTGCACTAATAACACCACCTGGCGGCATGTTCCTCGCACAGAAAATCCTGCGGATTGCAGCTGAAGTGGGATCACCACGAATCAACTGAAAAACCACACTCTTTGGTGGACCGGACCTCAGTGGATTCAAAACTCACCAACTCAGTGGCCTTCGCAGCCTTCCGTACCACCTCCACACGATGATGCAGAAACCCGACCTGAAGTCACTCTCATCGCAATGGCTCAGCAACCGACTTATCATTTTAACCTCAAACACAGGTTCTCAAAGCTCAGCAAATTGTTGAAAATCACAGCATTGCTTTTTAGATTTCGAGTCGTGCTCAAACGCCAGGTCGACTTCACTCATTCCGCACTTCGCTCTGCTCAAAACATCAATCGAGCTCAATCCTTCTGGATCAAGGCCACTCAGACAGCGTATTTCTCACATGAGATCCAGACGCTCTCTCGAGGCTCAAAACTTCCGCCTGGACATGCGTTCACTCGGCTCACCGCTTTCATCGATGTCGATGGCATCGTCCGGTTCGGAGGACGACTCAGCAAGTCAACGCTCAGCTTCCAAGAGAAGCACCCAGCTATTTCCCCACTCTTCATGATGGTACTCAGCTCACTCTTGCCAAGCTTCGACAGGTGTTGGATCATTGGTGGACAAGCATCATTCAAGGCTCACATCCTTAGATGTATCCATTACACACGACAGTGTGGTATTAGAGCTCAACAACTCATGGGACAACTTCCAGTTTCCAGACTGACTCCATCACGAGCGTTCTTGCATACAGGTTTCGACTATGCAGACCCTGTGGCGCTCATAACCTGGAAGGGCAGAGGTTGCAAAACGGACAAAAGATGGATCTGCGTTTTTGTCTGTCTAGTCACATCAGTCGCTCGTCTCGAGGTCGTCTCAGACTACTCTGTGGATAGCTTTCTCGCAGCATATCGTCGCTTCATCTCACGACGAGGAATAGCTCAAGAAATGCACTCAGACTGCACTTCTACATTCCAAGAAGCCGTATCTGAGTTCAAGCGACGGTTCATACAATCATCACGGAAACATCAAATGCTCACCTCTACATTGGCTACTCAGGGCACCACATGGAGATTCATACCACCAACAGCGCCCCATATGGGTGGAAAATGAGAGGCATTAGTGAAATCCATTAAATTTTACCTGCGCCGCACCATTGGCGAAACTCTGCTCAAGTTTGAAGAATTAACAACTCTTCTTTCGCAAATTGAAGCTGTGCTCAACTCTCGGCCGCTCGAACCACTGAGCGATGATCCTAATGATGTCTCCGCGCTCACTCCAGGGTATTTTCTCATTGGCTCAGCTCTAAACAACGTTCCCGAGCCATCGCTGCTTGATATTCCAACTGCACGTCTGGCGAGGTGGCAGCTCATCCAACATAAACTTCAAAGTTTCTGGAGGCAATGGTCGGCTCATTATCTTCAACGTCAGCAAGCAATCTCAAAGTGGCATCACTCGTCCCACGAATTACAAGTTGGTAGTCTAGTTTTGCTCACTGATGAACGACACCACCTTCAAAATGGCCGCACGCTCGTATAATTCAGCACAACACAGGCAGGGATGGGCTCACCAGATCTGTCACGCTAAAACAGCTACAACTACTCTTACTCGACCAATAGTCAAGCTCGCTCCACTTCCAGTTCTTGTTGGAAAGGAGGCAGGTTCATGAGGTGAACTTATGATCCACCTATAACTCATCAACTTAAGCGACACCGTTGTATTTACGCTCCAGCGGAATGCAGCTCATCATCTTCAGGCGAAGTTGGATTTACGACCCAACCTGGCCCAGTCGCTCATAGGTTGGATCACCTAAAGCTTTGGTGATGCGGGCGGAATGTTCGCGATCAAGCGAATTTTCAACTTCCCGCGCCTCAGCGCTGGTAGCTGCTCACTCGTTGCGCGGCGGCGCGTCGCGGCGGCTCTGCTCGCACCGCCAGCAGAAAGAATGAGAGTGTCTGGAGCTGCCCCGTATGTAGAGACGGGAGGTAAGGCGAAAGCAGCAGGGGTGACAAAAGAGGAAACGGAAGCTGCCACAGCGGGGTCAGAGACCATAGAGCAGAAGTCTTCGAAGAAAGAGCGCAAACGAGCCGCTGCGAACGCCCAACTCGGACCTGGTAAGTCACAGGAGGAGGAGGAGAGGGTAGTCACTGCCAAGCTCAGCTCCATGCAGATCTTTCCGCAAGAGGAACAGCTGGCCGGCAATGGCACAGCAGCCAACTCCACCAACCGGGGGACCTAAATACGGGCTTACCCCGAATTCAGCCGGGAGAGACAACAGAGGAGGCAATGGGAGAGGAGGTAAAGGAGCAGGACGAGGAGAAGGGCCGGGACGAGTGAATTCCCCGCCCGCCGGCTCGCCTAACAACTCGAATGGTTACGCTCCAACATCGGCGTTCCAACAAAGTACCTGCTACTTGTGCCAAGCAGTGGAACATCGGGCATCGGTGTGCCCGGAAGTAGTATGTTACGGGTGTAATGTGAAGGGACATACGATTCGCAATTGCCCCAACCGTGCCCCAGCCCCCACGGCAATGGCCGTCTCATGTCAAGTTTGTGGCACCTTAGGAGTAACTTTTACCACGTGCGCAAATTGCGCGTTCATCCGCGAGGCTTTAGAAAACGGGCAGGTCGGGAGATGGAGGCAGTAAACGCGTCTGCTCCCCCGAGACCCATGCCGCAAGCAAGCGAACATCTGCACGTGGCGACGTTGGAGCCCCAGGACGAGAGAGTGCAAGTCGAAGTAGTAGACCCGGGACAGGGAGTTTTTGAGAGAGCGACGGAGCAGAAAGGAGAGAGAAGGAAGGAGGAGATTCAAGGAAGGGGGAAAAGGAGAGCGAGAGTGACCTCGACGGGCTTCCCCGATCGATTCCTACGGGAAGATGGAGTCGTGAGAGTTCTAGAGAGAGAGAGAGAGTGCGATGGGTGGAGATGTTCGGATGAGGATTCGGGAGATGCGACGATTGAAGATAGCGCGGAGGAGAGTGAGGGTCAGAAGAGAAAGAGCCTCGGGGAGCCGACGAATAACGATGAGAAAAGAGAGGGACCAGGGAAGAGAGAGACTGCAACTACACGGTCAGAGGAAGTAGGTAGGGTAAGCAAGAGAAGCGAAGAAGGGGTTCCTACCCCGAAGCGAGAAGGGAAAGCCGAGTGGAGAGCGAAAACGAAGGAAGGATTGACAGGGTGAGAACGAGAGGGCGATAGAGGAAGAGTAATGGGGGAAAGGGGTGAAGAAAAGAAGGAGAGGCAGAAGAGCGAGAGGAACGTGGACCTGAAAATTCCAGAGTTGAAGAGGGCGACAGGAAGAAGCGGGGAGAACGAGAACGTGGGGAGCCGGGAGTTAAAAAGTGAGAGAGAGAGAGAGAAGTGACGGGAGGGTAAACGCGAGGAGTCCAGAGATAAAGAGTGACGGAGAGGGGATCCAGGAAAATGAGAGTGTGGAGAGAGAGAGGAGATGGGGTGCGAGCCGGGAGAGGTGGCTGCTCTCATGGAAGAGAATCGCAAGTTCATCGGAATCGAATTAGGGGGACAGTCTTACCAAGCGCTGTTTGACCCAGGGGCGATGTGATCACTGGTGGGGCAAACAGTGGCCGCTTGTTTTAGCGATCTCCTCGAATCCAGCGATTAGAGAGACTCCCTCTCTAGCACTCGGCTCTTTATTTTTCTTACTTACTTCTCCCGTTCCGTATACCGCAATGCGGCTTCCCCTCGACCCAGAACGAGTTGAAGAATCTGAATCGTTTACGACTCCGATGATTTTCTCTATTGACTTCGCTCCTTTCTCGTCACAGTCATACCACGGGACGTCTTCTTGCGGTTCCTCTACTCGCAAGATGGCCCTCCATAATCTCTCCCGTAGGCACTCAATGTTCCCTTTAGTATTCGCCCTCTTGGCCTCCAACTCAGCCACTACTTCGGTTGGGTGCAGTTCTAATACCTTCCGCTTCCAGTACCGACCCGCTTGAGTGTCTAAGAGACGGGTCATCATCTCCGCATGGTCCCCCATTCTCCCCTGCCGTACCGACGTTCCTCTCTCTTTAATCACTCTTTATTCCTTCCTGCTTCGTTCTGCCTTCACTCGATATCTTTATACTGTCCCTAACACTCTCTCGCTTTATTTTATCGGTATATGTATGTATATATGTATATTTATTTATTATAGACAACTTAATCTATGGTATCAGAATGGATAATTTACAAGAACACGGGAACAACCAGTAGACTATTATTGAAATCATAAATTCAATTAACGTTATAAAGTAACCTCGTTGTTCGGATGTTCCTTGTCGCCATGCACTTCGCTTATATACTACTTAGCGCTCGCTTTATCCTAGCTGTCTATATTTCGGCCTCGCCAATTTCCTTTCTCGCACACTCACACTCCACAACGCTCCCTTACTCCACCGTTTCACGGCCGAAATCCCCACAAGGGATGCCAATTTCGATGGTATACTTGTACTATATATACTTAAACCAATATTAAATCGCTAAGCGCTATAGTGGCCCGGTTATACTGCAACTAAGTTTTACGCTCTCAACTAACTCTCTTTCACTTACCAAAAGGGAATTCGGCCGTGATATCCTCGTTCGGGTGGTGCAGAACCTGATAATTGTGGGTGAAGGTTGCGCAAAATAAAGCATGCATACACTCGAATAAATTTATACGATTTCTCTTTATTTCCTATCCCTTACAGGCGAACATACTGCATTCAATTTATGCTCCCCCCGCCCCCCACGAATACCCGTCACTACTCCCTCCCTCTATATCCCCTGATCGAGCCCGTAAGTTCCTTCCGCCCTTACTTCTATCCCATTCTCTCTCTCTCTCTCTCTCTCGCTCGTTCACTCTCGCTCTCAGGTGCGTCGGCTTCCGAAGCACAAGAAGAAGTTGCGCTCGCAACTTCCGAGTCAAACCTTCACACTCGCTCTCTCTCACTTCCCTTTATTCGAAACGTGCGTTTTGCGGAAGCGCGAGCCACACACTTCTCGCCGTAAGCCCCCTCACACTCGCTCTCTCTCTCTCTTTATCCGGACTGTGCGATTCGCCGAAGCACGAACTGCACCCGGACCGGGATCCACTACCTCTCGCACTCGCTCTCCATGGCTCTCTTAACTTCCCGGCGCAACTCTTCGGATCCCAGGACGCATGATATTCCCGGCAAACCCCCTCTCATTCAATCACTCTCTTTATCCTCGCGGGCGCAGAGGCAGAAACGCGAGCCGCACGAGGTTCGCGATACCCTCCTCCCATCTCTCGCCCTCGCACACACTCACTCTCTTTATTTTCGTATGTTCGCCGGTTTCCAGGGAGCGCCAACCGTGCGCGCGATGAAGTCTCTCCGTCCGGATACGAGATTCGTGGAAATGCGCGCCGCACCTTAATGGCGGTACCCGCTCGCACAGTCTCACCTTAGTTGATGCAGCAGAAGTAATAGCCGCACCAACGAGGATGCCTCCCTGCTTCCTCGTTCTTCTTCTCTCCTTCGCTCCTTACTTCCTCCTCCGCTCTCTCTCTCTCCCTCTCTCTCTCTCTCTCTCTCTCTCTCTCTCTCTCTCTGACTCCCGGTGAAGGCGGGCTATAACGCAGCCCCTGCGGGAGGTAGGTCGCCGGCCGATTGTTTCTCCTCGACCCCCTCGCCTATTGTCTTTCACTCGAACTTCCTTTCTCCCCTTTCCTCAGCAAGCACTTCACCATTCCTTTCCCAACACTCTCTCACCTTTCTCGCACAATTCCTCTCTCCTGGAAAAAGCCTGGAAGTTTCTGGCGATCCAGAGACGATGCAGCCGGAGCGAGCGTCGAAATCAGAGAGAGCGAGAACATGGCGTTGAAGGACGCGCAGCCACGCGCCGACCAGCGGGCGAGCAGTGCCGCCGCGACGCGCCGCCGCGCAACGAGTGAGCAGCTACCAGCGCTGAGGCGCGGGAAGTTGAAAATTCGCTTGATCGCGAACATTCCGCCCGCATCACCAAAGCTTTAGGTGATCCAACCTATGAGCGACTGGGCCAGGTTGGGTCGTAAATCCAACGTCGCCTGAAGATGATGAGCTGCATTCCGCTGGAGCGTAAATACAACGGTGTCGATTAAGTTGATGAGTTATAGGTGGGTCATAAGTTCACCTCATGAACCTGCCTCCTTTCCAACAAGAACTGGAAGTGGAGCGAGCTTGACTATTGGTCGAGTAAGAGTAGTTGTAGCTGTTTTAGCGTGACAGATCTGGTGAGCCCATCCCTGCCTGTGTTGTGCTGAATTATACGAGCGTGCGGCCATTTTGAAGGTGGTGTCGTTCATCAGTGAGCAAAACTAGACTACCAACTTGTAATTCGTGGGACGAGTGATGCCACTTTGAGATTGCTTGCTGACGTTGAAGATAATGAGCCGACCATTGCCTCCAGAAACTTTGAAGTTTATGTTGGATGAGCTGCCACCTCGCCAGACGTGCAGTTGGAATATCAAGCAGCGATGGCTCGGGAACGTTGTTTAGAGCTAAGCCAATGAGAAAATGCCCTGGAGTGAGCGCGGGAACATCATTAGGATCATCGCTCAGTGGTTCGAGCGGCCGAGAGTTGAGCACAGCTTCAATTTGCGAAAGAAGAGTTGTTAATTCTTCAAACTTGAGCAGAGTTTCGCCAATGGTGCGGCGCAGGTAAAATTTAATGGATTTCACTAATGCCTCTCATTTTCCACCCATATGGGGCGCTGTTGGTGGTATGAATCTCCAGGTGGTGCCTTGAGTAGCCAAGGTAGAGGCGAGCATTTGATGTTTCCGTGATGATTGTATGAACCGTCGCTTGAGCTCAGATACGGCTTCTTGGAATGTAGTAGTGCAGTCTGAGTGCATTTCTTGAGCTATTCCTCGTCGTGAGATGAAGCGACGATATGCAGCGAGAAAGCTATCCACAGAGTAGTCTGAGACGACCTCGAGACGAGCAACTGATGTGACTAGACAGACAAAAACGCAGATCTATCCTTTGTACGTTTTGCAACCTCTGCCCTTCCAGGTTATGAGCGTCACAGGGTCTGCATAGTCCAAACCTGTATGCAAGAACGCTCGTGATGGAGTCAGTCTGGAAACTGGAAGTTGTCCCATCAGTTGTTGAGCTCTAACACCACGCTGTCGTGTGTAATGGATACATCTAAGGATGTGAGCCTTGAATAATGCTCGTCCACCAATGATCCAACACCTGTCGAAGCTTGGCAAGAGTGAGCTGAGTACCATCATGAAGAGTGGGGAAATAGCTGGGTGCTTCTCTTGGAAGCTGAGCGTTGACTCGCTGAGTCGTCCTCCGAATCGAACGATGCCATCGACATCGATGAAAGCGGTGAGCCGAGTGAACGCTTGTCCAGGCGGAAGTTTTGAGCCTCGAGAGAGCATCTGGATCTCATGTGAGAAATACGCTGTCTGAGTGGCTTTGATCCAGAAGGATTGAGCTCGATTGATGTTTTGAGCAGTGTAAAGTGCGGAATGAGTGAAGTCGACCTGGCGTTTGAGCACGACTCGAAATCTAAAAAGCAATGCTGTGATTTTCAACAATTTGCTGAGCGTTGAGAACCTGTGTTTGAGGTTAAAATGATAAGTCGGTTGCTGAGCCATTGCGATGAGAGTGACTCCAGGTCCGGTTTCTGCATCATCGTGTGGAGGTGGTACGGAAGGCTGAGAAGGCCACTGAGTTGGTGAGTTTTGAATCCACTGAGGTCCCGTCCCCCAAAGAGTGTGGTTTTTCAGTTGATTCGTGGTGATCCCACTTCAGCTGCAATCCGCAGGATTTTCTGTGCGAGGAACATGCCGCCAGGTGGTGTTATTAGTGCACATTTCTTGAATTTGAACGACTCTGTTCCGTACATAGTCCTTCGAACGGCTCGTATCAGAATTGATCCACATGAGCACGGCTTGAGAGTCCGTCCACATCTGAGTCGCTTCAACCTTGATCTGAAGCGATTCTCTCACTTGCCAAGTGAACTTGGGCAGCAGCAGTGCTGCTGTGAGTTATAAGCCGGGGATGGTTAGTTTTTTGAGTGGAACTACCTTCGTTTTTGAGCAGATAAACGACGTCGTTGTGCCTGTAGACGGTGAGTTGACAACTACATAAATCACAACTGCCATAGCGTATAAGAGGCGTCAGAAAAACCGTATAATTCGACAGTGGGAAAACTCCAAGTGCCGAACCACCGTGGGATTGAGATGCTGGCCAGTGAGGTGAGATCTTCTCTGATGTCGAGCCATCTTAAGCACACTGAGTCTGGGAGTGCCCACCCCAGCTTGAGCAGCCAAAGCTCTTGGGTCAAAGAGCGGGTCAAAGAGCGGGTCAAAGAGCTGTGCCACTTCTGAGAGTATTGTACGTTTGACGATGTGTCCTGAAAGGGGTTTGAAGTTTGAGGTGAATGTGAAAGTATCATCATGAGGGTGCCAGAGTAATCCGAGTAACTTGGTTTCGCAGCCGTCTAGAGATAGCGTTGGTAGACTGTTGTCTGTTGAAACTGCGGACAGAAGATCCTTGTGAGTTGCATGCCATTTTGAGAGAGGAAAGCCGCCTGCGCTGCAGAGACCTTTGACTTGATGAGCGGCTTCAATGAGCTGGTTTACGGTGTTCGCTCCACCAAAGATATTGTCGACGTACCTTCTCTGTTGGAGCGAAGACACTACGAGCGGAAACTTATGTTCTTCGTCTTCTACGAGCTGTAGAAGTGCACTTGTAGCAAGGAAAGGAGCCGCCGTTGTACTGTAGGTAACGGTGGTGATATACATCGGTACCTCTTCGAGATATCCGTCCAGCCATAAGATGCGCTGAAGGTTCCAGTCTTTATGATGGACGAGTACTTGTCTGTACATCTTGACGATGTCCGTGGCAGAGAGCTGTTGGAAAAGGCGAATCCATAAGAGCACATGGACGATGTTGATTGGCGCCAGTATGCATGATGCAGTTAACTGATTTGCCTGATGAGATGGGGCATGAGCCATTGAATACTACTCTGAGCTTGGCCGATGAGCTGTCAGGTTTGAGAACTCCATGATGAGGCAAGTAAAATGGTGAGAAGTCTGGTCAGCGATCGTTTGCTGGGTCCACTCGCTTCATTTAACCTAAGTCCTCGTACTCTTCCATGAATTTTAGGTAGAGCTGGCCAAACTCCGGATCTCGAGCTATTCGACGAGATATTCGTTGCAAACATCTTGAGGCTGTTGCCTTTGAGCTACCGAGAACTGACGGAGATGTCTTGAGCGGGATTCTCACGATGTATCGTCCAGTTGCATCTCTGGAGTGAGTTATGCGAAAGTATGCTTCACACTCTTCTCTTCAGGACTCAAACTTAAGCTTGAGTCAGAGGAAAGTTTTTCCTGCTCCCAGAATTTTCTGAGCAGTTCATAGATGTCTACGTCTCGTTGAATGACTCCATGATGAGCTAATGCTGACTTCATAAAAGTTGTATTCGTTTGGCCGAAAATCAGCCAGCCGAAAATAGATGACTGAGCGACCGGTGATCCTGGGTGAGCTTTGATGAGTCCCGGTGTAATGATGGGGCCGTAGAAATCAGCTCCAATTATGATGTCGATAGGACGCGTCTGATAATAGGTGTCGTCTGCAAGGGCAATACTTTGTAATTGCGGACAATTGAGTATGTCACCTTGCTTGATGGAACGATTGAAGTGACCGTCCGAAGAATGTGAACTCCAATCGTGATAACCTCCTGTGTGTGTCTTGAGTAGAGCGTGAGCTGGACTGTTCCCAGTGTCTGAGTAGACTTGGAACCTCCAATGCCATTGATCACCAATGAGGATGATTGACGTGGGAGGTTGAACTGATGGATCAATTGTTCTGTTACGAATGAGAGCTCTGACCCAAAATCGATGAGCAGGCAAAAACTTGAGTAGTCAAGTGAGTTTGGACGTGCGCGAGAGCTGTTCCAAGAAGCGTTGCTTCATTGTGAGCGTCGGCATGCGATGCGATGGCTGACGAGTAGACGACTGCACCGTCTCCTCAACGGGAGTCTTTAGCGGGGCTGATTGGTGGAGTACCACTCGTGTTGGTTGACGAGGTGGTTGTTGAGTGCTGCAGTGTTGGTTCCCTTTCACGATGGAACATGATGTGATGCTGAGCGTTGCAAGATTTACAGCGATGAGCACTTTTGCATGAGCGCACGCTGTGATGTCCTAAGCAATTGCAACACAATCGCTTTTGCTCCACTGTTTCCATGCGCATGTTGAACAGCAAGCCACGGAACTGAGGGCAAGCCACTATGTAGTGACTCTGGCCACAATAGTCGCAGGAATAAGCCGTCGAACCTTGGTTAAATGCAGTGGTCTTGTTGGCTTGAGCTGGCTGCAAGGCTGCGGCTGGAGCCTGTAATTGAGTAGACTTCGAAGCTTGATGAACTGTCCTTTTCGGAAGTGCTCCCTTATTGGTTACGGACTGAGCAGGTAGAGCAGGCTTAGATGTGGTGTTAGTGTGTTCCACACGCTCCAACGCGCGAACTCGAGATTGCAGAAATTGCCACAATTGAGCAGATGTGGGAAAATCAGCAGAGGAACCAAGGTAGATCTCCCATGACTCCTTGGTTGAGCGGTCCAAATTCCTTGCTGTGAGGTGTATTAACAGCATATCCCCAAGATTGTCAGTGACTTTGAGCGATTCTAAGCCTCCTTTTACTTCCCCGGGAGCACATGCGAGTGCGTTCAGGCCCTAAGCGGATTATACTCCGGATTATAACGGATTATACTCCGATCAAGCACCGCTTACGTAGGATGTCACCGAGAGTGCAATAAATCGCGATAGAGGAAGTGGAAAGGAGGTTTAACGAAGGGATAATTGAGACATCGGCAAGCGATTATAGTAGTGCACCCGTAATGATACGGAAGGAGGACTGATCCTTTAGATTTTGTGAGGATTATCGAGATTTAAACAGGGTGACGAGGAAGGACGCGTACCCGATTCCCAGTATGGACTAGATACTGGATAAATTGCGATGGGCTTGCTAATTAACGAAGATAGACCTCAAATAAGCGTACTACCAGATTCCGATGGAACCGACCAGCCGGAAGAACACTGCGTTTGCGGTACCTGGGTTAGGGGTTCTGGCAATTCAAGAGAATGCCATTTGGTCTTACCAACGCGCTTATGACTTTCCAGCGGCTGATCGATTCGTTGTTTGGTCCGGATTCCAACCAAACGTGTTTAGTTACTTGAATGTCATAATCATCGCGACCGAGACGTTTGAGGAACATCAATATTGGGTGGAGTTGGTTTTAAAGAGATTGTGGGGGCGAAAATGAATGTAAATAAAGAGAAGTGTGAGATGTGCTGTTCCAGAGTGATGTATTTGGGGTTCTTGCTGGATAAGGAGGGGCTACGTCCGGATCCAGAGAAGGTGGCTCTAGTGTTGGAATATCCGGCTCTCCGTAACATCAAACAGCTGAGGAAATTCCTGGGGATGGTCGGGTGGTACGCGAGGTTCATAAAAAATGAATCATCTATAAAACTTCCATTGATAAAGTTGCTACGGAAGAGTAAAGAGTGGCAGTGGGGAGATGAACAACAGGAAGCGTTCGAGACTTTGAAGCGAGCGTTAGTCATGGCTCCGGTGCTAGCGCAGCCAGACTTTAGTAAGCCGTTCGTGGTGCAATGCGATGCTAGCAACTTCGCAATCGGGGCCGTGCTAACACAACAGGGAGAAGACGGGGAACATCCCATAGTGTATATCAACCGGGTGCTAACCCCGGCAGAGAAGAATTACAGTACTATAGAGAAGGAGTGCTTGGCGATGTTGTGGGCCATCAAGAAGCTGAGACCCTACTTGGAGGGGTATCATTTTACGGTTATTACGGATCATAGTGCCCTACAATGATGATATAATCTGAAAGAACCGTCAGGACGATTGGCCAGATGGGCTCTGCAGTTGCAGCAGTGGGATTTCGAAATTGTCCACCGTAAGGGGGTACTGCACCATGTTCCGGACGCCCTGTCTCGGCTGCAGGAGACGGAAGAGTTGGGAGCTGCCTCGTTTGAAGAAATTAAGGACACTTGGTATCTACGAATGTTGGAAGAGATCCCAAAGTACCCCAGGAAATACCGGAACTGGATGGTAGAGGGAGGAAGTTGTACAGGTATGGAATGGATCCGCTGTTGGATCCAATTCAGAATAAAGAGGGAGGGTCGAGACTGCTAGTACCCGCGGAATATAGAGAGAGAGAGTGTTGAGTGATGCCCATTGCCTGCCTTCTGCGGACCATTTGGGGGCCGAGAAGACCTACGACCGGGTAGCGAGAGAGTACTATTGGAAGGGAGTATATCACGACGTCCACCAGTTCGTGAGGGAATGCGACTTGTGTCAGCGATATAAAGTTGCTTAAACCGGGCCAGAAGGGTTGATGGGCGAGAGAGTAGTAGAGAGGCCATGGGCGATAGTGGCGGTGGATCCGATGGAGTTTCCTCCGAGTAAGGCACAGAACAGATATCTACCGGTCTTTCAGGACTTGTTCACCCGATGGATCGAGGTGAAATCGCTCCGCAAAACCGACGGCAAAGCAGTAGCGAAGGCGATAGAGGAGCTAATGTTATTCCGTTGGGAAACACCGATGTTTATGTTGAGCGATAACGGAAAGGAGTTCGATAACAAGGTAGTAAAGAGCATGCTAGAAGAGTATGGAGTGCGGCACATAACTACGACGCCTTATCATCCTCAGGCCAATCCTGTGGAAAGGAGTAACCGGACGTTAAAGGCCATGATTTCGACCTTTGTAGGCTCCGATCGTCGGAATTGGGATACTCACATTCATGAATTCAGGCACGCCATGAACACGGCTGTGCAGTCTTCCACAAAGGTGTCCCCGGCCTTTTTGAATTTTGGGCGACAGCCCCAACCCGTGAAGAGTTTGAGAAGAGAAGTCGAGGGTATAAAGACAATAGAGAGAGTGGAACAGGGCGTGTGGGAGGTCAGAATGAAGTGATTGGACGAGCTAAGAGATCTAGTGAGCCGACACATGGACGAGGCACGACAAAAACAAGGGAAACAATACAATAAAGGTAGGCGCGACGTGCGTTTTAGTGTAGGCGATCTGGTCTTACGGAAGACTCATTTCCTCTCGGACGCGGCAAGGAAGTTCAATGCGAAGCTCGCGCCGAAGTTCGAGGGACCTTTCGAGATAACCGAGATATTGTCACCGACCGTATATGTGTTAGGCTCCTGGGAAGGTTCGAATCGCTGGATCACGAAGGTACACGTGTCGGAATTGAAAAGATACGTAGCGCCGAGAACTCGAGAGGAGGCCGCGGAGGGGACGATGGGAGAGGCCGAACGGCAGAGTCAGGAGGCGGAGCAGGAGCTGCAAGATTATTTGCGGTATGACCCCCTCTCCGCCTCTTTGACTAGTCTGCTGGACGGGGTGATGACGCGGGGGTCGGATCCCCTACGACCTGCTCGAGAGGGCCCGGAAGGTGCCGTGGGGCTCCCGATGTTCGAGGAGCTCGAGATTCCCCCACAGTACCTGATGGAGAGCCCCCCGGCGCCCTGGTTGCCTGTCCTCACGGCCGACCCCAATCCAGCACCCATGGATTGGGGACGCGGAAACCGAGTCGTCCGGGGTTCCCACTATGGTGATGCGGGTGATAGAACCTCCGACGGAGGCCAATCCTCGATGCAGGAGGAGGCGGGCTCAGCCCTATAACCTCCGGCGCCACCTCGAAATGGAGGATTACGTTGCGACCCACCTTCGCACTCCGCCGCGGTCACCAACCCCTCCTTCCGGACCCTTGAGACGGCCCTTATCGCCGAGGTCTCGAATGAGGGAGCTGGATCGGCGACAGGGGGAGGCCATCAGAGAGGAGGAGAGACGGGCGGTGAGTCAGGGACATTCCTCCCCCCGTCGGAGGGAGCAAGGACCGTCGAGAGTGGAGAGGAGGCCAGAGAGAGGGGCGGATGGGGCGCTTCAAGTTGGGGGTCATCCAGCAGCGGGGGCCGGGAAATCGGTCGTGGATCCGAACCAGGTCCCTCGCCGAATCGAGTGTGCCCAGTCTTTGGCGTTAAGACGCGAGGGATCTTGTTTGGCGGCCTCGCCCCGATCCCAGCGGATCCCATGCTGGACCCTCCGCCCAAAGTTTTTTATAACTGTTGGCAGGGGGAACACCCCTTGTTGAAGTGCCCCCGTCCGATCATGCGGAGGTTCTGTCACAATTGTGGACGCAGTGGGGTGGACCTCAACTCCTGTCCTCGCTGTCGGGAGGCTCACCGTCGTAGGAGGTAGCCGTGCAGTCACGGCGATCTCGCGGCCCCCGCCGTTTGGACACCTGTCCGGCTCCCCGCCAAGAGGGAGGAGGTGAGGTCCACCCGTCAAGAGGAGGGAACCGAAAGGAAAAGGGCGAGAGGAGGTGGCGGTCCCGGGTCTCCGGAACCAGAGACTCCGCGAGGACCGCCCCTGTCTTTACCCCAACGTTCCACCCACCAGAAGGGAAGCCGGGCCGCCGTAGCCGACCCCCCGTTGGCTCTAGATCCCCTGTTGGAGCGAATCTCGGTGGCGGAGGCTCTGCGGTTGGTGCAGGGCCTCCGCTCCCTATTCGAGGCCACAGGGAGAATGCCACGGAGGGGATCCTCGGGAGACGAGCCGTCTGTCCCTTTCCCCCAATAAAGAGAACGAGAAGGGAGAGGAAGGGGGGGGAGGGGAAATAAAGAGAGAGAGTGTATAGGAGAATGAGGGAGTGAAGGTATGTATGGGAACGCTCGATAACGAAAGAGAGAGAGAGAGGATAGTATAGAGAGAGAGAGTGATAGATAAAGAGGCAGGGATGAGAGGAAAGCATGAGAGAATAAGAGTGAAAGAGTGTGGATATAAAGAGAGGGAGTGGAGAATGGACGGAGGGTGAGTGTCGTCGGACCAACCAGCCACCCCCCCCCCCCCCCCCCCTCGCTGTCGGATTGCACAGTGAAGTCAGCTGCTACGCTAGGCGTGACAAACCCCGCGGTAAGTGTATTAGTTATAACGAAAACGGTTGATCTCGGGGAAGGTTAAGAGTAAGTAGGTTATCCGACCCTAATCCGAGCGGATACTTCGAGGAAGTAGTCCGTCCTAGGGGAGGGCGGTTTGTGATATTGTAAGTGAGTGACTGATAAAGAAAGAGAGTGAGAGAGATAAAGAGAGAGACAGCGAGAGAAAGGCAGTCACCGAGATCAACTGGCCATTAAGTACACCACTATATGTAAAGTCGCAACGTTTCTTTTCATGTACACGGCCGGAGAGATGTCAGCAGCTGCCGATACAGAGGAACGCCGTCGAAGGTAAAGTGAAGGAGAGAGAGAGAGAGAGAGAGAGGCGAGGGAACGCGCCGGTGTAGGTAACATGGCGTCCGTCGCGTTCGGGCTCAGCGGCGACGCAGTAGTGATCTGCGCAGCCGGGACGGCGCCACCGCGCGGACATGGTTAGGCGGCCACGAGGCTATAGTGTACGCGCGTAGCCAGGCTCGAATGGTGAGTTGCGCGCGAGAGTGAGAGGGAGAAGAAAGTCAGTCTGCCGCTGCAGAGAGTAAAGCGAACACGCGTGCAAGCGACGTTTTTTCTTTTTTGTGTGTCGAGAGTTAGAGCGAGAGGAGAGAGAACGTGAGAGGAAGAAAAGAGAGAGAGGAATTGTACGAGAAGAGTGAGAGAGTGCAGTGAAGGGAGTTGAGAAGTGCTTGCTGAGGAAAGGGAGAATGGAAGTTCGAGTGAAAGACAATAGGCGAGGGGGTCAAGGAGAAACAATCGGCCGGCGACCTACCTCCCGCAGGGGCTACGTCACAGCCCGCCTTCACCGGGAGTCAGAGAGAGAGAGAGAGAGAGAGTGAGAGAGAGAGAGAGAGAGAGAATATTTATTATCGACTAGGGACTAGGCGGTCCATGATAGTCGTGACAAAAAAACAAAATACATAGTTCATTGAGAACCTAATCGACGTAGTGTACACAATAACTATTCAGGTACATGGTAACGCATATTTGCACAGAGAGAAAGAGTACATGATAAAGACAGAAAAGATAACAATAAAATAAAATAAATAAAATAAATAAAATAATAATAATAAAGTAATAAAATAAATAAAATAACCAATAAATCAAAAATAAATAAAATAAATAATAAAATAAAATAAATAAATAATAATAATAAAAAATATATATATATAAATATATGTACAGCTAAATATAAAGTTGAATGCGACGTTTGGCGAACGCAAGTATATACAGTGCTGGAATTAAAAGAAATGTGTCGCCGATGCAAAATTAATACAGAAATTGGACGTTAATCGAAAGGACAACAATGAAAAACGATAATAAACGTAAAATTGCATATAGAGTACGCGCGTGAAAACATAAAAACATGATTTATAACATAATTTGTTAATTTGCAGACAGGATTTAACGATAATTGGTCAGGAAATACTTAAAAAGAAGCGATTTAAAACGAGGTTCTCTGTAGAACGTTCTAATACTGTGCGGTATGGTGTTCCAAAGACGAGCCGCATGTGCAGTATACGAGAATTTATAACAGTTAAGACGTGCCCACTCTATGTCCAAATCGAGGTTTGAACAGCGTTTGGAGCCAGGGTTGTCGCTTGGGCGGAAAAAGAACTTTTCCGCTAGGTAGCGTGGTGAAGACGAGTGCAGAATTTTGGCTAGCAGGCACAGGCAGACGTAATCGCGTCTAGCCCCATAGCGTAGGATATCGTTACCTGTGTAACTTGGCGTTATGTGGTCGTACTTTCTCACCCCCGTGGCGAAGCGTAAGGCAGCGTTTTTACATCTTCCCAGCTTGATTTCATTTATAGATGATAAGTCGAGAAATAGCCCAGCGCAGTAGTCAAGATGTGGGAAGACAAGCGACTTTACCAGTAAGAATTTTGTGCTGCGTGGTAAAGAGTCACTGCATCTCCTTAATTTGGATAAGGCAGCGATGCACTTACGAGAGGTCTCGACGCGGTGCATCGACCAGGAGAGCTTGCTATCGATTATAACACCGAGAACCTTTATCGAGTGGCAATATTTCATCGAATCGCCGTTGAGATGAAGTTCGGGTAGCTGCTGGTCTTTTAGGCGACTGATAAAGGTACGTGTGCCAACCCACAAGGCTTGGGTCTTCGCCGCGTTGATGGAGAGTCCGTTTGAAGATGCCCATGAAGCTGGAGAGGCGAGATCTTCATTCACTTTCGCTACTATGCCATCAATGTCCTTGAAAGGGCCAGAGCAGTAGATGGTCATGTCGTCCGCATATAAATGGTAGGAGCAATACTTAAGCACATTCGGGGCATCGTTGATGTAAATCGAGAAAAAAGGGGGGCCATAGAGGCGGCCTTGAGGTACGCCAGACCTTCTGAAGATGGGCTCCGATGTTTCGCCAGAAGGTGCTTTGACAACCTGGGATCTACCCGTTAAAAACGAATTGACCCAGGAGCATGCAGCATTAGAGAAACCTAGGTCACGTAATTTCTCAACAAGGAGGGCGATTTTAATCATGTCGAAGGCGTGGGTATAATCAATAGCAACTGCCAACGTGATATTTCCCAGGACGGAAGCCTTTCCAAAGTCATCGACAATGCTTATTCGTGCCGTGTGTGCGCTGTGCTCTTTGCGGAATCCTGACTGGCGGCTGTCTATGAGGTTGTTGCGATCTAGGTATCTCGATATCTGTTTAAGGGCCACTGACTCCAGAAGCTTTGATGTGGCGCTTAAAATACTTATAGGCCTAAAATGACCGATCTCGAGACAAGAAAACCGCTTCGGTAAGGGCCGGACTATCGCGCTCTTCCAGGCCGACGGGAAGACGCCCGTTTGCAGTGAACAGTCAAATATATTTAATAAGACTGGAAGGAGAGATGGTAAGCACTGCTTAATAAAACTGAGTGAAATCTCGTCCGGACCACATGCATTCGATTTGGCTGATGATAATGCTTCGACAATGTCGAAGATGGGGACATGCTCGAAGTTAAATCGGTCATCTGGTGAGATAGTGGCTGTTAGTCTGGGGACGACGGGGCAATAGGGGTCACCTGAGGCCGTGAAATGCCGGTTCATGTTGTCAGCGCTGGTTGGGAGAGAAACCGCTTCCTTGTTGCTTCGGCCCAGGCCCATTTTGTCAATAACTTTCCACATGTCGGAAGCGTTAGTGGCGTTAAATAGCTGGTTACGAAAGTACGAGGAGGCTGCATTATGGATGGCCGTTTTGGCACTATTACGTAGATGTTTATATCTAGCCAGATCCTCGGGCCTTCTGGAGCGCCGGCAGTGGAGCCAAGCCTTATTGCGTGTTCTCAGCATATTTTTAAGGTCTGCTGTGAACCAAGGGGCAGACTTTCTTTTCAAAGTGACAGATTTTATCGGGGCATGTTTATTGAAGAGGTCTAAGATGTTACGTGAGAGGTAACTCACTTTGTCGTCGACGTGATGGAAATCATCGATGCGAGCCCAGTCGGTGTCAGCAAGATCACTGTTGAAGTTCGCGACATTAAAATCGCGAAAACAGCGGCGCGGGACGGTCCGGGGTAGATGCTTAGGTGCAGTAAGTGCCAAGGTGGCAAACAGAGCATCATGTTTAGAAATGCTGGGATGGTGCTCTTGATTGAACGACACGACTCGGGATGTATCACTTACGTAGATGTAGTCGATCGTTGAGTCCTCTGCGCCGTCATGGTGCGTTGGCTGGAAAGCGAGTGGCTCCACATTCATTGTAGCGAGAAGATTACAAAGAATCTTCCTGGGGGTTGACGCAACACGCCAATTAATATTAAAATCCCCAAGCATGACTAAATAGTCGAAGCTCTGGTTGCAGTAAAGCAAGCTCTCTTCAACCTCACTCCACGAGTAGGATTTGTCCGGGCTGTAAATGACATCCACTAGCAGTTTGCAAGAGCAGAGGTTCAGAAGAACAAACATGTATTCAGGCGTTCTACGATATGGCCCCGGGCGGTAGGACGTGGCGACGATTTTATAGTTGATTGATTCGTTTATGTAAAGGGCGACCCCACCTCGGACCAGGCCCGAGCGGTCGGCACGCGCTAGGTTGAAGCCTGAGATGTTAACCGTCTTCGAGTGTATTGCTGATGACAGCCAAGATTCTGTAACTGCAAACGCGTGCAGGTTCTTGCTGGTGACGATGGCTTGGATGTCAATGAAATGCGGTACCAAGGAATGGGCGTTCACCTGACCTATTCTGAAGTTGTTGATGTCGTTGCGATGGGCGTTGGGTCTAGCATAGATACTGGAGCAGGGTCGGCAGTCACTCGCCATAATTTATGGAGGTAGATTTTTGCAAAATTTTAGCGCGTAGAATGGAACATTTAGTTCTATCAAAGGCTGCATGGTTAGTATCGCTCAGACTGTTTCGCTTACAGTTTGCGCAACACAGGGTAGTCTTGGTGGTGGAGTCCTTGGCCAGATGAGCACCGGCACAAAATCCGCATAGTGGAGTTAGGCTTTTGCAGTCTTTGATATGGCCGAATTTCGAGCAATTGTAGCACTGCACAACAGAAACGTCATCGGCACAGCGACATGAGCGCATACCAATAGAAACCCTACCCGTGCTACTGAGAATGTTTCTGCAATCAGGTGGAGTCTCTATGATACAAGAGCGCGAGAGCTTACCTTCGCGCACCGGGAACAGATATATGATCTTAAACTCATCGATAGATCTGTCCGGAAAGTTTTGCATATGCAGTGCAACACGTATGTTCTCGCTATTAAGTTCCGTGGGTATGTCATGTACAATTAAACGCGGGTTGAGCTTAGTCTTTTCCTTGACTTCGAGCCCGGTCATGGGCAACGATAGACACTTGCCCAAGATATCGGAGTTACGCGCGTCCCCTTCGATCACAATCGCTTTATTCGACGATAAAAGAATGCGATTGATTCGAAGACCTAACTCCGCGGGCTCAATTAACTCAACAAACTTAGCTTTAGTCGCAGTTGAAGATTCGAAGTTCGACGATGCCGCGTCCGATGGTCCGATAGTGACTTGCGAGTCGGAGCGGATGAGTAGTGTCCTGCCGTTGTTCAGGACTATTGTGTTTCGTGGCCTGCTGCCACCGCGAGGCTCTGAGCTCTTCGCGATGCTAGCGTACGTGCGTACTTGTACTGTAGCAACGTTTAAGACAGAAGCAGACATCTTCCACTCTGTGGATATCATTTTTAAGGCCATCAGCAGTGCTTTCAGAAGCAAGAATTTGTATATAGGCGGTGGAGACTTTGAAAAACACATCACAAAAACAGGTTATTGCATTTCGTAACTTAGCTTTTGTGCCAGTTTCCTTCTCATTACTCGTATGCAGTATTAGGACATCGCGGTGATCGGCAACGGCCGCGATCAAAGCGTCGACATCTGATTTCGAAAGCAGAGGCAGTGGTGGGGGTACCTCCTCGTCGTCATCCGTACGCAGTCTCTTGTTCTGCCCACTCATGATCCCAGGGGCGCCGCTGAGGTGATAGATCGGCGACGCCAGATGTCACTCCGAACAGCGTGTGATGATGAGAAGCAGAATCATCACGAGAGAGTTTAAAGATAGCACTTTTTTGAAAAACCTCTGCAACGAGAAAAGCCGTGAACTGCTAATGATGGCTAGTACTTCACTTTGAAGAGGAGAAAAAACTCTTTCCCGACGTCTAGACCGGTGAGGCAGGCAGTGTAAAATTCCTGGACACAGTGGGCCGAAACACGGAGCACGCAGAAGACCGACTCTACTCTCAACCAACTCGAGACACCCCCGTGTCTCGTGTCCCCGCAGGGGCTACGTCATAGCCCACCTTCACCGGGAGTCAGAGAGAGAGAGAGAGAGAGAGAGAGAGAGAGAGAGAGAGAGAGAGAGAGAGAGAGAGAGAGAGAGAGAGAGAGAGAGAGAGAGAGAGAGAATGAGGAGAAGAACGCGCAGGGAGGCATCCTCGTTGGTGCGGCTATTACTTCTACAGCATCAACTAAGGTGAGAGTGTGTAAGCGGGTACCGGCATTAGGGTGCGGCGCGCATTTCCACGAATCTCGTATTTGGAAGGAGAGCGCGCGCGACAGATTTCATCGCGCGCACGGTTGGCGCTCCCAGGAAAAGGGCGAAGATACGAAAATAAAGAGAGTGAGTGTGTGCGAGGGAGCGAGGGACGGGGGGAGGATATCGCGAACCTCGTGCGGCTCGCGTTTCTGCCTTTGCGCCCGCGAGGATAAAGAGAGTGAGTGAATCAAAGGGGGTTTTCCGGGAATATCGTGCGTCCTAGAATCCGGAGAGTTGCGCCGGGAAGTTAAGAGAGCCAGAGAGAGCGAGTGCGAGAGGTAGTGAACCCCGATCCTGGTGCAGTTCATGCTTCGGCGAATCGCACAGTCCGGATAAAGAGAGAGAGAGAGAGAGTGCGAGTGTGAGGGGGCTTACGGCGCATACTGTGCGGCTCGCGCTTCCGCGAAACGCACGAATCGAATAAAGGGAAGTGAGAGAGAGCGTGTGTGAAAGTTTGGCTCGGACGTTGCGAGCGCAACTTCGTCTCGTGCTTCGGAAGTCCGCGCACCTGAGAGCGAGAGTGAACGAGCGAGAGAGAGAGAGAGAGAATAGGATAGAAGTAAGGGCGGAAGGAAGTTACGGGCTCGACCAGGGGATATAAAGGGAGGGCGTATTAACGGGTATTCGAAGGGGGGGGGGAATAAATTGAATGCAGTAAGTTAGCCTATAAGGGATAGGAAATAAAGAGAAAGCGTATAAATTTATTCGTGTGTTTGCATGCTTTATTTTGCAACCTTCACCCACAATTTTCAGGTTCTTCACCGCCCGAACGAGGATATCACGACCGAACTCCCTTTTGGTAAGTGAACGAGAGTGAGTTGAGAGCGTAAAACTTATTTGCAGTATACCGGGCAACAATAGCGCTTGGCGATTTAATATTGGTTTAAGTATATATATAGTAAAAGTATACCATCGCACGTGACACCGTTGAGGTTACCTCGTGCTTATAGCACCGACAGGTACATGCCTGAGCACGCGGCTCAGGCACATATGTGCACTATTTTAAATAAAGAGTTCAGCTGATTAAAATTAAACTTCATGGACTTGTTCATTTTCCCCGCCCAGTGCAATTGCCTAATCCACCTTCCGCTCACCATTGTTTTGCGAATTCTCAAACATCTGTTTGTATTTCAATTGCTTTCAACGTTATAAGCGATAAACAAATGCAGCAAGCGAAACAGAGTTCAAGAGCTCCATTTTGGCTCTTTGTGGAGGTCCCAAGATGCAGTAGGAACGATTTTATATCGATTTTACGTAGGAATTCAAAATTTGACAAAATCACGATCCACCTTATGCATACTTGAAATTTTTAACATTAAAGAAAAATTATTACTCTGCTCTAGAAGCACCTACAGAACTCATTCGGAGCTTAAATTGAAGGTCTTTGATAGTACTAAAAGACCTTTAGGTTGTATAGGACTTATGAATCGATTGGAATTGACCAGATCTCCTGCAATGAAAAGTTTTCCTCTTCACCAAGATGTCATCTAATTTTCAAACGACGATTTTTCGGCTCGCGGGCATCCAAAAAGAATTCATAGATAGGTTAAATTAAAGGTAATTTCACGAACTTATGATTGCTGTGGTGCAAAAGGGGCTTTTCCGGGATTTAGATATGATAAATTGCGATAAACGCTGTTTTTTTTTATTTTTTGCATATTGTGACCTATACTAAGTGGACAAAAAGTTATTTCTGCATAATCAAATTAAGTAAAATTGTTGTGGATGATATTTCCAAGTTTTATCCACCATTTAGACTCCTTAGCGCTCGCTAAAATTCACACCCCCACAAATAAACGGATTTTGAAAAATTGTGAACATTTCAAAAATTCATGTGCTCGGCAGTACGACATTTTTAAGTCTACAGTGTGCTGTCGAACATTTTCCGTACTTTTTGGCATATATTTTTGAAATTCAATCGGCACTTTTAGAATTTTCTAATTCTGGAAATAAGGGAGGGTCGTTCGTATTTCGGATGGTCCATAATACGGTAAAGCATATTTCTGATGATCCATAATTTCCCCAATTTTCTGAAGGTCAAGTATACTGAAAGGTTAAAATTCGGAATACCATTTATCCGATAGATAATAGTTCGGAAAACTAAAATACAGATGTATCAAAATACCGAAAATCTTTGAATCTTTGGATAGGTCAAAAAACCGAAAGACAAATATTCTTATGTGTCAAAATACCGAAAATTCAAAATACCGAATTTAAAAATAAAAATAAAAAACACATATAAAGAAAGTGCTTGATATGTTAGTTACCTTCCTTATCTTTAGCCCGAATAGCTGTTAATTTTATTATTAAAATTAAAATAGAATATTGTTTGTTCAAAAGCTCTCTGCGATTTACAGGGTTGAGACTGTCTCTTTTAAAGCCCGCATTACTTTTTTTATTTTTTTTATATTTTTTATCTTTTAATTTTTTGAATTTCTTTATTTTTAGATTATTATGTGTATTAACATTTAAACTAGGCTACAATATTCTATTATATTTCATGCTTTTGTGTCTAAGAAATATCTTTTGATTATTAGTTTGTTGTCTTCAACAATAAATGCATGAGCATCCTGAATTCCAGTGACTCGGGGTGCTTCAGAAAAACTTTTATTTAGAATTTTTTTTGTTTCTGTATGCTTTTTCTGGTCATAATAAAAGAATTGTATACTTTTATAATGTTCTTTGTCCACGTGAAAAGAGCTTCTGGTGTCAAAATTGCTTCGGTTGATTTTGCTTGAACGCTGGCTCGATATGCGTCAGTTTTAAATTTTCCAGCTATGGCATCGCATGAACATTTGCCATGTGCAACTGCATAAGTATGTCATTCAGCAATAATATCGAAGTCTTATATGTGGTACATAAGATTCATCATTTGATACTTGTTTTTATAATGTTGTCTTGAATTGTCAGAAACGTAAACGATTTTTTTTACTTTACGACAAATTTTTTTCTTTATTTCCGGTACAATAGTTTGTTGCATAATATAAACTGCAGTTACATCATGACTATTACATTGTGACAACAGTATGGAACATTGATGGTTAATTTCACTTCCTGACCTATAATACATTACTACAGCATGAACTATGATTTGATCGTTGTTAAAATGAAAGGCTGGCGCTTCATTTTGTGCAGTGTATGCATAATTTTCGGAGAAATCATAATGTACTATTACTGTGTCTTCAGTGAGATTTTCTTTAAAATTTTTTATATATTCTGATTGTTTTTTTGCAACAAAATGATCAGGGATAAACTTTTCCAACTGAGAAGAAAACTGAGAAGAGCTGTGTCAAATAGCCAGATAAATTTTCAAAATTAGGGCAAGCTGAGCATTCCTTTAAATAGCACGCATCTGTTTGTTTTCTGCATAGTACCATCTGGAGTCAATCATTATAATTTTTTGTTTGTATATCAGACTTCTCAGTGAGCCTTTTTACGTTAGCACAATCAATTAAATTATACAAATGTTCATGTATAGCACATACACATAAACTATGCGTACCTTTTTGTCCACCTAGTAAACACCATTTTGGTCGAATCTCTGCAAATTTAGTCAGACCTATTGGGTAATCTGGATACTTTTTTATAAAATCAGAATGAAGATGAATATCAGCGTATCAGTATCGTTTTTGAACTTTCTGTTTTTTATTATTTACTTTTATCATAACAATATTTTTATTTCCTGGTATTACACAACTGTTATAGTCATCTTCATAAAATTCTACAACTTTATCAATAGTTTCTTGTGGCAAAGTTTTTCCACGTTTCAAAATTGGCACTGCTAAAACATCATCCAATTTTTTCAGATCTTCTCTTTGCTAATCTGTATGAAGTATTGCATTCTACAGCAATCTGACGAATAGTCCAAGAATTGGGTGCTACGGTGAAAATAGATACTCGCATAGGGTCATTACTAGGTAAGCTAGAAAATTTCTCTTTTAATCCATTAAGCATTTCCTCTAATTGCTCTCCTCTGGAGTGATTTGATTGTTCTGTAGATGAGTTTATACATTCATCTTGATACAGATCTGAATTATTTGATTGGTCAAAATCATTTTCGTTTAAATCAGAATTGTTTAAAGTATTTGTATTATTTTCTTTTATTTCTAAATAGTATTTATCTCGACATGATTTACAAATTCGTGAATTACCTAATAAGTCCGGAAATCTTTCTATCATCGCTTTGGTAGGTGTTTCAAATTATGATCAACATGCCCATTATCTTCATATGGATTTGAACATCTATCCGTAAATAATTTTCATTTTTTTTACATCAGAAGACTTTCCATTTGACATTGTGTTGATTGGACAAAACAAAAATTCTAATTGAATAATATATTTGATGTAAAACAAGAACTATATTTATTAACCAACAGTGCTGCAAGTTATTTAGTGTTTTGAAAAATCTCAATGTAAATTAAATGCTTTTTCAAAATTTAAAGATTCTTTCAATGATTTTGTGTATGAGATATATTTATAATGTTAAAACAACCGTTTCTTAACAAAACAATTTAATATTTAATGTCGCGTTTTTCATGAAGAATTGTCAGTACTATATATTAAACTATATTCAAGTCATTAGGTAATTGAATATAGATAGAGAATCATAGGAAAATGATTATTAAATGTTTTAAATATATTGACTAATTGTGTTTAAATAATTCTAACTATAGATCTGAAATAACGAAATTTAAATGTTCCACCATGTTCAAAAGTCCATCCCAAACATTAAAAATATTTAATTCTATAGTTTTGCTACAAAGAACATGTACCATTTATCTGTATAATCTTTTTATACAGTTTTTTTTTCAAAATTTAAAATATATTTTAAACTTGATTGTAGCAGTAATAAAAGCTACTTCAACAGATAATTATAAAAAATTTAATATTTGCAATAATACTTTTTTAAAAAGCATAAGTATGCGTAGAAGTTATCTTTATTATTTTTCATAAAAAGCTCGCTTTTAAATAAAAAAATAATGATATTCATTCCTAGTACATGATTTTTGAAACTAGAATCGACCGATAACTCATCATAAATTTTAATTTAGGTCTTTTGAATTCAAAATTTAATTAAAAGTACTTCTCATTATTTATTCATCATTTTCTTCACCTTTAGCCACTATTTTAGATCAACCACACTTTTATTAAAATAAGTGGTTTTGAACATAAACTTTTTATTTCAGCATTTTGTATAACCAAACCTTGACTTCCTGCAAAAGAGCCAGAATTACAAGGATTAATTATTTAAAGTCAGTATTTAAGTTTTTAAATCAAAATATTGTAGCAGATTTTTTATCATTTTCAAAAACTTGAACCGCCATGTTATATATGAAATGGAAAAAAAATGACTTTGAAAGCACACTTACTTGACTTTTTGAACAAATGATATATCCAAGAGATTATATTTGTTACGGACTTGTTATCAATTTTTCATTATTTTCACGAGCTGCAGTTACCATATTGGAGCCCCATTTTGAATTTTTGAAAAATAATAAATAGAATATTACGCTTCAGTGTTGGAACTACTTATTGGACTGAATACATAATAAAATACAATTTTTTAAAGCACTTTACTTCCACTCTGTATCGATTTTTTTTTCATTTTCACAAAATTCAGCCGCCATATTGAAGCCGCCATTTCATATTTTTTAAAAAACAAAATAGAATATTAAATTTAAGTATTGAATATACTTATTAGACTAAATACACAAGAAACAAACTTTGTGACGGTACTTTACTTCCACTCTGTATCAATTTTTCATCATTTTCACGAGTTTTAGAACCCATATTGAAGCCGCCATTTTGAATTTTTGAAAAAATCAAAATGAGTTTAAAAGGACTAGTCATAAACTTAGCTTTTATTGGAAGAACTAGAATATTTACATTTTTGGTATATACATTATCTTCACTTTTCTAATAACTCAGATAAATTTTCCAAGTTTAATCTGCCATATTGGAACATCATTTAGTTTATACAGGGTGTGTCAAAAGTTCCGGGACGGCCAGTTATCTCAGCGGGAATGCATTTTCGGAAAAAATGTTTCATACAAAAGATGTAGGATTTTTCCCTGGCTATCTGATGGTGACCTTGAATTTGACCTTGGGCTTGACCTTCAAGGTCATTTGAAGGTCAAGTCGAATTTTTTAAATGGGAACCCTCCTTTTTTATTGCGCAAACCGAAAGAGGGAAAAATTCTCTTTCCAACGATATAAGACATATACGCGGTCAAATGTGATCTAGAGGTCGTTTCAAGGTCAAGTCGGTAAAATGTGGTCAAATTGATCTTGGGCAGTCCAAAGCATGGAAACTAAGGGCGTTGGGAAAAAACTTTCCATATGAAAGTTTCCGCAAATCGAATGGAGCATCTGATGGTGACCATGAATTTGACCTTGGGCTTGACTTTCAAGGTCATTTAAAGGTCAAGTCGAATTTTTTGAATGGGAACCCTCTTTTTGTTGCAGAAATGCGGGAAAACTTACCTTACCAGGGGTGTAAGATACATACGGGGTTAAAAGTGAGCCGAAGGTCATTTGAAGGTCAACGTTCTTATACTCCGATCATCTGGACACCACATCGAATTTCGTGTATCAGGGCGTTAAAAAACATTTTTTGTGCAAACGTTTCTGGATCAAAACCCAGACCTGGGACCTGGCTAATCACCGCTGACCTTGGAACGACCTTGGGTCGACCCAACGGGGCAAACGGACCACCCCAGATACGGGTTCAGCGACCCCGAAAATCCATGGGTCCGTGGTTTCAAACACCTTCTGCAATTCCTTCTGGTTTGACCTTGGAACGACCTTGGGTCGACCCAACGGGGCAAACCGACCCCAGATACGGGTTCAATGACCCCGAAAACCCATGGGTCCGTGGTTTCAAGCACCTTCTGCAATTCCTTCTAGTTTAACCTTGGAACGACCTTGGGTCGATCCAGCGGGGCAAACCGACCCCAGATACGGGTTCAGCGACCCCGAAAACCCATGGGTCCGTGGCCCGCATTTCTGCAACAAAAAGAGGGTTTCCATTCAAAAAATTCGACTTGACATTCAAATGACCTTGAAGGTCAAGCCCAAGGTCAAATTCAAGGTCACCATCAGATGCTCCATTCGATTTGCGGAAACTTTCGTATGGAAAGTTTTTTCCCAACGCCCTTAGTTTCCATGCTATGGACTGCCAAAGATCAATTTGACCTCATTTTACCGACTTGACCTTGAAACGACCTCTAGATCACATTTGACCCCTTATGTATCTTATATCGGTGGAAAGAGAATTTTTCCCTCTTTCGGTTTCCGTAATAAAAAAGGGGGCTTTCCATTTAAAAAATTCGACTTGACCTTCAAATGACCTTGAAGGTCAAGCCCAAGGTCAAATTCAAGGTCACCATCAGATAGCCAGGGAAAAATCCTACATCTTTTGTATGAAACATTTTTTCCGAAAATACATTCCCGCTGAGATAACTGGCTGTCCCGGAACTTTTGACACACCCTGTATATAAAATACCAAATAGTTTTTAAAAGTACTTACACATACGAACATTTCAAGCCGAAAATGGGTGATGTAAGTTGACTTCAATTTTGGCCGCAGCCTTGATGCGATTGACGTGAAATGGATCATATATATATATATGTGTGTGTGTGTGTGGGTGGGTGTGTGTGTGTGTGTGTGTGTGTGTGTGTGTGTGTGTGTGTGTGTGTGTGTGTGTGTGTGTGTGTGTGTGTGTGTGTGTGTGTGTGTGTGTGTGTGTGTGTGTGTGTGTGTGTGTGTGTGTGTGTGTGTGTGTGTGTGTGTGTGTGTGTGTGTGTGTGGCCAGTTCTCTGTCGTATTACAGATGAAAAATTTTTTCTTTTCTCAATTTTTTTTACACCTGGTACACTATATTTTGAACTACCCTGAATTTTCTCAGATTCTTTTGCAATTATTTTCGGAGCTACAAATCATGAAAGTAGCACTGTTAGATAGACAGTAGGGTTGGATCGTGGAGTAGGCGGTTCTTAAATGAAGTACTTTTCAAGTGGAGATTTAATGTAGTTTTATTAACTGGGTACGTCGTGCCTCTTGGCGTACAGTTGAGTTGCCGCTCTCTCTCTTGGCCGTCGCGCTAGAACTGAGCCGGCCGGCGCTGCAAAGTGCCGTCGGCGTGTCTTGGACGATGGAGGGGCGGTTAGAGAGACGCGTGGCGAGTGCTGATCGGCGCGGCTCTCGCGCGCGCTTATAGTATATGTAGCCGGAGAAGGGGAACGCTCTCGGCATCGTAGGCTCGAACGCTGAATCCCGAACATTCCGCCCACCTTCGCCAGACTGACGAACGGTCTCAATCCTTGGGTTGGAGGCGGACGACCTTGGCGATAGGACGTCGAAGTGTAGAGGTGGGTGCGAAGCTCGACGACACGGGTGAAGCCATCACTCCCTGGATGGATGGCTGTGATGCATGCGATGGGCCATTTGGATGGAGCTCGTTGCGAACGAGAACGAGTTCGCCCACGGTGACTGAGGGTTGCGGTTGTCTCCACTTCATACGTGAAGTACTTAGTACTTCATACGTGAAGTACAGAGTACTTGAAAACTAACGTCTGAATTTGAAAACGTCGTACGCGCTACTTTCGAGCAGATTCTATTGATGAATCTGAAGCAGTACGATGCCGTCCGTATCAATTTATCAAATGAAGAGTACTTATTAATAAGACTCCAAATTTCTGGAGTATTCTCAACAGAATTTGGTGTGCCCTTACTAGCGACTAGATTGTGACTAGATTGAAGGTTCAGACTGGTTACCGAGAAATTGTATTCATCATGAGATCTTGACCAAGGTTCATGGCTATCGGAGAGCCATGCGGGACCTTTCTACCACAGACTTTGCGAGGCTAGCTTTGAGGACTCAATACCTCGTGATATGACATCGGCGGGGTTGTCAGCTGATCGCACATGATGCCAATATGCGTCAGGCAATAGTGTGTGAATTTCCGGACACCTATTAGCCACAAAAACACCCCATCTTGAAGGGTGGTCTTTCAGCCAAAAAAGCACATCCGCTGAATCAGGCCAAAGGTGCCCACTTTCAACCTTTATTGGGAAAGATTCGATAAACGTTTGAACGAGACGAGCAAGTAGCAACGCAGCGCAAAGTTCTAAATGAGGTATGCTTAGCGTCTTAAGTCGAGCTACTCGCGTTTTAGCCACTTGAAGAGTGACGAGCACTTCTTGTGTACGGATTAAGTGCAGATAGACTACTGCATCATACGCAAACTAGATGCGTCTGCGAATCCGTGGATTTCTAGAAGTCCGAATTGTAGAGTGTATCCACTCCAGCGAGGGATTTTGATGTGACTTATATGTTGAAGATCTTGCAACCAAGACTGCCACCGATTAGAGATGTCGAGAGGAAGTTCTTCATCCCAACTAACCTTAAGAATCCACAGAGACTGCATAATAATCTTTGCGGTTATTACAACAGGAGCCAACCATCCCACGGGATCAAAGATTCGAGCGATTCTTGAAAGAATGGTGCGTTTTGTAAACGGCGAGTCAGAAGGGGCATCTTCGATATGAAAACTAAAGAAGTCTGTGTTAGGTTGCCAATCTATACTTAGAATTGGTACAGATGTTTCAAAGGCAAATAAAGCGATTGAATCTGCAGCTAACATATTAGAAGGTAGACAAGAGAGTACTTCAGCATTATTTGAAGTCCACTTCTGGAGATTAAGATGATCTTGTTTAGAGAGTTGAATTAACTCATCCTGTTTAAGTAAAGCTTCTTCTAACGAATGTGCACCAGAAAGTACATTATCTGAGTACATTTCTGATCGAACAGCTTCAGCTGCGATCGGATAAGTTTTGCCATAATCTTCGGCTAGTCTCAAGAGTGTGCGTATGGCTAGAAACGGCGAACAGGCCAATCCATATGTCACTGTGGTTAGTCGATAAACTTTAATGGGTTCACTCTTGTTAAAACGCCATAAAATCGACTGAAAAGGTTGATCACATTGTTCGACACCAATTTGTCTGAACATTTTTTCCACGTCAGCTGAAAGTGCGATCTTATACCTACGCCAGGCACAGATCAAAGCAACGGGATTCTGAAGAAGATTGGGTCCAACGTGTAGAAGATCGTTGACCGAGACCCCTGTTTTGGTTTTATTCGAACCATTAAACACAGTACATAATTTGGTAGTCGTACTGGTTTTCTTCCACACACCATGATGTGGTAAGAAGGCTTGACTTTTGTTAGACAATGAATCGAAATTCGAGGAGAGTGACATATGACCCAGGTCAATGTACTCTTTCATAAACTCTGTATAGGCTATTTTGAGTTTCTCGTCCTTAGCGAAGTTTGCTTCGAGACGATTGAGTGCGCGTAGTGCGGTAGAATGAGAATTTTCTAGTTGAGCAGAACTCAACTGATCTCGACTTTTCCAGGGTAGACTTACTATATATTGCCCTGTTTCATCTTGACGAGTAGTTCTTTGATAAAACTCCTCGCATGCTTGTTCATCAGGCGAGTAAGATTTTTTGTCAGTGACTATCTCCTCCGCCATTCAAAAATCTTGTACGAGCTCCAAAAGTTTGGCTACATGCTCGCAGCTGTTCGAACAATGAAGAGATATTGATTCTAGTCCTATTTTTGAAGGTGAAGAAGAGAGATTTTCTGTCAGAACCATCCGAGTTTGGAACTAAGCGCTATAGGCTGAAGGCTTTGGCCCTTAACAATTTGATTTTCGATGATTTGCGCATAAGCGCTTGCACCGAGTAGAATATCGATACGTGAAGGTTCGAGATACATGGGGTCTGCTAGTTGCAGCCTTTTTAAGTATTCGAAATTAGAATTACCACATACGACGGGGGCTTATACGAAGATAATCTTGGTAAGATTATAGTATCCACTTCTAGAGAATAAGTTGGATCAAAATGAGGTTGTATAATAAGACAAGCTACCTTCGAAGACACGGCAGCTGTCTTTCCTCCTATACCTTGAATGTGCGTGTGACTGGTTCTACAATTTAGATAAAGCAAGTTACACAAAGCTTGTGAAACAAGTGAGATTTGAGATCCAGGGTCAATCAGCGCACGAACTTGAATTTTGGTTCCGTTAGGACCAAGGGCGTTAACCCTAGCGGTAGCTAAAAGTACTCCTGTACATTTAGTACTTTCTCCACTATTAAGGGAGACTGCTTGATGAGCAGATTGAATGTCTTCTGAAATGATGAGATTGCCACAGTTTGGGCTAGGGGTGCTGGACATTGAGTCAATCTGATCAGTCTGCGGCGAACTGATTACTTGATTGCTGTCAGTGTTCACCAAAGAGTGATGCTTGGCTTTACAAAGAAAGCATCGGTACGTAGAAGTACAATTTTTAACGTTGTTCTTTCCTAAACAATTGAAACAAAGATTAGAAGATCTGATCAATTCCCTTCGCTCAGGAATCGTTTTATTGAGAAATCGTCCACATCTATTTGTAAAATGATGTTGATTACAAATCGAACATTTCTTTTTTGTTGGGATCGAACATGAGGTTTGATGCGAATAAACCGACTGAGCATTGTCATGTTCTGATTTACGAGGTTTTTTATTACTGAGCTTTTGAATTATTTGTTGAAGACGATCTAGTGCCAGCTTCGATGGCTTCTAGAGTGAGGGTTTGACTACGAAGAAAAGCTTGAAGTTGCGCCATTGTCGGTGGATCAACACTATCACCTAGATGCTTTTCCCATTCTTTACGAGTATTTAAATCAAGACGATTCAGCGTAAAATGGACGATTAAATCACTACCTAACGAATCAGCTCCATCAAAGGATGCCAGACTAGCGATGGGATTGAAAATTTCCCTATAAATTCGCTTAATTTCCAACGAAGTATCTGCCTTCATGGATTTGACTGAGAAAATTTCTGAAATATGAGAGCTAACAATTTGACGTTGATTTTCGTAATACTCGATTAGTGCTGTCCATGCTCGTTCATAATTATCACCCGAAATGGGAAGAGATTGAATTTTCTCAAGTGCTTCACCTGCGAGGTGAGTGCGAAGATAATGCAATTTCAAAACAGGCGTTAAGTTCTTCGCGACGATGTATGAATGAGCGAAAGACATCCCTAAAATTCTCCCAATCAGAGAATTTACCTGAAAATTTTGGTAAATCTATCTTTGGTAACGATTGAAGCGAAACGTTAGTTGATTGTACTGAATCTGTACTAACTGGGACAGCATTCGAATTAGAAGAACTTTGCGCAACATCTCTAGTTTTAATAGATTCTAAGAAGTCAAGAAAATCTCCTTTGCGGTCATAAATGCTATCCTCAACCAGATCACAGAGATTAGCTGTAAAGTAGACATGATTTTTATGAAGATGCTCGAGTTTCAGAATTTCCTCGTGGTTTACTCGAAAAGCCGCATAATTTGATTCAAGTCCGGCTAAACGCGCTTCTGCATAACCTTTTGTCATGTTATCTTTACTCTTAGATTTGAAATTTTTAAAAGAATTTGCAATTTTAACTTGGAGCGACATCTACTTAGCATGCAACTCCTCCATTTTGAGATCAAAGTAGTTAAATTAACAACAAACTTGACTATTTAAGCTAGATGATCGTTAACTATCCTTGCCACTCGAGAGTAGAACAAGAAATAGTGAGAGTTATTACAATTAAATCTTAACGAAGGTTATAATAGTTATGCTAGTATGCGTTATAATACTTATGCGTCTGCTAACGTTCCCACGGTAAATCAGCTGATGATCAGCAGTGTTGACTGCTTGAAGACAAGTAACTGCAAGCATTGAATTCAGCAACCCCCTGCAGCTAAGTCAGCAACTGAATCAGGAATGTATCCAGGTGTCGATCAGCAGTCAATTTGGAAACGAGACGATGTATCAGCAGGCAGCGATAAACTGCAAGGTCAATTAACATAAGTATTTGCTAAGACAAAAAATTGCATTCAATTTCCTCTAGACTAGTTAAATATTACAAATTAAATTTATAATTTACTCAAACTCAATTAACTTGTACTAATCTCAAATAAAATCTACTCAATTTTAATTAAAATGATTTGACAGCGAGCAGGCTCCACGCGGGTAATCCTTGACTCGTTGTGTGTGAGCCCCGTAACGTGTACGCTGCACGCGGGTACTATTTGGCTTGACTGTGTGTGGACCCCGTAGTGTGTACACTGCACGCGGGTGGTCCGTGATTCGACTGTAGTGAGCCCCGTAGCACGTACGCCACACGAGGCTGCTTCGTGGCTTGGCTAATGCGGACCCCATAGCGTGTACGCCGCACGCGGGTTGTCCGTATGTTAGCTCGCGCAAACCCGTAGGATCGTTGCTCTTGTCAGCAACAATTAAATGATCATCGTACGATCGCGATGACTCTAGAGCTGGCTTAACAGCGCACGCTCTGATGAGGAAGTTGCCACTTGTTGCTTTGAGTACGTCAAGATGGCTGCCGATCATCGTACAAACGCGGTGATTCTAGAGCTGGCTTTACAGCGCACGCTCTTGGCGACGTCTTGGAGTCGATAACAACGCGCACTCCAAGGTGTTTTCAGAAATGGGGAAAATAGCAATTGAATGTGCTATTTCCCCTAGGAAGCCTTAGAGATTGGCTTCCGAGTGCGCGCGACGGCGAAACAAACGAGAGAGAGAGAGAGAGAGAGAGAGAGAGAGAGAGAGAGAGACAGCAACGTACGCGCGAAGTCGGCTTGTGAGCACATGCGACTGTTACGGCACTCACGACCACGAACACTTTGATGCGTACCTGAAAGAAAGTTGCTATCCCTAGGCCACTCGGGAGTAGACGTAGAGGATAGAAAGAGGTTTCTTCAGCTGCGCCTTCATGGCGATGCTGACGATGATTCTCCCTCGATCCGGCTCGTAGGACCAAATATTAGATAGACAGTAGGATTGGATCGTGGAGTAGGCGGTTCTTAAATGAAGTACTTTTCGAGTGGAGATTTAATTAGCTTTATTAGCTGGGTACGTTGTACCTCTTGGCGTACAGTTGTGTTGCTGCTCTCTCTCTCTCTCTTGGCCGTCGCGCTAGAACTGAGCCGGTCGGCGCTGCGAAGTGCCGTCGGCGTGTCTTGGTCGATGGAGGGGCGGTAAGAGAGACGCGTGGCGAGTGCCGATCGGTGCGGCTCTCGCACGCGCTTGTAGTATAAGTATCCGGAGAAGGGGAATGCTCTCGGCGTCGTACGCTCGAATGCTGAATCCCGAACAAGCACATTTCATGAATTTTCATGATTTTTAGCAATTTTCAAACTCATTTCACTCATAATAGTTCCATTCTACAAAAAAATCATCAAAGGACCTTTTTGTCATAAAAAATCTATATTTTCTGAAAATACATGGTCCAGCGGTACTTTATTATTGTGATGGGACAATTTAAATGCTAAAAATTGAGTTTTCATATGAAGCGCTCATCTACTCAGCTCCACAAAAAATCAGAGGTATAGATAGAATATGCAGAAATATCATCCCACTTGTCCTGGAATGGGAAAAGCTCTCATTTTTCTTAAAAAAATTAAAATGCCATCAATTTCATGAAAAATGCGATTTTTATGCATATACCTTCATGATCATCTGTCACTTTTTCCTTCCAGGAATACTTTTAGTATTATTCTTGCTTAATATTGGTAAAATGGTAATAAACATTACTAATATGACAAGAAAACATGAATATAATTTTTAATGTATATCGATCAGCCATAAAATTATTGTTGGTATTTATTCAGACTTATTTTTTAAATTTGATTCTGATATCCACAATATTAAATATACTTAATTGATGTATACATAACATAAAATATGAATTATTTTTCTTATATATTAAACATAATGCTGTTGAGTTATTAAATAATGTCTGTAAACAACAAAAATTTTATTAAATATTATGAAATATGCAGCAGTTGTTACCATAGTTTCACCAATACTTAAAATAATATAATTTCAAGATATTTTATAATATTTACTTAAAATTACGTGTGGATAATTACTTACACAAAGTTATTTACTTCTAAAATATATATAATTTAAGCTATGTCGTATAAAAATTCATCAAGTCATTCTATAAACCAGTTACAATGAAGCCTAAATATTGTAAAATCTTCATGTGTGCATTAAATGGGGTTACGATACTTCTTCGCTAATTTTTTCAAACACGTCTATTTATAACATGACGCTTCATGCATTCACAAGCAAATATTATTATTCTGTACGAATTCAAATTTAGGTATACAAATGTAGAGGTGCAAAGCTTGTTAAATACTCTCGGTTTTTGGTTTTTGTCACCGCAACACTAACTTTCAAGTACAATAGTTTATTGCTAATATAATTAATATAATAGCTTTTTCCATAACCTATGGCCCCCAGTATTGCAAGTTAAAAAAAGATGACTTTATAAAAACCAAATAATTTTTCATCTCAAATCATACTTTAATGTATAATGTAGTAAGAATCATTAAAATTTCTAATAAAATATTCTCAGTTATGTTACATTGCCTCATATGGATACGTAAATAGTAACTCTTGCGAATGATCTTGGTTTAATTATAACTCTAACCGTCTATTGTCTTGGAAGTGAGGCTCATTGTTATAAGGCCCAATAAATAAATGTATCTATTGAATATTCTTCAATTTGGACTGCAAAAAAGCCAAGTAAAACAATAAATCTGGCTTCCGAGACAATAATTGATTTTATTAAAATTGTACCAAGATTGGTGGCACAAAACACAATATAAGATAAAAGACAATATTTTTGCTAGTTGTCAATACAGCTTTTATTAGTTAATACCACAATTTAACAAGTATTACTAAACATTTATGTATAGCCAAAAAGCAAGGTGCAGCCACCAAATATATTATTTCAGATAAAAAATCACTCACCCAATCTGATATAAACTCCTATAGTTAGTAGAAAAACAGAACTGTTATTTACCTGCGAGTATTGTTAAAGTTCGTTCTAACTCCTAAATTTGTAATAAGTTCTCAATCTCTCGTACCATGAAAACCTTCAGCATTTTGTAACCTAGAATGAATAAAAAAGATTTCACAAAGTACCACATAATTTGCAAATTAAAAATTATTAAAATTTATATGATAAAAGTAAGTTATCTGAGAATTGCAGTAGTAGAGTACAGTGAACTTTCTTATTATGGATACTTTTTGACATATAACAGCTGACATGTAACATAATCTGTTCTCTTAATCTGGACAGGATAGCTTATATCTAGGCTCCGTTCTCATAGTCTATGGTCAACTTCGTAGTGCGATCGCAAATATCTGTCTCAGTTTCCTTGTTATGACCCGAGTTGGGGTCTGACAAAGAAAGGATACTTGGTGTCCGCCTCCGATTTTGCATGAAACTTCGCATATGAGTAGAGTGTCAAAAAATATTCGACACGTATTTTTTTTTATCTGCGGAAAACATATCTAAGGGCTGAAAACCGCCCTTAAAGTTCACCCCTAAAAACCGTTTTTTTTTAATATCTCAAGATGGAATCGGAATTTTTTAATGAAACCAACACCTATTTGTTTCTTATGAATAGTCAAGTTTTTCGGCACAGTTTTAATGCTGGCGGGTTGCATCCCTTATTTTTTATAAGGGTAAATATGATATTTTCCCTTGTATTTTTGATATAAAAATGCTTTAATGAGCTAAATTTGATTGAAAATTGCCATGCTATAAAGAAAATTGACAATTATAGTTGACGAGAAGATTAAAGTTAATGATGCAATTTATTGAAATAAGTTGTAACTGATATTAATGATGTTAACAATTAACACTAGTTCGTTTAACGTGTTCCTGACTCTATATAAACTTAATCTGACAATAAGATAAAGCCAGATTACGCGCACTGATGCAATACTGTTACAGAGCTTTAAGAGTATTTGATAGCTTTCGACTAAAAGCTCAACGGCGCAACGTACACGGTGACAAGGATCAGACTAGTTGGCAAACCGATGGTTAGAGCTTCTGGGTGCAACATGCACAAGTGCAGTAGAGTACCAAGCTAGTTGGTAACGATCCAGGTTTAAAGCTACGAAGCGTCTCATCTGCTCGGTAGCGACTGACTCTGGCGGCCCGGGGTTCTTCTTTACCCTTGACGCGGACCCTGAGTCGTTGACAAGAGGGTATAGGAGGAGCCAGTTCCTCTGGTGGTAAAAAGCTGAATCCTCTTGAAGTCGGTTTCGAGGCCGATAGGTGCCTAGAAGGGTCGAGAGCTTCCTCCTCTTCTCTCCATCACGAGCGAGCTTCGTGGTGGGGGAACATCTGTGGATGCTCAGATCCTGGCCGAAAATCCCCTCTCGACTTGCGGCGCTTGTGCCTGCCTCCTGATTGGTTCTCCTCCGTAGACCGTTGCGCTCTGTGACGTAGTAGCCCCAGGTTGGTAGTGGGGATAGTATGTGATAGTAGTGGCTGTAGGACGCCTACAGCCACTACTATCACACTACTGTAAGTTGCCTTAGAGGCCTCCCCAACTCTGAAGTAGAGAGGGCGGCGGTGGAGGGGCCTCAGACCTGAAAATAGGGTCGAGAGCGCCAAGCGAAGAACGACGGTTGATGGCGGAGGGGGTACTGATCTCTGATTGGCCGCTCCTCTCTGAAGGCCCGTTTGCCACGTAGCCTCTTGAGTTGCCCACTGAATTGCTAGGGTTGATTACTGCTGGTGACTCATAGCTCGATCCTCGCCGTACTCAACCGTCTTGTATTCCAGAGGCCCTCTGCTAATGGCCCTTCTCGGAATTGTTGACCTCGAGGAGTTTATTTGTGTTCATGCTGCCTTTTTAACCGTCGCTGCATTCCTTCTTGTCGGGTAGCCGTTATTGATTTCCATCCATGATGAAATCTATACGGGGTCCTGAAAATAGAGCTTTACCCTACCTGAGCAAGCTTTTCCCTAATTATTATTATTATTACGGTTCGTCTCGAGTATTTGTGATGTAATTATTACCTATTAATTTAATCGCAGATTACTACCGTTTGATTAATTGTTATTGCTAATCTCAATTTGTTCGTTAACGCGTTGACCTTTCTATTGATAGTTGTATTATACGGGTGCAATTACTATTTGTTAAAGGTAATTAGTTAATAAATTCATTATCGCTTGTTTATCATCGATTCCTATTCGAGTTATTGTTTATAACTTGGTTAATTAACTAATTAATATATAGATTCTACTATTGGAGTTTTAGATCTAGATTGTTATGGGAACGCATTCAATTATTATTATTTAATTTATTATTTTATTTAACATTTATCAGAGATCAATATTCACGGCCCCATTGTAGAATTGCCTTTATATGTTGCACGACTCGTTTACGCAAATGCAGTTCATAACATCCTCTTTGATCTGTGACTGATGAAAACTGAACTAGAACGTAATTAATTTTTGCGAGATATACGAAATTCTGTATACATTTTGTCTGTGTAAATTTGAAAATACAGATTTTAAATTCGCAGGCTACAGTTATATTTATGCTTAAGAAGAATGCTGCATTCTGCATTGTATTTTTACCTTATATCTCGCAAAAATTAATTACTTTCTAGTTCAGTTTTCATCAGTCACAGATCAAAGAGGAAACTGAGACAGATATTTGCGATCGCACTAAGTAGTTGACCATAGACAATGAGAACGGAGCCTAGATATAAGCTATTCCATCCAGATCAAGAGAACAGATTAGAGCGGTCCTTGGCTCAGTGGGTAAGACGCTTGCCTATGGAAACAAGGCTGCTCAAATGGTCGTGGGTTCGATCCTAGTGAGAAAAATACGATTTTTTTTCGGGCTAAAATTGAACCCATGGCTGCGCTTTAGCAAGTAAGTAACGTTTTTTAACATTTTACGGTGCTCTTAAGGGCCCCAAGAGTTTTTAACAAAATCGACGTGGGACTTCACTGCATTCAACCAGGACGAATTTCAACGAGGGAGACCTCTACACTTGCAGAGAAATAAATACTTACCGGGTAATGGCAAAATGATATAGCTTAATGCTTCAAGTACCAGTTAAAGATAGAAGAAGAAGAAGAAGAAGAGAACAGATTATGTTGCATGTCAGCTGTTACTTTTCAAAAAGTAGCCATAATATGAAAGCTCACTGTACTCTACACTGCAATTCTCAGATAAATTACTTTTATCATATATATTTGAATAATTTTTAATTTGCAAATTATGTGGTACTTTGTGAAAGCTTTTTTATTCATTCTAGGTTACAAAATGCTAACGGTTTTCATGGTATGAGAGATTGAAAACTTATTACAGATTTAGAAATTAGAACGAACTTTAATGATACTCGCAGGTAAATAACTATTCTGATTTTCTACTAACTATAGGAGTTTATATCAGATAGGGTAAGTGATTTATTATCTGAAATAATATATTTAGTGGCTGCATCTTGCTTTTTGGCTATCGATAAATCTTTAGTAATACTTGTTAAATTATGGAATTAACTAATAAAAGCTGTATTGACACCTAACAAAAATATTGTCATTTATGTTATATTGTGTTTTGTGCCAACAATCTTGGTGCAATTTTAATACAATCAATTGTTATCGCGGGAGCCAGATTTATTGTTTTACTTGGCTTTGTTTGCAGTTCAATTGAAGCATATTCAATAGATACCTTTATTTATTCACCCTTATAACAATAAGCCTTACTTCCAAGACAGACGGTTAGAGTTGTAATTAAACCAAGATCATTGGTAAGAGTTACTATTTACGTGTCCATATGTGGCAATGTAACATAACTGAAAATATTTTATTAGAAATTTTAATGATTCTTACTACATAAATACATAAAAGAATGATTCGAGATGAGAAATTATTTGTTTTATATACAGTCATCTTTTTTTAACTTGCAATACCGGGGGCCTTAGGTTATGGAAGAAGCTTATATTAATGATATTAGCAATAAACTATTATACTTGAAAGTTAGTATTGTGGTGACGAAAACCAAAAACCAAGTGTATTTATCAAGTCTTATTATAAATAGACATGTTTGAAAAAATTAGCCAAGAAACACCGGTAACCCATTTGATGCAGACATAAAGATTTTACAATATCTAGGATGCATTGTAACTGGCTTATAGAATGACTTGTAGATTTTTTATATGACATAGCTTAAATTATATATATTTTAGAAGTAAATAACTTTGTGTAAGTAATTATCCACACGTAATTTTAAGTAAATATTATAAAATATATTGTATTATATGATTTTAAGTTTTAGTGAAATTATGGAAACAACTGCTGCATATTTCATAATATTTAATAAAATTTTTGTTGTTTACAGACATTATTTAATAACTCAACAGCATTATGTTTAATATATAAGAAAAATTAATATTTTATGTTGCGTATACATCAATTAAGTATATTTAATATTGGGGATATCAGAATCAAATTTAAAAAATAAGACTGCAAACATATCAAGAATAAATTTTTGGCTGATCGATATACTGGATGACATTAAAAATTATATTAATGTTTTTTTAATATTAGTAATGTTTATTACAATTTTACCAATATTAAGCAAGAATAATACTAAAAGTGTTCCTGGGAGGAAAAAGTGATAGATGAACATGAACGTATATGCATAGGAATCACATTTTTCCTGAAATTGATGACGTTTTAATTTTTTTAGCAAAAATGAGAGCTTTTTCCATTCCAGGATAAGTGGGATAATATTTCTGCATATTCTAGCTATACTCCTTATTTTTTGTGGAGCTGAGTCGATGAGCGCTCCTTATGCAAACTCAATTTTTAACATTTAAATAGTCCCATCACAATGATAAAGTACCGCTGGACCTATGCCACCTAGATTTTCAGAAAATATAGATTTTTTATGACAAAAAGGTCCTCTGATGATTTTTTTGTAGAATGGAACTATTATGAGTAAACTGAGTTTGAAAATTGATAAAAATCAGGAAAATTCATGAAATGTGCTACTTACATAATTTGTAACTCCGAAAATAATTGCAAAAAAAATCTGAAAAAATTCAGGGTAGTTCAAAATATAGGGTAAGTGCAGGTATTACTGCGATTTTTGGAGAACGGTGTACTTTAACTCAAAAACAAAATAACTTAAATACAATTAAAACAAAATCTTTCTTTTACAAATCGTTAAAAAGGTCTTAAAGATCTAATAAAAAAATAAACCAATCTTGAAAATATGTGTATATAAATTTAATATACAAAAATAAGCGGGTGCTATAACTGCTGGTATTGATTGTGAATTGAAGCTATTACTACGATACTATTACTGCGATTGAAGGTATTATTGCGCAGGTATTATTGCGATTGAAGGTATTATTGCGCAGGTATTATTGCGAGGCGCAATTAATTAATAAATTTTAAATAGAAAGCAGCTGTCGGTTAATTAACAAACATATACGTACAATTAATTAATTTTATTCATATAATAATTTAATACAAATCTTATTCTAATAAAGCTTCATCAGACTTGTGAAAAATCACAATTATTTTTTGTACTTTGATTATCATCTAGATTTTAATACTGATCAACAATCGTTTCAATTTATATAACATAAAAATAATAATGATAATACGTTATTTTTCCTTTTTTAATTGTTTTTGAAGATTTTCAATCTGTACTTTGATTGATTCTTCCTCCCTTTCCTTTGTTAAATCTATTTCGATTGCTTTATTTTTATTTTCTAAATCTTGGATTTTTTTTTCTTTCTCCAAAAGTTTTATTTTTTCATTCTCTAATCTCTTCTGTTGTTTGAGAAATTTTTCCTCTTTCTTTTTTTTGAGAAGAAACTCTCTTGCTTCTTTTTTCTTTAATCTATTTTCCTTTCTTAACGCAATTCCTTCTTGTTTCACTTTTTTTTCGTTCTCATTTTCTTGTGCTTGCTTTTGCCAGTCTTTTCCAGATATAATACTTGACGTTTTAATGCGCTTAACACTATTCTTCTTTTTTTTAAAAACCGAGTCTATAGTTGGCCAGTTTAATAAATCTTTAATTGGCTTTGGTTTCTCCAATGAGCATGTATTGGCTACGTCTTGTAACACCAATTTTTGTTCATCAACTGTTCGTCTCATCGTAGACAGATCAAGAACCTTTTCCACTTGTTTATCATTAGTATCACTCGTACTTATTGCACATTCTTGACTTAAATTTACATTATCTTCTGCGTTCAAATTATGATAATTAACATAATTTTTTTTTCTGCTTCGTCCAGTGTAAATGAATCTACATTAGCACTTTTGACTATATCAGCAGTACTTAAATTTACTTCAACTTCTACTTCAGCCTTTTCATATAAAATTTCAATCGGTAACGCCATTACGTCAAGGAATTCCTCTGACACAAGACTACACATGTTCACATCATAGCTCACCTGAAATCTCAAGGAAAGTTTTTTGAAAAACAAAATAGGCAATAAAAAGTAATAAAACTCTTAAATTTATTTAAAATATATTTCAATTAAGAAGATTTTTTTAGGTAATATTAAACTGTGGCTTAACTAAATCATAAAAATCTAATGTACATGATTATACTAATTTTCTTAAGAAATATAATTTTTATAATTCAATTATGACTTATAATATTATAAATTGTACATAAGTATACAAATTTAAATAATAAATTTATTTACTTTATTACTATCAGTATTAGTAGACCCAGATGCTATGACTAATACATTTTCATATTGGTTGTTCGATAGTGGATCATTATTATGCGAAGTATCACAGTCATTTGCAGCAGGTATATTTTCCATTAATTCACCACCATAATAGTTATCGTTGAATAGATTATCATCATATGAGCTATTCTAGAAACACATATATATAAATTAATAAATAAACTAGTTAATATGTTATATGTCTGTGCACTAAATTTTGTATAATTCTACATGTATAAATAATTATACTAACCTCTAAAACTATATCATGGACTATTGGTGTGGAAGTATTTACTACTTGCGCTTGAGGGTGAGATAGGCTGTACCAAATGTTGAATAAATTTTTATCCGCCTCCAGACCTTTCCAAACTGGATCAGTATTCATTTTATATGAGTTTAGTTGAAAATCACTCAATAGACTTTCAATCACTTTCAATTTATTAACATTTTCAACACTGTTCTCCGTAACACCATTTGGCAGTCTATTACTCTGATTTCTTTTTTCAATTGGTCGGAGAACTTTATTGTAGTCTATTGCATTCGCATCTAATGGGTAAAGTCCACATTTAGCAAATCCATTTTTAAGAGTCTTTTTAATATCCATTAAGTTGAGTGTATTTTGTAGGAGTGGTGCAAATTGATATTTTTGTATGCCAATAGTTACAGAGTTTTGACAGTGTTCTTTGTAAGTTTTCTCCCACTGAAACTTTAAGGCTTTAAAAAAAGTAACATCCAAGGGCTGTAAAAGATGTGTGGAATTGGGATATAAAGCCACAAGTACAATATCATGACTCGAACAAAATTCACTCAGATTCAAAGTCATGTGAGAAGAGTGTCCGTCGAGGTAAAATAAAACTGGACGCTTTATTCCTTTGACTGTCAACCATGGTTCAAAGCAATTTGCCATATACTCAAAAAAGTTTTTGGCGGTCATCCATCCATTATCTGAAACTCCAAATTGAAAGTCTGGCGGAGCCATAGCTGCAGCATTGCTTGGCAGTGATTTTCCAGAGAAAAGTATAAAAGTTGGTGCAAGGTCTCCTGCAGCACTGCCTGTTACCAGGACAGTGATATTTTCCTTCTCGTTGTTGCCCACTACACTGTACATATTTTTGGATCCTTTTCCTGCTAGAACCACTGACGATCTTGGATTTAAAGGCATACCTGCATGTAAAAAATATGTATTACTACAAATTTATAAATATTTGAACTTATTTTGATGATAAATAAAGTACATATCAGTTTCATCAGAATTAAAAACTCTATCAGGCTCAATATCTAAAAGTTGCATATCACCAACGTAACTTGAAATCTCAGCAAACCATGCTCTTATACTTATTTCAGAAATGTTTGCACGGTTCATTGACACATTTTCAGATATTCGCTGTGCAATCTGTGGCTGTCTTCTCATGAATCCTTCAAACCAGTACCTTCCTGGTAAATTATTTTTAAAGGGAGTTTTCTTCTTGTGATTTTCACATATCTCTTTGACACTTTGGAGCAATTGCATTTTGCCCACAGGGAAATCTCGCCGACAGCATTCAATAACCCAAGAGAATATTTCTGCCTCTTCTATGGCAGATAAAACAGGCGAAGGCCCAGGATTTTTGTTTGCATAAACCCCTTTATTTTTTGCTCTTAAGGTTGAATCCGGAACACCAAACTTTCTTGCAGCTTCGCTGATGGTACTTTTATTCTCGTGAACTTCTTCCAAAGCCGCCAATACATTTTCTTTTTCATAGCACATGCGCCTTCTTTTTGGTTGCTTAGAATCCTTTTTGGAGCTGTCTTTTCTTCTCTTACCCATCTTTGCAGACTTAGGATCGTCGGTTCGAGACGACGCGTGAACGCGTATGAACTTTACGTTTAGAGGTTAGGTATGTCTCCTTGTCGACCGCAGTAATGCCAACATTCGCGTAAAATAATGCAGGTAATGCTGCGTCATTAAAAATTTACTTAAAATATTATAATAAATTAATTTCATGGTTGCTTTTGAAAAATACATGTAATTCTGCGTATAAAAATTACTCATAATATTTTTTTTGTTTTAATTGTGCAAAGAAATAGACATTTTCGTTTCAAGTATATGCGAAGATTTTCTACATTTTTTTTTAACGAATCGAGGTCTCGAAATTCAAATTCACATAAATAAGCAGAGCAAAAATTCTTAATTAGGTACATGTTAGTAATAATAAAGATAACATTTCAAATGAACATTACGAATTTTTTGGATCAGATGCGAAATGAAGTTTATTAAGTTATTACAGAAATAGAAATATCGCAATAATACCTGCGCCTCTGTAATACCTGCACTTACCCTAGTATACAATGGGTAAAAAAAATTTAAGCAAAAAAAATGTTTCATCTGTGATATGACAGAGAACCGGTCATATATATATATATATATATATATATATATGAGGCGTTTCACCTCAACTGTCCCAGATCGGCGCGCGAGTGTCAAATCGTGCTATTTCCAACTCATGTTTATGATACTAAAATCTACTTAAAAAAATTGTTTGATAAGCGTTTTCAACGTGTTTTTTCCTCAGCTTTCCAATGATAAAGGCAGTTTTTTCGAAATTTTCCATTTCCACCTTCAAAAACTACAAAATATACATATATATATATATATATATATATATATATATATATATATATATATATATATAGGTATATGTGTTGGTACTTTTGGGGCATATATACACCATAGATTGCTACTTTTGGGGACTTTTGTCCTTTTTGGGGACCGGCTTCAAAAATACGATGCATCTATCGCTACTTTTGAGGTCCATAAGGCTTCGTCTACAATACATCTTAGGTACTTTTCCAGGCTTTTGTTCCGGAATTTCGTTACTAAAAGCGGGCACCGCAGGCCCCCTGCGAATCACGGTACCCTTAGGGTCATTATTTCTTTAGTCAAGTGTATTTGTTCCGGTATTCCAATGTAAACTCTCAGAGTAAGAAACTCTAGGACCCCAATAGTACCGATGTATGTATTTATATATATATATATATATATATATATATATATATATATATATATATATATATATATATATATATATATATATATATATATATATATATATATATATATATATATATATATATATATATATATATATATATATATATATATATATATATATATATATATATATATATATATATAAAACAACGTTGAACCCTGCTTTCTGGGAACTATAGTCTCTTTCGCCAGAGTTCGGTCAACGTGACTAAAGAAATAATCCCTCTCTCTGGGTAGAACGTATCAATATTGGTTACCAGAAACTACCGATTCACATACATCTTTTCTGGGATCTCCTCGAACATTGTGGTGGTTACCAGAAAAGACGGCTGCACATATACATGTTCCCAGAAACTTGATTTTCACACATATATATATATATATATATATATATATATATATATATATATATAAAGACCTATACACGTTATTTCTGGTAATCTACAGGGTCCTATAGTTTATCTCTTCAGAGTTCCCTATATAAGCGCGTGACTAAAGAAATAATATCCCTGGGGTTATTGACTCTAGACGCGTCCCAGAAATAACGCTTACGTACAGAAAAATTTCCGGGGCGTCCCGGAAAAAACAGCGCGTCCCGGAAATAACAGCGATGTACAGTGTAAACGTCCCGGAACGAACCGTTGCAGATAAATATATATATATATATATATATATATATATATATATAGATTAGGGGGGCTGAGCCCCCTACTCGCTCCGCTCGTCAACCCCCCATCTTTGAAGAATAATACCTTGAAGACTTTGAACATATTTATTTTCAAGGTAGTGCTTTTTTTGAATCTATAAGAGTACATTTACGCTATCAATTTTGATTTAAAAATCTTTTGTTGTATTTTATTTTTATTATTTTATGTATAAACTGAAACTTAAATAAATTTCGTATACCGATTTCATTTAGCTATTTAAATCTCTTATAATATCGTTTAAACAATTTCTCCTTTATTTTATACTTTTATTGCGTATATTTTATATTGAGAAATTTGGTTTTTGAATATATATAAACATATTTTTAATAAATATATGCAATAAATATATATACATATTTACTTATATAACTAATTGTTTTTTTTAATTATCAAGAATTTCTTTCCAAACAATATTTTCAATTTTTAATGAATTTTATAAATTATTTTGTATATATATGTTATCTGGATTTCTACATCCTGGTAAAGCAACATATAATTGACCGTGTGAGAATAATTGCCTTTTGATGTATAACCCTACATAATCAAAACTTTGTCCCTGAGATTTATTAATGGTCATGCAAAATGCTAATGTTAATAGAAACGGTTTTTTATAAAGAATAAACGGTAATGAAGAAAATTCTCCTCTATTTAATGTAATTCTTGGAATAAAAAATCTATTACCTACTTTTTCTCCTGTTAATATTTCTGCTTCAATATTATATCTAAATAATTTGGTTATTTTATTATTAATTAAGTAAGTTATTAATTAAGGTTATTTATTAAGTCTAGTACCATTACACAAACCTTCGTGTATACTCAAATTTCTAATTAACATAACAATAGCATTAACTTTTAAATCTAAAGTATGAGGTGGTAAACCTTCATAAACATTGTTTAATGTTTCTATTGGAAAAAGTAGATGAATGTTGTCATCACTTTGATCAACACCTTTATGAGTCGCATACTCTGTACTATAATAAGTCTTCTTATCACCATTTAATAACATTAAAATTTTTTTATTCAAAAATTTAATCAGTTCATTATGAGGTGCTAAAATAACACGATCATAATCATTTATTTTATTATTTTTATAAATTTGTAAGCAAACATCGTTAGTTCTTCAATTATTAGGTATTATAAAAGGATTTATATTACCGTCTCCAATTTGTAATAATAATTTTGAGAATTCATTATTCGGAGAACGAATATTGTGTTTTAATTTGAAAATTTTAAATAAATGCCAAAGTTCAGAATATTTAATAGTGTCTTCAATTATAGTTCTAAATCCGTTTTTCATTACTGGGAGTATTTCTCGAAAATTACCTCCTAAAATTATTAATTTTCCCCCAAAGATAAATCGTTTGTACATAAATCTCTTAAAGTTCTGTCAATAATTTCTAAAGCTTTTTTGGGTATCATAGATGCTTCATTCCAGATTATGACTTCTGTTTCTCTTAATTTCTTTTTATCTGATTCTAATTTTAAAAAAGAATTTTCAATACTATTTAAATCTAATGGTAATATTTTTTCCTTTTGATACAAAATAATAAATTAAAGTTTTATATAAAAATATTTTATCCGAACCTCCAGGACCGTCTATAAAATTTATTTTATTTATATTTTTTATAAGTTGTTTGAAAATAAATTTTTGATCTTCATTTAATTTTGTAAACATATTTTCGAATATTTCCTTACTAATTCAAATTATTTTACTATCGTATTTTATATCATTTATGATGGGATCAGGTTCAGGTAATCCAAAATCTGTACAAAATAAATCTTCCAACAATAATAATTTATTTATATAATCTAAAGCTAAGTTATCTTTATTTTCATGAAAATCTTTACTAAAGTATTTTTTAAAATTTTCCCAAATAATATTGGCTTGAATATTTTCTGTTAGTAGAAACGAAGTAAAAAATTTACGTAATTGAAAAGGTAACATGATACATGCTATGACATGCTTCTTCAAAAATTTTTAAAATTTGTAAATCGTTTTCTATTACATCCATTGCAGTCGCAGCTTCTTTATGAGTATTATACGCTACATTTTTATATGTACGTAAATCTTTAAATGGAGTAGCGCCTTTTATAAGACTTAATATTAAATTTAAAGCGAATCTTTCAGAATCTTTTGGAGATTGTAACAGGATGGCTGCTGGGGAAAAATCCCGAAAAGCCACAGGCCAGCGATGCCCTAGAACACGGTGCCGCGGGTGTCAAACTAAAATGACTTGCCCGGGGATCTGCTTCTGTAATCCTGAAAACAACGCGAAGATCGCACACGAACTTCGCTTTCCAACTAAATGGATCGCTGAGTAAAATACGCGCGCTCAAAGAGTAAAGCGCGCGGCCGCTAAGTTCAGCTATGAAAACGACCGGCGGAGTCATTTTCCCGCGGAGGCGGCGGTATCCGGGAGAAGGTTAGGTTAAGGTCGATAAATGAAGAATAGCCTCAATTACTTCACAGAACAATAACAAGGTCTATTCTTAAATTATTACAACATAAACGCGTCGCGTTGCGCGCCGACAAGAAGACGTGATCCGCTGACGGCGCGGGCGGATCAATGTATTTATTCTCGCTGGGCCGGTGAACGCAACACCGGCCGCTCGTCGCAGCGAGCCGAAAATACAAATAAAACGCTGCGCGGAAAATACTCGAAGAGTCTTACCGGGAGGGGAGTGCACTCCCCTCGTCGCTCGCTCACGAATCCGCTCCAGCGTCAGGCCTTATCCTCCGGTCGACTTCGGAGTGTTCAGGCCGAGTCTTAACGTCCAGCGTTCACCTACAGACGCTTCGGACCCCAGGAGTGGCTCGGATTGCTCACGTGCGCTGCTCTTCGTGGTCGGTACGTGGACTGGCGCTGCGCTGCACCGGTGAGGACGCACGATACCGTTTTCTTCACGGACGATCAAAATTACTCGCGTACGCGCGGTTTGACAGCTCGAGAGAATCTGATTCAAAAATGAATCCTGCGCGACTTGGCAACGGTCAAAGTCGCGCCTGCCCCGCGCGTAGCTAACGCAAATACATCGTCCGAGCGATGTCAACACACGCTCGAGATACACGAATTCGCGGGAACGAGAGCCTAACGTGTTCGATAGAATACAGAGGACCGAGATACTTATCTTCTCCGTATTTTATCTTGGAACCTCGTTATACCCCTCTCCCAGACGTTGCGTAGCGGAAGAGAAGCAACTCGATACTGAGGCTCTCGTTCCATTCGAGTTTATGTCGTCATCAGCGGCAGAGACGACAGTTCCGGATACGCGCGAATCAGCTCGTGCACTAAACGGCTGATCAAACGATCCACATCGAGGGATCGTTCCGCGCACGCACACGGTGGGTCGCTCATCACCGTAATTCCGCTGCATTCCAACGGCGGTCGGGACCAGTCCCATGACGATTGATGGACCGGAGACGGTTGGCACTTCTGGCGCTGGGGCTCCGGTCGACAACTGCCGTCATTCCTCCTAGGTTGACTTGGCAGGTCGTCTTGCCTTCTTCTTGTCTCACTCTTCGGGCCCTTTTTCCGCTCCGGGCAGGCCCAGTGAAGATGCGTTGGTGACTTACACGTCCAACACAATTTTCTGGTTGGACTCGGTGGTGGAGAGTTATATACTCTGAGCGCGTTCCTCGATCTTGTCGAGCGGTATACTCTACTATCCAACTCCTGCTGGGTATACCGCCGTTTGGAACGTCGAGAGGCTACCGTCGTCCAAGGATTCGAACCTGTCCCTTGGTTCGAACCCAGTCTGCTCGAGGGTTTTATGCCTTTATCTCTTTCAGATAACTTTGGAGATCGTTGCGTGGCCGCTGCATACGCCTCTTTTTTCCCTGTAGAGCTGGACTGTTGAGGACTTCGGGACGACTTCTTGCTGTCTTTAGTCCCTAGGTCCGATCGAGGTTGCTTGGCATGGCGCTTAGTTGCACCTGCGACTCGTTTCTTGTTAGGCACAGCGGAATTGTGAAGCGACGACATTTGCGCACGTAGCTGGCGCAGCTCGTCGTGCAGTCGCCTTACCTCTTCGCTTAGGCGCCTAACTTTCTCCTCCTCCAATTTACGCGTCTGATTACATTCGCATTCGCAATGACGCTCGCCTTCTGCTTGCGTCGATACGTCGCGAAATTGCAAAGTAATCAGCGTTCTGTCCACCGGTTGTGTCGTCACCAGACTATTAATCTCTTCCTCGTTGCTCCTTGGAAGGCTTGTCTGCTCTTCGTCTTCAGGAGTCTGGGAATGAGTAATACAGCCGTCCGATGCCGATGTATTCCATAAACGGGCCATATCGGACGCTTCGGACCGGGGGAAGCTTGGAAAATCTCCCTTCCCCCAGGCTGCATTTGCTCCGTCGTCGTGAGCTTGGGAGTATTCAGCACAGCCGTTCGGTGCCCTCAGGCAGTCTGTATACGCCAAGCGACGTGAAGTGTCAGACTTCTCGAACAGGGGGAAGCTTGGAGAATCTACCCTCCCCCAGGCTGTGCTTACTCCGACGTCGACTTCGTGGATGGAAGCTGAAGATGATGGCGATGGTGCGGTTGCTGCACAGCTGTCCGAAATCCATGTGCGGTCTGCATTCCCCGAGTGACTCGCGTTCTTGGATTCTTCGGGCTGGAAGGAGATCGGGGAATCTCCCCTCCCCCAAGCTGTGCTGCACCTTAGGTGTACCTGGACTTCACCCGGTCCTCCCTCTGGAGATAGAGTGCTCCGTAGTGACTTAAGAGCCTTGTGTCTTACGTCGGGAGGACTACCTGCTCTCTGCTCCATATTCTGGTAGACGTATCTCCGTATGGAACTCAGCAAGTTGTTGTCTACTGCTTTATTCGACATCAGTTGCTGAAACAGGCTGTGGGTCAAGGGGTCGGCGATTCGGTTCACTTCTGGAGCGCCGCTTGCATTAAGGGTCGTCGTGTTGACGAACTTATTCCTCCAATCGAGCCTCCTTGTGAACTGCTCGTAAGCACTTCCACTTATTTCTTGTGTGAAGTGGGCTGGGTTGTAACTTCCCATTAGCCACTGAGCGATTCGCTTAGAATCCCCTCGAGATGTCCGGTGCTTCTTAAATCTAGAGCTATATTTGCTTCTATTACAGCTTCAAAGCTCAGCTCTAGATTTTTGCGCCAATGCTCCATCCTTTCGGCTAGTTCTTCTGGGGTCGATGATTCCATCTTGCGAAGCTAGACCGACTGTATAAAATTGTGTGACGAATTGTGTGTGTATGCGCAACTAACTGCTGAGATTCTCTCTCAAATTGGCCGTCTGTTACGCAAATTACAATGTTAGAATTCTAACTACCACACACAATTGTCCCAAGCTGCTCGAGAACGACATATCTCGATGCAGCTAGCTAGGGAGAGAGCGTGGCTATTCCAAAAAAAAATTCGCGACGATAACGATTTAAATAATTCCCGCAACCAAAAGAAAAGGATGAAAGTATTCTCACTTTCGACCAGCTGCACGCACAGGCACGGGCAAACCAAAAAAATCGCGTGAAAATCGCTTTAAATCTCGCGTCAAAAAAAGGAATTTAATTCTCGCCACATATGACGACGAAAACAACGATAATCGTCGTTTAAATGCTCTCGCCCTGGCTTTACAGCAGTTTAAAAGACTCGGGACAAGTATACACAATACTGCCCGAGCATAAACATAAACACCTACAAAAACAAGCAATCTGCTGTTTTGTGTTTATGTTTCTATGCGCGCCGCGAGTCTTCTTGTCTGTTTGTTTACGCCCGGCACCTCGACTTGGCGAGTTTAAATCACTGCGCCTATCAGCTGTAACGGCTTATGGCCACTGGCCGTCTGCTGATTAGTCCGGTGCAGTGATTTGCGCGCGGGCGAATTTAAACGAAACGCGATTTGAATAGGCCGGTTTCGAATGTACCGGCCTCTAACCTTCTCCTTAAACCCAACACGTTAGGGCGCCATTGTAACAGGCGGACTAAAAAAAGACTTCACAGAAAAATAACTCGACGCGTTACGCGTAGACAAGAAGACGTGATCCGCTGACGGCGCGGGCGGATCAATGTATTTATTCTCGCTGGGCCGGTGAACGCAACACCGGCCGCTCGTCGCAGCGAGCCGAAAATACAAATAAAACGCTGCGCGGAAAATACTCGAAGAGTCTTACCGGGAGGGGAGTGCACTCCCCTCGTCGCTCGCTCACGAATCCGCTCCTGCGTCAGGCCTTATCCTCCGGTCGACTTCGGAGTGTTCGGGCCGAGTCTTAACGTCCAGCGTTCACCTACAGACGCTTCGGACCCCAGGAGTGGCTCGGATTGCTCACGTGCGCTGCTCTTCGTGGTCGGTACGTGGACTGGCGCTGCGCTGTACCGGTGAGGACGCACGATACCGTTTTCTTCACGGACGATCAAAATTACTCGCGTACGCGCGGTTTGACAGCTCGAGAGAATCTGATTCAAAAATGAATCCTGCGCGACTTTGCAACGGTCAAAGTCGCGCCTGCCCCGCGCGTAGCTAACGCAAATACATCGTCCGAGCGATGTCAACACACGCTCGAGATACACGACTTCGCGGGAACGAGAGCCTAACGTGTTCGATAGAATACGGAGGACCGAGATACTTATCTTCTCCGTATTTTATCTTGGAACCTCGTTATAAGATACTATATTTAAACGTTCAATAGAATAATGTTTTTGTTCACGTTCACGTTTTACACGAACTTTTTTTGCGTTAAATATATAATAATACGGTATATTAACGTATTTTATATTATTTGCAAATTTATCATTTTTATTCAAGTCAAACCACGCTGTTAAAGTTGTTTTCCAATTATCAAGAGCATCTGTTTCATAATTTTCTTCAAAAACAATTTTTTGTGTATTTTCTGTATGAACTGCTAAACGGATAACAGTATGACTCCTTCCACATAAGGGGAATTTTTGTAACCGCCATACTGCTTCCATTGGGCTCAAGTACCGGCCATCAATATATTCAGTAATTTCATCATATATTCCATTTCTTTTGTCATCATTTTTTTTTAATGTACAAAAAGCTCTATCACTACCTTTATGTATATAATCAAAAATATATTTGATTAATATGACATTTATATTTTTCTAATAAAAATTTATTGTAAGGAACTACCATTGAATTATCTACTGGAATAATTTTTTTACTTCTTTTAAGTCGATATGTGTAATTATCAGAAGAATTATTTGTTCGTTTATATTGAGGATAACCATTTTTTTTAATGTTGTTGACGATTGAAAAGGTTCAGGAAATTTTTTTTACAAACGTTTTTACATTTATCGTAACACGGAGAATTTTCACTATGTGGTCCATATAACATATGTTTTATAACTAATTTTTGTAATTTTTTATCATTATTAGAAGGTATCTCAGCAAAAATGTGTTTATTAACAGCTTCTGGTGTCATTAATTTATTTGTATGATCTAATGTTACTACAAGATGTGCATACGGTAATCCTCTTTTCTGAAATTCAATAGTATACACATAAGCTAAAGTATTTCCAAAAATTTTATGGTTTTCTATATCATTAAGTAAATACTTAAATTTTGTATAAAATAATCTAACTGTAATATTTGGTATATCATTGGGCGTAGTTCCGATAGGAAATGTCGTTAATACATTATTTAATTCTTTGCACTTAGATTACACGTCATAGTTATAAATAAATCAGGTCGACCAATATTTCTTACTATTGCCATTGCATCTTAATAATGTTGCTGCATATATCTAGCACTACCTATATAAGTTGCTGGTAGTACAAAAATATTTCCTAGTCTTTCTTTTTTTTCAAAATTTTCTGATATATTTAATGCACTATTTATAACATGATCCCTCAAACCTTGATAACATTCAGTACGTAATTTTTTTTTTCTGCCTAAAATAATTCATTCTATTGTTTTCTATCATAATATAGGCATGTAATAAGAATTGTTGGGTTAGTCTCCCTCCAAATAAAAGTGGATTGAAAGTTTTTGAATTTGGTCTGTAAGCTAATCTATAAGAATAGTGCTGTAATATTGTTAGAAGGTTTTCTTTTGACTCATATGGTTTTTTAGTATAACCAATACTCCAGCCTAAATCTCCTGAAGGAAAAAATAATGGAAATACTATTGGGTCAACATGATCTCATAATTTACTTAAATATGTGTATTCTTTTTCATTAAAACTATTTTTCGGATAAACGCATAGATCATAATTATGAGGGATTCCTGATTTGGAAATAATTATAGCTGTACATTCCGACGGTAATGGTTTAGTATAATTATGTTTTTGTTTATTATTCTTGCGAACAAAATATAATTTATAATTTGAAAGTTTCTCTGTATTAGTGATTTCGTGTAAATATTTATACTGTTTAGCATAAGGATTACTATTTAAAACTTGAGTCCATAATTTTAAATGTTCTCTAGTTAAATCTTTATGACTCTTTATTTTCATTTCAATTGCAGTATTGTCATCATATATATATAATTGACCACTCGAAGGTTCTGCATTTTTTTTGGTAATAAAGTAATTGGCGTTATATGACAAACTTGTCTTTGAATTTTTAAATTATAAATAGCTTTTTTCTTTTCGTATTTTACGTTTGCACTAAATGTAGCAAAGCAAAATAAGTTATTATAATATCTGATTAAAGTTCGAAAATTGTTATCATATAATAATAGATTCTTTAGTGTTTTATTATATATACTTAGCGGAGACAAAATTATTTTACCCTTACTACAACAAATTGATTTATTATGTTCTTGCTTCCAATATACTGCCGAACAAAATTTACAAACATAACTCAAATTACCAAAATATAATTTATACTCTAAATTTTTATTTTTACTACATTTCTGTTTATTTACATTTAACGTAGAAAAGGACGATGACGCGAGATGTTCGAGGACGAGCTCGGCAACGCCTCTCCTACAATATATATATATATATATATATATATATATATATATATATATATATATATATATATATATATATATATATATATATATATATATATATAAGAGAAAGAGAGAGAAGAGAGAGATAGAGAGATAGAGAGATAGAGGGAGAGAAAGAACTAACGAATGCACTCAATCCGTCTGTCGCCGTTTTCTCATGCTCTGTTTGCAGTTGCTGTACTTTTTTTTGGGAAGAAAAAATACGGACAGCGTTCGACTTGTAATTAAACTGTCAAATGAATGCGCATACGCCGCGCTGCGCTCACGTGAGTTTGGCGTTATCCTTGATTTGAATAATTAAGAAGTTTCCTTTCAAAAAGTTGCTCTGTAATTAATTGGTCTCGTTAATTGCGGAGAAAAGGCGCGCATTATGATAAATGCGCGAACGCGCTTCTTGCGCTGATGGCAGGAGGGTGGCATAGTTTGTTTTCAGAAAGCAGCCTGTTATTTGTATATCGAGGTGAAGAACTGACAACGGAGCGATGCAAAAGTTGTCGACAGAAATGTCTTCTGCATCACAGATAGTTGTCATTAGAGGGACAATGCGGAGGGACAATGCGGAGGCACGCGGAGGGTCGCGGAGGGATGTGGAAGGACAAGACCCTTTTTGCGGAGGGACGCGGAGGGACGCGGAGGGATGCGGAGGGACACGGAGGGACGCGGAGGGACATGCGGAAGGACAATGCAAACCCCAAATAACGCAAAAAAATAGTGAATTTTACGTTATTTTGTGGAGGGCACTTTGTGGAGGGATGCGGAGGGACGCGGAGGGACCCGGAGGGACGCGGAGGGACGCGGAGAGACGCGGAGGGACGCGGAAGGACGTGGATGGTCGCGGAGGGACGCGGAGGGACACGGAGGGACGTGGAGGGTGAACGACTCAATTCAGCTTACAACTATATAGTATAGTAAGATATATATATATATATATATATATATATATAATCATATGAACATCGACTTATGCTGACACCAATGTATAAGACCACGTGACCTGTCTGCATAAGTGTAGTACCGTTTATACAAGTGTCTGCACAAGTCTAGCGTGACTAAAGAAATAATCCCTCTACTTATGCTGACGTCTGCATAAGTCGGTCTCTGTCTGCATAAGTCTATTTAAATTTCGGAAAGTGTCTGCATAACTAGCGTTTCATATATTTATATATATATATATATATATATATATATATATATATATATATATATATATATATATATATATATATTGCGATAAATATGATGTAGAATTAAGGTCATTTTGCGAGACAACGAGTTAAAATACAAAATCTTGGTTGTACCCTTAAGGCATACATTATTGATAGTTTGAAGATGCTGATATCGTAGATATTTGTGAATTCTGTTACGTTTTAAAAAAGTATCTTTTATGATACTTAAGGTTGTTTTAATAGCTGTCTCTAAGTGAGTCTCTGATGAGATACACCACAGTAATGAAGATAAATAATGAGAGCACTGATAACCCACATAGCATGAAATATTTCAAAGAAATATTACATGTAATATTCCGTAGTAATATAACATGTAATATTTTTTAAATATTAAAGTAATATTACATGAAATATTACAAATATTTTTTTGTAATATTTTATGAAATATTTCTGAAATATTGATACAATATTTATCGTAATATTTCCAAGAATATTTCGTGAAATATTTTCCATAATATTTCACGGAATATTTCAGAAATATTACAGAAATAATTCTAGTAATGTTCAACCATATTTTTCAAACTATTCATGAAATATTTCTGTAATATTCATGCAATTTTAGGCGGAATATTGTTGCGTAATATTTCTGTAACATTTCAATCATCAAATATTTCATGGAATATTTCAGAAATATTACAGAAATAATACTAGTAATGTTCGTGTAATTTTTTTCAAACATTTCATGAAATATTTCTGTAATATTCATGCAATATTACTCGGAATATTGTTGTATAATATTTCGGTAACATTTCAGTCAAATATTGCATGAAATATTTCAAAAAAATTACAGAAATGATTCTAGTGATGTTCGTCTAATTTTTTCAAACATTTTATGAAATATTTCTGTAATATTCATGCAATGTTACGCGGAATATTGTTGCTTAATATTTCTGTAACATTTCAATAAAATATTTCATGGAATATTTCAGAAATATTACAGAAATAATACTAGTAATGTTCGTCTAATTTTTTTCAAACTTTTCATGAAATATTTCTGTGATATTCATACAATGTTACTCGGAATATTGTTGTATAATATTTCGGTAACATTTCAGTGAAATATTGCATGAAATATTTCAGAAATATTACAGAAATCATTCTAGTAATGTTCGTCTAATTTTTCAAACGCTTCATGAAATATTTCTGTAATATTCATGCAATGTTACGCGAAATATTGTTGCGTAATATTTCGTAAATATTACGCAACATTACTGAAACGGTAAACATTACTGAAATATTTTCGAAATCAGTGTTTAGAAATTTTTTAATTATTAAAAAAAAAATTGTAATGTCGATAAGTAGGAATCTGCATTTTTGTCATTTCGATTCAATTTTTCAATGAGTCTATCTCATAATCGTACTAATAGAATCTCTAAAAAAATTCTGAGTACTGTATTTGCATATAGAGAGGACGTGAAAATTGTGTTTTTCCAAATTAGTGTTTAAAAGTTAAATTATTAAATAATCAAATTGGCTTAATTTTGGACTCCAGATAGCCTAAGAAAAGGAATTTAATAAAAAATATATAGTAACATTTTTTCTGTTATAGCTTATCAACTCTTCGATTTGAAAGGTCTACCTTCTTAAGGCCAAGTGGAGTCTCAAATCAACCCAATTTCATTATTCAATAAATTAACTTTCAAACGTTCATTTGGAAAAACACAATTTTGACGTCCTTCCTATATTTAAATTATGTTCTGAAATTTTTTTTAGCGATTTTATAAGTACTATCATGAGATATACTCGTTGAAAAATTGCATCAATATGTCAAAAATACAGATTCCTACTTATCGACATTACAATTTTTTTTCAATTAAAAAATTTCTAAACAGTTTTTTGGAAAAACACAATTATGAGGCCCACCGTATATTTAAATACTATACTCAGAATTCTTTGTTAAGCAATTCTATTAGTATTTTCATAAATTATTTAATGAACATAATGAAATACTAAGTATAAAAAATGTTTATTATTATTATTATTTTTACAAATGTTTATTCTTATTATAATTTTTTATTTATTTTTTTATAAAAACATGTTTATTCAGTGTAACAATTCAAGTTAATATTTTCTTTATTTAGAAAAATATATTCAGTATACTGATTTGATTTCTACCTTACCGACACTATATTTTTTTAATTTATCGAATTAAATAAATAATTTTTGAAAACCATTAATATTTTAAATAAAAAAAATTAAAATAATAACAATTGTATAATCGTGAAACGTGCATCTTATATAGATGACAATATGCGAACTCCTTCAAGCGAGCGATAGCGTAACGGATAGCGTGTGTGCATTGTAACCCAAGGGTCGTGGGTTCGATTCCCGGTAAGGTAAAAAAATTTTATGTAAAATTTTTTCTGCGATTGTAAAATGGCGATTAATATTATAGAAATAAGTTCTAAAGAATATGCGAGAAATGTAGTACTTATAGATAATTTCTAATATTTATATCGTTAACTTCCTACATAGCATGAAATATTCCAAAGAAATATGACATGTAATGTTTCAAAGTAATTGTTACATGTAATATATTTGAAATATTAAAGTAATATTATATGAAACATATAACAAACATTTATTTTAAATATTTCTGAAATATTGATATAATATTTATTGTAATATTTCCTGAAATATTACGTCAAACACTTTCCATAATATTTTATGGAATATTTCAAAAATATTACAACTATATTGATTGAAATATTCGTCTAATTTTTTTAAACATTTCACGAAATATTTCTGTAATATTCTTGCAATATTACAAGGAATGTTGTTGCGTAATATTGCCGTAACATTTCAGTGAAATATTTCATGGAATATTTCAGAAATATTACATGAAATATTTCATTAAACGTTTCAGAAATAGTTCTGAAATATTTCATGAAATATTGCAGGATCATTTGAAATAAATATGGCTAATATTATAGAAATATTTCAGAAATATTACATGAAATATTTCATGAAACATTTTGCAAATAATTCGGAAATACTTCATGAAATATTGCAGGATTATTTGAAATCCGAATGTGTAATATTATAAAAATATTTCAAAAATATTTCATGAAATATTTCATGAAACGTGTCTGAAATAATTCAGAAATATTCCATGAAATATTGCTGGATCATACAAAATCAAAGTGTGTAATATTACAGAAATATTTCAGAAATATTACATGAAATATTGCTGGATCATACAAAATCAAAGTGTGTAATATTACAAAAATATTTCAGAAATATTACATGAAATATTGCTGGATCATACAAATTCAAAGTGTGTAATATTACAAAAATATTTCAGAAATATTACATGAAACATTTCTGAGAACATTACTGAATTATTTCAGTAATATTTCAAGTAATATTTCAAATTCATATTCTAGGCGGGCATAACAATATTTCAGTAATATTTCATAGAAATATTTCTGAAATATTCCGAATCTTAACCTGCAATATTACAGAAATATTACAGAAATATTTCATGCTATGTGGGACAGATACAAGATAATATAAGGTTAATAAAACCGTAGGTGTTGGCGGCATGCTCGGCGAGGTGACAATGGTACAGCTATATGGTGTTGCATTAACAGCGGGTAAGGCTCATCGCGACCACAAGCATCACCACGCACATCATTTCGAGCACGACACGAGCAACAATGTGTTGCCCTTGATAATGACGCAAGCTACAGTGACCAGGCTGCCGCTTCCTATGAGCCCATTCCTTACAGGTGGCCAGCTTAACCATCAGGTAATATGTTCTATTATTATAATCTTTATAACATTTTTAAGTGATAGTATTATCGTAGAAAATACTGAAACTTTATGAAGGAAATTGACTTCACTACACCACTAAGTTTCTAACAAGCATTTATATAAATAGAAATATATCTTTAACATAATATTTTTTAACCCTTAGAGGACCGAAATGTATACTGGCTCAACATAAGATCGACACTTCACGCGTGGTCAAACTATGATATGAGTTACCTTTTTTATACATTTTCTTAGAATGATCACGTACCCGTAATTCCAGGACGGTTAACGTTAGAATTCATATCTTTGAATTAAAGGGGGTTAGTGCGATTTAGGACTTTGTTCAGAATTTCGTGAAACTTGCAGAGTAAACTCCTATTACTATTATGCACAATATATCCAAATATCAGAAAGACTAGCTTCACATAAATGAGATATAAGCTCCCAAAGTTCCAGAATTTTATATGGTGTCTTATGGGAGAGTCATCGTAAACGTAAAAAACCACTGCTAACTGAATTAGGAGAATGCTTTCTCACGTATGTATTGATTTCTATTAATTTTTTTTAAAAGAAAATTCTGATTATTCATAATTTATATAAATTCCTTGCCTGCTATGGACAGATTCTCTTTGATGCAGGAGGATTTTTTCTGAGTATAGATGGCGATATTCACCAGTAAGAAAATTATGATCAGTTTTAATAAAGTTATTACTTCCCGAAATTCAAATTTCGACAGAATCAAATTAAAAGTTGTACTTCTTAAGCATCTATCTACATTTTATATATCTCCAATACAAATCACAGTTTAAAGATGAAATAGTATTTTAATTCGCATTTTCAGGCAAAATTATAAAATCGTTAAAAAAAAAGATTAAAAGATTATCAAACGGACTTTAATTATATATATTGAAACGGGAGGCCTGGGGAAATCTTTTGTAATTCCGCGAACCGAACCCTAGAACACGGTGCCGTCGAGTGCTACTTCTACGACGAGCACTCGGGGTTGATGTTCTCTGGATCCCTGTTTACAAATGTCGAGTTCACGATTGAACTCGACTTTTCCGTGTGCCGGAAAGGGTTAATACTCGCGCTAGCTAGACGCGAGGCGCGGCCACTCAGAATGATCGTCGTCTCGGTTCGACGATCCCGCGGAGGCGGCGGTATCCGGGAGAAGGTTAGGTGAAGGTTAATAAATAACGAGTGGTCTTGGTTACATTCAAAACTATAACAAGATCTATTCTCAGTTATACTATACAAAATACGCGACGCGTTGCGTGTTGACAAGAAGGCGGGAGATCCGCCGCTCGGCGCGGGCGGATCGAGGTGATTGTTTTTCGCTGGGCCGGCGATCAAGACACCGGCCGCTCGCCGCTGCGAGCCGAAAATACAAATCAATCGCTGCACGGAAAATAGGCGAAGAGTCTTACCGGGAGGGGAGTGCACTCCCCTCGTCGCTCGCTCACGAATCCGCTCCTGCGTCAGGCCTTATCCTCCGGACGACTTCGGAGTGTTCAGGCCGAGTCCTAACGTCCAGCGTTCACCTACAGACGCTTCGGACCCCAGGAGTGGCTCGGATTGCTCACGTGCGCTGCTTTTCGTGGCCGGTACGTGTACGGGCGCTGCTCTGCACCGGCGAGGACGCACGATACCGTTTTCTTCGCGGACGATCAAATTAACTCGCGTACGCGCGGTTTGACAGCCCGAGAGAATCTGATTCAAAAAGAATCGGACGCGACTTAGCAACGGTCAAAGTCGCGCCTGCCCCGCGCGTAGCTAACGCGAATACATCGTCCGAGCGATGTCAATACTCGCTCGAGATATACGAATTCGCGGGAACGAGAGCCTAACGGGTTCGATAGAATACGGAGGATCAAGATGCTTATCTTCTCCGTATTTTATCTTAGAACCTCGTTATACCCCTCTCCCAGACGTTGCGTAGCGGGAGAGAAGCAACTCGATACTGAGGCTCTCGTTGGATTCGACTTTACGTCGTCGTCGGCGGCAGAGACGACAGTTCCGGATACGCGCGGATCAGCTCGTGTACTAAACGGCTGATCAGACGATCCACGTCGAGGGATCGTCCGCACGCACACGGTGGATCGCTCATCACCGTAATTCCGCTGAATTCCAACGGCGGTCGAGACCAATCCCAAGACGATTGATGGACCGGAGACTGTTGGCACTTCTGGCGCTGGAGCTCCGGTCGACAACTGCCGTCATTCCGCGTAGGTTGACTTGGCAGGTCGTCTTGCCTTCTTCTTGACTTCGTCTTCGGGCCCTCTTTCCGCTCCGGGCAGGCCCAGTGAAGGTGCGTTGGTGACCTACACGTCCAACACAATTTTCTGGTTGGACTCGGTGGTGGGGAGTTATATGCTCCGAGCGCGTTCCTCGATCTTGACGAGCGGTATACTCGACTATCCAACCCCTGCTGGATATACCGCTGTTTGGGACGTCGAGAGGCTACCGTCGTCCAAGGATTCGAACCTGTTCCTTGATTCGAACCCAGTCCACTCGAGGGTTTTCTGCCTTTATCTCTTTTGGATAACTTTGGAGGTCGTTGCATGGCCGCTGCATACGCCTCTTTTTTCCCTGTCGAGCTGGACTTTTGAAGACTTCGGGACGACTTCTTGTTGTCTTTAGTCCCTAGGTCCGATCGAGGTTGCTTTGCAGAGTGTTTGGCTGCACCTGCGGCTCGTTTCTTATTAGGCACAGCGGAATTGTGAAGCGACGACATTTGCGCGCGTAGCTGGCGCAGCTCGTCGTGCAGTCGCCTTACCTCTTCGCTTAGGCGCCTAACTTTCTCCTCCTCCAATTTACGCGTCTGATTACATTCGCATTCGCAATGACGCTCGCCTTCTGCTTGCGTCGATACGTCGCGAAATTGCGAAGTAATCAGCGTTCTGTCCACCGGTTGTGTCGTCACTAGACTATTAATCTCTTCCTCGTTGCTCATTGGAAGGCTTGTCTGCTCTTCGTCTTCAGGAGTCTGGGAATGAGTAATACAGCCGTCCGATGCCGATGTATTCCATAACCGGGCCATATCGGACGCTTCGGATCGGGGGAAGCTTGGAAAATCTCCCTTCCCCGAGGCTGCATTTGCTCCGTCGTCGTGAGCTTGGGAGTATTCAGCACAGCCGTTCGGTGCCCTCAGGCGGTCTGTATACGCCAAGCGACGTGAAGTATCAGACTTCTCGAACAGGGGGAAGCTTGGAGAATCTCCCCTCCCCCAGGCTGTGCTTACTCCGACGTCGATTTCGTGGATGGAAGCTGAAGATGATGGCGATGGTGCGGTTGCTACACAGCTGTCCGAAATCCATGTGCGGTCTGCATTCCCCGAGTGACTCGCGTTTTCGGATTCTTCGGACTGGAAGGAGATCGGGAAATCTCCCCTCCCCCAAGCTGTGCTGCACCTTAGGTGCACCTGGACTTCACCCGGTCCTCCCGCTGGAGATAAAGTGCTCCGTGGTGACGTAAGAGCCTCGTGTCTTACGTCGGGAGGACTGCCTGCTCTTTGGTTCCTCTGCAAGACATGTGTCCTTATGGAACTCAGGAAGTTGTTGTCGACTGCTTTGTTCGACGCTAATTGCTGAAACAGGCTGTGGGTTGAGGGATCGGCAATTCGGTTCACTTCTGGAGCGCCGCTTGTATTGAGGGTCGTCGTGTTGACGAACTTATTCCTGCAATCGAGCCTCCTTGTGAACTGCTCGTAATCACTTCCACTTATTTCTTGTGTGAAGTGGGCTGGGTTGTAACTTCCCATTAGCCATTGAGCGATTCGCTTAGAATCCCCCTCGAGATGTCCGGTGCTTCCTAAATCTAGAGCTATATTTGCTTCTATTACAGCTTCAAAGCTCAGCTCTAGATTTTTGCGCCAATGCTCCATCTTATCGGCTAGTTCTTCTGGGGTCGATGATTCCATCTTGCGAAGCTAGACCGATTATATAAAAAATTTGGTGACGAATTGTGTGTGTATGCGCAACTAACTGCTGAGATTCTCTCTCTAATTGGCCGTCTGTTACGCAAATTACAATGTTAGAATTCTAACTACCACACACAATTGTCCCAAGGTGCTCGAGAATGACGTATCTCGATGCAGCTAGCTAGGGAGAGAGCGTGGCTATTCCAAAAAAAAATTCGCGACGATAACGATTTAAATAATTCCCGCAACCAAAAAAAAGGATGAAAGTATTCTCACTTTCGACCGGCTGCACGCACAGGCACGGTCAAACCAAAACAAAATCACGTGAAAATCGCTTTAAATCTCGCGTTAAAAAAAGGAATTTAATTCTCGCCACATATGACGACGAAAACAACGATAATCGTCGTTTAAATGCTCTCGCCCTGGCTTTACAGCAGTTTAAAAGACTCGGGACAAGTATACACAATACTGCCCGAGCATAAACATAAACACCTACAAAAACAAGCAATCTGCTGTTTTGTGTTTATGTTTCTATGCGCGCCGCGAGTCTTCTTGTCTGTTTGTTTACGCCCGGCACCTCGACTTGGCGAGTTTAAATCACTGCGCCTATCAGCTGTAACGGCTTATGGCCGCTGGCCGTCTGCTGATTAGTCCGGTGCAGTGATTGGCGCGCGGGCGAATTTAAACGAAACGCGATTTGAATAGGCCGGTTTCGAATGTACCGGCCTCTAACCTTCTCCTTAAACCCAACACGTTAGGGCGCCATTTGTAACGGGAGGACTAAAAAAAGACTTTACAGAAAAATAACTCGACGCGTTGACAAGAAGACGTGATCCGCCACTCGGCGCGGGCGGATCAAGGTATCTATTTTCGCTGGGCCGGCGATCAAGACACCGGCCGCTCGCCGCTGCGAGCTGAAAATACAAATCAATCGCTGCGCGGAAAATAGGCGAAGAGTCTTACCGGGAGGGGAGTGCACTCCCCTCGTCGCTCGCTCACGAATCCGCTCCTGCGTCAGGCCTTATCCTCCGGTCGACTTCGGAGTGTTCAGGCCGAGTCCTAACGTCCAGCGTTCACCTACAGACGCTTCGGACCCCAGGAGTGGCTCGGATTGCTCACGTGCGCTGCTCTTCGTGGTCGGTACGTGTACGGGCGCTGCTCTGCACCGGCGAGGACGCACGATACCGTTTTCTTCGCGGACGATCAAATTAACTCGCGTACGCGCGGTTTGACAGCCCGAGAGAATCTGATTCAAAAAGAATCGGACGCGACTTAGCAACGGTCAAAGTCGCGCCTGCCCCGCGCGTAGCTAACGCGAATACATCGTCCGAGCGATGTCAATACTCGCTCGAGATATACGAATTCGCGGGAACGAGAGCCTAACGGGTTCGATAGAATACGGAGGATCAAGATGCTTATCTTCTCCGTATTTTATCTTAGAACCTCGTTATAATATCTATATTCCTAATATATTCAAAATTGCTAGAGAAAGTTTTTTTATTTAATTAAAATAGCGTTATTTTGTTTAAAGTTGATGCAATCTTCAAATAAGTATTCTCATCTTAAAAATAACTTTAAAATAGTCTTAAAAGACATGAGAATCTATGTTTATATTATATTCATCTTTAAGATGTAATGCCGATAAAGTTATTTATAATTCATAAAATTAGTTAAGGGGGCTAGACACCTTTTTTCTGAAATAAGAAGTTATATTTGAATACATAAATGTAAACTAATTATTTCATACTTTTTACATATAAAAGTAAATATATTATTACCTTACCTTAGAACTTTGGGCCTGAACCATAGTCATCGATAAAACAAGTGTTTTGACTATCCGTAAGCTTTGAAATTTCCCTGTTTATGGATTGACTCCAGATTTGAACTAAATTACTCCTGAATAGTAGACGGGCAGACAATTACGAGTGCGCATCAATGAACATAAGCGTAGGGTCAAAAATTGTGACACCACGTCGGCTTTAGCCGAACATGCAAATTTATAAAAACACAAAATTAATTTTCATAATGTTAAAATTATCGATTGCGAAAATTATAAGAATAAAAGATTGTTTTCCGAGATGTTACATATTTACAGTACCGGTGATAATATGAATAGACAGTTTGATACCATTAAACTAAAAAATTGTTATAAAACTACAGTCGATATTGTAAGTAGATTAACCAACACTTGTAATAAACCAAATAATGCCACGAATTCGTGTCGGTTGCGGAGTAGAGAATAGTTGTTCATTGGTTGGCGCGGCTCTGATACGTTTCTCCTCCTATATGAATTTCCGATCCCCACTACCTTTTTCTTCCGTATAAATAACCCCTGAGGTTCCCGACACTCCTATTGTCCATTCTGATAGTGAGTGTGCAATATCCAGGGGAAAGCTGCCTTTGATATCTTGCATATTAGATGACCATAGTACTTTTTTACAACATGTGAGTTTGTTTTTTTCATTATCCGTTCATAGATACCTCTGTTTTCTTCCTAAAACTTTAATTATTCGTCTAGGTACTATATTACAAGTGGTGGTGATGTAAAAAAATATCGCCTCATTTAACGAAAATATTTTTGACATGTAACGCCCGCGCCAGAGCTATACTGTAGATTGTTATACTTTCGAATGTTAAGAAATATTTCGTTTTTATTATATTTGAAAACTGCTAAATTTGTAATCCCTGTTATGTTTGAATACTTTTAAAATTTTTTGTATGTTCTTGCTTCTTAGCCTTGAGAAGGGGAGTAAATTAGACTCCCGGAACGTCGGTATTTTATTAATAAAATTGCTCGAAAGGATCTTCGTTGTTTAAGGGAAACAACTTTTTCAACTGCACCTTTCAGTATAGATAATACATACATCATTGATTGTGGAAATGGAAGGTGGCACCATAGAAGAAGAGATCACGGCAGGAGTTGCTTAAGGATCGGTAGATGGCCCTACGATATGGAACATATTTTACGACACGTTGCTGCAGCTAAAACTTCCTAAAGATGTGGCTATAGTGGAATAGGCAGTAGCTGTAACTATACAAGAGCTAGATTGGAAATGCAACGAGATCCTAGAAATAGTCAGCTGATAGATAATAGTACACGGCATCAAATTTGCCCAGGAGAAGAGCGAGGCTGTTCTCGTAACAAAGAGGAGAAAGTTCGAGCACCCCAAACTCGAATTAGATGTGCACACGTTACAGTTCCAGGATAGCATCCGGTACCTGTGCGTATGGATCAATAGGCATAGGAACTTCAAAGACCACATCAGTTGGTCACATCGGCCAAACCAGGGAATTTAGGCACAGCGCTACAACAGCTATTGCTCAATGTTGGAGGACTTAAACAACGCAGTAGTGCACTTCTGGTGACTATGGTAGACTCGGTGCTACTCTATGGTTCGCCTTTATGGGGTACCCATGGGCAAAACAGCGCAGTCATGAAGGATATGTCGCCGGTACAGCGACGAATAGCACTTCGAGTTATTAGCGGATATCGTACTATATCACTAGGCACAACGTTGCTCCTTGCAGGAATAGCCATGATATGGCTACTCGCCAAGAAAAGGTCAAATGTATGAGAGATATAACAGCGAGAAGACGAGACAGTCACCCAGCTGGATATCAAAAGAGAAGCTCACGCAACGCTACTGCAAGAGTTGCAGGGTGAATGAGGCGCATACCCTAAAGGCAGGTGGACACACATACTTATTAGGGACGTGAAAGGGTGGACGACACGAGAACATGGAAGACTTGACTAGTGGGTGACTCAGTGGACGTGGGTGCTTCGGCGCCTACTTGTTCAAGTACAAAAGGTGGAGGGATCAAACCTGCCAGGATTGTGGCGCCGAATGGGACGTCGCAGAATATGCATTCTTCCACTGCAGAACCTACATGGAGAAGCGGACCCAACTACAGCAGAGAAATATTCTTAGAGCTAGAGAGACTGGTCGAAGTCATGTTGCGCAGACCGAAATCTTGGGACAAGATTGCGTACTACTTCAGGCACGTGATCACAAAGAAGAAGAAAAAGATATATGAAGATCAATTTTTCCTTGTTCGTTAAATATTTATCATTAAACATTTTTTTCATATTAGAATTTATTTCATAACAATCTAATTAATTACACAAATGTGAAATTTGTGAACCCTGTGGCCAAATAACTTTTTACCTTAAGCAACTTAGATTTTTCAATTCTTTGTATTTGTATTTTGCTTTCCACAAAGTTGACATGTGCAGCATTCATACAGTACTGCTGCCAATACCAAAACTCTCCACAACGAAAGCAAGACTCTTGAATATATCGTAGCTGCAGCTCCCTTTCCCTGGCAGTAGAAGGAACAGCTTCGGTCCTAATACGCTTCTGCGGTGGCTTTTCCGATCTAGATTTTAGCTGCAATCTTCTATCTACATCAAGATTGTGCTTTCTCTATGTACTATTGCAACAATATTTTCAGCTGCACAGACGTGCTTATCATTCGACTTCCCTTTAGATCGCTTTGCGGACAATGACATTCGCCTCTTCATAACTGTAGCTGAGCTATTGAAGTTAATGCTGAAGGACCAGACATCTTGACGGACCTGTCCTTAGTTATTAATGGTTCTGCATCCCGCTTACTATTTGAACCATTTCGATGTCCTTTCCTCGCGGCCCAACAATCTCCTTTGTTCCACTTCTGATCAGCTGGTTTGGAATCCAAGGCCCATCTCATCCTTACAGTTGGAGCTGAAATTATCGGTGTCAGTTTAGGAGGGCTAGACATCTCGACCGACTCTTCCTTCACGTCCACTGGCTTAATGAGTACAAACTCCGACAACAACTGTCCCTTAGATAGAATATAAGCCGAATGAGGAAAATCAGACTCAATGATTCGCCGCAACTTTTCTCTGTTTTCACATGGATGTAACTCCTAAACATTATCTAAGTCTTCCCTCTTCATCTACAATCGATACGGGGGATGAATCGGGTCCGAATGTAGCGACACATGGAGACTCCGAAGTCCTCTCCATTTGGCCTCAGGGCTGGCAGCCTCTTCGAGGCGAGAGGCAATGTAGCGGTTCTTGGCGGAGTCGAGAGCATTTGACGCACTCGCATGAGCAGAACGGAAGCTCTGCAGGTCCGCCGCTGAGCCTGATGTGCGAGCTATTCTGTAGCCGCGGTCGCGAGTGCGCATGAGTGAACATAGTTCGGCACTCACCAAGGGTTTACTTCGGGAGGAGAGAACGCTCAAATGCAGAGACGATGGCTTTTATTAGCCGGCCTACTCCAGCAGAAGTGGAGCAGGTGATGAAGTTGAGGGGGGGATGAGCGAGTGGAGGAAGTGAGGCTAGGTGGCTCAGGAGTTTATGGTCAAGTAATTCAGTGTTGAGCTGTTTGAGGTTACGGGAGGGAATGGTCTTGGTTAGAGGGGGGGGGTATTCATGCAGGGTAGGGTGAGTTCAACGAAGTCATGACCGGCCATGTAAGGTGCAGGTGAGTTGGAGTAATTTGATACGGGGTAGGGGTTTTTTGTGATGAAGAGATTAATCCAGGTGAGGAAATTGTTCCAGAGTTGATGATGAGTGGGCACAGGTGGAATGAGGTGAAGGGAGTGACGATCGATGTAGGTTTTGCGCTTGGCTGAGTTTGCAGCAGCAGCAGGAGTGGCCATGTTGATGTTGAAATTGCCAGTGATGATGACAGAGCTGAAATGGCGAAGGTAGGTGGAGAGGCCTGATAAAAATTCTAGTGCGTATTCAGAAGGTGGACGGCGATAGATGGCGAATAATATTTTTGCGTGAGAGGTGGTTATTTGGAGAATGAGGAATTCCGGCTTATTTTCGTACAAGGGTTTGTAGGCGGCGAGGATCTCGACAGCTCAATCGTCGCGCACGTAAACACCTACGCCGCCATTGTCCACCCCCCCCCGTCTGCACGGTAAAAAGTTGAACCCATCAAGACTAAGATGAGAGTCATCCATGTTTGGATGCAAAAAAGTCTCGGTGATGGCGATAACATCAAAATGTGTGTCAACACACTTAGCCTCGATGAGTACGAAGTGAGTAGGGGATAGACGATTCACACTGATGTTGCCCAAAACTATTTCGACGGTGTTCGGTTTTGATTTGATAGGGGTGCTCATGCCGTCGCATTCGCGTTAGCATACCCGTTAGCGAGAGCATCGAGGTCAGGCTCGCTATTCACTGGTATTAGCGGGCCATTTTTCGTCGATCGCAAAAAACCTGCCAAGTTTTTTACTACAGACCGCAGGTGGCCGAGCCCTTTGTGCAGCGCCATTGTACGTTTTAGGAGCTTGTGGACGGGGTCGGGCCATAGGGCATTGACCGCCAGCTTTGCGGTACCACCGGCCTGAAAGATAGTCTGGCAGTTTAGATTCTTCAGACCAGGGGTCTAACGAAGAATATCGTCATGTACAGGCGAGTGTAGAAACGAACGGAGGGAGCGGAACCGCTGGCGCAACTAGAGTCGTCGCAGCAGACACTACTTGTTCTGCACGATCTGCGCGGGCTGCCGGGTTCCACGGACGCCAACGGCCAACGAGTGGCACATGCTGCGGTAGATTGAGGGCGGTGAGGAAAGCGGCGAGTAGCAGGCATTCATGTTGCACAGCAGAGGTAATGCCCATCACCACTATCTCGTGTGGCCCCTAGTGCATGCGCCGATTGAGTTCCTCCTTGTTGACAGCGGTGGCGTGCGCTATCTAAGTTAACGTCACATCCAAGTTGGCGTCGTGCCGAGCGCTTAAAGCCTGCTTGCTTTGCTCCACCGCGTCGATACGAGATATGAGGCTGTTCAAGGCTCTAGTATTCTCAGCCAAGGCGCGCGTGTTCTCTGCCAAAGCAGCAGCGTTGGGATCATACGAGCTTTAGAACAGGTTATAGAAACACCACATATAGGCAGGTGCTTCGCTCAGTGCAGCTCTGATCACTCCTGGGTCTGGGTCGAGCTGAGAATTAGCGATAACATCCGCGCTCTTCTGGTTCATCCCGTCCAAGACTGTTAGCGGAGCCGGCAGTGAAAATAGCAGTAGGGCTTGGACTGTACACTTTTGTCACAGGTGTGACGGATGGAGAAGGAATAGAGACACGCCTCTTCGATGAGCACTGGCTAGTAGTGGACGAGGTCGAGTGCGCCAGTTCGCTCGACGTAGGCGATGATGGCCGTGGGGGCTTAGCGTCAATCGAGTGAGTGAAGCTACTCCCAACGGCAACGGTGGGTTCACTGACAGCTGCGCTGTTGACAGTGCAACTTGTGCAGCGCTGCAAGGGATCGGTCGTAGGCAGGTACGCTGAGTGGAAGTACCGCTGGCAAGGTACACAGGCGGCAAGGACTGGATCGTTGTGGACAATACGTACGCTGCAGACCGGGCACTCTCTCGAGGACATACAAATGCTTGGGCGAATGCGTGTAAGCAGACACGAGCTGCACAGAAGCAGTGCACGATCACGCCACGTGAAGTGCGAACGCCGGCTCTACACGAGGACACAGAGCAGCCGAGCTAGATGGTAACAATTACTAGGCGCTCGCACCAGATAAGCGAGCAACGGTCGGCAAGATACCGAGCAGCGACGATGAGGTCGCCTAGCTCACGCCCGAGCTGCACGGGATATACGGAACGGAGAAAACGAAAAAGCGCTGACACACACAAAAAAGAATGCTAGCTATACTAGAGCAGCTGATGAAATGCGTGGCCGAGGCAGCAGACGACGGCGTACGACTGGTCCTCTCTTTGCAGCTGGAACAGGACAGGCGGCGGGCAGAGGCAGCTAGCAAGAGAATTGCAAACAGCAGCCGATGTAGCGCAAGCGGTAGAGCTTGGTGTGGTGATGCAGCGATGCAGCAATGCGACAGTAGTGGTAGATGTGGCGATGGCGGTAGGTAAGCTGTACCAGTGCAGGAGGAAGACAGGCGTAGCTGATACGTAGCACCTAGTACTCAGCCCAGGTGTGACGACGGATACCGGTTAGAATGCCGCTTTGTTAAGAAAAGGGTCCCCGGTTCATAAAACTGGAGCGCAAAGCCGCCAGTTTCTGGGCTGGGAGCTTGAGAGCCGTCTGGGGCCCCTTTTTCTGCAGAGAAGTGACTCCGAGGAGAGAATAGGCGGTTAGTAAGTGCAGAAGTAGCAGGAGCTCAAGTAGATAGCGTCTACACTTACCGGCAGAGAGAGAGAGAGAGAGAGAGAGAGGGAGAGAGAGAGAGCGAGAGAGAGCGCGAGAAAGAGATATACAGCGTCGCGAGGTAATACGCACGAACAAGTGAGAAAGATTGCATCGCGAGGTAGTGCGCATGAGATGTAAAAGACGTAGCCGATGCCTCGACAAGACAAGAGGGCACAAAGTAGGCAGCGCGGGCAAAATGGTGGTGTGCGCGGGAGCGCGGTTAGCGTCGCACACGTGGTCGATTAAGATAGATCCCGATACACCAGGATGCGTCGAAGTGTGCGCGTCTGTAAGAGCTACTTTCCCGTCATATCCGACTCGAAGGACCAATGTTAGGATAATTCAGATTGATATGGGTGGGAAAGAAACTTTTAAACAGTTCATTCAACAAAACTTTATTTCAAACGCAGTAAAGGTTCACGCTTCTACAAAAGAACTCACATAATCACGAGACATGGTGCGGGCCGGGGTGGATGCATACACTCATTCGGCGTTTTGCGGGGGGTGACGCAGAAGAGCCCGCCTGAGTGTCGCTCGGCTATACTCCTGCCGTCAGACACGTCGCGTGTGAGGAGAATTCAGTGACCGAATCAATTGCTCAGTCGGCGGCGCACAGTGGGCCCAAAGGAACATGTCTGGACAAAATAAAATATATTCTTTTGGAACTGACCGCTTGGGATGGGGATACTCTTAAAATGAAGTTTATAATAAGTGCTTTGAGGGAAAATTGTAGATAAAATGTTTAAAAAATTTTCAAGGTCAGACCAAGATCAACATATAAAAATTTACTTTTTTTTAATGATCAGAAGAAGCTGGGCTATTACCCAAACAAGCTGAATAGATTTGTATGGGGTTTTCGGATCGCTGATAGCAAATCAGATGACAGAATTGTAAAATTCATTTGTTTAAACAATAATTTTCAAATTTTTCTTCTATGAAATGTTTAATTAAAATAATAATAAGTTAAAACACGAATCATATATAAAAATAAAAAAATAATTATTTTGATTCAAATTAATCTAAATAATTTTTTGTTATTGTAATATTCCCTTTAATTACCATAATAAAGCGTACAACTTTATGAAAAAATTAGTACAGAATACAACTTGTACATTACATACAAGTTGTATCCATTTTATATTACAATTATATTGGAATAATAATCCATTTTCATTACATAAGTGAAAAGATTCCTGCGAAAAAATAATTCGTATATAGTTATATATACTTATATATGTTTATATATCCTTATTTATGTCTTTTATCGATTTTGGAGAGTTTTTCGAGATATTATATACCGGTTTTGAAGAGTTTCTCCGGTTTTGAAGAGCCTCTTCAAACGGGGAAAGGTATATATGACTGGTTTTGGAGAATTTTCGGCCATTTTCTAGAGTCTATAACCCCAGGGTCCATATTTCTTTAGTAACGTTAACATAGGCAACTCTGAAAAAAAGAAGTATACCTCTTCGAAACCGGTTCACCCACATACTTATATATGCAGAACACTATATATATATATATATATATATATATATATATATATATATATATATATATATATATATATATATATATATATATATACATATATATATATATTATATCTCTATGTCACTATGTATAAATAATTATATAAGTATATACGACTAAATATCATTTTACACGGGGTCTACAAGAAATTCAACTAAAAAGATAATCCTAGGACAAATTAATAATTATGCATGGCGATACATGTTCATGTATTATGGTATACAATTTTATATATCAATATATAATTATGCATAACTTTATATGATTACGTATTGTATATAAACCTTTTAGTGATTGTATTATTCATACAATTATATATTGATATATAAAAATGTATACCATAATATATGAACATGTATCGCCATGCATAATTATTAATTTGACCTAAGATTATCTTTTTAGTAGAGTTTCTTGTAGACCTCGTGCAAAATGATATTCAGTCGTATATACTAATATACTTAATTATACATAGCGACATAGACATAATACACACACACACACACACACACACACACACACACACACACACACACACACACACACACACACACACACACACACACACACACACACACACACACACACACACACACACACATACACACACACACACACACACACACACACATACACACACCCACACTCACACCCACACCCACACCCACGCACGCACGCACGCAAGCACGCACGCACGCACGCACGCACACACACACACACACACATTTATCGGGGTTTATGTAGCCCAAAACTGTATATTAGTACCTATAGCCCAGAGTGCCCTATGGCAAGTGACTAATGAAATAATGGACCATGGGGTTATAGACTCTAGGTCGGGCCACATAAACCCCTATATTGAGAAATATTATGAAGCCCGGGCTGCATAATCAAAATCGGGCTCGATAAACCCCTATATATAGAAAAACGGGCTTTATAAACCCCTTTCGAGAAATGTATATAAACATATATAAGTATATATAACTATATACGAATTATTTTTTCGCAGGAATTTCTTTTCACTTACGTAATGAAAATGGATTATTATTCCAATATAATTGTAATATATAAAATGGATACAACTTGTATGTAATGTACAAGTTGTATTCTGTACTATTTTTTCATAAAGTTGTACGCTTTATTATGGTAATTAACGGGAATATTACAATAACAAAAATTATTTAGATTAATTTGAATAAAAATAATTATTTTTTTATTTTTATATATGATTCGTGTTTTAACTTATTATTATTTTAATTTAACATTTCATAGAAGAAAAATTTGAAAATTATTGTTTAAACAAATGAATTTTACAATTCTGTCAGCTGATTTGCTATCAGCGATCCGAAACCCCATACAAATCTATTCAGCTTGTTTGGGTAACAGCCCAGCTTCTTCTGATCATTAAAAAAAAGTAAATTTTTATATATTGATCTTGGTCTGACCTTGAAAATTTTTTAAACATTTTATCTACAATTTTCCCTCAAAGTACTTATTATAACCTTCATTTTAAGAGTATCCCCATCCCAATCGGTCAGTTCCAAAAGAAGATATTTTATTTTGTCCAGACATGTTCATTTGGGCCCACTGTGCGGCGCAGGTAGTTCCGCTCTCCTCCCTCTCCAGCCGAGAGGGGACACTTACAAAGAACCCTTACGAGGTGTCCGCCTTTGATATTGTTGAAACTGAAACATGTTGCAGGGCATCGAAAAATAAGAGGCTCATATTTATTTTATCGGCCGTTAAACGTTTTTAAGGGGTGAAAATGACCCTTAAAGTTTACCCCTGAAAATCGATTTTTTTAATGTCTCATAAACGCCTTCGAATTTTGGATTGAAACCAACGCGTAATTATTTATTATAAAAAGGCCTTTCAATAAACATAAATTTTATCTTCAGGGTTGGCAAGATTTTTAACCTTAAATATCTCTAAAAATTATGAGACAATTCTTTTACGTAAAGGACTTATACGATAAACATACAAACTCTATATCTCCGCAATATTTCAACATGATTAAACCAATTTTTTTTTTCTCTAGTCATCATGCGACAAAGAAAATGACTTTGCAAAATACGAAAATTTTAAAAATCAAATATCTCAAAAAGTAATCGAACGATCTTGATGAAAAATCGCCCATATGAGTAATTCTACAGAACCTTTAACTTTTACAGTCTGCCACGATATATCATGAACGTAAATGAATATCGAACTCAACAATTAAGCTTCTTCTTGTATAATATATTAGAAAGTAGGCCCTTGTCTGTATTTAAGTGAAATAAGTATTGTAAAGAAGAACAACGAGCGTGAAGTACGATTTTTACCGAATTTAAGAGCGTACAATTTAAAAATTTTATTTTGATATCGCCATAAAAAAAATAACTTTAGTCCATATCACTCTGCAAACTTAATTGAGTCTTCGTATAATCATACTTTTAAAAAAAAAAAACTTGCCAAGAGTGTGCCAATCTTTAAAAAAATAGTGCAACCTAAATGTGAGCGTACACCGATTTTTAGAAATTCGAAAATTATTTAATTTTTTCAATGTAGGAAAAATAACTTTGTATTTTTTCAATTTCTAGTGTCATACATTCATTCTACACTAAAAACCCTAAAAAATGGGATGCCCGGTATGCGTGTGCCTCAAAAACTTATTTTGTAGGAACACTTTAAAAATCGTCTGATCTGTAACTCTTTCGAAAAAACAATATTTTCGAGTGGCACACTTCAAGGACGTTTAGAAAGGCTAACAACTACGTTGTAATTTCTTCCTTATACTATTTCTGAAACTCCCATCACATGTTTAAGTTGTCGTCGGGTATCCTACATCGTAAAATCGACGTTTCAGTAGCGTAAAATATTGACAAAAAATTTATTTTTTATTATTCATTGTTGTTAAGTTTTGAAAACAAAACTAACAGTCTAAAAAATAAATTAAAATTTTTCTAGGATTAAAATAGCTGTTTGATATTAAGTGTATTATTCTGGAATTGTTTTTACGTGCAATATGTTAATATTGTGACAACTTTAAAATCTATAGTCGAAACCTCAAAAACTGATTAAAAAAAAAGACTGATTCCACTAAAACACAACAAAAATAATTATTGTAAACTATAGTGACAGAGTTTCGATTATTGGTTTCATACGCCTACAATGATTAATTATGTTTAATTTTATATATATATATATATATATATATATATATATACATGTGATGTTTTGATATATGTAAATATATTGATCTTTGATCTTTAGTTTAATAAAATATTATTTGTTTCTATTATGAACTAGTTTTCAATATTTTTCCAAACGTTCATTATCATTTATTTATGTGTTTTTTCATCATCATTTATTAGTCACTATTGTCATCTAATTTATGAATTTGCAGACGCTTGTCATTGACTCTGCTTGATATAAGATAAAAATTTCTAAATTATTGTAAAAAGTTTAATTTTTTTCATATTTTGTGCAATATAAAAAATAACTTTGTCCAAAAACCAGTTACGCCAACTGTTTCTTACTCGCTAAGAGTTCTAGAAACAAGAAAAAAATGTCACATTAGTGTGCCACCAAAATAATTTTTGATGATTTTTACAAGTAAAAAGTTAAAGGTTCTGTAGAATTAATCATATATTACCAATCTCATACACAAAATTGCCTATGAATTTGGAGTTGATTATTCAAACCGTTCTCGAGAAATTACGATTTGAAAAAAGGTTAGGAAAATTTTAACTTCAGATATCTCGGAAATTTATTGACCAATCATTTAGGCCAAAGAACTTAGCCGAGAGCTATCCCAAATCTGCCTCTACAAATAATTCAAAGCGATTAAGTAAATTTTCCTAAAGTAAACATGCTTCATACAGTAAACGCATTTTTTTCATGTTTTATTTTTTCTCAAAAACTAGTCGACAGAATGGATTCAAATTTTTATAGATTAATGCTATTTATATTCTGCATTATCATGATTTCCTTTCGAAAAATTCACCGTTTATTTTTGGAGTTATAAGCTTTTAAAAAAAAAACACGTTTTTGTTAATAACAAAAGAAGCGCAATAGCTAATGTAATTTTTTCTTTGGAAAACATAGGCTTTTATGCTCTTTCGAATGCTATCTGTCCGATTCAAATATCTCAATGTTATTAAAAAAACGCAAAAATGAATTTTGCCAAAATTCGAAATAAAACAAAAAAAAACGCATCGGCGTATCAAAAAGAGGATTTCCTTCCCACATTCACACAAGAAAACTAAAAAAAATGAGATCAGTACGGTCAAATCGATCGAATAGATCCTGAGATAAAACGACACACACACACACACACACACACACACACACACACACACACACACACACACACACACACACACACACACACACACACTCCCACACACACACCCACACACCCACACACACACACACACACACACACACACACACGCACGCACGCACACACACGCACACACACACGCACGCACGCACGCACGCACGCGCGCGCACACACACACACACACACGCACACACACACACCCACGCAGGCACTGTTTAAAACATTTATTGTTTAAAAAAATTACCCAAAATCATTTTTTATTGTCAATTTGCGTATTGTGATGCCATACCATATTTCCAATAATTACTTCCACTCTACAGATTGTGGTTTGAGTCTGGGCATTAATTAGTTAATTTAAGGGTAGTTTACCCAGAAAAGTGAATTTTCAACGAAAACGCCGGAACACCCCAATATTAATTTTTAGTTTTATTTTTTATAGAGAGGTTTTAAAGAAGATTTAGCTGAATTTGAAATTTCTGTACCACAGAATTAGAAAAAGCTCATTTCTCTCTTTTAAAAGGGATGCCAACCCTGAAGATAAAATTTATGTTTATTGAAAGGCCTTTATATAACAAATAATTAGGCGTTGGTTTCAATCCAAAATTCGAAGGCGTTTATGAGACATTAAAAAAAATCGATTTTCAGAGGTAAACTTTAAGGGTCATTTTCAACCCTTAAAAACGTTTAACGGCCGATAAAATAAATACGTGCCTCTTATTTTTCGATGCCCTACAACATATTTCAGTTTCAACAATATCGAAGGCGGACACCTCGTAAGGGTTCTTTGTAAGAGTCCCCTCTCGGCTGGAGAGGAAGGAGAGCGGAACTACCTGCGCCGCCGACGGCACTGAGCAATTGATTCGCTCACTGGATTCTCCTCACACGCGACGTGTCTGACTGCAGGAGTATAGCCGAGCGACACTTAGGCCGGCTCTTCTGCGTCGCCCCCTTCAAAATGCCGAATGAGTGTATGCATCCACCCCGGCCTGCACCATGTCTCGTGATTATGTGAGTTCCTTTGCAGAAGCGTGAACCTTTACTGCGTTTGAAATAAAGTTTTGTTGAATGTACTGTTTAAAAGTTTCTTTCCCACCCATATCAATCCAAATTATCCTAACATTGGTCCTTCGAGTCGAATATGACGGGAAAGTAGCTCTTACAGACGCGCACACTTCGACGCATCCTGGTGTATCGGGATCTATATTAATCGACCACGTGTGCGACGCTAACCGCGCTCCCGCGCTCGCCACCATTTTGCGCGCACTGCCTACTTTCTGCCCTCTTGTCTTGCCGAGGCATCGGCTACGTCTTTTACATCTCATGCGCACTACCTCGCGATGCAATCTTTCTCACTTGCTCGTGCTTATTACCACGCGACGCTGTATTTCTCTCTCTCTCTCTCTCTCTCACTCTCTCTCTCTCTCGCTCTCTCTGCCGGTAAGTGTAGACGCTATCTACTTGATCCCCTGCTACTTCTGCATTTACTAACCGCCTATTCTCTCCTCGGAGTCACTTCTCTGCAGAAAAAGGGGCACCAGATGGCTCTCAAGCTCCCAGCCCAGAAACTGGAGGCTTTGCCCTCCAGTTTTATGAGCCGGGGACCCTTTTCTTGACAAAGCGGCATTCTAACCGGTATCCGTTGTCACACCTGGGCTGAATACTAGGTGCTACGTATCAGCTACGCCTGTCGTCCTCTTGCACAGGTACAGCTTACCTACCGCCATCGCCACATCTACCACTACTGTCGCATTGCTGCATCGCTACATCACCACACCAAGCTCTACCGCTTGCGCTATATCGGCTGCTGTTTGTAATTCTCTTGCTAGCTGCCTCTGCCCGCCACCTGTCCTGTTCCAGCTGCAAAGAGAAGACCAGTCGTACGCCGTCGTCTACTGCCTCGGCCACGCATTTCATCAGCTGCTCTCGTATAGCTAGCATTCATTTTTGTGTGTCAGCGCTTTTTCGTTTTCTCCGTTCCGCATATCCCGTGCAGCTCGGGCGTGAGCTAGGCGTCCTCATCGTCGCTGCTCGGTATCTTGCGCGCGCTCTGTCTACTTACCCACGACCCGCCTTACCGACCGTTGCTCGCTTATCAGGTGCGAGCGCCTAGTAATTGTTACCATCGAGCTCGGCTGCTCTGTGTCCTCGTGTAGAGCTGGCGTTCGCACTTCACGTGGCGTGATTGTATACTGCTTCTTTGCAGCTCGTGTCTGCTTACACGCATTCGCCCAAGCATTTGTATGTCCTCGAGAGAGTGCCCGGTCTGCAGCGTACGTATTGTCCACAACGATCCAGTCCTTGCCGCCTGTGTACCTTGCCAGCGGTACTTCCACTCAGCGTACCTGCCTACGACCGATCCCTTGCAGCGCTGCACAAGTTGCACTGTCAACAGCGCAGCTGTCAGTGAACCCACCGTTGCCGTTGGGAGTAGCTTCACTCACTCGATTGACGCTAAGCCCCCACGGCCATCATCGCCTACGTCGAGCGAACTGGCGCACTCGACCTCGTCCACTACTAGCCAGTGCTCATCGAAGAGGCGTGTCTCTACTCCTTCTCCATCCGTCGCGCCTGTGACAAAGGTGTACAGTCCAAGCCCTACTGCTATTTTCACTGTTGGCTCCGCTAACAGTCTTGGACGAGATGAACCAGAAGAGAGCGGCTGTTATCGCTAATTCTCAGCTCGACCCAGACCCAGAAGTGATCAGAGCTGCACTCAGCGAAGCACCTGCCTATATGTTGTGTTTCTATAACCTGTTCAAAAGCTCGTATGATCCCAACGCTGCTGCTTTCGCAGAGAACACGCGCGCCTTGGCTGAGAATACTCGAGCCTTGAACAGTCTCATATCTCGTATCAACGCGGTGGAGCAAAGCCAGCAGGCTTTAAGCGCTCGGAACGACGCCAACTTGGTTGTGGCGTGAACTTAGATAGTGCACGCCACCGCTGTCAACAAGGAGGAACTCAATCGGCGCATGCACTAGGAGCCACGCGAGATAGTGGGGAGGGGCATTACCTCTGCTGTGCATCATGAATGCCTGCTACTCGCCGCTGCTTTCCTCACCGCCCTCAACCTACCACAGCATGTGCCACTCGTCGGCAGTTGGCGTCCGTGGAACACGGCAGCCCGCGCGGATTGTGCAGAACAAGTAGTCTTTGCTGCAACGGCTCTAGTTGCGCCAGCGGCCCCGCTCCCTGCATTCGTTCCTACACTCGCCTGCCCGGCTGTACATGACGATATTCTTCGTTAGACCCCTGGTCTGAAGAGTCTAAACTGCCAAACTATCTTTGAGGCCGGTGGTACCGCAAAGCTGTCGGTCAATGCCCTATGGCCCGACCCCGTCCACAAGCTCCTAAAACGTACAATGGCGCTGCACAAAGGGCTCGGCTACCTGCGGCCTGTAGTAAAAAACTTGGCAGGTTTTTTGCGATCGACGAAAAATGGCCTGCTAATACCAGTGAATAGCGAGGCTGACCTCGGTGCTCTCGCTAACGCGTATGCTAACGCGAATGCGACGGCATGACGCACCCCTATCAAAACAAAACTGAACTCTGTCGAAATAGTTTTAGGCAACATCAGTGTGAACCGTCTATCCCCTACTTACTTCGTACTCCTCGAGGCTAAGTGTGTTGACACACATTTTGATGTTATCGCCATCACCGAGACTTTTTTGCATCCAAACATGGATGACTCTCACCTTAGTCTTGATGGGTTCAACTTTTTACCGTGCAGGCCGGGGCGGATGGACAGTGGCGGCGTAGGTGTTTACGTACGCGACGATTGAGCTGTCGAGATCCTCGCCGCCTACAAACCCTTTTTCGAAAATAAGCCGGAATTCCTCATTCTCCAAATAACCACCTCTCACGCAAAAATATTATTCGCCATCTATCGCCATCCTCCTGCTGAATACCCACTGGAATTTTTATCAGGCCTCTCCACCTACCTTCGCCATTTCAGCTCTGTCATCATCACTGGCAATTTCAACATCAACATTGCCACTCCTGCTGCTGCTGCAAACTCAGCCAAGCTCAAAAGCTACATCGATCGTCACTCCCTTCACCTCATTCCATCTGCGTCCACTCATCATCAACTCTGGAATAATTTCCTCACCTGGATTAATCTCTTCATCACAAAAAACTCCTACCCCGTATCAAATTCCTCCAACTCGCCTGCACCTTACATGGCCGGTCATGACTTCGTTGAACTCACCCTACACTGCATGAATACCCCCCCCCCCCTTACCAAGACCATACCCTCCCGTAACCTCAAACAGCTCAACACTGAATTACTTGAACATAAACTCCTGAGCCACCTAGTCTCACTTCTTCCACTCGCTCATCCCCCCCCCCCTCAACTTCATCACCTGCTCCACTTCTGCTGGAGTAGGCCGGCTAACAAAAGCCATCGTCTCTGCATTTGACGCTAGCGCGCTACTTCGCTCGATCGTTCTCTCCTCCCGAAGTAAACCCTTGGTGAGTGCCGAACTATGTTCACTCATGCGCACTCGCGACCACGGCTACAGAATAGCTCGCACATCAGGCTCAGCGGCGGACCTGCAGAGCTTTCTTTCTGCTCGTGCGAGTGCGTCAAATGCTCTCGACTCGGCCAAGAACCGCTACATTACCTCTTGCCTCGAAGAGGCTGCCAGCCATGAGGCCAAATGGAGAGGATTCGGTGTCTCCGTGTGTCGCTACATTCGGACCCGATTCATCCCCCGTATCGATTGCAGATGAAGAGGGAAGACTTAGATAATTTTTCGGAGTTACATCCATGTGAAAACAGAGAAAAGTTGCGGCCAATGATTGAGTCTGATTTTCCTGATTCGGCTTATATTCTATCTAAGGGACAGTTGTTGTCGGAGTTTGTACTGATTACGCCAGTGGACGTGAAGGAAGAGTCGGTCGAGATGTCTAGCCCTCCTAAACTGGTACCGATAGTTTCAGCTCCAACTGTAAGGATGAAAAGGGCCTTGGATTCCAAACCAGCTGATCAGAAGTGGAACAAAGGAGATCGTTGGGCCGCGTGGACAGGACATCGAAATGGTTCAAATAGTAAGCGGGATGCAGAAACATTAAAAACTAAGGACAGGTCCGTCGAGATGCCTGGTTCTTCAGCATTAACTTCAATAGCTCAGCTACAGTTATGAAGAGGCGAATGTCATTGACCTCAAAGCGATCTAAAGGGAAGTTGAATGATAAGCACGTCTGTGCAGCTGAAAAAGATTGTTGCAATAGTACACAGAGAAAGCACAATCTTGATGTAGATAGAAGATTGCAGCTAAAATCTAGATCGGAAAAAAATGCGTTTTGTATGAAGCATGTTTACTTTAGGAAAATTGACTTAATCGCTTTGAAATTTCTTGTAGTGGCAGATTTGGGATAGCTCTCGGCTAAGTTCTTTGGCCTAAATGATTGGTCAATAAATTTCCGAGATATCTGAAGTTAAAATTTTCCTAACCTTTTTTCAAATCGTAATTTCTCGAGAACGGTTTGAATAATCAACTCCAAATTCATAGCCAATTTTGTGTATGAGATTGGTAATATATGGGCGAATTTTCATCAAGATCGTTCGATTACTTTTTGAGATATTTGATTTTTTAAATTTTCATAGTTTGCAAAGTCATTTTCTTTGTCGCATTGACTAGAGAAAAAAAAAATTGGTTTAATCATGTTGAAATATTGCGGAGATATAGAGTTTGTATGTTTATCGTATAAGTCCTTTACGTAAGAGAATTGTCTCATAATTTTTAGAGATATTTAAGGTTAAAAATTTGTACGTATTTTTGAAAATCGTAATTTCTCAATGACGAGTTAATGTGTCAGTTTGAAATTTATAGACTCTTTTGTATGCAATATAGGCAATACCATGTAAAATTTCATCCAGATTATATGGTTAGTTTTTGAGATATTTGATATTTAAAATTTTGGCATTTCAGGAAATGACTTTCTATGTTGCACAATAAATAGAGTAAAATTTAGTTACTTTGTATTTGATGGAGATGTAGAGTTTGTTATTATTTATTTACATAAATTGTTAGTGTAAAAGAATTAGTTTATAAATTTCAGAGATATTTGAGGTTAGAACTGTTATAACTGTTTTAGTCATTTTTTCAAATCGTAATTTTTCGGAAAGGATTTTATGTATATGGTACTAGAAAATGGGCATTATGCGCGATACGCGCGCGAGTTGTTTACTTGCTTTTGTTTTTTATAGAGGTTAATTAACAGCCAGCTCTGCAGAAACATGAACTTAGTCAGATACGCTGGCCAATTATTTTGAGTTTGAACTAATTTTTCTAATTATCGTGATTTAAAGTAAATATAGTAAGAATTACCCTCTCTCAATTTTGAGATAAAAATTTTAAAGCTGAAAGTTGATGGTGCATGGGCATATAATTTTATATACACTCATTTTGCCTTTAGAAATTTATGTAAATGTTTTTATTACCTGCCCCTGATATTTATGTTTACGTAATATTTTATTTGCTTTTTTTTATGAAGATTGTGTAATACTCATACTTTATCATTAATGATGTTTTATCGGCTGAACACTTCAAAATCATTAATATTAAAAATAATTATTTGAGGCTTAAACAAATTGAACAAAATAAGTGTGAAATAGCGAAAAAATTGAATAATAAGAAAAAAATATGGAATTTACAAACATTAATAAATTACACAGGCATACAAAAAAAGTGGTCTGTCACAGAACACTGACTATCATATACTTGTGTATTTTGACGTGCTGAGCACGAATCCACTGTCCGTCTGGTTCCCTCAGCCCCTAAATTATATCATAAAAGCAGAAAATAGCGGAAAACTGGATTTATGATGTCCATCAGTGAATAGTGGAAGGTATTCGAACCCAGTTGAGTCATATTCCCATGTATTTTGACTCGCTGAATAAGAATACACTCTCCATTCTATCCTTTTATCCTATGATTTTGTGCAAGTCACTGTAAGTAACTGAAAATTGCAGAAAAATGCAGAAAATTATGGAAAACTGATATCATGAATTAACCCTTAACCCTTAAACCCTTTAACTCTTTAACCCTTTAACCCCTAATCCTTAAACGCTTAAACCGTTAAATCCTTACCCCTTAACCCTTAAACCCTTTTAAAACCATCATGCAGTTTCTTAAATGTTAATGATAAAAAAGTTATTTATACTTTTTTTCGTTTATAGCAAACCCTTTTATTCTCAAACGATCTGTGCAACGGGTCTGACTCTTTTAATACCTCTATTTTCAGTTTCTGTCTTTAACATCCAACAGTAGTCTGCTATCATGTTTACAGCCCACGCGCCTTCTATCTTTTCTCCGTTACTTTTAAATCTTGATGAAAACATTCACCTTGCTCCTCACTGTAATCACCTAAGTTGTCTGAAAAGTACGCCAGATGAGAATGCAAAAAATGTAATTTAACACTCATCAAACAACCTAAACATTGGTAGAGTTATCGAGCAAACCATTGACAAGTTCTTCATAGTCGTGACTTTTATGATTTCCTAAAAGGTTTTCAGCAATACTTTTAAAACTCAACCAGGCTGATTTTTCTATCTCATTCATGTGATGTATACAGTTTTCATCTATAAATATTTTACGGATTTGTGGTTTATCGAAAATACCTTCTTTTATCTTGGCATCACTGAGTTTTCCAAACTGCTTACGTAAATATATGAAACATTGCCCTTGTATGTCCAAAGCTTTTGTGAATTGTTTTATTAAGCCTAGATTTATATACATTGGAGGAAGAAGAATTTTTGACTGTTCGATCAATAGTTCTCGAATAATGTTACTACCCGGATTCAGTGCATTTCTATTTGGCCATTCTTTTTGTTCGTAATGCTTCACACGATCCCTACTATCCCATGAGCACAAAAAACATGAGAACCTAGTGAATCCTGCCTGCTGTCCTAGTATGATAGAAATGATTTTTAAATCCCCGCAAACTTGCCACTTGTGATCTGCATAATTATTTTTTTTCTAATAAGGAAGGGTATCGAACCCGAACTCACCGATTTCAAAAATTTCGATATATGTTGTAGATCATGAAAAAATATGAGACACGTGTTTTTTCTTATCTGCGGAAAAACATATTTAGGGGGTGAAAACCACCCCTAAAGATAACCCCCAAAAACGGTTTTTTAAATATATCTCGGCTTCTACTGCGTATTTCAGAGTAAAACAAAATAGAAATTACTTCTTATAATAAAACAAAGATAACTGAAGCAATTTTGACCCCAAGGGTTACAACCCTTATTTTTTATTTTCAATAAGCTAATTTTTTGATCATGTATATTGAAAATAAAAAATAAGGGTTGCAACCCTTAGGATCAAAATTGCTTCAGTTATCTTTGTTTTTTTATAAGAAGTAATTTCTATTTTGTTTTACTCTGAAATACGCAGTAGAAGCCGAGATACATTTAAAAAACCGTTTTCGGGGGTTATCTTTAGGGGTGGTTTTCACCCCCTAAATATGTTTTTCCGCAGATAAGAAAAAACACGTGTCTCATATTTTTTCATAATCTACAACATATATCGAAATTTTTGAAATCGGTGAGTTCGGGTTCGATACCCTTCCTTGTAAGACGTATTTCATATTTTCATAAGATTCTTTGAGTTTAGTAGAGTGAGCTATTGGAATGCTCGCGTACTTATTTCCGTTGTGTAACAGAACTGCTTTTCTGAAGAATCAGCTGTGTTGTGAAGAATCTATGAAAAGTCTTCATTCATTGGGTTGATATACATTTGATTTCATTTCATTTAGCAGGCCTCTAACGTCCACACAATACACTAACTTTTTATGTTCATCGAGAGTAAAATATTTCCGGAAATCTTTTTCCCGCTCTCTATATATGGAAGATTTAATCCCTGGTTGTGTGAAGCCTCGCTTTATAAGTACTGAGGCCATAAATTCTCCAATATCTTTCGATACAGCAGTATCTCGGATAAAATTGCTTAACTCCTTCTGATTAAAGGGGTTTTGATCTCGTTTCTTACCAACTGGAACGTACTCGTCATCACTTTCGTTTACTTCACTTACACTGTCATCGGTTTGCTCGCTTTCGATCTCTTCATCTTCGTACTCCTCAATATTATCTGCTTCGATGTCATCTTCATCTAAACCGCTTTCTTTAGCATCTTGTTCATGTACTTCCATTGATTCGTGACCATCAAACGAACTTTCTTCCATTTTTTCTTCATCGGGCGCTTTGACGTGTAATTTCAAAACTGATTTCGTATTTGAAGATGCGCTTGCGTAATTTATCTTTGATTTAGTCTTTGCGGTGAAACCACAAACGGCAGTCATGCCAAAGTAGCAGTCCTTGCGTATTTGTGGTTGACGCCATCTAGTTGTTGTCGAGCAAAAAATATTTCGATCTTTTTCTATGGGTTTCGTTGGATCAAATCCGGGAGACATACGACAGAGAGGTGTTACGTGCGATGTTTTTCGCGTGGCCGTATTAGCACTAAAGCCACGAGTACGTAGTTACCCACCTCCTACAGTTGTGTTCTCCTGATACTCTCAAGCGAGATCCAGAATTCTGTCTCCCACCTTCGGCGCTTCCCCCTTCCTTTCTCTTACATGATACATAGCTTACTCAATCGAGTAATGTTTTCTTTCTCTCAGTGTTCCTTCGAGTTCCATTTAGTTTAAGGTGGTCTTACACCTAAAAATTTTGAAAAAATCAACTTTTTTTTATCGAATTTTTTAATTATATATGTTATTCTGAACCTAAAAAAACTAGTTTGGACCAAAATTAAAAAAATTAAAAATGATATGGTTAAAAGAGCTTACTATCTTCAAAATGACGAAAAAATTGATTTTCTTTTTTTTTGCCTTTTCTATAGGTTTCTGATATATATAGGAACACGTTTACTTGTATGTGTTTTAAAACATCAAAAAACATTATTTAAGACTTATTAGTATAAGAATTATAAAAAAATAATTAAATTTAAATACAGGATTTATTATAAAAATAATATAAATCATATTCTGGAATTTGAAATCCAGTGGAATCGTCTTTTGAGTTGTGACAATTTTGCACTTCTGTTCTAGTAAAGTGACCATTCCGTCAACGAAATTTGACAGCAAATTACTATATTAATACTCCCTTTTGTATACCTATATACTTATAAAACTATAATACCATAGTGTCAACACATTTGCACAGCAGACAGCTCAAAATCTCAAATAAGCCAAGATGCATAACCATGTTATTTGAACAGTTTGTTTTGCAGAGCTTTTGCTTTCAGATAGAGACAAAATTTTTTCTTAGTGCTTGATTATTTGTATTCATAAGTGAATTTAGGCCTAAAAATTTAATGTATTGTGTATGTGAAGATATATGTCTGAAAAGTGTAAGTGTAATTATAATACAAGCGTGCAGTGACAGTTTTGTTTAAATTTGGAAAGTAGTTTCAGTTCAAGATGGGAATGCTGAATGAAAATTAATACTGGAAAACATGTGCATTGGCAAGATTGAATTAAGTATTTTAAAGAAGTGGCAGTAAAAACTTTTATCGCATAAAAATAAATACATCTTTTTTCTAAGAAAGATGAAAGTGGCATATTAAGTCTAACTCACTATAGGATATATAATTCAATTCAGAAGATTTGTGAATTGCAATAAGTGTAAAGACGTATCTATACACATAAAAGCGATAAGCCAGCTCACATAAAAGTGAGCAAGTATTCTTGCTCACAAGAATACAGGCTTAAATTCAAGATATATTTTATATTTAATATGCGTAATCAAGTGATCATTGAAAAAATGGGCTTATCGGCTTTTATGTACTTATGTACTTCTGTCTATGACAGTGATGGCTTCTTAAGTTTCGATTTGGATTATTGGGATTTCATATTTCATAAGACCTGGGGCATATTCTACATTTATTTTTGTAACGGGATGGCTAGTGGGGGAAAATCCCAACAAGCCACAGGCCAGCGATGCCCTAGAACACGGTGCCGCGGGTGTCAGACTAAAATGACTTGCCCGGGGATCTGCTCCTGGAATCCCGAAAACAACGCGAAGATCGCACACGAACTTCGCTTTCCAACTAATTGGATCGCTGAGTGAAAAGCGCGCGCTCGAAGAGTAAAGCGCGCGGCCGCTATGCTCAGATATGAAAACGACCGGCGGAGTCGTTTTCCCGCGGAGGCGGCGGTATCCGGGAGAAGGACAGGTTGTAATGAACAACGCGACGAGTAACTAGATATCACAATATATTCACAAGCACTAATCTTTACAAGCACGACGCAAGTGCTGATTAGAACAAAGAGTTAGTTCGCGCGCGACCGTTAATATTCAAACGCGCGAACTACACGGCGCGCGGCGAAGCTGCTAATTTCGCGCGCGGTGTTAAAGTACGGCGGGCTGACACACACCCCCACGTACACGGCACAGAAGGCTTGCACGGGGCGATTTCCGTGCGAGCCTTTACAATAAACCCGCGAGAGGAGAGTAGAAAACTTACGTTAGGAAGGAGCAGCCGGTGCACTCGACTCTCTCTCGCTCCCTGTCGCTCGCACAGCAGTTGCGCTCTCTTTCTCTCTCTCTCTTGCTCGCTGTATCGTGTCGGCAGGCGGGTTGGCTGCCGGCTCGTTGCTCACAGTCTCGTGCGGCTCACGCGGCTCGGGACAGCTCTCTCTCTGTCTCTCTTTCGCACGTTCACTATATACGGCGCCTCCACTACACTCGCGGGGTCTCACAAAGTACGATAGGACGGCGCGGACAAGTAAACTCAGGAGAGACACGGAGGAGATGTTTTACGCGCGATGGCAGACAAGAATATGGCTCCCTTTTCTCGCGGGAACCAGTTAGCAGCTTCGCGACGGATGACGGGCATTTTACGCGTCGCGAGACCGATTCGCTACGCGCGGCGCGCCTCGATTCGGCTGCGCAGGAGTTGCGCGCGCGCGCTCACTACCTTCGCGCGGTAGATTAGAATCGCGGCTAGACACGCGTTACACCCCCCCGCCAGACGCTGCTTAGGGGACCGAGAGCAGCTCTGCTAATCATGGCCGTCGTCGTACCTACTAATATGGTAGTAATGATTAGGAGAAGGAGGTTCGGAAAGGAACATTGCAGAATCGGAGTCACCGGTTTTTCTTTTTAATTTTTATTAAAAAAAATATATAAAAAAAAACTTCAGGGCTTCACCCCTCTTCAACTGGCCCGGGAATACGATCGGCGCCCCTTGTGACGAGCTTGGTTGGGGCAATGTTTTGACTTTTTCACCCCAAGCTCGCCACACATGAAGCACCGGGGGATCGCGTTACTGCCGAGCGCATCCCGGGCCGCTCGCTCTTCTTCGAGCGCCCTCCTAAGGCGCTCTTCTTCTTTTTGGAGACGGCGCTGGGCCTCTTCCTTGACCCGGCGCGCCGTCTCCTCCGCCTTTTCCCTGGCTCGCCTGGCCTCTTCCATGCGCTCCTGCGCACGAGCCAGGCGAGCCTCCTCCGCCTTTTGGAAGGCGGTGCGGCGCAGCCTGGCGGCCCTGGCCTCTGCGGCGGCCGCGAGCTCTTCGCGCCGGCCTTGGGCCATTCCGATCCATTTGCCGGCTTGCCGCTCGCCGGCCTTACCGTGGCACTGGAGAAAGACCTCCAGTGCGGCCAGGGTAGCGTCCTCCGCAGCGCGCGAGGACTTGCTGAGGCACCGCGCTTCCTCGAGGGCCTTATCCACTGGGACCCAGGCCGCACCGACTTCATCACTCGATGCCCACTTGGGGGCCTGGGTCGGAGAACTCTCTTTCCTTTCTTCGTCGGCCCGAGCCGCGCCGGCGTTTCCTTCCGGCGCCATCTCTGAGGCTCGGACCGACGCCTCTTGTGAAAGCCGTTCTTCCCGGCTTTCCTGCTGCTCCTTCGGGGGACGAGGTCGCCGAAGCGGACTGGGACCGGCCTCTGCCCAGGCTGGCTCCGAAGGTCCCTTTCTTGGCTTCGGCGCCTCTATCTCCTCGATCATGACGGTGGAGGGCTCTTCCACTGGCTGGGGTGCCAGTGTCACAGCGTCGATGCCCTCCACGACCTGCTCCAAAAAATCGATGACGGCGGGGTCAGGATTGCACTGGATTAATCCAGCGATCACCTTCTTCGCCGTCTCCGCTATTTCGGGAGTCAGGCCTTGCATGTCCTGAAACAGGTAAATCGATCCCGGGGAGGAGTGAGATTGAGGACTGGAGAATTAAGACGAACACAGGTTAGTACGTACGACACAAGTTGGACGGCACAATTATTGCTTTTTATACGCTCGGGTTCTACGAGGACTAATTAGTCCGGCATCAGCAGGTACGGGCTTCTTCTTCGAACCCTTTGGCCTCCCTGGGCCTCGCTTGGGTTCTGTTGGACCGGCCACACGCATAGGCCGGCCATCGCTCGCACGCTTTCCTGGCCTAACTAATAGCGCGGTCTTACGAGGTGGACCGCGCCTCTTAGCCGTCGCCCGAGGCTGTACATTCCCCTGGCTAAGTCTGTGGCCCTCTGACGTGTTACGTTCGGCTGAAGAGTCCCTCGCTGGTAGCGCCTGGGCTACTTCTGCTAAGACGTATCTCTTGAGTTGTTGCGCATGGACGGGACGTATCGTTCGACCATCCTCACCTTGGATCTCATAGGTGTTTTCGCCTAGAATATTCACAATCGTGTAGGGCCCCGCGTACTTCGGGGCTAATTTGGCAGAAATCCCCTCAGCTGCTGAGGATAGTACCTTATTCTCTCTCCATACACGATCGCCTAGACAGAATTGTGGAGGTCGACGATGAGCGTCATAATATTTGGCTTGTCTCGCCTGCTCCGCTTGCGCGTCGGCCGCCGCCCGAACGTGCAATTCGCGGAGCTTGTCCATACGTACCACCCAATTGTTTATCGCCTCTTGCTGCCCTTGCTCTTCGGCTAACCTGTCTTCCTCCCGCCTTAGTGTCTTCGGTGGGTCGGGTTGTCGGCCGTAAATGAGCATGGCAGGACTTATCTTTGTGGAGCTGTGTTCGGCAGTATTGTACGCGAACGCCAGCTCATTCAGTTTCTCATCCCAGGACCGGTGATTTTCCTCTGCGTAAGACATAATCATTGTCTTCACCGTTCGATTCACACGCTCGACAGGATTGGCTTGAGGGTGATACGGAGGTGTAAACGTGTGATGCATATTTCTCTCCTTTAAGAATGCCTCTAATGGTGCATTTTTAAATTCAGTCCCATTGTCTGAGAGAAACACCTCCGGGACTCCGAATCGCAGACATACTCGCTCGTTGAGTCCCTTAATTACCGATTTACCATCTGCCCTTTTTATCGGAATTACTTCAATCCAGCGTGTGAACAAGTCCTGGAATATGAGAATGTATTCGTGGCCGTGCGTGGTTTTTGGGAGGGGCCCCATAATGTTGCTGGCCACGATTTGCCATGGACGCTCTGTAATTCGGCGTCCCATGAATCCTGTTGGAGCGCGCTGTTCGACTTTGCACTGCTGGCAAATTTGGCACTGGCTCACGTATCTGGCTACATCACGAGACATGTGTGGCCAATAATACTTCCGCTTTACTCTTTCTAGCGTTTTCTCGCGGCCCAAGTGCCCAGCAGTTGGAAAGTCATGGAATTCTCTCAGTACTTCGCGTCGCTTTTCGTGAGGGACTGCTAACTTCCATGCATCATCGTCGCCGAGAGACTCGTCTATGACTTCATCAGGTTCGTACTTGTACAGTCTCCCCCCCCGCCAGCTTGAACGTGGGGAAGTCTCGCGGCCGCTGTTGAACCTCTTTCACAATTTCGAGGTACCATTGGTCGTTTGTATCGCGTTCGAGCTCTAACGCGGCGACCGCTGGCTCCTCTTCCTCGAACATCCGCGAAAGGGCATCTGGGACATTGTTCAAAGAGCCCTTTCGGTGTTCGACTGTGAAACTGTGATTTTGTAGTTCCAAAGCCCATCTTGCTAACCTGCCTGATGGGTTTCGGAGATCACGGAGCCACTTCAAGCTGCTATGATCCGTGATGACCTTGAAGTCATAGGCCTCTATATACGGACGGAACTTTTTGATTGCCCAGAGAATTGCTAGACACTCTCGTTCCGTCACGCTATAATTCTTCTCGGCCGCGCTCAGAGTTCGACTAGCGAACTCTAGGACTCTTTCGTTGCCGTCTATTATCTGGTATAGCACCGCTCCAAGTCCTGTATCGCTCGCATCAGTTTGCACCACGAACTGTGCGTTAGATACCGGTCTGTGGAGAATCGGTGCAGAAGCAACTAGCGCTTTTAGCTTTTGGAAGGCCTCTTCTTGTGCCGTTGACCACTCGTATTTCCGATCCTTTTTCGTTAGTTCGGTCAGTGGTTCAGCAATTGTGGCGAAGTTTGATAAAAACTTTCTATACCACGAGGCCATTCCTAGGAAGCGTCTCAGCTGACGGAGGTTTTTCGGCACCGGATATTCCATAATGGGCTTTATTTTCTCGGGGTCTGGTTTAAAACCATCCCTATTTACTATGACCCCGAGATATTGGACCTCATCGCGACAGAAGACACTCTTCTCGCGATTTATTGTGAGGCCCGCGTCCTTTATCCTATCTAGAACTCTTTTTAGAACCTCTTTATGCTCCTCGAATGTTTCTGTGACTATTATTATGTCATCGAGATACGAGTAAGCAAAAGGTTCGAGTTCGGGGCCGATGACTTTGTCAATCAGCCTCTGGAAGGACGCTCCGGCATACGAAAGACCGTAGGGCATTCTTGTAAATTGAAATAACCCTTTGCCTGGCACGGTGAAGGCCGTAGTCTCTTTGGACTCCGGATTTAGTGGTATTTGGCGGTACGCACTACTTAAATCCAACGTGGATATGTATCGCGCTTTCTGCAGTTTGCTTAAGATACTCTCCATGTATGGTAACGGGTATGCGTCTGGCCTTGACGCTGCGTTCACTTTTCTGAAGTCCACACAGAATCGGAACTTCCCGTTGGACTTGCGTACCATTACCACAGGGCTTGACCAGCCGCTTGTCGAAGGTTCTATTATACCCGCGAGTAGCATTTCCTCCACCTGCTTGTGCATCTCTTCCTCGAGTTTTCGAGATACTGGCTAGTACTTCTGTTTTATGGGTCTTGTGGAGCCGACGTCTACTGCATGCTCAACCCACGAAGTACACCCTAATGGTGCCAGGCCGTTTCCCATCAGCTCAGCTACTAAAGCTTCCGCTTCTTTGCGCTGCTCTTCTGTTGGGTCCACCAACCCTATAGCTGATACGGACACGGTATTATTGGCGGTTATGGAGGCTACTTCTAACTTTACGCTTGCATCATCATCTTTGAGATGCAGCGTATTGTCAGTGGGGTCTAAGACGGCGCTAAACTTCTTAATGAAGTTCACCCCCAAGTAGCACTCCGTGTCTAGGTCTGGCATGATTGCGACGCGCACATCCTTGCACACGCCTGCCACGACCATGGGTAGATACACATAGCCAACCACTGCTATGCTCTGCCCATTAGCTACCCGTGCCGTTAGACCGCTGGCCGGGATTAATTCTTTTCCGCAGGCTGTAGCGAGCTGTAAGCCGATGGAATTCATCCCAGTCCAGGAAGCTCCAGTATCGAAGAGTGCCCGTAGCCTGTAGCCGGCTACACCTACTTGAAGCCACCATCGCGAGCATGTTTCCTGGTTATCTTCGTTCTGCTGAGTCGCGGGCACTTCTTCGCTCTCTCCTTCAGGCAATTGGACCGAGTTACCCTCGGTGGCTGATGTGAGAGCTGGGGGCGGGCGTGTGGCCGTGTTTACCTGCCCCCTTGGCCGTTTCCCTGCTGGTTTCCGGCAGCATTGGGGTTGCGGTCGCTTCCCCTTTGCTCGTTGCCGTAACCCCTTCGGTACTCTGGCCGTTGTGGAGGTCCATTACTCCTTGGACTTGGCGGCCTAGCCTGGTGGGTCGCGCTACTCACCCCACTAGGCTGATTATTACTTTGCCCGCCTTCCCGCTGCCTGTTCTCCCAATTATTCTTTTTCTTGGGCTTCTTGAACGACTGTGGGTTTGGCGTTTGCCCACTATTTCCGTCGGTGCCTTTCTTTGTCAAGCTTGACAAACACTCGGCCATCACCCGACGGAACATAGCCTCGAGGCTTTCTCGAGGCTCCTGCTGTTGTTGCCCCATCGCCGCCACTCCTGGATTCTGCTTTTTCCGCTGATCCGTGGTTGGCTCTGTAGGTACGTAGGCAAACTCTGGCAAGTAAGTGCGCTCTGGCGGTGGTGGCGAGTGATACACCTTATCTGCCGCGAGCGCTAATTCGGCCTCCCGGGCTAAATCCAGGAGCCCTCGGTAATCCGTAATTTGATTACGCATCACCATTTTTTGTAGTTCTGGCCGCATGTTCCGGTGCAACATGTCCAATTGTTGGGGCATGCTAGGCACCGGAACTAACTTGAGAATCAAGGCTTGCAGATTCACTACGTAATCTCTCGTGAGTTCGTTTCTGCCTTGAGTCCTCGCGTTTATCTCCGCTAGGATTCGCTGTTGATGGCCCCTGTCACCGCCATACATGTGTATTATGGCCTCTTGGAAGTCTTGCCAAGATCGCCACGTATGACGGTTACTCCTATACCAGGTGGCCGCTACTCCACTCAGGAGCTCTGACAATGACGAGAGTACTTCGTCGTACGTCAGATTTGCTAGAGCTCGACATTCCTCTACTCTCGTGAGGAATAACTCGACGCTCTGCTCCTTCAAGGACCCAGAGAACTTGATGTGCCATTTCCTTACGATTTGGCCAACATCACGGTTCGTCTGTTGAGGCACGTACGTCTGCCTCGTAGACTGGTCCAGTGTAGCGCTCACCCCCGCCTGACGCTGTGTAGGATTTCTTCCGCTATTCCTCCTAGCGTCCCTTGGCGATTCAGTATTGGGGCTGCTGCTGTCAAAATTCACATATGTGAACGTGTTCTGAAAGTTCACATGTGGTGATCCTCGTCCCCTGCCCGCACTCGGTAGTTGGACTCCCTCCAAGCGCGTGCTTGAGGGTGGGTGTCGAGCTTCTTGGAGTATTCGCACACTCTCTTTGAGCTCTTCCACCTCTTTGACGAGTCTATGGATCACCGACAGCAGCTGTTCTGAGACTACGTTATCTCCCACAGCAATCCCTGCGGTACGCTGTTCCCCCGCACTTGGCCACTCAAAACTCTGTGGCTGCGGTGGACTTCGCGTTTGCTGCCAGAACGCGTGCTGCCCATTTTGTGCCGACAACGACTCTTGTTCTTGACTCCGCCGGAATTGTCGTTGCCTGCGCTGCTCTTCTAGCAACGCCTGCTGTCGCTGCTGCTCTTGATGCTTTCGCTGTTGCTGTCGCTGCTGCTCTTGATGCTTTCGCTGTTGCTGCCGCTGCTGCTCCTGCTGTTGTTGCTGTTGCTGCCGTCGCTGCTGCTCCATCTGCTGCTGCTGTTGCATTTGTTGCTGCTGCATTTGCTGCTGCATTTGCTGCTGTTGCAGTTGCTGCTGCTGCATTTGCTGCTGCTGCATTTGCTGCTGCTGCATTTGCTGCTGCTGCAGTTGTTGCTGTTGAAGCTGTTGCTGTTGGAGCTGTCCCTCGGCTTCGGCTGGAGATGTCCCGGTGGGTGCTGCAGAGCTCAATATCTCTGTCCCGGAACCCTCCTGGCCGTTTGCCTCATCCGCTGGCTCCACCATTGCATTATGTGCTTGTTGTGGAGCGTTCATCCTCCGAGACTCCGAGAGTTTTTGCATCACTATCGGGTCATCAAGGAGCGTAATGAACGGGTGCGGTTGGTCTGGATCAGTATTGGGATCCACAATAGTCGACCCAGTCTTGTTCATCAACGTTAAGTCGATGAACGCCCTTCGGGACTGCTCGCGTTTAGCAAACGCTTGCTTCTCCGACAGCTCCGGCTCTGGCACAAAATCGGCGGCACTGTAATCGCCCATAAGCCACTTGATCGTTGTCAGCATATTCACTGATTGCAGATCTGACTGCTGCAGCCCAAGGGCTTGCATGGCCTCGATAATTTCCTCTTCGGGCTGTGTATACGCCCAATTGAGTATCGCAGATTCCGCAAATTTCGACGATCGGGCCATGGTGTCAATTGGCTGTGCGCTTCCCCACGAACTTATTTTACTAGCGCGAGTAGTATCCTGATTGATGGCAGAGAGAGTTTGCCTTTTCAACCCGTGAGCTAGCTTTTTCAACGCGAACCCGGGTTACTTTCTAAGAGCTACGGCGGTTGCTCTTAACCTCGATAATGTACGAGGATTTCCCGTATGCGGCTCTAAAAGAAAATAAAAGCTATTTCCGTAATTAATTACGATTTGTAATTAATTACGCTCCACTACTCGCACTTGTAATTTTAAAATAAATATATGTGAAAATATATATATATATATATGTGTCAAAACGGGCAATATCACCAAAAACACAAAAAAATAAATACAATTTTCACCTAAAAAAAAAATAAAAACAATTTTTAAGTTCGAGGGGATTTTTGCGCTCGAGTTTTTACTCGGGCGCACAGTCAACTTTTTGTTCCGAGAGTGCTTGCCGACTTTCTCTCGATCTTCGCCCAAAAAAAAAATAATTCGTATCGGAAATACGAGGACGAGAAGAAAAAAAAATTTTCGAGACGAGAAAAAAAATTAATTAAAAAATTAATTATCGCTAAAAAAAAATTTTGTCGTTAAAAAAATTAATTGTTATTAAAAAACTTTAATTGTTAACAATAATTCCTCAACGCTCCAAAAATTCCGCGATCAATATCTCTCCTCGTCGGCACACTAGGTCGAGGGTTATTGGCTATCGCACGCCTAACCTCTCGACCGCACTCTCGCAACAGCACGGCTGTGTCACGCACACGCACACACGCGCCTACGAGCTGCGGCACGAAGAGCCTTTGTTTGCAGCTTACGCTCAGTTACGCTGCTGAGCTTCTTCGCGCCAAGCTTCGCCGCGAATCACGTACGCGTCGCAGGTCCTTCTCCACCCCCAAAACGTTGTGGCGCCAGTTGTAACGGGATGGCTAGTGGGGGAAAATCCCAACAAGCCACAGGCCAGCGATGCCCTAGAACACGGTGCCGCAGGTGTCAGACTAAAATGACTTGCCCGGGGATCTGCTCCTGGAATCCCGAAAACAACGCGAAGATCGCACACGAACTTCGCTTTCCAACTAATTGGATCGCTGAGTGAAAAGCGCGCGCTCGAAGAGTAAAGCGCGCGGCCGCTATGCTCAGATATGAAAACGACCGGCGGAGTCGTTTTCCCGCGGAGGCGGCCGTATCCGGGAGAAGGACAGGTTGTAATGAACAACGCGACGAGTAACTAGATATCACAATATATTCACAAGCACTAATCTTTACAAGCACGACGCAAGTGCTGATTAGAACAAAGAGTTAGTTCGCGCGCGACCGTTAATATTCAAACGCGCGAACTACACGGCGCGCGGCGAAGCTGCTAATTTCGCGCGCGGTGTTAAAGTACGGCGGGCTGACACACACCCCCACGTACACGGCACAGAAGGCTTGCACGGGGCGATTTCCGTGCGAGCCTTTACAATAAACCCGCGAGAGGAGAGTAGAAAACTTACGTTAGGAAGGAGCAGCCGGTGCACTCGACTCTCTCTCGCTCCCTGTCGCTCGCACAGCAGTTGCGCTCTCTTTCTCTCTCTCTCTTGCTCGCTGTATCGTGTCGGCAGGCGGGTTGGCTGCCGGCTCGTTGCTCACAGTCTCGTGCGGCTCACGCGGCTCGGGACAGCTCTCTCTCTGTCTCTCTTTCGCACGTTCACTATATACGGCGCCTCCACTACACTCGCGGGGTCTCACAAAGTACGATAGGACGGCGCGGACAAGTAAACTCAGGAGAGACACGGAGGAGATGTTTTACGCGCGATGGCAGACACGAATATGGCTCCCTTTTCTCGCGGGAACCAGTTAGCAGCTTCGCGACGGATGACGGGCATTTTACGCGTCGCGAGACCGATTCGCTACGCGCGGCGCGCCTCGATTCGGCTGCGCAGGAGTTGCGCGCGCGCGCTCACTACCTTCGCGCGGTAGATTAGAATCGCGGCTAGACACGCGTTACATCTTATAAGGAAACCTTACGAGGTGTCCGACCCCGATTTTCTTGAAACTTAAATATGTTGTAGATCATCAAAAAATAAGACACACGTATTTTTTTTATCTGCGGAACAACGGTTTTAAGGGGTGTAAACAGCCCTTAAAGTTCACCCCTGAAAATTGACTTTTTTAAATATCTCGAGAACGATTGCGAATTTGGCAAAAAAACAAGTGCCAAATTATTTGTTTTAAGAAGGTAGTTAAATGAGTACAATTTTCATCTTAAGGGGTTGCATCCCTAATTTAGAAAAATATATATATGTAATTCTCTTTATCAGTTTTCCAATGCGAAAACTTTAAATTACATCAAATTAATTTAAAAATAATTTTTTTATAAATAAAATAAAAAACTAAAGTTTGGGTATTTAAGTTTTTTACGATTATACCGATTTTGAGGGGTTGCTTACCCTCTAATTTGTTTCACTATATATTTATTTATTTATTTATTTATTTATTTAAACCAGAGTAGTACATGTGGTATTACATGTTATTGCTTACTTCAGGACATAGTTACATGTCTGAAGCAGCAAATATCCTATAGAGGTAGACGTAGCTACCTGTACATAGGTCCGGTGTACTTAAAACTAAAAAAACTTAAGTAACTTATAAACTAGGCATGGAATCAAAGATTCCACTATAAATAATATATTTTGTCCACATTGATTATCTCACCCATACTGGAAGGTTAAATTTTTATTTATTTATTTAATTTATTTATTTATTTATTTTTTTTTTAAATTCTAGAATATATTAGTACCAATCCAAATTTTTAGTTTTTTCTTATTATAATTTTTTGCGATATCTAGAACTTTAAGATTTGGATTAGATTTCGGAAGACGATTAAATACTTGTATCGCTTTGACATAGTTATCTTTATCACTAACAGTTTTCGAACACTTTGGTGGTATTATAAGTTTATTTCTAGTTTTGCTAGTCGATGTTAAGTATAAATTTCTAAGTTCATTATAATGATACGTTACACATTCGTAAGCAAAAATTTGTTTTAGATTCAAGCGGTTGTCTCGATTGAAAATATTTTTGTTTGTGATTTTTAAAATCCTATTTTGGATGTTTTGTAGTTATTTTAAGTTGTTTTTATATGCACCACCCCATGCAATATTTCCATAGCTAATGACACTATGAAAAAATGCATAATATATTATCTTAAGTGTGTCAGATTGCATATATGTTGATAACTTGTACAGTATATATATTATATATTTAGTTTTTTTATTATATATTCAATATGTTTATCCCACTTTAGCCTATAATCAATAATTATACCTAGATATTTACAGTATTCAACCCTGCTCAATTTAGTACCCTGTATGCGTATGTTCATATCTTCGGGAACACTATCACAATAGTTACCAAAAGTTATCTACACAGTTTTCTTTATATTTAGTGATAGTTTGTTAAGTGCTAGCCAGATATTTATATCTTCTAAGTACTTGTTCATTTTATTTTCAACTTTCTCCCAGTTATCATCTGTTGAAATAATAGCTGTATCATCCACATATGAGATGGTGCTATCTGTTCTGTTTGTTAGTAAATCGTTTACGTAAATTATGAATAAGAGTGGCCCTAGTATAGTACCTTGTGGCACACCTGTAGTTATCGTTTCATAATAGCTTTCAGTTGTTCCTATTCTTACTTTTTGTTTTCTGTTACTAAGATAGTTAGATATAAGTGCATGCGCTTTACCTCTTATTCCATAATTATATAATTTGTCTAAAAGAATAGCATGGTTGACAGTATCAAAAGCTTTTGCTAGATCTAAAAATGCAATAGCTATTGGTTTACTTTTGTCTAATTTCTTATAGATTATATTCATTAAGTAACTAAGAGCATCTTTGGTACCTTTCTTTTTTATAAATCCAAATTGATTCTGCGCTAACAAATTATTATTGTCCAAAAATGATTGTAAACGAACATATACAATTTTTTCAAATATCTTTGCTACGTTAGAAATTAGAGATATCGGTCTATAGTTTGATGTATCCATTTTACTACGCGATTTAAAAATAGGAACTACCTTAGCTGTTTTAAGCGCTTGAGGCCATGTTGATTTTTCAATACAGAGATTAAAGATATGTGTTAGTGCATTAACAATTTGATATGATAGTATTTTTAGTGTTTCGGTAGTAATGTTATCTACCCCACCATTTTTTATTTTCATATTATCAATTATTTGAAGAATTTCCTCGTTATTAGTTAATGGTTTAATGTAAATTGTATTCATGTTCATTGCTGGTAATTGTAAATGCTTACCCTGGGGTTTTACAATGGTGTTAGTTAGATCTTTTCCAATTCTACAAAAGTACGAATTCATATGATTGGCAATTTATGTCTGATCCTCTATTGTGCAATTGTTATTTAAAATGATCTTATTTATTGTGTTATTCTTTTTCAAGTTGGTTCCCATTTTTTTGTTTATGTATTTCCAAAGTTGCTTGGTATTATTGATATTGTTCTTAATTAAATTTCTTTCATGTTTTATTTTTGCCTCTTTAATAACTTTGTCTAGCCTCTTTGTGTAATTCTTATATTCTAATTTTATTAGATTATTATTTGGTTCATTGCGCATTTTAATACATAGTTGTTCTTTCTTTTCACACGAGATCATTATTGCTTTAGATATCCAATCCTTCCTTGGATATCTCTTGTTATTTTTTGTTTTATGCGCTTCTTTAGACTTTTCTAAACATTCTTGTATTTCAGTTATCAAGAATACGGTAGCTCATCGGGATCATGCATTGCCTCTATAACATTCCAATTTTTTGTAATGGCTATACTTGAAAGTTTATAGTAATTATAGTGATACTGGATATTTTCTTGTTTTAATTTTGGTGGCTTATTCAGTTTCAAGAAAAGTGGATAATGATCAGTAAAAGGAATCGAGAGTTTAAAAGTTTTAGTGTCTATAGATGTAGCTTTTATATACATGTTGTCAATGCATGTACCGCTTCCGCCACTATCATTTGGTCTAGTTGTATGTATAAAACCCGGGAAGAAACCCTTTTCCATCATATTGTCTAATAATTCTAAGCTATATTCATCATCTTTCATAATATCGATGTTAAAATCACCAATAATCAGGTGATTTTTTATATTTCTTTTGCTATTGATAAATGATTTTACATTCAAAATAAATTCAAGGCGCGGTAAATCATGGCATCGATATAATGCGGAAATTTCAAGATTACTGTTGTTATTTAGACTTATTCGTGAGTTTAATACTTTGAGTCTACCAATTTCGATTATTTCAGTAATTTCTGATACACAATCTTTTATATATACAACGACACCATCATTTTGATTTAAGTTACCGTTATTGTAGTACAATTTATATCCCTGTATTGCAAAAAAGTGAGGATTGGGTAAATTCCATGTTTTTGTACATACAATTATATATGGTTTGATCTTCAAGCTCTTAATAAGAATATTCAATTTCGTATAATTGTGATTTAGACTTCTAATATTGACCTGTAATATCAAACTATCTTTTTTATTTATATTTTTATTGAGAGTTTTAAGATCAAGAAATTACGTTTCTTCTTGTATTACTTCTTTTTGCAATTCTTCAATGAGATCGACGTGTTGCTCCATTATGTAGTTTGCTGTTTCCTTGGTGTCGTATGTGTTAGAGATGCGGTGCTGGCTCTAAACGGCGAAGTCAGCAAAGTTGCGCTAGTCCAGTATTCTCTAGACGGCGAAGTCAGCATAGTTGCGCTAGTCGAGCTGGTCATCGTAGTGGCTTGATTGCTGTTTCCTACTTTACCTAAGTATCTTGGTATAGTAGGTCTTATCGGATAATCAGTCATATCTATATATCTATTGAGCTTATTCTTAAATATTGTACATTTCTCTGTGTCATTGGCCATATGTTTAACCTCGAAATTTGTGTTATATTTCAAGTTGCTGTAAAAACAATTGCCACATGTAGTGTTGGATGGGTTATTATCACATTGCACAGTCTTATGCGGACCTGCACATTTTAAGCAGCATAGAGTCCAAATCTTCCACAGTTTAAGCAGGGCTTGATGTTTATTAAATCCCATACCTTACAGCTTTGATATCCAATGAAGATTCTATTTTGATTGTCACTAATATGTTTATATAGCTCTCTTGGAACTTCAATTATTATGGTTGTCTTGTTTGTAATCTTATTTTTCTCTATATTTAGTATCTTACACTTATCTTGATATCCAATAAAATTTCTTTTATTTAAGTCCTCTTCCAGCTCTTCTATATTCATATTAATATAGTTGTCTACACCAACTATTTTCATCTTCGGGGATTCAATTTTTTCAATAAATGTTTTATAATTGTTAGATAGTTTTTTTGAGAGTAATTCAATTGTTACTTTAGCACTTTTTTCATTCATACTTTTAATCTCAATTTCATTGTCGTTCACTACTTTTAGTTGTTTCATATGTATATCTTTTTCTTTTATTAAAACGTCACATATCTTTTTCTTAAAGTCATGTGGATTTTTAATGTCCTTTTTAAGATTTTTCACAATTATTTTCGGTATTCTTTTGTTTTTAATTGCTAGTTTGTTAGTTGCTACTTCTGCATATGTTTTTTGATTATGTTGCTTTATTTCCATCTCCTGGTCATTTTTATCCTTTTTTATTAATTGCTTCAATATGTCGTTTTTTTCCATTAGTTCTTGATTTAATTGTCTTAGTAGTTGAATTTCAATTTGATGTTGATTTTCCAGTTCAGTATTTTCAGTTAGCATCGTAACGTTTAGTAGTTTTTCATTATCTACTGATTTATGTACACTATCAGAGATAATAGATATTTCATTTAATATTTTATGTTTTATTTGTTGCTCCTTTTCACTTTTAATTTGCGCAATTAATATTTTAGCTGCTTCACAGAGTTTAGTTTCTTGATTTTTTAATTATTTTTTAAAAATTCTTATGAATGCTATGGATAACTATAATGAAGTAGAAGCTCTAGAAGATTATACGCTTGAATTTGAAGAAGAATTTAAAAATTGTGCAGTGATGCCTGTTGAAGACGACATATGGTACAAAGAGCCTGCTGAAACTGATAAATGTACTGAAGTTGAAGAAAACTTAAGTTTCGAGTACAAAAAGAATGCAGTTGAGTACTGGCGATCTGGTAAAAAGAAAAATTTAAGCATCAACACCGTTCAACAGAAGTATAGAAAAGTATTGTCTGAACGTCAATTGCGTCGTTGGGCAAATCAGATTAATAAAGGCGGTACATATAAAGAAAAACTAACTGAAATTTCGGAATTCGTATTGAAAAATTTGAAAGAATCTATCAAAGTAGGTATTATTCACGACACCAATCTACGCAAATGGGCATTACAAGCCAAGAAAAATATTAAGTTCCATGATATATGATTCAAAGCTTCAGATTCCTGGATTTATAAATTTAAGAAACAGCATAGAATAGTTGACAGAAAAATAAATAAATTTATTACAAAAAAAACTTTACCAGACGAGTCAAAATTAAATGAAGAGGCCGAAAAATTTGTAATTATTACACAAAATTACATTAATCAGTATGGAGAAGAAAATGTTTATAAAATTCCGACCAAAGTGGTTTTGAATTAGAAATTCATTCAAAGCGAACGTTAACAGAGGAGGGGACAAAACAAGTAGCATGTGTACTTCAATCTATTCCTGCAACAACCCATAGCTACACAATACTGCCAACCATAAATACTGAAGGAAAATTACTTTCACCCCTCTTTTTAGTTATGAAAGAAACAAAGGATGAGTTTGGACCAATAGTAGAAAAAAATTTGTTTAGACCGAAGAATGTTTATATTATGCCATCTAAATCCGGTAAATTAACGAAAGATAAGTTTAAACTAATGAAAAAAGAAAAAAAACGCGATAGATTGGCATGTACTTCCTCAAACTTTTTAAACTTCCTTTTCTTCATCGATAATAATCTTCTTATTTAAATTTTTTTATATTTATGTTTTCATTTTTAAGATAATTTTAAACAAAAAGACTGTAAATTTCCGTAAATTTTCTGAAAAATGAAAAATGATATTTTGCAAAATATTGGCTGCACAGATAAATATAAGGGGATTTCACTAGTTCACCATGTTTTAAACTTATGAATGCTGTCAATTTTTTGCAAACTATCTTTTTGTATTTTTAAAAAAAATGTCGAACAATCGTATTATTTTAAGTTCAAATCAGAAATATTTTAGAATATTTTCAAAATAAATTTGTATTAAGAAATTTGTATGAATATATAGAAATTTATGGTGTTTTACTTCAAATTAATCATAAAAATGTAAGTCATAAAATATTTTAATAAATGGATTATTATAGATGAAGAATAGGATATATAAAAAACAGTTTGAGGAATTTTACTGCAATCCTATTGGCAGTAGTTTCTTATGAGAGTATTTTAATTCGATATTTTTAATATATATTATATTTGTAGATCATTTTAAAACGTGGTTAGAAAAAGTTTTCTATCCATCTGTCGATAGTAAAAGTGTACTGCTAATTGATTCATGGAGTAGATATTGTCCAGAAATTATTCATGAAGCAACACCAAAAGAGTTACATGTATTAAAGATACCCAAAGGCACAACTTTCAAGATACAACCTTTAGATGTATTTGGTTTCCGTATATGGAAAAATTTCGTGAGGCATTTTTCCGACAACGTTGTATTATTGAATGGGGATCTACAATTACATTTAAGAAACAATATTATAAAATTACATTCACTTAGACATAACCAACTTTCTTCGCCTAGGTATACAAATCTTTTTAAATATTCATGTTTTAAGAGTGGGCATGTGAACAAAAAACCTGATCAATTTGACAATCCTGTCCAATTCGGCTTTACACGATCAGATCAAGCTAATTGCGAGATACCTGTATGTACAAATGTTGCTATTATTAGGTGTTCCTGGTGCCGAAAATCCTTATGCGTCTAACATTTTTTTGATGAGTATCATTATTGTTCTACCTATGTACCATAATGTCGATTCAGAAACAAATAAAATTGAGAATTACACAATAGAATGGTTTTTATTCGCTACTTCTTATTATTACTGTCTATATTTTATTATTACAAAATTTTTTTTACAATATTTTATTTATGCAAATAGAATAGAAAAATGTCTTTTAAGGGATCGTGAAACTGCTATATATATTTGTAACATTCCTAATCGTTCTCGAGATATTTAAAAAAATCGATTTTTAGGGGTGAATCTTAAGGGTTGTTTTCACCCCTTAAAATCGTTTTTCCGCCGATAAAAAAATACGCGTGTCTTATTTTTTATAATTTCTACAGTTACTTTAAAAAACAAGAAAATTACAAACAGAAACATTTTAAACTATAATATATACAAGGTGTCTCATTTTAATCGCCCCAGGCAAATATCTTGAAAAGTAAGGGAGATGGAAAAAAACTTTAAATACAAAAGTTGTAGGGTTCAAAGGCGGTCAGCTAATGGTAACAACAACCTTGACCTTGAACTCTATTTTCAAGGTTATTTCAAGGTCAAAGTAATTTTTTTAAATGGGAACCTCTACTCTTGACCCCGGAAATAGAAAGAGTGGAAAATGGTACGTTCAGAAAGGTCTAATATGTTGGGGTTTCAAAGACATTTTAAGGTCAACCAACCAATTTAATGAGGTCGATCTGGGAATACCTCTAGGAAGTACAAAATTGACCTTGACGTTCAAGGACATTTTAAGCTTGGTCGATTTTATAAAATGGAACCTCCCTAATTTTTGACCCCGGAAATGGAAAGAGCGAAAGATTTTCCGTCCGAATATGACCTTGACCTCGACTTTAACCGTGATCTGGAAGGTTATTTTAAGGTCAAGCCGATTTTTTTTAAATCCCCTTATTTTTTACCTCGGAAATGGAAAGAGAAGAAAATTTTACGTTCAGATATGTATCGTCATATGGTATCAAAATTGGTCCTTTGGGGTCAATTAAAGGTTTTTTTTTAATTGACTTAACCTTAAAATAACCTTCAAGGTCACGGTTGAGGTCAAGGTCGAGGTCAAGGTCATATTCGGATGTAAAATCTACCGCTCTTTCCATTTCCGGGGTCAAAAATAAGGGGTTCCATTTTATAAAATCGACTTACCTTAAACTGACCTTGAACGTCAAGGTTAATTTTGTCCTTCCTAGGGGTATTCCCAGGTCGACCTCATTAAATTGGCTGGTTGACCTTAAAATGACTTTGAAACTCCAACATATATGACCTTTCTGAACGTAAAATTTTCTGCTCTTTCCATTTCCGGGGTCAAAAGTAGAGGTTCCCATTTAAAAAAATCACTTTTACCTTGAAATAACCTTGAAAATAGAGTTCAAGGTCAAGGTCATTGTTACCATTAGCTGACCCCCTTTGAACCCTACAACTTTTGTATTTTAAGTTTTTTTCCATCTCCCTTACTTTTCAAGATATTTGCCTGGGGCGATTAAAATGAGACACCTTGTATAGTGAAACAAATTAGAGGGTAAGCAACCCATCAAAATCGGTATAATCGTAAAAAACTTAAATACCCCAACATTAGTTTTTTATTTTATTTATAAAAAAATTGTTTTTAAATTAATTTGATGTAATTTAAAGTTTTCGTAGTGGAAAACGATAAAGAGAATTACATATATATATTTTGTTAAATTCGCAATCGTTCTCGAGATATTTAAAAAAGTCGATTTTCAGGGGTGAACTTTAAGGGCTGTTTTCACCCCTTAAAACCGTTTATCCGCAGATAAAAAAAAATACGTGTCTCTTATTTTTTGATGATCTACAACATATTTAAGTTTCAAGAAAATCGGGGGCGGACACCTCGTAAGGTTTCCTTGTTAGTATTATAAATAATAATCTAACTCAGTACAGTGTGTTAGGAAGTGATTCAACAGTGGATGAATCAAAAGTACAAAAGGACAGATTGTGCTGTAACTTTTAATGGAACTAATGCTGCTAGCTTAGCAATAATTTTTAATTGAACGGATGCATGCATGGCGTCAGAGCTTGTTTTAACCATTTTATATGAGAGAACAGATAACAGATATACAGGAAAATGAGTTTCAAGAATGAAAAGAATGGGGATCAAATGGCTGATTATTTTTGGAGTTTTATGGTATTTTTCTTTGCAGGCTTATTTCTCAACATGTCATTTTTTAAAGTTTGTCGTAACTTTTCTCTGAGACCGGTCGATGAATTTTCATGAGACAAGGTGCAAATTGTTCCTAATTTATGTAGTATGGGCGTAAGACCGCCTTAAATGTACTCGGAGTAACAATGAGAGTGAGACACAAGGAGGGATGTAAGTTTTTTGCTTTTAATTTTCATTATTTCTCATTCCATTTGTTTGTTCACTTATTTTGACTTTAATTTTTCATAATCATCTTTTTAGCACGTTGATCCAATCGGCTTGGTATATATATATTTCGGAAACCGGTATTTTTGAGGATCTATAGTTTTTTTCTCCAGAGTTCGTATATGCTTGACGAAAGAAATAACTCCCTCTCTGCGTTGAAGGTATTAATATAAATCCTCAAAAGTACCGTTTCATACCGAAGGAATTTTGAGGATGCCCTCAAAAGTCCGAAAAATCCTCAAAGTTTCGAATCCGTGCTGACATAGATCCTCAAAAGCTGCATTTGATGTATATATATATATATATATATATATATATATATATATATATATATATATATATATATACACACACATACACACACACACACACACACACACACACACACACACACACACATATATATATATATATTAGGGGGTACCCCCCTGCTCGCTCCGCTCGCCAACCCCCCATTAGTAAGTGGACTTTTTATTTATCAGTTTTTATTCTAAAATTAAAAAAACCAGTAGAGATTATTATATAGATATTATTAAAAAGAAGTAAGGATCATAAGTCTTTATCTAAAAAAATATTTAACGTACGAGCATAGGCATCACAGTTTCTAGGAGTGAGGTTATGTGACGTTTTCGACCCTGAAATCAAAGATTATTTACAAATAACTTTCTGTACGGTATGTGGAAAAATTGTATATTGCCGTCGGTAGCAATGAGGACCACGAACGCACGCGAGTTGTGCCTTCGTTTCGCTTGATCCTGAAATTATGGATAAGCACAAATAATTTTCTGTACGACATATGAGGAAATTGTATATCTCTAGGTAAAGGTAATATATGGGCTGAACAGTGACAGAGACTCTATATAATATATAAAAGACATAAAAAGTCTATCTTTTCCACGCCACCAAAGGGGTAGATAGGTAAACGCCTTTTTTATAGAGGTTTCCCCTTTTTTACTATCTTTGAATTCATTTTCCATTAAATATGTCATTTTTTGTTTTTGTAATAAAAAGTTAGTAAAAAAGGCCTATTCCTCTGTTAAAAAACTGTATAATTTTCAAGTATTACTTTTATTCTATTAAATAAACATATGTTATATTTTTAAACATTTTTATAGTTATTTAAATAACATAAATTTTAAACTTAAAAGTCATTCAAAGCTTTTGAACTTTATATTGATTTCAAAGGTCGCTCAAAGTATGACACTAAAAATATTAATTATGAAGGTCGCTGAAAGCAGACCGAAACTTAAATCGAAACCGTTGTTGAATTCTAAAAGTAGATCGATTTTGAAGGTTAAGCAAAAGATCAGTTTGTAAGTCATTGAAAATATATTAATTTTAAAGGTTGTTGAAAGCTAATCTATTTTGAAGTCAAATACTGACATATATATGCAATACCTATTTTGAAGGTCGCTGATAGCAGACCGATTTTGAAGGACGCTGATAGCAGACCGATTTTTGAAAGTTAATCAATTTTGGAGGTCTGATAGCAGACCGATTTTGAAGGTCATTGATAGCAGACCGATTTTGAAGGTCGCTGATAGCAGACCGGTCTTAAGGTGGCTCATCGGTTTGGTGCCGTATCAAGTCGGGGCCCCGCAAGGGGCTTCTTTATTATTGCCAAATTAAGTTAAAGTGTTTTACGTAAATTTATTGTAAATAACTTCTAAATGTTCAAACAAAAAAAAATTTTATAAATCAGTAAAAACTTTGCTAATTTGTCGCTACATTTATATGACTGGTCGCAGTGCGCATGCGCAGTAACATATTTGTAATGTTTATTGTTAATATCTTTTTTGTTTGGTCGTTAACCTATAATTCTGATGATATCATTAGATTCTTCACAAAAAAATCTTTAATTTCATACATTGTACATTAAAAACTGCTTTTTTACAAGTTACTACGAAGCAATAAACTGTTCATTCCCATAAGGTTATGTGTTAAACGTACCTATTTATAAACTCAGTTTTTTCGATAATTAGGTCGTTGACCTACAATTTTATTAGTACAGATCGAAAGTTTAATGTCTAAAGAACACATTTGTTAAGTTTAAGATGTATCTGCTTTTTTATAAGAAATCGCATGAGCCACCTTAAAGGTCGCTGATAACAGACTGGTTTTGAAGATCGTTGATAGGAGACTAATTTTAAAGATCGATGATAGCAGACCGATTTTAAAAACATTTTTTAATAATGTTGTTGATAGCAGACCAATTAAGACATTTTTTAATACATTTTTTTTTATTTAAAAGTCAATAAAAGTAGACCAATTTTGAAGGTCGCTGAAAGCAGACCAATTATCTACTAAGACTTTCAATTAGATTTTTTATATAATTTAAATTATATTCTTTCAATGACTCCTCTAAATATTCATTATACTTATTTGTTTCTTTTATATTTTCTTCTATTTTTGTATTTAATTCAGACAGTCGATTTTATTCTTCCAATGTATACACGTCTACATATTTTTTTTCTGGATCCCATAATACTGGAAATTCTGTTTTATTTCGGTTTAAATGATTATTGTATTCATCTACTAAATTGTTCATATAATTATTGTCCTCGGGGTCATGTTCTAACAACTGTTTATTTAAATCGTCTAAAATTTGAGCTTGTTCAATGGCGTGAACTTCTATAAATTTTTTTTCTTTTGGATCCCAACGTAATGGTATTGGTTTTACATCACCTTGGTCTGCCATGTTTTTTAATTTAATATACTTTGAATTAATATAAATATTATAAAAAATAATTTGTAATTTTATTACATAATAAATATAAGAATAATTATAATTGTTCATCAAAAATTTCTTTCAACACAATATTGATAATTTCCTCTGTATTTTCCGAATCATTTTGAATAAATATATTATTAGGATTCCTACATCTAGATAGTGCAACATATAATTGTCCATGTCAAAACAATGGTTTTCTAGTATAAATACCTATAGCATCAAAACTTTGTCCTTGTGATTTATTTATTGTCATACAAAAAGCTAAGAGGATAGGAAATTGTTTTCTATTAACTATAAATGGTAATGAAGACGATTCTGCAGTACTTAATATTATTCTCGGTATAAAAACTTTATTTCCTGATTTTTCACCTGTTATTATTTCAGCTTCTACATTGTATTTAAATAGTCTAATTATTTTTAATCACGTTCCATTGCATAAACCATCGTTTATACTTAAGTTTCTTATTAACATTACTATCGCATTAATTTTCAGATTTAATTTATGTGGAGGTAAACCTTCACGAATATTATGCAAATATTCAATAGGAAAATTTATGTAAATATTATCATCTGATAGATCAACACCTTTATATGTAGCAGTATCTACAGGGTGTGTCAAAAGTTCCGGGACGGCCAGTTATCTCAGCGGGAATGCATTTTCGGAAAAAATGTTTCATACAAAAGATGTAGGATTTTTCCCTGGCTATCTGATGGTGACCTTGAATTTGACCTTGGGCTTGACCTTCAAGGTCATTTGAAGGTCAAGTCGAATGTTTTAAATGGGAAGCCCCCTTTTTTATTGCGGAAACCGAAAGAGGGAAAAATTCTCTTTCCATCGATATAAGATACATAAGGGGTCAAATGTGATCTAGAGGTCGTTTCAAGGTCAAGTCGGTAAAATGAGGTCAAATTGATGTTTGGCAGTCCATAGCATGGAAACTAAGGGCGTTGGGAAAAAACTTTCCATACGAAAGTTTCCGCAAATCGAATGGAGCATCTGATGGTGACCTTGAATTTGACCTTGGGCTTGACCTTCAAGGTCATTTGAATGTCAAGTCGAATTTTTTGAATGGGAACCCTCTTTTTGTTGCAGAAATGCGGGCCACGGACCTATGGGTTTTCGGGGTCGCTGAAGCCGTATCTGGGGTCGGTTTGCCCCGCTGGATCGACCCAAGGTCATTCCAAGGTCAAACTAGAAGGAATTGCAGAAGGTGCTTAAAACCACGGGCCCATGGGTTTTCGGGGTCGCTGAACCCGTATCTGGGGTCGGTTTGCCCCGTTGGGTCGACCCAAAGTCGTTCCAAGGTCAAACCAGAAGGAATTGCAGAAGGTGCTTGAAACCACGGGCCCATGGGTTTTCGGGGTCGCTGAACCCGTATCTGGGGTCGGTTTGCCCCGTTGGGTCGACCCAAGGTCGTTCCAAGGTCAGCGGTGATTAGCCAGGTCCCAGGTCTGGGTTTTGATCCAGAAACGTTTGCACAAAAAATGTTTTTTAACGCCCTGATACACGAAATTCGATGGGGTGTCCAGATGATCGGAGTATAAGAACGTTGACCTTCAAATGACCTTCGGCTCACTTTTAACCCCGTATGTATCTTACACCCCTGGAAAGGTAAGTTTTCCCGCATTTCTGCAACAAAAAGAGGATTCCCATTAAAAAAATTCGACTTGACCTTTAAATGACCTTGAAAGTCAAGCCCAAGGTCAAATTCATGGTCACCATCAGATGCTCCATTCGATTTGCGGAAACTTTCGTATGGAAAGTTTTTTCCCAACGCCCTTAGTTTCCATGCTTTGGACTGCCCAAGATCAATTTGACCTCATTTTACCGATTGACCTTGAAACGACCTCTAGATCACATTTGACCGCGTATGTGTCTTATATCGTTGGAAAGAGAATTTTTCCCTCTTTCGGTTTGCGCAATAAAAAAGGAGGGTTCCCATTTAAAAAATTCGACTTGACCTTCAAATGACCTTGAAGGTCAAGCCCAAGGTCAAATTCAAGGTCACCATCAGATAGCCAGGGAAAAATCCTACATCTTTTGTATGAAACATTTTTTCCGAAAATGCATTCCCGCTGAGATAACTGGCCGTCCCGGAACTTTTGACACACCCTGTATACTATAATAAGTCATTTCATCACTATCGATCAATTTTAATATTTTATTATTCAGAATAGTTGAATCTTCATTATGAGATGTTAAAATGACACTATTCATAGATAAATTATAATTTATATCTTTATATATTTTCAAACAAACATCATCAGTTTTCCAACTGTTTGGTACTTTGAATGGATTAATTGTTCCCTCTCCAATATCTAATAAAAATGAAGCGAATTCTTCATTGTTAGAACGAATATTTTTTTTTAACTTCATTATATTGAAAAGTGGCCAAATATCTGAATATTTTATTGTTTTTTGTATAATTGTGTTTCTACAAGCGTTTTTAATAACTGGAAGAATTTGCCGAAAATCTCCTCCTAATACAATTAATTTCCCCCCAAATGGTAAATTATTATTACAAACATCTCTTAATGTTTTATCTACAATGTCTAAAGCTTTTTTTGGTATCATTGATGCTTCATCCCAAATTATTGCATCTACTTCCCGTAATTTTTTCTTATAAGAGTCTAATTTTAGAAATGCACTTTCTATATTTTCTAAATCTAAAGGTAATTTAAATGTTTTATGACTTGTCATTCCTTTTGGGTAGTATTGACGCAATACCAGTCCAAGCCATTGATAACATTTTTTTTTTTTTAGACAAAAAGTAAAAAATTAATGTTTTGTATAAAAATGTTTTATCTGAACCACCAGGACCGTCTATAAAATGAATCTTATGTTCATTATTTAGTAATTTCTCAAAAATATACTTTTATTCTAAATTTAGTTGAGTATACATGTTACTAAACATTTCTTCAGAATAAAATTTCAGTCTTATTAACTTCATTACATTCAACTTTTAAGATTTTATTTGGTTCAGACAATCCAAAATCTATACATGATTTTCCGTTTCATGATAATATTTCATTTATTTGTATGAGGGCATTGTTTAATTTATCATCTTTAAAATCTTCTATGAAAAAGTTATTAAATTCCTTCCAATACCAAGCAAAAAATTGACGTAGTTGATATCCTAACATAACAGCACAAGCTTCTTTAAAAATATTTTTTATTTGTAAGTCATCATCAACTAAACCCATTTTTATTGCAGTTTCTCTGTATGTGTTATATGTAATTTTTTCATACGTTCGTAAATCTTGAAACGAAATTGCACCTTTAACACGATTTAAAATTAATTTTAAATTTAAATCGTTCAAAATCCTTTGGAGAAACAATATTTAAACGACCTATTATATAATTTTCTTGATTTCGTTTTCGTTTTATCCAACATTTATTTTTAAAGTTGTAATATTTAGGTATATTAACATATTTTATATTCCTTGCATAATTATCTTTTTTATTTAAATCAAACCATGCTGTTAATGTTGTTTTATAATTTTCTAAAGCTTCAGTCTCGTTATTTTCTTCAAAAATAATTCTTTGTTGATTTTCTGTATGAACTGATAGACTTATTACTGTATGTTTTCTACCACATAAAGGAAATTTTTCCAAACGCCAAGCTGCTTCCATTGGACTTAAAAAACTTCCATCAACAAATTGAGTAATTTCGTCATATATATTACCATCATTGGTATCATTAACTTTTTTAATTTACATAATGCTCTATCTCCACCTTTATGTATGTAATCAAATATATATTTTATACTTAGAATATTGGCACAATATTCTACATTAATGTGACACTTATATTTTTTTAATAAAAAACTATTATAAGGTACTACCATAGAATTATCTACTGAGATTAATTGACTGTTATTTTTTGCTTTATACGTAAAATTTTCTGAGGTATTATTTCTTCGTTTATATTCTGGATAAACATTCTTTTTAAATTTTGTATAATTTGTAAATGATTTAGGAAAATTTTTTTACATATACTTTTATCTTTTATATAACAAGGAGAATTATGTGTATGCGGTCCATGGAGCATGTGTTTAATTACTAATTTTTGTAAGTTTTCATCTTCATTTTTGTCTGGTATTTCTGCAGATATATATTTATCGTATAAATATTATTATATTTATTGTATAAATATATGATATATTTTATTTTCTTTTATGTCATCTAATAATGACATTAATTTTGTATGAAATAATCTAACTGCTATATTTGGAATATCATTTGGTGTAGTCCTTACAGGAAATTTTTGCAAAACTTCGTTTAGGTCTTGCCACTTAGGATTACATGTTACTGTTATAAATAAGTCAAGTCTCCCAGTATTTCTCATAATAGCCATTGCATCTTGATAATGCTGTTGCATATATCTCGGACTACCAATGTAAGTGGCTAGTAGTATAAAAATGTTTCCTAATCTTTCTTTATTTTCAAAGTTATTAGAAATATTAGAAGCATTATTCATTACATGACCTAATAAACCTTGATAACATTCGACTCTTAATTGTTTTTGATTATTTCGAAAAAAATTCATTCTATTACTTTCCATCATAACGTATGCATGTAAAAAAAATTGTTTTGTTAATCTTCCACAATATAATAATGGACTAAATTTACCATTTGGTCGATAAGCTAATCTATATGAATAATATTGTACGATAGTAAGATGTTCCTTTTCTGGAGCGCTTGTTCTTTTAGTGTAACCAACATTCCAACCTAAATCTCCTAAAGGAAATAATATCGGGAACACCATAGGATCAATATGATGCGATAATTTATTAATATATGTATTTTTTTGTTCATTATCAGGAATGTTTTTAGGATATACACATACATCGTAATTTTCTGGAATTTCATTTTTCGATACTATTATTGCTCCACATTCAGATATTACAGGAGCATTATATCTATGCTTTTGATTATTATTTTTACGGACGAAATACAATTTATAATTTGTGTAATTTTTTTAATTTGATATTTGATATAAATGTTTCTAATTTTTTGCGGTTACAGTTTTGGATTACGGTTTAATATTTCAATTAATATTCGTATATGTTCAGCACTTTAGTCTTAATTTTTTTTAACCTTCGTTCAAGTGCTGTTAAATTATCATAAACATATAATTGTCCACAACAAGATTCATCTTTACCGATAGGTAATAAAGTGATTAGCGTAATGTGACAAATTTGTCCTTGAATTTTTAAATTATAAATTCCTTTTTTCTTATCATGTTCGACGTTAGCATTAAAGGTTGCAAAACAAAATAAATTATTATAATATCGTATTAAATATCTGAATGTTTGATCATCTAATAACATTTCTTCCAATGTTTTATCATAATCACTTAATGGTGAAAGTATTATTGTACCATTATTACAACAATTAGACTTATCTTTTTCTTCTTTCCAAAATACTACTGAACATTTTATTCTACTATCAACGACCTTCAAAATCGGTCTGCTATTAGACCTCTGAAATTGATTAACTTTCAAAAATTTGTCTACTATCAGCGACCTCCAAAATCGGCCTGCTATCAGACCTCCAAAATTGATTAACTTTCAAAAATTTGTTTGCTATCAGCGACCTTCAAAATCGATCTGCTATCAGACCTCCAAAATTGATTAACTTTCAAAAATTGGTCTGCTATCAGCGACCTTCAAAATCGGTCTGCTATCAGATCTCCAAAATTGATTATCTTTCAAAAATTGGTCTGCTATCAGCGACCTTCAAAATCGGTCTGCTATCAACGACCTTCAAAATCGGTCTGCTATCAGACCTCCAAAATTTATTAACTTTCAACAACCTTTATAAAATTAACAAACTGATCTTTTGCTTAACCTTCAAAATCGATCTACTTTCAGAGTTCAACAACGGTTTCGATTTAAGTTTTGGTCTGCTTTCAGCGACCTTCATAATTAATATTTTTAGCGTTATATTTTGAGCAACCTTTGAAATTAATATGAAGTTCGAAAGCTTTGAATGACTTTCAAGCTTAAAATTTATGTTAATTAAATAACTATAAAAATGTTTAAAAATATAACATATGTTTATTAAATAGAACAAAAGTAATACTTGAAAATTTTACATTTTTTTTAGCAGAGGAATAGGCCATTTTTTACTAACTTTTTATTATGAAAGAACAATGAAATATTTAATGGGAAATGAATTCAAAGATAGTAAAAGAAGGGAAACCTCTATAAAAAAAGCGCGCCTATTTATCTACCTCTTGGGTGGCGTGGAAAAATAGACTTATTTGTGTTAAAAAAATATCAATGGCCCTTATTGTTTGGAGACAATATCCAATTTTTCCATATACCTTACAGAAAGTTATGTGTGCTTAATCTTTAATTTCAGGGTCGAAAACGTCACATAACCTCATCTAGAAACTGCGAAGCCTATGGGGGGGGGGGCTGAGGGGGGATGGGGGGGCTCAGAGTCTATTTTAATATAAAAAACTCATAGAAATACGCTGATTTTTAAGTTATTTTGAGGGCGGGCTGAGGGGGGAAGGGGGATGAGAGGGGCTGATGTTCAAAAACAACACTAACATCTATATAATATAGGTAGATATATGTATTAATTACAGTTATTTCAAATTTTGACTCCTCTCAGGGTTTACCTTTTCGTGTATGTCACTTTATTTGTGCACATCTGACTCTGTTTATAAGTCGCTGTCTTAGACTCCTTACCTATTCCTTTCTGCCTCTGTCTCTCTTTCTACCTTTCTTTGTCTCTCGATCTCTGTTGCTCTCGCTCCGTGTCCTTGTCTCTATCTCTTTGTTTCTACCCTTGTCTTTATATCTCCATCTAACTAAGTCTCTCTGTCTCTATCCCTCTGCCTTTCGTTAATTGTATCATCCGTTCCTTATTTTACAGATTCTATCTCTATCTTTCCGCATTTGTCTCTGGCTCTATCTCTCTGTCTCTGTTTCATCATCTGTCACTATCTCTCCATCTAACTCTTTCTTCTCGTCTGTGTTTCTGTCCTTCCTTCTATATCCATCTCGCTCTTTCTCTGTGTCTGACATTTAATCTTTGTCTCACCTAATAAATTTTAATTTCTTTTTTATTGTATCAATAAGAAAGGATACCAAATCATCGTCGTTCCAAACTCGACAAGCATTTGCTACTTTCTCTCTATAATTATTATATAAGTATCATATTTTAAATATTTATTTTACCATTTGTGTACAACCTTTATGGATTAAATTCTATATACTTCTAAGACAAAAATGTATTTATTATTAAACTTCTGAACAGAGTTACAATACGTGTTGAGGGAAGTAGATGGGAAGTGATGAAGAGCGGGTGAAGCGACAGAGAAGCGTCTCTCAGAAATGAACATGCGGAACTATTGTTTTTGTTGACAATACCTACTAAAGCCTCTCTGCTGATAATCAGTAGCAGCTCCCCCCCCCCCCCCCCGACTGTAATTGCCCCGCGGGAACCGTCGTTAGGTATTACTTTGCGAGGCGCAGTCGCAGCCTTAGCGGCTCCTTCTGTTGCTGCCTCCTCTTCTCTCATGTTCTCTTCTGGTAGAGTTTAAGATAGAGTTTCTGATAGAGTTAGCCTTCCTATAATGGCGCTGGCTAGATCAGTCACTGCGTCCCATCCATCCTGCGAGGCGTGCAGGCACCTTCCCATGGCCTCAGTGGATAGCAGCTGATCCCGTGCAGCCCCGTAACGCTCTCTTTCTTCCTTAAATCTTGGGCAGGGCAACAGTGCGTGCTCCCCATCCTTATCGACTCCAGGGCATGCCGGGGATTCTGCGCTTTCGTACACGCCAATGAGATTTAGGTTGCTGCGGAAGCACCCATGCCCAGTCAGTAGGTAGGTAGGTAGCTACGAAGGTAGGTCGATATATAGGTAGGTAGGTTGCTAAGTAGGTAGGTAGCTACATATATATATATATGTTGGTTGGTAAATATGTAGGTAGTTACGTAGATAGGTAGTTTGGTAGGTAGGTAGCTAGTTACGTAAATAGGTAGGTTGCTAGCTAGGTAGGTAGAAAACTTTGCGTTATTAATAATAACCATTCTTATTTTATCATTGTAATTTTTATTTGATCAAAACGGAGGTTTATTGGATCAAAACAAGCACCTAATAGCAGTAGCTTTAGAGTGGTGTGGAAAATTATTTTTGAACATTTACAACATAAGAAGAATAACAATAAAATTTCATTGTTTATTGTTAAAAAATTTCGAAACATTCTATAATATATAGTGACAATCGAAAAAATTTTAACTGCTATTAATTTTGCACTCATATGTCTTATATAATGTTCGTAAACTATCGATTTAAAATATAATTTGTAATTTGATTAATTATTTAATAGTTAAACAGTACCTCCAAGGTAGGGTGAAAAACTGTTTTTAAATTTATATAAAATAATTATTATAAAACATTAAAAAAATTCTATTATCTCTCTCTATTACACTACATATACACAAATGATGTTTCTCGAGCCTAGCGAGTATGGTGACAAAGCCCCACTAGTATTATATATATGACCCGTTCTCGGTCATATCACAGATGAAAAATTTTTTTTGCTTAAACTTTTTTTACGCATTCTCTTGCATTATTTTCGGAGCTAAAAATCATTAAAGTTGCACATTTCATGAATTTTCATGATTTTTAGCATTTTTCAAACTCATTTTACTTATAATAGAAACATTCTACAAAAAAATCATCAGAGGACTTTTTTGTCATAAAGAATCTATATTTTGCGAAAATCCAGGTTACATAAGCTCAGCGATACTTTATCAATTTCATTATACCATTTTAATGTTAAAAAGTGAAATTTCATGAGGTGCGCTCATCGACTCAGCTTCAAAAAATCTGGAAGTGTAGCTGGAACATGTATAAATATCATTCTGTTTGTGTTGGAATGGCCCAAACACTCATTTTTTAATAAAAAATTATAATATCATCAATTTTATGAAAAATGTTATTTTTATGCATAAGCCAAATGTTCACATTATGACTTTATTCTTCCAGCAATACTTTTAGTATTATTATTGCTTTATGTTGTTAAAAAAACATTACTAATATTGCAAGAAAACATGAATATAATTTTAATTATATTTGATTTATTAAAAAATGTCCATGTCAACAACAAAGGTTTTATTAAATATTATTAAATATCAAGCAGTTGCTCCGACAGTTTCATAAAAAATAAATCATATAATTTCAAGATATTTTGTAATATTAACTTAATCAAAATTATTTACTCATAAAATGTGTATATAATTTAAGCTATGTCGTATAAAATTGATCAACTCGTTCCATAAAACAGTTACAATGCAGTATAAATATTGTAAAATCTTTATGTATGCATTAAATGGGTTACATAACGTACTTCTTGGCCAATTTTATCAATCATGTCTATAATATATCACTTCACGCAGTCATAACCAAATATTCTTATTTTATACAGGTACAAATTTAGTTGTAGAAATCGAAGGCCTCCAGTATTGCAAGTTAGAACATAATTACTTTATAAAAAATCAATCATTTTTTATCTCAAATCATACATTTGTTTTAATCTTGTTTTAATTACAACACTAACCATTTGGCGTCTAGGGAGTAAGGTTCAGTGTTATAAGAGCCGATAAATAAATGTATTATATTGAATTAAATATTCTTCAAATTGGACTGCCAAAGAAGCGAAGGAAAATAATAAATCTTGCTCCCAAGATGGCAATTGATTTTATTAAAATTGTACCAAGATTATTGGCAAAAACTACAATTTCCTTTTCCAAATAAGGCAATATAAAATAAATCTATTTTGGTTATATATCATGTCATTTAATAAGTAACATTGAACATTCATTTACATTCGGGCAGAAAAGTAACGTGTAACCATTAAATATGTTATTTCAGATAAAAAATAACTTAATTCATGATCCAGATCTGATACATACTCCTAGATAGTAGAAAATCATAATTGTTAATTACCTGCAAGTACTGCTAAAGTTCAGTTTAAGTTTGTAATAAGTTCTTTCTCATGCCATGAGAACCCTTCAGCTTTTTCTAACCTAGAATAAATAAAAAAGATTTCATAAAGTATCAACTTAATATGAAAATTAAAAATTATTCATAAATTATATGATAAAAGAAACTTATCTGAGAATCGCAGTAGTAGACTAGAGTAAGCTTTCCTCTTGTTGTCACTTTCCTACATGGGAGCGTCCAGCAGAAACGGGCCACCGAGCGCGAGCGGTGCCTTTTTTCGCGTAAAAGGCGATCTGTTTAACTCGCTCATAATCGTATGCTGCGTCTTTGAAAAAAAAAACCAAGGACCTATATCGATAGATCTTTTTCTGCTCTTTCCAATTGCGCCATTCTTTTTATTGCGAAACGCGTTCTTCCGGACGAAAACTCGAGTTGAATATTGAAAGCCATTTTTCTCCAAGTATATCATGTTTTTTTTTCAAAATAAACTACACCATTGGAAAGTACAACTTTTCAGCTTCAAAACCCTATCTTGGAGAAGTTGGAGAAATAAAGGGTTTAAAAGTAACAACATGAAAAAGACAGCGCCGAAGGTCCGCGCGAGTCCCTCGCGCCCGTGCGTACGGCACGTTTAAGTGCACGCTCTATTCAATTCGCTAATAATCGTGTACCAAGTCTCTGAAAAAAAGAACTAAGGATATATATCGATAGATTTTTTCCTGCTCTTTCCAATGGTGCTATTATTTTTATTCCGAAATGCTTCCTGCTAGTTGAAAATTCCATTTGAATGTTTAAACTCTATTTTTTCAATAAAATATCAGTCTTTTCTTCAAAATGAATTATATTCTTCAAAAGTACAAGTCTTAAACTATAAAATATTATATTTTTAAGTTGAAACATGAGAAGTTCAAAAATAGTAAGATCAAAAAGACAGCGGCTGCCCGAACTTTTTACGCTATGCTCAAGGGCGGATTAATACACGCGATGTGCTATTTCCCCCTTTCTTTTTTGTAAATATAAAATGTTTTGTAACTTACAATGCCAATGCGTGGACATAATTTTGTGGATCTAGTTGTAACAGTTAGTATAATATTACAATGAACTTTGTTCATTTACATAACAAAATTTGAAAAACATAATATATTAAACATAAAAATATCCATGAACGCACTGAAAGCAGTGAAACAGAAATTTAAAATAACCTTATAGATTGTTTAATCTGGCATAACAATATTACCTTTTCCTTTAAATTCTAATTTTTTTACATTTTTTTGATTTTATAAGAATTGTCCTTTTTGCGACATCCGCTTCTTTCTTTGTTTGGGTTTTAAGTACTTTTTCTTTTTTGATCGGTGGATATAATTGAGAATCTTCTGACGCTGAAAATCTTTTAAGTTCTAACTTTTTGGCATCATTTAATAATTTAATACAATGAAACAATTGAGTTCCAGGTATTGTCTTAGCTGAGGCTAGCCTGTTTTGTAGCTTTTCTGTAGCCTTTAAGTAATCGTCTTTTGATGAAAAAAAGCACTCAATATTTTTCAAATACTCAGTTGCCCATTTGTATAAATCTTGCGGCGTCAATATATAATTGTCGGATACTTTCCGTAAACTTTCTCGTCTGGCATTGCTTTTCACGGAAGCACCTATTCCATCACATGCATTTTTTCCGTGGGCTGTTGCATGAAAATGCCACTCAGCATCAACAGCAAAATCATCATAATGATGAAGAAGATTTTGGAAATTGCGTTTATTTTTAAAATGTTGCGCAGCTCCATCAGTAAAATAAATAACTTTTCTAACTAAATCGAAAGACTTTTTAAGGAAATTAATTATAATTTCTTGTATTAGATAAACTGCAACAACGTCATGAATTAAACTATCTGAGAAAACTACCATGCTTTTGTATTCAATTTTAGATTCTGATCCTTTATAGTAAATGACTATTGTAGCTAAACTACATTAATTATTATTATAATGAAATGATTGTGCTGCATCTTGTGCTATAAAAGCATAGTCTTCTGAAAAATCTAGAGAAATTAAAAACTCTCCTTCAGATAAGGATTCTCTCAAGAATTGAAAATAAGAAGACTGTTGTTTAGAAATAAATGAATGAGTCTTAAGTTTATACAAAAGAGGAAAAAAAATATCGATAAATGAAGACTTAGAAACGTTTTCAGTTTGCAATGTTGATCTATCGGTAGTTTTCCACATTTGAAACTTTATTTCATTAATCTCAGAGCTTTCGAATAATAATTCTAGATCATTTTTTAGAGGTTCGACACCAGGACAATTTTCGCACATATTTAAATAGCATTTCGCTGTTGGACTTTTACAAACTATTTCAGCTATGCAATCTTTATAAGTGTTCATTCTATCAAAAGAAACTCCTGAGTTTCTTAAACCAACTAACAGAAGTTTAACGTTTTGATGATAAACGCAAACACACACTTAAAGTGTCCCACTGCTACCAGCTAAAACACAATATTTAGGACGACATTCGGCAAATTTACTGAATCCTATTTTCGATCCAGGATACTGTTGCTTATATTTTAAATATAGTTCTCGAAGATTGTATAAAACAAGCCGTTTCTGGATGTAACTTTTTGTGCCATCATCATTTTTTATACATTTGTTATCTTTATAGCCTGGCATAATTCTACTATTCTCATCACTTTCATAGAAGAGCTTTGCTTGATCTAAAGTATCACTTGATATTTTTTTATTTCCTCTGTTGTCATTTAATTGGGCTGGGTTATCAAATAATTTACATTTTGATGAAAGTCGACGAGACAAGTTCGAAAATCTAGCTACTTTGCGAGTGCTCCAGTTTTTAGGAAGTAATTTCAAGAGTAATATCTTTTCCATTTTTGTCAAATTTTGGTCATTCAACAATTTTTTCAAATTAAAAATAATTTCTTTAGAATCTTCTATTGAAATCTCACTCTCTTCTTCAATCTGAGCATTAGATTTTATTCGACAAGAATCGCATATTTTGTCTCTATCAGTTAAATGCGGATAACAAGCTCTAAGTTTATCGGAAACAAACCTAAGTTTCGATGAATGCTTTATTTCATCAAATGGATTACAGCAACGATTTAAAATTTTAGACATTTTATTAAGCTTTTTTTTATTAAGGCAATAAGACAAAGGGGCAAAGTAATATGGCATGTGCATAAAGCACCTGGCTAGTGGGCGACGCAGGCCTCTATTTAAGCCCGCGGGTGCTTGCCATCTAGCGGGCACTTCGGGTACTAATCCCGAACAGAAGCGTTTCGGAATAAAAATAATAGCACCATTGGAAAGAGCAGGAAAAAATCTATCGATATATGTCCTTAGTTCTTTTTTCAGAGACTTGGTACACGATTATTAGCGAATTGAATAGAGCGTGCACTTAAACGTGCCGTACGCACGGGCGCGAGGGGCTCGCGCGGACCCTCGGCGCTGTCTTTTTCATGTTGTTACTTTTAAACCCTTTATTTCTCCAACTTCTCCAAGATAGGGTTTTGAAGCTTAAGAGTTGTACTTTCCAATGGTGTAGTTTATTTTGAGAAAAAACATGATATACTTTGAGAAAAATGGCTTTCAATATTCAACTCGAGTTTTCGTCCGGAAGAAAGCGTTTCGCAATAAAAACAATCGCACCATTGGAAAGAGCAGGAAAAAATCTATCGATATAGGTGCTTGGTTTTTTTTTAAAGACGCAGCATACGATTATGAACGAGTTAAACAGAGCGCCTTTTACGCGAAAAAAGGCACCGCGCGCGCTCGGTGGCCCGTTTCTGCTGGACGCTCCCACATGTAACAGCTGGCATGCAGTTCACATCTACACTGAAAAAAATTTGGCACTCCAGCTGACCCGATGAGTACATACGCTACGCCGAAAGTAGGGTCAAATGTTGTACCGCAGTTCGGCACATCTCCTGCCCCGTACTGGCGCAGCTCCTGTCCCGGTCGGGACAAACGCTGTGCCAAAAGTGGGTGATCTGACACGCGCAGCGAAGGGGGCGCTGACGAACTGTCATGGAAACAGACGCCGTGCCAAATTTTTTTCAGTGTACACATAGTTGCAGCCTATCGTTCCGTTCTCATAGTCTGTGGTCGCAGCTTCGTAGTGTCGCGATCACAATCATCTCTCATGGTTTACTTTTTGATCTATGACTGATGAAAACTGAACTTAAATGTAATTCATTTTTGCAAGATAAGGTATGATACAATGCATTCTGCTCAAGCGTAAATAACTACAGCCTGCCAATTTAACATCTGTGTATTTAATTTAGCATTCAGTTCAAAATCATATTTAAATTGAATAGCAAGAAGAGATTAAATGCAAGTTATGAACTGATGATGCATCTTTCAAAATTAATTGAGTAAATTATAATTTTAATTTAATTTTTTAATTAAAACTATGAATTTGAAATTTAATAGTTTTCATTTAATTCTACTACGTTACGTATTTTCAAAATATTGTTTTTCATAAATTATCACAATGAAATTGATCGAGTTCAATTTATATAATACAAAATATATTTATTATAATGTGAAATATAAAATAAATTAACTTTACAACAAAAACCATTTTTTCAATTAGTCTATAATTTGCATTTCAACATGGTCTTCAGAGTAAGAATATCTTTTACATATGACTCTTCCATTTCCAATTGGACTAATGTAATGCTGTTTTTGCAAGTCTTTAACTCTACTTCTATTTTGATAACGATTATTCAGTTTTCTAATATTTTTATTGTACACAGAGTCTGGAGTATACGCAAAATCAACATTTTTATAATTTCCATGATTTTTTAGCCAATCATATAAAGCTGTTGCTGTTAGGATTTGTTGAGTTGCAGGTAGCTTAAGGCTTGCTTTAGCTGCAGCTCTTTTAACAGAACCACCGACTCCATCACATGCACCTTTACCATGTGCTGTTGGGATGAAATGCCAAACTGCTGGTATTCCAAAGTCAGCTTCATGATAATAAAGAGTCAAAATATTTTGAAAATTTTTGAATTGCTGTTGTGCTCCATCGCTAAAATAATGGATTTTTTCCAAGTTTTAAAAATTTTGTCTTAGATAGGAGATCAATAATTGTTGATATGTATATACAGCTGTGGTATCATGACTTAAATTGTTAGAAATAATAACGAATCCTTTACTTGCTAATGTGGTCTGCTTCATGTTATAAATATACGTAACAAATACAGTTGCCTGGTCGTTATTCCAGTGAAATCCTGGTGGAGCATTTTGTGCGATGAAAGCATAATTTTCAGCAAAATCTAGACAGAGAATACATTTTCTGGCAATTCATTTTTTAACCATCGAAAATACTCGGATTGTTGATTTGAAATAAAGGCATGTGGAAGTAATTGCTGTATCTTATAACAAAATGATGTGATAAAGTCATTTATATCTTCAACAATATTTGTTAATGTTGACCTGGGAGTTGAGATCCATTGTGCATAATTTATTTCTTCTATTTCATTATCTTCAAAAATCTTCATCAAATAAGACTCCAGATGTTCAATTCCAGGACATTTATCACATTCATTAAAATAACACTTCTCTAATGCTGTACTTGTATTCTCTTTGCAAATTATAAAATTTAAAATATCCTTATAATTCTTAAGTACAGTTTTGTATTAGTTTTTCTAAATCACAACCTAAAATTAATTATTTTAAAATTAGTACTAGAAAAAATATTTGTTTATCTTAAAAATAATATGAAGTGTCACGGGGTGGATTTTCGGGCTAAGGCACGTTTCACTTGCGTACCTTAGCGGTTCAATTCCATATCTCTCGGTTCAACTCCCGGAGATGTAATAGCCAGATTATGCAACGGATGCTACAACGTCGTGCAATGTTCACCTAATCTGGTTACTTACCGTGCAACACGCAAGTCGAAGACTTGCGCTTTGTTTCTCACCAGTGACTCGAACTCTCCTCTCGTTCACTGGTTCGTGTGCCGGCTGCTCAGATAAAACGATACGTTTTCTCTTACGTAACGACCGCGGAGGCGGCGGGGAACGGGGAATGACTAGGTCGCGAAATAATAACTCGAGAGGTTAAATGTTAATAATAAAAGACTATTGTTTATTAAATAAAAGAAGTTGTGGTGTGATAATGGGATCAGAAATATATAAGAAATGAATTTAGGTTTGCGTATTCCCTATCTAAACGGTGCGCCAGCACGTTACCTCTGACGTCAACTGCCTCGGAGACTGACGTCACGCTCGCGGTAATTTGCGCCGCGCACGTGAGGTATAATACGCCTCACGTGTGCGGTACTCTACGCGCGCGCTCACCGAGTAAAGCGACGAAGTGTGAGAGCAGTCGCGATCGCCGCGCGACGCACACACGTATAAGTGTGAGAGAGAGGGCAAACGGCGGGTTTACACGTGTGCGCACCTGTTGTGCGCACTCACCGGCTTTTTCAAAGCCGGTGGTTTGACCTCGCGTTTAACCTTGATGAAGTGCGAGCCCGATGCCTACACTCTCTCCTCGCACTTGCTCTCACCGCACGAGAACGCCTACTCGAAGCCGATGTCCATGTACGTCGAGCCTGGACAAGCGGTTACGCGGAGCTAATACGCAGCGCGGAAGAATGCGTGCACGCTTACCTTTTACCCAATTTAGCAAGGGCTCAAGTAGTTGATCGGTCTCGGACGTGTCTGGTCTTACTTCCTGAGTGGTATAAAAATCTTGATGCTGCGGTGGAGCGGACACGAAAAGTGCTATTAATTCCTCCAGGCACTAAGTGGTTTGAGTGCGGCAGGTGATACTAGCCTGTCGCACTTGAACTTTGCACTTTAACGCGCGAAAACCGCAGAAGTACTTCAATACACTATTTTTGTATATCACGAGCAAAACTCTCGTGATTCGCGCTCTGACACGGTACTTCTCTTCAAAAGAACGAACGAGTCTTCTTTTAATAACAGGCGAAACAAGGTGGAGCGAAACGAAAAGCGATTGCAGAATACCGTAGCGAACTATTAGATGGCCATGCAGCTCAGATTCTGCATCAACGCGCCATCTCGCGTTCACGCGCATGAGTTACTTCAACTACGGCTTATACTCGACGTCGGTACGGCAGGCCGTGACAGAAGATATACCTGATATTATTAATTTTACGTTTTGATGAATTGAACAAACACATACTGAATGTCTGCCACTACTACCAGCTAAGATACAATATTTTGGTTTAAATTTTGCGAACGTTGTAAATCCTACAGAAGTATCTAACTGACATTGTTCACAAAATAATTTGTATAATTCTTTTAACGTACAAAGCAGGATACGCTTTTGTTCATAAATGACATTTCCTTCTGAATCCTTATACTTAATAGAGTCTTTTTTTCCAGGTAAGATATAAGTATTATCTTCACTTTTATAGAAGTCAAAAATTACTTGTTTTGTTGTATCACAGATAGGATGCCCTGAAATTATTTCAACGGTTATCTTTTTCCCTTATAAATATTAGACAAATTTTTTTGTTTTTGCGTTTAACTTAGCAAGTATTATAAAATTGGATTAGATGAATTTGTACATTAGTGATTTTTTTTTGTAATTTTTCACTAAACTTATTTAAAAGTTAGAACTTTTTGCTTGAATAATAAATCATTAAAACATAAAACATACCTTTTTTAATAGATGGCTTTGATAAAGGTCCTGCTTCGTTTTGCAATTTTTTTGAAAGTTGGATCATATAGTCTGATGCATTAAAATGTTTTTTAATTTCAGTGTAGGACCAACTTAGTGGAATTAATGTTAATATTTGTACTTTTTCTATTTTTGATGCTTCTTTATCATAATATTTTTTTTTCAAATTTTCCATTAAATCTAAGAAAAGTTTTAAATTATCTAAAGGAATTTCTACATCGCTCTGCTGGTCTAAAAAAAGTTTCTGTGCTGAAGTCTGTATGTCTAATTGACTTTCCGATGACTGTACTAAAGTCTGACCTAGATTAGAAAAGTTTGACGAATATTATATAAATGTTTAACAAATTAAAAAATATGTTTTATAGATAGAATTACTTTCAGATGACTCCTCAGATGAAACACAAACTGTATACATTTTTTTTCGACAGGCCTTACAAACTTTATCCTGAGTTGTCAATTTAGGTTCGCAATTATATCTCAGATTGAATTTGTTTACAATTTCTTGAGATATATTGCGTAATGACTTTGTTGAGCAAATATCTTCGGAGACAAATGGTTTTCTGCATCTATTATAACTCACTGTACGTCGTTTCTTTGCAACATGCTCTATTTCGTCCTGATTACTTGACATTTCTTGATCACTTGACATTATAAAAACTAAGTAATATTTAAAATAAATATTTAAAAATATTCAGTCAACTTCTGAAACGAAATTTTGAAATAATTTAACTCTATGCGTCGGTAATTAACCGTTATAAGGCTTGAGTTTCTTTTGTGACGACAATCTTTCAAATTTAATAAACACTAGGTAGATTATAGAATCAATTGACGATTTAATGGCCAAGATTATCGATTAATCGATTTATCAATCAGAACAATCTACAATATCATGTAAGAGAGAATCCACATTGCATGCCTATACCGTATGAGCATGCCGTATGCTGTTCGAAAAAAATTTGTTGTCCGAAATCTACAGAATTTATAACCGTAGGTTTACCGCATATGTTAAATTTATAACCATAGATCAGTTCAGCTTTAACCTATGGTTATAAATTCTGTAGATTTCGGACAACAAATTTTTCAATATAAATATGATTTTGAACTGAATGCTAAATTAAATACACAGATGTTAAATTGGCAGGCTGTAGTTATTTACGCTTGAGCAGAATGTATTGTATTATACCTTATCTTGCAAAAATGAATTACATTTAAGTTCAGTTTTCATCAGTCATAGATCAAAAAGTAAACCGTGAGAGATGATTGTGATCGCGACACTACGAAGCTGCGACCATGGACTATGAGAACGGAACGATAGGCTGCAACTATGTGTAGATGTGAACTGCATGCCAGCTGTTACATGTAGGAAAATAACAACAAGAGGAAAACTTACTGTACTCTACTACTGCGATTCTCAGATAAGTTTCTTTTATCATATAATATATGAATAATTTTTAATTTTTATATTAAGTTGATACTTTGTGAAATCTTTTTTATTTATTCTATGTTAGAAAAAGCTGAAGGGTTCTCATGGCATGAGAAAGAACTTATTACAAAGTTAAACTGAACTTTAGCAGTACTTGCAGGTAATTAACAATTATGATTTTCTACTATCTAGGAGTATGTATCAGATCTGGATCATGAATTAAGTTATTTTTTATCTAAAATAACATATTTAATGGTTGCACGTTACTTTTCTGCCCGAATGTAAATGAATGTTCAATGTTACTTATTAAATTACATGATATGAAACCAAAATAGATTTATTTTATATTGCCTTATTTGGAAAAGGAAATTGTAGTTTTTGTCAATAATCTTGGTACAATTTTAATAAAATCAATTGCCATCTTGGGAGCAAGATTTATTATTTTCCTTCGCTTCTTTGGCAGTCCAATTTGAAAAATATTTAATTCAATATAATACATTTATTTATCAGCCCTTATAACACTGAACCTTTCTCCCTAGACGCCAAATGGTTAGTGTTGTAGTTAAAACAAGATTAAAACAAATGTATGATTTGAGATAAAAAATGATTGATTTTTTATAAAGTAATTATGTTTTAACTTGCAATACTCGAGGCCTTCGATTTCTACACCTAAATTTGTACCTGTATAAAATAAGAATATTTGGTTACGACTGTGTGAAGGGACATATTATAAATAGACATGATTGATAAAATTGGCCAAGAATTACGTTATGTAACCCACTTAATGCATACATAAAGATTTTACAATATTTATACTGCATTGTAACTGTTTTATGGAACGACTTGATCAATTTTATACGACATAGCTTAAATTATATATATATATATTTTTTATGAGTAAATAATTTTAATTAAGTTAATATTATAAAATATCTTGAAATTCTATGATTTATTTTTTATGAAACTGTCGGAGTAACTGCTTGATATTTAAGAATATTTCATAAAACCTTTGTTGTTGACATGGACATTTTCTAATAAATCAAATATAATAAAAATTATATTCATGTTTTCTTGCAATATTAGTAATGTTTTTTTAACAACATAAAGCAATAATAATACTAAAAGTATTGCTGGAAGAATAAAGTCATAATGTGAACATTTGGCTTATGCATAAAAATCACATTTTTCATGAAATTGATGATATTATAATTTTTTATTAAAAAATAAGTGTTTGGGCCATCCAACACAAATAGGATGATATTTATATATGTTCCAGCTATACTTCCAGATTTTTTTTTAAGCTGAGTCGATGAGCACACCTTATGAAATTTCACTTTTTAACATTAAAATGGTATAATGAAATTGATAAATTATCGCTGAACTTATGTAACCTAGATTTTCACCAAATATAGATTTTTTATGACAAAAAAGTCCTCTGATGATTTTTTTGTAGAATGTTTCTATTATGAGTAAAATGAGTTTGAAAAATGCTAAAAATCATGAAAATTCATGAAATGTGCAAATTTGATGATTTTTAGCTCCGAAAATAATTGTAAAAAAGCTGAAAAAATTCAGGGTAGTTCAAAACATAGTGGAGAATTCATAAAAAAAGTTTAAGCAAAAAAAAATTTTTCATCTGTGATATGACCGAGAACCGGTCATACATATATGAGTGAAAAATTATAGTAGACACATGAGTGAAAAATTAATAGCAGTTGAAATCTTTTCCACTGACACTATATATTGCAGAATGTTTCGAAATTGTTTAATGATAAATAATACAATTTTATTGTTATTCTTTTTATGGTGTACGCATTCAAGAACAATTTTCCACGTCACCCTAAAGCTACTGTTATTAGGCGCTTGCTTTAATCCAATAAACCACCGTATTGATTAAATAAAAATTACAATGATAAAATAAAAATGATTAATATTAATAACGCAAAAGTTTTCTACCTACCTGCCAACCCACCTATCTACGTAGCTACGTACCTACTTACCAATCTACCTACCTGTTTACATACCTACCTAATTCGTAGTTACCTACCCTTCCTAACAACTTGCCTAGCTACCAATATATGTAACTAAGTACCTACCCACCAACATACCTACCAACCTGAGTTGGTAGCTACCAACATACATACCCAGCTACGTATCTACCTCGCTGCATGTTAGTAAGTAACTTCACAGATTTTAGTTTTCTTAATCCGTATGTATAATTTGTTACTGGCACTGTACGTCACTTGAATGTATATTGAAGTAATGTTATTCAAGTGCAACAGACTAATTTATGAATACGTAATACTCTTACATTTTAGAACAGATAAGTTTTTCATTTATAGCTGAATTGATAATAAAGTGATACAAAGATCATTAATGAAAATGTGATTTCTTTCTGATTAATTATTCATCTGTAACTGTAATAGCGTATGCATTTAAAGTTCTCAATTGAGAGTATATTCATGCTGACATAAATAAAAAATGCAACTAAAAAGTTAATTATTAAATAAGAAGAACTAGTTTGTAAACCGTAAAGTCAATCATGTCAAAATTAATTAGGCACGACCGCTACTCTGGAGAGCCTTATAATTTCACCAGAGCGAAAATTGTCGGAATTCCAATAGTGAAAATTTAATGCATAAAAACCGTTTTACATTCAGAGTGAGGGCGTTTTAAGTGTTTCTGAGATGTATGTATGTCTGTTCGTCCGTATGTAATCAAGTAGTTACCTGATTATCTCAATGAATTTTCGATCGATTCCATCGGGATTTCGGGAAAATACTCCTTTAATTATACCTACGCGGTTGTCCTCTACCGAGAAAGATCGATGAAAAAATTTTAAAATGGGAGTACAAAGAAACATTTCAAAAAATCGATTTTTAAGCTTAATGTCTAGAAAAATTAATTTTAAGTTAATATCTACAGGTCTATCTGCTAAAACTAATTAAAAGACAACTTTTTTCTGTTAGACATTTTTTTCTAGGAATAATATTTGCCAAGACAACTGCGAAAAACAGCAAAAAGGTAAAAAATGGACGATTTTCGGCTATAACTTATAGCACTAAATAGCATTCATGAAGGATATTAGTAAATGGAACCCGCCTAATTTGGCAATTACTGATGATAATTGCCCTTTATAACATTCTAGTATTTCTCGCACTTTATAGTACAAAGATTGATCAAATGTGACAAAAGTATGTTTTTGGTTCATTTCCTGAGATTTTATGCGGGCTTGCTGAAGAACAGTATAAATAGTGTCATAACTGTTCGGTGGAGCATTAACAAATGGCAAAAAAATAATTCTACTTTTTTCATAAGTGAGAGCTTTTGTTATAGACTCCATAAATCCATTCCAGCCTGGAAAATCAAGTGAGTATCGGTGTTTTCCAAAGACCGTGATATTGACGTGATATTGAGGATATCTGTGATATTTTCTTATATATCTATGTATTTATTTAGTATTCTTAAAAGTACCTCGGTACTTATTATCAAAGATAGTCCTTGACCAAAGAATTTGAGGTTTTATTATTATTTTTGTATTATACATTACATAATCTTATATTGTAATATTTTATATTTGTTTTTTATATTATTGTTGTTACACTGACTGTGATATCTACGAAAAATTTTGTACACATTGTATAATTATTTCTTTTTTTTTTGCCTTACGGCAAAAAAAATCTGTTTTGGATAACTTAATATCGAGAGATAAAGGGCTTATTTTATTTAAATCTTGAACAATGATATTTTCCATTCCCGAATGAAAGGGCCTGTGAAAGATTTCTAAATCAATTTTACCGTATTTTCCAAGGACAGAAGATATCCGTGCGGATAATCTGTCGATAGATTTAATGGAAAAAAGTGAAGATTGCGGAGTAAGAATTTGAATGCCACCCATGGCATGGAAAATGTTACGCCCATCTATAGTGTTAATATTATGGTCAGCATTATCAAAAACAAACTGCATATACGTATCATCATAATTCGTCTATTGCGGAAAAGCTAATGCTGTATTTTCAAATAATTGTGTTTCTTCATAAGAACAGCATAATCCTAAAGAATTCAAAATTTTTATAAGATCTTTTAAACCATGCTTTTTGTTAAGCATAGCACCTAAGCCGACTTGAATAGAAGATACAAAAGATCTTGGACGAGTAGCTGTTATTACGGCGTGAGCTATAGATGTTATTTTTGGTTCATAATTTCTTGTGCTGGACTTTTTTAATATAATTTTACCTAATAAAATTTTCAAAGTTTCGGGTATACAATTATTTACATTCTCAAGAAAATAATCTGGAGCTGGATACGAATGCATGTCATAAACTGCTGATCTAATATCTTCTAAAATTATTTTTGAAACCGTTTTAACCAGTCGTATACGCTCTTCGTTCTCATTGTTTTTTCTACTTTTATACCAATTATCTGTCAAAATTTTACCACCCATATCAGTAAAAGTTAAAATAGGCCCGTCTTTAGATGAATGTATTATATTATTTAGATGAATATATTATATATGTATTGGAAATGATATTATATATAATATCATTTCCAAAAGTATTAAATAAATGTTTTTGATATATTTCATGTTGGGCCATTCGTCGCTATCAAAATTTTGCAGTATTGCTTTTATACTAAATCGACATTCTTCCTTATTTTCAAGTATGTATTCACTTACGAATTTAGCAGCTCTCGCAGTATTTGAATCTTCGAATTCGTAACTCTTTTTAAGTGTATTATACACTTTATTACAATTATTGTGATATCTTACGCCTACGTTTTTTAAATCAATCACAGGAGTAATGCGGGAAATCAGAGTAATGCATAACTTATGCGTAGAATTAAAAAAGTTATTCAAAAGAGTTTGTTTCGCATCACTACTTTGAACCTTTCGAATGATATTTCGCTGTTTTGCAGAATACTTTTTCTGTTTTTCTATAAATGCATCTGATGCATCTTCTTCACATATAAAGCATCGATTTTTATAATCGAATTCCGCAACAGAACGAGTTGCCGGTGATTTCTAACTTACGTATTTGGGCTAAAATTTTTTGCTCATTTCTATAAGTTTTCGCACAACTCTCAAGAACAGTAATAGAACAATATCTTTTCAATTTCAAATATTTTTCATCCTATCTTCTGATACTTGCTTGTATATAATTTTTTATAGTTCGTTGTTGAACTTCACGTGTCTTCTCGTTACTCGTATAAGGTTTGTCGCATAAAATGCAGATTCCAGTATCTTAGTCCATTCTACTCTGTAATAATATAAAAGATTATTTTATTACAATCATTGTTGCTAATGAAAATTATATATAACGAGTGAATAACAGATATAGAAAAAATATATAAGTAATACATTTAAAAGAGTATCATGTTAAACAGTTAGAAAATTTGTATCTGTATAAAGATGTTGTCTTTACATTTTGAGTTTTGAAATATACACACGATATGTATATCCATGTATATATAAGTTTTGAAACTGTCACAACTGCGTGCGTGCGTGCGTGTGCCTGTGCGTGTGCGTGTGCGTGTGCGTGTGCGTGTGCGTGTGTGCAGTATAAAAACATTTGTAATAAATTTTGATTCAGAAAACATAATATATTTTAATAATTAATTGAATAATAATACGAAGTTATTATTCTCATAACTTTTAGCTTGTACAAAATTTCTATGCTTATAATGTATTTAGAGTTATATACTTTATTGAGTATTTAAAAAGTAGATATTAAATTACATTGAAATAATTTTTTAATGTGAAAATAATATCTCAAAATTTAAAAAGATATACTTACAAATTTTGAAAAACTTGAAATAAATTAACAGATGTACCGAATCTCCAAACTGGCACTATTTATCACAGCTTTAAACTATACAATATTTTCGATGATTCTTCGTTCTAAAACTCTTCTTTCAGACTGATGTGACTCGCACAAGAACACTTCCAAAACTAGCTACCTTTCCTACGACGGAAACAACCTTTTGTGTAACAGTCGAAATACCTTCTGCTATATGTAGAAGGGGCGTCAATCTTTTGAACGAATCCAAGTAGGGGGAACGATTCTCCCTCAACTGGCTAAATTTACAGTAAGATTATAAAATTTTAACCTGGTCCTTTGACCTGGCGAAATTACTCGTTCGATGGCCGCCGTAATGACTTTATTGTCCCTACAATACATTCAAATCCCGGTGAAAATTTAAGGTCTTCTCAAATCTTAAGTATTCAGGATGTTATATATCCCAATAATAATTATCTGTAATTTGTACAAAGGGCCCAATGCGACAAATTATAGGAAATTCAGTCATTATCTGTAAACGCAGTATACCACGTGCCATTATTTAAACCAATAGTGTGGAAAGTGCGAAATTATTTAAACTAATACATGTCTATAGTTAATAATGTACACTCTTCGGCGATATTTTTATGAATATAAATATTTTTGCAACATTTAAAAATAATTTTTTATTTTAACAACAATATCACAATAACGCTTAATAATTGGGGGGTCGAAGCCTACCTAATCGTATTCCTCTCATTTTGTCATATAGATTTAAAAAAAAATAATCACATTTGGAGTTATAGAAGCCGAGATATGACAAGTTTAGATCACGCGTTCATTTTGAAGGCGCGGTTTCGGCACTCTATTTCACCTGATTTTCACGCACCGACGTCTAACTTCGCAATGTTTATTATTTTTTTAATACTAAAAGAATGTGTCCACTGAATTCAGAAATTTGTATAAAAAGAGTTCTTGTAATATCTTATCAAGACCAATTTTGATTGTTGTTAAAAAGCAAATAGTTTAACGATAAACACTCGTCATCTTTGGAGACTTATATCTCACGATCTATACGTTCAATCGAGACCAGCGTGGTTTTAAATGAATGGCGATTGCAAGAACTTTCATTATATGTGTTATAATATTTTTTACTTGTAAAATGGCAGTGTAGAAGTAAATATTTATAAGGAAAAAATTTTCCGAGCATTTATAATTGCTTAAAAAATTATTAACAATTATAAAATTGATATTCTGACGATGCCAGATGATAGCTGGGAACATTATGAGTACGTAAAAAATCAGGACCGATTTTGCATAATCGGTTTGGCTCTGGCATTAATGTAACAGAATAGTGATTTTTTCCACCGAGTTTAGTTAACAAATGAATTGTGCGAAAACTATACGACTGATCGAAATCAGCTTTGGGCGCTTTATTTATATTGCTTTGAAGTACTTACATATAAATTTTCAATAGGATAGGACCAGCCCTTAATAATTCTACAAGTGCTTCAAAAATACCCTAGTTTTCATGCTTTTTTTGCGAGTTTATTGCTATTTTGCTATGTAATTGTTGCATTTCCATTTTTTTATTTAACTCTGCCTTGTAGAAAATTTCATGGGAGACAAATTTGGTCATATGAATATTTTCTCTAAAACATATAGTTAAGAAGTTATTTTCAATAATGTATGAGAAAATCCGCGATTTTGACGTATTTTTTCACGTTTCGATTCTTTCTGCAGTTAGCATAACTTTTTTTTTTGTGCACCCCGATATTTTCGTTCTATATGTTATGGAGAAGCTTGTAACGTGGTGCGCTTCTCGCATCACGTTGAACGGCGCATACAGCTACCCGGGCGAGGCAGACTACACCGACACCGAGCTACGTGCGTACGCACGCACACATAGCTCATTCGGTGTTCTCTTTCTGTCGAGGTACTTGCCGGCCGAGCAGACGACGCGCACGCCACACTCACCACCCCGAGAGTCCTGGCAGACGACGACGACATTGCCCCAGGAGAGAGAGAGAGAGAGAGAGAGAGAGAGAAAACAGGCGAAGAGACAGCAGGACGAAGGCCGAGACTCATGCCCGCGCGCTCACAGACGACGCACGCGGTCGAATCAAACTGTGCGCCGGGTGTGAGCGTGCCCATGAGCTCTCGACGACCATGCGGTGCCTGCGCGGCATAATCTAGTGACGACGGCGACGATGGCAGGCGTGAAGGCGTGGACAGCGGTGGACGACATACATACATACACACACACCCCACAGCACTACGAGCACGGGCACTGACACTGCGGCGATGAAGTCCACGCGCGACACACGATATTCAGCAGGAGCGGCGCGGGGCTGCCCGACGGCCACGAGGCCGGCAGCTGTATGCGTATTGAAGCGGCGCGAGAGAATGATAAGGCGCACCCGTGTTGCGCATAGCGGCGTTAGAGCGAAGGAGAGAGAGAGAGAGAGAGACGCGGCGCGTAGTAGCCGGCGTACTGCATGTCGGCCGAATCCAAGAGCCGCGCGCGTATACATGCGAGAGCGAGGGAGAGAGAGCGAGCGAAGCGGCGCTAGAGTGAGGGAGAGAGAGAGAAGCCCGGCCAGCAGCAGCTTGTGCGCTGCATTATCGCCCCGGCCATTGCGACTAGGAGAGAGAGAGAGAGAGAGAGAGAGAGAGAGAGAGAGAGAGAGAGAGAGAGAGAGAGAGAGAGAGAGAGAGAGAGAGAGAGAGAGAGAGAGAGAGAGAGAGAGAGAGAGAGAGAGAGAGAGAGAGAGAGAGAGAGAGAGAGAGAGAGAGAGAGAGAGAGAGAGAGAGAGAGAGAGAGAGAGAGAGAGAGAGAGAGAGAGAGAGAGAGAGAGAGAGAGAGAGAGAGAGAGAGAGAGAGAGAGAGAGAGAGAGAGAGAGAGAGAGAGAGAGAGAGAGAGAGAGAGAGAGAGAGAGAGAGAGAGAGAGAGAGAGAGAGAGAGAGAGAGAGAGAGAGAGAGAGAGAGAGAGAGAGAGAGAGAGAGAGAGAGAGAGAGAGAGAGAGAGAGAGAGAGAGAGAGAGAGAGAGAGAGAGAGAGAGAGAGATAATATTTTATTTTCGATAAGGTCCATTTGGACCATATATCGCCGTACAATAAGTAAATACAATAAAAAAGAATAATACAATAATACAAAAATAATACATCTTCCTTAACAAAAAATATAAATTTCAATAAGTCGCAATACACAAAAGTAAATTTCTATAAATCGCAACAGATAGATATCCGCAAATGAGCTTACAAATAATCAACTATAATTTAGATCCTTAAAAGTAAATTTAACAATAATCCTAAATCAAATTAAAGCTAACGCTATCCTCATAATGGTTCAATTTAACTTACAAGAAATACTCAAATATCGCAGATGTGAATGCTTCGACTGACGATTTGAGTTTTATGCTGCAGAGAAGGGACTCCCAGAGCGCCATAGCTTGTAAGCTAAATGAATGCTCATAAGTAGTGGTGTTGGGGGTAGGTATATCAAAAGCAGCGGAAGGCGTTCGATTTGACCTTCTAACCTCAGCATTCGCTGCTGGTAACAATGAAAACAAATAGCTAGGCTTCTGAGTTGTTAGCACCTTGTAAGTGAGTACAGCCATAAAATACTTCCTTCAATCAGCAACTGAGAGCCAATTTAATCGCTTGATGTATGGTTCAAGCGCAGAGTCTTTGCGTAGACGAAAAATAAACCTGACTAGATGGTGCAGAAGTCTTTGCAATTTAATATTTAAATAGTTCGGTAAATCGGCGTAAGCTAAGCAACAGTAATCGAATCGTGGAAAAATAATAGCAGTAACTAGCTTTTTAATACTGTGCGAAAGAAAGTTAGCTCGAAAACGAAGGCGTTTGAGATCACCATGTACTCTCGATATGATTTGCGAGATGTAATTGTTCCATGACAAGCTAGGCGTGAGAGTGAGCCCTAAATTCTTAACCGAACTTTGAAATTTAATGGCCTGCCCATTAATAATGATAGCTAATACCTTAGTCATATCAATTCGCATAAGCATTCGATCCGACCCGAAGATCATAGCAACAGTTTTGGACAGATTTAGCGTGAGATTATTGCTCTTAGCCCACTCAGCCACATTAACAGCATCCCTATTTAACATCTCTATGATTTTATCCAATTCAGAACGTTTACACTGCAGGTAGATCTGGAAATCATCAGCAAAAATCATACACGAACCTTGGCAAAACTTTAAACACTTAACGATACTGTCTATTACATAAGAAAAGCTAATGGTCCAGGGCTAGAGCCTTGCGTAATGCCCAAAGTTAGTTTGATGAAATCTGTCAATAAACCACTAAGGTCAACAACCGCTTGCGATCTGCCCGTGAGATAAGAAGAAAACCATTTAATAAATTTATTCGAGCAGTTCATTTTCCTCATGACGCGTAATAGCGTGGAATGCTTGACAGAATCAAACGCTTTCCTGAAGTCAAATAGAAGTAAAACTGTGATCAATCCTTTATCAATACCTAGGCGAATATCATCCGTAATTTTAACTAACGCCGACTGCGTGCTATAATGCCTACGAAATCCAGATTGCACGGGAGAAAGAAGGTCATTATTTTCAAGATAAGCCATAAGTTGAGCAGTAACTAGTTTGTCAAAAACCTTTGCGCCGTGCGCTAAATTTGCAATGGGCCTAGTGTCAGACGGTGACTACACCTTACTTCCCTTTTTTAAAGGGATAATGATGGCTTTTTTCCATAACTCTGGATAAATGTCGGTTGCTAGCGAGCATTTAAATAGATCGGTCATAACCTTGGAGAAAAGTGGAAACACATCTCGAAAATAGCCCAACTGCAGCCCATCTACACTGCGTCCTTTAAACTTGGGTAAAGCAGCAGTAAATTCGTGCAGTACTTGAACATAAGTAAAGGGAGTAACCTCAAAGCACGAGGCATTGTTGTCCAATGGAATGCTGAGTATTGAATCGAGGTCATCCTCAGAGCACAAAGGATGTGCAGTAGCAACCGACGCATAAAACTTATTCAATTCCAACGCAGAGAAGGTATCTAGGGGAGAACTATTTCTAGTACCCGTCGCCCCGGTCTTATTAAGTATAGCCCATTTCTTAAAGATATCTGCTGTATTTTTCAATGCATTTGTAAAAAATGTTTCACGGGCTAATCGAATATAACATTTCAGCTGTTTGCGCAATTCTTTATATCTACTCTTAAGCAAAGGATTGCCCAGTCGCTTAGCTTTGTTATAAAGTCTATCGCGCTCTCGACAGCGATCACGGAGTTTCTTGTCCATCCATGGTGACGAGTTATTGTTGATCGTGCGTTCAGCTAAAGGGGCTTGACAATCTAACAATCTTAAGGCGATCGACTGGAACTGTGAGAGGAGTTCATTTGGATCTCTACGTAACAAATCATTGAAAGTGGGCGACTCAAGTTGCGGTTGCAATTGCATAGAAAAGATGCCACTGTCAAATTTCCGGAAATCACGCATCATAGCAGTCTTAGAACGAACAGAGAGATCTTTAACCTTATAATCGATTGATATGTAATCATGGTTACAAATAAAAGGTATTTGAGATTTTTCAAAAGACAACAGTTTATCTGCTGTATCAATTAATATAACATCGAGCCATGTACCTAATGATGTAACGTGGTGAGTTGCACCGAACGGAACGTTATAGAGTCCTAATTCAGTGATATGATTCTGGAGGGAAAGCGTGTAAAAATAGTTTGCCGCTTGCTCTGAGCATAACAAATCTGAGTTTAGGTCGCCCAAAAGTACAAAATCTGAATAAAGGTGAAAATACTTATACAACAAATTAAAAAACGAGGTTAAGACTAGTCCTTTAGTCCGCATATACACTGATGCAACTAAAATACGCTGATCATTTTCCATATTGAGTTCAAGTAAAATGAACTCAGTCTCATTGACGTGACTAATATTAGATTTTTCAAGCACTTTAAACGTAATACCTGATCGTATATAAACAAGAATACCACCTCCTTGCATGAATCGTCTATGCCTATGCTTATTTGCATTCGCTGCCAATAGACTCCTGTCGTTTCCAGCATAGTTAAAAGAGTCAATTTGTAGGCAACTATTGGGGATATCAGGAGTCAACCAGGTTTCGTTTAGTGAGAAAACATCAATGTTTTTATCTAACATAAGTTGATTGACCTCAAAGAAATGATCGCGCAAAGAATTGACATTCGCATGGGCTAAACGAACAAACTTCCGGACGGTGGTGCGTGCACCTTTCGCAACAGTAAATGGCTCAAGTGTATCCTATATAATATTCTGCAAATCCTGCTCAGTAGCAACAATAATCGGTACAGAAGTGTCTGCTTGAGAGAGAGAGAGAGAGAGATCCTTTATTTACCGTAAGGCAAAATAAAAAGAAATAATTATACAATCTGTACACAATTTTTCGTAGATACCACAGTGTAACAACAATAATATAAAAAACAAATATAAAATATTACAATATAAGATTATGTAATATATAATACAAAAATAATAATAAAACCTCAAGTTCTTTGGTCAAGGACTATCTTTGATAATAAGTACCGAGGTACTTTTAAGAATACTAAATAAATACATAGATATATAAGAAAATATCACAGATATCGCCAATATCACGTCAATATCACGGTCTTATGGCCACTGGCCTTGTCCTATAAGAAGACTAGACTATTCTAACCCCAGCTCTCTAACAAGGAGACTAAGGGTCAATGTCAAAGAGATGTTTACGCACCGCCAACTTGAACGCTGCGTAAGATGCTGTGTGGCGAAGGGAGGACGGAAGAGAATTCCAAAAGCGCGCACCTTGAACTTGGAAAGTTCTAGCACCAGTCTCAGTGCACACTCCAGGGATGTTAAGTTTGCGGGGCACTCCTCTACTAGAAGGCCTGGGCACGTGCTTCTCGAACAACTCTGCTAGATAACTCGGCTCGCTCGTTCTGGTTATTCGATACATTAATAAAGACAGAAAGTACTGTCTTCGAGTGTCCATACGAAGCCATCCCAGGCGTTTTCTGTAGGGAGTGACATGATCATCTCTCCGACTACCATAAGTGAACCTCACGCATGAATTGCTCAGGCGTTGGAGCCTTATTCGCTGCTCGTCAGTCGCGTCCAAGCATACGACCGCGCAATAATCAAGATGTGGTTGAATTAAAGACTCAGCCAATCTTATGCGAAGAGCCTCGGTGGTACTTGCCCTGATAAACCGCAGGCTATACAGGGCTTTTTTGACTTTACTCGTAATTCGATCAACCTGCGGCATCCACGAAAGTTTTCTATCTAATGTAACACCGAGGCTCACCACTTCGTCACTGAATGGGATGAACCCTCCCTCCTGAAACTCAATTCCTGGCAGGCACATGGTGTTAATGTCATTAACATTCCTTCTAGAACCAAATATAATTGCTTTGCTCTTGCCAGCATTGAGACGCCGGCCGGAGCGCCCCGCCCAGTCAGCCACCAGTTTAGCCGCGTGCGTTAGCCGATCTATACCTTCCAAAATTTTATCTTTGGCTATGTGAAGATAAATTTGGAGCTCATCTGCGTAGAAAATGTGTCTGATTTGTATCCCGCCAAGTTCGTCTTGTGGGTTATTCACGTATAAGCAAAAAAGCAATGGACCCAGGACAGACACCTGTGGAACTCCCAGGTTGGTTTCCAGCCAGTTTGAGTCTTCATTTCCTTTGGAGCAACCCTTCTGAGTTCGACCTTGTAAATATGACTTAATCCACAGAAGAGACATCCTGGAAAACCCGTGTTGACGAAGCTTAGCTGATAGCTTAGACGGGGAGATCGTGTCAAACACCTTACTAAAGTCAAACAGCAATAGCAGAGTGACTTTTCTTTTGTCGATCGCCATGCGCACGCCGTCTGTCAACTTAAGTAGCGGTGTCTGCGTACTGTTATATTTTCTGAATCCAGTCTGGAGGGGATATAAGAGATTATTTTTATTGAGATACTCCGTGATTTGTGCATGGGTAATCTTCTGAAGGACCTTGGAAAGGAAGCACAGAATTGCTATGGGACGAAAGTCCGAAACTGTAGATGGAGCTGCAGTTTTCGTAAGTGCAATTATCTGTGCCCTCTTCCAGGTACCCGGGAAGACACCGCTAGCGAAAGAGGAGTTAAAAATTTTAACTAAATAATTACCAATAACCGGAAGGGCCTTCACGATCACCTCTTGTGGAACTCCATCTTCCCCCCCCCCCCCCTTGCTTGAGAGGAGAAATGGGAAATAGCAAGGATTACATCATTGATGTTGATGGGTTTGAACGAAAAGCCCTCCTCACTGGCCGAAAGAATGATGCCCCGTGCTTCATCAATGTTCTCAAGTGGAGAGACAGAAATCCCCGCAAAGTGACCGTTAAGCTCCTCCGGCGTAAAACCGTGAAGTTCCTCCTCTTTGCGCTTTGGCAGGAGGCCGAGGTTGCGCATCTCTTTCCAAACATTCTTGTTTTCATATAACGCGTCCAATAGATGCTTGTGGATGTACATATCCCGATCGCTAATTATACGCCCGTCGACCTCATTGCTGAGTCGAACAAACTCCGCACGTTGTTCTGCACGACCAGTACGTTTAAAACGTCTGTGGACAGCATTACGTTCATCGATAAGCCGCCTCAACTCAGGCCCAAACCAAGGAGAATACTTCTTTTTTGGAACTACCGTTTTAATAGGAGCCAACTCTACAATACCGAATTTAAGATTGTCATTCAATACAAGTAAAGCACCCTCTAAAGCGGATTCAGAATCCAAGGAATTGAAGGCTGACCAATCACAGCAAGAAAGCAACTGATTCAGAGAAACAGGGTAGATGTTCTTATAATCTCTAAAAGAGAAAGACTCCCGTGCAAGCTCTGTGGAGAAAATGTCAATCGTGACATCTACAATTGCATGCCTGCCGAAACTGGGCAGAATATTATTCCTGTAGTCTCGTATAACATCGTTCTCGTCCGTCATAATGAGATCAATCCATGTGTGAGAATCAGACGAAGCGTGGTGAGTTGGGCCATGCTGAACTAGTTGGAGAGATATTCCCCAATCAGTCGCCTGATGGTCTTTGCATCAGTAGTCGTCGATGACATCTGCATTCCAGTCTTCCATAATGATTTTGTGGCTGTAATCCGCAAACAGCTCGCGTAAGGTGTCAAAAAGCCCGCTGGCTGCTTGCATATGGACCTTTGGACGCCTGTAAATTACGCCCACTAAAATTGGAGGAGAGTTGCTCTGTTGTATCTCACAGAAAAGATACTCCGGGATTTTCGGTGTATCCGGTCCCAGAGTATTTGAAGCAGCTAGTTTTGTACCCTTAAAATCATTACGTACATACAAGGCAACGCCACCTCCATGAGTATTTCTGTCTTGTCTAATGACAGAATATCCCTTGACCTGAATGAGATTGTCATCGACGACCGGGCCAAGCCATGACTCCGCGATCCCGAAAATGTGATAGGAGGGATCATCCGCAAGATGAAGACGGAGCCTCTCTATGCACGAACGAATAGAGTTTACGTTAAGAAACCCCGCCTTCAAGAAACTCCCACCCACTCTCCCATCACCAGCTGACGAAGGATGTCAGGTGGAGGCAACCGATCCACTATCAGCTACTCCTTGCCCATTTGAAGCTTTAACTTCTTTGCTCTCTTTGGGGGCTGTAGAGCTTGGCAGATGTTGTTTTGAAGCAAATTGATACGCCGTCTGAATGGCTTGTAGATCGGCAGCTGTCTCGAAGACATGCGCACGGTCACCACCCTTACGCCTAGACAAGAATCTACCACCCGCATGCCAAACATATTTAAAGCCCAGCCCCATGGCTACCGGTCTCAAGCTTTTGAAGGCCCGAAACCTCTCGTGAGAGAACATTTCATTAATAAATATTTTATGATTTGGCATGCAGGCAACAGCGTCCAGGCCAAGGAGTTCAGGTTTAATCTTGTTTGTTGTTAAGTAATTATTGGTGAGCGCGCGCTTGCCTCGCATAACATCCCCGACTAGCCTCCCACTGGTGAGCCTAACAACGCAAGAAGGACGAGCATTCGGCTTCGACCCCGAAGCCTCCCCCTCCCTCCTTCGTTCTCTCTCCGTAATAGAGCCCCGCGGCTGCAGAACGCGGGCACTCTCGATTTTGCCCCTCTCAAGAGAGGGCAGAATGGTGTTGAGTGTCGCAAAAGCAATGTTCAATAGTCTCTCTTCCGAGACTTCACAGTTACTATTCAATACTCCATTTATAATTACTTCACGATACTCAGACGACTCATCCAGAGGTCCCTCGGTCCTTGACGCGGGATACAATCCCGGAGATGGCGAAAAATACCTTTCGGAGCCAGAAAAAGAGCTGGAAACACTGTCTGCAGGAATTATCTGCCTCGAAGATCCGCTGTCCAACTTAACCTCTAACTTATCTTCTAAATTATCTTCTAACTTATCTTCTAACGTCCGGCAAGCACCCCGGATAGCATCCATACCACCGTGAACTTTCTTCAAGTCGTCCTTAAGACCTTCAGTAGCCTCGAGCAGCAGCCTCGTGTTGGCACTAGATTCGCCTAACACACCACATTGGTTAGCCAGTTGTCCCTCAAAAGCACTGACCCTGGCTGTCACATTCGCTAATTCATTAACAGCACTCCCCATGGCAAGCATTGAGGGAACGCTGTGAGAATCAGGGACCTTACTCTTAAGGGATTTAAGCTCGTCCAGCTGCTTCTCGAGCATATTGAAGCGCTGGAAGAAGAGCTCCAAGGTACTTACCGGGATCCAAACGTGCGACACTCCCAGCAGACTCGTATCGCCGAGTGGAGCTCTTTGCGTTGTGTTGGGCTGGGAGGTGATGTCGCTGGGGGTTTGGATGAGCCCAGGCTTCACAGTCGGCGCCAGACCGTCTGCAACCCCAACTGCCTCTGTGTCCGTTGCATCCGCAGACATTAGGGGAGCGACCAACTTAGCTTTTGGCGCCTGCTTCTTGGTCACCCGTCGTGCCGTGACAGAGCTCCCTGCCGCTGGCGGCGGATTTATTGTGCCAGCACTGAGGTTACGTAACCGGCTATTTGCCGGCGTCGACGCACTCAGCGGCGGATGGTGGGGAGGCAGTTGTTTCGCCTCGCTGGCGGAGCGCCGCGAAGACGAAGTATTCGCGCTCACCTGACTTATGTTGGTCTTGGCAGGGAAAGTCGGAGGCATCTTCTTCGGTTTGCATAAATTGCATGGGGCATTTCGCTTTTTGCCCGCACATCTGGTGTGACAGGGCTGTTTACAGCTGGAGCAAAAGTTAATCTGCAGCGAGCAGCTCTCCCCACACACTGTGCAGCAGACGACGGTGCCTTGTGCCATGGTTGCCATGTTGTGTGTGTAGTGGCGCTGCGTGGTGCAGCGATGCGCAGATGCCAGGTGCGTGAAAGCAAGGCCGCCAACCTTAGACTCCCAACGCTCTCGAATTGGCAATCCTAACCTCTCTCTGGATAGTACTAATAAAACGGTCTCCCCGACTCAACGAAAAGAGCTATGCAGTGTGCACTCCTTGAGCATGGAGCCTGCGGGAGTCCGGACTATCGGAAAGGAGACTATCGGAAGAGAGAGAGAGAGAGAGAGAGTGAGAGTGAGAGACAGCGAGAGAGAGATTGCGAACTGTACCAGCCTGCGCGCTGTATACAGTAAGAGAATGTGTGAGGGAGAGGTGCTAGCATGCGAGAGTGAGAGAGAAGAGGCCATAGCTTGCGTGCTATACCGGGCCAGAGTGAATGAGCGCGTAGGGAGGAAGGGGGATAAAGAGCTGCCGATAAAACAAGGAGCAACCGACCGAGCGAAGCGTGGAGGCGCGGGACCGCCACTGTTCGCTAGGATAGAAGTAGGCTTGGGGTTTTGAAATATGCGCGCGCAACAGGTGGCAGCAGGGGCAGGCGGTTCCTCATAGATCTGCGCACCACGTGACTTCGCAAACGTAAATCTTGCCATGAGAGTGAGAGAGAAGTAGCGAGTCAAAATCGGTGAAGAAGACGGAACCCGAACAAGAGCGTTTCCGTCTGCTAGACAGTCCGTAGTGAGCCATTGTGCGAGCCGGTAGTACGAGTGTTCGAGTAGCAAAAAGTTAGTTTTTGTGAGCGAGTGAGGTGGAGCGAAGTAGTAGAAGTAGTAGAAGTAGTCGAAGTGGTAGAAGTAGTAAGAATAGACGTAGCTAGGGCCAAGTGCGAGAAGAGTAGCGAGTAGGTGTAAAATCGGTGCGGAAATAACAAGGAGCGACTGCCACGAGTGTAGGAGAACAGGAGGAGAGACGAGGAGAGAGACGAGCGACCGAAGCCATTGCAGAGTATTTCTCTCTCTCCCTTACCATCAGTGCGACGGTAAGAACTACGTTTACTGTCGTCGGGTGGCAACTACCTTCTGCCTCCAACCCTCCACCTGTACCTATCATAATTGTGAAGTGCGTGCGGAACTCCAAGCGTAGAGGAAATCGGTCTCTCTCTCGCGCGTGGGGATCATAGGAGGCGAGTGCGCCGCGGCCCTCGAGCGGCCATTTTATGAGCGCGGCCCGGTCGTCGTTGTAAATGCTACCGCTCGAGTGAGGAGAAAGTCGGAGTGAATAAACTGGGAAATTGAAGCAAAGTGAATACAATCTTTAAGTTTTTTTTCTGATTTATTAATGTTGTGCCTTGTGGTGTCTTGTGCGTGAAATCGAGTCCTTACGTTCGTTAACATAGCCGAAGCTTTTAGTCAGTTCGCCGAGGGTTTCGACCGTCCTCCAGGTCGTCTCGCCGTTGAACCACGCCCGCGAGTCTCAGAGCAGCCAAGCAGCCGGAGGTGCCCAGTAAGTCGTCGCCGTGGCCTGGCGCCCATTTTTCAAACAAATTCGGTCACCGTGACGCCTGGGAGAGTTCGTTGTGCGATAATAGTGATTCAGTTCTCGTAAACGCGTAGATTAGGAGACAGTAAAGCCCTCAGGGCGAGCAGCGACAGTGCGAACGGGGGATAAAAAACCGCATTGCCACAAGTTATAGCCAAAAAAGATAATCTACGTCATAACGCATCCATATCTGAATGATTATGGGCTTAATGCTGCTGGTCTATAAATAAAATGGACGATTTTCGGCTAGAACTTGACAGGATTTGATTTAATACAAAAATGTTGAATATAAAAGTTGTAGATAATAATAAAAGAAAACTTTTTTCCATTTAACATTTTTATGTAAAATCGGTGCCTGACTAGTTAGAACTATAAAACCGATTTTAAACGCCTAAATATACACAAAATGGATGATTTTCGGCTATAACTTGACAGGATTTGATTTAACCCTTTGAGGGGCAGTGTGACGTATACGTCCCACCTATTTGGTCTCAGTTTTGTTCATATTTCTAATATATTTTTGCAGTTTCTATATGCAAATAACTGTTTTTTAGACTCCTGAATACCTAAGTTATCGAAAATTCATACACGATTGCAATAATTTATTTATTTATATGTTTGTTATAAACAATTGACGTGAAAAAACTCGGTTTTCTCAGGAAAAAATCGGTTTTTCTGTAACCTTAATAGCTGAAGCTCTGAAAATTTTTTACGTATTCTGCGCACATAGTCTCATAATATATATTTCTTTCAGAATTTTTCGTACGCTAGTTTTTCCAAAAAAAATTTCGGAAATTTCGAAAAATGAATATTTTTTCGAGATTATTTATTATGAATTAATTCATTTATTATAATTATTGTTTGTTATGACTGTTTTCATGTAAATCTTTACTTAATTACATAACTTTAAGATATTATGTCATAGTTGAAGGCGTTGTTATTCTGTTGACCACTAGGTGGCCAATAGATATTGTGCCATTTTAGCGGCACAGAACCTGGTGCATCGTGTAGAAAAATATGCCCCTCAAAGGGTTAATACAAAAATGTTGACAAAAGTTGTAGATTATAATAAAACACAACTTTTCCCATTTAACATTTTCATGTACAATCAATGCCTGACCCGTTAGACCTATAAAAATGATTTTAAACGTCTAAATATACATAAAATGCATGATTTTCGGCTATAATATGACAGAATTTGATTTAATACAAAAATGTTGAATACAAAAGTTGTAGATTATAATAAAAAAAAACTTTCTCTCATTTAACATTTTCATGTACAATCATTTTCTGACGAGTTCGAGCTTTAAAAACAATTTTTAATGCCTAAATACACCTGAAATAGTCTATTTTCGCTTATTGTTCAGAAATTTGCCTTTAGACAAAAATGTTAAATACAAAGCATATAGATAACGTTTCAACAAAACTTATTTCCGATTAAAATTTTTATGCTCAATCATTTCTGAATCATCTAAACGTATAAACACGATTGTTAATGCCTCAATTTATTTTTAACAGGATTCGATTTGTCACAAAAATATTCGATACAATAGCTATAAATAAGATCAGAAAAATCGATATAACCTTCCAAAGATAATATAATTACAGAAACATAATAATAAGATACAAAATTACATTTGATTACAATATTTAAATATTAAATAATTATTTTGTTTTGAGTCCGTTTTCTATCATTGTGAGAAACTAAACATCAGAGATAAATAATTAATACAAGAAATAGAAGTATACAGATACCAATAAAAGAAAAAGTAAAACAATAACTAACAAAAACTGTTACATAGATGCTGTCAGAACTTATAATTCCTTGTCGAATGATCTAGAGAACTTAGAATGTAGTAGGATTAAAATTAGAAACATGAGTAAAAATTGGGTTTGTAAAAATATATAATTATTTTATCTCACTGTTTTGATAACAAGTTTGAGAAATTTAATTAAAGATTACACAGCTTAACCTGTTAACTATGTTCCCAGGACCTAAGCGATTGAACTAAAAGAATCAAAATTGTGTAATATTATATAAGTATACGTTAAAGTAATATCATATTTACAAGAAAAACTTTTGTGTAATGTATGAGCTATATATTTTACAATATGGTAAATTTCAATGCATAACGAATGCAATGTGTTAGCTGACTTTGTCGGTCTTACAGTGTGTAGAAGACTATTAAATAGGCAAGTCTCACTGAGTAGAAGTTTGCGAAATACATAATAATATATTTTAAAATAACAGATACCCGGAAGTGAGTTCTTACACGCAGACTAAACTTAGAAATTAATTAGACAAGATAATATTACCAGGGACAACTACCTACCTGTATCGCATTTAACCACACACACAGCACTTATTATGATATTCCCCAGTTTCTATCACCTATCCCCTCACACTCTAAAACACTAACATTCGAAGATCATTTAAAGCTACAGCAGTAGCAGAATAGGGCTGAGCGGTGTAGGCTGGCACTGCTCCATCGATGCCAGTCTGCTGAGAATCATCTAGTAACGATCCACTATGTCAGTAATCATACCAGCTGGAAGGAAAGTGCTGACAAAAGCTGCCAATTGTGTCTCAATGCCAGGGACAGCCTCCGCCTATTTTAGGGGCGAAGAGAGTTAAACACCTAAAAGCCACATATGACTAATAAATAGATAACACAAAAAAACATACCATACAAAAGAAAAGTCTGCAGCAATGGCTGTTACTCACTCGCTGTACTAGCTACCTATAACTACTAGAGGGGAAGGACTGGTGGAGACCGTTAACCATTATTTCACTGTTGGAAGCAGCTCCAGCCTGAGAGTCACTGAAGACACAAGCAGCAGATTAACTATACACATAGTCACTAGTATAAGAGCCAAACAAGGAAAGTTGAGCACCTGAAAACCACATATAATTAATAAATAGATGATCCAGACAACATTTCCACGCCCAAGAAACAGTCTTCAGCAGTGCTCGTCGTTTACACTACTCTCGCTGCCACAGATACCTGCAACATCAAATCTCAAAAATGTTAGGAACGAAAAAGGGCTTACTAAATCTGCTCTTACCGTTGATACACTGCCTTCCCATTTCCGACGAAGCATCGTTAATCGGCAAATACGATGAAAGGGACGACATTCACCAGGGCGGCATACTACAGCAGCCACTGTCATCACTGGGGACGCCGGGAGCCAGACGATGCGATTGTTCACGTCACACACCATGGATACACAGGCGGAACGGCACGCCGCACTACTCAATATATACTATATATCAATCCATACATATTGATATAGTTACACACAGACAACGCTAGCGGTCGCACGAGTCGCCTCGTCGCATGTGTTTTTCGCTGTACTTGGTGTGCGAACACAGCCTAGTCGAGGCAGTCGTTACGACTGCTGCAGTAGTATTCATGAACGCAGATCGTAGAGCTAAGCTGGATTGCCGTTGCCGAATGCATCAGTATTGAGCTTTTTCCTTTTGTTTTGCTCCTTTTCGCGGTATTAGAGTATATATACATATGTGCCGCGAGTATTTTTTTTGTAATTAAGATTGTGTAGGTATATGTAGTTTGGAACACCCGTCAGTCCGTGAGCAGGTTATAGTCTTCACCTTTCATTAAAATAGTATAAAATTGAACTATATTTTTTTATCAAATACAAGAGTTATGGATAACATTAAAACAAAATTTGTTTTCCATATATCATTTTCATAAATAAAAATGAAAACGATTATTATAATTATGATACAAATTATGAAAATAATGTTTTCAATTTGAAATATAACTGCAATCATGGTATTTATATTCAATATTCCTATGTGCACTTTAATCATACCAATTAGTACTTATGAAATTTATATACATAATAGACTGTTTAAAAAGTTATCTAAATATATTTATATATGTAGAATTAAAATGCAAACCTTCTACAAAAAAGAAGAAATAAATATGTAAAAGTAAATGGACAATTTTTATTTAAATTTTACTGCAGATGCTTTTATGTTTATTTTAATGATAAAAACGATAAATGAAGTATTAACATTTTTGCAATAATGAAAGTATAAGATTCTTCTGAGCACTGCGATCGTGCCTATTATGTAAAAACGAAGTTTTTACACAGGGAGGGTGCGGGCAATGGGCGAAGCTAGGAGCAGGTGTGTGTGTGTGTGGGGGAGGGGGGTGGCGTGTCGAGCGCAGCGAAACACGCAGAGGGGCTCGGTCCTCCTAGTTTTCTTAATATTTTGCAGCTGCGGTGTAGACCTTCACTAAATAAACTCAATATTTATAGAGATCTTCTTAATATATTTCTTAGCAGAATAAATATTGGAATAAAAATAGCAGATTATATTTTAATTAGCTGGTTATAAGTAGCTTGAAAAAATAATAAACAAAAAATGTAAAAAAGTTGACTAACTTAAAGCAAGAAACCAGTGGCTGACAGGTACTTGCTTATGAGAATAGGAAAGTCTGGAATGGTCAAATTGTTGGTTTTTGAGTGTTCTCTTATAAGAGAAAATTATTTTTCATATGTATACATAAGAAGTAATATTGTTCTAATTTAATATATTTTAATTAATTTATTAACTCGGAAGAGTACAATAATAGCTGATTTAGGAGTTTTTTTGTGATAAAATAGATTTTTACAAGGAGATCACTTCATGCAATATTCTGAGACCATATCAGCTACATTACAGGACATATTTTAGGGACTATCCACTTGAGATTAGCTGTGATCGAATCCTTTGAAAGTTCATTCCAATAAATGAGCTCATTTTTGTAAACTGATGTTAAATTTCGATGACATTTTGACGAAGTGCAAAATTATCACAAGACGATTTCACTAAATTTCAAATTCCACAATTAGGTTCATTCTTTTTTTATAATAAATCCCGTATGTAAATTTATTTATTTTTTTTATCTTTATATTAACATGGTTTAAATAATGTTTTTTGATATTTTATAACACATTTAAGTAAATATATTCCTGTCAGAAGCCTATAAAATAAAGGCAAAAAAAAGGAAATCAATTTTTTCGTTATTTTAAAGATATTAAGCCTTATTATCTCAAATTTTTTAATTTTTATTCAAACAATTTTTTTTAGGTTCATATATATAATTGAAAAATTCAATAAAAAATCAGTTTTTGAAAAAATAGAAACCTACACTAAAGGACTCCGCTCACAACGTATGGAACGAAATCATCCAGTGAAATTGAACGAAACTTCCGAAAAAGATAGATTTTGAGGTCCTGAAGAAATCTATCTTCTTCGTTCAATTTGACCGAATGATTTTTTCCCATACATTATGTGCAGGATCTTTAAATATATTATACTCCAGATTAAATTAAATAAATTTTCAAAATTCTAATTGGAGGTTGACCAGCGAAGCGAGTAGGGAGGTATCCCTCCTACTATATATATATGTATATATATATATATATATATATATATATATATATATATCATTGGACGGTATTTTGAGGATTTCATAAAGAATTTGTACAATAGTGGTGACACAAATATAAACATTGTTATAAACAACCAATAAACAAGCGCGTGACTAAAGAAATAATGACCCCAAGGTTATTGACTAACACCACGACGCCTGCGGCGCCCGCTTTTACGGAAAAATATCACGGAATTTCCGAAATCGATGTATTAACACACTATTGTGGAAACCGCTGAAAAATCCTCAAAATGCCTCTCGAGTGCTTTGGACTTTTGAGGAGACTCCTCAAAATGCCTACAAAATCCTCAAAATTCGGTATATATGACCTATATAATCCTCAAAATGCGTCCCAGATGTGAATATATATATATATATATATATATATATATATATATATATATATATATATATATATATATATATATATATATATATATATATATATATATATATATATACATTTCCCGAAAGGGGTTTATAAAGCCCGTTTTTTTATATATAGGGGTTTATCGAGCCCGATTTTGATTATGCAGTCCGGGCTTCATAATATTTCTAAATATAGGGGTTTATGCGGCCCGACCTAGAGTCTATAACCCCAGGGTCCATTATTTCTTTAGTCACTTACCATAGGGAACTCTGGGCTGTAGGTACTAATATACGGTCTTGGGCTACATAAATCCCGATAAGTGTATATATTATATATATATATGGTCAAACCCCAATTAGAATTTTGAAAATCTATTTAATTTAATCTAAAGTATAAAATATCTAAGGATCCCGTACATACATAATGTATGGGAAAACATCATTCGGTCAAATTGAACGAAGTATATATATATATATATATATATATATATATATATATATATATATATATATATATATATATATATATATATATATACACACTAGGGAGGCTTCGCCCCCTGCTCGCTCCGCTCGCCAACCCCCATTATTAAAGATAAATATTAATAATAATGAATGAGGACAATCTTCTATTAGATAATATCATGAAACACTTATTTTTTCATTTAAAATTTCTGTAATGTTTTTTAAAAACATTATTCTTAACATTTATTAATTTTCAAAATACTAATTATATTATATTTAACAAAATAATGCAGAATATATATGTAGTTCATCACGTTAGCTCTGATTTTATTTGTAACTTATTGATTATAAAATCCAGTAATATTTCAATTTTTGGCCGCCATTTTATATTTACAAAATCTGAGTTCAGATTCCTAATCAGCGAATCCGGAAACTCACTATATACAATTTTTAACAAACTCGAGTAAAATTTCAATTTTTGTTAGTCATCTTAGGTCAACCAGTTTGAATTAAAATTTTCAGCAAAATCCAATAATATTTCAATATGTGTCCGACATCTTACATCCGCCATTTTGAATTCTGAAAATCTGAGTTGAGATTCGTAATCTAGAAATCCCCTACATAAAATTATTAGCAAAATCCAGTATTATTTAAATATTTTGCAGCCATTTTCAATTTTTAAAATCTGAGTTCAGATTCGTAATAATCGAATCCAGAAATCCCGTATATACAATTTTCAGCAAAATCCAGTAATATTTCAATATATGACAGCCATTATCGATTGGAAATTTGGAATTCTGAAAATCTGAGTTGAGATTCATTATCATCCAATCTAGAAATCTCGTACATACAATTTTCAGCAAAATCCATCAGTTTGAAAATTTGTCCTCCATCTTCGATCCGCCATTTTGAATTCTGAAAATCTGAGTTCAGATTCGTAATCAGCGAATATATAAACCTCCTATATACAATTTTTAGCAAAAGCCAGTATAATTTAAATATTTTTCCGACATTTTGAATCTTTAAAATCTGAGTTCAGATCCGTCATAATCGAATCCAGAAATCCCGTATACGGAAAGAAGAATTCACAGCTGTAGCCCGTGACGCGCGAAAAAAAAATAGCGTGCCATATATCATCGTCGGATGTCGTGACATATGCGTCTATGACTGTGACTCTGGTCATTTCGATGAACGGTGCTCGCGTGACACGACTGTAGGCCGTCACTATCACTGAGTTCAAGCTTTAACGCGCACCGCGGCAAGCGTGAGTGACACGTCTGACGACTGCGGCAGTCACCCCGTATAGCGTTGCCTAGAGACCATCGTTGACATGCCTGAATGTCGCGCCGTCACACGGTGGCAGAGAAGGTACCCGCTTACTCTGGTATAACTCACGGCCAATAGCTCTGAATGCTTCTTTCCGTGTATATACAATTTTCAGCGAAATTCAGTAATATTTCAATACGTGGTAGACATTTTCGTTCCGCCATTTTGAATTTTCAATATCTGAGTTCAGATTCGTAATCAGCTAATTCGGAAACCCCATACATACAATTTTTTTGCAAAATCCAATATTATTTCAATATTTTACTGCCATTTTGAATTTTTAAAATCTGAGTTCATATTCGTAATCAGCCAATCCAGAAATTCAGTATATTCAATTTTTAGCAAAACAGAAAAGTTAAATTTTTGGCCGCCATCTTGGGTATGCCATTTTGAAGTTTCATAATCTGAATTCTGATTCATCATCATGCGAATCCAGAAATTACCCATATGCAATTGTAAAATTCAGCAATATTTCAATATTTGGCAGCCATTTTGAATTGGCAAAATATGAGTTCAGATTCGTAATCAGCGAATCCAGATGGGTTCCCTATATACAATATTCAACGAAATCCAGTGATATTTGAATATTTGGCCTCCATCTTCGATGCGTCATTTTGAATTCTGGAAATCTGAGTTCGAATTCATAATCAGTGAATCAAAATACCCAACATACAATTGCCAGCAAAATCCAGTAATATTTCAATTTTTGGCAGCCATTTTGTATTTACAAAATCTGATTTCAGATTCCTAATCAGCGAATCTGGAAACCCATAATATACAATTTTTAGCAAAAGCCAGTATAATTTAAATATTTTTCCCCATTTTGAATTTTTAAAATCTTAGTTCAGATCCGTCATAATCGAATTCAGAAATCCCGTATATACAATTTTGAGCAAAATCTAGTAATATTTCAATTTTTGGAAGCCATCTTGGGTCCTCTATTTTGAATTTTCAAAATATGAGTTACGATTCCTAATTGCCGAATCCGGAAACCCACTGTAGACAATTTTTAGCAAACTCGAGTAAAATTTCAATTTTTGTTAGTCATCTTGGGTCCAACAGGCTGAATTTTCAAAACATATGTTCAGATTCATAATCAGCGAAACCAAAAATCCGGTATATACAATTTTCAGCAAAATCCAATAATATTTCAATATTTGACCACCATCTTCGAATCCGCCATTTTGAATTCTGAAAATCTGAGTTCAGATTCGTAATCAGCGAATCCAGAAATCCCTTTTATACAATTTTCAGCAAATTCCAGCAGTTTTTGAATATTTTGCCTCCATCTTCGATAAGCCATTTTGAATTCTGAAAATCTGAGTTGTGATTCGTAAGAAGCGAATCCACATACCCCGTATATACAATTTTCAGCAAATTCCAGTCGTTTTTGAATATTTCGCCTCCATCTTCGTTCAGCCATTTTGAATTCTAAAAATCTGATTTGCTATTCGTAATCAGCGAATCCAGATACCCGTTATATACAATTTTCAGCAAAATCCAGTAATAATTCAATTTTTGGCATCCATCTTGTGTCCTCTATTTTCAATTTTCAAAATCTGAGTTACGATTCCTAATTGGCGAAACCGGAAACTCACTGTAGACAATTTTTAGCAAACTCGAGTAAAATTTCAATTTTTGTTAGTCATCTTGGGTCCACCAGACTGAAGTTTCAAAACATATGTTCATATTCATAATCAGCGAAACCAAAAATCCGGTATATACAATTTTCAGCAAAATCCAATAATATTTCAATATTTGACCACCATCTTCGAATCCGCCATTTTGTATTCTGAAAATCTGAGTTCAGATTCGTAATCAGCGTATCCAGGAATCCCTTTTATACAATTTTCAGCAAATCCAGTAGTATTGGAATATTTCGCCTCCATCTTCGATCAGCCATTTTGAATTCTGAAAATCTGAGTTATGATTCGTAATCAGCGAATCCACATAGCCCTTATATACAATTTCCAGCAAATTCCAGTATGTTTTGAATATTTTGCCTCCATCTTCGATCAGACATTTTAAATTCTGAAAATCTGAGTTGTGATTCGTAATCAGCGAATCCACATACCTCTTTATACAATTTTCAGCAAATTCCAGTAGTTTTTGAATATTTCGCCTCCATCTTCGATCAGCCATTTTGAATTCTGAAAATCTGAGTTGTGATTCGTAATCTGCGAATCCACATATTCCTTATATACAATTTTCAGCAAAATCGAGTAAAATTTCAATTTTTGTTTGCGATCTTGCGTCTACCAGTCTGAATTATCACAATATATGTTCAGATTCCTAAACAGCGAAACCAAAAATCCCATATTAAGGTAATACAAATTTCAGCAAAATCTAATAATTTTTCAATATTTGACCACCATCTTTGAATCCGCCATTTTGAATGTTCTTAATCTGAGTTCAGATATGTAATAAGCGACTCCAAAAACTCCTTATATACAATTTTCAACAAAATACAGTAATATTTCAATATGTGGCCGACATTTTCGATCCGCCATTTTGAATTCTGAAAATCTGAGTTGAGACTCGTAATATTCAAATCCCCTAAATACAATTATTAGCAAAATCCAGTATTATTTAAATATTTTGCCGCCATTTTCAATTTTTAAAATCTAAGTTCAGATTCGTAATAATCGAATCCAAAAATCCCGTATATACAATTATCAGCAAAATTCAGTAATATTTCAATATGCGGCAGACATTTTCGTTCCGCTATTTTGAATTTTCAAAATCTGAGTTCAGATTCCTAATCAGCGAATCTTGATACCCCCTATATACAATTTTCAGCAACATATCTATAAGAGATTAGTTGTAGTCGGGTAGGTGGAGGGGTATGTGGAGGGGGCGGAGGGGAGTGGAGGGGAGTGGAGGGGGGTGGAGGGGCAGACGCCATTCAAAATAACGTAAAATTTGAAAGAATTTAACGGTAAAAAGTGGCGGGGCGGTGGAGGGCGGTGGAGGGAGGTGGGGGGTGGAGGGGTAGGTACCCATTTTTGCCCTTACAACTATATAATATAGGAAGATATATGTATGTATATATATATATATATACGGTGACCCATTTTAATCGCCGCACCCGGATTTCTCGGAACCTAAGCCAGATAGAGAAAAAAGGTTCGACAAAAGTTATAGGGGACAAAGGGGGCCACATAATGGCGCTAACGTATTTGACCTTGAACTTGACCTTTGAGGTTATTTCAAGGTCAAAGTGGTTTTTTCATATGGAAACACCTAGTTTTGACCCCGGATTCGGAAGGAGCCGAAAATTTTACGTTTAAAATCATGTTGAGAAATTTTTTCCAAGGTCATTTCAAGGTAAAATCTAGGTCAAACTCAGAAAAGTCCGTTTAAAATCGTTTTTTTTCCATGAACCACAGGCTAAGCTTGTTCAAATTGATCGTATACTTAATAGAGGAACCCAAAACTTACACATCCTAGTAAACAAAACTCAAACTCGCACATCCTAACCCCATACACTTCATGCCCTCACATGCTGAACTGTTACACCCCGGTCCCACAACTATACCCCACACCCCCCAGTCCCACACATCCCTACCGCACGCATGCTAAGCCTATACACCCCAAACCCACACATCCTGAACCCTGAAAAATTTTTCTCAAGGGCAAAATGATTTTTTAACGGAAACTTTAAGATCGTTGAAGCTTCTGTTATAAATGTATTAACCTTACTTTTTGCGCTACCCAGAGACAACGACGTGGACGTAGTAAGGATTGTTTCCTTTGGGGTGCTTAATTAAAGTGAGTCCCCTTGCCTCTCACTGTTTGGGGTGCTTGATTAAAGTGAGTCCCCTTGCCTCTCACTGTTCGGGGTGCTTGATTATAATGAGTCCCCTTGCCTCTCACTGTTCGAGGTGCTTGATTATAGTGAGTCCCCTCTCCTCTAACTAATGTAAATAAATTTTTATTTAACCTCGAAGCAAGTGTTCGAAATGACGACCATTTGCTTCAAGGCACATAGTCAAACGCCTTTGAAAATGGCGAACTGTGTTCTGCAAAGTTTGTCTCGGAATGGCAGCGTATGCTCGACGAATCCTATCCTGCATATCTGCTCTTGTAGTGGGTTGTTGCTCAAAAATAGCATTTTTCAAATACTCCCATAAACAAAAGTCTGATGGTGAAGTATGGGATGAAGAAGCAAGACATTTCACAGGACCTCCTCAACCAATCCATCTAATACTAAAGTGTTTATTAAAAAATGCTGTTATTATGAGCGTGAAATGTGGTGCTCCACTATCCTGCTAGAACCTGAAAAATAAATTTAAAAGAACCATTGACGGAATCTATTTTCTTCGTAGATGTGTTTTTAATGATTACATTATCAAAATTAGTATTTCTGAAATTCGAACGCTACTAATTCACATTATTTACATAAAACAAAAAAATAAAAGGAAGTTTTAGTTTTATTTGCAATTAAAATAAGAAATAATGCTTTATTGAATTGAATACCTTTAAGGGGGTGTGGTACTCATGCATTCTGTTTTACCGGCAGATCTCGGCAAATTCTATATTATTAAAATAAATATATCGAATTACGTCTTATAAAGAGATAGTTTCCCTGTGCAATGTAATAATCTACCAGCCTGCGCAGTTTTGAGCCCAAATATCAAAGGCACGCTAACAAATTTTGCGAACGAAATTTCGGTTGTTTTTATTCTAAGATTAAAAGAAATCGTATAAACTACAGTATTACATAACCAATTTTCAACAAAATTTAAGCTTTTTTTGAACTTTTGACGGTCCTATTGGGTCCGCTATTTTAAATTTCGAAAGCCTTATAGTAAGATTCTGATTAGCAACCTCAAAAACTCCTGTATACAAATTTTAAGCGAAATCTAAGCTTTCTTCGAACTTTTGACATCCCTTTTGAATTTCGGAAGTCTGATAACAAGATCGTGATCAGCTACATCGTAAGACTCTGCATACCAATTTTCAACAAAATCTAAACTTTTCGAACTTTCAATCGCCATATTGAATCTACCATTTCGAATTTTGAAACTCTGATAGTAAGATTGTGATCAGTGTCGTGAAAACCTTAGTATACAAATTTTAAGCAAAATTTAAGATTCCTTCGAACTTGATACCACCATTTTGAATTTCGAAAGTCTGATAGCAGGAACGTGAACAGCGACCTCGAAAATTCATGTGCTACAATTTTGAGCTAAATCTAAGCTTTTTTCGTACTTTTAACCGCCATACTGGATCAGCCATTTTAAATGTCGAAAGTCTGATAGCAAAATCGTGATCAGCGATATCTCCGAATTCCAATTTTAAGAAAAACAAAACCTTCTTTCGAATTTTTAAACACCGTATTGGATCCGCCATTAAGAATTTTGAATGTCTGATAGCAATATCGTGATCAGCGATCTCGAAAACTCCCGTATACAAACTTTTAGCAAAATCTAAACTACCTTCAAAATTTTGCCGGCTCCTCGCTCGCTGTGTCGTGTGGCTCACGCGGCTCGGGATAGCTCTCTCTCTCTCTGTCTCTCTTTCACACGCATACACTCTACTCGGCGCCTTCACTACACTCGCGGTAACTATAAAAAGCTAGGACGGCGCGGACGAGGTAACTTTTGAGAGACACGCTGGAGAGAAGTTCTCGGCACGATGGCAGACACGAAGATGGCTGCCGTGACTCGCATAAAGCCGTAGCAGCTTCGCGGGTACGCGACGGACATATTACGCGTTGCGAGACCGTTCTAATCCGGTCAGAATGCTCGCGCGCTCGCGCCCCCAGTGAGCATGCCTGCTCGGCGCGGGTAGTTCGAATCTCGAATTACCTAACTTGCGCACGCGTTACAATATATATATATATATATATATATATATATATATATATATATATATATATATATATATATATATATATATATATATATATATATAATGATATATATATAATGACAATACTGTAATTGAAATGAAAATAAAGAGTCATAAAGATTTAACTCAAGAACATTTAAAATTATTGACTGAAGTTTTAAATAGTAATCCTTATGCTAAACAGTATAAATATCTACACGAAATAACTAATACAGAGATACTTTAAAATTATAAATTATATTTTGTTCGTAAGAATAATAATCAAAAACGTAATTATACTAAACCATTAACGTCGGAATGTGCAGCTATAATTATTTCCAAATCAGGAATCCCTCATAATTATGATCTATGCGTTTATCCGAAAAATAGTTCTAATGAAAAAGAATACACATATTTAAGTAAATTATCACATCATGTTGACCCAATGGTATTTCCATTATTTTTTCCTTCAGGAGATTTAGGCTGGAGTATCGGTTATACTAAAAAACCATATGATTCAAAAGAAAAACTTCTAACAATATTACAGCACTATTCTTATAGATTAGCTTACAGACCAAATTCAGAAAATTTCAATCCACTTTTATTTGGAGGGAGACTAACCCAACAATTCTTTTTACATGCCTATATTATGATAGAAAACAATAGAATGAATTATTTTAGGCAGAAACAAAAAAATTACGTTCTGAATGTTATCAAGGTTTAAGGGATCATCTTATAAATGGTGCATTAAATATATCAGAAAATTTTGAAAAAAAGAAAGACTAGGAAATATTTTTGTACTGCCAGCAACTTATATGAGCATATCCACCGAATTTTTAATTTTCGTGTTACTGAGCTAGGTCTTTCATATAAATGAACCTAGTTAACGTTCAAATACATAGAACTATTAAATAAAATTTTCTTGAAATCGCACTTCATTTTTATCAAGATCAACAGTGGCGATCATGACTAAAACATGTCTTGAATGGTCAGAATTAGAGGAGTCTCACGTGTACTTTACCAAGTTTTTTCCACTAAATAGTCTATAAAAAAAATAGCTATCCTCCAAACAGTACCAACATTTTTTTAGACCATCCTGACATTATATTTTTTCAGAAAAAACAACCCCCAAAGGTGTGCCTGTTTTCAAAACTGAAATAAAAATAATTGAAACATCGTACTACAATCTATAAATTTCAAAAAAAATTTTTATTTGTACCGTTTAAAAAAAATAGCAATTCTTTTTTTGTAAATATAAAAAGCGTAAAATATTCTTCTTGGACTAACGAAAAAAATGACGCCTTGCAAATATGTGTGCCTTATTTCTAAAATAATCTACATCATTTGAAAGAAGACTACATCGAAGCGTAACTTGTTTAAAAAAGTGTATTATTGGGTGGCACATCCACAGAAAGCATAATATCATCCTTAGCATAGATGTGAACTATAGATTTGATCATTTATAAAGATATTATCCATATGTTAAAATGTCATTCAACTTTACAGTGCCGAAATTATAAGGTCACGCGAGAACATTTCTCTGAATTTTACGAACATATAGAAAATCGTACGTAAACAAAAAGCGCGTAAAACCTATTATAAAAAATAGCTATTATAAAAAATGAGTAACTCTTTTATTTTCATGTTCTTTTGACGTATATAGAATGAAGAAAAGTGCTTCAGAAGGTGTGCCTTAAAAAAATTTAGAAACTTTTTTTTCATGCCCAAAATTGAAAATTCGGTGGATGTGCTCATATAGGCAGTCCTAGATATATGCAGCAACATTATCAAGATGCAATGGCAATAGTAAGAAATATTGGTCGACCTGATTTATTTATAACTATGACGTGTAATCCTAAGTGAAAAGAATTAAAAAATGTATTAACGACATTTCCTATCGGAACTACTCCCAATGATATACCAAATATTACAGTTAGATTATTTTATACAAAATTTAAGTGTTCACTTAATGATATAGAAAACCATCAAATTTTTGGAAATGCTTTAGCTTATGTGTATACTATTGAATTTCAGAAAAGAGGATTACCGCATGCACATCTTGTAGTAACATTAGATCATAAAAATAAATTAATGACTCCAGAAGCTATTAATAAACACATTTCTGCTGAGATACCTTTTAATAATGATAAAAAATTACAAAAATTAGTTATAAAACATATGTTACATGGACCACATAGTGAAAATTCTCCGTGTTACGATAAATGTAAAGACGTTTGTAAAAAAAAATTTTCCTAAACCTTTTCAATCGTCAACAACATTTAAAAAAAATGGTTATCCTCAATATAAACGAACAAATAATTCTTGTGATAATTACACATATCGACTTAAAAGAAGTAAAAAAATTATTCCAGTAGATAATTCAATGGTAGTTCCTTACAATAAATTTTTATTAGAAAACTATAAATATCATATTAATGTTGAATATTGTGTTTCAATTCAAAGCATCAAATACATTTTCGATTATATACATAAAGGTAGTAATAGAGCTTTTTGTACATTAAAAAAAATGATGACAAATGAAATGGAATATATGATGAAATTACTGAATATATTGATGGACGGTACTTGAGCCTAATGGAAGCAGCATGGCGCACAGTGATGACTATCTACTCAAAAGTGATGAAAATTCGTGCTTTAGCACAATAAGGCTCAAAAGATTTTTATAAAATACGTTTGGAACTCCTGAAGTAATTTCCTACGATAAATCGTTTCCCTCATGGCTGTAGCATTGCTCATTTTTTAGTAATGAATACGTTAAATGCCGTTTTTTGGAGTTTATTTTTTTTCTTTTTGTTTTTAAGTAGGATTAATTTTTTTTTGTTTTATAATAAGTGCCCATTTTGTATAAATATAATTTTTTCCAAAATTCTAGAACTTGTGCAGTTGTTTGAAAAAAATTATATTTATAAAAAATTATATTATTCTTGGAAGATTTATCTTATACAGATTTTGGATTACCTGAACCTGATCCCATCATGAATGATATAAAATACGATAGTAAAATAATTTCAATTAGTAAGGAAATATTCGAGGATATGTTTTGTTACGTGCGAGAGGGTTCTGTTTCTCGTGGTCAGTCCGGGTGATAAGCCCAGAAAGGTGCACAATGAAGTAAATTAGACGGAATAGATATGTTAATTACTGTTGCATTTATTGTACGAATAACTCTTATCGCGAGAGAGAGAGAGAGAGATACTATAATCAGATATCGCGACGCAGTAGTTTGATTGCAGGGATAAACTCAGAGGCTCGGCGAATGTGGTCGTCAGTCATCTCGGCAGGTCGACGTGGTGGCTGGGTTGATGGATCGTGACTTCCTCTCGTGCAGCGTTGATCGTAGCCTCGGTCTCTCTCTTTAGCTAGCCTTTCTCGGGCGGCGTCCTAGCCTCGGTCTCTCTCTTTAGCTAGCCTTTCTAGTGCGGCGTCCTAGCCTCGGTCTCTCTCTCTCTTTAGCTAGCCCCCGTCTCGTGGTGTGCTAACGCTTTTATAGTAAAAATTGGCGTAGCCCCCTCTTTCCTAAATCACGTATAAGTGGGGTTACCGTCGATGAGTCTTCGAACTTCGGCTTAGCGACCGAGTCCCTCTGTCAGCGTTTCTCATCCCCGGGCGAGTCGCCGTGATTATTTCGCGCCTCACCTACATTGCTGACTTGGTGCTATCGCCGCTTCGTTCTTATGCTTCACCTATGTGCACGAAGCTACCACTCGTAACACGTCTGAGGGCCGTGACATCATCCCCCTGGATGATGCAAAAGTATGCCTCGTAGCAGAAAAAAAATCCATGTATCCCCGCGTGGCGTCCTAGGTTGAAGGTATGCTAAGTTGATGTTCTGATGCTAGATTGTTTATTTTGCGTAGGTTGGCCTAAAAAGCGGTTGGGAGCGTTTACAAAAAATTTTCTGGCTAGTGTATGTGTTTTTGCTACAATTTTTTGTGATGTGTTGTGATATGTTTGTGTAGGTGTTCCTCATATTTTACAATTCTACCTATTGGCTATCTCTCTCTCTCTTCGTATTACAAAATTTATAGATTATAATTTATATTTTATTGTTTTATTGAGCTTGTGACGCTCTGGCGACATTAGTTGGTGCGGCGTCGTCTATGTAATGGACTGCGTGCTGCGGAATCTCCGTTGCTTCTCTAGGAGGCGTGGGCCGTCCACGATGGCTAGGGTGTCTAGCCGTGGTACGCTGAAAATGCGCCCTTCTGCTACGCCGAAGTGGTACGACCCCACGGATGCACTGCTTGAAGTTGGTTTTTGGTTAGCTGAAACGTTCTTTCTCTAATTAGTAGTGGGAACCCCCCTTTTGGCCATAGTTTCCTAATTATCATTTCAATAATCGACCTATCTACCTAGAGACAAGTTAAAATAGTAAGGTGTTTAAGGGTTATAAGGTTGGCATTAATTATATTGTTTTTATAATAGTTAGAATAATCCTCTCATGTGTCCTTACATTCGGCTACGCTTAGGTTGCTTTTCTCTGCATTTTATATTAAATTTTCTCGATAAGGGCTGAAATTCTCCCTTTACATACCCTCTAAGTCGCTTCGTGCCGCTAGCGGTGCTTAGGGCGTTCCCTGGCACGTAATTCCAACTTTTCTCTATAAGGGCTGAAATTGTCCCTTTACATGCCCTTTCGGCCATTTCGTACCTCTGGCTGTGCTTAGGGCGTTTCCTGGTACGTAATTCCAACTTTTCTCTATAAGGGCTTAAATTGTCCCTTTATCTGCCCTTTCGGCCATTTTGTACCTCTGGCTGTGCTTAGGGCGTTTCCTAGCACGCAATTCCAACTTTTCTTTATAAGGGCTGAAATTGTCCCTTTCTATAAGAAATTTCTTATCAAGGTTCAATCGATCTTTCTCATACACGGTGTGCCTAGTAGCATTGGTTGGACCTGAGATGCTGCTATCTCTTCTGAAGATATGTAGTGTCCCTGTCTTCAGGTAATGCGGTCGATTTTGAAGTTGTGCAGGCGTGTGTGTCCATGCCATGCAATGACAAAATCGGTGCGAGCACTGAGCGCATGTGTGCATATACTCCAATGCTGGAGTACGGCGTGCGCATGTGTGGGTGTACTCCGATAGGCAAAATCGGTGTGAGCGCTGCGCGCATATCTGCCCCGTGCCAATGCTAGAGCACGGCGTGCGCATGTGTGGGTGTACTCCGATAAGCAAAATCGGTGTGAGCGCTATGCTTGCGTGTGTGCAAGCTACCTGATCTACGCTGATGGATTATGGTATTACTTTTGTTCTATTTTTACACTTTATTGATTATATTATTTAAAAAAAAATGCAATATTAATTAATATTATTCTATTCCCTGGTACTATTCCTTTTAAGTAATAGATAGTTTACTAAACCTTCTAGTTATTATCTAAGTATTTCGATTTTTCAATGATAATTTCCAATAATTGTATTATATCCTGTATTTAATATTATTAATTAATATTATTTATTTAAATAATATTATAGGTCTAGCATAATTTTTTTTTCTTATGAAATGTTCTTATTTGAATTGAATTTTTTTTTTTATATAAGTATTTATATTCTTTTCTTTCGATAATATATGATTGGACAATGTTATAGATAATTGATACGCCATGCGTATAAAAATTGAAATCGCAAAATTATAATTTCCGAACATTATTCCATTAATTGGTATTTATGTTGAGTAACTTATTTCTCATTTTTTTTATAACTTGCAGTTATTTTTAATAACAATAACTGCCTAACTAGGACTATATCTACTCAATGTGAATTACAATTTCCAAATAATTTAATTCAATTTGTTTTTTTTTTTCTTTTAACAGACTATTGCTAAGTAAGGTTGTCAAAAATATTCTTATGATATGCAAAATAAATCGCTGAGTGTATCGTGTATTGTTTATTGTGCTTGGTGAATGGAGCATGCGTGTAAGAGCCACACTCTAATAATTGCTATGTCGATTTACACTAGTGCCTGTTGTATAGACCAGGTCTTTGTCCATAATTAGGATCGAGATTATAGGTTTTTTTTTTGCAACTATGATTTTCCACTCGAATAAAATAAATTCGGTGTTAGACTGACCGGACCTTTCCAACAACAACTCAAGAATGACAACTAGACTTCCTTTCACCGGGCCGACGCCGCGGCTCCACTCCGTGAACATTTTGTTCCCTCCACGTCCAATTATTCGCAGTAGTTAGCTATACTCTAATACTGGATTATAACAATCGGTCCGTCAGAGCTGACCTTTGAAAGGTCAGGGAGATTGCGCGCACGGGGACCAATGGTGAGAAGTACATTTGGCAGCCGTAACTGGAAAAGGCCGGATCCTGTAAAGCGTGCTTCGACATAGCTGTCCTGACACAATAAGCTTTACTTTACAAACATCATAAGTTATGATGATCATTAGTTTATTCGTCTTTTTTTCTGAAAATTGCTATTCATCATTAAGTAATAAAAATATTTTGTCCTGCGCTATCTTTTGTAAATTCATGAATATGGAAATTATATTTTTGCGTTGAAATATTAAGAACAGTAATGTTTGATTCGACAATTTCTGATTCATAATACTAATTTTTATTTATTTGTATAATTATCTTGACTTTAAGTTTATATATTCTACTTAATTCATTCCCGTATCATTTTACATAAATATATATATTATTTAACTTGGGTACACTACATGGTGTACTCATTAATAGTCTAGCAGAAAAACTTCGATGTTATTTGGCACGGCGTCTGAGGGGCCGTGAGAAAAAAATTTACCTATACCCGTGCGGCGTCTGAGGGGCCGCAAAAATTTTTTAAACGTACCTCCTTTCAATTTATTAAAAACATTAGATAGCCATTTGATTATTATTTTTTTTTTCTATTTAACCATATGCATATATTTACAATCTTTTTTGTCATATCGAGACTTTTTTACTAAATATGCCCTTCTTTATCTTGAAAAATCGGAATATTTAGACGATAATCGTAAGGAAGTTTTAACTTGTATTCGTTGCGCATTAAGGTGATGTAAAATACCGACATAATTTCCAAACATGGATATCTCATGAAAATACCAATAGAATCGTCCAAAAAAAATCTGAGTATAGTATTAACATATACGGAGCGCCTGACGTTCGTGTTTTTCCAAAAAAATGATAAGAATTTATTTAATTAAATAAAAACCGTATTATCGGTAAGTAGGAATCTGCAATTAAGCTACATTTCAAACATGGATATCTCATGAAAATACCAATAGAATCACCCCAAAAAAAATCTGAATATAGTGTTTATGTGTACGGAGCGCTTGACGTTCGTCTTTTTCCAAATAAACGTTTAAATGTTGATTTAAAAAATATTGAAATTCACGGTTTCACATGGCCTTAACTTCACGTTTTGAACCTTTGAATTTGACGTTAATTGATCTGCTCTTCGATCTCTTAATTTTTTTATACAGTCTCTTTTAATAGCGTATATCGTATATAATTGTTTAACAGCTTGATGATCTTTTATTGATTCGTGTATGTGTTCGCTGTTTTCAATATTCAAGTCTTCTTCTATGTTGGGATCCCATAATTTCAATTCTTTCAAAGTTTCATTCTTTTCCTTCTTTGAAAAGGATGACACTGTATTGGCACACTTTAATTTACTGTTGTCATAGCAACTATTTCCTTGCACATCAAAAATGTCGCCCATTTTAGGCGTAATTATGCAAGGTTCAAATATAACGATGGGTGGTTCCATAACCACCGGCTTATCACATGTAATATAGCAAAGATTATTGCTCTCTTCATGTCTAACTACGGAATTATTAATTATCGTTTCCTGGCTCAATGGCGGTCTTGAAATGAAATTAGCAGTATCTTTTATCAACTCAATGTGTGCGTAATTAAATGTTTCTTCATTAGAAGGGATCCAACCTTGTTCTCTCTTATCAGAAGATTCGTCTGGAGTAACACCATTTATGATTGTTACTAAATGTTTAGCATCAGCCATAATATTTTCATTGATATAACTATGTTTTGTTTTTAACGAATTTTCGGTAGCTTCCATGTTGACTGTGAATTTTATTTTTGCCTTTTCCTTAATAGAGTTTCGAAACGCTTGACGTAACTTATTTAGCTCTGAGTCATCTTCCAGGTCTGAGCTGCCTGCATCGGTTGCTACCGCGTGGGTTAGTGATCCCCCTTCATTAACTATGCATGTTGGATCGTTGATAAGACCTTTACTCCCTTGGGTGGCTACTTCATCTACTTCGTTGATTCCGCTTCCCGGATACGTAGTCATTCTGTCGCCGCTTACAACGGTTGCTATTTCTTTTATAACTGTAGTTGGCTGTGGGTGTGGAGGGCTCGCCCTCTAACTCGTCATTGGTGCTGCCTGTTCTTTGGCTTCTATAGACGCCCTTAGTATATCCTGGATACGAGTTTGTTCTTGCTTTGGTAGATGATATTTACTAGCCGACACTTTTGTAAATCTGACGTTCGTCAATATGCATCGAAAATCAATGAGTTCATGATAGTCTAATACATATGAGGCGTTTCATGTCAGCTCTTCAGGTGCGGCGCGCGAGCGCGAAATCATGCTGTTTTCAGCTTGTGTTTGAAGGGCTAAGATGTATCTAAAAAAAATAATCCCCAAGTGATTTCGACGTATTTTTTCCTCAGCTTTCCGATGGTGCTATTAGTTTCTCAAAATTTTTCAATTCTAAGTATTTCTTGAATAATATCTCGAAAAAATTAAAACCCCCTATGTAGAAAAAAGCTATATCCATGTAAAATTTCCTCCTCTTTCGATCTAGCAGGTCAAAAAAAATATTAAAAATATAGTTTTAGAGATATAACACATTTATGTTTTTTTGAGGTTAGAATTGAAAAATTTTGGGAAACTAATAGCACCATCGGAAAGCTGAGGAAAAAATACATCGAAATCACTTGGGGATTATTTTTTTTAGATACATCTTAGCCCTTCAAACACAAGCTGAAAACAGCATGATTTCGCGCTCGCGCGCCGCGCCTGGAGAGCTGACGTGAAACGCCTCATATACCTGCTCGTTAGTTTCTGATTGAGTGAGCCAATGGATTCGTATTAGGCCCCCGGGGCGAGATATCTTTCTTGTTGCTCTGCATAAGAAAAATCCGTCGTCGGTGTTTCGAACTGCCAAAAACTCATCTTTATCGTATATGATATCCGGTTTTACTTTTTCTCTGCTTTCGGAGATTATCCGTGCTCGGTCGCTACTCGATTTTCTTTGTTGCACGTGTAGTTCCCCGAGCTCGTCAGTAAATCCACCGGATCCGATGGCTTCATTAAGGTTCGTCCCGCTTTCTGTGGTAGGACCCGTTGGGGTCTCGCCAAATAGTGGTTTTTGTCTTAGTGTATGCCGGCGTACTGGGTCTATTTCGGATTGGACAATTGCCGTATTCCCCATGGGTGTACTTACGGCTTGGATCCCCCTTCTCATATTGATCTCTTTTCGTATGTAGGGTAGTTTTCTATTTGTTTCCGTCTGGATCAACAGTGGTTCGTCCATGGGTTCACAGCTCTCTCTGAATTTTTCGCATACAGGAAATTTCCGTCCTGCCTTTTTGTCGGCTTTCTTCGTATACTTTTGCCGTCCGGTATGCTCTTTGAGTCGATTAGCATCTATATCGGAGTCTTTGGGGCCGTCCGAGTCAATTGATGTGTCCAGGTTGGGTATCTTCCTCTCCCTAGGATTTCCCGAGCTCTCCGCGCCTGAAGACTCCAGGTCTTCACTGGCTGCTCTATTCCGACTACGGTTTCTTTTAGCGCCGCCTCTTGTCATATAGAGTGCTCTAACGGGCGGATCGTACTCGTTGTAGTTGTCCTCCTTCTCCTGTTTTTCCGCTAACTCGTATAGTTCTACTCTAGGCCGATCAGGGTTATCTTCGCCGACGCGTATTATTGGATTGCGTGATAGTGCGTCCGCGTTGCAATTGCGCGGTCCTGGACGATAAATTATCTCAAAGTCATACCCACATAATTCCGCTTTCAGCCTATTGAAGCGTAGATCGGGCTTTTTTGTTTTGTGGAAGTGTTTAAGGGATTCGTGGTCGGTAATCACGGTGAATTTTCGACCGTACAGGAAGGGCCGAAATTGATCTTTTGCGAAGACGATCGCAAGGAGCTCTCTGTCGTACGTCGAGTACCTTAGTTCGGCCCCTCTCAAACACCTGGATCCGTATATGCAAGCATGGTCCTTTCCAATCTCTCCTTGGCCCAATATTGCTTCAAGGGCAAAATTGCTGGCGTCAGTAGTGACTATGAACTCCTTGGTCATGTCGGGGGCCATTAGCGCTGGCTCGCTGCATAGTGCTTCACGGAGCTTGTCGAACGCTTGTTGCTGTTCTTCGCCCCAGACAAACTCTTGCTTACTTTTCTCATCCCGTTCCCTTAGTATCTTCGAGAGTGGCCATGCAATTTTTGCAAAGTCTTTCACAAATCGGCGATAGTATCCGGCTAACCCTAGAAACTGTTTTATTTTCTTTTTGCTAATAGAGATGGGGAAATTGCGAACCGCTTCAATTTTCTTCGGGCCGGGTCTGATTTTGGCGATGTGTCCCAAAAAACTAGCCGCCTTTTGTAAAAATTGACATTTGCTTGGTTCGATGGTTAAATTTGCTTCGTCTAATGTTTTCATCAAGCGCCTAAACCTTTTCCTGTGTTCCTCTAAGTCTGCCGCAAAAACAATAATGTCATCCAGATAGACGTATAACTCGACGCCCTGCAACCCACTTACTACCAGGTCCATTAGCGCCTGAAAGGTGGCGGGAGCATTTCGTAGCCCCATGCCCATCTGGGTACACTCATAATGCCCATATGGTCCTGCGAAGGCCGTCTTGTGAGCATCCTCGGGGTCCATTGGGATCTAGTAAAATCTCGTTGTTAGGTACTTAGCCGAGGCTACCGATTCTATTATATCCGTTGTCAATGGGAGCGGGTAACCGGCAGACTTGAGTCACGGCGTGCCTTCTACAGACCAAGCAGAGCTGCACCCTCTTGGGTCCTTCCGTTTGGTAGGGTTCGGGTCCGATCGGGGCGGCCCCATGCCCCAGTCTCTTGGCTAGGCGCTTCTCTCGGCGTCGCGCCTCCTCACAGCGGATGCGCGCCTCTAGGAGTATCTGATCTTCACCCCGGCGCTGGGCACAGGCCCTCTGTAGGTTCTGCTCCATCCTGACGCGGGCTGCCTTCTCTTCTTCTCGCTGCCGTTGTCGGGCCTCCCAGCGCTTGGCCAACCCCTGTATAACGGAATTCCGCCGCCTTGTCGGCCACCATCTTTTGCCAATTGGCTGCCTCCGGCGGGTGGTCGGGATGGGCAGCAATCCAGCTCTCGGAAGCCCGGAACACCGCCTCCCTGGACCGCCGGATCTCCTGGACCGCGGCCGGGATCCGCTTTAACGCCACCTGCATCTCCACCCAGGTGAACTCAGGAGTCGGAGGGACGTCCTTTGTTTTGGTGGCGCTTTCACGGGTCGGGCGCGAGAAACCGGTAGGGATCGGTGTGGCGGGAGACTTGCCAAGGGTCTCCTGGGTTGAGAACTGGGGAATGCTTGGACTAGTGCGGGCGGCCTTCTAGCCCTCATGCCAGTCCTCCAGGATAGGAGGTTCCGCCAAATCGGCCAGCGGCTCGCGCTCCCTCTCAGCGCGGCCCTCCCTCAGTACGTGCAGCGCCGCCTGGGCGGTGCTCTCAACGGCCGTGTCGAGATCTAGGCTGATCAGGGCAGTCTCAGGTTAACTATGGTCGGCTGAGAGCTGGGGTGATCGCGCCTCGCGGCCCATCGATGGCCGCGACAGCGCGCAGATTCATCCGGGTTTTCGGGGACGGCCGCGTCCTTGTCACGGTTCGGGGGCGATGGAGGGCCCAATCCAAGCGGGATCAGGATGTTCTGCGACCTCGACTCGGGCTCCCGGCGGCCTTCCGCGTCCCCGGCTCGATTGGGTCGAAGCGGGTGGCGCCGCAGTTATCCGCTCGAGTGGGTTCACGACCTCTGCTCGAGCTCCTGGGGACCTCCCGTGTCCTCTAAGTCGTGGATCATTTAGAGGGGCGACTGCTGGCTGATCGCTCGTATACACAGCCTCCGAGTCGTCCCCTCTACCGGCTCCTCAGGCTCCGGGGATGCGGTGTAGTATAAAAAAAATAAAAATAAAAAAATAAAAATAATAAAAAAATAAAAAAGTGTCGATATGTACTATTAAAGTAAATGTTATTTAGGAATTTTAAAAGGTTTTGATGATAATATTACAATCAATTATTTTATTGATTTTGCACACATAATTTAAGAAAAAAATCATACGAAGTATTTTATTCATATTTTATACATAATTTAAAAATTAGTACTTTTTAATCTTCATAAATGAATTTAATTATAATCATGTCTGTAACGGCCGGCGCGCGTGCGGGCGCACGTATGTGTGTATCGGTATGCGCTAAGGAGACCTGAGTCGAGTCTCGGCACACCGCGACGGCACCGAAGAGGTAAACATCTCTCAACCTTGCGCAAAGGGCAAGGCCGAGAGATGCTTGCGCGTGCCGACGAAGGAACAGGCAGGCAGTATCGTTTCGGCCATTGTCGCAAGTGATAGTCTGCCTGGAGTCGCGCTTCACCTCGAGTAGTGCCGAGAGAGTGAGAGAGAGAGAGAGAGAGAGAGAGAGAGAGATTAGATTAGATTAGATTATATAGTTTTATTATCTGTACATTATGTTGTACAAGTTAAATAAAGAATTATAATATACATATATATATAAGTTTACAAGTTTTAAGTTAACGCAAGCAAAAATACAGAGTACATAGAGCAAAAATTTATAATATATAAATAAGTTACGCAAGGCAAAATATAGTTTTAAAGGAGCTAAGTATAAAGTTAAAGAAGCATAATCAGTGTGAGAGAAGCTAAATACAGTTAATTGCTCAGACAGAATATAATTGTATTATACGGATTCAAGGAGATGATGATGAAGTAGTGATTTGAAGTGAGGGATGGAGGTGATATCGCGAAGGTGAGATGGTAAAGAGTTCCACAGATATGCCGAGCTGATGTGAAATGACCTTTTCAGTGTCTCTGTTTGACAGCTTGAGATGTCTAAGGCTGCCGCATTACCCCTAATTGGACGAGTAGTGAAACGGAAGTTGAAAAATGCTAGCAGATATGATGGAGTAGCAGTGTTGAATAGCCTGCACAGTAGGTTTGCTGCAAAATATTTTCTACGTCCAGATGTGGTTAGCCAGCCCAGTTCGCGTCTGTAGGGTGTGATGTGCTCACTTCTTCGCACACCATAGATGTATCTAATCCCAGTGTTGACAAGCTTTTGGAGTTTATCATCTAGATCCAATGTCAGGTCACAGTAAGCAAGACAACAGTAGTCTATGATTGGAAAGAGGAGCATTAATATTAAGTGCTTACGTAGCCTGAGATTTGTGCTTTTTCTAAAGAAGTATAGCCTATACATGAGGGAACGCACACGTCGGCTCGTCTGTGCTATGTGGTCTTTCCAAGAGAGCTTGGAGTCCAATATCACTCCCAGGATCCGTAGCGACGATTCGAAGACGATACGGTCACCACCTATATCAAGGTAGTTTCGGGCCAATGCCGATAGTCTGTTTATATAGTATGGCGAGCCAATAACCATTGCTTTTGTTTTTCCAACGTTTAGTCTAAGGTGGTTTTGAGTGGCCCAGCACATGATTCGGATGGCGTTTGCACTCATTATAGCGGAAACGCGATCAAGCTCGCCTAGAGGGCAGCGAATATAAACTTGGAGATCGTCCGCGTACATGAGGTGAGAGATATCGTGATCCAGGCACAAAGATATATCGTTGACATAAATTGAGAAAAGTAAGGGACCTAGCACAGAGCCCTGCGGGACTCCTGTATTGAGTTTTAGGTAGGTGGAGCAGTTTCCAATGCCATCAATAACCGCCTGCTCTCTACCTGTTAAGTAGGATGCTGACCAACGGATGGCAAGTCTGGAGAGACCGTAGTCAAGCAACTTTTTAAGGAGTCTTACATGACAGACTGAATCGAAAGCCTTACTAAAATCGAAAAGAAGTAGTAAGGTTACATGTTGTTTTTCGATTCCAAGTCTGATGTCATCAGTCAGCTTAAGCAGGCATGACTGTGTGCTATGTCCCGAGCGAAAGCCAGTCTGGAGCGGATCTAGGTATAATCGTGCTTCTAGGTAAGCAGGTAATTGCCGTTGTACTAGCCATTCGAGGGCTTTAGACAAAAAGCATAAGAGTGATATAGGGCGAAAATCACTTAGGCACGAAGGAGAGCTTACCTTACTCAAAGCAATCACGATAGATTTCTTCCAATCACATGGGAAGAGTGCTTCTCGCAGAGATCGATTGAAAATCCTGCAGATGATAGGCGCTAAGAAAGGAAGAGCAAGTTTTATTACATGTTGTGGAATACCATCTGGCCCTCTGGCCTGGGTTTTAAAATGTGCTACTGCGGCTACAACATCAGAAACTTGAATCTCATCAAATGAAAATTGTTCATTATGAGTAGAGGTGGCCAAAGAGTCCAAGAAGTCTGCGACAGGTGGAGTGTCATGATCGAATGAGACACCCCTAAAATGAGCATTGAGCTCAGTGGTAGTGAAAGGCTGGGCGGACGACTTCTTTTTGGAGCTAGAGATGCCAAGATGTTCGAGCTCACGCCATATATCCTTGGGGTCTGTAAGCGAGGAGAGCCGAGCGTGATGTTAGTTTAGTCTCGCCTCTTCAATGATACGATGAGCTACATCGCGTGCCTGTCTGTAAGCTAAGAGGTCCAGTGGTAGTCTAGTCCTACGAAAACGTTTGTAAAGGCGATCGCGCTCTTGAATCATAGAGTGATGTTCGGTGTTAAACCATGGATGGCGTTTTTTACGTGGTGAAATGGTTTTTATAGGAGCTAGACTCTCGATTGCCCCTTTGATGTGCGTTTGAAGGACAGAGACACACTCTTCAAGTGGGGCTGACTCGACCGCAGTCCAGTCCAAACCTTTCAGATATTCTATAAGTGTAGTTGCACAGATGGCCTCGTAATCACGATAAGAGAACGAGGGTTGAGGAGGATTAGGCATGTGCAGACCTAAAGTGGCAGTGAGCAAGTCGTGACCATCTGCAAAGGGTGACTCAGATTTTCAGAAATCAACGACTTTGTCCTGGTTGTCCACAAGACAGAGGTCGAGCCAGGTATCGGAGGTATCCCTATGTGCGTGAGCGGGGTGGACATGTAGGGATGAGATGACTGGCGTTGAGAGAGCGATGAGGATGTGATGAGCCTATGCTAAAAAAGATTTTAGTTCCTCAGCAGTAGAAATGATTGTCGCGTGGTCTTCTTTCTTCTTCTTTAAGTAAATTTTGCCATTGCGCACGTAGCTGTCGAAACCTCTCTTTTTAGCTTCTGCGCGAGCAGATATACGAAGGCGGTAGAGTTCAGTAGGAAGAAGCTCGTTTATATTAATCAGAGAGTGAGGCAGCGGAGGATTGGCATTAGCATGTACCAACAAATCGGTGCTGAGTTGAGACGTATGCATTTTTCCAATTTTTATTTTTGCGCTTAAGAGCGACTGAGCTAGTGCACGTGACGATAAAGTAACGATGAGTGGTGTGACCCTTGATCCAGCATCACCATTGGTTGACTGAGATAAAGTAGTTGGTGGTTCTTCTGCATGAGTAGCGAGTGAGGACTGCTTCAGTGACTCCGAGGATGGTTTCAGGCGCATTTTCCGCACATGTAGTATATCGCGGTCATGAAGCTCACCGTCAAGGAACTTCAGAGCAGCGTAAACAGCGCCTTTCAAGGATGTTGTATCGGGGATAGAGAGTCCAGTGATCACCAGCTCGCTGGAGAGGTTTCGTTGCGTATTACTGAGATGTTGAAGGTCATGCTCGAGTTTTTCCAGTCGTCTGACAATAGGTTCATTTGGAGCAGTGGCAGTATTTGATGTGCAGAGGTCATCGAACAGGCGACAAAGATTACCTTGTTCAGTCTGCACTTGAGATATGGCCTCTTCAGCAGCAGAAAGACGAGTCGCGAGGTGGGGCAGATCATCTAGAAGTGATAGTTTTTCTTCCATGTTGGTCATTCATGTAGAAACTTCCTCCAGCCGCGTGTTCAGAGTAGTTTGCACTTTCTCAAAACGTACGTCAAGAGAAGAGCTTAGAGTGCTCAATCTTGCGTTAAGAGTATCTAGTGTGGTTAATTTATCGAGTATCTGCTGTAGAGGGTCATTTGGTTGTGGCGGTAGGTTCAAAGAAGAAGTGGAAAGAGATGGTAATATTAAAATTGCAGCAGAACTACTATTAGCATTGCTTTCATTAAGTGAATCACTCCTCTGTCTGGTTGTATTTGCTGCAGTGATACAACTTCGACAGCACTTGATGAGTTTGTTGCTCTTATTACGGACTTGTTTAAGCAAAGTACAGGATGGATGATAATTATTTTTACAATGATCACATGTGACATATTTAGTTTTAATTGATTTACTGCAATTATAACATGTGATATCCATCTTAGAGATTAAGAAGCTAGTAGGAACCCTAAAAGCGTAAATGAGATGAAAATGAGGTGAAAAGGCGTAAATGAGATGAAAATGAAGAAAAGAACGGCTCTAAAATGTGTTAAAATGAGTTAAAAAGTCTTATTATCTATGATACTGAGAGTAAGTAGTGCGCACGTTAACTAAGTCAGACAGGTCGGCAAGTAGAGACCTTTTACACCCGTTTACAAGTAGTTCGAAGAGAAAACGGTCAGCCATACAAAATATAAAACGCAATTTACAAAATTCACAACGGAACAAACTAATCAGACTAGATATAAATCGAGGTTGACTAGGTGAAAATAAATGAATATAAATTCTGATAATAAATTAGGTTAATTAGATGAGTAATACTGATTGCAACTTAAGCTACTTGTATGCCAAAAAATTTATGTTTAGAATAATTAAATACTGAAATTAGGCTGAATTAATAATATTGAGTGAATGCGGAGCGATTAAAAAGCTACTAAAAAAAAAAAATTTATAAAGATATAAATAAACAAATAAATAATATAGCAACTAAAACTAATTGTATGCAAAGTGAAAGTCCCTGACTCATTCAGACTAGATATAAATTGAGGTTGACTAGGTGAAAGTAAATAAATAAATATAAATTTAAATTCTGATAATAATTAGATAAGAATGCGGAGTGATATAAATAAACAAATAAATAATATAGCAACTAAGCTAATTGTATGCAAAGTGACAGATCCTGACTCATTCAGACTAGATATAAATCGAGGTTGACTAGGTAAAAATAAATAAATAAATATAAATTTAAATTCTGATAATAATTAGATAAATAATACTGGTTGCAACTTAAACTACTTGTATGCCAAAATATTTATTGTTTAGAGTAATTAAATACTGAAATTAGGCTGGATTAGTAATATTAAGTGAATGCGGAGCGATATAAATAAACAAATAAATAATATAGCAACTAAGCTAATTGTATGCAAAGTGACAGACCCTGACTCATTCAGTTGGTGATTTTACGTACGTAATACATCGCGTCTATTACCATAAGATGGAAGCGTAAACATACTTCGCTTGATGTGCTTAGTGCGGCTCAACTGCTGATGAGATAGTATGTTCCCGTATGCGGCAGGCAGTTAATAACGGTAATGATGACAGTCAGATTCGGTGTGCGGCAGGCTTTTAGGTGACGGTATAGGGGACTGTCAGCACTACACTTGGCAGACGTTGTTGATTATGTTGGCAACGGAAAAATTCAACAAGCAGACGTCTGTAAAAGCCGGTATGAGATGCACTGTAGCATTAGCTGCACGTGCACTGCAGCCACTGGTACCAAAAAAGTTGAAGGGACCAAGAATAGTGCAGAGCAAGAAGATTGTGCAGACCATCCGATGGTTGAAAAGATGTTGGCGAGATATCATGTCTTCAGTTTGAGGTTATGTTGGCAACTTCAACAGGAAACTTGCTCCAGGCTCATAGAAATGCATCGAAAATCATGCAGATCTTAGGCACAAGCTTGAGAGCCACCGGAGCCAGTTTCCTAGAACGAAAAAACACTCCTCAGAGTGAAGTGTGCGTTAAATATGGTGTAAGATAGCAGGAGCGAGTAGAATGATGACTGCTTGTATTTACCACCAAGAGAGAGGAAGAGAGAGAGAGAGAGAGAGAGAGAGAGAGAGAGAGAGGGAGAGAGAGAGAGAGAGAAGCGTCACGGGTGCAGGGCGAGAGTGCGCCGATAAAGTGCACGCGAGGCGCAGGAGCGCAGACCCGAGCGACGAGGGAGAGAGAAAGAGAGAGAGAGAGAGAAGCGTCAGGAGGAGGTAGAGAAGAAGAGCGAGAGAGAAGGTAGCGGTGAGCCACGCGGTAGCCGAGAGACGGAGAGAGAGAGAGATGGCGCGCGACGGGCTTCACGCGGCCACGACCCAGCTGCACTACCAGCCGGCGCGAGGTAAGTCCTGGCCAGGCGCTAGCCCCCCCCCCCGCGGACGACGTACGTCCGGGGAGCGAGACCCGCGCGAGCGCCGACCGCGCACGGCGATCAGCCTACGTCGACCGGAGTCGTCTCTCCGGGTACGTGTGTGCGACCGCGCGCACACGTACATAGCGTGCGCGGGCGCACCACCTGTATCGACGCGTATAGATCATACGCGCCGCGTGTATTACAGTTCTTCTGCCCGAGGGGCAATAAAGGTAAAGTCCTTGTTTTAAGAACGCGTACGCGAGTGATTTGATACCCCGATCCCGATCCCTTTTTCTAGTCGGTGGCGCGGCGGTATAGAATACCACCGGCCTCTGCGGGCGCGAGTACGCGGTACTCGCGCAATTCTGAGCAGCCGAGGAAGCACGCGCGAGAGAGAGAAAGCGCGACAGTGAAGCCGCGCGTTGTAACGCCGGCAGGTACGTCTGCCGACGAAGGCAGCCGACGGCGAGCGACGGCGCGCAGGCAAGGACGAGGAGATATCGCCGAGGGTTGGCACGAGCAAGTGCTCGCGCCCCATTTCTTTGCTGCGCCGTTCATCGGCAATTCCGCGTAGAGGAAGCGAATAACCGCGCAACACCTGCCCCGTTACATGTCATAAATTGTTGCAAAATTATAAATTTTGTTATTAAAAATTAATTGAAGGAATAAGCAAATTAAGTTTGAGGAAGCCACGGGTCAAGGAATTGACAGCGATTTTTTTATTTTCGTGAAAATATTAAAAATACTTTATGCACTTGTAAATCAAAATTTTTTAAATCTTAAAAATTAAACAAAAATCAGTTTAAACTATTTGTGCTCTACAACGTCAAATATATCTCCAAAAAATATAACACCGTATGAAACTGCATACTTTCTAATATGTTTATTAAAAATAAAGCAAAATATAATTTAAAAAACTGTTACAATTTTATTAAAACCTACAGGCAGATACGAAATTCTTAATGCATTAGATCTGATAAATAAATAGACATTTACCTACAGTTTGGTAGTGCTGCTGAAATTTTTTTTAAAATGAATTGATCCAATATTACAGCCACAATATTTTAGAAATAACAACTTCCACAAAACGACACTGCTCAATAATAGTAAACGGTTTATAAAGGATACTAAATAATAAAATTCATTTATTTTGTAAGTATACGCAGGAGTGAATGATTTACGAATATCTGCACTGGACGACTGGAACACTGCCAATTTATAAATACAATGTTTGCCAGCAATTCATTAAACTACGAGATAAATTATCAATCTATAAATATCCGCCTCAGATTAATATAAAAAGAATATATTATTCTCTTATTCACAATCAGCGATTACTCTTATTTACTGTATGAATATCACTCATACATCCACATACACACACGGACACCCACACATTTAGGTTTTTTTTAATTCTTTATTTATCAGATATCAAAACGGTACGATTGCCTTTGACGAAGTTTTTATAATAATACATAAAATATAATAAAGGGAAGTAAAAACATACATAGTTTTTCAATTAAAAAAATATCTATCCAGTTGATTTGACAAATTTTACCATCAGATAACTACACAAAAATACAGGTGCCGGTGCGCAAACACTTACATTTTCTACAAGTCGTATTTAAAATAAGATTAATCTTCCCTTAAATTGGACGTAGTCAACCCTTAAATTAAACATACTGTAATTGTAACTAAAAAAATTATATATACTTATATTTATCTGGAAGGCAAGTATCTGGGACGGATCCATACACGTAACGCATGCTTCTGGGATTTTCGCATCTTTCTGGGACGTCTCAGAAAAGTTCTATCCGTAACGCAAGCTTCCAGGCTCACTAAAGCTAACTGTCACACAATATGAATTTGATTTCTTTAGTAGTTTTTCCGTAATTTTCTTCCACAAAAGCGGGCGCCGCAGGCCCCCTGCGAAAGTCCATAACCTGAGGGTCATTATTTCTTTAGTCAGGCTCATTCTACAATGTTTGTAATGTTTTCTCAATATATGGCACAGCTTCCATTGTAGGTAGACCCTAAGAAAATCACTGAAAATCCCAGAAGATTGCGTTATGGATGATTATATATATATATATATATATATATATATATATATATATATATATATTGTAACGGGCGCCGATATAAGGCAGGGATACAGCGTGGCGAGATACGCGCCTTCGCACGTATCGTGAGTAATAGAGCGCCCCGCGAAGAAGGCAAACGCAGAAGAAGCAGCGGTGCTGCCGCGAAAGGGACGCCGCGGCCATTGTGGTTCTCCGCGTGTCTCAAGCGTGAGGAGATGTGTGCGTCCGCGCGCAAATGAGAGAAAAAAACGCGTGTGCTGTCCCTGCCTCCACCACTGCAGCTGCTGCGATCCCCGCGCCGCCACGGTTTGAGAGAAGAGAGAGTGGGTGTACCGAGGGGTAGAGGGGAGAGAGGGGTCCGCTTGCACACTCCACTGGCACTGCAGGGGCAGCGAGAGGAGAGAAACGGAGAGAGAGAGAGAGAGATCACGCCACACCGCCGCGAGAGCAAGAGAGAGAGACAGCGAACGAGACCGAGTACACGAGATGGCTAGCCAGCCCCACGTAAGTGCACTTGCTTAGTAATAGCGTATTTGTAACGAGTGAGCGGGGGAGCGGCCCCGCTACTGCTTATGCCGCTGCTTACGCAGCGGCCACACATGCGCAAATCCTAACTTCTGCGAAGGAGGTTAGGTCGGTGGAAATTTCACTAGCGCGGGTTCGTTTGCCCATCTAATGGGGTAGATTTGCGCCCCCATTGATTTTCCGATCTGCGCATGCGCAGCAGGTGAAATCCGAAATGTAAAATTTCGCTCGCGCGGGTTCGTTTGCGCATCTAAGGGGTAGATTTTCGCAAACAGTAATTTTCGATTCTGCGCATGCGCAGCGGGTAAAAATCGAAGTTAAAATTTTACACCAGCGGAATCGTTTGCGCATCGGCCGAGTAGATTTGCGTAAACAGTAATTATCAATTCTGCGCATGCGCAGCGGGTAGAAATCGAAGTTAAAATTTTACACTCGCGGAATCGTTTGCGCATTGGACGAATAGATTTGCTCAAATATTAACTTTCGATTCTGCGCATGCGTAACGCGCGAAAAGCCGAAATTTCGTCTTTCCCACGCGAAATCATTAGTTGTGGGACCCCGTACGCGCCGCACTCACGGTAGGCAATTCGGGTTAAGAGCCCGGAAAATCGTCTGTATAGACGACAATTACGTTTGCACTATACGTAAAAAGCGACATAACCTTCAGGCAAGTGGGTAAAAGAGAGTTAGCCTCGGTCTAGCGCGCAAAGACCAAGCCACCAGTTGGAAAATCGACACTTCTTCAGCCAGTGATAATCCCAGTAGGTACCCTGTGAAGGATACCACTGGCAGTGCAAAAGCACTTTCAAGTTCCGCGTAGCTTGACAAGAAATCCTCTTGCGCACACAAATATTGCGAACGATTCTATGATGATGTATCACATCCAGGAAGTCGTGGAGGACTCGGGATACTCTCTCACGCAGAATGAGATTGATCACTGCCTGGCGCAACTGGAGATAAGGCGCCATGGCACGGTGTTCAGGAAACTGGGCAGACTCACTAACTGGGTGTTGGGGATATATTGCCCAGAAGACTTTGAAGCACCAGTGGGATCGGGAGATGCGATCGCTCGGCGGAAAATACTGAGGGCAGTTGTTTTGGACCAACTCCTCGAGGAAGACAACCTTCGTAGAAACCTCCAGATGGGAAGTACACCCACTGGAGGTAGTACTGAAGAGTGAGCCGATATTGAGGATACTAAGCGAGACGACGGCAGATACTGCGTTGCAGTATCTTTATCTACGAAGAAATCGCGCTATCGCACCAGAAAGATGCGAATGAGGAGAATTCGCGACCAGACGACCTTCACGACGACACTCAGGACACGAGGGTGGATGAACCACCGCCGCATGGACGAGACATGTTGCGTCTTCAGGCAAGCGACGGAACGGAGTTCGAGGTGCCAAAGGACGTCAGCCTGTTATTAGTGGAACTGATAACCAAAGTAAGGTCGCTGGAGGACAGGCTAGCAGCAGATCACCAACGACAAATGGCGTACAGCACCCAGATAGCGGCGCTGATAACGAAAGTAAAGTCGCTGGAGGATAGGCTAACAGACCACCAGCGACAAACTTCGTCTAGCACCCAGATAGCGCACATTAGGCCAGGACCGAACGTGTGATTCGAAGACACGTTCACGATACCAGAGCAGAGGGAAGTCTCGGATCGCAGGCAGCCTTCGCCACCGCCAGCTCGCCCTAGAGACCAGGCTGATTTACGGGACGTAAACCCAGCTTGGGAGGGGGGTGACCGCCGAAATCCGGCGAGAAGTACGAGCTAGCCCAATTACTCAGCGCCGGGCACTTCGGCCAATTTCTCGAGGTTACACCACTCGAGAGATATCGGCCAAATAGTGCGGAAGTGGCAAATACGCTTCTCTGGCGCGAAGAGCCAGAGTATAGACGTGTTCTTGGCGAGGCTTGAGGATTGCAGAGTCCTGGCCAATCTGATGGAAGAAGAGGTGTTATCGTCGCTATCGGAACTATTCACGGACACGGCCGCCACGTGGTACAGAAACGAGAAGGAAAAGTGGATCACGTGGCAAGAATTTGTGACGGCTGCGCGACGCTGGTACGGCACGAGCCGAAGGTACCAGCAGCTTGTGGCCGAAGCCAACAGATGCACGCAAGGGGCAGATGAGGCTGTGAGGGACTTCATCACGTGTCTCATCGCAATCATGAGAAAGATATCGCCCACCCCCAGCCTCGAACATCAGCTGGACCAGCTTCACCGCAACCTCAAGCCGAGGTTGCAATCGCTGGTTCGGAGATCGGACTTCCGCACCGTCGTGGAGCTGCTCGACCTGGCGGTAGATGCTGAGCAAACCTTGGAGTATTCTAGGCCTATATACCGTCGCCACCGCCAGGAGCCACCTTGCTACTAGAAATGGCATACAAGCCTCGCCCATCGAGCGATATGTCACGCAAGATGAAAGGGCACAACGAGGACAAGGTGGCTGCGGTGGCAGAAGAGCGGGGCCCGAAGCAGAAGAGCTTGGAGGATATGCTTCGGAGGGCCCTGAAGCAGAGCCTTGCGGACCTGAGGAATCCCAAAGAGGGCTCTAGGCGATTGTCCCCATTGGGACCGCGTAGAGGGTCACCGAACACCAGGTCGGGGTGGATACGGGAAGCCCCCGGAACAGAAGAAGAGCGAGAAGGCGTAGGATAGCCCTCTGCCCCCCGCTAGTTCCGGAGGCAAATCCCCGATGGAGCCGAGGCCACTATTGAGCTGCTACTGGTGCGGCCTTCCCGGATATATCGCCCGATTCTGCCTAGAAGGGATCACTTCCGACCCCCCGCCGGCAGAGATCCCTACAAAGGAGGTCGCCGTGGCCGCGGGCGACAATCGCCCAGACACGCAAGAACGAGAGGCTCACACGCCTCGAGGAGAAGCCTCAGCTATCCCACCTCCCGACGCAGACTGCTACCCAGGAGTCAACTTCGTACGAGTGTTTAGGGCCGTACTCGACCCGAAGAGGGATAAGCTCTTCAAGACCGCCAGGCCGCGCACTGCGACGCTGGCAGGCGGGAGCCGAGCTTCACACCGGGTGACTGGGTGTGGAAGCGTAGCCACACACTCTCCTGAGCCGCCAAGGGCATCATGGCGAAATTAGCGCCGAAGTTCGACGGTCCGTATTGGATTATGGATCCCCTTGGATCCAATACCTATTGCCTTGTAGATCACAACGGGCAGATCGAGGAGGTGGTGGCTGCAGAATAGCTAAAAGACACTTTTTTATTTTTTTATTATTTTAATTTTTTTATTTTTATTTTTTTTCGTTTCGAACGGTATTTTATATTACGAGCGCCGAAAAGTCATACCAAAGTTGTGATTTTGATGTTAGAGTGGTATAAATTATATTTTCTTTGTGAAATTTCACACATAGCGTGCTTGTCTCTAGCAGTATGCCTGTCCGTATTTATGTGCTCTTCTGGAATTCCCGATGTAAGAAAAAGTTTCTAACCTTAAAAATAATGAATGGCTATTACAAAACAAAAGCAGGTACACAACGCGTGCGCATAGCGCATGTCATTTCCACTTTCTAGTGTATACAAATGCGTTCCCAAATAATTACGATTTTAAAAGAGGGCTAAAATAGATTTAACCTCAAATATCTCTGAAATTCATAAACGAATTCTTTTACCCTAAGAACTCTTCTAATACATAATATACAAGCTCTACATCACCACAAAATTTCAACATGATTAAACCAATTTTTGTTTTTTCTAGTTATCATACAACAAAAAAATGACTTTGTAAAATATGAAAATTTTCAAAATCAAATATCTCAAAAAGTAATCGTACGATCTTCATGAAAATTAGCACACATATTATTTATATCATAAACAAAATTGTGTATAAATTTGGAGTTGATACATGGAGCCGTTCTCGAGAAATTACGATTTGAAAAAAAGGTTAAAAAAAATTTAACCTTAAATATTTCTGAAATTTCTGGACTAAACATTTTGCCCAAAGCACTCAGCCGAGAGCTATCCAAAATCTACATTTACAAGGAATTTCGAAGCAATTAAGTCAATTTTACTTCCGTATTCGTTGGACATACAAAACTCATTTTTTTCATTTTTTTCAATTTTTTCCTCCAAATCTTATAAACAGAATCAATTCAAATTTTACAGATTACAGCTATTCATATTCTGCATTATCATGATTTTTCTCAAAAAATTGACCGTTTAGTTTGGAAGTTATAAGCTTTTTTAAAAAAAATATCTTTTTGTTAGTAACAAAAGAACCGTGATAGCTAGTGTTACGTATGAAAGGAAGCAGCATGAAATAAAATGAATTAGTTGCATAAAAAATATGCCACGAGCGTGACGCGAACCGACGGTCGCGAGGTTTGTAGTCCCGTGCTCGACCACTAAGCTAACGCCGCGATACTTGCTCGAGAGCATCACGAGCGTCTAGTTCTTATCATGAAGCGGATGCGTCAGGGCTCGGATGACGGTCGAGCCGAGCCCATGACACTAGAAATATTTTTTTTTTAGAACATATAGGTATTTTAATTCTCTTTCGAATGCTACCCATCCGATTCAAATATCTCGATCTTATCATTAAAAAACCGCTGCCAATTCATTGGCCCGTAGCTTCCTCAACCGTAATTTGTTGATTCCTTTAATTAATTTTTAATAACAAAATTTATAATTTTTTAAAAAATTTATTGCATAATTATAATTAAATTCATTTCTGAATATCAAAAATTGTTAATTTTTAAATTTATTTATTTATTTATTATTTATTTATATGAAAGTTATATCGATGTCATGAAGAAAATATAAATGCTATATTTCCCAATGTGTTGACAAACTAATCCATAATTTCCTATGATATAATTTCCTATAATTTCCAATATGGCGACAAATTATCAAAGCACTAGAAAATCCCTTATATGTACGCACAACGCACGACGCACCGCACCATGTAGGCGTGTATGCAGTACTGCGGGATTCGTGGCTAACCCACAGCTTGTTGGATCCGGCCGGAATACATACTGCACTACACGCTACCCCGATCGGAGCGCCACATACTCTTATACTATTTTAATTATTCATCAGTTTTGAATACCTAAACTCAAGAATTCAATCTTGAAATTCAAACATATTACATTTTGACGCCAATACTATATACTTTTATAATATCGTCGCCTGAGAGGAAGAACCTTCCAATTCAGCTCGGCGCGTAAGAACGTGTCAACTCGGCTCGGCGTGTAACAATGTGCCAACTCAGCTCGGCGCGTAAGAACGTGCCAACTCGGCTCGGCGCGTAAGAACGTGCCAACTCGGCTCGGCGCGTAAGAACGTGCCAACTCGGCCGAGAACGTAAGAACATGCCAACTCGCCGCACGCCGTTTAAAAATTTTGGAGTTGACTGTACTAAACTACTAATATATGTATTTAGTAGACGAGTTTTAATTAGCTAAACTCGAATTTGAGATCTATTTTATTGTATGACTGTCACAGTTAGTATGGAATAATGTTTATTTTAGATTCAATAGAATCTACACACGGCGAAAAAATTTTATATAGACATGCATATATTTTCATAGAAAATTACCTTAACTGTTGTTCAATCGAGAGAAAAACTTCTACTTCATTTTAGTATAACTTCACAAGTTTTTACTTTACTGAATAGTAAGAGAAATTCACGATGAATAATATTTTTGTCACATCTCCATTACTGACACATAGTTCCATTATGAAACTGCATTAGGAATAATTTTTTATATGAATATGAAAAACGCCGAGACCTGGAATCGAACCCGGGCCCACTAATTCATGAACCGCACTCTTATACAACACCACGCCACACTTTATATTGAGAGATACTTTTTCTGGTCTACATATGCTGCATCTTGATCAGTTGGGGATCACGTGATTTTTTATACTATCAAAAATTGTTATACTTTTATCTACTTTTGATATAATTATACCAGTATAATTGATGATAATATACTAAACAATCTCTATAATACGAGTTTGTATCCAAATACTAATGATGAACATTACAATAACTTTCAAAGAAACATTTTTATAATGTATATAAATAAATATAAATAATAATAAATAAACCTTTTTTTATACAGCTAGTTTCAAATTCTATTATAATTTACTAGATTAACATATACATAAAATTAATTAAACGTAACGATTTATGTATATATTGTACATAGGTAGAAATTTTTGGAAAAAATTGTTTTTATAATTTAATTATAATAACGGTAGCAAAAATATAATTGTGAAATATGTAGATGAAAACACTTGTGAAGCTATATTAAAATGAAGTAGAAGTTTTTCTCTCGATTGAACAACTGTTAAGGTAATTTTCTGTGAAAATATATGCATGTCTATATAAAATTTTTTCGCCGTGTGTAGATCCTATTGGTTCTAAAATAAACATTATACCATACTAATTGTGACACGTAAACAGAACACGTACAGTCATACAAAAATATAGATCTCAGAATCGAGTTTAGCTAATTAAAACTCGTCTATAAAATACATATATTAGTAGTTTAGAACAGTCAACTCCAAAATTTTTAAACGGCGTGCGGCAAGTTGGCATGTTCTTACGTTCTCGGCCGAGTTGGCACGTTCTTACGCGCCGAGCTGAATTGGCACGTTCTTACGCGCCGAGCCGAGTTGGCACGTTCTTACGCGCCGAGCTGAGTTGGCACGTTCTTACGCACCGAGCCGAGTTGGAACGTTATTACGCGTCGAGCTGAGTTGGAAGGTTCTTCCTCTCAAGCGACGATATACTGATGATAACATCATTGGAGTTATGAGTTTAAAAAAAAAAAAAAAAACGTTTTGGTTTTTGATGATAACTAAAGAACCGTGATAGATAGAAAATTAGCTTTTTATAGAAAATATAGGTATTTTAATTCTCTTTCGAATGCCACCCACCCCATTCAGATACATAGAGCCGTTCTCGAGAAATTACGATTTTTAAAAAATGTCAAAAAATTTTTAACTTCAAATATCTCTGAAATTTATTGACCAATCATTTTGCCCAGAGAACTCGACCGAGAACTATAAAAAATCTACCTCTAAAAGGAATTTTGAAGCCATTAAGTCAATTTTACTCTTGTAATCGTTGGACATACAAAACTGATTTTTTTCATTTTTCAATTTTTTACTCAAAATCTAGCCTACAGAATGTATTCAAATTTTAACAGATTATAGCTATTTATATTCTGTATTATCATGATTTTTCTCAAAAAAATTGACCGTTAAGTTTAGGAGTTACAAGCTTCTAAAAAAAAAACACGTTTTTGTTAATAACAAAAGAACCGTGATAGCAAGAAATTGTTTTTTTTTTAGGAAAATAGGTATTTTATTTCTCTTTCGAACGCTACACATCAGAATCGAATAACTCGATCCTATCATTAAAAAAATAAAAAAACAGATTTGAGAAAATCGAAAATTTGAAAAAAAAAACAAAAACGCATCGCCCCAATCAAAAAATGGATTTTTGACCCGCCATCACGCAAAAAAAACAAAAAAAATGAGACCTGTCCGGTCAAAATCGACCGAGTAGAAGCTGAGATCCAGGCGTATACACACACAAACACACACACACACACACACACACACACACACACACACATACATCCATAGACATTTTTCAAAAACCCTGTATTTTGATTCCTAACACCTCGGAACACAATTATAACATGTTTTTACAACAACTCAAAAATTTACTATCACAAAGCTTCCTCTAGGAGGAAGCAAAAATCAAAAATCAATTTTGAGAAAATCGAAAATACAAAATAAAACAAAAACGCATCCACAGAACAAAAAACGGATTTTTGATCTGCTATCACACAAAAGAAAATGAGACCTAACAGGTTAAAATCGACAGAGTAGAAGCTGAGATCCAGGCGCGCGCGCGCGCACACACACACACACACACACACGCACACACACGCACGCACGCAGGCACACACACACGTACACACGCACACACACGCACACACGCATACACACGCACGCACGCACGAACATACATCCATACAGACACACACACACACACACATACATCCATACAGACATTTTACAAAAATTATGTATTTTGATTCCTAACAAGTCGAAAAACAATTATAACATGTTTTACAGCACGCACGCACGGACGGACACACACACACGCATGCACATAGACGCACACACCCACACGCACGCACACCCACACACACGCATGCACATCCACCCACACTCACGCGTACACACACCCACACGCACACACACACGCACACACACGCACGCACGCACACACGCACATATCCATACAGGTATTTCACAAAAATTATGTATATTGATTCCTAACATGTCGGAAAACAATTATAACATGTTTTTATAGCACGCAAGCACGCACGCACGCACGCACTCACGCGCACACATACACACCCATACACACACACGCCCACACGCGCACACACACATCCATACAGACACACATACACACACACATACGTCCATACATACATTTTACAAAAATTATGTATTTTGATTCCTAACAAGCGAAAAATAATTATAACATGTTATACAGCCCGCACGCACCCACGCACGCACGCACACACCCACGCGCGAACACACACGCACCCACCCACATGAAAGCACAGCCACACTCACGCGCACAAACACACGCGCACACACCCACACACACACACGCACACACACGCACAGACACACACGCACACTCCCACAAACACGCACATCCATACGTACGCGCAGACCCACACACACACGCATGCACACACATACATCCATACAGACACCCACACACACTCATACATCCATACAGACATTTTACAAAAACTATGTATTTTGATTCCTCACAAGTAGAAAAACAATTATAACATGTTTTACAGCACGCACGCACGAACGCTCGCACACATACACGCACGCACACACACGCAGACACACACGCACGCACACTCACACGCACGCACGCACATTCACGCACACACGCGCGTACGCACGCTGGCACGAAGGCACACGTACGCACACACGCACACCCACACGCACGCACACCCACACTCACGCCCACACAGTCACGCGCACACATACACGCGTACACACACACACACCCACACACACACGCGCACACACATACATCCATACTGACATTTTACAAAAATTATGTATTTTGATACCTACCAAGTCGCAAAACAACTACAACATGTTTTACAGCACGCACGCACGCACGCACGCACGCACATACATACACACACAGACGTACGCACACACGCACGCACGCACACACACATTCACGTGCACGCACGCACGCATGTACGCACACACACACGTTTTTACAGCACGCACGCATGTACGCACACACACACAATTTTACAGCACGCACGCATGTACGCACACACACACGCACGCACGCACACACACATTCACGCGCACGCACGCACGCACGTACCCATGCACACGCGCGCATACCCATACTCACGCGTTCACACACCCACACACACACACGCGCACACGCACACACACATGCACGCACACGGACACACGCACACACATACATCCATACAAACACTTTACAAAAATTATGTATTTTGATTCCTAACAAGTCGAAAAACAATTATAACATGTTTTTACAGCACGCACGCACGCACATACACAGACGCACGCACACACACGCACCCACCCTCACGCACGCACACCCACACTCACGCGCACACGCACACGCGCACACACACCCATACACCCACACACACGCGCACACTCACACACACGCACGCACGCACGCACAAACGCACACACATGCATCCATACAGGCACACACACACATACATCCATGCAGACATTTTACAAAAATTATGTATTTTGATTCCTATCAAGTCGAAAAACAATTACAACATGTTTTTACTGCACGCACGCATGTACGCACACACACACACACACGCACGCACGCATACACGCATACATCCATACAGACATTGTACATAAATTATATATTTTGACTCCTAACAAGTCGAAAAACTATTATAACATGTTTTTACAGCACGCACGCACGCACGCACACACGCACACACACACACACGCACGCACACACGTTCACGCGCACGCACGCACGCACGCACGCACACCCACACTCACGCACAGACACACCCACACACCCACACACACGCACGCACTCACGCACATACGAACACACGCGCATACATACATACATACAGACACACACACACATACATCCATACAGACATTTTACAAAAATTATGTATTTTGGCTCCTAACAAGTCGAAAAACTATTATAACATGTTCTTACAGCACGCACGCACGCACGCCCGCACACACACCCACGCACGCACACACGCGCGCACACACACATTCACGTGCACGCACGCACGCACGTACTCGCACGCACACCCACACTCACACGCACACACACCCACACCCACACAGACGCACATACACACACGCACACACATACGGACACACGCACATACATACATACAGACACACACACACACACATACATCCATACAGACATATTACAAAAATTATGTATTTTGATTCCTAACAAGTCGAAAAACAATTATAACATGTTTTTACAGCAACTCAAAAAATTACTATCACAAAGTTTTCTCTAGGAGGAAGCAAAATGTATCAGAATATACTTTATTGTGTATACTGTATTGTTTACTATATGTTATTAAAAAAATTATAGACTCCTGATTCAATTTTTAGCCAATATTGTATACGGTTCCTTTATTATTAGATATTTTACAAATAATAAATTTTTCATAAATTATACATAAATTTTACATTTAAGTAATTATTTTAAATAACTACATCGCAATTTTAATAGATCTAAATTTATAGTCATATATGATTTGTGCAATACACCTTATCGATTACTGTTTACAAATTTAAAAAACTCGAGATTACCTTTTTTTATTTTAGCCAAGGTCTTTAGTAAAGTAATATACAGATACGATATTCTTGATAGATTCTTAACAGGAGGGCCCAAAGTATAAATATTTGTTTTATTTGTATTTGTCGCCTCTTTAAATGTAACATTATTATCTTGTGAAAACATGGTATTTTTCTAATATTTAAACAAATATCTCCCGGTAAAAAGACATTGGTCGCATGATAGCGTACAATACGTACAAAGCTTTCTCATTGAGCAATATCTATGTTCTCACAACATAATGTAACGTTTAGAGGGGTGACGCATACAAATTAAAAAAATATTTTTATTTTGAGCATTCTACATATGTGTGTTTTAAAGATACTATTTCTGTATGCGATTATTCTTATAAATGTTTTATTTTTTTATCACTCAAAACGAAAATTAATCCTCCGAATGTTATTAATTTGCTGCTTGCCTATTTCGAAACACTTGATATTGAAGAAAGTCCTTATAATATTGAAGAAATAGAAATAGAAGACCATTTCCAAATAATACTGTTAGATTTAATGGAATCGTCTAATAGCATAGATGTGATAATGGAAAAATCGTTGGGTTTTCAAGAAGAATATAAAGAATCAGATGCACGTATTGTGAAAGATGTTGATTTACATACATTTCCTTACGGTCCTGAATTACCTACGGATGGATGTATGAGAAATGAAGAACCATTGAGTTTTGAATACAAAAAAAGGCTGTAGAATATTGGAGAAGTGGAAAAATAAAAAAGAATTTATTGCTCAAAACAGTTCAAAATACATTCAGGATTGTTAGTTCTGAAACACAGTTACATTGCTGGGCTCACCAAATCAATCAAGGTGGAACTTACCGAGAAAAAATTGCAAAAATTTGCGATTTCACACTAGAAAATTTTAAAGCTGCTAGTGGAGCTGGATTAATAATTCATGACAACGATTTAAGAAGATGGGCTCTACTAGCACAAAAATTAATCAGCAATGAGGACATAAGATTTACAGCTTCAAAACTTTGGCTTTCAAAATTTAAAAACTCCCATAGAGTTGTTTCTCGAAAAATTAATAAATTTATCACAAAAAAAAGTATAGAAAATAGAAATGATTTGCATAAAAAATAAGTAGAATTCGTAACAGAAGTCAAACAATTGATTAATGAAATAGGCGCTGATAATACGTATAATTCAGACCAGTGTGGTTTTCAGTTGGAAATGCATTCTGGTCGATCTCTTGCTTTTGAAGGAGGAAAGAAAGTACAGTGCCTTGTACCGTCGGTCACATCAACAACTCATAGCTATACTGTACAGCCGATAGTTTCAGCCAAAGGAAAGTTACAATCGCCATTATTTTTAGTATTAAAGGAACGAAGCGGAGAATTCGGACCAATTGTCTCACCAAATTTTTTTGTGCCTATAAACCTATATGTTACATCCTCGACATCTGGAAAACTTAATTCAGGTACAATCATGTTTTATTAATTTCTAAAGATAAAACGTTAATTATTTCGCAAGACACATTTAAATAATATCAAAATTTGTAGAACTCTTTAAGGCGTGGTTAAAAGAGGTATATTTTCCTCAAGTTGAACCTACAAGCATGCTGCTAATTGATTCGTGGAGTGGTCATTGTCCAACGGTTGTACAGGATAGGAAGTTACGCCACACGATAAAACACTACATCTCAAGATAATGCCTACAGGAACGACTAGAAACATTCAGTCGTTAGATGTATATGGATTCCACACATAGAAGAACTATGTTAAACATTTTTCAGACCATGTTATGCTCATAGACGAAGACTTAAATTTACATTTGAGAAATAATAAAATTAAATTACAGTCTTTGGTTCATAACCAATTTTTATCTCCACGATATGAAAATCTATTTAAATATTCGTGGTATAAAAGTGGGTATCTTGTGAATCGAGCAAGAGATTTCGATGACCCCGTAAGTTTCAGTTTCGGAGATTCCTGTGTGAGATCAATGGTTGTAATAAAGTTGCAAATGTTAGATGTTCGTGGTGTAAAAGATCTTTATGCATAAAACACTGTTTTGAAGAATATCATTATTGTAACTTACAATCCGTAATGCCTCGAGCTATTCGACATAATATATAATACACAGTTTTGGAGAAGGGATGATCTTCCGGGGATGATTTTCATCCCTTCAAAATATATTATTCACAGATAAAAAATATAAATATTTTTCACTTTTTGGTTCACTACAACATAAAGTTTAAATAAACATGTTATTGTTCTTGCGGAATTCGACTAAAAATTAATTTTTCGAAAAAACTTTACAATAATTCGTGTAAACAAATAGTTAAATCAAAGTATTTTTGCAAAATTAATGATAAATTAGTATTTTGTATTGCCCGAAAGCACTAAAATTACATACCGTTAGTCTGTTTACTGGTCAAAATTTTATGGTCATTAACGGCGAGAATGTTAAGTTATGTAGGGGTGGTTCTTACCAGTTAAGAATGTCTATTTTACTTTTCGAAGAATACATGTGACCGTAAAAAAACATTTACAGAAAAAACTTTCTAAAAAAATTATATTTAATCTTCCATTGCCTAGTTAAGAACAAAAGGGGGTGGTACCTCCAAAAAGATATATTTTGGCCAAAACCATAAGATAGATCAACTTTGTATTTTAGTATTCTTTTAAGTGGAATGATTTTTAAGGTTATATATAATTTATTGTAATTTTAATAGCCGAAAAGTGATGAAAAAAGCTTAGTTATCTTTAAAAAAAATAGGAGTTGCTACCCTTAAAATTGAAAGTGATGCTATTTTGAAGCTTTTTTTATTCTTCAATTTTTGGCGACGGTTTCATTAAGCAAGCTTTATTTGTTTTTGAAGTATTAGAAAAAAACTGTTTTTGAGGGTGAACTTTGGGAATAGATTTCACTCCCTTAAAGTATCTATCAGCATGTAAAAAAAATAAGTGTCTCTTATTTTTTAATGTACTACAACATATTGCAATATCATCCAAATCTGCGACTTACACTTGGGATACCTTCCAAATCAAAATACGATTACGAGCGAGTTGAACAGAGCGTCTTTTGCACTAAAAATTCGTCGCGCGTGCCCGCTGGCTGGTTTTTGGCGGACGCACCCATATATCGATAGATTTTTTCCTGCTCTTTCCAACTGTGCTATTCTTTTTTCTCCAAAACTCTTTCTTCAAGTCGAAAATTCGAGTTGAAAGTTCAGAGCCATTTTTCTCAAAGTATATCACGTTTCTTTTTCAAAATGCATATCACCATTCGAAAGTACAAGTCCTAAGCTACAAAACCCTAAATTTTCAAATTCGACAAATGAAAGACTCAAAAGTAAGTTTTTATAGAAGCACCGATTCACCGGAAAAATCTTCATAATGATGAAGAAGATTCTGAAAATTGTATGCATTTTTAAAATGTTGTGCAGCTCCATCAGTAGAGTAAATAATTTTTTTAACGAAATCAAAAGATTTTTTAAGGTAATCGATTATAATTTCTTGAATTAGGTAAACTGCCACAGTATCATGAATTAATAATAATAATAATAATAATAAATTTATTTCGGTAAGTCCAAAAACATAGACTACAAGATCATTACATAGTATATATATAAATACAAGATACATGTGCGGAGTACAAAAATAGAATACGATCAAAGATATATAAAAAGAAATAAATAAATAAATAAAATAGCTCTCAGTTTTAGAGATTCTAATTATCACAGAATTTAGTTACTAATTACTATATATTAAAATAATAAATATCACAAATTTTCTCAAATAAGTATATAGTACTTCGTCAGAATAAGTAGACAATGTCAAGTCCGCAGAATGACTAGAGATGTCAGTCTAATTAATCTAAAATAAGTAAATGGTTTTTGAGAGCGCTTTTAAAACGAGACATCGTCGGAAGGTACTTAATTTCTGCTGGAAGGGAATTCCACAGATGGACTCCTTGGGTCAGGAAGGACCTGCTACCAAACTTGGTGTACACCCGTGGAATCTCAAGGTCTCCACGATGCTCTCTGATGCTTAGTGAACATTTTAACGAGGTAAGACCGACTATAAAAATTGAAAACTTTGTAATGAAGACTGCCAGTGAAGTACACTCTTCTTGTATCAGTGCGCAACCAGTTCAAATGCGTACGGTAAGGAGTTACATGACCATCCCGCTTTAGTCCAAACATATATCTGATACAAGAATTCTGCAATCTTTGAAGTCTAGTTTTCTGTTCGTTTGTGGCATCAAGGAATATGGTACAACAGTAATCAAGATGTGGGAAGATCAGTGAGCGCCTCAACAAGACGCTGGCGAAGTAGCTCGGAAGTGCACGATCGTATAATGCGCAACGTGTATAAGACTCGATACACTTTATTGACAACTTCATTAATGTGTGGTATCCAAGAAAGAGTACGATCAAGCACTACCCCGAGACTTACAACAGTCTCGAGAAGGGCACAGTGATACTCGGTCCCAGCTCACCCCTGTCAGTCCCAGTTTATCAACCTTTCCAACTGTAGATTTGGAAGTGAACAAAATAGCTTGTGTTTTACTGGGGTTGAGACAGAGACCAGATCTCGCCGCCTATAGAGACACGTCTTTTGCAGCTGCAGATAGCTTGGTGACTCCTTCCACAAATTGATTCCGTGGTACTTGTATATGGGAGCGTCCAGCAGAAACGGGCCACCGAGCGCGCGCGGTGCCTTTTTACGCGTAAAAGGCTCTCTGTTTAACACGTTCATAATCGTATGCTGCGTCTTTGAAAAAAAAACCAAGGACCTATATCGATAGATTTTTTCCTGATCTTTCCAATGGTGCCATTGCTTTTATTGCGAAATGCTTTCTTCCGGACGAAAACTCGAGTTGAATATTGAAAGCCATTTTTCTCAAAGTATATCATGTTTTTTTCAAAATAAACTACACCACTGGAAAGTACAACTCTTAAGCTTCAAAACCCTATCTTGGAGAAGTTGGAGAAATAAAGGATTTAAACTAACAACATGAAAAACACAGCGCTGAGGGTCCGCGCGAGCCCCTCGCGCCCGTGCGTACGGCACGTTTAAGTGCACGCTCTATTCAATTCGCTAATAATCGTGTACCAAGTCTCTGAAAAAAGAACTAAGGACATATATCGATAGATTTTTTCCTGCTCTTTCCAATGGTGCTATTATTTTTATTCCGAAATGCTTCCGAAAGGTAATATTGTTATGCCAGATTAAACAATCTATAAGGTTATTTTAAATTTCTGTTTCACTGCTTTCAGAGCGTTCATGGATATTTTTATGTTTAATATATTATGTTTTTCAAATTTTGTTATATAAATGAACAAAGTTCATTGTAATATTATACTAACTGTTACAACTAGATCCACAAAATTATGTCCACGCATTGGCATTGTAAGTTACAAAACATTTTATATTTACAAAAAAGAAAGGGCAAAATAGCACATCGCGTGTATTAATCCGCCCTTGAGCATAGCGTAAAAAGTTCGGGCAGCCGTTGTCTTTTTGATCTTACTATTTTTGAACTTTTCATGTTTCAACTTAAAAGTATAATATTTTATAGTTTAAGACTTGTACTTTTGAAGAATATAATTCATTTTGAAGAAAAGACTGATATTTTATTGAAAAAATAGAGTTTAAACATTCAAATGGAATTTTCAACTAGAAGGAAGCATTTCGGAATAAAAATAATGGCACCATTGGAAAGAGCAGGAAAAAATCTATCGATATATGTCCTTAGTTCTTTTTTCAGAGACTTGGTACACGATTATTAGCGAATTGAATAGAGCGTGCACTTAAACGTGCCGTACGCACGGGCGCGAGGGGCTCGCGCGGACCCTCGGCGCTGTCTTTTTCATGTTGTTACTTTTAAACCCTTTATTTTTTCAACTTCTCCAAGATAGGGTTTTGAAGCTTAAGAGTTGTACTTTCCAATGGTGTAGTTTATTTTGAAAAAAAACATGACATACTTTGAGAAAAATGGCTTTTAATATTCAACTCGAGTTTTCGTCCGGAAGAACGCGTTTCGCAATAAAAACAATGGCGCAATTGGAAAGAGCAGAAAAAAATCTATCGATATGGGTCCTTGGTTTTTTTTTCAAAGACGCAGTATACGATTATGAGCGCGTTAAACAGAGCGCCTTTTACGCGAAAAAAGGCATCGCGCGCGCTCGGTGGCCCGTTTCTGCTGGACGCTCCCATATATATTTGTAAATCGTTGGCATAGAGTATATGTCCTATGCCATTGCTGTCAAAGAGTTTTTGGACATCGTTGATATATAAGCAGAACAGTAGGGGGCCCAGCACAGAGCCCTGTGGAACACCCAAATTGGTCGTAACCCACTGAGAGATTCCCGACTTAGCCACAACTTGTTGTTTCCTACCCCAGAGATAAGAGTGTATCAAATAGAGCACTGAGCGGGAGAACCCCATACTATTCATTTTGCGGAGCAGTTTTGTCGGCGAAATCGAAAGCTTTACTGAAATCAAACAACAGCGCAATCTTTATAACTCGTCTGTCAAAACCCGATCTAATGTCTTCAGTTAATTTCAGTAACGCAGTAGAGGTGCTGTGATGCTTACAAAAGCCAGCCTGCAGCGGATCAAGAATATCTTTGCGGGTAACGAACTCCAGAAGCTGTTCAGGACAAGTTTTTCAAGGACCTTAGAGAGGAAGCTCACTAACGCGATGGAACGGAAGTCCGATGGCGATGATGGCGCTGATTTCTTCTTCAGTGGGATCAGCTGAGCCTTTTTCCAGGCCTCAGGAAACATACCATTAAGCAGCGAGCAGTTAAATATTTTAAAAAGCAAAGATCTCACTGAAGGTCGAGCTTTGGCTATAACACCTTGCAGGATATCATCCTCCCCTCGAGCCTGAGAAGCGAAATGGGAAACCGCCAAGACAACATCATTAAAAGAAACAGGACTGAAGGAGAATCCATCAGTCGGCGAGATTTCCAGCACACTCAAGGCATCATCCAGATTTTCAGTGGAGGAGAATGATACATGCGCAAAATGTTTGTTAATCGCCTCTAAGGAGAAGCCATGGAGGTCATTAGCCGCTTTCGGAGGAAGTACAAGGTTGGGCATTTCAGCTCAGAAGTGCCCCTTGCGGTCAAGGGTTTCAGTAATCTTGTTGTTGATAAAATTGGAGCGCTCACGTGATGTGGCCTCCGAGACTTTCTTGCGCAGCCCGAGAAATTCATCCAGAAAATAAGGATCACGAGTCCGCTTAAACCGTCTTAAGGCAGCATCACGTTTTCGTCGTAAGTTCGCATCAACCCAAGGGGACTGACGCTTTTTGGGCGTTACAGTCTTTTCAGGTGCAATAATATTAATGGTCTCTGTTAGATTTTCAGTAAGGCAGTGCAGTAATGTTTGTAGATCGGGCAAGCTCGCGTTGAAAGTCGACCAGTCACAATCAGCCAACATGGAGATCAAAACTTCCGCATTTATCTTATTAAATGATCTGTATGTGAATGACTCACTAATAGGACTAGGAGTGCTCAGATCAAGAACCATATCAATGATGTTATGCCGATTGTGATAGGGGGCCGGTTGATTGTCAGATAATAGAACTGTGGCGTTTATGTCGACGGAAATTACATTAATCCAGGTACCAGAATGCGTGGCAAAGTGCTTTGGCCCATAATCTACTACCTTTAACTCCAATTCGCCGGCCAGATCAAGGAGGAACCTAGCATCATTCGAGGCGGAAAGTAGATTCACGTTAAGATCTCCCATAATGATTTTATTATTATAATTATCACTGTGTAGTTTTAAGTCATTCAATAACGGGGTAGAAGTTTTACTAAATGGTACGTCAGGAGGACTGTAAATAACACTGACAAAAACAGGATTAGCCTTTCCAGCTTGAATGGTACCCATGAGGTACTCAGGTATGAGGGGCTTACCCTTGTCTGTGGAATCCAACTGTGCCAATCTCGTGAATTTATATGCATTTTTAATATAAAGAGCAACCCCCCCCTCCCCTTGTAAAGTCTTGTCCTGCCTGACCAGCGAATAGCCGTCGATAATTAAAAGCTATTCATCGAGTATAGGGCCAAAATGTGTCTGAGCCACGCCAAAGATGTCACAAGACGGATTGCCCAGGAGGAACTGCCTGATCACCTCAATGTGTGATTTAAGTATGCACGCATTGAGGAAACCTGCCCTTAGACCCTTCGCAGACTTATTAGCTAAAGGAACATTTCCTCGATTTCGTCAGTCTGATTTGAGGCTGAGAATATTCCTACACTAACGGATTGGTAAGATTTTGCAATAGCGCTGAGATCTGCGGCCGACGTAAATACATGCGCCCTTCCACCATCATTCCACTTGGCCAAGAAAGAGCACTTCCGGTTACAATGTCCTCAGCCATGACTGTCGGAAGAAGCGGTTTCAAAATAGTCAACAGCAGTTTTTGTGTGATCAAATTCAGAATCATTAATGATGTTAGTTAACACAAGTTCACAGTTGTTATCTGAAGGTAGCTTGAGCTGTGCTTCGGACGCGTGTACAGTTGACGACGAACGTGACTCGATAATGCCGACATTAGAATTGAAATTAGTTTTAAATACACTGTCTGGAGACCTAGTTTCAGATGTTTCAATATTTTTGACAGAGCATTGTCTGCAGCCTTGAGAGCGCAGACCACTTCATAGTTAGACAGAATCTGTACCATAGAGGTGCATGATACTTCAAGGGCATTCAATTTTGTTATCATTTCGTCATTTTTAGAAGAAGTTATAACAATCGCAGTTTTTAGAGCAACACTAATCTCGAGAAGCAGCCTGCAGTCAGCATTTAAGTTGCTTAACAAGATATTCTGTTTTCCCACAGTTTCATCGAGAGCAGAGACCCTCGTAGCTAACCTCTCGCTGTCCGCAGTGTCAGCACCTGTTAGCACAGCAGGGAGATTAGGAGACGAGAGACTCCGACTCTCGAGAGTATGTCGAAACGTTGAAACAGAAATTCCAGAATGCTAACCGGGATAAGAACATTTGTTACCCCCGTCAGGTCGGCGATCCGATTCGCCTCCTCTTGTGGTGACATCGCTGCAGTAGATAGCCTGGAGAGATTGCCCGTCAGATTGGGTTGTGGTATGGGCGCTTGAAATGCAGCAACCCGCTCGGCAGAAATGGAAAAGTTGTTGTTGTTGGTGGCGTTGTTGATGTTGTTGTTGATGGTGTTGCTCGAGTTATTCATCACATCATCCTTACTTGTTTGAGATATGCTGAAGGTTGGGCTTGACGAGTCATTGACCGTTCTAGTTGGAGCCTTCACCGCTGCAACCCGCTTTGCAAGAATAGGCCCCTTCAAGATGACAACCGGGTGTGCTGGTATAGACGATAATAGCGGTGCCTTGGGCAGGTGTTCGAGTGACTTTGTCATGTCCTTGTCCTTCGCGGCTTTCTTGATTAATTTAGACTGTGTGCGCTGAAGTTTACACACATTACAGATGTATGCGCGAGCAGCGAGTGTATTACTCAGCGACTTCTCGACTAGAGTCATAATTCGACATATGTCGTGATAGTTTTTTTTGCACTCGGAGTAGGTCCTGATAATTGCATTTTTCCTATCCACTTTTTTACACGCAGCACAAGATTTAGGAGCCATTTCAGTGTAAAGTGGACAGTTTCTCGAAAGGAAGAAATTCTATTGCCGGTTGACGTGTGGCGAGAAATTCAAATTCGAATATAGCCAGGTCCGCGGTTTGTTTTGATTAGATTGATGTGTGACAAACTATATGGACTGGTTTACGTAGTTAGGTGGCGCGAATAAGTTATTGACCTCTGCTCCGATCGTTGGTGTGATTTTCAGCAGTGCGATAAGTTTTGTTCGACGATGATCCTGTTCGCCGCTGGATTCCACCGATGATGATGGTGAGATGAGTGATGTACAAAGTGAAGAGCAGTTGAAGTGCAAAGATTTCAGCAGTACTAAGCCGTTTGACGCAGAGTAGAGCAGACTAGAAATTAACAGATTATCTCGACTTCCAATGATTTTTTACTCATTTACTTGCACACACCGACGCAACACAACCTCACGCACATTCTGCACAACACTCTTAGATTTTTTTTTTAGATTTCCGTTCAAAGAGATGAAAAAAAGATGGAGCCGTACTATCACACGTCAACACACTTCGCGCCACCTGACGGTTGTCTGAAAAAACCGTAAATAAATATTGTTGCCAAACTACAGGGATTATTATTATAGTGGTATATAATGATTGTGACGCATCTTGTACAATAAACTCATAGTTTTCCGAAAAATCTAGGGAAATTAAAAATTTTCCTTTGCTTAAGGATTCTCTTAAGATTTGAAAATAAGATGACTGCTGTTTGAAAATGATAGAATGAGTTTTGAGCGTATGTAAAAGAGGACAAAAGATATCAGTAAATAAAGAACTAGACAAAATTTCAGTTTGCAATGTTGATCTATCAGTAGTTTTTCACATTTGAAATTTGATTTCATTAACCCCAGACCTCTCAAGAAATAAGACAAGTTCCGTTTTTAGAAGTTCAATACGAGTACAATTTTGACACATATTTAACTAACATTTCGTTGTAGGTGTTTTACAAACTATTTCAGCTATACAATCTTTGTAAGTATCCATTTTATCAAAAGAAACTCCTGAATTTCTTAAACCAGCTAAAAGGAGTTTGATGTTTAGATGATAAACGCACACATATACACACACACACACACACACACACACACACACACAGACACACACACACACTGAATGCGTACCACTAGTATCAGCTAAAATACAATATTCAGGGCGACATTTGCCAAATTAATGAATCCTATTTTTGATTCGGGATACTGTTGTTTATATTTTAAATATAACTCTTCAAGATTGTACAGAACAAGTCATTTCTGAACATAGGTCTTTGTGCCATCACCATTTTCTATACACTTATTATCTTTATAACCTGGCATGATTCTACTATTATCGTTATTTTCATAGAAAAGTTTTAGTTGGTTTACAGTATCACATGATATTTTTCGTTTTTCCCTTTTACGATCTAAAAGGGATTGACTATCTGACAACCTACATTTTGTTACGAGCCAACGGGATGAATTAGAAAAATTAGCAACTTTACAAGAACTCCAGTTTTTTGGGAGTAATTTTAAAAACATTTTTTCATTTTTTGACAAATTTTCATCGTTAAACAATTTTTGAAAATTAGAAATAATTTCTCTAGATTCTTCCATTTACACTACATTTTCTTCCTCAATTTTCCCATCAAATTTTAATGGACAAGAATCACATATTTTATCTTTATCTTGTAAGTTCGAAAAACGAGCTTTAATTTTTTCAGAAACAAACCTCAGTTTAGGTGAATGCTTTGTTTCATCAAAAAGGTTACAACAGCGATTCAAAATCGTTGACATTTTAAAGTTTCTTTTTTTATTATGAAAATAATAAATATTAAAAAAGAAAAAATTTTGAGTGGGCGATAAATACCTTCCAAGGAGGATTTTTAGGTATTGGGAATGACTCTGTGTTCTCAGTCTCTTTAGTGACAGAAATGATAACGTGTGAAAGTACAACGATTAAAGTATAATAGATATTATATACGCATATAGAGGCGCATCCAAGCGCAGAACAGAATTCACGAGGTCGCTCGCCGCTGTCTTTTTAATCTTATTACTTTTGAGCTCTACGTTTCTGCAACTTGAAATTTTAGGGTTTTGTAGCTTATAACTTGTACTTTCGAATGGTGTTATGCATTTTGAAGAACAACATGTTATACTTTAAGAAAAATGGTTCTGAACTTTCCTCTCGAATTTCCGACCAGAAGAAAGTGTTTGGGAGTAAAAAGAATAGCACCATTGGAAAGAGCAGGAAAAAATCTATAGATATATGTCTCTTGATTTTTTCTGAGAAACTCAAAATACGATTACGAGCTCATTATACCGATCCCGAGCGTGCGGCGCGTCTGAGCGCAGCGCGATGAGTACGCGCGGCCACTCGTCGCTGTCTTTTTAATCTTGTCACTTTTGAGCCCTTCATTTCTCCAATTTAAAAATTTAGGGTAGCTTAGAACTTGTACATTCGATAGCATTTAGAAAAAAAAACATAATATAATTTGAGAAAAATGGCTCTGAACTTTCAAGTCGAATTTTCGACCAAAAGAAAGAGATTCGGAGTAAAAACAATAGCACTTTGGAAAGAGCAGGAAAAAATCTATCGATATATGTCTTTTTTTCTGAGAGACTCTGATTAACATTACGAGCGAGTTGAACAGAGCGTGTTTCGCACGAAAAATGCGTCGCACACGCCCGCTGGTTGGTTTCTAACGGACGCTCGCATATACAAAAAGATTTTGTGACTCCTGCGAAAAAATTGCAAAAACTAAATATAAATGTGGCTTAACAGACATAATTCCAAATCTTTCTCGCAAAGTGGAAGAAATAAGTCTATTTATTGAAAAATATCTGGATGAACAGTTGTCTCAGGACGATTATAAGGAATTACTATTGTTAAGCAAACTTTTTCTTGGAATGTTAAATACAGAAATTGTATTTTATAAGCCCGGAGCATATCATCATGCACGTTGGATGGCTAAGGCAATATACTCACTGAAACTTGACACATAAAGAAGAAACCGGACTTTTAGCTGTTTGATTGTTTATAGTTTTTGTTTATACTAAAAATTGGTTTTCTTCTATAGCTATAAAAGTACCAGTTAACGATTTACTATTTATAAAGACTCTTTTCGATTACAAAAATATTGATTTTAAAGTCACAGAATCTATTTTACGGAAATTTAAAAACCATTTATGGTATTTAAATCAGGAAATATCTGCAATTTCATTATTTGATGAAGAAATTTCTATCGATGTCAAACGAAAAATGGTGAAGGCAATCCAAGAAAAGGATGAGATGAACAATGAAGTTTCTAAGCGATTCTTTGTTAACAAAGTGGAAGACTTAGAAAATTTAATTAATAGAGATATAGATTACTTTATTAATTCCAAATCATTGGGCTTGTTAGACAGATTTGCAATTAAAAAAGGTTTTTTGAACTTGAACGTTGAAGAGTGGTCACAAAATCATGATTATTTAAAAGGCTTGGAAATGTTTAGAAATTTAAATTCTAAGATAAGAGTAGTAAGTGATACTGCAGAAAGAAGCGCCCACTTAACAACAGAATATATAAATGTACTTATGAAAGATGAAGAACAAAAACAGTATTCGCTTCAAGTTATTAGATCATACAAACAGGAATTTCCTAATGCAAATAAAGAAAGTCTAAGAAAGAAAGTGAAACTTGATAATTAATTAATGACGGTGAGATTTTAAAAATACAGTAAACAGTATAATCTAAATAAAGTTTACAATTTTCATAATTTTATAAAAATGAGGCTTTTTTATTATAACACCTTGAGAATATTTACACGACGTAATTGGAACCTATACACAATGGATAGCAGAATTTTTCAAATACGTTGATGGTTTTTGCACAATAATGTATTCTTAGATTTTGTCATTAGTTTTCAGACTGCTAGAGCTACAATTCTAAAATAAGAATGTAAAGAAAAGACATTTATTTTTCTGGTTGTTTATATTAGCGTTAGATTTTATACCGAAATAAAAGTTTTTTTTGTACAATAAAAAGTTCTTGATAGAGATTTTGACTCGTTTTGTGGTTTTAAGAATGAGGAAAATTATTACAAATAGAAATGTAATATATGCAAGAGTATTTTGTAAAAGTATTTTTTCCATACTTTACAATAGCGTTGAAATTTTCAACCTAACTTAAATAGATTTTCATAAAAAATAAAAAAAAAAAGTATTTTTTCGCTTTTTTAGCGTGTTTTAGGGCTGCAAAAATGGTTCAAATTATCGAAAAATGAAAATTAGCCTGTAGGAAACATGTATTTTTTTCGTTCTTTACAATGGCGTTAGAGTTTTTAACCTAGCTCACGTAGTTTCTGTTTTAAATGGAAAAAACGTTATTTTTTCGTTTTTTCGCTTGTTTTAGGGCTTTAAAGATGGGTCAAATTATCAAAAAGTAAAAATCTACCCCATAGAAAAGACGTTTTTTTTCGTTCTTTACGATGGCGTTGGGGTATATAACCTAGCTCACGTAGTTTCTGTTTTAAATGGAAAAAACCGTTATTTTTTCCTTTTTTTTTGCGTGTTTAGGGCTATAAAAATGGGTCAAATTATCGAAAAATAAAAATCTAGCCCATAGAAAAAATGTATTTTTGTTCTTTCTTTACGATGGCGTTGGAGTTTATAACCTAGCTCGCGTAGTTTCTGTTTTAATGGTGAAAACAGTAATTTTTTCATTTTTACGCGTTTTTCGCATGTATAGTTATATAAAAATGGATTAAATCATCGAGAAAAGAAACATGTGGGACATGAAAAAGATGTATTTTTTTTCTGTTCTTTACGATGGCGTTGGAGTTTTGAACCCAGTTTAAATAGGTTTTGTTTAAAATGGGAAAATCCGTTATTGTTTCGCTTTTTAGCGTGTTTGAGGACTAAAAACATAAATATGCTGGCGGCACGCGAAATTAAAAGATATCTAGCTCTCCCGGGAGGCAAACTAACTTTTTTGTGCTACAGAAACAATTTCTCTATTGACATCAGAGAAAAAAATATTGGTAAATAACGGACTATATAATCCTAATATATATATATTTTAGGATGTTCGTTATTTACCAATATTTTTTTTCGGATGTCGGTAGAGAAATTGTTTCTGTAGCACAAAAAAATTAGTTTGCCTCCTGGGAGAGCTAGATATCTTTTAATTTCGCGTGCCGCCAACGTATATGTATATATATTATCGTAGATAAGTTACGAACGCGGATTGTAGAGCGGCTGCTTCGACAGCAGCCATGTGGCCAGTGCTATCCACACTGTCGAAGGCCTTGACCATGTCGAGTGTCGCGATATACAGCAAACGAAAGCTGGTGTAGCGGCTTCGAAGTAAGACATCAAGTAGAACGGTGTTACTTTAACAGCCGTCAATTATTGCCCGGAATGCCCGTTATTGTTCATACAGTTGGATGAGTTGATGAATCCTTTGTGCTAAGACTCCATGGATTTAAACATAGTGCAATATATGGAGAAATCTCCTGAACTTTTGACTCTTTCATGCCCTTTTTTTCAATTTATTGCTGCTATTAGTTTAGCGTGCGAAGCACATAAACGACACAGTATGTAAAATAGTGGTCCTCTTTTGGAGAACGTGGACCTTTTTAGACAGCTTTTTACATGCTCAGAATTTAGCATGCGCAGCATACCAATATGGATTACAGGACTGGTTTTCTGGGTTGAAAATGAAAATTTTACACCTTGTCTCGTTTATATGCTTGCTGTCTACGATATCGCGTGGTCTAAATGCTGCGTCGTAGAAATTTGCAATCACATCGTTTTGTGTGTCAGAAAATTACTTATGAGAATATGAATATCAAATGTAATTTAAGGATATGTCATGGACATAACAAAATCAATGAATCTCTCTCCGTCTCTCTTCCTCTCTCTCTCCCACTCGCTCTTCCTCTGACTCTCTCCCACTTCTTCTTCCTCTGCCTCTCTTTCAGTCGCTGTCCTTCTGCCTCTCCCTCACTTCCTCTCTCTCTCTCTTACTCTCTCTCTTTATTTCTTTGTCTTCCTTCTGTACTTAGTCTCTCTATCCCACTTTTCCTTATATCATATCTATAATTGTTTCAGCGTTACAGAATTTGAATTTAAAAACTAAACAGCAACGCTTTTTTATACAGGGATATTTATGATGTTAAAATATTAAAAATTATTTTGTTCGTAGGTGAAAATAAATCCTGGTGCACATGTCCAGATCATTCAGAATGGTGTTACGCTACGGCACCCTGCGCTGCCTGTGCCAACGGAGCTGCGTCAGCCATTGCCCCCTACAGCCATACCTGCGGCAACAGTGGCACCGTTCTTGGCTCAATCGCTGCCACAACCCGCTGGATCATCCTTTGATTTTAATAGGAAATTTTCGGATATGAGCAGTGGAACCAGCAAGCTACGCTTCTTGCCCCTTTCCTATGGCGGCCCACCTGTAAACGGATTCAGCTTTGTTGATCGACGCTACCGCAATGTCCAGGCAAGAGATATCCAAACCATTAAAAGTTCTCAAATCGAACGTCAGCAAAATGCTAAAGACACTGCTGATATGAGACAGCAAATTACTGAGAGCATTGACATTAAGCAAATCACCAAGAGAGAAAGTAAATCTAGTGACGTCAAGCAGGTAAAAGTATGGGCTCTAATTTTTTTCCTTTACATTCCTAAATTTAAATAAAGTATTAAAAAACACTGGACAAATACGAAATTTTGTGCAGTATCGAAATAAGGCTTAAAACGTTATAAATTCTTTATAACAAATCTTTATAGAAATCTACATTCCATATTCATGTAAAGTTTTCTATGTACATTTTAGAAATAGCTTCTATTTCAATTTGCATATGGATGTTCCTCTACATTTTTCTACAAATGTTTTAGAAGTGCATTTGAAATAGATTTTCTTATAGATTTCTATGTGGATTTCTATACCTAACAAGGAAAGTCCTTATCTTTCAGAAATCGATTTTAACGGGGCTTTGGAAGACGATTTCTGATATCTAACATGATACTCAGTGCTCATTATTACATCAAGTAAGCCCATTTTTAAGATTAGGCAATCTAATCTCCAATATGCTCTGTTTTCTTAAAAAAGGATGTCTCTTATATTGGCTGTCACTTTGCAAGCTTTTATAATATGAAAACCAACGAAAGAAATTATAAAAGTAGATAAAAAAGCAAAAATTAAGGTTTTGTTTCATAAAAAAAAGTGATTTCTCAGGAAATGACAAGTAATTAAAGGTGGTATAAAAATGCATATTCTGCATGAAGGTCGTATAGATTCTTTATATAGTTTATCTGCAATTCAAACATAAAAAAAAAAGTCAGAATGTAACTCAAAAAATAGAGCTTGGTTAAAATGGTACTAAATGTTCTAAAGTCATCTCAGAATGTAAATAGGACTGGATTTCTAATTAAAAATTAAAATAAATGTCAATTTATGCTAAATTCGATAAAAATATCTATATAACGTCTGTTATCAAAAGCTCAAAAAGTTAGATCGCCACTAAAAACTTTATAATGTGGATTTTTGTAATAAGAAAGCTTTCACATTTATCCTATAAATGACCATTAAAACTGTATCTCCCAATAAAAAACATAGCTGTTACGTGAAATGGTTTATTACTAGCATGTCAAAGATTAATACCATTCCCTCCTACTGTAGTATTGTTATTGATTTAAATTAGTAATTTCTTATCCTACTTGAATAACACTTATTAGTGGATTATATTATTATCTTTTATAACTTAAAAAATGTATATTTATGAATATATTTGGTAGAACTTGAAAAATTAAATAACATCGTTAAGAGACTAAATTTTGTACTCAAATTCTTGATTTTATTAAAATAACGGGCAACGTAGAGCTACTTCATTAACTTACAAGTTGCCTGATACCCTTTATCTCGTCGGCTGAGAGGAGATTGGGGATAAGTCAGTGGCGCGCTAAGAAAGAGGATCATTCGGTTGAGCGCTAAGAAAGGAGAAAGTACGGATGCACGCTAAGAAAGAGGACAAGTCGGTTGAGCGCTCTCATAAAAAAATCCTATTAAAATAGATTCCGTAACAGAATATTCAATGAAAAAATGTTAGAATCGAATAAAACATATGAAATTTTAATTTGTTTTTGACGAGGATTATGTGGATAATGGAAGCCGGGATGAAAGTGCAGGAGAATCAAAAACCACACACACACAGTATATATACGAAAGTACTAAAGCTTTATTTAGAATCTATTAAATTCAAATACAGACACTCGTAGGTGTTGTCTATTGCACGCTCGAGAGAGCACTGACTGCCGCCGCATGCAACGGCGGCGCTTGCCGTAAAACAAAAACTGTCGAACTCGAGAGGAGGGGAGAGGCGCGGGGAACAGTCGACACGCAGGGCGCAGCTTGAACTCGCCCGTACTCTCAACACTTCCTCCCGGGCGGCTTAAGCTGCGTTGCTGCTCTAATAGCTCTGCGAGTAGGATCCTCCTCATCCTCACGGCTGCTCGCTCTCCCTACTTGGTGTCTGTAACAGAAATTCAAAAGTATAAACGAAGTGAAGATTACTTATTTAAAATTAGTCCAACTAATTTTTCATGCAAATCAAATGGCAGAGGTTTGGTCAACACATCTGCCATCTGTTCTTTCGATGTGACCCATTTTACACATACGAGCTGTCGCTTGACGCATTCTCTTACGTAATGCTCTTTTATTTCGGTCATGTGTCGTAATTTGTTTCCGCTACCAGTCTTAACATTCGATTCAGCCGAACGATTATCACACCACAGTGTAATTGGTGTAAACTCTCTGGATAGCACACCTTTCAAAGTGTTATGAATAGAAACCAATTCTTGGCTGCAGTCGCTCATCGATACATATTCGGCTTGACATGTGGATAACGCAACATATCGCTGTTTGCGTGTTCTCCAAGCGATAGCATCTCCAAAGAGTTTAACTATATAGCCACTAGTTGTCAGGGAACCCTTACAGTCACCAAAACTCGCATCTGAGTAACCCACAAAAATGTCACTTTTACCTAAATAATTCAAACCTACAGTTTGAGTACCCTTAAGGTATCTGAACACTCGCTTCACGCCTTGCCAGTCGCTGTCAGTAGGATTGATTTGATGTCTGCTTAACATGTTAACCGCATAAGCTATATCAGGTCTGCATGTATTTGCTAGGTACAACAGTGTACCTATAGCTTCACGATAAGGTATATTTTCTCTGTTTTCAGTCGTTATCAGAGTGTTAATATTTTCAGTCTCTTCTCGCTCTTTTCGCTCTCGATTTGCAACCTAATTCGTAATCATGGGTGTTCGTTGTGGATTCATGTCCTGAAAGCCAAATTTATTTATCATTTTTATTATATACTTTTATTGGTTGATTATCAATACTTTCGCTTTTCTGTCTCTGTTAATTTCCAAACCAAGAAAAGATTTAGGATCTCCTATTTCAGTCATCTCAAAACTTTCATTCAGATTCTGTTTCATTTCTCGCATTTTCTCACTGTCGTTACATGCCAATAGTATGTCATCGACATACAGAATCAGAATCAGAATCAGAAATTTGTAACCTTTACTCCAGATAAACAAACAAGGCTCGTTATAGTCTGGTTTCAATCCAAATTTCGTCACAATTTCAGTGAATTTTTCGTTCCAGCATTTTGGACTCACTTTCAATCCGTACAAGGCCTTTTCCAGTTTGCATACTTTCTGTCGTTTAATTTTTATCGCACATTCAATTCTATCAGGAATTTCCATGTAAACTGGAACGTTTAAGTAGCCGTTCAAAAATGATGTTTTAACATCCATTTGACAGAGTTCAAGATCGTATTTGTTAGCTGTCGCGAACGTCATACGTATCAGAGGCAAACGAGAGACAGGCGCATACGTTTCCTGCAAATCATACTCATTTTTGTCCTTAAAGCCTCGAATGACCAAGCGAGCTTTATATCTCTGACTTCCATCAGATTCAATCTTTTTCTTCAACACCCATCTCGAATCGATGATGTTTTGTCGTTTGCCGTCGCTGGGTACTTCTTCTCTGTCGACTAATTTCCATACCTTCTTTTTATACATTGAATAAATTTCTACTTTAATCGCTTCGGTCCATTTTAATTTGTCAGTCGCTTTCATGGCTTCTTGATAATTTACAGGATCACCATTTAGTTCGGCCAACAGGGTATGAGTCGTTTCGTCACTTGATTCTGTCTCTTCAGGTACGCTTTCTCTTAACTTACGCGGGCGACCACGACTTCTCTTAGTCTCTCCCTCCGTTTCGGTTGTCTCTGTTTCAAATCAATAAACCAAGTGTTTGTATTAATATCAGAGTTTACAGTCTCCCAGACGCTTATCTCTGTCTTTTTGTATTTGTTTCCAAACACAAGTTTTTCATTGAAAATGACATCACGACTCTCGTAGATTTTTCCTTCTTCTGGTTTGAGTAGTAGATAACCAGTCTCCTTGTCTCCTACTAGCACAACTCTTCATCCAATAAATCTAAATTTAGGACCGATCTTTCGCTGTATTTTCATGTACGCAATACATCCAAAACGCTTAAGTTGTGTCATATATACTTTGTGATTTGGTTTGAAGACTTGTATTGGTGATTCCATATTATTTGATGCATGTGATGTTCTGTTGTATGCATATACTGCCGCACTTAATGCCAGATCCCACATGTTTTCCGGAAGTCCAGAATCATACATTAATGCTCGCACTTTCCTCTGGATCATTTGGTTGAATCTTTCAGAAACACCATTATGTTGTGGCGTATCAGGACACGCTAACTGTAGTTCAGCATTCAGTCGCTTTAAAACTTCAGTTGTATATCCACCCGTGAATTCCATTCCCTGATCGCTTCGCAGATAACAAACTTTCGCATCTTTTCCTAATAAATTTCGGGCACTCTTTACAAAAGATTCAAAACAGTATCCTGTCTCGTCTTTTGATTTCATCGGATAAGCCATAGCCAAACGAGAGAAGTCATCTACAAAGACAGAAATATACTTGTATCGTTTTGGGTAAGTAGCAGGGCTTATCATACCCATGATGTCAGCATGTACGATCTGCAAAGGTTCTGTCGCTCTCTGTCGCACTGTCTTAAATGGTAGCGTATTTATCTTAGAGATCATACATACTTCGCAATCTCGAATTGTATCATCAAAAACTGCATTCTTCAAGTCTTTGATTTCTGGAAATTTCTTTTGTAACTCCTTTAAATATCCAATCGATGCATGTCCCATTCGCACATGCCAGAGCATTGCGAGATTATTAACTTGTGATTTGTTCGACTTTTCTTCTAATTCAACGTCGCACGTTGGTTTTTCATTTTCAGTCGCTTTATTTATGTCGCTTAATTTTCTGTCGCGTATGGTATTTTCAAAGTCCGAACAAATCGTTTCGTCTGATTTTCTGCTTTTATTTTCAATTTCTTTTTCCTTTTCGCACGCTTCCACTGTTTCAGTCGCTTTTCGTTTTGTCGGATCGTGTTTCTTAATTCTCGCGATACATCAGTCGAAATTCTGTCACTTTTACTTGTATCTAGATTTAATTTTTTAATTTCCTTCTGTACCATAAGTGAGATATCATTCGGGCTAATTTTATCAGATTCAGTAACTATCGCAGTAGAATTATGAAAATCTTTTCTTTCAAATATATCTGTCGATTTATTATTAGATTTTCCTACCTGAGCTTCAGTCGCTTTCAAACGCTGTTCCACCTGTTTCAACCGTTCATCTTTCGCTTTGCAGTCGCTGACCAGTTCGCTTATCTTAACGTTAAGTTCAACCATCTGTGTTGAAATATTTTGGAGTTGCTCCTGTACTGCTGCAGAGTTATTTACATTAATGTTTTTACTAGCTAGATTTCCTTTGTTAAATTTCGATATCATATTTTTATTCACATATATTTTGCGATTTAAATTCTGTACGTCTTTTATACTTGGTTTACCTCTCAAAATCTCATCTTTTTCTTCAGTCGCTTCTACTCCTTCGCCTTGTGTCGGTCGCTGTTCACTGCTGTCGCTCTCAGTCGCTCCAGCTATCTGCTGTTCATCGCCTTCCGTCGCTCTCGGTACCGAGCTCGCCTCTTTGATTTCAGTCGCATCTCCGTCGCTTTCACTCGTCGCTATTTGATCGCTGCTTTGACAGGATGCCTTTTGTTTGCAATAGGGCATTAGAAGTTCAGATCCCTCCAACTTGGCCTTCTCTATTGCATCTCGTAAGATCCGCTGCTCATCCGATGTCACAAACGCCATAGCTGTAAAAAATCTCTTAATACACAAACTGTGCCGAACACAAGCACTACAAGTTTATATAAGATTTCAAAAAAGGAGCCAAGCTATTAGGTTAATCGAATCTCTATGCCATTTCAATATTAAAATCTTTTAGTAAACAAACTATGTCGAACACAAACACTACGAGTTTACACAAGATTTCAAATTGACAACAAAATTTCAATATAATTAAGTGCAAATTTTCAAATTTTTCAAATTTTCATTGCAAAAATCTTTCTTCAGACGTACCAAGTTCATGAGTTGTTCCGCTCTCATGTTTAAAAACGACTCGGTTTTCTTCCAAACAGACGCTCATTTTTCCGTCGCCATACAATTGCCGGAACTCAAAAATTTCTTCCTGCGTCCTTAGAAACAACTCGAGATTTGTTTCATCTATATATAGAATAATTTTTAGTTGATTATATACATATATTAATTTTATTAATCTGAAATTATTTTACTTAAACGCATTCACCGCTGTGCAATTTTCTAAGTATTTCCTGTTCGCTTTCTGTCTCATTTCGTCGTATAGCTATATCAAAAACAATTTCTCTAATCGCGAAGTTGCCGCGCGCCTTTCCCCGAAACAGTATATTCGCGCCACCTCCCCCCTATCACTCGTCTCACTCGCATATTCTCTTCGCGCAGCCTTTTCAATAGCTGCCTCCTACTTTATTCGGTAGCACGACGCGCCTTCTCTCCTTCCCCTCTCGCGGTTTGCATGCGGGAACTCTGTCGCTATTTCCCCTCGCGTGCTTTTGATGCGGGAGACCGATGGACGCCGCTCTCCCTACCAGCGCACGCACACAATACATGAGGCGCTGCTGTCTCTCTCTCTCTCTCATACACAAGTCGCGCCTTGTCACCATGTCCGCTCGGGATTCACTCACTCGCTTTCTCTCTGTCTTTCTATCTCGCATGCACAAGTCGCGCAAGTCGGACGGTGCCATTATGCCCGCTCGCTCTCTCTCTCTCTCTTTCACAGCGCGCGTGCACAAAGAGGCTGCCACGTGCGCGCTGAGACCTGTTGCGCGGGTCAGCACGCCGCAACACCGGGACGCGTCCGCCCCACGCGCTTCGAAAGAAATTGGACGAATTACTTTTCGCGTTTCACTACCGCACTTATTTATTTGCATAGTCGCACCAAACACGCCGCGAACAAATTTCAGACACCGGTATTTCGCACTTCTCTTTCCCCGTCGGTGAGTTGAATCAGTTGCCTCTTCCTCTGTCGCCGTCCTCTCTGTCGCATTTCTCTCTGTCGCAACCTTCTCCGTCGCCGTCTTCTCCTCCTGGTCCTTCATGCCGCCTGGGCCCATAACCTGACGAGGATTATGTGGATAATGGAAGCCGGGATGAAAGTGCAGGAGAATCAAAAACCACACACACACAGTATATATACGAAAGTACTAAAGCTTTATTTAGAATCTATTAAATTCAAATACAGAAACACTCGTAGGTGTTGTCTATTGCACGCTCGAGAGAGCACTGACTGCTGCCGCACGCAACGGCGGCGCTCGCCGTAAAACAAAAACTGTCGAACTCGAGAGGAGGGGAGAGGCGCGGGGAACAGTCGACACGTAGGGCGCAGCTTGAGCTCGCCCGTATTCTCAACAGTTTTGATATATTTTGATGAGAAATCCTGGTAATGAATTCATTTTGAAAGGATTTTTTTATTAGAGCTAAGAAAAGGAACATTTCATGTACTCCTTTTTTTCATTGAGTTTTCGTTAAGAGCCGCTGTCCAATTTCGAACATCAAATCCAGACCACCTTTCTAAAATAGATATTTCTGTAAATATATATTTTTTTTAGTATTTACCTTTACTAGTATAGGAACACTAGTTACTGTTCACATTGCTATTTATACAAAATTATCAAACAAAATGAAGTCCTTAGTTTTGTTTGATATTTTTCTCACTCACTCATTAATTTTGTAATTTCAATGGCAAGTCTGCATTCTAAAGAAAGTATTTCCCATAAGAAACACATAGATTGATTTATTCGTAAAATATTAAAAAATCTAACAAGATCACAACAAATGTTTTATAGAATCCCTGTGAAATCATTTATACATATTATGTCGTATGCTTGAAATACATAATGAAGCGTGAAAAAATATGTGACGAGCGGGACGTAAACCCACGGACCCGAGGTTTGTAGTCTCGTGCTCTACCAGGGAGCTAACATCGCGATGCCACGACGAGTGCATCGCGAGCTAGCTGTTCTTCTTTTCGATGAGTCGACTGCCTCACATCTTCTACCTTGTCTAAACGTTGATTAATATCTATTTAAAAAAAAAAGAAAATCTGAAGTTGGTGTTCGAAATTGAATAGTGGTTCTTAAGGTAATGTAAAATACCGACCAAATTTTTGAATGTCTACATCTTTTGCAAATATTAATAGACCACTAAAAAAAAAAGAGTAACGTATTTACATATACGGAGGGCCTGACGTTGTTGTTTTCCCAAACACCTACTCAGAACTTATTTAATTAAATAAAAACCTCAATGCCGGTAAGTAGGAATATTTATTTTTAGAATTTGGATCTAGTTTTGAAACGGGCTATCTCATGGAAATGTTGATAGAATCACACAAAAAATTTTCTGAGAATAGTATTTACATATTATAAAGTTGTGAAATCCATCTAAAAAAACATTTTACAAAAGTTTAAACTAATGCAAGTATTAGTCTCTCTCTCCCTCCCTCTCTATTTCACTCTCGCCCTCTCTTTCTCCCTCCCTCTCTTTCGCCCCTTGCTCTCTCCACCCCTCTCTTTCTCCCCCTCTCTCCCATCCTCTCTTCCTCTCTCCCAATATCCGTCAACCTCTGTACCAAAAACTTTAATGAGAGCTTAAATATTTTAATCAACACGTTCATTAAAAAACTAATTTTGCTTCCTCCTAGAGGAAGCTTTGTGATAGTAATTTTTTGAGTTATTGTAAAAACATCTTATAATAGTTTTTCGAGGTGTTAGGAATCAAAATACATGATTTTTGAAAAATGTCTGTATCGATGTGTGTTTGTGTGTGTGTGTACGAGCGTGCATGCGTGCGTGCGTGTGTGTGCGTGTGTGTGTGTGTGTATGTGTGTGTGTGCGCACGTGTGTGCGTGTGCGTGCGCGCGCGCCTGGATCTCAGCTTCTTCTTGGTCGATTTTATTTTTGTTTTTTTTGTGTGACCGAGATATTTGTCGAATGGATAGCATTCGAAAGAGCATTAAATTACCTATATTTTCTAAAAAAAATTTTCTCTAGCTATCACGGTTCTTTTGTTATTAACAAAAACATGTTTTTTTTTTAAAAAGCTTATAACTCCTAAACCAAACCGTCAATTTTCTTGAGAAAAATCATGATAATGCAGAATATAAATAGCTGTAACCTGTAAAAATTTGAATTCATTTTGTTGACTAGTTTTTGAGAAAAAAATTGTAATGTGAAAAAAAAAAGAGTTTTGTATGTCCAACGATTACGGGAGTAAAATTGACTTAATCGCTTTGAAATTCCTTGCTGAGGTAGGTTTTGGATAGTTCTTGGTCGAGTTCGTTGGGAAAAATGATTAGTCCAGAAATTTCAGAAATATTTGAGGTTAAAATTTTTTTAACCTTTTCTTCATTTCGTAATTTCTCGATAACGGCTCCATGTATAAGCTTCAAATTTATAGACAATTTTGTATGTGATATAGATAATATGTGTGCGAATTTTCATCAAGATCGTACGATTACTTTTGAAGATATTTGGTTTTGAAAATTTTTGTATTTTACAAAGTTATTTTCTTTGTCCCATGATAACTAGAGAAAACAAAAATTGGTTTAACCATGTTGAAATTTTGTGGTGATGTAGAGTCTATTATCGCATAAGTCCTTTACATAAAAGAATTGTCTCATAATTTTTAGAGATATTTAAGTTTAAAATTCTTTTACGGTTTTTTCAAAATCGTAATTTCTCAATCACGACTTTATGTATCAACTTGAAATTTATAGACTATTATGTATGCGATATAGGCAATACCTGTGTACAATTTCATCCAGATTATATGGTTATTTTTTGAGATGTTTGATATTTAAAATTTTAGTATTTTTGAAAATGACTTTCCTTGTTGTCGCGCAATATAACTACATTAAAATTGTTTTAATTTCTTTGAAATTTTGTGGACATGTAGACTTTGTATATTATTTATTAGAAGAGTTCTTAGGATAAAGGATTTCGTTTAAGAATTTCAGAGATATATGAGGTTAAAACTATTTTAGTCCTCTTTTAACATCTTAATTATTCGGGAACGTATTTATGTATACTAGAAAATGGAAATGACATGCGCTATGCGCTTTGTTCTGATGCGCGCGTGTTGTATACCTGATTTTGTTTTGTAATAGCTATTTATTATTTTTAAGGTTAGAACCTTTTTGTTAGATCGGAAACTGCAGAAAGAGCACATAAATATGGACAGCATACTACTAGAGACACGTACCCTATGTGTGAAATTTCACAAAGAAAATATAATTTGAAGTAAAGGTTATTTACGAATTTTAAAAGGTTTTGACGATAATATTACAATAAATTATTTTATATATTTTTCATACATAATTTAACCCCTTAACTGGTGCGACTTTTACAACTTTTCGTGCCAAAACTGGTAGCCGTAAATAATAATTCTGATGTCAGATTCAGATTCAGAGACCTCAAAAACAGTTGTATGCCAAGTTTTGTCCAAATCCGTTGAGAATTGAAAAATTTATTCAAATATGTACATATATGATCCATTGCCAGATTTGGCACTTTTTTGTACATATATGATCTATTGCCAGTTAAGGAGTTAAACAAAAATCATACCTATTTTTTATTCATATTTTATACATAATTTAAAAATTAATACTTTTTAATCTTTATAAATGAATTTAATTATAATTATGTCATAAATTGTTGCAAAAATTATAAATTTTGTTATTAAAAATTCATTGAAGTAATAAGCAAATTAAGTTTGAGGAAGCCACAGGCCAATGAATTGGCAGCGCTTTTTTAAGTATATTCTAAAACCCAATTTGTCTAGTTTTTTTATTTACTCTAACCTCATATATTCAATAAGCACTCTATACAAATGATAATAATTTTTTTCATGACTATACACATAATAATATTGTTAATAAAACTTTCTACGAAAGTATAAAAGAAGGCACGTATAGAAGTTTCTTCTGTATAATCTACCTCTCTCTCAGTCTCACCCTTCCTCTCTTTCTTCCCCCTCTCTCTTCCTCGCCCACTCGCTCACCCTCCCTCTCTCTTGCACTCCCTCTCTTTCTCCCCCTCTCTCCGTCCCTCTCTCTCAATATCCGTCAAACTCTGTACTATCAACTTTAATGACAGCTTAAATATTTTTTTAAAACAATCAATACGTACTTTAAAATACTAATTTTTTAAGTATATTCTAACAACTTAATTTGTCTATAGACCTTTTACTTATTCTAATCTCATTCAACAAGCACTCTCTACAAATGGTAATAATTTCTTTCATGACTGGACAAATAATATTATTGTTAATAAACCTTTCTACGAAAGTATAAAATAAGCCAAGTATACAAGATTTTTCTGTATGATCAATAAAATAATATTTATGATTTTTTAAAAGAAATCAAATAAATACGAGTAAAACAGACTTGTACTTCTTTGAGTCAATGTATGCTGAACAAATTATATGTAAGTACATTCAAATTGTTCACTACAAATCTAACAAAGGTAAGTTGCGAAATCAATTACACAGGCCCACAAAAAAATGTGTCTGGTTCCGGGATGGAGACTACTTTTTTCTTATGTATTTTTTTCCGATGAATCCGAATTCGGCCTTAAAAATAGGGATCCCGCCGTAAGTTTTTAAGATAACCTCAAAAAACTGTCGAAAAGCAGTGTTTCTGTGGTAAGATCTTGAGAAGAACAAAAACATGATTTCCTTCAGATCAAAAACACTTTGTTTTTATGTACTTCGGCCTGCTGAATCCGAATTTGCTATGGAAAAAGAGGTTTGACCGACGGGTTTCGGAGATAAACTCATAAAACTGCTCAAAAATTTCATGCACAAGAACTACATTGGTTTAGCCTTGCGTATACGTTTGTCATCGAACGACCTATGCAAAGGATGTCTACGCTGCTTTTTGTTATTAGATTGTACATCTCTTTTTAGCATCCAGCAATAGTCAGCCATCATGTTCACGCTCCATTTTCCTTGCCACCTACGTTCAAATTCCTTCATGTCCTGATGAAATCTTTCACCTTGCTCTTCACTGGAGTCCCCAAGGTTTGGTGGAAATTCATCAATGTGCGAATCGAGAAAGTGGAGTTTCAAATTCATTAAGCAATCTAAACTTTTGAAGTTTTCTACCATAGTTTCTACGACGCTCTTATAGTTCTTATCTTTATTATTTCCAAGAAATTTGGTTGCAACATCATTGAAGCTCAACCAGGCTACCTTCTCGATATCATTCATAGTTTTAAGAAACTCTTCGTCCCTGAACATTTTGCGAATTTGTGGTCCATCAAAGATACCTTCCTTTAATTTAACCAGAGTTACATAGTTGAAGTTGCTTTCTAAGTATCTGAAGCAGCGCCCTTCTTTATCGAGAGCTTTAACAAATTATTTCATCAGTCCTAATTTGATATGTAGAGGAGGTAAAAGAATTTTGCTAGGATCCACAAGAGGACGCTTGATAACATTGCTGGTACCAGGAGTTAGTGATGGCCCCACTGGCCATACTTTTACATTATAGTGTTTTGTTCTATCTCGACTTTCAAACATGCATAAATAGCATGGTTACTTGGTAAAACCTGATTATTGACCTAGTATCATGGTCGATATTTTCAGGTCTCCGCAAATTAACCATTCATCCTCACTATACTTTATATTCTTTCAAACTTTTTCGATGTTACAGTATTTTTCTTTGAGTTCGCTTCAATGGGCCAATGGAAGCGGAGCAATCACGTTCGTATTGTGAAGAAGAACTGCCTTTAGGCTTCGCTTGGATGAATCGCTGAATAACCTCCATTCTTCTGACTTGTATAAATTTGGTTGGAACTCATCAATAAGTCCTTGTACATCCATATAGTACACTAGATTAGATTCGTTAGTGAAGTATATCCGGCACGCTTCTTCTCGGTTTCGATAAAATGTGACGCTTACACCCTGTTCTAATACGTTATAAGACTTCAATTGTGAGGCCATTCATTCAGCTGCATCTTTCGCCAATCCTGCATTCCTAAATATGTCATTCAGTTGAGCTTGAGAGATCTTTTTCTGGTTTTTTTCTTCACCAACGGGAATGTACTCCTCGTCACTGTCCGAAGACAGTTCTTCTTCACTCTCGTCGGTTTCACTTTCTGCTTTCGTGAATGATTCACTTTCGTCAGTATCATTTTCTCTGTGGACATTGAGAATTTCTACTTCTTCTTCTGTACCACCATCAACTTGCATACCATCCATTCCTTGTATAAAGCTGTCTCGTGAAGCCTCATTATAAAACATTCGACTGAATGCTTCTGTGGACGAACGACAGTAGATACTGTTGCATACATTATTTTTTCTGTATGCACCTTATTTATCCGATTTACATTTGTCACGAAAAAGTAACAGTCACTTTTGTCCAATGGTTTTTTCCAAATAGCTAGTTTTACAAATTTTAATTTACTTTTACCTTCAGTTTTTTCGAATTTATCTAACATTTTGTAACAATTAGCACATATAATGTGCGAAACCCACGTCGAATTTTGCTGCGATATTTCTACTCCAAAGCATGCTTTGAATAAATCTTTAACTCTTTCAGTAATATGCTTCTTATGTTTTCTCCACACGTATTCCGCGCAAATGTAGCAATAACTGTCGGTATCACCTTCACAGTCGTGATCAACCTGTTAGTTAGATCCTGAAGGAATGTCAATTTTATTGAAATTAGATTTAGTACTCATAAATTCATTGAAAAACCCGCACGATAGAACTCCTGTCCCTATCGCAGGTGAGTCTGCCGTCCCTAACCCAGGCCTAAGTACGAGGGTTTTCCGACTTTGACGAGGACAGTGTCAACTCGTCGTTGGACAGACTACGGTATCATCCTCGCGTTCTAGCGTTCCCCTGCAGGACGACGTGCCTCGCTGGCTTCATTACTACGGAAGATTGGAAGCGAATCATTCTACACATCCCTTTCGGGCAGTTGTCCTCGTTCCAGTGTCTTCCGTGGCAGCATAACCACAGGGTATATATGCAGAATTCGGTAAATAAATTTTAAAGTTACTAAGTAACGGAAATAATGTACACGAGATAACCCTACAAATAGGTGAAGTGCATGAGATTCTTTCCATTTAAAGATTGAGGCCCTTATCAGACTGTATTGTTTTTTTTATTGACTTTCTTATCGCCAAAATTTAACTCAAGGTAATATCTATTCGAATATTCCCAGTTTTCAGCTCTTAGAGATACAACAATCTTCAGATTTGTCTTCAGCCTGCCGTTGTTTCAAGTTATTTTCGTAGTCTGAATTCCAGAGAGTATATTTCTTACAAAATGTTAGATAAATTCGAAAAAACTGAAGGTAAAAGTAAATTAAAATTTCTAAAACCAGCTATTTGGAAAAAACCATTGGACAAAAGTCACTGTTACTTTTGCATGACAAATATAAGTGGGATAAATAAGCTGCGTTCAGAAAAAATATTGTATGCAACAGTAATTAGTGTCGTTCGTCCACAGAAGCATTTAGTCAAAAGTTTGATAGATGAGGCTTCACGAGACAGCTTTATACAAGGAATGGATGGTATGCAAGTTGATGGTAGTAGAGAAGAAGAAGTAAAAAATCTCAATGTCTACAGAGAAGATGATCCTGACGAAAGTGAATCATTGACGAAAGCAGAAAGTGAAACCGACGAGAGTGAGGAAGAACTGTCGTCGGACACAGTGATGAGGAGTACGTTCCCGTCGGTAGAGAGAAAAGCCAAAAAATGATCTCTCAAACTCAACTGAATGACATGTTTAGGAATGCAGGATTAGCGAAAGATGCAGCTGAATTAATGGCCTCACAATTGAAGTCTTATAACGTATTAGAACAGGGCGTAAACGTCACATTTTATCGAAACCGAGAAGAACCATTTCGGAAGTACTTCACTGGCGAATCTGATCTAGTGTACTGTACGGATATACAAGGAGTTATTGATGAGTTTCAACCAAATTTATACAAGCCAGAAGAATGGAGGTTAGTCATCGATTCATCCAAACGAAGTCTAAAGGCAGTTCTTCTTCACAATACGAACGTGCTTGCTCCGCTGCCATTGGCCATTCAACTGAACTCAAAGAAAGATACTGTAACATTGAGAAAGTTTTAAAGAAAATACAGTATAGTGAGGACGAATGGTTAATTTGCGGAGACCTGAAAATATAGGTCAACAATCAGGTTTTACCAAGTAACCAAGCTATTTATGCATGTTTGACAGTCGAGATAGAACAAAACATTATAATATAAAAGTATGGCCAACGAGGCCATCACTTACTCCAGGTTCCAGCAATGTCATCAAGCGTCCTCTTGTGGATCCTATTCTTTTACCTCCTCTACATAGCAAATTAGGACTGATGAAATAATTTGTTAAAGCTCTCGATAAAGAAGGGCGCTGCTTCAGATACTTAGAAAGCATCTTTAGGAATGTATCTCTGGTTAAATTGAAGGAAGACCTTTGATGGACCTCAAATTCGCAAAATGTTCAGGGACGAAGAGTTTGTTAAAAGTATGAATGATATCGAGAAGGCAGCCTGGTTGAGCTTCAAAGATGTTGCAACCAAATTTCTTGGAAATAATAAAGATGAGAACTATAAGTGCATCGTAGAAACTATGGTAGAAAACTTCAAAAGTTTAGGCTGGTTAATGAATTTGAAACTCCACTTTCTCGATTCGCATATTGATGATTTTCCACCAAACCTTGGGGATTTCAGTGAAGAGCAAGGTGAAAGATTTCATCAGGACATGAAGGAATTTGAACGAAGATGACAAGAAAAATGGATGTACAATCTAATAACAAAAAGCGGAGTAGAAATCCTTTGTATAGGTCGTTCGATGATAAACGTATACGCAAGCGTAAGCCAATTTAGTTCTTGTGCATGAGATTTTTGAGCAGTTTTTTGAGGTTATCTCCGAAACCCGTCGGTCAAACCACTTTTTTCATAGCAAATTTGGATTCAGCAGGCCAAAGTACATAAAAACAAACTATTTTTGATGTGAAGGAAATAATGTTTTTGTTCTTCTCAAGTTCTTACCACAGAAACACTGCTTTTCGACCGTTTTTTGAGGTTATCTTAAAAACTTATGGCCGAACCTCTATTTTTAATCACGAAATCGGATTCAGCGGAAAAAAATGCATAAGAACAAAATAGTCTCCATGGTTATTTTCATGTAAATATATTCATATCTTTAAAGATCTGATGAAATGTGTCAATGGATTGCTTCTACATATTAACTACTGATACGTGAGTCTATCACTCTGTTTTTAAACAGAAGGTGCAAACCCTCGTGAAAATCTCTTATGAGATCTCATATGTTACGAAATCACATAATATATAAAATTGTAGATGACATCACATATGAGATTTCACGCGAGATATGCGATGTCTGAAATTCTCTTATGTGATCTTATATGATATTTACACGTTGGAAAAGGGTATAAAATATGTTGCTTACAAATCGGTCAGTAAAATTTATATATTCGCACTTTTGAGTAGACTATAAATTTATATGAATTTTTTATTTTATTCTCATTTAAAAAGGACGGACACAAGGAAAAATATTTTGGGTAATGAAAGTAAATCATGAGATTTTACACATGTAGGGTGGTTGTACTTAACGGTATCAATTAAAAATTAGAGCCAATGTAATTATTTAGAGTGAACTAATAGGTATAAATATGTTTAATGAATTTATGCAAAAATTTAGTATTCTACATTTAAGTAGCCCACCGGTAAACTGCAAACCGTCGGGCACGCCAAGTATGTATGGGGGATCGGAGGACGACCCCTGCATGAGCAGCTCTAGACTTCTCTTGTCCTGTTGATGTTGAGGTTGCACTACTTAGTTCCTGCGTATGCGCATGTGTGTGCGGTGAAGATGAGCGCCAGGAGCCTCTTGACTCGCTATGTTTCTTGGATGCTTTGTAGTGGCGGGCCGATCCACGGACACTGTGAGCGGCGCACCGCTTGTACTGTCGTGTCCCCCCACTCGATTTTTGGGTATAAATAATCCCCTGCGATGTCACTTATCTGCAGTCCTTCTTTGATAGCTCTGTTGGCTACCATCCGGGGAAAACTAGTAGCTTGACAACGGGTCAATGTACCACAGTTCCTGTCAGTTTTTAATTTTTCATGGTTTCGTTTTTGATTTAGTAAGTTCATTTCATAATTCGTGCGGTTCATGATTATTGGAAATTCACATTCAGCCTTTTAATCATAATTTTTTCGATTTAATTGCAGTGCAAATATGACGTGCGTTAGAAAGAAAATGTTGAGAGAGCTACGTGTTCAATCTTTTTGTATTGACGAGCAACTACATTGCTATGAAATTGGACGTATGTTTTAGTTAATTTAATTAATTAGGTAAGATTTTTGCTGTGTATTGTTTGTCATTATAGTGGCAGATCATTAGATCTATTAGATCATACGAATTAGATCATACGAATTAAGTTACATCGTTGTTTTCTAGTCTCTGGAAAAGGGAATCCTACAATGATTCCGAAACGTCGACTGATAGTAAATTAATAAAATACTTAATTGCTCAAAAGGATCCACGTGTTTCATTACACATACAAACGACCTATCAAAATTGAATTGCGAGCAGTCTGAAAGGACAAAATCTCATTTGATTCTCTTGTCCTTCCAAGATGCGTAATATTATAGAAAGTTTAGAATTGAGAAAGAATAATGAAAAATAGTGATGTGTTGGTCGATGTAATTTTTTATATAGGCTTTGACATTTCGTAAATATCTGAAAAAATTCTTATGAATTTTAGAAATGAAAAGAAAGCATTATAGTTATAAAATTAAAATAATTTTCGCCCACACGGGCATAAAGTGCGTAGGTTTTGTAAAGTTTTGTAGGACTATGTGACCTATTGGCCCTCTTGAGTGTTAAGTAGTACATCGTGCCCGCTCGCTGAATAATTTTGAAGTTACAACGTGGGCGTAAGATGTAATTTTACACGTAAGGTACAAAAATTTCTATTATGTCAGTTGTCAGTTGTGTTAACCCATTAATGCACAAAACGAGAGAGAGAGAGAGAGAGAGAGAGAGAGAGAGAGAGAGAGAGAGAGAGAGAGAGAGAGAGAGAGAGAGAGAATAAAATAGTTCTTTATTGACTTCATGGGGACCCCGTCTGACGCTGATTAGTTGAATACAGTATGTATACATGACAATGAGTAAAGCGCAATTATAAAAATAAAATAACAAATGATGATTATGGTAGTAATGATAATAAGTAGAGCGCATTTTTTAAAAATAAAATAACAATTGATATTTATGGTTATAGTAATAACAGTAAACGTGATAATAGAAAACAATATTAAAATACAAAATAAACAAAATAAAGACAAAAAGGCGTAGGATATGAGCGAGTAACAAGCCTAAAATATAAATCTATACAGCGAAGTGCGCAGAGTAGAGTAAACGGGTAGCGGGGTGGCCGGTAGCAGTAGGCGAGCATAGATTCTAGAGACGAGAGCGCGGCGCAGTCGCCGGTGGGCAAATCAAAGAGCAGGCAGGTCGGGAGGCCATCATTGCCGACGCGCGCGTTCCAATCGGTGACATCCCGGTTGAACAGGGTATTACGTAGCGTCCGTTTGAAAAGCGGGAGGTTAGCGGAGGCGAAGTCTGTGACGTGAATGGAGTTGAGTAGATCCATCGCGTCGAGCGCGAAGTAGTATTTATAGGCCTCGGTTTGCCGCGGAGGTGGTTCAAACGGCTGAGACAGGCGGCGACCTGATCGTCGCAGGTCGATATCGATATTTAGCCGGCAACTGAAGCGATCAATTGTTACGCGCCTAGTATTAATTATTAATACTTAATAAATAGTATTAATTATATTTATAATTATTAATGTTAATAGACTCTCCGCGCCGGTTTACGCGTAAAACTGTATATAGCGCATTTGAATTTTCCCGCGCTGCGCGCCGACCCGCCTGAGAGCAGTACGCGGCGCCGCCGCCAGGCGGCGACGGCCCTACTTTTGCGCTCGCCAAAGTAAGTAAGCGCGCTCCGGGGCATATAAGCCCCGCGCACCGGCGCCTCGGCAGCCTTATTTCCCCCGACTCCCCCTACATAGTAGGACGGTCTCAGCCTCTGCAGAGTAATTTCGGGAGAATAAAGGAGATTTTTGATTAATAAAAACCTTGAGTTTTTATTTATGAGACCTATTGGTCGCGTTTTTGAAGAGTCTTTCCCGGCTCATTTCCCTACCTCTTCCTACTTATCCTTCCAGTCTGCGCCTTCTGAATTTATGTCCTCCGGCAAATTCCGGGCTCTCGACGCGGAAAGGGAGCTCCTTCGGCTCCGCCTAGGGAACATCGTCCGGGAGCAGGTCTTGGAAAGGCGGCGACTCAGGGAGCATCTCCTCCAGCAGCACCAGCAGGAGCTCAACGACCAGGCCCGGAAGTGGGCCAAGGACCGGGCTCAGCTACAGGTCAGCCACGAGCTGGGGATTCGGCAGCTGCGGGAGCAGAGTCGAGCGGAGTTACAGGAACTCCGAGAGCAGTTGCGGCGAGCGCAACCTAGCGCCGCCCCTCCGCCTCCTCCGGCAGTGTCTCGGATGTACCAGTTCGTAGACACTCCGCCCACTGGCCGAGAACGCCCTTCGTTGGAGCTGACTGTTCGGCGAATCGCCGCAGGAGCGCCTCCGGCTCCTAAGCGCATCGCCTTAGTGGACCTGCCGCTCACCGAGAACGTCCCAGCGAAGAAGGCCTGCCGACCCCCGCCCGCTCATCGGAATGAGCCGGTCCTTCGAAAAAGGACGCAGCCCGTCAAACCAGGCAAGACGGCGATAAAGCGTCGGGCGGCGCTAGAAACGACCTCTCTCCCGGAGGCCGCCATCGACCTCACGGTCTAAAGGCCGCGCTCACGCGCTCCCCTTAGTTTTGGCGAGTCAGTTCCCGTTTTGGAACTGACTCCCAACTTTAATCAAACCCAAAAATAATCCCCGAAGCAGGGTGGTGTTGCCTACACCGAGCCAGGTGGTCTCGCCCTACCACCTAGACCCAGGACCAGGGGTTGACACAGGGGGGATAGTGCTGTGTCCTCCCCCTGTGCAACGAGGGAGCATCAGCGACGAGTCGTCGCCTCTGCAGGCACGCTCTGCCTTACAGCTCGCCTCCGGCTCCGGTTAACGTCGAGTGGTTGCTCCGTCAACCCTCTCTAAGCGTTCAGCGAGCGCAGCGAGCATACTCCGCTCGCAACCCCCCGAGATTGGCGTCGAGCTATTGCTCCGCCAATCCTCTTCACGCGCTCATAGCACAGCGAGCACTCACAGCTCGCACCCAGCGGTGGTTGGCGTCGAGCTATTGCTCCGCCAACCCTCTCCAAGCGTCCACAGAGCGCAGCGAGCATACACAGCTCGCAACCTGCCTTGATCGACGTCGAGCTATTGCTCCGCCGATCCCCTCGTACTAAGAAGCAGCCTAGCGGGCGCCTGCAGCGCCTCCCTGCATCGATAGACGTCGAGCTATTGCTCCGTCTATCACCTACCTATGCCCCCAGGATACATCGGATACGGATAACTTCGCTCCAGCTCAAGTCTGAGCACAACCCTGCGCTCTCAAGCGCTCTCCAGCACTCAGAGTGCCCCTCCTCTTGGTGCGTCGTTCTCTCGCAAACCGAGACAACCGGCCTACACCAGAACAGGCATTCGTGTAAATTACCAGACACAACATCGGTCTGAAGTGCTGTCGGCATACTCGGCATACTCAAAATCGGCTAGCGAGCCGATCCCTCGAGTAGAGCGCTCACCAACGCCCCCCGAGTGCTCAAGCCTACATCACAATGAGGTAAGAGGGTTGGGCGCTAGCATCACTTTGAAAGCCTGGAGGCCTAGAAAGTACTCGCGCCTTCGCCTCGCAGACAGCCATCCTAGAGCGAGCCTGTAAGGTGTAATGTGGTCACGGCGAGGTACTCTGCGGACCACGAACCACACGCAGGCTTTGAGAGCTTTCTCGAGCTTTTCGGTCCGATCCTTGTCGACGTGGTTGTAGACAGGTGCAACGTAATCGAGGTGGGGGAAAACGAGCGTCTCCACTAGGTACTTGCGCGTGTCACGGGTTAAAGCGTGGCGAAAGAAACGCAGGGTGTAGAGAGAGCCGAACACTTTGCGCGTGACATGCTTGACGTGGCCTTGCCAGTCCAGGGTGTTGGTGAAAAACACTCCGAGGCTCCGTGCTTCGGTCACATAGGGGAGGCTGGTACCGTCTATCATCACACGAGGTAGGGTTTCGAGGTCAAGCTCGCGAGTGTAGGCGACGCTTCTAAGAATCATGACCTTGGTTTTCCCAGAGTTGAGAGTGAGGCCATTAGAGCGGGCCCAGTCGGCGACCGCTTGGGCATCTCGAGTGAGACAGTCGAGAGCACGATGGAAATTGGCGGGAAAGAAGTGATGGTATAGCTGAGTGTCATCGGCGAAGATCATGACCTTTGAGAAGCGGACGACTGCCGGGAGGTCGTTTATGTAAATGGTGAAGAGTAGGGGGCCGAGAACGCTCCCTTGCGGTACTCCAGACTCCGTGCGAAGCCAGTCGGAAATTTTTCCCCCTGAATCGATTACAGCCTGTAGCCTGTCGGCAAGGTACAAGAAAAACCATCTCAGGGCATGGGTGGAAAAGTTCAGGGCCTTCAGTTTGGCGAGTAGTATGGCGTGAGAGATCGAGTCGAACGCTTTTGAGAAATTAAAGAGTATGAGAAGGGTGAGCTTGCGCAGGTCGACTGCATGACGTATGTCATCAAACACCCCTAGGAGGGCAGTCTGGATGCTGCGTCCGGGGCGGAAGCCCGCTTGGCGAGGATGGAGAAGCCGGTGAGCTTCCAGGTAACCCTGTAGCTGGTTGTGAACGAGTCGTTCGAGGACCTTTGAAAGCTCAGGCAGTTGGGCAATCGGCCGTGTGTCGGAGAGCTGGACCATCGCTTTCGTCTTAGCGAGAGGTCGAATCGTCGCTTTCTTCCAGTTAGTGGGAAAGGTAGCAGAGACTATGGAGGTATTGAAGAGGTTGGTAATGTGAGGGAGGGAGTGAGGTAGGGTGAGCTTGAGCATAGGTTGAGAGAGGCCGTCGTGACCCGCGGATTTTGAGGATGATCTGAGAAGGGCAGCTGAGACTTCACGTGCTGAACAGGGGCGGAGGCAGAAAGGGCTAGTGAGGTGTGAGGCGAGGGGCTGGCTGGCTGTTGACTCGAAATCGTGTTCAGCGATGGGGGGGGGGGCGGCTCACGGTAGATGCGTAGAATATGTTGAGGTCATCGGCGGTGAAGGTTAGTAGGGGTGATGGCAGGCTGGGGCTGGTGACGTGCAGGCGTCGGAACTCGCGCCATTTTGCGCTAGCAGACGGAGCATCGACAAGGCGAGAGGCAACGTGGCTATTCTTAGCGCTGTCTAAGGCATTGGAGCTTTGCGCGCGAAGTAAGCGAAAGTGGGCAAGGTCGGCAACAGAGCCCGAGCTGCGTGCAAGGCGGTACGCATGGTCGCGGGACCGCATCAGTGCCCTGATTTGGGGATTTACCCACGGTTTTCGGCGGGATGACAGCGCAATTTTCCGCAAGGGCGCGGCGCAATCAAACGCATTCGTCAGCGCAGAGCTAAGCGCACGCTTCGCCGCGTTTACATTAGTGAAGCACGGGCCTGAGACGAGCTCAGAAGTGGTCGTGGTAGCGATGAACGAGTGGCGTGGGAAGGGAGCTTGGGGGTCAAGTGTGGGGAGGTGACTGATGAGGGCGAGACGAAGCGACTCTGGATCGATCTTCTTTAAGTTGCGGAGCGTCACCGACTTGATGGTAGATGAAGATACGGCGCAGACTAGTGAAATTTCTGTAAAGTCGTACCCCGCAATGAAGGGGGCGTCAGACTTCGAGTATCTGAGCACACGATCGTTATTTTTAACGATGAAAAGGTCGATCCAGGTATGCGAGCCTCTCCAGAGCTGGTGATGAGTGGGATCAGATGGGACGAAGAAAAGTGAATTGGAGCAGATGGAGTTGTTGAGATGGGTGGCGTCAGGGAAGTTAGGGAGGGCCATGTTCATATTGTAATCGCCTGCAATGATGACGGAAGGGAAGTGAGGGAGATGGTTAGCGAGGTAGTCGAAAAAGTTAATGGGGTATGAAGCGTGCGGGCGGCGATATAAAGAGGCGAAAAGAAGTCGTAGCTGGCCCTTTCTCAGCTCGCATATTATGTATTCGGGGGTGTTATCATAGAGTGGATCCGAGCCAGCTAAAACTACGACGCTGAAGATGTCACGAACGTAGAGGCTAACACCATCACCGTCCAGAGAGAGAGAGAGAGAGAGAGAGAGAGAGAGAGAGAGAGAGAGAGAGAGAGAGAGAGAGAGAGAGAGAGAGAGAGAGAGAGAGAGAGAGATTAATACTTGCAATAGTTTTAACTTTTGTAAAATGTTTTATTGGATAGATTTCACAACTTTATAAGAGAAAGTAATAATTACATAGTGTTTAAACGTTATGAGAGGTTATTATTGTATATTATTAATAACATTATTAAATGTGGTAGTATAGTTATTCATAAAAGTTTTAAATTTGAATGTTTTTTTAAGGAGCTCGATAGAATGATTAGATTAGTAAAATTTTTTGAAATAATATAATCAAACGTGTATTTTTTAGGTATGATATTATTTTTCTATAGAATGTTTTGTGGGTTATTTAAGAAAAAAATGTATGTAGGAAATTTCTTATTTTGGATATATACCAGCCATCAATGCTTCTTTTAGTACAGACTAGTTTCCAGAATTAAAATTTAAATCTCTGATATCACCTAATCCTCTAGGTTTTACAAAACTTGAAGCTCAAAGTTGACCAAAAAGTATAAGTAATTTTCATGCCAACTACAATTTCCATAACAGCAGCTGATACAAAGTTTTTTCACAAAATACTCGTTCCCATCCATTTACTATTGTATTTTGTCAAAATTGAAGAGTTCTTAACGCATTTATGGTGTCGAAGTAAGTCCCAACAGCAATTTCTTTACAAGCAAGCATTGCTGCTTGTTTTTTCTCACATAATCGATTACCTTTTGCAGTATCTAAATAAAATTGGTAACCAATTATTAATAAATATATTAACAATGACAAAAAATATTCTAGTTTTCCCTGGTGATAAATGAGAAAAAAGTATAAACATCATAAGAAAGATACATAAGCCACTTGTTCACCAGTGAGACTACTGTTATTAGCATTCTAGTCGCCAACATCATTCATCTCTTTTTATTAAAGCTGGAGTTTCTTCACTAAGTAAGTAGGGTATTTCGCTATTTTGGTATCAATATATTTCTTTTTCATATGTATCATCAAGCTGTTGTCTATAGCTGTCGTTCTTTCTTGTCACAAGTAGTATCTTTCTCTATAGCCTATTTATAAATCTAGATAGTCTGTCGTTCGAGTTATATGTAACAAGAAGCACAGGAAACTGCAAAAATTATGAGTGCTAAAGAAAGTCCCAATGAAGAATACAACTGACATTGCAGTTTATACACCAAAGATACCACTGGACAGCATCATTGTTTTATGTTAGAAAACTAAAATATTTCATGAGGTTACATGATGTTTCATTTTCATTCACATATAAACTTGTTGTATGGATTCTTCTCATATTGATTCTGGATCCATAGATTGCCTAATAATTCAGTTATCATACAACTCAGTTTATTTGAATTATTCTTTTATAGTAGATATAAGTTCTTGAAATTATGATTGATTGAAACTACTTAAATTAATAACCAACGATCATTACCACACTAATCACTTGTAAATTAGAAACATAACCAGTTGAACTAAGAATTATTATTATCTGAATCTTGTATAAAAAAATATTTACGAAATATTTAAGAACTTCTCTAATAAATTAGATTAACTGGGTACTTTTATTCGTTGAAATTCTCACAATAACACATCATTTTCACTTTTGCTTCCTCCTAGAGGAAGCTTCATGATAGAATTTTTTTTAGTTGTTGTAAAAACATGTTATAATTGATTTCCGAGGGGTTAGGAATCAAAATACATGGCTTTTGGAAAATGTCTGTATAAATGTGCGTGCACGTGTGCGTGTGCGTGTGCGTGTGTGTGTGTGCGTGTGTATGTGTGGGTGCGCGGACGTGCGGCGACTGCGCATATTAAGGACTCTATGAACACCGAATATGCATCTCTGTGTTGTCTACACACAGTCTCCTGCTTACTCCTCACTCACCAGACCGAGGCTCCCCAGTCTTCCCGCACCCTTCAACTTGCAGGCACGGCTGCACAAACGCAAACAGCAGTACGCTCAAACAGCCTGGAGAGCCTGTGATATCACACGAACCGTATAGAACAATGTTATTTAATCCAGATTTGTGACAGATACTGAAGCGACAGAACATTTCGAATAATTCGAGTGTAATTTTTAAAAGGACTGAGTATGTAACAAGATGAAAATAAATGTACATATAAAAGCGACAGTATAAACTTAAGATCGGAGGGAGTCGGCTCAGTTGAAGTATTAGCGAACGATAATAAAATACTAAAAGTTGATATTTATGATCCGATATCAAAGAAAGTTTTATATCAGGCATTTACCAGAAACCCTACTGGATAATAGAATTTGAAATAAATAAAGTGACTGTTATTTCCAATGTAGACAGAAATAGGGCTGTAGCTTATATAACTACGAGAAACATGACCTAACGTGAAGCGACAGAGACAGTAGAAGCGTGTGTAAACGAAAGTGAGACTGAAGATAGAGACTGTGAAACTGATACTGTGATCTGTTCAGACTTCGATAATACCATACGCGATCGAAAAAGAAGCGACGTGAATGAAGCGAGAGAGAATGAAAATCCAACATGCGACATAGAGTTGGAAGAGAAGTTGAACAAGTCACAGGTAAATAATCAGGCCATGTTATGGCATGTTCGTTTGGGTCATGCGTCCGTCAGTTATTTGAAAGAACTAAAAAAAAGAAAATGCCAGAGATTAAAGAACTTAAATGGTCGTTTCGATAACTTTATACAAAAGTGTGAAATATGTATGATTTCCAAAATTAAAACATTGCCGTTCAAAACAACGAGGCAGCGAGCGACAGAGCCTATGCAGATTATACATGCAGATGTCATGGGCATAATAAGTCCTGCTTCATATCCGAAGGGATACAAATACATTTCTGTATTTATAGATGATTTCTCGCATTTGGCTATGGCTTACGCGATGAAAACTAATGATGAGACTGGTCATTGTTTAGAATCTTTTGTAAAGAGTGCTCGAAATCTGTTAGGCAAAGATGCGAAGGTTTGTAACTTGCGAAGCGATCGGGGGACTGAGTTTACGGGTGGTTATACGATTGAGGTTTTGAAGCGATTGAATGCTGAACTACAGTTGGCATGTCCTGATACGCCTCAACACAATGGCGTAGCTGAAAGGTTCAACCAGACGATCCAGAGGTAAGTGCGAGCGCTGACGTACGATTCTGGACTTCCCGAGAACATGTGGGATCTGGCTTTGAACGCGGAGGTGTATGCGTACAATAGAACACCAAATAAATCCCATAATATGATTTCACCTGTTCAAGTATTCAATCCAAATCACAGAGTGGACATTACACAGTTAAAACGTTTCGGGTGTTTGGCTTACATGAAGGTACAACGTAAAACAGGGCCGAAATTCAGATTCATAGGAAGGAGAGTTATAGTGGTGGGATATAAAGAGACTGGATATTTATTTCTCAAACCAGAGGAAGGCAAGTTTTGCGAAAGCTGTGATGTTAACTTCAACGAAAAACTAGTATTTGGTAATAAATATAAAAAGACGAACATAAGCGACTGGGAGACTGATGGTTTTGGAATCAATCCAGATACTTGGTTTGTTGAGTTTAACTCTGAAGCGACGGAGAGAACTGAATCGGAGGGAGCGACAGTGAAAAGAGGACGTGGTCGTCCGCTGAAAGCGAAAGCTAATTCAACTCAAAAAACAGTCAACTAGAACAACGGTACATGCTATGTTGGCTGCTGTGAATAGAGATCTATTTAGTTACCAAGAGGCAATGAAAGCGACTGATAAATGGGAATGGATTGAAGCCATTAATAATGAGCTTGAGTCTATGAATATAAATTGAGTGTGGAAACTGGTGGACAGAAAAACAGCACTTAGCGACGGAAAGCGACAGAATGTAATTGACTCAAGGTGGGTACAGAAGATAAAGATCGAACCAGATGGTAATATCTGATATAAAGCTCCTCTGGTCATCCGGGGCTTTAAGGATAAAAATGAATACGATTTACAGGAGACGTATGCCCCTGTTTCTCGACTGCCCTTAATTCAAATGACACTTGCGATAGCAAATAAGTTCGATCTTGAACTCTGTCAAATGGACGTGATGACAGCATTTTTGAATGGCCGTCTGAATGTTCCAGTATTCATGGAAATTCCGGAAGGAATAACATGTTCGACCGAGATTAAGCGACAGAAAGTGTGTAAGCTTGAAAAGGCTGTATACGGATTGAAAGTGAGTCCGAAGTGCTGGAACCAGAGGTTCACTGAAACTGTGAAAAGATTTGGGTTGAAACCGGACTTTTACGAACCATGTTTGTTTACTTGGCATGACGGAAACAAATTCCTGATTTTAGTCTTGTATGTCGACAATATACTTTTGGCGTGTAACGACAGTGAAAAATTAAAGGAAATAAAAACCAGTCTTAAATGAAATTTCGAAATGACAAATATACGTGAGCCAAAGTCTTTTCATAGTTTAGAGATTCAGAGAGACAGAAAATCTCGAATGTTAAAAATCCATCAGGAAAATTACATCATCAAAATGTTGATTAAATTTGGCTATCAGGATGTGCACCCACAGCGAACGCCTATGATTACAAATCAAGTTGCTAACAGACAGCGAAAAGAGCGAGAGGAAAAAGAAAATATAAGCGAACTTATAACGACTGAAAATAACGATAACAGACCCTATCGTGAAGTGATAGGTACTCTCCTGTATCTGACAAATGCATGTAGACCTGACATAGCTTACGCGATGAACGTGTTAGCAGACATCAAATTAAACTGACAGATAGCGACTGACAGGGAGTAGAGCGAGTGCTTAGGTACTTAAAGGGAACTGCAACAATGGGTTTAAATTATCTTGGAAAAAGCGACTGTTTTGAAGGCTATTCTGATGCGAGTTTCGGCGACTGTAAAAACTCGTTGACGACAAGCGGCTATATAATTAAACTCTTTGGAGATACCATAGCTTGGAGAACACCCAAATAACGCTATGTGAAACTATCTACTTGTCAGGCGGAGTATCTATCGATGAGCGACTGTAGCCAAGAGTTGGTATCAATACACAATTCTCTAGTGAACGTGTTGTCCGAAAAATTCACACCGATGACGTTATGGTGCGATAATCGATCGGCTGAAACGAACGTGAAAACAGGCGACGGTATTAAATTGCGACATATGACTGATATTAAAGAGAATTACGTGAGCGAGTGTGTTGAGCGACTGTTGATATGCGTGATGTGGATAGCATCTAAGGAACAGGAGGCAGATGTGATGACTGAGTCTCTGTCCTTTGAATTGCATAAGAAATTAGTTAAACTAATTTCGAACTTGTAATTATGATCTGTTATTAATATTTGTTTTGTTTGTATTGCAGAAAGCAAATGAAAAGAAACGGAGCCGAGGATGGTGAGGGAGAGAAAAACCTCACCAAAAAGGCAATTGGTCTGGCTACACAGCTTGAGAGGCCCGGGAGGGAGTATTAGAAATACGGGCCTGGCTCAACTGTTTCGTATGCTGCCTAGCGCTCTCCCCTTTACCCCTCGTCTAGTCTTCTTTTGTTCTAAGCGAGCGGCGCCTGCCGCCGGCCGGCGACAGTCAGTGCTCTGCTAGAGCTGTTACTGATAGCACCTGTGTTATTCTAAATCCTTTTATACTTTTAGTATCTTTTGTAAGAGTGACAGTTCAACGACCGTGTTAATAAATATTCTTTATTAAATAAAGCGTGTGTGTTTTATATCTTCATTCACTCATTCTTCCATGCATAACTCTAACAATTTCTCGGATAGCGCGCGCTCGCGTTCTCGTGTTTGATAATATGCTTCATTTAGTATATTCTCTCGTCCGCATCTTACGTGCGTATCGAGCATCAAGGAAGGAATTCAGAGGGGGGATGGGCAAAACTTGGGGGAGAGGGAAGGATCAGTTGAATCGATCGGTTGGGACTTGCAATATTTGCAATTATGTTAATGGTTCTCGCGTCCAGCGCTCGTAAAAAACATAAGTATTAAATAAATATATATAACCAGTTCTATTTACACACTAGCTAATGACTGGAGGGAACGTGGGGGAAAAGGGAACTGTCTGTGTATTCGTCTTAAAAGGAATCATAAGAGTTCAAAAGTGACAGAGTGTAGAGAGAAAACAACAGAGCCAAAAAGAAAGAGAAAAATACTTAATGTAATGAACTAAATATTTATTAACGACGTTACTTCCGCGCAATAGCCGTGAACGTTACAAAAAAGAAAAGAACTAAAGCTTAATACTTTACAAGAGTACGGATTCTTCGGCGCTTTATGTGTTTTGGATGACGGAAAAATAAATCGCAAAATAATTCCACGATACAATTGAACGGTGTGTGTTGGAATCGTTCTTACGAGCCTGAATGCAATTACTGAGGTAGAGCGGTTTCATATATTTATTTAAACGGTATTAACGTCATGCTGGCAATGCCCATGTGATGATGTCTACTTTCGATTTTACAAATAATAAGTTCGTGCTTATTTCTTAAACAAAACGTAAAAAGAACGTAGCTAGCTCCGCGGTATGGACAAAGAGTTGAAGGATACCACTAGGTGCTCATGTATTCGCTCTCACCAGATCCACTCAAAATTTATCCCACTCCATTATACCCGTACCCCAATAACATAAGAAACTAGGAGGCCGCTACCATCCCTCACTTTTTATATATTATGCAAAAATTTCGTTTTTATATGTACAAGCACGACCGCTACTATCCGTGAGAATTTTATATTTTCACCATTGCTAAAACTGTTACATCTTAAATACTAATGTATTGTTTCATATCACCGCGCTTCTAAGAAGCACTTGGGTATTCTAGAAATAAAATAATGTTGAATAATAAGGGAACATCGAGTATTTTTGATATTTAAGCGTTCAAAATTATTTCTATATAAGTTTAGATTTTTAGGAATAACTAGGACATGGTTTGCAATGTTTTCTACAACTTTTGTACTTAACATTTTTGTGTAAAGTGAAATTCTGTAGTAATATCCAAAAATCGTCTTTTTATTATCTTTAGCAGTTATTCGCTATTGTAATGAAAAATATTGCTCCCAGCAAAAATTTCAATATGAAAAACACGTCATTTAATTCATTTTAGCAGATAAACTTATTAGTTGCATACTTGTAATTAATTTTATAGACATTATATTTTCAAAAATCGATTTTCTCGAATTTTTACTTGCCCTGGCGAATTTGTTTTTTCAATTTAGCTCAATAAAGAACCATCAGGTATCTATAATTGACGAGTATTGGATAAAAAATTAGTCACGATCCGTTCAATTTCGGTGAGATACATATACATCGCAAGCAAACGCTTAAAACGCCGTCATTTTGGATAGAAAATAGCGTTTATACAATTTTTAGTGTCTAAATTCCGTCAATTTTCGCTCTAATGATGTTATAAAGCTTTCTCAAGTATTAATCTTGTCTATAAAAACGACGTTCACCAAAAAAGTCTTTTGAATTCCAATCCCCCCCTCCCTATACACAACCAAACGTTCCCCCCATTCTCTCTTTTACGCGTGCTGGGCAGCGCATTACATAACCCGCCGGCGTTGGCGTGCGCGACGATAATACAAAATTTACACAGAAACACGATTTCCCGTCTATGATTATAATAATGTAATATTATAATTTATTTAATCATAATAAATAAATTTAGTAATCTATCTAATTTTTTTATTCATATTTATTTGTATGTAAAATACGAAAATCTTCGTTAGCCATGTGCATCGTGGTCGAAGGCTTTGATCGAGATGATAAAAAATGATAGGGCCTATCGAACGGGCCTATCGAACGCGTGATCCTTTTAATATTTTATATCTTCGTTAATTTTTTAATAGCAGGCCTACAATTTTAATACCTCCTTCGTATGACCATGTTAAATGAGAAAATCTTGGTCAGTCATATGCATGGTGGTCGAAGGCTTTGATTGAGACAATACAATATTAACCATACAAATATATATGAGTGTTGCTAGAATGACTAGATGAAATGTGTCGCTGCCTCCTGGACTATAATAAGAAATGGGTTTGTGACGCGATTTGCTATAAATGATTTTTTAAACGTTCCAAAATGTCATCATTTTGTCTGTAAAAATCCTATATAATTTATAATAAAAGTAAAATGAAAGCATTCAGTAACTGCTTTTGAACTCGTTGATTCCTTTAAAAGTAGTGTGAATTAAAATATTACCTTAAATATACACAAAAATAATATACAAAAAAATATTGAAAAAGAGGTAAGAATTCTTACGCGCTCAGCCGCGTTGCTACGTTTTTACGCGTTCGCTCGAATCGATACATTTTTACGAGCTCGTCTGAGTTGGTATGTTTTCACGTGTTGGCGCGAGTTGTTACGTTTTACGGGCTCATCCAGTTAGTACGTTTTTTGCCTAGCGGGCCGAAAGTACCACTTTTGCTCCCGGCGCCCGATCGCGAAGGTTGTATTTTCGGCCTCGCTAGACAAAAAAATTGTATTCGCAACACGGGGATAAAGCAGCCACCCCAGAGCACATGTTTGTCACCCTTGCCTTCGGGTCGGATGGCAATTTCCCTGTGCTCTGTACTAGCCAACTCTTTATCGCCCTAGTTACGTAATATACTATTTTACACGCTTTTCCCAGTTGTTCCTCCCAGCCGACGACAAAGTCGGCATTGATATTGTACATCGGCATAGTGTTTTCTTTATTTTAAGCTCATATTTAATGTCACTTAACTTTTGAAAGAATCACCATAATTGTATTACAATAAATTTACTGAAAACTCAAACAAAACTTTGTTACAAACGTGCTTTTCGCTGTACGCAATTATTTTTTCTTTAATTCATGCATGAGATAGTCTCTTTCTTGCATAGAAGGGTGATAGTGAGCAGTGGGACGAAAATAAGTAGCGGCAATAAAGAGAACTTACTATTGAGGGTGGAAAAAAGGCACATAGCTCATTCACATTGTACAAAAGTTGAGCCCCTTTTCCAGACGCACCCTAAATTAGTCATAGTCTCTCGTCACTATAAACTATCAGCTTTTGTTCACAGATAACATAACAACCAAAATATTACATAGAAAATCAAGGCTATAGTAATGAACCTAAAACAATTCGTCGTTTTATTTTATTTGTAAGAACGGCGATTCAAACACAGACAACTTCCCTCCATACTTACACAATGTACTATTGTTTAATATCAAATACAAAAAGAACCGTATTCAGAAGTTCTACCTTCTAAAACAGTTTTACTTATTACATACGATGATACTTTTTTATGCTTTAACTATGTTATATTTATTATATATATCTTACTATACTACATAGTTGTAAGCTGAATTGAGTCGTTAACCCTCCGCGTCACTCCACGTCCCTCCGCGTCCCTCCACGTCTCTCCGCGTCCCTCCGCGTCCCACCGCATCCCACCGCATCCCTCCGCAAAGTGTCATCCACGAAATAACGTAAAATTCACTTTTTTTTGCGTTATTTGGGGTCTGCATTGTCCCTCCGCATGTCCCTCCGCGTCCCTCCGCGTCCCTCCGCGTCCCTCCGCGACCCACCGCATCCCTCCGCGTTCCTCCGCATTCCTCCGCGTACCCCCGCGTCCGTCCACGTCCCTCCGCAAAAAGGCTCTTGTCCCTCCGCATCCCTCCGCGTACCTCCGCATCCCTCCGCGTCCCTCTGCGTCCCTCCGCGTCGCTCCGCATTGTCCCTCCGCATTGTTCCTCTAATGACAACTATCTGTGATGCAGAAGACACTTCCGTCGACAACTTTTGCATTGCTCCGTTGTCAGTTCTTCACCTCGATACACAAATAACAGGCTGCTTTCTGAAAACAAACTATACCACCCTCCTGCCATCAGCGCAAAAAGCACGTTCGTGCATTTATTATAATGCGCGCCTTTTCTCAGCAATTAACGAGACCAATTAATTACAGAGCAACTTTTTGAAAGGAAACTTCTTAATTATTCAAATCAAGGATAACGCCAAACTCACGCGAGCGCAGCGCGGCGTATGCGCATTCATTTGACAGTTCAATTACAAGTCGAACGCTATCCGTATTTTTTCTTTCCAAAGAAAAGTGCAGCAACTGCAAACAGAGCATGAGAAAACGGCGAGAGACGGATTGAGTGCCTTCGTTAGTTCTTTCTCTCCCCCTCTCTCTATCTCTCTCTTCTTCTCTCTCTTTCTCTTATATACATATAGTGTAGGAGAGGCATTACCGAGCTCATCCTCGAACATCTCGCGTCATCACCCTTTTCTACGTTAAAAGTAAATAAACAGAAATGTAGTAAAAATAAAAATTTAGATTATGAATCATATTTTGGTAATATGAGTTATGTTTGTAAATTTTGTTAGTATATTGGAAAGAAGAAAATAATAAATCAATTTGTTGTAGTAAGGGTAAAATAAATTTGTCTCCGCTAAGTATATATAATAAAACACTAAAGAATCTATTATTATATGATAATAATTTTCGAACTTTAATCAGATATTATAATAACTTATTTTGCTTTGCTACATTTAGTGCAAACGTAAAATACGAAAAGAAAAAAGCTATTTATAATTTAAAAATTCAAAGAAAAGTTTGTCACATATCGCCAAATACTTTATTACCAAAAAAAATGCAGAACCTTCGTGTGGTCAATTATATATATATATATATATATGATGACAATACTGCAATTGAAATGAAAATAAAGAGTCATAAAGATTTAACTCAAGAACATTTGAAATTATTGACTGAAGTTTTAACCAGTAATCCTTATGCTAAACAGTATAAATATTTACACGAAATAACTAATACAGAGTAACTTTCAAATTATAAATTATATTTTGTTCGTAAGAATAATAATCAAAAACATAATTATACTAAACCATTAACATCGGAATGTGCAGCTATAATTATTTCCATATCAGGAATCCCTCATAATTATATGATCTATGCGTTTATCCGAAAAATAGTTCTAATGAAAAAGAATACACATATTTAAGTAAATTATCACATCATGTTGACCCAATGGTATTTCCATTATTTTTTCCTTCAGGAGATTTAGGCTGGAGTATTGGTTATATTAAAAAAACCATATGATTCAAAAGAAAACCTTCTAACAATATTACAGCACTATTCTTATAGATTAGCTTACAGACTAAATTCAGAAAATTTCAATCCACTTTTATTTGGAGGGAGACTAACCCAACAATTCTTTTTACATGAATATATTATGATAGAAAACAATAGAATGAATTATTTTAGGCAGTAACAAAAAAAATTATGTACTGAATGTTATCAAGGTTTGAGGGATCATGTTATAAATAGTGCATTAAATATATCAGAAAATTTTGAAAAAAAAGAAAGACTAGGAAATATTTTTGTACTACCAGCAACTTATATAGGTATTCCTAGATATATGCAGCAACATTATCAAGATGCAATGGCAATAGTAAGAAATATTGGTCTACCTGATTTATTTATAACTATGACGTGTAATCCTAAGTGGAAAGAATTAAAAAATGTATTAACGACATTTCCTATCGGAACTACGCCCAATGATATACCAAATATTACAGTTAGATTATTTTATACAAAATTTAAGTGTTTACTTAATAATATAGAAAACCATAAAATTTTTGGAAATTTTTAGCTTATGTGTATACTATTGAATTTCAGAAAAGAGAATTACCGCATGCACATCTTGTAGAAACATTAGATTATAAAAATAAATTAATGACACCAGAAGCTATTAATAAACACATTTCTGCTGAGATACCTTCTAATAATGATAAAAAATTACAAAAATAAGTTATAAAACATATGTTACATGGACCACATAGTGAAAATTCTCCGTGTTACGATAAATGTAAAGACGTTTGTAAAAAAAATTTTCCTAAACCTTTTCAATCGTCAACAACATTTAAAAAAAATGGTTATCCTCAATATAAACGAACAAATAATTCTTCTGATAATTACACATATCGACTTAAAAGAAGTATAAAAAACCGCTGCCAATTCATTGGCCCGTAGCTTCCTCAACCGTAATTTGTTGATTCCTTTAATTAATTTTTAATAACAAAATTTATAATTTTTTAAAAAATTTATTGCATAATTATAATTAAATTCATTTATGAATATTAAAAATTGTTAATTTTTAAATTTATTTATTTATTTATTAATTATTCATATCAAATTTGTATAAATTTTGAGCTGATAAATAAAGTTATCATTTGAAATAGAAGTAAAATATCTATATTTTATAATAACACAAATAGCTATCACGATTGTTTTGTTATTAACAAAAACGTGTTTTTTTAAAAAAGTTCATAACTCACAAATAAATTATAATAATGCAGAATAGAATTCATTCATAATGCATAATTCATAATTATAATAGATTATAATAGATATAATTTTTAAACATTTTAATTCATTTTGTTGGTTGGTTTTTTAAAAATTAAAAAAAAATCATCGAATGCCTACTCAATGACGTTTCCTCATTCCACAGCACCTAGCGGTAGATATCGTATCGGTAGGTTAGCGGTAGCGAGTTATGAGTTTTAAAAAAAAACACGTATTTGTTTTTGATGATAATTAAAGAACCGTGATAGATAGAAAATTAATTTTTTTTAGAAAATATAGGTATTTTAATTCTCTTTCGAATGCCATCCACCCCATTCAGATACATATAGCCGTTCTCAAGAAATTACGATTTTAAAAAAATGTCAAAAAATTTTTAACCTCAAATATCTTTGAAATTTATGGACCAATCATTTTGCCCAAAGAACTCGACCGAGAGCTATAAAAAATCTACCTCTAAAAGGAATTTTGAAGCCATTAAGTCAATTTTACTCTTGTAATCGTTGGACATACAAAACTGATTTTTTTCATTTTTCAATTTTTTACTCAAAATCTAGCTTACAGAATGTATTCAAATTTTAACAGATTATAGCTATTTATATTCTGCATTATCGTGATTTTTCTCAAAAAAATTGACCGTTTAGTTTCGGAGTTATAAGCTTTTAAAAAAAAACACGTTTTTGTCAATAACAAGAGAACCGGGATAGCTAGAAAACCAAACCTCAACTTCTTTTATTTAATAAACCATAGTCTTTTTGTATTAACTTTAACTGCTCGAGTTATTATTTCGCGACCTAGTCATTCCCCGTTCCCCGCAGCCTCCGCGGTCGTTACGTTGGTGAAAACGTATCGTTTATAACTGAGCAGCTGGCACACGAACCAGGAACCCGGTGAGGAGTTCGAGTTCCTGGCAGAAATCAAGCGCGAGTCTCCGACCGGCGTGTTGCACGGTAAGTAACCAGATTAGGTTTAGCATTGCACGAAGTTGTAGCGTCCGCTGCCTAATCTGACTATTGGGTCTCCGAGAGTTGAACCGGAGGACCCAGAGGTTCACAACTAAGGCGCGCGAGAGAAACGCGTCTTAGCCCCAATTAACCACCACGTGACACATTATAGTGTCATTATACTATAATAAGAAGACTTATTATAGTACAGATTATGTGACTCATAAAGGTGTTGATCAAAGTGATGACAACATTCATTTACTTTTTCCAATAGAAACATTAAACAATATTTATGAAGGTTTGACACCTGATAAATCAGATTTAAAAGTTAATGCTATTGTTATGTTAATTAGAAATTTGAGTATACACTAAGGTTTGTGTAACGGTACTAGACTTAAAATAACCAAATTATTTAGATATAATATTGAAGCAGAAATATTAACAGGAGAAAAAGCAGGTAATAGATTTTTTATTCTAAGAATTTTATTAAATACAGGAGAATCTTCTTCATTACCGTTTATTCTTTATAGAAAACAGTTTCCATTAACATTAGCATTTTGCATGACCATTAATAAATCTCAGAGACAAAGTTTTGATTATGTAGGGTTATACATCAAAAGGCAATTATGCTCACACGGTCAATTATATGTTGCTTTAACACGATGTAGAAATCCAGATAACATATATATACAAATAATTTAGAAAATTCATTAGAAATTCAAAATATTGTTTGGGAAGAAATTCTTGATAATTAAAAAAGCAATTAGTTATATAAGTAATTATGTATATATATTTATTGCATATATTTATTAAAAAATATGTTCATATATATTCAAAAACTAAATTTCTCAATATAAAATATACGCAATAAAAGTATAAAATAAAGGAGAAATTATTTGAATGATAAGAGATTTTAATAATTAGCTAAATGAAAATTGTATATAAAATTTAATTAAGTTTCGATTTGATCCATATAAAAATACAAATAAAATCAAAGAAAAGATTTTTAAATCAAAATTTTTAAAGTGATTATACTCTTATATTTTCAAAAAACAAATTTCACAATATAAAATATACGCAATAATATATAAAATAAATGAGAAATTGTTTAAACGATATCATAAGAGATCTAAATCAATAGCTAAATGAAATCGGTATACGAAATTTATTTAAGTTTCAGTTTATACATAAAATAATAAAAACAAAATATAACAAAAGATTTTTAAATCAAAATTGATAGCGTAAATCTACTCTTATATATTCAAAAAAATCACTACCTTGAAAATAAATAGGTTCAAAGTCTTCAAGGTCTTATTTCTCAAAGTTGGGGGGTTGACGAGCGGAGCGAGTAGGGGGCGCAGCCCCCCTAGTATATATATATATATATATATATATATATATATATATATATATATATATATATATATATATATATATATATATATGCACTTATCGAGGTTTATGTAGCTCAATACTATATATTAGTATCTACAGCCCAGAGTTCCCTATGGCAAGTGACTAAAGAAATAATGCACCCTGGGGTTATAGACTCTAGGTCGGACCGCATAAAACCCTATATTTAGAAATATTATGGAGCCCGGGCTGCATAATCAAAATCGGGCTCGATGAACCGCTATATATAAAAAAACGGGCTTTATAAACCCCTTTCGAGAAATGTATAATATATATATATATATATATATATAATATGTTTGTAAATTGGTATTTTTGAGGAGATGTGAACCTTTCGTTCAGAGTTCGGAGTTTATATATATATATATATATATATCATAACTATGGGAATTGGTATATTTGAAGAGATATCAACGTATAGATCGGTACTTTTGAAGAGATGTCGGCATTTTGAAGAGACTCCTCAAATTTCTCAAAGCAAGAATCGCGACTTTTGAGGAGAAATCTATACCCCCTTTCCCAGAGTCGGTAACCTGAGGGTCATTATTTCTTTAGTCACATTGTCCGAACTCTGAACGAAAGGTTCACATCTCCTCAAAAGTACCAATTTACAAACATATCATATATGTATTTATATATATATATATATATATATATATATATATATGTATATATATATATATATATATATATATATATATATTAGTGGGACTTCGCCCACCTGCTCGCTCCGCTCGCCAACCCCCCATTCAGAACAATGTATTGATTTTTATATATAAAATTTAAATATATCGACAATTCTTTATAATAAATATATTTTCTAAAAATAGTAATTATGTCGTTTTAAATGATTAACAGTTTTCCACGCCACCCTGGAGGTACTGTTCAGCTATTTAATTACCATATAATTAACTTCATAAATATGAAAAATAATATGGATTCTAATAGTTAGCGCGTTGGATTGTTTTTTAAGTGGTATCCCTCGCCAGTAGCCCTACGTAACCACTTTTTATCTAAAATGTTGAATTTATTAATTGGTATTAATAATGTTATATATATATATATATTGGTATTAAAAAAATATATATATATATACATATAACTTAGTACACCGCTACCTTCCAGGACACCTACAGGTTTTCTGCAATAGAAATAGGTATAAAACGTTAAACAGTATATGAGGCGTTTCGCCTCAACTCTCCCAGCGCGGCGCGCTAGCGTCAAATCATGCTATTTTCAAGTCGTGTTTACGATATCAATATGCATTTCAAAAAATTATGTGATAAGCGTTTCCGACGTATTTTTTCCTCAGCTTTCCAATGGCGTAGGTGGTTTTTCCGAAATTTTCCATTTTCCCCCCCAACAAGTATAAAACATACTATATCTCGAAAAGTATATTTTTAATATTTTTTTTACCCCCTAGATCGAAAGCTGAGCATTTTTTACGTCGGAAAGGATTTTTTTCAGAAGTTGCTCGAATGTTTTCTTAGAGAAACAGAATGCGAAAGAGCAGACGCAGCGTCTCCTTCGCGCGCGGTTTTCGGCGCGCTGTACACCGCGTGGACCAGATGCATTTCGCTCTCTAACAACCACTTAAAATTTTGATTTCCTTAATAATAGCAACAATAAACTAGTATTTATATTAATAATTCTTTTTTTTTAAAGTAGATAATTTTATTTTGTTTTGTTTTACGGGTTTTTTAGGGAAGATTTGATATTCTGAACTCATTGACGTTTTTTTTAGTATTAATGTTGTTTTATTCATTGGAATAACGGCATGGTACTGTAAAGTTCCCGGTATAGATTTAATTTTACTTAACCTTGATTTTAGTTTCAAAACGGCTTTTTCATAGGTCTCTTTAGTGCTGTAAAAAACTTTAGTTTCTTTGCAATTACTTAAAGCCCAGTTGTAAAGGTCTTCTGGTGTTAAAATATGATTACTCGAAGAGAGTTGAAGACTTGCTCTTTTCGCCCCTCTTTTCAAATTTGCGCCTATACCATCGCACGCACCTTTACCGTGCGCTGTTGCATGAAAATGCCATTCAGCAGGAACTCCAAAATCTTTTGATGAAACAGAAGATTTTGGAAGGTAGACTTGTTCTTAAAATGCTGACCTGCTCCATCAGTTAAGTAATAAATTTTCTTGACTATGAAATTACTTTTTAAATACGATATTATAATTTTTTGATATTCATAAACAGCAACAGTATCGTGATTTAGATTATCAGAAATTATAGCAATGCTTATATGTTTAAGATCTTGATTTTCGTTATAATATACCACTGTTGTAAAAACTGTTGCTTGATTATTGTTCCAGTGGAACGATTGTGTTGAATTTTGCACTATAAATGTATATATTATACATTTATTTTCGAGAACTATCATTTTAATATTTTTATATAATGTAGTAAATTAAAATATCAAAACGTATTAATAGTGCCATTTTTAGCCCCTTCTTTTATCTCTTTTTAATCTCAATTTTTTTTAAACTTGGTGGTCTGTCAAAGCTTTTTTTAAAATAGGTACGTAATATACTATTTTGCAAGAAACTGGTATAAGACGCATCGGTCCAAAGTATTATTGAAATTCTTTAGCATTCCTTTTTATGAAAAATGTATTTTCAGAATTTCAATTTTTAATTAGGAAACGATGAATTAGTTTGAGGAAGCTAAGTGCCAAAGAATTGGCAGCGGTTTTTTTTTTGCGAAACAACCTATGAAAATGTCAATCGTGCAAATAAGTGAAATTCGAAGTGCAAAAGATATTCCATAAAGAATTAAAAATGATAAATAAAAATAATAAGGTTACTAGAGAGCGAAATACATCTAGTCCACGCGCTGTACAGCGCGCCGCATACCGCGCACGAAGGAGACGCTGCGTCTGCTCTTTCGCGTTCTGTTTCTCTAAGAAAAACATTCGAGCAAATTTTGCAAAAAATCCTTTCCGACGTAAAAAATGCTCAGCTTTCGATCTAGATGATAAAAAAAAATATTAAAAATATACTTTCCGAGATATAGTATGTTTTATACTTTTTGAGGGTGAAAATGGAAAATTTCGGAAAAACCACTTACACCATTGGAAAGCTGAGGAAAAAATACGTCGGAAACGCTTATCACATAATTTTTTGAAATTCATATTGATATCGTAAACACGACTTGAAAATAGCATGATTTGACGCTCGCGCGCCGCGCTGGGAGAGTTGAGGCGAAACGCCTCATATAAGTGACTAAAGAAATAATATCCCTCAGGGTGTTGACTAACACCACGACGCCTGCGGCGCCCCCTTTCAGTTCCCCAGTATTTTACGTTGATTTCGGAAAAATTTTACGGAAAAAAACCTTGTGAAAGAAACCCTCAATGTCCTGAATAATACAAAAATGTCCTGAAAGATAGCGGTAAACATATTACTAATTCAGTAGAGTCCTGAAAACATGCAAATGTCCTGAAACATAGCGGTAAATCCATGAAAAGTCCTGAAACATAGCGGTGAACTGAAATATATATATATGGGGCACTCTCTGTCAACGCGACACCCCCTCTGCCCCGAAAATTTTGATCCAAATGGGGTCTACCTGGGCTCAAATGAAAGCTCTTGACTTCTACTTTCGAACGCCGTCTGCCGATTCCGAAAATTCAAAATGGCGGATCCAATATGGCGGCTGAAAGTCTCGGAATGATGGAAAAACAAGTTTTTCTTCACTCTAATAGTGAATCTGATACGAAAATTGTTATTTCTTGCCACTAATATGAAGTTTGCGACATATTTTCTTACTACTACCGTTCAAAGCGAGCGGTTAAAATTATATTTCAAGGTCATTTTGAAGGTCAAAAATTATTTTCTGGATTTTCGGACTAGTATTCCATGAAACTAGTAGAAAACTTGATTAAGATCATAACTAGACTTGACCTTGGATCATTTTTCAAGGTCATTTTCATGGTGAGTTCTAATTTTAATAAACCGATTCTTTCGCAGTTATACTTCTTCAATTCATGCTATCAATCGGTTCTAATTCGGAACAGTAACAGAAAAACTGTGGTTATATCCACACTTTGAAACATTTCAGAATCACTGAAAAAAGTTTGGTGGAGAAGAAACACGTTAGCGTAGAGTATCAGTACCAAATGCAAGAATTGTTTCGTAACTAAACATTATGTCCTTTACTCTCCCATTTTAGAGCAAATGTTGCACTAAAATTGTTCCGCATTTAATCTATTTCATCGTTCTTCAGGAGTACAAAAGTTTAGGGCAGAAGAAGCACTAAAAAGTATGGCAATGGTACAACACATTTGTGCTGCTACTGCTTCTTTGATTTGGTGCTCCTCCTGCACAAAAATCGTGCAGTATACGCACTGAGAGAAAAAAACCGACGTGACGCCGTGGATGCTATAGTTGGTGTAAGACCGCGTGACTATACACGTATACAATGCGATCAAAAATTGCAAAATTTTTGAATTTTGCAATTTTTGAATTGACTTTAAAGGTCAACGACGAGGTCAGATTCAAGGTCATCAGACCAGACAAATCCTCGTTGAAAATTACTTACGGTATGACCTTAGCTTTTTCAAAAAATATCGTTTCTGGGAAAATACGGGGGTCCCATACTTTTTGATAACCCTGTAATTAAACTTTACAATAGAACATTTCTAAAATCTCTCTAACTTTTTTTATTCCTGTTTCGAAACTCTTTAAGTACCGATGCTTCTCTAAAAGTTTAGTGCGGCTGTTACTCTAACTCTTTGGTGTATCTCTGGTTCTATATTTCGTGCATTATCTTTCCTAAACGTTTCGTACATATAATTCCCATCGATTTTCGAGAGGATTCAAATTAATTCGAAGACATTTTTCACAGCACCTGTTTTAACAGTCCTACGTTATTATATTCGAGTATTATCACTTACTTAGATGGATTGAATATGTCTACTTTAGCACGGCCCGATCGTTGTATCAACCCTCTCAATGGTAAGGGTCACATAGGTAATGATTTAGGCTTGTTGTCGAACAACTTAAAACGAAGATTTCCAGATTTGCCAGATAATTCAAAAATTTGTAGTAAGTGTAGAAAGTTATGTGGATCTCCCATTTCATCTATTGGTACAAGAGATAACGAAGGCAACAACGAATATGAAACCATGGATATAGAGACGACATCAGAAAACACTGGTATTGATAAATCTGTTCAAGAAGCTACACGATCAGCTAGAGAAATCGAATTGGAAGACATGTTTTCAGAATTAAAAGAAAAGTTTTCTAGATTAGCAGTTAATGACCCTTTGAAACTAACTATACTTACAATCGCCCCATCAACTTGTAATATTAGTCGAATTTCCCGTGAATTCAATACATCAAGACATTTAGTAAGAAAGCCGAAAAAACTCAAAGCCGATGGAGGTATTTTAGCTACAAGAACGGCTAAACATGGTAAAACTTTGTCAAAGACAGTAATAGAAGTCATTGTTGAATGTTATAATAACGATCTGCACAGTCGGATGATGCCGGGTCGAAAAGATACTGTCTCTGTTATTATTGATGGAAAGCGGACTCAGGTGCAGAAACGTCTTTTATATTTCGATTTACGAGAACTTTACGAATTATTCAAGATAGCAGAACCAACAGTGCAAGTAGGATTCAGTACTTTCGCGAAATTACGACCAAAACATTGTGTTCTTGCTGGTGCTAGAGGAACGCATAGCGTCTGCGTTTGCACCATTCATCAAAATTGTACATTGATGTTGGATGCAATCGATATTCAGAAGCTCACGAAAAATCAAGAAGAACACATTTGTAGTTATAAAGATTATTTACAGCAAATTATGTGTAAGAATCCTACACATGACTGTCACTTGGATGAATGTTCGAAGTGCCCTGGTTCTGAAAATCTTACGTCTCGTTTACTTGAAATATTGGATGGGGCAAATATCTCACAAATTGAGTACTGTGCGTGGTCAGGAACGGATAGATCAACTTTGCAGAAGTTAACTCTACCAGTTGAAGAATTTGTTGATGAATTATATGCCAAATTGGCGATACTCAAACCCCACTCATATATTGCCAAAGAACAAGGTAATTTCATTGCTCAAACAAAAAGTAATCTAGGCAATGGAGAAGTTCTGGTAATGTTCGACTATTCTGAGAATTACTCTTTTGCAGTTCAAGATGCATCTCAAGCCTTCCATTTTAATAATGACCAGTGCACTGTTTTTCCAGCTATTTACTATTATAAAGAAGATTCAGAGCTGAAGCATGAAAGTTGTCTATTCTTGTCGAATAGTTTGAAGCATGACACTTCTTCTGTCTATACTATTCAGAATTTATTGATTCCAGAAATCAAGACAAAAGTAAAAAAACTTAAAAAGATTATTTACGTGACAGATGGAGCAAAACAGCATTTCAAGAACCGCTTTCAGATGGCAAATCTTCTTCATCATGAGAAGGATTTTGGTATTGAGGCAGAGTGGCATTTTTGCGCCACTGCTCATGGTAAAAGCTGTGATGATGGTCTTGGTGCAATATTTAAAAGAGAAGCTTATAGAGCTAGCTTGAAGGCGAAACCGAAAGATGCTATTCTGACGCACACATCTCTTGTGAAGTGGGCTAAAAATCATTTCGAAAATATAAGGATTTTTTATTTTACGCAGACTGAACATGATAAATTCAAAAGGAAACTCAATCGTAGGTTTCAAGATGCATTACCTGTCCCACAGATTCTTAAACATCATTCTTTTCAATTATCAAGTGACGGGAAAGTTATCATGAAAAGGTACTCGAATGCTGCTAAGTCTGTATCTGTTCTACTTTAATTTTCAATGGGAAAATATACTGAATTTTTTTTATAATATTCAAGTTTTTCTACTTTTATCCTCCTTTTTTTTAATTTTTTTTATGTTCTGAGAGAAGTAGTACCTCCACGTGGTTCAGAATGGGTTATGCTAAAACTACTTGATAGTTCTATTGTGGAACTTTATCTTCTCTAAGAATTTTATACATGAAATTTTTAGATCGCCGGTCCCACGATATGCACAAAGGAACAAATGTCTCATAGGAGGTTACGTTCAACAAAACATTAATTATGCAGAGACAGAAATCATGACCTTGAAAAATGATCCAAGGTCAAGTCTAGTTATGATCGTAATCAAGTTTTCTACTAGTTTCGTGGAATACTATTCCGAAAATCCAGAAAATAACTTTTGACCTTCAAAATGACCTTGAAATATAATTTTAACCGCTCGGTTTGAACGGTAGTAGTAAGAAAGTATGTCGCTAACTTCATATTAGTGGCAAGAAATAACAATTTTCGTATCAGATTCGCTATTAGAGTGAAGAAAAACTTGTTTTTCCATCATTCCGAGACTTTCAGCCGCCATATTGGATCCGCCATTTTGAATTTTCGGAATCGGCAGATGGCGTTCGAAAGTAGAAGTCAAGAGCTTTCATTTGAGCCTAGGTAGACCTCATTTGGATCAAAATTGTTCTGGGCAGAGGGGGTGTCGCGTTGACAGAGAATGTCCGATATATATATTTATGTATATTATACATAAATATTTTCGTAAAATTTAAATAAAATTTAAGTTTTATACACAGTCTTAAACATATTACACCCACTTTAAATATCTACATGGAAGGTAATATATATATATATATATATATATAATATTACCTTCCATGTAATATATATATATATATATTACCTTCCATGTAGATATTTAAAGTGGGTGTAATATGTTTAACACTGTGTATAAAACTTAAATTTTATTTAAATTTTACGAAAATATTTATGTATAATATACATAATATATATATATATATATATATATATATATATATATATCTATATATATATATATATATATATATATATATATATTACCTTCCATGTAGATATTTAAAGTGGGTGTAATATGTTTAAGACTGTGTATAAAACTTAAATTTTATTTAAATTTTACGAAAATATTTTGTATAATATACATAAATATTTACATTTATAAGTGTTCGATAAAAAAATTTTCTTTAACATATTCTCTAATGTTTTATTCTTAAGCTTTTCATATTTTGGAACTTATTTATGGTTATTGTTCTTGGTATATGTATTTTAGCTTATATAGAATTGTATAAACATTATTGTAGAATACATAAAAGAAATATGTATTTAATAATATATAAGTTTCTAATCTTAATATCATTTTCGTAAAATTTTCAATGTTCTATATTAAAACGAAAAATTGGTGATAAAATTATTTTCTTTAAGATATTATTTCCGTATATATGTATATGTATATACGTTTATAACTTAATCAATTTCATGTTCATCATGTTTTAATTATTTATAATTTGTGTTTTTTCATTATATTTTTCAATTAAATTTTTTAAGTAATTCAAATCATATTCTTGAACTAACACTTCACAATATTGATTATACTTACTTTCTTCTTTTTCATGACTTTCAATAATATCGTTTAATGTATCTAGTTTTACAGCATCTTCTAAATTTTCTATTTCAACAAATTTTTTTTGTTCTGTCACTGTATAGTCCCTGCTTAATTTTGTAGTTCCTTCTTAAAATAGGAAATTCCAATTTCTCAGCTTTTCTTTTCCATATCCTCTTTAATTGTATTGTATACTTATTGTACCTTCTACTTTATGTATATCTTTTAAATGAGTTATAGATATTTCGTCCATATTAATTTTTGTATCGAAAAATCTATATTGTTTTAGAGATTATCAAATTAGGTACTATAATAATAAAATTAATAATACTAATAATACTAAAACTTGTAGAGTTAATTTTCTGAGTTGAAAGCTTCTTTTAAGCATTAATTTATAAAAAAAAACTTTGACCGCTGTCATTGTGTACTGCTTAATTTTCTAGTTCCTTCTTAAAATAAGATTCAAATTCCTATCTTTCAGCTCTTTCTTTATCCGTATTATCTTCTACTTATATCCTTTTAAAAAGTTTTTCAAAAGAGTTATAGAAGTAGCCATAACTTTCATATTACTAGGATCTTGTACATGTAAGTATAATACATTATCTTTATTTTATCCTTTCCTTAATTTTGTAGCTCCTCCTTAAAATAGGAATTTGCAATTCCTCAGCTTTTCCTTTCTTTCTAACCACTTTACGTATTATAATTTTGTTATAACCCCAATGTATTCAATAATCTTCTTAAAGTTAACAGTGACACGAAAAACTGTATGAATAATAAAAATAGTAATAGTGGTTATATAGGGCTATTGGCGAAGGATACCACTTAAAATAAAAATCCAACGCGTTTATGAACAGTACCCCTAGGGTGACGTGGAAAACTGTTCTTTCATTTTATAAATTTCTAGAAGTTATGTAGAGTTATTCAGAACCGTGTTTTATGCGTTTCATTTATTAGCATATAGTAAAAGTTACGTTGACTGTTATTAAAAGCCTTGTCACGGAATTTTTTTGAAAATTTATAAAAAGTGGTTGTAAGGCTACTGGCAAATGATACGCTTCCTCTCAAAATAACGAAAAAATACGGTTATTTATACCTGTTAAGTTAATAGTTTTTGACACCACCCTAGGGCTACCGGCGAATGATACGACTTGAAATAGTACCCCTAGAGTGGTGTCAAAAACTATTCAAATAATGACATTATTTTGAGCTTTTGACACCACCCTAGGGGTACTATTTCAAGTCATATCATTCGCCAGTAGCCCTAGTGGTATATATATATATATATATATATATATATATATATATATAATCATATGAACATCGACTTATGCTGACACCAATGTATAAGACCACGTGACCTGTCTGCATAAGTGTAGTACCGTTTATACAAGTGTCTGCACAAGTCTAGCGTGACTAAAGAAATAATCCCTCTACTTATGCTGACGTCTGCATAAGTCGGTCTCTGTCTGCATAAGTCTATTTAAATTTCGGAAAGTGTCTGCATAACTAGCGTTTCATATATTTATATATATATATATATATATATAAATATATATATATATATATATATATATATATATATATATATATATATATATATATATATATATATATATATATATATATATATATATATTGTAACAGGGCGAATAATTTTGGAGCGAGAGAGTTTTCGGCAATGCCGAAAGCTTACCTGCTTTCTCCCTCTCTCTCTCGCTCACTGTGCTCCGCAACGACGAAGTCTTCCTCGGCGCTGCTCGTCGAGGACGACGATCACCTACGTTGCGACTCGAGCGGCGCCCTGGCAGAATTGCCGGTTCTGCGCACGCTCGTTGCAATGCCGTTCGCCTACTGTGTACAACCGGGTAACTCAGAAGTTACCCGAGAATTTCTTACTCGTGTGTGACTCTACGCGCTTTTATATAAGGGGGGAAACGCGCAAGTACCCGGAGCATAGGTGATCGCCGAGGAAGTCGGCGATCCCGCGGCGGCGGCGGTATCCGAGGTAACAGTAGGAAGAAGGAGCGAAGGGGGGGGGGGGGGCGAAATACTAACTCGCGAACTCCGAAATACGAAACACCAAAAAGACACGTTTATTGGGTGGTAAGAATAACAGGTAACAGGAACAAAAAGGATTATACGTGAGTCGCAGGCGCCGCGAATGTCGCGTTCGCACACACTCTCGGAGACGAGGTGCACCACTTGTCTCCGTCGCTCTCTACTTCGCGCGTCGAGGTAGAGTTTCGCACGCACGCGGGGGCCTGCAAGCACTCACCTCGTCCTCGGGTGAGGCGTGACGCGCGGGAACCGCGCCGCCGTATCCTCTCTCTCTCTCTCTCTCTCTCTCTCTCTCTCTCTCTCTGTCTCTCTCTCTCTCTCTCTCTCTCTCTCTCTCTGTCTCTCTCTCTCAGCTGCTGCGGGGCCAACGTCTTCTCGGGGAGCGTATTGAGGCAGCGGAAAAAAATCTCGCTTTTTGCGCGCGCTAAGCCGGCAAAGAACGTACTGCCTCTTATCGCGCGCACCGATGCCGATCTGTTCTTCCCGCGCCTGCGCATCTCCGCTTCCAAAAAGGAACGTGCGCGCGGTAGTTCGCCCGTGATTTTCGAACTTCGTTACAATATACACACACACACACACACACACACACACACACACACACACACACACACACACACACACACACACACACACACACACACACACACACACACACACGTTGCGGAAACTGGTACTTTTGAGAATCTATAGTTTTTTTCTCTAGAGTTCGTATATGCTTGACTAAAGAAATAACTCCCTCTCTGCGTTGAAGGTATTAATATAAATCCTCAAAAGTACCGTTTCATACCGAAGGAATTTTGAGGATGACCTCAAAAGTCCGAAAAATTCTCAAAGTATCGAATCCATTTGATGTATTTATATATATATGTGTGTGTGTGTGTGTGTGTGTGTGTGTGTGTGCGTGCATGCGTGCGGGCGTGCGTGCGTGCGTGCGTGCGTGCGTGCGTGCGTGTGTGTGTGTGTGTGTATGTGTGTGTGTGTGTTTGTGTGTGTGTGTGTGTGTATAATAAACAATTACTTTTTAACAGGCTGTGATAAGAAAAGCAAAATCTAAAGATTATAAATTATATTTGAAAGATAAAAAAACCGCTGCCAATTCTTTGGCACTTAGCTTCCTCAAAACAATTTATCGATTTCTTTCATTAAATTGAAATTATAATAATAAATTTTTCACAAAAAAAAATAAAAAATTTTCTAAATTAAATTATCTCAAATTTATGACTTTTAAAAAATACATTTTCATATTAATAGAATATTTTTGTAAGATTATATTAATATAATTTTTTAATTTAATCTTATTGAAGAAGAAACTATTTGTTATTAATAATTGATGATTTCCAAATTGACTTTTTTACAATTGCCCAGCACTTAGTTTATCTGAATATAGTGTACAGCATTTATGATTAATACTATTTTACGCAAATTTTACGTGCAAAAATAATGTTATTACAGTTACAATAAATTAAGCTCAAGTTATTTTGATCTAATTTTATTCTAATATTAATACATTTATATATAATAGAATTGATTTAAATAAAATGTAATAAAACTTTAAGTTAATTTCTTTTAAATATCGATAGAGTAATTAAATACACGTCAATCGAACGCAATGTTTTCATCTGACATGATCGTTATATGTTCATCTTCTATAGTTGCTAGGATACCTTATTTTTAATAAACAACAGATAAACAGCTGATGTTTTTATTAGTTCTGATCATAACATTGACTAGTGAACACGTACGTAAATAATATATCTGACCTTCTCATTCAAACTTAATTGAAGAAGTGATAAGAATAAGAGAAAGATACCCAGAGATTTATTTATCGCTTATTGATGCCCTTGGGTTTAACCCCGTCTATCCGTCAAAGAGAGAGAGAGAGGAAAGAGGAGAGGAGAGAGACAGAGAAGAGGAGAAAAGGAGAAAGGGAGTGGAGAGAGGAGAGGAGAGAGGAGAAAGAGTGGAGAGAGGAGAGGAGAGAGGAAAAAGAGAGAGAGATAGAGTGAGAGAGAGGGAGAGAGATATATAAGGTAAGGCCTAAGCTGATTACAGTGATTATATTATAATAATAATTCTAGAAAGTTGACCTTAGATAATGTTATGTAAATTTGAGAGATAATTTGTGACGTTATCTTGTAAATTTTCCTATTATATATTGTCTTTATTCAAGTTTTTCATATCTATTGTTTTTATTCAAGTTATGGGTCTGAATTTTTCAACTTTTGAGTGTAATGAAATAAAAAATCATTTACTTTAATTCACGTTTATACTGAATAATATTGATTCTGCATGTATATCTATTTATTTATGTTATAAAATGACTTTAAAACAATGGTTTAGATAAAATTTCATTTGTGTAATAATTTTAATCAATCGTTAAAAATTTTTTCGTTGTATTCAAACAATCACTTGAAATTTTAACCAAATATAGTCTTCAATGAGTGTTATAAGTGGTTAAAATTTCAAGTCGATAAATAAAATATTTTTTGAGAAATTAATTTATGAAATATAAAAATGTTTTCCTTAATAACAAATGACAGAGTAAAGATAATTCAACTTTTAAAAAAAGAAATTGTAGGTAATTTGAAGACCTTTCAAAAACAGTTTACTATATTATGTAATAATGGCTGTATGATATGAAAAAATCAAAAAAAACTGAAAATTCAAAATCATTTTTTGGTTATAAAACAAAAGAAAAACGATAAAATGAAAAAATAGGTTAAGCTATCTCTATTCTATGTCCAACGAAGAGAATAAGCCCTCATAGATGAAAATCGGTCAATTCGTTCAAAAGTTATAGCCGGTACACACACACACACACACACACACACACACACACACACACACACACACACACACACACACACACACACACACACACACACACACACACACACACACACACACACACACACACACCAGACACGAACATTTTTGTTCTCAAAAACATCGGATATTGGTGCCAAAAGTCTTAAAAAATGTTTTTAAACATATTTTGTTCCAAAAATTTTTTTCACCATTACAAAGCTTCCTCTTTGAGGAAGCAAAAAGAAATCATACCAAATAATCATCAGATTTAAAAAAAACTATTAGTATTACTATTACTTCTACCCGATAAAATCCAGGAAGGATTTAATTTGATCAACGGTATTGTTGAAGAGAAATTTTCTGATGATCCTAATGCTTTGGTTAAATGGAAAAAATTTCTTCTGTACATCAGCAACGAATGGATAAAGAAAGTGAAGCCAGAAGTGTACAGTGTTTTTAACCAAGTCGATCGCACAAATAATTTCCTCGAATCGTATCACAGAACACTGAATGATACCATAAGGACGAAACCGAACGTTAACAATTTTATTTGTAAGTTCAAACATAATAATCATATTATTTTTAAATTTAAAAATATTAGTTATGTCGACTGCAATTTACTATCAACTTATAAGAATTTTTCCATCGGTCTTACAGTCTTACAAAATTATAAAATTAATTGTAGGGATTGTAATGGTTGTTATATTGGTCAAACGGGTAGATATTTGAAAAAGAGAATATATGAACATCAATATAGTTTACGCAGCTCAAGTTGTACATCGGGTTTGAAAGAACATTGTTTAAATAGTTCGCATTCTTTCGATTTTGAGAGCGTGGATATTTTGGAACAGGGATTAAGAATAAATATAAGAGGGAAAGCCTTGAAAGTATTCACATTCTAAAAAATCGGAATAATGTAAATTTAATGATAGAGTCGTAAATTAGATAACATTTGTCATTCTTTATTAATTTAAATGAGAATGGAAAGTTGGAGAGGGGAAAGTGGATGGTAGTGGGGGTAAGAGAAAAGAAGAGGGTATGGGGGTATATGAGGAGATGTATCGCGGGTTTCATTTCAGTCCCTGAGGAGGAGCCGGAGCGGGCTCGAAACGTTGGGCAATTTGGTGGTGGGGGGCAGTCAGATCGTCCTTTGCTAACAAAGTTTTTTCCAGGTTTTAATTAAGTTTTCATTTCAGATTCTGCGGGGGTGATTATAAACAAGGGCAATCTGACTGCCATAAATATTAATTATTTTAATATAATTTGTAAGACTGTAAGACCGATGGAAAAATTCTTATCAGTTAATCATATTATTTTTTTAATGACACTGGCTAATGGCTATTAACTAAATATATTATTCTTATTAACAGATAATATTCTAAAAATCAAGGAAAAATCTATTTTAGATTTAGAAAGAGCTAAAAATCACATTAAACCAACCATAGGAGCAAAATTACACACAAGGCAAAGAGATGAACAAATAAAAAATGCCTGGCTAGAACTATAAGCCACGCCGCCATGGTCTGTGAGAAAGTTCATAGATGAACTGTTAGGATATGCCGTGTCGTTAACGATCAATGTGATTGGACAACGTGCGTTATAGATTATATAGTTATGTCAAAAGAAAAATAATAAATTCAAAATTTAATATTCTTTTTTCAACACGCGTATAAAACGAGTCTTTTTTCATGCTTTGAAGTCGGGTAGAATAACATTCCAAGTTTGATTTGGGAAAGAATGAAAAAATCCATTTTTTCACAGTTTAGCGGGGAAAAAACTTTGTTCCCCACAACAACCAATCTTTGTGAATTTGTTTTCTTAGTTTCAAATTCAAAAGACCCTTTCATGCACTCATTGAAAAAAATATTGTATGTAGCATTCGTGTGTAGCATTGTAGTTGGAGTCGAGGGCCTTCGGCGCCCTCGACTTCAACTCGTGCTGAACACATCACCCTCGCTTGAAATAGTTAATTTTCCCCCATTGTTGTACAAGCGCCGATTATAATCATCAATTACACTTAACTCTAATAAACTAGTCATTCCTTTTAAGCCAAATCAAGTGTTCATTTCACTACACCTTTCCACCAACTCCAACATGGTAGCAGAGCGCGTGGTTGGTAAGTGAAATAAAAAGACTCTGACTCAATACAAGCCTCGGCGAGTATTGTGGCAGCCATTGCTGTAGGAAGAGACAAATCACGCGGCTCGCGAAAAGTTTAACTGTGAAAAATATTGAAGGAAAAATGCAAAAGTAAGAAAAATACAAGTGTGAATAAATAATAGAATATGTCTATAAGTGATAGAAGAAAGAATTTTGACAAATTTATGAATAATTCAAGCCGATGCGAGTAGATTAAATTTCTTGTGTGAAGCACGCGGCACGGTGCAAGAATAGAACACGTGGCAGAATTCGAGGTTATACACGTGGTAAATGGACACCAAAGGACAAGTGAAAACCAAAGAAGAAGTAATACTAGAAGACATTGAATACGAAAGCAAAGAAATAATTGAGAAAAAGATTGCCGAAAAAGGTTTTGTGAAAATAGTGCAGAAAATAATTACGCTAAACAAAGTAATAAAAGTGTATGAAGATATTAAGTTAAAAAAAGTCGATATGTACATATCCCAATTTTTGATGGAGGTAACTACATAAGCTGGGAATTTAGATTATTGAATGTACTAGAATATAAAGAGTGCAAAGAACAAGCAATAAGAGTGCGAGATGCAACAAAGGCAAATGAAGTTGATGAGGCCACATGGATGAAATTAGATATGAAAGCAAGAAATATATTAATTAGCACAGTGAGTGATAAACAATTAGAATATATTATGGACTGCGATACAGCATACAAAATGATGGAAAAATTCAAGAGCATGTACTCTACTAAATCTACAGCGCTGCAAATAATATGCAGAGGTCAATTGGAAGATATTAAACTAAAAAATTATGAGAAAGTTGAAGAATTTTCTGTAGAGTTCGAACAAGCGTGCAACAAATTTAAAGCAGCTGGAGGCACATTACCAGAGAAGGAAAAAATGAGATATTTAATAAGAGCACTACCAGCAAGCTACAGCTTTATTGGGAGTCTCATTGATCTCGTCCCAGAAGCTCAACAAACGGTAGACTATGTTAAGTCTAAAATTCAAGAAAAAAATTTGACAGTGCCTGATGACGAGAAAAGGAAAAATGTAAGTACATTCAACGTCAAGACAAAGGGACAGTGTTATAACTGTGGCCGGGGAGGTCATTTAAAGAAGGACTGTTGGAGACCACCACAGACCAGCCAGAGCAGAGGAGCATTCCAAAGCAGAGGAGCATCCCAGAGCAAAGGTCGAGGCCAACGAAGACATCAACGAGGCAGTTCCAGAGGACGCGGTCGTGGCAGAGAAGCAGCCCAGCAGAGGCAAGAAGACTCCAGTCAACGCAGAGAAGACTCAGCAGCTGAGACCTGGATGATCAAGGTCAATCACGACGAAGTGAAAAGTGAAATAGTGAGTGATGTGTTCTATAGTGAAGTAGAATCTAAGTTTTCACCCTATCACAATCCAAGCTTCGGCGAAGATTGTGGTAATAAAAATAGGATAACGAATGTTTACACTTATAATTGCAAAAAGAATGGTAAATTCAACGAAATCAGTTGGTTGTTAGATAGCGGATGCACTGATCATGTTGTGAATGATGAGAGAATGTATGAAAAATTTATTATATTAAAAAATCCAATTGAAGTAAAGTTGCCAGATGGTAAAAATTTAAAGGCCACAAAAGTAGGCAATATAAAAACATATTTCAAAAATTATTATAATGAAAAATTAATTGATTTAAAAAACGTTTATTTTGTAAAAGGAATTAATAAAAATCTATTAAGCGTTGCAAAAATTACAAGAAATAATACTATTGTTTATAAAAATGATAATGCAAAGATTTATAACAAAAATAGAGAATTAGTTGCGGAAGCAAACAAAATAAATGATTTGTATGTTATGAAAAGTTACATATATAAGGATCTTGAAAATGATGTCTATGTAAACTCTGTAAAATTAACTGAAAAAGAAAAGTGGCATAGAGCATTAGGCCATGTCAACTTTCAATATCTAAACAAATTAGTAAAAGATAAATTGGTAGATGGTTTACCAGATAAATTAGAAAATAATGAAATGAAATGCGCAAATTGTATTCAAAGTAAAATGACTAATGTATCGTTTAAAAATGAGAGAAGTAAAACTTCAGAAATTTTAGAGTTAATTCATACTGATCTAAATGGTCCACACAGAACAACAGATTCTGATGGAGAAAAGTTTTTTCTAAGTTTTATTGACGATTACAGTAAATGTAGTAGAGTTTATTGTATTAAAAGCAAATCAGAGACTGCAAGTTGTTTTAAAGAATATGTAAACTTAGTTGAAAACAAATTTAATAAAAGAGTTAAAAAATTAAATTGTGATAATGGTAAAGAGTACTTGAATAAGGAAATTTATCAGTTTATAAATAAGAAGGGAATTGAATTATTACCTTGCCCACCCTACGTCTATCAATTAAATGGAGTAGCAGAAAGATTTAACAGATCAGCTATAGATATAGGCAGATGTCTCTTAAGAGAGGCCAAAATACCATTAAGATATTGGCCAGAAATTGTTAAAACAGTCTCTTACTTGAAAAACCGTACAATAGCCAACTCAAATGAAAATAAAACTCCTTTTGATATATTTTTTGGAAACAAACCAAATGTAAAAAACTTAAAAATATACGGAAGTAAAGTCTTCGTTAGAAGACCAGAAGCTTTGAGAAAAGGAAAATGGGATGATAAAGCCCAATTAGGTATATTAGTAGGATATACGCACAATGGTTATAGAGTCCTGTTAAATAATAAGGTAATAAATGCCAGACATGTACAAATTGTCGAAGATGGCACTGAAGTAATCTGGAAAAGGTTAACGATGAAAATATTATTGAATTAAATTTAGACGAATCAAACGATTCAAGTAGTGAAACAAGTAGTATTATTGAAAATAATTATGGCAATGAAAATTTAATTAATAATAACGATGAAATTGAAAATATTGAAAATGAGAATGAGAACATCGATAATGCTTTCAATCGTCCAAATGAAAATTTAAATGTTAAAAGAACATCAAACAGAAAGAAAAGTCCGGTACAAAGATACGGAAACCCTGTAGCACATTATATTTATATACATTATGTAAATGCAAATGTACCGAATACATTTGAGGAGGCGTTAAACTCCAGCGAATGTAAAGAATAGCAAAAAGCTATGAATTCAGAAATTGAATGCCTAAAGAAAAATAATACATGTGTTGTAGTTGAGAAACCTCAAAATAAAAAGATTATTGATGTAAAGTGGGTCTATAAAAGGAAAAGCGATGACTCTCTTAAGGCTAGGTTAGTTGTTAGAGGTTTCCAACAAAGAGAATATCAAGAAAATGTTTATTCGCCAGTAGGAAAAATGGAAACGTTAAAAATTTTATTAAGTTATTGTTGCGTAAATAATCTGTTCATAGAACAAATGGATGTAGAAACAGCGTTTCTTAACGGAAAAGTAAAATCAGAAGTTTATATTCATGAACCACAAGGTTATGAAACCGGCAAAAATAAAGTTTGCAAATTATTAAAAGCACTATACGGATTGAGAGAAAGCCCAAAGGCTTGGTATGAGACATTTGATAAATGCGTGAGTAAACTCGGGTTTATAAGAAGCAATTATGATTACTGTTTATATGTAAACAACACAGACGATGATACTATGTCATTATGTAAATGAGAATTACGAGAAGGGTATTATCGATATTGTAAAGATAGAAACTGAAAAAACATAGCAGACATATTCACTAAGAGTCTATGTAAGGATAAATTTATTAAAAATAGAAACGCGCTAAAATTATTATAGAATATTATAAATAAAAGTCGAAAATTCAAGGAGGCGTGTTGGATATTGTGAATATTTCGCCTTCTGTATATGAGCGTACGCATGAGACACAAACAGCGCGACACACGTATACACATGTAATAATATTGTTTGTATAAGTTCATTTATCAAAGCCGTCGCCAATTCATTCAGAAATTTCTAAGTAAACTTTTTTTCGTTTGAACCTGTGTAGGATCTAACATGCAATTGCTGACGAAATTTCCAGTAGTTTATCGAAATATCGTCCCATCGAGTATAAATATCAAATGAGTTTTTTGTCCTTTCAGACTGCTCGCAATTCAACTTTGATAGGTTGTTTGTATGTGTAATGAAACACGTTGATCCTTTTGAGCAATTAAGTATTTCATTAATTTACTATCAGTTGACGTTTCGGAATCATTGTAGGATTCCCTTTTCCAGAGACTAGAAAACAACGATGTAACTTAATTCGTATGATGTAATTGCGCCACTATAATGACAAACAATACACAGCACAAATCTTACCTAATTAATTAAATTAACTAGCACATACGCCCAATTTCATAGCAATGCAGTTGCTCGTCAATACAAAAATATTGAACACGTAGCTCTCTCAACATTTTCTTTCTAACGCACTTCATATATGCACTGTAATTAAATCGAAAAAATTATGATTAGAAGGCTGAATGTGAATTTCAAATAATCATGAACCTCACGAATTATGAAATGAACTTACTAAATCAAAAACAAAACCATGATTGAAAAATTAAAAACTGAGAGGAACTGTGGTACATTGACCCGTTGTCAAGCTACTAGTTTTCCCCAGATGGTAGCCAATAGAGCTATCAAAGAAGGACTGCGGATAGGTGACATCGCAGGGGATTATTTATACCCAAAAATCGAGTGGGGGGATACGACAGTACAAGCGGTGTGTCGCTCACAGTGTCCGTGGATCGACCCGCTACTACAAAGCATCCAAGAAACATAGCGAGTCGAGAGGCTCCTGGTGCTCCTCTTCGCCGCACACACATGCGCATACGCGGGAACTTAAGTAGTACAACCTCAACATCGCTCATACCATCGTGCTACCCCGACTTCTCACAAGGAAAGTACCCGAACTGTCAAATTCAAAAAAACTCCAAACCCATATTAAAAAGTAGACCTCCATGCGAGATTCACGAAACTATTTTTTTTATCGGCTGAGAAGCGCTTTATAAGGGTTAAAATCACCCCTAAAGTTTACCCCCAAGAAAAGTTTTTTTGATATATCTCGGCTTCTACTTAACTTTTTTTAACGAAACAAAATGGAAAGAGTTTCTTATTAAAAAGTCAAGAAATCCGTGGTAGTACGAACATTAAGGGTTGCATCCCTTATTTTTTAGAGGGTGAAATTGTGTTTTTTTAAGAATAATTTTTGTTGTGAGAATTCATAAAATAATTAAAAATAGCTCAAAACATTATTTTTGCCTACTACAATAAATAAAAGTTGGTGTGTTTGGGCATTCTTTGCGAAACAACCCCTTAAGAGGTGGTAAACCACCCCTAACACAAATGAATTAGGTATATTTGTTTCGCAATAATTTTTTTCCTTAAAATGGGTTCTTGAAGTCGTTAATCGGAATCCACAGTTAGATCCACAATAAAAATTTGAAAATAGTGAATTCAATATGGCGAAAAATTTTTTAGAAATATTTTAAATTCCACGAAAAATAGTATGTAGACCCCCTAGCGGAAATTATATTATGTAAATAAGTGTATAATAATGTAACAATGTTTTGTTTTGTTATTCTATTATTTATTATTTTTTTATCATACACTTGTTTATCGTACGATAAACAAGTGTATGATAATGTAGTTGTTTGTAAAAAAGTGTAAGAAAACGTAACAAATTGTACTTTTCTACTGGATTTCGGGCGCTTTTACATTTTACCACAGTTTATACCATTTTTTAATAATTTCCTTTCCTTACATTTGTCTACGTTTTATTACTTTTTAATTTGTACTCTTAATTCAAATTTTATAGGCATTCTTGCACTTTCCTACATCTTTTTACATTTTATTATATATTTGTACTTTCAATTACATCTTTTTACGTTTATATACAAATTTTGATACACATTTTACATCGTATCACATATTTGTACACTTTTTTCAAATAGTTCATAATTATACTTTTATAATAATTTATATTTGTACTTTTATTTAAATAAAGCTATAAATAAAATATTTTCAAAGATGTAAAGAAAAAATACTAAAACGTAATAAAATGTAAATTATTATGTATTAGAAATATAATTAATATATGTTACAAAATGTAAGTTACTGTATAAAAGTTTAAATTTTTACAAATTCTTACAGATTTTTACAATTTATTATCTTCTAATACAAATTCTTATACAATTTTACCAATGTCTAAGCAGCACAACGACCAATTTTAAATCCTACGGGTCAGCCAACAGCAGACGGCAAGCTAGCTAATTATTCTGACGATCATGGATTATATGTTTTACAATACTGATATTCATGAAAAAAATTTTGTAAACATAACGATTTTTTGCACCATGAACATGTTATAATCGCTCGTTTACCACAAATATCGCATGTAATAAAATTAGAATTGAAGCAAAATTTTTTTGGGTTTTCAATTTTTTCTGGCCTTTCATCAATGTAACCGGCGGCGTACCAAGCATATTTAAATAAATTTTGAAACCTGTGACTTGATAATTGATTATGTACTAATGAATGCATTTTGATTATATTATTTCTATCGTGTAAGTTGAGATCCTCATTTGTTAGAAATATCATATCCGAAAACGTTCGAACGAAGTTCTTCCACATTCAAAAACCGTAAATATCAAGCGGTTGAAGATCACTTGTTGTTCTTTGTGGAATTTGTAGAATCGTTAAGGTTTTATGTTCCGGTTTTACTTTATAAATTATATCTAGGCAGTGATCTCTCCATGAATCAAGCAATAGGGTACTTGTTATGGTAGTTGATGGAAAATATACATCTTGCGCCCAAGTTTCAACATGTTCTTTAGTCAGTTTACCTGATTTCGATGCCATTACATAAACATTTTCTGCTGCAAATAAATTTTTTCTGACTACAGTTCCAAACTCTCCCTTTGGTTCTTGCATGACTAAAAAGAAGGGTGATAGAAGTTTTCCTTCAGCAGATACAGTAGGTTGGATAGTATAAGAATGAGTTGTCGAATGCACTGATTGCACTATACTCTCTACACTTTTATCTCCTCTAAGATTGAGGGTTCGACCACTGTGTATTTCGTAATTAAAACCACTTTGGTCGGAGTTATAAACACGTTTTGCATCATATTTTATGATGGCATTTTTTACTCTATTGCGAAATTCCTGTTTTCGTGCTGACCATTCTTCTGAATCATCTATAGATTTTTTAGTAATAATTTTTGTTATTTTTCGAGAAACGATATTACATCGCCGTTTAAATTCATTTAACCAGTGTCTAGAAGCTTTAAATTCATTGAAGTTTAACTCTAATGCTTTTTCTTTTGCCATACGTCTTACATCAATGTCATGAATGGGTATTCTATTCGATCTGGCTACGTTAAATTTTTGTAAACAATATTCCTCAAATTTTTTCAATTTATCGATCCTACTTCCTCCTATTGCCACTTGATCTCCATCTATACAGCTGACGTGCTGTTTTTAATTTTTTGAATCGATTTTGGACTGTTTCAAATTTTAACTTGTTTTTACTACTTAACCAATACTCCACAGCTTGCTTTTTGTAGTCAAAATTAATACTCTCTGATTCGGTCCTACATTGATTTTCAGTTTCGGGCGTTATCATATCTTCTGCATCGATATCTTCATTAAATCATCTGCAGGTATGTCATCGTAAGGTTCGTAGGTATTATAATATAGAAATTCTTCCGTTTCTTCGTAAATACTACGATCATTTATACTTGATATTATAATATTATACACTATATTAGCAACATTTCTTTCAGCGTCATTAACAGGTAATTTCTTTTCTTGATCTTGAAACATACTGTTTAAAATAAATAAAACATTCATCGCATTTACCAAATTCATATTTATGGAAAATATTTTCTTTCTTCTTTTAGATACGTTGAGTCGCAGTGTAAACCTGTAAAAATGTTAATTATTATAGCCCTTTTATAGCCATAACAGTATAGGAATGTACAATAGTATGAATGTACAGTAAGTGTAAAAAGTATTCAGACATCCAAAACTTTTGAGGAAAACATTTTACTAAATTCCTTTGTAAGTGCATGGGAATTCGTTATTGTTTGTCAATGTTTTGTCTACAAGATACACTATTTTATTAGCATTAAATAGTTGCTAAACGTTATTATTATAAATAAAGTACTACTTCTATTCACTCGTATGAATATTTTTTTACACTTAACTTAACTGATTAAATCGTCAGTATGTCATATTTTATATATTAGAATCACAGTAATGTAACAGTAATTCTAAAAATGAAAATCAAAACATAATTTTTACTATCATAAAATAATTGAATGCATGTAGTAAGAGTAAAGTTTCACTATCAAAATATTTACAATTGGTACAATAAAGATTCTATAATAGATTTTTACTGAATTTGACTTTCTTAACTTCGGCTACTTGTTCAAAATTTATTGTATATTTTGACGAGTTTTATATTTAAAAATGCTGCATGTTTTTTAACTTTTCAATATTATATCTATTATATCCTTCTATTAGAAATATTTTGAATAATTATGTAGAAGAAAGAAATTTTAATTATATGGTTACTTACGACTATTATTGTTGTTGTTATCATTCTATTCAAATAGGATCTCGTACTCGTAAAATGTTTACTTGCCATTAAAAAATATGATGCAAGTACCTCCAGACACTTATATTATCAATTAATACCCATAAAATAATGTTGATATTGAATATTAATTTAACACGAGCGTAGAAAAATGTTGAGTAACGTATATTTATTTTCGACTGACCGATGTTTCACTTATTTATGAATAAAAGAGGAGGAATCGGGAGATAAGCCATATCAATGCAAGTGTACGTAATCTTGTATATTGCGCAATATCCATGAATTGCTATAATTATCATTATATTAAAAATTTTGTTCATATTAATTTATATTAATAAATCATAAATAAACTTTTCTTATTAAAACCTATCATAATTTCAACAAGCATGAAAATCTCTCCTAGCTGAAATTATAAAATATGAAAGAAAATAAGAAAATACTTATAAAATGGAATAAATTGTCGAAAAATATAAGAAATCATACGAAACTGGATTTCGGGCATATTTAACAAGTTGTTAAAGTTTCTTACATTTTCTTTCAATTCCTTACGTTTTCTAAATATTTCCTTGTGTAGCTTATTTTTATGAAATTATAAGGAAGTATTTGTTAGAAAAATCTGTAAGAATTAATTTGTTAGAAAAATCTGTAAGAATTAATTTGTTAGAAAAATCTGTAAGAATTTCTAAAAATTTAAACTTTTATACAGTAACTTACATTTTGTAACATATATTAATTATATTTCTAATACATAATAATTTACATTTTATTACGTTTTAGTATTTTTTCTTTACATCTTTGAAAATATTTTATTTATAGCTTTATTTAAATAAAAGTACAATTATAAATTATTATAAAAGTATAATTATGAACTATTTGAAAAAAGTGTACAAATATGTGATGCGATGTAAAATGTGTATCAAAATTTGTATATAAACGTAAAAAGATGTAATTAAAAGTACAAATATATAATAAAATGTAAAAAGATGTACGAAAGTGTAAGAATGCCTATAAAATTTGAATTAAGAGTACAAATTAAAAAGTAATAAAACGTAGACAAATGTAAGGAAAGGAAATTATTAAAAAATGGTATAAACTGTGGTAAAATGTAAAAGCGCCCGAAATCCAGTAGAAAAGTACAATTTGTTACGTTTTCTTACACTTTTTTACAAACAACTACATTATCATACACTTGTTTATCGTACGATAAACAAGTGTATGATAAAAAAAATAATAAATAATAGAATAACATAACAAAACATTGTTACATTATTATACACTTATTTACATAATATAATTTCCGCTAGTGGGTCTACATACTATTTTTCGTGGAATTTAAAATATTTCTAAAAAATTTTTCGCCATATTGAATTCACTATTTTCAAATTTTTATTGTGGATCTAACTGTGGATTCCGATTAACGACTTCAAGAACCCATTTTAAGGAAAAAATAATTGCCAAAAAAATATACCTAATTCATTTGTGTTAGGGGTGGTTTACCACCTCTTAAGGGGTTGTTTCGCGAAGAATGCCCAAACACATCAACTGTTATTTATTGTAGTTGGCAAAAATAATGTTTTGACCTATTTTTAATTATTTTATGAATTCTCACAACAAAAATTATTCTTAAAAAAACACAATTTCACCCTCTAAAAAATAAGGGATGCAACCCTTAATGTTCATACTACCACGGATTTCTTGACTTTTTAATAAGAAACTCTTTCCATTTTGTTTCGTTAAAAAAAGTTGAGTAGAAGCCGAGATATATCAAAAAAACGTTTCTTGGGGGTAAACTTTAGGGGTGATTTTAACCCTTATAAAGCGCTTCTCAGCCGATAAAAAAAATGGTTTCGTGAATCTCGCATGGAGGTCTACTTTTTAATATGGGTTTGGAATTTTTTTGAATTTGACAGTTCGGGTCCTTTCCTTGTCAGAATACGAGAACTCGACCCTCTAGGAACTAACTGTTTTTTTCTATCTTTAATTACGTTATTGATAATATCTATGGAAGCCTTATAATCATTTTTGAACTTAATAGTATCAGTGATTCTATTCATATTATTTTTTGTATTATAAATGTGGATCATTTCTGAAAATTCTCTTTTACCTTTCTTAATTTCTTTATCCAAAACTTTAATCTTTTCAAAATTAATTCTGTGACGTGTTTCTGTGGCGTGTACGGCTAGTGCAGATTTAGTATCGCTATTTTTTACACTCAATTTATGCTCATTCATGCGAATTTTGAGTTTTCTGCTAGTTTGTCCAACATATGTTAGATCGCAATCAGAACAACCTATCTCATAAACAACGTTACTCTGCTGCAAACTATTTAATCTATCTTTACCTAACGTGATGAATCTCGATAACTTGTTAATTGGTTTGTTTACAACCATGTAACCATGACTAGATAATATAGATTTTAGTTTAAAGCTCAAATCTTTAATAAATGGTAAAACTATAATTTTGTTGTTGTTGGCAACTGTATTCTTTGTCAGTGAACGATTATTTTTTGAATTATCATGATTGTTATTTAACTGGAAAATCCTATGTCTCATATTTTCAGAGATAAATTTCATAGCATATCCATTATTTTTAAGAAACTGAGTTGCAATATCTAGATTTTGTCTATGAAATTTTTTATGTGAAAGATTAATAGCACGATCTACAAGATTGTAAACAATTGCTCTTATATTTTGAATAGGATGATGCGAATCGAAATGAATAAATAGTCCGGAATAAGTGCTTTTACGATACCAATTCGTAATTATATTGTTTTCGTCAGTGCGAAATAATGTCAGGTCTAAAAAGTTAATTTATTTTTTCTCCTGGTCTTCATTTTCTATCGTAAATTGTAAATAATGGTTAAACTTATTAAAAGTACTTAGGCATCTGTCAATTGCATCATCCTTTACAATCAATAAACAATCATCGACATATCTCTTATATAAAACAATATCCGATTTCATAACATTGAGGCAATGGTTCTCGAGACACTCCAAAGCCAGTTCCCCAAACCACGGACTAGAGCATCCGCCCATTGGCGCGCCATGTGTTTGTTTATAGTAACTATTGTCAAAAGAGAAATAAGTAGAATTCATTAAAAAGATAATGTCATCCAAAAATTCGTTCATCGTCAGATTAGTTCTGTTTCTTAAATATTTCCATTTGTTACGGATACCAGTTAAAACAAGATCGATATTTATATTTGTAAATAGAGATACGACATCAAATGAACATAATCTGTAATTATCCGGGACATGAATATCTGAGCTAATATCAATTAATTCAGAACAATTTTTCAAAGACGATTTAGGCCGTGGTAAATATTTTGTAAAAAATGTGCAAATAGCTTTGTCCAGAGCATGTGTTGGAGAGTTTATCGTCGATACAGTGATTCTAGCCGGCATATCCTTTTTATGAATCTTTATCAAGCCGTACGCTCGTGAAAGTACAGAATGGTCCAATTTATCAGTTAAAATGTCAAAACTGGAATCCATATCACACACACCTCTGCTTTTCCATTTTTGTATGAGTTTTTTGTCGCATTTTTTAAATTGTTGTACGGATCTTTTTCAAGTTTTTTATAATATGTAGTGTCAGACAGAACATCTAAAACTTTTGATTTATAATCTTTAATGTTAATGGCAATTGTTACATTGCCTTTGTCGGCTTTTGTGAATAAAATATCTTTATTATTTTTAATAAAAGTTTCAGTCGCAAGCAAGTTATGTTTAATAACAGTGTCAGTGGGTGATATGCGATTCTTACGTTTTGCAAAAGTATTGACTGTTCTAATGAGTTCACTGTGTAAATCCCTGCCTTTTTCATCATGTTTTCTCCAATCTACATAACCATCTATTGATTTGAAAATTTCGAAGAACGTTCTTCTATCGGGAAAACATGTAAAATTAAAATCTCTTCCTAAACGAACTATATTACGTACCCCTTCTGGGATCGTCACCTCAGTGAGGTTAATGAACCATGGGTCGTCTTGTGGTTTGTGTATAGTCGAGTTTGTTGGCTTCGCGCTCGCCTCTGTGTATACATATTCGTATTTTCTATTATACCGTTCGTAATACAACTTGACAAACTTTTTGTTGTGTTTATTTTTCCATTGAGACACAGAGTTCAATATGACGTGCGTTGGAAAGAAAATGTTGAGAGAGCTACGTGTTCAATCTTTTTGTATTGACGAGCAACTACATTGCTATGAAATTGGGCGTATGTGCTAGTTAATTTAATTAATTAGGTAAGATTTGTGCTGTGTATTGTTTGTCATTATAGTGGCGCAATTAGATCATACGAATTAAGTTACATCGTTGTTTTCTAGTCTCTGGAAAAGTGAATCCTACAATGATTCCGAAACGTCGACTGATAGTAAATTAATAAAATACTTAATTGCTCAAAAGGATCCATGTGTTTCATTACACATACAAACAACCTATCAGAGTATAAATATCGTAGCTTTTATTTAAAATATTGTTTATATAGGTTATTTATCAATGCCGATGCTACCTTATTCTGAAATTTCCAAGTTAACTTTTTTTTGTTTAAACCTGTGTAGAGTCTGAAATGCAATTTTTCGCGAAATTTCAAGTAATTTATCATAACATCGTTCTAACCAGTATAAATATCATCGCTTTTGTTTAAAATATTGTTTATGTATGTTATTTTTCAAAGCCGCAGGTACTTTATTCGGAAATTTCGAAGTAAACTTTTTTTAGTTTGAACCTGTGTAGGGTCTCAAACGCAATCGTCCGTGAAATTTCGAGAAATTTATCATAATATTGCCCTATGGAGTATAGATACTGTGGATTTTGTTTATAACATTGTTTATATAAGTTTATTCATCAAAGCCGCCGCCAATTCAGTCAGAATTTTCCAAGTGACCATTTTTTAGTTTGAACCTGTGTAGGGTCTGAAGCGCAATCATCCGCGAAATTTCAAGAAATTTATCGCAATATCGTCCTATCGAGTATATGTATAGTGGCTTTTGTTAATAATATTGTTGGTATAAGTTCATTTATCAAAGCCGTCACCAATTCATTCAGAAATTTGTAAATAAACTTTTTTTCATTTGAACCTGTGTAGGGTCTAGCATGCAGTTGCTCTCGAAATTTCCAGTAGTTTATCGAAATATCGTCCCATCTAGTATAAATATCGTAGCTTTTATTTAAAATATTGTTTATATAGGTTATTTATCAATGCCGATGCTACCTTATTCTGAAATTTACAAGTAAACTTTTTTTTGTTTGAACCTGTGTAGAGTCTGAAATGCAATTTTTCGCGAAATTTCAAGTAATTTATCATAACATCATTCTATCCAGTATAAATATCATCGCTTTTGTTTAAAATATTGTTTATGTATGTTATTTTTGAAAGCCGCAGGTACTTTATTCGGAAATTTCGGAGTAAACTTTTTTTAGTTTGAACCTGTGTAAGGTCTAGTATGGAATTGCACCAGAAATTTCGAGAAATTCATCGTAATGTCGTTGTCTCGAGTATAAATCGATCCTCGTCCTTCCCGTCTTTCGCGTAATCCCCGCACGCTTATGCGCACACAGAGCTAGAGTTGATGGCCCGTATGCAACCGCTATTTCAGCCAAGCAGCACCACCCTAACCAGAAGAAGAAGAAGACCGGTGGCGGTTACGAGCGGCTGCGACTGCGCAGTGCGCACACATTTACACCGATTAGCACTCTAGAAGCGTTTGTAACGACGATAATGATTGTTATGAACATCCTCTCTGTCGATGATCTTCATGTTGGATTGTGCCTCCTAGATGTTGGCAGATTTTATCACCGTAACGTGGAAGAAGCAATATCAGGTATCTAGCATATGTTATAGGTAAGCATACCGACGTTTTCTAGCCTCTATGACGCCAAACTCATTGAGTGTTTATCTTTTGCAGGATGCTGGACTGTGGCACTCGTTATTGGTAGCTCGAAAATTTCGTTTTGTTTTCTCTCTTTTCGAGCTAAAATTAACAGACCATTAATTAAATTATTCTTTTCAGGTGCACACTTCTCTATGATGGGCCACCGGAGTAGGTGCGATTATTATTATTGCTACTGCTGGTGCTTGTACTTTCATTTCTTCGTCGGGATACTAACACACTGCTGACACTGGTCCCAGCGTGCCTGCAGTTGACGCGATAGGCCTTGAAGACGAGATGTCCCAAATATGCACCATGAACTTTGAGCTCCATCAACAATCCGCTCCGTCGATGATATTTGTGTAGGCTTCCCTCTTCGGTGGCGCGACGTCCACATGCGGTACAGGCTTCTTCACTATAGTATCAAAGAAGTAATATTAGTTGTCTGACACATCATAGGTAAACGCACCAAGCCCATTTGGTGTACATCTTTTTCAGCTTCAACAGTTTTCTTCATTTTCTCTCTTATCAAGGTAAAGTTAACACTAAATCAGATTAATCAAACAGTTCTTTTCAGGTGCATACTTCTCTATAGTGTGCTGCTGATATCGTTTAACCTGGTCAATCTGATGTTCTCATGAAAACTGAATCGTTACAAGATGACAAAGTCAGCACAGTTGCCTTAGCATTGTAGCCTTGAATCCTTATAGCACATCTTTCAGATATCTGATGCTACAGGTGTGATACTGCTGCTGCTACTGTTATACATACAAATTGAATAGGATTTGCTAGCAATTTGCTGCATTGACAAAGTCAAGTATGGCATCAAGGTGGGTCTTCCGATAGCTATAAGTGGCTTCCTGATATGCACGGCTGGGAGCTTCGTATGCATAAGGTAACCTAACCGTGTACTTTTACGATTCTTCAACTGCTTGAAATGTAACGGGTTAAAAGTTTAAATGCAAATTAAATGTTAAGTAGTTCGAAACTTGAGTTAATTGTCATATTTTATACCATAAGTGCCAAAAAATCATAACAAAGTTGTGATTTTGAGGTTAAAGTGGTATAAACATAGTTTGTGCCATTTTTTATGTATGATCCATGATTTTAAGGACAAATTTTTGCTTTTTATTTCTAGTTATTTTTAGAATAAAGTTAAAATTTTTTTTGAAAGCTAGTATGATAAGGAAGCTTATTGTTATACTATAACAACAGAAAATTATAGATTGGTTTTGCATTAAAAAATTGTTATTCAGGTTATTGTAGAAGAGAGAGCTTGTGTTATTTCTAGTATAACTGTTAGTCTCAGCATTTGCATAATCTCATCTCATTTCTTAATCAAACTGCATTTGATTTATTTATGATTTCTTTTCAGTGGCAGTCACAGTGGTAACAGCATCATGAGCTTACGCAGACCAATCTACTGTTTATCGTCACTGGAGTTAACACAGTGTACATGGCAGACAGCTCTCCTGGAAAAAGTGCCCGTAGTGTATGTTTGTGTGGATCGAGATAAATTTTAAAATATTAGAACAAGGAGTTAGGAGTTTTGAAGATTTTTTACATGATGGTATAAATTTATGGTAATTTTATGAAAATTCTTCATATGAAAATTAGTTTTAGAAAAATGTAAAAAAAAAATTTCTTTGCATTTTACATGACTGATAGAGTACTTGGATGTCAATGAGGAAAAGGGCAGTTTCATTGTTTTTAATGAATCACATATAAAAGAGGTATAACACATTTAGAAATATAACCTTTTACATTAGTATCAAACTCATCACAATCAAAGTCCTAGAAATACTTATCAATGCGCTATGGATAAACAAGCCATCCCTATTGAAAAAAATCATGTGACTAATCATATGATTAATCCAGTGATTAATCACATGATTAATCATATGATAAATCATGTGATCAATCATGTGATCAATCATGTGATTAATCATGTGATCAATCATATGATTAATCACATGATATTATTGACGGAAAAATCATGTGATTAATCACATGATTAATCACATGATTGATCACATGAATTTTTCCAAAATCCAGGAATATGCTCTGCTGAATTTATAACTTAATTTATTTATTATCTAGCAGTTTACCACTGCTATTATAAATGAAAAATAATAGTTAAATGAAACATTTACAATATAATATAATTATTTGTATATTACAGTTATTTAGATAATTAATTTAATTGAAGATATAAACAACTTTATTGTTATTACAATTATAATGTTCCGACATAACTGAAGAATGGGACAAAATAAGAACTTCTAAATATATTCTGCCCTAATGAAAAGATGGGATATTTGGATTAGTGGGTATAGATGAGCAATTGATATACGATAAATGGGCCCTATGGGTTTTCCTTGCAGGTCCCATATGACTGATATAAAACTAGTTAACATTTCTTTTTCGGATTACAAACATTTTATTCGAATAATAATCAATATTACTTCTTATACTACTTTGATAAAAAGAATATTTTTATTATTAATTAAGGCTACAACTGTAAATAAACAATAAAGACACGTAACATACCTGTATACAGGAATAAGATTATTATAAATGATATTGTTATTAATGTAGAGAAATGATGTTTAACGAGCCTCGTGCTGGCGCTACTCGAAACCGACCCGTGGTAGCAAATTCACACGAAGCCGGAGCCGAGCGCGCCCACGTGTACTCGATTTTGGCAGCTACCATGAACAGTTGCGATGACGTCGGCGACAGCACGAGGAGGCCACTACTTGGCGATGATGTTTCTATTAAAAAAACAGAGAAGATATTTTACATAAAGTCAGCTGTTCAAAATTTTAGAATTGTTTATGTTTAATTTGTGAGTTAACTACTATTTTTTATTCAACAAAATTTTTTCTGATTCTTTATTAAAAACCATTTAAAATGAGCCTTGGAACGATATTAGCAAACATTTAAAATGATCCATTTGGAAAGTCTCAGATTCGCTACTTATTAGTATACCTTCATCTGAAAAAAAGAAAATAATAAGTACAGCAGAATATTTTTGATTGGACAAAATTTTTACTGTATCTTTATTAAAGTCCCTTTCAAATAAGCCCTGATCGATTTTCGCAAACCTACGTGAAAAGAATTGTATATTTTTTTAATGTCAGTAGAAACCAATAATTGGTATTTTTGACAACCTGCTGGATTTGAGATGTTAATATTATTCATATATCTTATGTCATGGATCTTGTCGCTGAATTTTCTCAAAGCATGAAAAATATATTAAACATCTATTTTCAACAATATTTTCAACAGGCATTTATACTTTCCTAAATTTTCAATGGGAGACGCTTACACTGTTAATACACTCTATTTGTAAACTTCATGTTTATTCGAAACTGAATTTTATAAGCAATCCATTATTGTGTGTACCAAAGCTAAAAGTAAAATACTATAAATAAGTTGCAATCAAATTAGTTGAAAGACAATTAAGAATTGTATATTTCAATGCGCATACAAATACTTCTTACTCAATAATTTTCAAATAAAATATGGTGTTCTTATTAAGGCTTCGTTTCATGAATTTCATAAACTATGTAATCTACAAACTTATAACTCATTAAGATCCATAATACAATTATTTTATTTTCAACTTAACACTGAATAGTTTATGAAATTTCATGAAGCGGAGGCTTAATAAGAAAACCATATTTTATTTGAAAATTATTGGTTATGGAGTATAAGTCTGTGCATTTGAATTTGCAATTGCTAAATTGTCTTTCAACTACTTTATTGCAACTTTTTTATAGTCATTTACTTTTAGCTTTGGCACACGATAATATAGATTACTTATAAAATTGTTTCGAATAGATATGAAGATTACAAATAGAGTTAAGCGTCTCCTATTGAAAATTTAGGACAGTAAATAAAAATATTATTACTTATAAGCCAGTCAAAAATATTGTTGAAAATAAATATTTAATATATTTTTCATGCTTTGAAAAAATCAGCTACAAGATCCATGACATGAGATATATGAATAATATTAAGATCTCAAATCCAGCAGGTTGTGGAAAATACCAATTATTGGTTTCTACTGACATTTAAAAAATATACAATTCTTTTTAAGTGGGTTTGAGAACATCGATCAGGGCTTATTTGAAAGGGACTTTAATAAAGATTCAGTAAAAATATTGTCGAATCAAAAATATTCTGTTGTACTTATGATTTTCTTTTTTTCAGATGAAGTTATACTAATAAGTAGTAAATCTGAGACTTTCCAAATGGATCATAAAGAAAATATAACCACATATACAAATTAAAAGCAAATTTTTTCTCAATCAATATTTTATCCAAAAAATTTCAGGATTGAGTAAAGAAAATGAGAATACTTGAGGTTTCACAAAAAATTGCAAAGAATAACAACTTTCCACATTAGAGAGGTTAGAAACGAGAAAGGGCTTACCGAGTCTATGCTTGTAGGTGACTTCGCTGTCTTGTTGTCTCAAATAGGTGATCACCTCCAAGTGATAGACGCGACGAAAGAATCAAAACCTACCAGGACACCGTACTACAACCGCCGCTGTCATCGCTGGGAACGCCACGGACGAGACGATTCTATCGCAAATTCGAAAGCACGCACGAGGCACGGCAGCACCAACAGCTGATTGAATTTTTTGTATAAGAAATGCCTACCGAGGCTGCCGTGCGCGTGTCTCGTCCGTGGCGTTCCCAGCGATGACAGCGGCGGTTGTAGTACGGTGTCCTGGTGGGTTTTGATTCTTTCGTCGCATCCATCACTTGGAGGTGATCACCCATTTGAGACAACAAGACAGCGAAATCACCTGCAAAGCATAGATTCCGTAAGCCCTTTCTCGCTTCTAACCTCTCTAATGTGGAAAGTTGTTATTCTTTGCAATTTTTTGTATAAACTCAACTATTCTCATTTTCTTTACTCAATCCTGAAATTTTTTGTATAAAATATTGATTGGGAAAAATTTGCTTTTTATTTGTATATGTGGTTATATTTTTTTCATTAGTATACCTTCATCTGAAAAAATGAAAATAATAAGTACAGCAGAATATTTTTGATTCTACCAAATTTTTACTGAATCTTTATTAAAGACCCTTTCAAATAAGCCCTGATCGATATTCGCTAACCCACTTGAGAAGAATTGTATATTTTTTAAATGTCAGTAGAAAGCAATAATTTATATTTTCGACAACACAATGGATTTGAGATTTTAATATTATTCATGTATCTCATGTCATAGATCTTGTCACTGAATTTTCTCAAAGCATTACAAATATATTAAACATCTATTTTCAACAATATTTTCAACAGGCTTATACTTTCCTAAGTTTTCAATGGGAGACGCTTACACTGTTAATACACTCTTTTTGTAAACTTCATATCTATTTGAAACTGAATTTTATAAGTAATCTATTATTATGTGTACCAAAGCTAAAAATAAATTACTATAAAAAAGTTGCAATCAAGTTAGTCGAAAGACAATTTAGCAATTGCAAATTCAAATGCACAGACGTATACTCCATAACCAATAATTTTCAAATAAAATATGGTTTTCTTATTAAGCCTTTGCTTCATGAAATTTCATAAACTATTCAGCGTAAGTTGAAAATTAAATAATTGTATTATGGATCTTAATGAGTTATAAGTTTGTAGATTACATAGTTTATGAAATTTATGAAACGAAGCCTTAATAAGAACACCATATTTTATTTGAAAATTATTGAGTGAGAAGTATTTGTATGCGCATTGGAATATACAAATGTTAATTGTCTTTCAACTAATTTGATTGCAACTTTTTTATAGTATTTTACTTTTAACTTTGGTACACATAATAATAGATTACTTATAAAATTCAGTTTTGAATAGATATGAAGTTTACAAATAGAGTGTATTAACAGTGTAAGCGTCTCCCATTGAAAATTTAGGAAAGTATAAATGCCTGTTGAAAATATTGTTGAAAATAGATGTTTAATATATTTTTCATGCTTTGAGAAAATTCAGCGACAAGATCCATGACATAAGATATATGAATAATATTAAGATCTCAAATCCAGCAGGTTGTCGAAAATACCAATTATTGGTTTCTACTAACATTAAAAAAATATACAATTCTTTTCAAGTGGGTTTCCGAACATCGATCAGGGCTTATTTGAAAGGGACTTTAATGAAGATTCAGTAAAAATTTTGTCCAATCAAAAATATTCTGCTGTACTTATTATTTTCTTTTTTTTCAGATGAAGGTATACTAATAAGTAGCGAATCTGAGACTTTTCAAATGGATCATTTTAAATGTTTGCTAATATCGTTCCAGGGCTCATTTTAAATGGTTTTTAATAAAGAAACAGAAAAAATTTTGTTGAATAAAAAATATTAGTTAACTCACAAATTAAACATAAACAATTCTAACATTTTGAGCAGCAGACTTTATATAAAATATCTTCTCTGTTTTTTTAATAGAAACATCATCGCCAAGTAGTAGCCTCCTCGCGCTGTCGCAGACGTCGTCGCAACTGTTCATGGTCGCTGCCAAAATCGAGTACGCGTGGGCGCGCTCGGCTCCGGCTTCGTATGAATTTGCTACCACGGGTCGGAGTCGAGTAGCGCGAGCACGAGACTCGTTAAACATCATTTCTCTACATTAATAACAATATCATTTATAATAATCTTATTCCTGTATACAGGTATGTTACGTGTCTTTATTGTTTATTTACAGTTGTAGCCTTAATTAATAATAAAAATATTCTTTTATCAAAGTAGTATATGAAGTAATAGTGATTATTATTCGAATAAAATATTTGTAATCCGAAAAAAAATGTTAACTAGTTTTATATCAGTCATATGGGACCCGAAGGAAAACCCATACGGCCCATTTATCGTATATCAATTGCTCATCTATACCCACTAATCCAAATATCCCATCTTTTCATTAGGGCAGAATATATTTAGAAGTTCTTATTTTGTCCCATTCTTCAGTTATGTCGGAACATTATAATTGTAATAACAATAAAATTGTCTATATCTTCAATTGAATTAATTATCTAAATAACTGTAATATACAAATAATTATATTATATTGCAAATGTTTCATTTAACTATTATTTTTCATTTATAATATAGCAGTGGTAAACTGCTAGATAATAAATAAATTAAGTTATAAATTCAGCAGAGCATATTCCTGAATTCTGGAAAAATTCATGTGATCAATCATGTGATTAATCATGTGATTAATCACATGATTTTTCCGTCGATAATATCATGTGATTAATCATATGATTGATCACATGATTAACCACATGATTAATCACATGATTGATCACATGATTTATCATATGATTAATCATGTGATTAATCACTGGATTAATCATGTGATTAGTCACATGATTTTTTCAATAGGGATGGGAACTATTGCTTATAATCAACGAAATCGAATTGACACTTTCATGTATAATTTAGTATATCCACATACTGCTTCGAGGTTATGTTGCTTTGTTGTTCTAGATCAGGTCAGTGCAGTTATACTGTCTTTCTTTCTGAAATTTTTTCATTCTCTTCTCTTCTTGGTTGTGTTGTTGGAGTTGGTTTGGGAAGGCTGTGCCTGTTTTCTACCAAGTTATTTTCTGATTGTGTCTCCAGGTCTTAACTGCTGCGGTCCTGCTGTGGATTAAGCCTCTAAGCAATCTAGTAGTACTTAGTGATGCTGATCCTCTTTTCTATGTCAAGTACTCCCAATGTTGAAGAACTCCTCATAAATGTTGCTTAAGAGATATAAATTATTCAGCTCCCATCACAATTTATATTGAATACATGAGAGGACATCAACCAATAATTAGAAATAATTTATTAATATTGGCAGGTATATTATTAATTTCGATATAGTGAGTTAATTGTTAATTGTAGCTATAACATTATAATCTTGCAGAATACCAAGAATGTTGAGAGTTCAAATTGTGAAAAATCTAATTCAAAAATCTAATTTTGAATAAGCAAAAGAGAACGGGTGTCCTCATGACCCTCATGGTGGTTATTTTATTATTAACGGAGAAGAAAAAGTTATTTTAGTATAAGAACAGATGCTTAGAAATAGAATTATATTAGATGAAGGTAGTAACAATTGTGTCATTTCATGTAATAGTGCTACTCAAGAGAGAAAAATCAAAAATAATGTTATTGGAAGTGCAGGCAAATACTGTTTACGACACAATATTTTTGAAGACGTGAGTTGGTACTATTTAATATTTTTATGTATTTCTAACAAAAAATGTTAAATTATATATAAAAAAATTTGTAGGATATACCAGTTATCATAATTTTTAAAGCTATGGGTATTTGTGATCAATAAGTTGTACAGCTTATTGTCACAGAAGAGGGTTTTATGAAGAATATTGGAGCAAGTCTTAAAGAATGTCATGAATTAAAAAAATTTTACACAAAATCAAGCGCTTAAGTACTTACGAAATTGTTTTATCGATAATTTGTATTCTGAAGAATTATAAAATTTATTTGAATTTAAAAAAAAAACTGTGGTCTGTGAAGAGAGTCCCGCGCGGTAACGCACCTAACCTAATCGTCTGTACTGAGAAGTAGTGGCGGCGATGGGTGGCTGATTTGCTCACAGATTTGAATGTCCGCAAGTGTAGTACTTAAGGTAAGCACAGCAGTAAGGTTTTGCAGATAGTTGGCTTTGCTGTGCCCTTATAAGTACAGTCTAACCAAGGAGCCTGGACAGTTGAGGTTTGAAATTGAAGCACTGCTCCAATCTCAGATAGAGACAGCCAGTGATTTGTTATCATCTTGAAATATAGCCCAAAACCAAAGGAATACAAGTTGGAATCTAAGATGGAGAGAGGCAAGAAATAGAAAATTTTATAAGGAAGTGCATAAATCGTACAAGAGAATTTTTAAATGATCATTGTTGTAATCCAACAGAGATTTATAGTGAAGAATTCTTCGAAAATATTAAGAAAATACCCAACTCAGTGGACAAGCCTCGTGAAACGATTCAAGAATTTTTATACATTCTTATATTTCTAGGCCTATGAGCTACGAATCAAGTGGCACTAACATTGTTAATGTTAATAGAAAAACTTGAAATTAAAACACCCTGTGAAAGACATTATAGGCAAGGCATTAGGGTCGGTTGCTACACTGTTTCTAAAAGTAAGAGTACATTGTGATGAGGCCTTTGCTGGTTTGTCTGAAATAGAAAAAATTAAAAAATTTTTTACTTCAAAAGTACACAGATTTATTGAGGTGCTTAGAATTTTAACAGTGCCGCACATAAAGAAGAAAGTTTCTTCGATAAAGTTAGTTGTAACAGTAACAATAACGATAACAATAATAGAAAAAGTGAGCATATACGTAATAAAGAGTAAAGCAATCATCAGAGGTCATTAAAAAGTTCACATAAGAAAAACAATGTTTTAAAAAAGTTAAAGACTTTTCGTAATTCTGGTCGTTTGACCGGTCCAGATTTGCTTTTTGGTGTGATTTTGGTGGATACTTCTTCGAGTGCAAAGGTATTATTTTATCTGTTGAATGAATTAAGTAAGTGTGAGGACAATTTCAATTTGTTATCTCCACGTTATAAAAGAAAAAAAAATAACGACAATATTTTTTGTGGCAGACTTTGAGTAAGAGTATATAAAGTAACAAGAGGTACTAAAAAATGTTTGATTCAAGGCATAGCCATTCCAAAATATAATTTCGACATGAGATTTAACTTTCCTAAAAATTACCAATCTTATTTGTAACACAAGAGCAGAGCCAGCCTCCTGCTGCTTTTTCTGAAAAGAAATCATGACAAATTAGCAGTAGTAACTTGGATCACTCTTTACCAACCTCTATCATGTGCTTGTCTCATTACTAAAAAATAAAAACTAAAAAAACTCACTTTTCTGCTCTTTTATTTATTATTAAACTGACTTAATTTTTATTAATTTATGATATGAATAGCATTTTATAGTATGATGTTATATCCTTTCAGGAAAATAAAGTCTGTGTGTCAGAGGAGTCTGCTCCGAACAGTCCGAACTATACTTATAGGTTTTGGTATAGCTATAGCAACCGATTTTAAAACAGCTGGGAATGCACGGACTACGGAGCCATACAGCCCATATACACATGTATTGGCACCACGTGTGCAGTGGTATCGCGGCACGAAATAGGCTGCTCTGCTGCTGTTTCACGATGGAGACGACAGCGGAGAGGAGCTGATAATAGAGATAGTGAAAGAAAATAACGTCCACGCTGTAGCGATCGATTGGAGTAAGTAGTTTGCTTGGGACTGGGACTGTAGATTATAGTGTAACCAAACATAACCTACAAATCCTCGACTGTCTGCTCCCTTTTTCTTGGCAGTTTAATATTGCTCTCCTCATTCTTAATGATTGTCATCTTTTATTAATATATTTTTTTTTGCCTAGGGCGAAAAGCTCCTGCAGATGACAACACGCCTTCACATCATTTTATAATCCTTAATGCTTGTTGATGCAACTATTACGATTTTCTAAGGACGTAGCTGTAGTGATTATGGTCGTTTTTCAACAGTGATTTTGATGGTATTTATGTTTCTACTGTATTAATTCAGCTTTGGATAAGTAAAATATAGTGCTTAATTTGAGTAAGTAAGAATGTAATGTAAGTAGTATATGGACTGGTATAGCGAGACATATCATATTACAAGGGGGGAGGGGGGCGCCGCGAGTGAGCTCATTAAGTTAAGTGTTATGTAAACAGTAGCTGCACGGTAGCTAATGACCCACGTCAAGGGCCCATGTCAATGGGGCTATTGTTTTCAAAACCGCTACTGTTTTGTAAACAAGCCACCCATTAATAATGGGTAATTAGCTACTGTTTACATAACAGTTATACCCTCTTGACACCTTCATGTAATATGATACGATCTATACCAGTCCATGTACTAGAGAGAGAGAGAGAGAAAGAGAGAGAGAGAGAGAGAACGCACACATCCACCCACGCACACCCGCCCGCTCCACCCACCCACACCCACCCCCACACACCCATTTCCACCAACCCACCCACAGAGAGAGATGGCGCACCCACCCACCCACTCACACCCACCCATCCACACTCACCCACAGAGAGAGAGAGAGAGAGAGAGAGAGATGATGCACCCACACACCCACCCCGCGCCCACACACCCTCCCAGCCACCCACCCACATCCACATCCGGCCACCTACCCACCACCCACCACCCACCCCAACCCACCCACCCGCCCACAACCACCCACACACACACAGAGAGAGAGAGAGAGAGAGAGAGAGTTCCTTTGTGTGGTGCAGGTATGCGTCAGCATCACTACTCCATCGTTGGTCCGTCGAACTGCGCAGCGGGAGTCCCAAGTGGTCAAAGTATAAGAAATAGTTTTGTATACGTAATAATGAGTTTGTGGCGCTGAAAAGGGCCGTTTTTGTGTTAAGTTTTAATTACATCGTGAATAACCTTGTTTTTTGGGAAAGGAATTGGTATTGGTGGAAAAAGATTTATATCGCGATGAATCTTTATCCGTCGACGAATAATCTTTCTTTTCTTTATCGATGAGAGGCTGCTTATCCTCTGATGTCTGCTTGCTAAATGGCGGACCCATGATGTGTGCTCTGTGAAGGTTACAGTCCTTCTGCTCTCGCGCCGATGCTACTATTAGCTTATATGTAAGGCCAAGTGATTGATGGTGGATGGGGATAGAGCGGAAGAGTAGGGGCTATGAAATAATGAAGAAGAAGGCAATTCAATTAAAATTTGTATTTATTGATTAATTATTAACAGCCTCGTATACATCTTTTTCTAGTGTCGGTAAATAAAGACATTTTATTTCTACAAATAGTCTATCCACATTGGAATTACCAAAGTTTGACTAAATCATCCGGTTTTTTACATTAGATATTAATTCGTCTTTGTGGTCGTTGAAAAGTTTAAGAAATGTGGACCCGTCGAAACATTTATCAAGTTCGCGACTGTTCTCGTGCATTTTCAAACTGTCTATCATTACATCATACGTGACATTAACATACGTGGGCATATCTTCTAACTCGCGAAGACGAAACTCTATACACTCGCGCATGCTTTTTAATATTAGAAAAGTACGTCGCATGATCACAACACTTGGAAGACTCTCAACTTTTCTCTTCTTTCGCGCCGGTGCACTCTCGTCGTCGTCATCTGCGTCGTGTTGTCATCTGCGTCGACGGCCGTGATGATTGACTCTGTATCGATGCGCAATCCGTCGTTGGTATCCCAATCTTGCGCCTCATGCTGATACCGGCGCCGGCTCCGTAATGACACAAGCTCCACTGTTTTCTTTTTCTGATTGATTCCCAGTACTCTCGAGTTATAAGCGGTAGTCAAATTAATCTCGTGCTCAGTTAGGTCGATTTTTGTAAACTCCTGCTTGTGCCCGTACAGATGATACATTACTGCAGGAAAATGCGTGGTGAATTCCTCCCACGCGGTGATTCCCATTGTTATGTATTTGCGTGGCGAAGTATCGCCACCGAATTGAATCACTGTACGGAAAGGCCCACCGTAATATTGCAATCCAAGGTATGCACATTTCGAGTGAGACTTATTGAGCGCGTAACTTGTGTTAAAAAGCAAATTTTGCGGAAGATCGTCTTGATTCATTTTAAAATAGCTGTCACAAACTTGTTTTAAAAAAGAAATACTAATGCTCGTGGCTGAAGCAATGTCGTTGTACGAGTGCACTTTGTGTGTGTGTAAAGAAATACTGAGGCGTGCTTTCTACAGCTGATTTGACTGCTGGTGCTGCTGGTGCTGCGTGTTCTACTAGACTGACGTAACGTCGTCGGTTGCGCTATTCGTTTGGGTGTGCGCCTCGAGAGGTGGTAGGGGACGCCGACAGTGGAGGGATGGCGGCGCAGCCAATGAGAGCACGTGTATGACGCAACATACCCGGTGGTGGGGGAAAGGTGGCGAGAAAAATATTAGGTTTATGGTTGTACCCAATGACTGTGGAAAGCGTTTCCAATAATTGTCGTTATGAATGCGTCCATTGTTTAGCGTTTCCAATCACGTATTCTCGACAAAGATTTTCGTGAGAAGGAAATGCTGTGGCACGTACCCGATGACAACGTTAAGTGGTTCTAAGCACAGTTCACCCTGGCCATGAATGCGTCAATTGTTCAACGAATTTAACGGACAGTTTCAAGAGTGTGCTCTCGATTTTACGATATGTGTGTGTGTGTGTGTGTGTTTAACTGATTACGAGTCAAAGCGTATACATGATAAATTTTTCACATGAATGCATTCTTCGTTTTGTGAAAAGGAAATGTGTGCCGCGACATGTAACTATTTATGGTTGTACCCGATAACTGCGTTAAGTGGTTCTAAGAACATTTTACCCCCGCCATAAATGCGTTCTTTGTTCAACGGTTTTTAAGTTACGCGTGAAGAAAATGTGTATATGATGATAAAATTTTTCACGCCTTAGTATTTCGTAATAAAAGAAAACGTTTTGAATACTCTCTCGCGGGAGGAAAATGAATTTAACTGATTTTTTTTTCAGGAGTGGGAAAATGAAAGGTCTGTAAATGAAAACATGATTTATATATTTTTTTTTGCTTATTCGATCAAACTTACAAACTATGAATACATAAACTTACATACTATGAATACATAAACTTACAAACTATGAATATATAAATTTTGAAAAGAGACAAAAACTTACAAACTAGGAATACATATGGTTTAACCGAGACAGACATAAGCGATGCTTAAAATTAACTACGAATACATAAAATCGCATTTGAACCAGAGGCTGATTCATTTCAGTATTAAGATATTACAAGTAATGAACAATCACACATACATATATTAGCTTACAAATCTAGGCCCAACAATGCAAAATATATCTTAAAGTTAGAGAGATTAATAATGAGTCATTGGCCTACATGCCTGAGTGCACGAGCCGCACCCTTGTGAAGTAGCACGCGGGAAATTGTACGCACGTCCTTCTTTTTTTAATTTTTTGTTCTTTATAATGTTATAAAATTTAGCAGCTATTTTGTCGTTGGCGCGAGCATCCGTCGTAAAGATGTTACAAAATTTTCGTAAAGTAAACCCACTACACATAAAATGCAAAAACATGACGCAATATTCACCGCACACTTTAGAATCGAAACTTTGCAACTTCTTCTTGGTCCACCTGAACCACTTGCAATTTCTTCTGAGTCGCTCGAGATGATGTCGCGACGATGGTGGTAGTCTATAGCTATCGAAATAGGTACCTCTTGCATGACTGTCTATGTAGAAAGCTACCCAATGAGAGCCGGGCTTGTCCGCTGTGTCGAGATTTGCAATGACGGCCGATGGACGGCTCAACCGGCTTGGTATGTGATTGGCTGCATAAACTCCGAGCGAATTAGCAGAGAGGCCGCAGATGGCTGGCGTTATTTCATTCGTGTTCATTTTTTTTTCAGTCAGAGGATGTGTCGCCCTCGATGGCTGAGTAGTATATGTCATTATTATCGCTGTTGTCACTATTTGTATCTCTTTGCTCGTAAACTGCTGCAAGGAACATTTCACTTTCCACTTTTTCTTTAGGAAGCGCTTTCCATTTCGCAGGAAGTATCGAGCACAGCCACTTTTTTAGCTGATGAACTTTGTAAAGAGCACAAAACTTTTTTGGCCAAAAAGATTTTGGTTGAATGCGTGGCGCACAGTGTATTGTCTGGGAACATTTTGTTGAGCTTTTTAAACGATGGTGAATTAAATTTTTCCAAGTTGATGACGCTGCGTCCGAAAAGCGCTTCGATGTATCGGGCCTTCTCCTCGCCGCGCACAAAAATTGTTCGCGATACTCTGGCAATGTTGTAAAGATGCCGATGTAGTTGACGAAGCGTTACTTCGCCGTCAAACCAATGACCACCGTGAATTTCGACGGTTAGAAAGGTGTTTGTCTCTTTGACATCGTCCGGCAAGTCGGCAAAACTATGCGGCGCTTGCACTATCCAATGATCACTAATTTTCTTTTGCAGGCACGTGATAGCTACTTCCTTGGGCAGAAACTTTTTTTCCGAATCACGAAAACCTTGAATATCGATTACGTAGTCCATTTTGTGTAGAGGCGTGTGTTCGCGTGTAAGAGAAAAAGCGAAGTGACGCGAGAGAGCGCCGTATGTGAGCGCCACGCTTTCCCCACCACTTTTTATGACTGTGGCAATGTGACACGTGGCGCCTCTGCAGGCCCGTCGTCTTCTGCTCTTGCGCTTAGGCGCTGAAATCCGTTAAAATTTGTCGAGTGGAGTCGATTTCGAGAACGTTATCGTACTCTGCGTAGACAATGCAGTTTATTGTAACAGTCGGCGCTGTCGCGAAGCCCACTTCGATACCCACACTGCCCGAGCGTACGAAGTTCCAATGAGAGTGGCAATGCGCTGATAAATCGGGTGTGAGATCGAATGCCGTAAGAAAATACCCCATTGAATAGTTGTAACGGTTTATGCCTAGGCCCTCATTGAGAAAATGTATCCCAGTGCCTGAGTAGAGTGTTTGGAATGCCTCGATAAACGTTGCGCTGTTGCCTGTAAAGTGCGGTTGTAACGGTTTGCTTGGTATTTGAACCCCGTCGATATATAGCGAGAGATAATTTATGTCAAAGTGTTGAAAGTTGAATGGGTTTAGCGCTCGATTTCCATTGAACGCTTTGTTATCGACGAAACTGATGATTATACGTTTCGGCAGTTGACCAAGAATCGCATTATCAATGCTATCGCCTAGTATACCAGTGTGAAGCGTAAATGTTTTCACCTCGACACGCGTAATGGGGTATTTGGCTGTTGCTTTGGCCAGTGTATTGGCGTGTGCGATCAAAATACCAGGATTTATCTTGACACGACGAACAATGAGGGTAGCTTCTTTTATTTTTATTCCGAATCGGCCGTCGTTTGTGGAATCCATCAGGCAAAATGCATCTTTATTACGCACCAGACGCACTCTCATTTCGATGCCATTGATGAGCATTTTATCCTGATTAAACAAGTCGCAGTGCAAATGTCCAATCATATCGAATGCACGACTCTCTTTCGTAAAATATTGCCTCTGAACGAGGCCTTTGTTCGAAACGATTGCTTGATTTTCCGGCACGCCCTCCATACAGCCGGGTGTATCATCGTACCAGAGGCTCGCGGTGAGATGAGATTCTTTGGCAGCGGGGGAATAGCTCAGCAGTGACTCTATGTAAGCTCTGTACGCGTACATGTTGTTGGGCGGTGAGGCGAGCTTTTGATTGAGAAAAATATCGATTTGATTGAACATTGAATGAAGAAGATTGTTTACAGGGCCAACTTTTAGATTTGTGTCGACATCGTCGTTGGGGAGTATTTGTGCCTTGACAAAGAGCATGGTGTGTGCGAGATCGATGTAATGCTCGCTGGCACTAGGTACGACGAATTCGATGGGCGCATCGCCCTCGTCGCTGATCGAAGAGACAGGCTTATAGTTCAAAAAACTGCTGCCCTCGATGGAGGTTTGAGTAGATGGGAGGGAGAAAAGATCGAGTTCGCTCGACATACACTCTGACGAGTGAGAGTGCAAGAAAGACATTTTCAAGATTTATTTTGGACCGAAAATATCGTTAATGTCCCGCAAAACGGGGGTTTTCCGCGTTCTCCTGCTCGCTTTACGAGTCTTGCGCGGTGCGGCTGTCAATTTTTTCTTACGCTTGGTCCGCGAGGTACGGGCGCTTGCACGTGCCTTTGTCGACTGTCGTTGCCGTTTGACGCGCCTGGTAGTTTTATACCCTGACCCCTTCATGATTTCGCTAATTTTCTCTGCCGTTTTTCTTTTGAGATGGCGTCCCGACTCTCCGGCTCTCGATTTTATGGCCTCCTTGAAATTGACACCATTGTTTGTGACATCGTCTATGATTTTCATACCTGCGCGCAAGGTCTCTTTCCCGACGGCCTTAGCGCCACTCCTGACGTATGGCAGAATGCGGCGAAAGAGGCCCCCCAACCAAGAGCCAACACCGCGTCCTCTCTGAAAGGCCGAGCCAGCGAAAACGCTTCTTACCCCACTCCCGCCACCTATCTGCTCATCGTAGTATCTAATATAATGAGACATCTCAGTGACTTCGTCTGAAATGGAGTGTCACGGTCAGCGTACCGTACTCGAATGGAATGCGCTGTCCGAGCTGGTCTCTTATATCGATGATAATATTGTGAAAATTATGATAGAGAAGCGGTATGTAGTGGGCGGGCGTGAAACGCTGCACAGCACTGCAGCCGTATCTGAATTTTGAGTTATCCAAGGAAACGATGCGCAAGAGCGAGGCCTGTGTGTCCCCCACTGTGTAGGGTTCACAAATATCTGTATAAACGTACAGTTGGTCGGGAATGGCACGAGAGAGCGAGGCTGGTCTCTCGGCTACAATTTCCCGCAGCGCGCCATGGTTAAAGGTCGTAAACAGAATTTTTTTCCCGGGCTCGTCATCGAACCCAAAAATGCGTAGAATTTTTTCGTTGAAATGAGTCGCATGTGGCTCTTGACGTCTTCGTCGTCGTTCATGGCGAACAAACTAAAAGTGTAAAAGGCATCATTGTCTTGAAAATGCACGATGCTACATGGTACGTGAATTTCCACCAGTCCGACGTGCCACTCTCCGTGTAATTTGATCTCGCGTGGCAAGTGGGTGGTGAAACAGCTGGTTGTGTTATCGGGAAAGTAAGCCATACTGCTGTTGTTAGGCAGTACCATGTAAAAATCTTCGTTCGCGTCCATGTCTGCTCGTGGTTTTCTACGAAATGCTCTCGAGTTGACTCGCTTTCACCCAAGAATTAAATTTATCGGGATAGCCTAGCCACTTGACGAACACTTGTTTGTTGGAGCCACGACCTTTCGTGCGCACAATACGCTCGATTTTGAAGCTCTTATCGTCAGTCAGTCGATCGTGCCCGACCAAAACGAGCTCTTCGTTGTAAAAGAATCCGTCAATTATTTCTCCCTTTAAGTCCGCCAATACATATGTGTACAGCCCTTGCCGCGGAGATACGCGTATAATCTTGAAAATCTCCTCATTGAAATGTTTTTCGTATCCGCGCTCGAAGGTGTTCTTTGTTCGACTGACACGGACGAGCTCACTCACAGCAAATTTACGGTATGGCACGGCGGGGCGGCGATAATTGGAGTGCGCGCGCTTGGCCAGATTTTCGCGCGCTCGCGCAGCGTTGTAAAGGTTGACCTCTGCTGGGCGCATTCGCGTACCGCTGTGCCGACAATGATTGTACGCGTACACAATTTTTTGCAGAACATCGATGTATCGCTTGGTGTTTCGATGTGAGAAATATCTCCATATGCGCTCGCGCAGCGTTCTGTTGAGCCGCTCGACCACCGCTGCCTTGACATCTGGATTTCTAGCGACACGAAAGCCGATCTCCATGCGCTTGAGAAGATTTTGAAAAGCGGCGCCAAGAAATTCCTTGCCACGATCGGACTGCACGCACATGGGCAAGCGCGGCTTCGCTCTGTCGGTAATTCGCTCAAAAGCGTCGGCAACGTTGCGCGCAGTTTTATCCTTCAGTGGTTCAACCCAGGCAAACTTACTGAGTACATCGATGACCACGAGAATATAGCAGTACCCGTCGTTGTAATCCTTTATCGATGTCAGCTGAAGTAGATCGCACTCCCACACGTCATCGACATTCGTTACATTGTACGACAGGCGCGGGAATCTTCTTTTTATCAGGTGATGAAGCATGTAGGCATCTTGATTGCTCAGCCACGCGTAAATTTTTTTCTTCTCCTTCTTGGCATTTACGCGAAGAAGGTTTCGTGCACCCGCGTAACCCGCCTCATGCTGGAGATCGTAGTATTGTTTTCCGTATGGCATCTTATCGCTTATATATCAAAGTGCATCCATTTTTTCTTGGTCTGCTTTTTACTGCGAGTTAGCATGGGCGAGGGTGCATTATTTTCTCCGGCCTCTATAGTCTGTTGCCGCGGCAAACGTCGTTTGGCCGTATTCGCTGTTGCAGTCAAAATCCGCCCAATTTTCAAAACTTTGCAGGGGGTTCTGGGGGTTCTTCCTCCTCTACACGCGGGCTGTTTTGCAGTGTGTCGAGAAGTAACTCGATTATACTCGAGCGCGCCACTTGTCGGCCATCGATGCTCACAGTGCCTGCATTGTCCCACTTTAGACGCTCGGGAATCGTTGTCCTCCAGTGGCGAAGCAAGAGTCGCGCCTTTGGCGCGAGTACTTTGGGTATACCTCGGAGAATGGTCTCCTCGCTGAGCGGCGCGAGACGTTTGTAAAACGTTCAACGCGCACTCGCATATGCACTTGACAAGGGGTTTGTCAACCGCTCGGGCTATGGTTGTGCGATGTTTCTTATCGCCGTGGCAGAGCACGCCGAGTAGCGCGAGATTTTTCTTGGAAAAATGTTTACCGCGCGGTAACGTACCGCGACAAGAGGTAGTTCGTCCGTACGGGGCCATAGTTATTTCCCGACGGACGTTCGGCGGGCAAATCAGCGTGATTTAAAGTATTTGGGCACGTATGCGTAATGCGCACTGTCACCGGGGAATATGTTTGCGCGAAATCTAAACTCATCGAGACAGTCTTGCGAGAGATCTATAAAGAGATAAGAGTGTGGCGCTCGCGTAGCGTCTATGTAGGCTTCGCGGAGAAAACCCGAGTCTTCGGGATGGATTTGGCGCACGAGATGCTGTATTTGTGCCTTGTCGCGCGGATTTTTGAACAGCACTAGGTACTTTGTATTTAAACTTATGTCACGCTGCGCCTTTCCCTTGTGGAAAACATTTTGCGTTATGAATATCACGCTCATATTTTTGCGATGACTACCTTTCGTAAACAAGTCTAAAATAACGTCCCTCGAGGATTCTCGCATAAGATCATCGAGAATTAGTAATTTTTTCTTCTCGTTGTCCGAGGAATAGTCGCCTACCTACGGGAGTCCCTCTCGAAACTCAATGATAGGTCCATTGGCCTTAAAAGCTGTTCTGTAAGCCTCTTGCCATTCAGCGTAATAAAACAGTAAACGGTCGAAGCGTGCGGTACACATGACCGGTAAATGGGCGAGAAAGCGCTGAACAAAGCGTGTTTTTCCACAGTCTGTGGGTCCATACACAGCAGGTAAACGGATGTTTCAAGCGTATATCCATTTTTTTACGACCTCTAGCCACCGAATGAGACTGTCCCACGCTTTCCCAATCATTTTATACCCTTTTTCCCATTCGCGCGAAATATTATCGTCTGCATGACGCGCGGACGGGGCGGCGGCGGCGGCGGCTGCGGCGCGCGCGCGGGGACTAGCATCTTTACCGCGGTGATGAGCTGACATGACGACAAGCTGGTCGTGCGGGGGGATGGGCTGATCCGCGGTGACTAGCTGATTCACGCGCGCGCGCGCGCGCGTTGACTAGGCTGTCCCCCGCCGCGAGAATGAGCAGGACTACCGCGACGACTAGCATGCACAAGCCGGCGATATAGTTAACTATGAAACATGACGCAACTTTGTAACTACAATACCTTCTTAGTATATTTAACATGAAAACGCTATAAAATATTCTGTATATTACTTTGTTAAGAAAATATAACGGCCTATTATCACAGCCTGCTTTTTTTTTCAGCGTACTAATGCGAGGAAAGTGATAGATATAGGTAGAAATAATTTGGCAGTTAATAATTTTTATTAAAAAGGACAATTTTTATTTTACATAAATACACGCAGTTACAAGTTTTTTATAAAATATACATACTATGCGTCGCTCTTATAACCAATAGGTAGTGATACTGCATCGCGAAAGTATCTACGCTTCTTAAGTACTACGGAACACGACTTTTTTTCGTCGCGAGTGATGACTTCGTGCGTGCGAGTGCGCCTGATCGGTTTATATTTCAAAACGATGGGTTCTCTTTCGTTTTCAAAATACGCTGCGATCAAACGCGCGATGCTCTCGAAATTTATTATACACGAATTGGCGCTATTGAGACTAATACCCTTAATCTTACAGCACTCGACAGTTTTCCCGGTAGAGGGTACGACAGCTTGGAAGCTATAAAATTTTGGACCTGCTGAGAGAAACTTTGTAATATAGGTACCCTCGCCGTAGGCCTTTAGCTCGTCTGTCATGTTGCCCAGTAAAGCACCCAGAGACGAAGTATACTCAGTAGGGTCGTTTTTCTTACATGTGAAAATACACGAGTCTGTGTCCATGTATAGAACACGCGCTGCGGTGAGTTTTTCAATATGAGAATACAACTCGAGACGCGCCTGCGCGGTTGTATACGCAGCTATTGCCACATTTGTATTACCCGAAACATCGACGGCATCTTCGCGAAAGCGCCAATTCGTGTATAAAAGGTTCTCGTTGACCATAAGAACATCGAATACTTCTTTTTCCGCCGCTGTAAGAAGTTTTAATAGTCCCTCACGCGTTTTTATAATAGTCGTTTGTTTCATATTTGAGCGTTGGCCGAATTTTCCCCACAGCGAATTCAAACACAATTTTGCGACAGAACGCAGCCCCGGATTTTTTTCTATTTTTTCCGAGTCTAACCTTATCCCCTCGTCACGCTCGTACTCGTCGACATAACGTTTTCTACTCTCTTCGTCTATACACCAAGCAGGCCAACCGCTTGCCTGCTGCTTCAATCAAAGAAAGGTATTGACATACGGGGCAAACAGCCCACCCACACCCGTGACAGGATCGAACTGCGTGGTCTCATACTACCAAATAACAAATATTTCTGTGACGCAGTAGCCAAGTTCGATCGCCTTCTGTAACTCGCAGACAACCCATGTGCCTGTAAATTCACGCTCAGCAGCTTGGTCGTGATTACAGTCGCCCTCTCGCAATTCCTCACAGCACGAGCGACAGAGTCCGAAAATCAGCCGAGAGTGCATTTTTATGGGTAACACAGGCAGCATCAAACTACGAGGTGGTAAAACCTTGCACTTTATCAGCCCTTCCACGCGCGAGAGATCATTGTTTCGACCGCCAATCAACTCCGTGCATTCTCCGCCGATGTAAATGCGTGGGTGCCCAATGGGATAACGTCCCCTCTTGCAGATATATGGGTAAAGAGAGCAAATATCGGTATATTTGATCTCTTCGTCCGGCGCGGTACTGCGAGAAGTGACGATATTTTCCGTGCGGCCACCGAAAAAGCGTCACGCGGGTTTAAGGATATTTTTCTCATGACCGGATGAGTCGCTAAATATTGCGTAATTTCCGGTTGCTGACTTTTCACGCGCGCGAAATCGCATTCCCACATCTCACGCACGTCGTATCCGAACCGCCTTATTGCTGCGACTTTTGCTACCGTGCCCTCGTACGCCTGTGCGTATGTTTGGCCGTATTTATTTTTTCTCACAGTACGATTATCGCTGAAACAGCGCGGACAGCCATGCACGTAACAGCCTTGATATTCAAAAACAATTCCTTTGGCTGTTGAGGCAGGCTCTCCTCCTCCCCCGATTGGCGGTAGATACCCGTCTACGAGAAACCCCTCGCGTAAACGAAACTCGCGCGATCGCCCCGCGTGTATAATTTCACGCCCGAACTCGCGCTCGCAGTATAGCAGCCACTCTATAGATTGCTGCGAGTGCTTATCCCCGCGCCTATATCCGTTTGGCGGAATCAGGCCAATAGTTTTCGGCTGCAAAAAATTTTTTTTAAAAACATACATACATGTGGACATACATGTCTGTTTGAGCGACTTCTATGAAAATTTCGCGAAACCGTATGCACGCGCGTCTCAATATTTCCACGTCCATTTTACAGTATTCGACAATCTCTTTTTGGAAGTCGAATACGTAGTTTGGGGCTGTATTCTCATACCACACGAGAAAAGCGGCACGTTCAGCCACAGACATAGTACCTAGGCAATAAAACTCGGGTGCGGGTAGAGGGCCCCTGTAGTGCTCATTCTCACTGGTATTGAAAAGGTGGGGGAAATAACCTTTCTTAGCGCTCTCGGGCAGTCCAAATGTCGCAGGCAAAGCACTCATTTTCAATTGAAAGTAATTGATACTATCAATAAACTTTGTGCTCCCGTACTTTAGCTGCGTAATATTGTTGCCGTTTAATATTACGCGCGGCGTACCACACTTGGAACTTTCCGCCAACTCTTTTAATATAAATTGAGAGTCGAATGCCCGAGCATTGTGCGCTATACACATAATTTCGGCAAAATCTGTCTTTTCTCGCACACATGGCTCCAAGAGTTGTTTAACGGGATCGCGAGTGAAAATGAATTCGCGCACCCCGCGAGTGGGGCATTCTATTTGTATGTCGTCCACGCCGATGCAATCCGAACATACTTGGTGCGCAACGCACAAATTAGGTACGTAAACGCGCGCATTTTCGCCATACGGAGTGTCTTGTGTTGTCTCGAAATCATAAAAAATATAAAGATATTTCTTTTTTTTTACCCCGGGGACGACAACGCTGATTGGCTGCATGAAGCACAAGTCGTTAAAGGCATGGTGCTTTTGACAGTGCCTACAAAAACTGATACCACACTCGTGTTTCCGCTGATACACGTTTACAATGTGCATGCAATTCTCACACAACCGCACAACGTCGCACACTTTTTTATTATTTTTTTTGTAAGAGCTTACACGCTTGTGATTCGCGAAACACTGGTGACCGAAAAATTGTCGCCCACAATCCACGCACTCTATCATTTCGACTTGATCGCTTCTGCATGGCGGTGAAACGTAACAGCACGCGCATGTTCGCGTACATTTGTGCTGATTTACGCAGCGGAATGCCTTATTACAATAAGAACAGAAAAAACGCGATTCCGCCGCTCCGAATAAATTAGTAATTAAATTAAAATGTCGTGCACGCTCTTCAAACATCAAATAAATAATACCGGCTAGTGGGGCATTTAATTCCCGGAGAGTGTTTCGTCCATCAAGGAGCGGGGGTTCGCCGCTTTCAAAATTTTGTTTCTCGAAAACAACGAGTGCTACGCCACTTGCGAGAAAAGAATTTTGAAAGCTCACGAGCTCTTCAAAACCACAGCCATCACCCGGAATATTTACCCCAGCGGCGTCCACGAGACTTTCCGCGCGCTCTTTTTGCAATTTTCGACGCCCGTCGCGAATCTCATGCCATTCTGCGCGCACCTCATCGCAAGGCTGTGACTTGAGAGCCATGTATACCCTTCCGACCGCAAGCGCACGCGGTAAACATAAATTATCGGCATTGTTAATAACAACGATTGAGCGCTTTCGCAAATCGCTCAACTTTAAGCCAACCACCCGCACCTACGGACATTACTACATAGCACACCTGTAACTCGAGTCCCTCTCCGATACCCAAAACTTCGTTACTCTGACTTATGGAACTTATTAAATTCCATAAATCAGCGTAATTAAAGTTCGCAACAGGCCTGAACGATAGCCCGCCCGTACCACGTGAAAATCGCTCATTACAAATTGTAATCCCGATTAATGTATGTCCTGGAACGCGTGTCGTTATATAATCGTGCATGTCCCTAATCGCGGCCTCTACCCATAATACGGGATTTATATCTGCGCGTGGCTCTATAATTGAAAATCTTACTCTATGGCCCTGCACTCCGAAGCGTCGCAGGTACTGCTGTCCCTCAACCACAGCAGTGAAGCGCACGCCGGAGGGCCGTATGCTGTCGTAGTCTTCGGCATCATAAACGTCTTCACTGCCACCACCGCCTACCTGCACGGGTGAGCGAACCTCAGCTGTAACAAAACAAATGATGCCTTTTATTAAAATATATTAAAATAGATTAATGGTTTTACGGTGAGGGATTTACTTTAAGGTTCTGCGATACCCGCAAAGCTTTCTAATACTCTATTCACCAAATCTCGCAGATTGCTTTCTGTATACAAAGGCGAGGATTCGTCTTCGGCTTGGTCGCAAAACCATCGCTGGAGCCGTGCTTGGCGATTGTCTGATACCCGCTCGTATACCTTCCGCAAACGAGCAAGCTCGGGGAGCGATGCCACAATCTGCGTTAAAGACCGATCGCGACTTCGCACAACTACGCACGGAAAAATATTTTTAAAAAGGGCACATATTATAAAATATAAGAATAAATATTTACTTACATTCGTTGGCCTCACGGTCGAGGCGCTCGCGTGTGTTGTACCCTGGGGCCGATTGGTTGGCGGTGGCACACAGCACACCCAGTATGTGCCGTCTTTCTCTGCGCGCACTCTCAGCAGTGGTGGAATGGTCTTCAGCCTCTACACCAGGTGGTTGACTTTCCAGAAGCCGAAATTCATCATCGATGAGAGGTAGACGATCGTACGCAGCAAGATACTCGCCTATGGCTTCTTCTTGAAGCTCGATCTCGTTCGCTACTTCTCGCGCTTCTCTTACAGCCTCCTCCTCCTCCTCCTCCTCCTCCTCTAACTCCTCCTCCTCCTCCAACTCCTCCTCCTCCTCCTCCTCCTCCTCTAACTCCTCCTCCTCCTCCAACTCCTCCTCCTCCTCCTCCATGCGATTAGGGATATCCCCTACAATTAGTGCAGGGCTTTCTACCTCTCGTGGAGGTTCTTCACTCTCCTCGGCGCCAGCATGCACATCAGCTATAATAACAGCAGGTTCAGCGTCTTCATCATCATCATCACTGGTATCAAAACTCAGAGTGCGTGCGACTGGATTAAACGTCCCCGCGGCGCGCCGCGAGTGTGTAGGCGTGCTGTCTTCCGCGCCGGAAAAATATGTAGCATCGCTCGAATCATCGTCATTTAGTAGACTCTCCAGAGCTGAAAAATAGCATGTCAATGATTATAAATTTTATAAATATTTTGAAATATTTTGAAATATTTTAAACTTACCAAGCCGCTCCGACCTTCCTTCGATTATGTCACTAAAAACCGGCAGACCACTTAATCCATGATTAAAAACAAACTCTTCGATTATCCGTAAAACCTCGCCGGAACGTCTAGAGCCCCGATATAAGCGCGCGATTGCGCGATACCCCGTCGTCCTAAGGGTCCTCTGTAATTGACAGATCAACTCGTCGCGAGTCATCCCGCGTAAGCGTTACAACTACGCACTACCTCTACTATACCTCTCTCTACCAAAGAGCCGCAGTATGGCTTTTCGCAGCGAAATTTTTACGAACGTATCCATCTCCGAGTTTCGAACAGACTGATGCCGCTGCAGCGTCGCTTAGAGCTCTTATACAAGCGCAGTCAAAAGCATGAGCGATAAAAAAAATCAGCATCTCGTCACGTGACGTTCGTCAAACTTATTTTTCCTCCAAGCGTCCAGTCGCATTTTCCTAGGACCCGAGATGCCCGTAGTATAAAAATGCCTCTCTGCGCGCACGAAAAACAATAACGGTGCCCGTGACGACTGTTTGATAAAAAATCGTCATGTGGCGCGAAACAGCGCTTTTCCAAAGGAGGTCTAAGATGTACAATAAAAAAACAATGAGCCTTCTATACTCGAACATCGACACTGAAAAGGGATAGAGTTTCATGGCTCTCCAAACCAAAACATTTGTGACGCATCTGTGGAAAAAGAACACATGCATGCGAGATAAAAATTTACAACGCACAGCTAATGGTCATGAAATATTGTTCTACAAAAAACATAGTTTATTACTTTCAAAGTTTGGCTAAATGTCACGAACACATTACTTTACTTTTGAGCGTGTGACCTAAGGAGCGCAAAGCGGGGGTAGAAGCGTGGACCTGTGCGCAAGGGTCAGCGCTTCGGAGAGCCCAGCTAGCAGGCGCTAGCACTCCACAGTCGCACCCCACCACAGGGCCTCCCCACCAACGCGGCCAAGTCGCGACTCTACTCAGTGTTTAACAGAATCTGACAGCACCAGTATTCACCGAGCAATGGACCAAGAAGTAGCGAGTCTGCAAGCAAGGCTCGCAATAAGAGTGACCCGGAGGGCCGGTCATGGGAGCAGTGCTGGCACTGCAAAAACTTTAGATGCGGTGCCTGCCGCGAAAGCACGTGTAAGTGCCTTATAGGAATAGACAGACCCGGATCGCCTAGCGTCGGATAGATTGAAGTATCGGTGAAGGCAAGCAGCGGATACACCATCAAAGGACGCACCAGCAACAGCAGCAGCAGTAGCAGCAGCAGCAGCACCAGTGTAAAAAAAAACAATGTGCGCGTGTGGGAAGTGGACGCACATGAATGTAGGCACAGTGACAAGTGAAATACGGTGTATACGAACACACGAAAATGTACGCGAGTGAGTGTGTGTGTGTATATGTGTGTGTGTGTGTGTGACGGCCATGGCGTCTGCGAACACACGTAAATGCATGTGTGCATATTCGTGTGTGTGTGTGCATGTGTGTGTGACAATCGCAGCGTCTGCGTACGCACGTAAATGTATGCGCACGTGTGTGTGTGTGTGTGTGTATGTGTGTGTGTGACAATCGCAGCGTCTGCGTACGCACGTAAATGTATGTGCACGTGTGTGTGTGTGTGTGTGTGTGTGCGCATCAATAAATATTAATAAATAAATATATAAACGTTGTTTTTACTCTCCCTACCCGCCACCTATCTCTTCCCCCACCTCTCTCTCTCTCTCTCTCTCTCTCTCTCTCTCTCTCTCTCTCTCTCTCTCTCTCTCTCTCTCTCTCTGTGTGTGTGTGTGTGGGTGGTTGTGGGCGGGTGGGTGGTGGGTGGTGGGTAGGTGGTCGGATGTGGGTGCGGGTGCCTGGGAGGGTGTGTGGGCGCGGGGTGGGTGTGTGTGCGTGGGTACATCATCTCTCTCTCTGTGAGTGAGTGTGGATGGGTGGGTGTGAGTCGGTGGGTGAGTGGGTGTGGGTGGGTGTGTGGGTGCGAGCGCCATCTCTCTCTGTGGGTGGGTTGGTGGATGCGGGTGTGTGGGGTGGGTGGGTGCGTGGTTGTGGTGGGTGCGAGCGCCATCTCTCTCTCTGTGGGTGTGAGGGTGGGTGTGGGTGGGTGGGGCGGGTAGGGCGGGTGGGTGGGTGGGTGTGCGTGGGTGGATGTGTGCATGCGTACTCTCTCTCTCTCTCTCTAGTACATGGACTGGTATAGCGCGTATCATATTACACGGAGGTGTCAAGAGGGTATAACTGTTATGTAAACAGTAGCTAATTACCCACTGTTAATGGGTGGCTTGTTTACAAAACAGTAGCGGTTTTGAAAACAATAGCCCCCATTGACATGGGCCCTTGACATGGGTCATTAGCTACCGTGCAGCTACTGTTTACATAACACTTAACTTAATGACCCCACCCGCGGCGCGGCGCCCCCCTCCGCCCTTGTAATATGATGTCTCGCTATACCAGTCCATATACTACTAATGTAGCTAGACTTTGCCAACTGTCTGCCTTTCAATAAAAATAAATCCAATGATTCGCATGTTTAAATGTACATAAATTGTCTAAAATGTAAAGAAATTAGTCAAATAATTTATTAAAACAATAATGTTATGTAGATATATTACATTTTGTCATATTAGCGTGATACTGTATTACACCGCCAATCTTGAACCAAGTGCTAGAGCTTCTTCCTTACTTCCTTTCATAATCATATTTTATATTGAAATTAAAATAAAATATTAAAGAAAAATTAAGAAATTGGTGATTGAATAATCATAAAATCCAAACAAAGCATTCTTGACGAGAAACTTCTAAAGCAAGAATAATGTTAATGAGGAATGAGAAGTTTGTCGACAAAAATGAATTGTTTAGATGTGGTGGTATTTAATCAACATTTTTCTTGAATAACTTTAACAATATTTTATTTTCAATGTAATTACATTTTTATATAACAGAAACAAATGCCTTTATGAAAAGAAGAAAGAAGCTCTGGCACTAAACTTAAGATTGATGGTGAAATGTAGTATAATGCAAATATCACAAAATATTAATAGATTCAGGTAACAATATCTTTTAATAAATCATTTGATTTGATTTTTGATATTTTTCACAATTTATGTTATTTTAACAATGCAGTGCAAACTGGATAAAATGCATTCAATATTGCCAAACTTTCTTCCTTTTTTGGAAAATAAGTATGGCGTTGCCTTTTCTTTTTTAAAGAAAATTGCTTAACAGGCCTTTTTTATAATACAACCACTTTTCATGCTATGGAAGAAAACAAATATCTTTGTTTCTAATAATATAGATTGCTTTTTGTTAATTATTTCCATATCAAGTTTCTCTTACTGTAATGTTTACCAGCAGCAATTATTTTAGAGGCTCTTAAAATAAAAATTAATCTAAATACATAAAATAACTTTGGCCAAAGATTATTTACATTCTTTTAGCCAGTTAAATAAAATTTTGTATATTTCTGATAAGTATATATTATATAATATATTTGTTTTCAGGTGAAGTAATTCAAGTGAAGATATCCCAAATGAAACTGTAATGTAAGGAACTAGAAACAGAAGGAATCAAGTGATAAGAGGTAAAAGAAAAAGCATTTTAGAAAGACGGGTGCCTAAAAGTGGGTAAGGAGGTGAGATTTTGCTATCACTGATACTGCTAGGCAAGACCTGAGAGGTGGAAGAGCTTGGGGCCCTACCGAGCTAACTCGATAGAGGGAAAAATGACTAATTAAGAAAATCGTGCATTTATTTTATATATTATGTATGTATTATTGTTTTGAGGAAAAACCATGTATGTGTCCATCAGTCAGATACGTAGACTCTAAGTCGATAAACGTATAGACAAACACATGAGAAACATGGTATCGGTCAGTCAATACGTAGACTCTAACAGTCGATAAACGTATTGACTAGTCCGTATGTGCATTTGTCAATAAATACGTAGACTATAAAAGTCTATAAACGTATTGACTAGCATATAAAAACAGTATAAAAGAAGTATAAGAATTACTTTCTATGATAAACGATTGCAGAGAAAAGAATGAAAAAATATATATAAAATGCATGTATGTGCATCAACCAGTAAATACGTAGACTTTAAATCAATAAACGTATACACTCTCGCATAGGGAAAATACATATGTATCAGTTAGTAAATACGTAGACTTTAACAGTCGATAAACGTATTGACTAGCGCGTTTGTGTATTAGTCACTAAATACGTAGACTCCAAAGTCTATAAACGTATTGACTAGCCCATAAATGATAATAATAACAAATATTTACCCATCCTCTCTTAAAAAAGTGATGTAATTATATAATGTCCATAGTTATTCCTAAACTACTCCAGAAAACTGGGATAATGAAGTGAAAAAAGTTCCACGGCTTTGCGCTTGTTAGACACGACCGCTACTCGGAAGAGCTTTATTCTTTAGTATTATTGCTAATTCTAATAGAACACTATGTAATTTTTTTTTAAATACTCTCCAAAATAGGTCTGGAACCTGTCACGTCAGAAAGGCAGTTTGATATTTTTTTGTTAGACATTGTATTTTTTCTAATACTATGGAAAAATACTGTAATTATTGTTCCTAATACCATGGAAAAAATACTGCTATTATTTGTTGAAAATACTCCTTTGCAGATAAGTCTGGTACCTATAATGAGGTCAAAAGAGTAACGCTTTGTAGACACGGCCTCTAATCGAAAGAGCCTGATTTTTTATAAAATAGTCCTCTCAAAATAGGTCTTATACCTACAACGTGAGCAAGGGTGTTGACAATTTTCGCTATCAGTTTCAATCGGTGCTAAGAAATTTCAAAGAATAATGTACTTATTGTTGTTCTTAGTACCATATGAAGTATATTGTGATTTTTTAAGTAGAAATTACTGCTCTCAAGATAGCTCTGGCACCTATAATGAGGTCAAAAAAGTACAACGGCTTTACGCTTTTTAGACACGGCCGCTAGTCGGAAGAACCTGATTATTATTATTGCTAACCCTGTTGAAAATATCCATGTGGATTTTACATTGATTTCCACATGGAATCCATATGGAATCCATATGGAATCTATACGGATTCCATGTGGATTCCACGTCGATTCCATGTGGAAATCAGTCCCAAATCGTCCTGTGGATTTCCACATGGAATTCCATATAGATTTCTATATGAATTTTTCTACAAACATTTGTAAAACAAAATCCGTATGGATTTCCATGTAGATTTCCATGGAGAAATCCAGATAAAAACGATATGATCCATATAGATTTCCATATGGATTTCCATGTGGTAATTTAAATGTTTATAAAAATGTTTATTTATAAAATTTTTAAATTTTTTTACTAGGGATACGTTTTTTACCATATCAGTAAAGCATAAAAAATTATAAACTATAATTTCCTCTTATGTAATTCTTCGAAAAGATTCTACAGTACTTGTTGTCAAAAATATGTATCCTAGTAAAAAAAATATAACAATTTTATAAACAAACATTTTTATAAACATTAAAATTATCATATGGAAATCCATGTGGAAATCTATATGGATCATGTCGTTTTTACCTGGATTTCCCCATGGAAATCTACATGGAAATCCATACGGATTTGGTTTTACAAATGTTTGTAAAAAAATTCATATAGAAATCTATATGGAATTCCATGTGGAAGTCCACAGGACGATTTGGGACTGATTTCCACATGGAATCGACATGGAATCCATATGGAATCCGTATAGATTCCATATGGATTCCATATCGATTCCATGTGGAAATCAGTGTAAAATCCACATGGATATTTTCAACAGGGAATACTAATAGAAAAAATCTGCTTCATTTTTGCTAAAATACTTCTCTCAAAATACATTCATTTATACAAAATGTCCGCCTCAAAATAGGTTTAGCACCTACAATGAGATAAAAAGAAGTGATTGGCTTTATTGTTGTTTATTGTATATCATTGCAATATTTATATAAGAAAACACTGCATTTATTTTCATAAATTAATTCTCCATAAATAGGTCTGATACCTATAACAGGGCAAAAGCATCAACAGCGTTTCCCGTATTTTTTGTTGTTATTATTTTAAAAAACTCTTGTTTTTCTGGAAAAAAAATTTCTAAACATAGGTAAGAATGCACCGATCCTATGAATACACCGAAAACTTAAATATATATTTTTTTTTTCATAACTTTTAATCTGATACTCGCCAAAGGGAACAGTTACAGTTTAAAATTTAAATAAAAAACATGCTTTACGTGAACTTTGCATGCAATACGTGTAATTTTATTTTTTTTTTTTTATGTTTTGTGTTTCTTTCATATGGCTTGTAACAGAAATTTGGATATCTTAGCGCCACCTATTTTTTGACTCTGATTATAAAACTAGATAGGTGGCGCTAGGGTCTATTTCCAAAATATATATGTACAACTGAATGGTGGCGCTGCAAACGCCTTTTTTACTTCTTTCTGGCTACCACATTCCCTTAAGCTGTGTAATCTTATATTAAATTTCTTATATTTGTTGTCAAAACAGTAAGTTAACATAATTATATATTTTCACCAACCCAATTTGTATACATTTTTCTAATTTTAATTCTACTACATTCTAAGTTCTCTAGATCATTTGACGAGGAACTATAAGTTCTGACAGCTTCTATGTAACAGTTTTCGTTAGTTGTTCTCAAATCTTGTCAAGTTATAACCGAAAATCGTCTATTTTATGTATATTTAGGCGTTTAAAATCGTTATTATAGGTCTAACTCGTCAGGTATTGATTTTAGATGAAAACGCTAAATGAAAAAAGTTTTGTTTTATTATAATCTACAACTTTTACATCTAAAATTTTTGTGTAAAGTTAAATCCTGTCAAATCATAGCCGAAAATCGTCGATTTTATGTATATTTTGGCGTTTAAAATCGTTTTTATAAGTCTAACTCGTCAGGAGTTGATTTTAGACGAAAATGTTAAATAGAAAAAAGTTTTGTTTAAATAGTATCTACAACTTTTGTATTAAATATTTTTGTGTGAAATGAAATCCTGTCAAGTTATAGTCAAACATCATCCATTTTTTACCTTTTTTGCCGTTTTCGCAGTTATCTGGGCAAATATTGCTAGTAGAAAAAAGTATCCAATAGAAAAAAGGTGTATTTTAATTAGTTTAAAAAACTTTTTTTTTAAATTAATTTTTAGACATTAGGTTTAAATAATAGTTTTCGTGACTAGGGCGTAAAGTTGAACTTTACGCACCGAGTTATCGACACGCACGAGGGTCGGCGCAGTTCTGTTATTAAAACACGTCTAGATAAATTTGGTATGATTAAAAATATTTGTGTTATCGGCAGAAATAAACAAAAGAAAATAATAATGTTTTATTATACTATAACATTAAAAAATAGTATTAATTCTTTATTAGAAAATATTAGCGAATGTGAAATTAGTTATAATTCATTAGATTGTTGTATCCCTATAGCGATATAATTGCCCAATGTATATTAATAAATGTAAATACAAAGAAATACACTCTCAGATACTTGCAGGATACATAGGTGATTAATTAAAATAAATTATCGGTAACCGTTAGTTCATATTTTTTTAAATAAAAAATGTATTTAAAAATATAAATATTTTGGTGTCTTTTCAAACTCATGTTTTATAGTACTATTTTTAATTAAAATATATGTATTAATTTAAGCTTTTGATATTGTTTTTAGAATTGTATATTTTTGTACTTTTCTGTACATCTCTGTATATTTCTGTAGATTTCTGTACTTTTTTGTACTTTTTTCTAAATTTCTGTAATTTTGTCCGAAAAACAGACAAAATTCACAGTAATGTACAGAAAAGTATAGAAATTCACAGAAATTCACAGAAATTCACAAAAAAGTATAGAAATGTACAGTAATGTACAGGAATATTACAGAAAAATACATAAAAAAATTACATAGTTACCAACACATTACTATTTTTCATTATTCTTACTCAATTTTGAACTTTCTATAATATTACACATCTTGGGCACACCCAGCCTGAAGCCAACTTAACACATATGAAAATGGTGACGCATAGGGCTTGCGCGAATCGATTAAGTATGTGAAATAAATAAAAAATCCATCGAAACGAAAATCCTAGCTGATCCTTTTCTTGAGTTATGAGTGATTCAAAAAATCAGATAACACGCACTCCGCGTATTATGATCTACGTATGTCTGCACGCGTGCGTGGTACGTGTGTGTTTGTGTGTATGTGTGTCTGTGTGTGTGTGTGTGTGTGTGTGTGTGTGTGTGTGTGTGTGTGTGTGTGTGTGTGTGTGTGTGTGTGTGTGTGTGTGTGTGTGTGTGTGTGTGTGTGTGTGTGTGTATGTGGGCATGCACATATATTATACATATATATATATATATATATACTAGTGGGGTACCCGCCTACTCGCTCCGCTCGTCAACCCCCCATTTTTAGAAAGTGATTGAATATTGTAAATTTTGTTCTATTTTTTTTTTTCGAGAAAATCTAAGGTTTTTTCAAATTTTTCACCGCCATATTGGTTCCACCACTTTAAATTTCGAAAGTCCAAAAACAAAATCTTGATCAACGACCTTGAAAACTCCTGTATACTAATTTTAAAAGAATTCTATGCTTCATTCGAACTTTTGACCACCATTTTGAATTTAGAATGTCTGATAGCAAGATCGTGATCAGCCACCCTGTATTCTAATTTCGAGAAAAAAATAAGCTTTTCCGAATCTTTAACGGCCATATTGGTCCGCCATTTTAAATTTCGAAAATCCAATAAAATCTTGATCATCGACCTCCAAAACCTCTGTATACTAATGTTAAATTTTTAGAAAAACTTAAACTTTTTTCGAATTTTCACTACAATATTGGACCGCTATTTTAAATTGCGAAAGTATAATAGCTAAATCTATACTAATATGAAAATTCGAAAAAAGCTTACGTTTTTCTAAAAATTGGAATAAAGGACTTTTCGAGATCGATGATCAAGATTTTGCTATTAGGCTTTCAAAATTAAAAATGGCGAATTGAATATGGCGGTCGAAAGTTCCCAATATCGCCGTCGACACTTCAAGGGAAGCTTAGATTTTGTTTAACATTAGTATACAGATAAGGTTTTTGAGGTCGCTGATCAAGATTTTATTGAATTTATTCAAAATGGCGGACCAATATGGCCGTTAAAGATTCGGAAAAGCTTAGTTTTTTTCTCGAAATTAGAATGCAGGGTCGCTGATCACGATCTTGCTATCAGACATTCTAAATTCAAAATGGTGGTCAAAAATCCGAATGAAGCATAGATTTCTTTTAAAATCAGTATACAGGAGTTATCAAGGTCGCTGATCAAGATTTTGTTTTCGGACTTTCGAAATTTAAAGTGGTGGAACCAATATGGCGGTGAAAAATTTGAAAAAAGTTTAGGTTTTCTCGAAGAAAAAATCAAATAAAATTTACAATTCAATCACTTTTTAAAAATGGGGAGTTGACGAGCGGTACGAGTAGGGGGTACCCCCCTAGTATATATATATATATACAATATATGTTCATGAGCACCCACACACACACATTTTTTTAATCACTCATAACTCAAGAAAAGGATCAGCTAGGATTTTCATTTCGATGGATTTTTTATTTATTTGACATACTTAATCGATCCACGCAAGCCCTATGCATCACCATTTTCATATGTGTTAAGTTGGATTCAGGCTGGATGTGTGGGAGGACAAGAGAAGTCTAGTGCTGCGCTAGCAAGGGTGGTCCTCCGATCTTCCATACATACTTGGCGGGCCCGACGGTTGCAGTTTACCGGTGGGTTACTTAAATCTAGAATACTAAATTTTTGCATATATTCATTAACAATATTTATACCTATAAGCCCACTATAAATAATTACATTAGCTCTAATTTTTAATTGATACCGTTAAGTAAAACATCCCTACATGTGCAGAATCATGATTTACTTTAATTACCCAAAATATTTTTCCTTGTGTCCGTCTTTTTTAAACGAGAATAAAATAAAAAATTCATATAAATTTATAGTCTACTAAAAGGTGCACATCTGACTATCCGTTTTATAAGCAACATATTTAATATCCCTTTCCCGCGTGTAAATATCATATAAGATTTCACATGAGAATATCAGATATCGCATATCTCGTATGAGATCTCATATGTGATGTCATTTGCAATTTTATATATTATGAGATTTCATATGAGATCTCATATGATATTTTCACGCGGGATCAGTAGTTAATATGTAGAAGCAACCCATTTATACATTTTATCTAATCTTTAAAAATATGAATATTTATATGAAAATGACCATGTCTTACACCTTGAATTGCAAACCGTCGGGCCCACCAAGTATGTATGGGAGATCAGAGGACCACCCTTGCTAGAACAGCTCTCGACTTCTCTTGTCCTCCCAAGATGCGTAATATTATAGAAAGTTCAAAATTGAGAAAGAATAATGAAAAATAGTGATGTGTTGGTAACTATGTAATTCTTTTATATAGGCTTCGACTTTTAGTAAGTATCTGAAAAAATTCTTATGAATTTCAGAAATAAAAGGAAGGCATTATAGTTATATAATTAAAATCATTTCCGCCCACACGGGCGTAAAGTGCGTAGGTTCTATAAAGTTTTGCAGGAGTATGTGCGCTATTGGGCATCTTGAGCGTTACTTTATGCCCGCTGACTGAATAATTTTGATGTTAAAACGTGGGCGTAAAATGTAATTTTACACGCGAGGTACGAAATGTTCCATTACGTCAGTCAAGTTAACTTATGGCGGGTACTTGACTACAATAAATTAATTTCAGTACTTTCTTGAGTTTAATTTGTATAGAAGAATGAAGAAATTCGAATACATTTCTGAGAACAGTCATACAGTTATTTTGGAGAATAGTTTGCATTACTGGACTATCGATAATTGATTTCACAACTTTCGTTTGTTTCATTTGCAGTGAACAATTTGAATGCACTTACATATAATTTGTTCAGCATACATTGACTTAAAGAAGTAAAAGACATTTTGACTAGTATTTATTTGATTTCTTTTAAAAAATCTTAAATATTATTTTATAGATTATACCGAAAAAACTTCTATTCTTGCCTTATTTTATATTTTCGTAGAAAGTTTTATTAACAACATTATTATTTGGACAGTCATGAAAGAAATTATTACCTTTTGTAGAGAGTGCTTATTGAATAGATGACATTATAATAAATAAATGGACTATAGACAAATTGTGTTGTTAGAATATACTTAAAAAATTCGTTTTTTAAAGTAAGTGTTGATTGTTTTAAAAAAATATTTAAGCTCTCACTAAAGTTTGTGGTACAGAGTTTGACGGATATTGAGAGAGAGAGGGTGGGATGGAGAGAGAAAGGGGCGAGAAAGAGGGAGGGAGAGAGAGGGCGAATGGGAGAGAGACTAATACTTAATTAAAACTTAATTAAACTTAATTTAAACTTTTGTAAAAAGTTTTTTTAGATAGATTCCACAACTTTATAAGAGAAAATAATAATTACATAGTGTGAAAACATTATGAGAGGTTGTTGTAGTATATTATTCATAAGATTATTAAATGGTAGCACAGTTATTCACAAAAGTTTTAAATTTGAATGTTTTTTTAAGGAGCTCAATAAAATGATTACATTAGTAAAATCTTTTGAAATAATGTAATAAAAACGTGTGTTTTTTTTTTTTAGGTATGATGATTATATTTTTTTTTGTGAAATTTTACACATTGGGTACTTGTCCCTAATAGTGTGCCTGTCCGTATTTGTGTGTTCTTTTTGAAATTCCCGATGTAAGAAAAAGATTCTAACCTTAAAAATAATAAATGGCTATTACAAGAAACATTAAAAAGACGATTTGATTTTAATTTTTTATAATACAATTTACTATAAAAGAATTCTGCATTACTATGATTTTTCTCATAAAAATTGACTTTTTAGTTTTGGAGTTATAAAAGTTAGAAGCTTTTTAAAAAAACATGTTTTTGTTAATAACCAAAGAACCGCGATAACTAGAAAATTTTTTTTAGAAAATATAGGGTAAGTGTACCAGTTACTATGCCCTCACCAGTTACTGGATTTTAGCATGCATTCAAATGTCCAGTAACTGAAACTTGTCGTCTTTCTAGGGGGTACAGTAATCGGCACACCTACCCTAGATATTATAATTCTCTTTCGAATGCTACCCATCCGATTCAGATACATAGAGTCGTTCTCGAGAAATTACGATTTGAAGAAAAAACTAAAAATATTTTAACCTCGAATATCTCTAATATTTATGGATCGATCATTAGCCCAAAGAACTCGGTCGAGAGCTATTCATAATCTACCTCTACAGGGAATTTTGAAGCGATTAAGACAATTTAATTCCCATATTCGTTGGACATACAAAACTCATTTTTTTCATTTTTTTCAATTTTTTCCTCCAAATCTTACCAATAGAATCAATTCAAATTTTTACAGATTATAGATATTTATATTCTGCATAATCATGATTTAAAAAAAAAAAAAATTAACCACTTAGTTTGGGTGTTATAAGCTACAAAAAAAACACGTTTTTTTAGAAACAAAAAAACGGTGATAGCGAGAATATTTTTTTTTTGTTTAAAAAATATAGGTATTTTAATTCTCTTTCGAATGCAACCCATCCGTTTAAAATATCTCGATCCTATTATTACAAAAAAGCCAGAATAAATTTTGACAAAATCGAAAATTCGAATAAAACAAATAAGCATCGGCCCAAACAGAAAACGGATATTTGACCGGCAATAACACAAAAAAAAACAAAAAAAAAAAATGGACTTTGCTCAACAAATTATATGGAAGTACATTTTCACATTGTTCACTGCAAATCAAACAAACGAAAGTTGTGAAATCTATTATCATTAGTCAAGTAATGCTAACAATTCTCGGAAACAACTATATGACTGTTTTCATAAATGTATTCAAATTTTTTCATCCTTCTATACAAATTAAACACAAGTGAGTACTGAAATCAATTTATTGTAGTCAAGTACCAATAAGTTAACTTAACTGACACAATAAAAGTTTTCGTACCTACTCAAAAATATTCAGCCGGCGGGCATAAAGTACTACTTAACGCCCAAGAGGCGTAATAGCTCACATACAGCTCCTATAAAACTTTATAGAACCTACGCACTTTACGCCCGTGTTGGCAAAAATTATTTTAATTATATGTACTTAACTATCTTTTACTTCTTCGAGTAAATGTATGCTCAACAAATTACACGTAAGTAGATTCAAATTGTTCATCGTAAATTAAACAAACGAAAGTTGTGAAATCAATTACCGATAGACAAGTAATGCAAACAACTCTCTGAAACAAGTGTATGACTCTCCCCAGTAATGTATTCAAATTTGTTCACTTTTCTACACTGAAAAAACTCTGGCACGACAGACGTCCAAAAATGAAAACAGAAGTCGCCTCGACGATTGCGTATGTCTGTTGTTCCTGCTACGGGAGCTCTCACGTCCCTGTCGGGGTAAGAGACGCGCCGAGACGAGTGTGCCGCACAGCGGTTAAGCAGACGACCCGAAAAAGGGATGGCAGAACTCCCTTGCCGCAAAACTAACTTACTGCGCGGGACAACAGATGTACATAACCTTAAGACGATCTCCGTAAAGGAATAAAGACGTCTCTCGTGCAGGCCCGGATCAAGGGGGGGGCTAGGGTGGGCTAGAGCCCCGGGCCCTGACTTGAAGGGGGCCCCGCCACCGATCTTCCTGCTTGAATCAAAATCAATTTTTTTTAATGATATAAAATGCACTTTACATTTAATAGTCTAAATAAGGTTTTAAATTTACGGAATCTTTTAAGAAAAGCTATGTGGTCGTGAAAAAATAATATCTCAGAAAATCGTAAATTAATTTAATGATTAGTTATAATACTCCTGATACCAATTTTTCTCTTTAAATAATAAATAATAAGTGTTCGGGATCGTAGTACCCGAAGTGTCCGCCAGATGGCAAGCGCCAAGCGCAACCTTCAATGAAAAAACATCACCCGCGTGCTTAAGTAGAGACCTACTCCTCGCACTCAATCTTATCATATTACGCACACTACTTTGCCTATACCTTTGGCCTATACTTACATTGCCTATTTTTGGTGTCTTACTTGCGAGTAAGACATATTATTGCTTATTTACACGAACGCGCTTCGTGTACACATTTCCTTTGCTACCACTCTACTTGCGAGTGGGTGGGAGCAAATACTTTAAGTCCAACGACTTATTTTTCTCTCTCGCCAAACATTATTTGCCTTGTCTATATTTACCCCTTGCTTTACTTCTTGCCCAATTGCTATTTTTTGCTTTGCTGATATTACGCGAGGCTCTCGTATTATCAGTTTGCCTATTGCATATACCTTGCATATTGCTTGCCTATTTTTCTTAAACGCGCGTAGCGTTCATATGCCTTTTGCTACAACTTTACTTTCGAGTGGGTTGGAGCAAATACTTTAAGAGTCATTACAATTTGTTATTTTCTCTGATCGGCGATAAACCCTAACAATATAAACTCCGTATTCATATACATTTGTTGATATAACGTTCATTCGTATACATTTGTTGATAGAAAATTAATAAAATATACGTAATACCAAATACTGGCATCAAGCATACAAATGATTAATACACAAAATCATGGAACAATTAATTAAATGTAAGTATAAAATGAAATTCGAAAGAGTATAAGGCTATATATTCAATATTTATATATCATATTTTTAAATTATAGGAGAAAATTATCGCTGTACTTAAATATATGAGAAAGTTTCAAAAAATCTAAAACATCAATTAAACAATAAATATTGAGAAGAATAAATTTCAATAAACAATTAAAATCAGTATGAAATATTAATTAACTTAATGTATTATTAACTTTATCATTTGATGTTTTAATAGTCTTTTTAATCATTATGAAATTAAGTTTTTTTTATCAGATATTTACCAATAACATCTTTTATAAATTATGTTATCTTGAGCTATGTTTATATTTTTGCGTGCAATATTCAAATAATTATATTTATATAATACATAAGTATTATTCTATACTAAGATTTAAAAGTGTAATATTGTTGAAAGATAAGTACAATAATTACAAAATTCTTTTGTTTTTTTCATTAATTATATATTTTTTGGTCATTATTAGAAGGAAATTGAAAAAAAATTCCAATGTTTACAGTTACGGAAGTTCGAGGACTGTAATGTAATCATATATGTATTAGAAATATAACATTTTTATCAATCGAAATTAAGTATCGGAAAATGTTTATTTTGGTAACCATTCGTTAGGCTTGGGTCCACAATCATCCACACGTAGAAATCGCATGCGCGCTTGCGCTCGTGCCGAACAGACAAAACCGCGCGAGCGCGAGCGCGCGCGCGTGCGATTTTCGCGTAATTGTCGACCCAGCCTCATTCGCGGAAAATCGGAAAGCGGCCGGCAAAGGGCGGTATTCACGTGTCGACGCATGTGGACGCGTGTTATTGTTTTTGAGAGCGCTTCATTTGTTTCGGGCAGTAGCATAGTGTTACACAGAGACCTGGTCGTCAACAGTTTCCACTTTCTTTGCAAAGAAGAATAATCTTAGAGAACGAGGTTCGGCGCTACAGTTTAATAACTTCAGTATAAATTTGATTAAAAGTGAACAGTGAATTTGATTAAAAGTGAACAGTGAATTTGATTAAAAGTGAACAGTACTCTTGTGAAATCAGTGAAAAACTAACGTTTTCTTATTGAATGTTTTGTTTTTGAGAATTGATTATGTTAAGAAAATACGATAGTGGTGCATTAAAAAGAAAACTAAAGAAAGAAAAAGAGAAGTTTCAAGCTAAATTGCCAAAATTGACAGAATATTTCGTATTGCCTCAGTCGGAAATTGATAGAGAAGATGATTTAAAATTGTCAGAATGCATGCAGCAAACTGAAACAACACACGAGACAACGCAACTTGATACGGCTATTAATGAATGTTCTAGCTTTTTTGAAGATGTTCTTGGCGACGATATTTTAAGCAAAACTACTGAAACTAATAGTAGTGATACCAGTGCCATTGCTAAATTAGAATACTCGATTGAAACAGGTATTTCAATTATTCTTATTAAATAAATATAGTTTTATTTAGATTTTGGTTTTTAAATCTGTCATCACAAGAAGACTGATTTGATTAATTGTTAAATACCTGATAGCAATATGGTGCGTAAATTTGAAATTAAAATTTTTTTCGTACCTACTAATGTCAGAAATCTAGTTTTTAATTTATTTGCAAAATCGAAATATAAGAAGCCGATACTTTTTAATTAGCAAAAAAAAGGTTATATTTGTAAATTATAATTTAAAAGCATTTCGTAAAGCAAATCAACCGGGCTTTTATACTTTTTTCTTTTATATGTAGAAAATCAATATTTATAGTAATAATTTTTATAGTAATATATATTATAGCACGGTGTGACCTAAGTCTGCACTTAGGTCACGCCTACGCCTACCCGTGACAGCGGACTTAGGTAAACGTGCTATAAAATATCGTACGATACATGTGACTTCAGTGGCCCACAGCAAGGCGTGATTTATCACCCCCGCTGCGCTCGGGCGCTAACATCACGCCGGACAATAATGGGCCACATAAGTCACATGTATCGTAATATAATATTTAAGAATATATGTTTTTTAAATCTAAATTTGCTTCATATATTTTTTGCAGATATTTTACATAAAGATCCTGCTTTGTGGCCTTTAAAGTTACATGAAAATAAGAACAAACGAACACATTTGTTAGATAAAGGATACGAATTTTTTCAAAACAAGGAATCTAATTTTAAACTTTCAAAACGAGAGTATGCGATGCAAAGCAGATATTTCTCACCAAATTTTTTTTACCGAAAATTAAAAAACGGCGAAAAATGTGATCGGAAATGGTTGATGTATTCAGAGAGCCGAGGGACTGTTTTTTGTTATGTCTGTAAACTATTTTCACTCGATCAAGAAAATGTTTTTGTGAAAGAAGGATTTTCAAATTGGAAGAAAGGAGAGGAGACCATTTCTAGCCATGAAAATAGCAAAGAGCACCATCGATGCATGATAGATTGGTTAAATTTTATACACGAAGATTCACACGTAGATAAGGGACTTGTTAATGCAATGAAATCCGAAATGGCATATTGGACTGAAATATTAAGGCGAGTTATAGCAGCTATTTTATATTTAGCTGAAAGAGGTCTTGCGTTTCGTGGTAGTAATGAAGTGATTGGCTCGCCCCATAATGGAAATTATCTCGGAGCATTGGAACTTATTGCTAAATTTGACCCGTTTTTAAAAGAGCATATTGATACAAATGCAAATAAAGGCCGAGGGAGCATTTCTTATTTATCTAAAACTATATGCGAAGAAATAATTCAGTTAATGGCAACAAAGGTTATGGCGCGTATAAAAGAGGAAATAAAGCAGACGAAATATTGGGGGCTTGTAGTTGACTCTACTCCCGACATTTCCCATGCCGATCAGCTATCAATAATATTTCGTTATTATTGGAAAGGTCATATTTATGAGCGCTTTTTCTGTTTTTTACAAATTAAAAGCCATACTGGAAAATCTCTAAGCACTGATATATTAGAATTACTAAAAGAAAATGAAATAGAAATCAAAAATTGCCGTGCATAAAGCTATGATAATGCAAGTAATATGTCTGGTAAATATTCTGGTGTGCAGGCCTGTTTAAAAAAAGAAAATGCGCTTGCAGTTTATGTTCCCTGTGTTGGGCACTCGTTGAATTTGGTTGGAGAGTGCAGCATGAATGAAGCTCTACATGCTATTAATTTCTTTGGCCTGCTACAAAATCTTTATGTTTTTTTTAGTTCCTCGACCCATAGGTGGGACGTACTAAAACAAGAAAGCTCTACGCTCACAAGCTTATCTACTACTAGATGGTCCTGTAGAGCCGATGCCACAAATACAATCACCAAAAATTTCGATGGCGTGTACAATGCATTGAAAGTATTATCTGAAGATGGTACTCAAAAATCTGATACACGACGAGAAGTCCTGTCTCTACTTAAAAAATGATTAAACTAGAAAATGCATTCATGGCAGTGCTGTGGCATCGAATCTTGAGTAGGTTTAATCTTACGAGCATTTTCATTCAAAAAGTTGAAGTAGACTTATATGCAGCTAATGAAATGCTGTTATCATTAGTCGATTTTATACAAAATTTACGCTGCGAATTTATAAATATAGAAAACGAGTCGAGAAATCTTAGCGAATTCATCATTCCAGAATATTCTGACTCTAAAAAGAGAGTAATAACAAAAAAACTTAGAGATGGTGAAAAAGAAATATCAAACTTAACGGGATCAGATAAGTTTCGGATTGAAACTTTTTATGTAATAATAGATAAATTATCAGCCGAGTTGAAAGAACGTAGTGAAGCTTATACTCAGATTATTGAATTATTTGGATTTTTATGTAACTTGACAACCATCAGCAGAGAAGAAATTCAAACTAAAGCTTTAAATCTAGTACGAACCTACTCGAAAGATTTACAAGACAATTTAGTTTCTGAGTTAGAACAATTCACAGCATTGATAAAACTACAACCTAAAGGCTTCTTCTCAAATAGCTCAAGCAATCCTGAACAAAATAATAGTGGTAATTCATTTAATTTTCTGGCGCCATTAAAGGTACTTAATTGGATAGTAGATAGACAAATGGTTGATGTTTTTCCAAACGTGTACATATCGTACAGAATTTTCGTCACTGCACCTATTGCGAATTGTGAGGCAGAAAGGTCATTTTCTGTACTCAAAAGAATAAAAAATATGTACAGAGCGACAATGTTAGATGATCGATTATCAGCTCTATCAAGTTTAGCAATTGAATCCGAATTATTGCGATCTATGGATTTTGAAGACTTAATAAAGGATTTTGCAAATTCAAAGTCAAGGAAGAAAACTTTTACTTGAAATGCTTATTTCTACGATATAAGTGGAATATTCATATTGTTTTATATTAATGTTCTTATTTATGAGTTATTATAAATATTTTTATTTATTTTTTTAGAGAAATTTTTAATTATATCATTATTTGCCGAAGCTTTACATTTTTTGTAATTAAGTAATTTAAGTCCATTACTTTTATTATTCAATCATTAAGATATAGAAGTGAATCTTTTGTAGATATTTCTTTTTTGTAATCATAATTAAATAACTCAATTTATATAAAAAGAAACTTTTTTCTGACTACTGATATTAAAGTGCATTAATTATTTTATGTTCCTGTTTTCCCGTTCTATTACAAATTTTGCGATTAAACAATTTTCATAAAATATAGGTAATACAAGTATTTACTTTATAGTATTTACTTATCTACAGTTTAAAATTTACATAAAAATCATTTTCACATCATTACCGTACTTTAATAAACGCAGAGGGTTATATCCGCCTTACATGGGCCCCAACGCTTTTATAGCCCCGGGCCACCATAACCCGTAATCCGGGCCTGCTCTCGTGCCAGAGTTTTTCAGTGTATACAAATTAAACACAAGAAAGTACTGCAATAAATTTATTGTAGTCAAGCACCCATAAGTTAACTTGACTGACATAATAGAACTTTTCGTACCAATTGCATGTGTGGGAGATTAAAGGACCACCCCTGCTAGAGCAGCTCTAGACTTCTCTTGTCCTCCCAAGATGCGTAATGTTATAGAAAGTTCAGAATTGAGAAAGAATAATGAAAAATAGGGATGTGTTGGTAACGATGTAATTTTTTTATATAGGCTTTGACTTTTCGTAAATATCTGAAAAAATTCTTATGAATTTTAGAAATGAAAAGAAGGCATAATAGTTATAAAATAATTTTCACCCACACGGGCGCAAAGTGCATAGGTTCTATAAGGTTTTGTAGGAGTATGTGAGCTATTGCGTCTCTTAGGCGTTAAGTAATACTTAACTTAAGTTAAATTATGGCCGGTACTTGACTGTAATAAATTGATTTCAGTACTTTCTTGTGTTTAATTTGTATAGAAGAATGAAGAAATTCGAATACATTTCTGAGAACAGTCATACAGTTGTTTCGGAGACTTGTTAGCATTACTTGACTATCGATAATTGATTTCGCAACTTACGTTTGTTTGATTTGCAGCGAACAATTTAAATGTACTTACATATGATTTGTTCAGCATACATTGACTAAAAGAAGTAATAGAATTTTTTACTAGTATTTATTTGATTTCTTTTAAAATATCATAAATATTATTTTATAGATTATAGAGAAAAAAACTTCTATATTTGCCTTATTTTATACTTTCGTAGAAAGTTTTATTAACAACATTATTATTTGTACAGTCATCAAAAATATTATTACCATTTGTAGAGAGTGCTTATTGAATACATGACATTAGAATAAATAAAAGGACTATAGACAAATCGTGTTGTTAAAACATACTTAAAAAATTATTTTTGTTTTAAGACGTGTTGATTGTATTAAAAAAATATTTAAGCTCTTATTAAAGTTGTTGATACTCTATTTAACGGAGGTTGATAGAGAGGTGGAGAGGATGCGAGAGAGAGTGGGAAGAGAGGGAGGGAATGAGAGGGCGACAGAGACAGGGGTAGATAGAGAGGGCGGGAGAGAGAGAGAAAGGGTGGAAGGGAGAGGAAGAAAGAGACACTTATACTTGCTTTAGTTTAAACTTTTGTAAAAAGTTTTTTTAGCTAGATTTCGCAACTTTATATGAGAAAATAATAATTACATTGTATGATAACGTTATATGGGAGTTTATCATAGTGTATTTGTGATATCGTTTTTAAGTAGTAGTATTGTTATTCATAAAAGTTTTAAATTTGAATATTTTTTTAAGATGTTCTGTAGTTCTTTGAAAATAAAGTTTATTCGTATATTATTCTTGTACAGAACGTCTTGTTGGCTGTTTCAAAAAAATATTTAGGCTTTTCTCAAAGTTTTTTGTGGAGTCCTTACACAGTTGTTGAGTAGACGAGTGAGTGAGAGAAAGAGACGGGGGAAGTTGGATTTTTTTTTTAAAGTGAATTAACAGTTGTTTAGAGAGGTAATAAAAATAATTTATTTTTGTTCGTATATAAGTTTTGCATGAACTTTTCATTTTTCTTATAAAATATGTTTTGTAATTATTGTTTTTCGGAAAGAAACTTTAAGTTGTTAAGAGAAATAATAACAGTAATTTATTTTTTGAACATGTAGGTTTTGCATGAACTTTTGATTCTTATTAATAAATTAAAGAATTTGCAAGGAATGATAATGTACACTTGCTTATAAGTTATGACTTTCGTAGAATCTTTGTAGATTTCACAACTTTTTAAGAGACTATATAAGAATAGAAAAATAAAAAATAAAAAAGGGAAAATATTTTTGCAACTTTTTGTAGAGTTAAATATTAGTCCAGCTGATTTAGGCAGTTCACTTTTAAATTATGTACAACAAAAGACAGCACGGACATTGACTAAATTTCTTGAGGTAGATGAATGCTTCTTAAACACGGTTCCAAAATATTTCAAATCAATATCAAATACTTGCAAGGCTACTAGATCTAATAATCATACTACTTCATCACAATCATCTAGCGAATTAAAATATTGGTTGCAGATTCAAAAAGTAGCCATTACAGTAATTTATATTATGGTTTCATGTACTGTATATTCACAGAACAGGTGGCTCCTCTGAAACATTTGGCGCCCCTCACCATAAGCCAATCATTAATTATATCATTTTCAACACTTGGATTCGTTGAAGTTTTCACTAGAAACCACTTGAATTAATAACCCATCAGACATATCTTGAAAAATTAAAAACAAAAGTTTACGAACTAAGAATCATTGGAAGAAAAAAGCTTTCTCGATATTCTTTTATAGTAGAAAATATAAAACATCTTGAAATAATTATTGATTGAAACTACTTAAATTAATAAGCCATGATTGCCACACATCTTGTAAAATTAAAAACAATTAGTTTATGAAATAAGAATTACTGAGAATAAAAGCTTACTTAACATTCTTGTATACTTTCTGAAATAATTATCTGAATCTAGTGTAGAAAAATATTTACTGAGAACTCTTCTGAAACATTTTGACGTCTCCCACCGTGAAAAAAATTATAAAATTAGATTAACTGAGCACTTTTATTTGTTGAAATTTTCACACCAATAACACATCATTTTTACTTTTTTCTGTATTTCAATGTTCATTTGGCAAAATCTGTTAATTGGTGTTTAGTAAATATGTACAACAGCACAGCACTAAAATCGATCAAGTTTTTTGAAGTATATAGACAAAAAATACTTTTTTTTTACCGAGGTTGTGACCAATATTTTAAATTCTGATTTTAAGTAGAGGTTCTAAATTTGTTATAAACACTTCATTTAACACATCATACTGCTACTATATTTTATTTATTACACAAAACATTTTATTATATCTGATCTGAAAACTTGCACTGACTTCACTATAATTATATTATATTTATGAATACTGATCACTTTTTAAGAATACAATAATATCGAGAAAAGCACAGGCTGAGCTTATTCCATGAGTCTTCAAAAAAATGATTTTCAACTAGATAGATGATCTATTAAAATCACAATTACCTTTTTTTATTTTGATTAATTTTACATTTGACTTGTTATTGCATTACAATTTTATTTATCTGATATCTTGTCTGTATATTTTTCTGACATCAAACACTATTAGGTATTAAATAGGTAAAAAGTATGCAAAAATCTAAAGAAAATCTAAAGAAAACATTTTTTTATAATTTTTTTATATATTTTTTATATTTTAAGTATACTTCGTCGGGTGGGAATAAGCAGGTTTCATCTTGGAGAAGCGCGAGAAAAGGTGCTATATAAGCTGAGCGCGTAAGAAGGTGCCATCTCATATTTCTTATTGCAACGAGATGGCACCTTTTTACGCGCTCGTCTGGATAAAGTCTTTTTCACGCACTTCGCCGAGATAGACCCTTCTTCCCATCCGACGATTTCATTCTTATCATAATAGTACATTTCGATACTAGTGCGTGAAAGTGATTTTATCCTCATGGGGATGTTTGCGCTCGAGCGAAACGAGGGTGAAAACGTCACACAAAGTTCAAACCGAGGTTCTGTTTGCTCCCGTTTTGAATAGTATTTTTTGACACGACGTATACAAAGCATAATTTAGCGCATGCTTTTTTCTTCAAGCGTGTGCGAAATCATAATTCATGTGTGCGTGCGTGTGTGTGCGTGTGTGCGTGTGCGTGCGTGCATGCGTGTGTGTGTGTGTGTGTGTGTGTGTGTGTGTGTGTGTGTGTGTGTGTGTGTGTGTGTGTGTGTGTGTGTGTGTGTGTGAGTGTGTGTGTGTGTATGTACACTGTTTTATCTCAGGATCTATTCGATCGATTTTAACCGGACACGTCTCATTTTTTTTTGTTTTTTTTATGTGAATGGGGGAAGCAAATTCTCTTTTCGATTTGCCGATGCGTTTTCGTTTTATTTCAAATTTTCGATTTTCGCAAAATTCATTTTTGCGTTTTTTTAATGATAATATTAAGATATATGAATTGGACAGATAGCATTCGAGAGAGCATAAAAAAATCTTTATTTTCCAAAAAAAAAATTATATTAGCTATTGGGGTTCTTCTGTTATTAACAAAAACTTTTTTTTTAAACCTTATAACTCCAAAAATAAACGGTCAATTTTTTTTAAAAAATCATGATAATGCAGAATATAAATAGCTATAATCTGTAAAAATTTGAATCCTTTCTGTCGACTAGTTTTTGAGAAAAAAAAATAAAAATTGAAAAGACGCGTTTTGAATCAAGCAAGTTTACTTTTTTTAAATTGACTTAATCGCTTTGAAATTCCTTGTAGAGCTAGATTTTGGATAGATCTCGGTTAAGCCCTTTCGGCTAAATGATTGGTCAATAAATTTCAGAGATATCTGAAGTTAACATTTTTTTAACCTTTTTTCAAACTGTAATTTTTCAAGAACGATTCGATGAATCAACCTCAAATTTATAAATGTGTGATAATGTGTGTGATACACAATAGAAAAAGTAAAAATAAAAAGTCACAAACCATTTAGCATAGTCTCACCGTAAAATAAAAATAAAGTATTAAATTTTTTAGAATACTACCTAGTAGTATTCTCGCATCTGTGATAACCCTACTGAAAAATCTCAGGTGACTTCTCAGGCGAAATCTCAGGTGAGATCTCATGTGAAATCTCACGCCAAAATCTCATGTGACTATTAGAAAAAAATTACTTTAGATGAGATCTCAGGTGAGATCTCATTCAGTTAAAAAGAGTTACAATAGTTATTTTCGATACAAGTGCGTGTGCGAAATCAAGCTTTGCTTATGGAGTGTTAAAACATTATTTTACACAAAATCTCAGGTGAGATCTCATCCAGATAATATTGTAGCGAAGAAATAAAATTACCTGAAATTTCATTCAGATAATATTGCTGCAAAGTAAATTGTTTGATAAGATCTCAGGTGAGATCTCACCTAAAAAATAGCTTTTTTCGACACATGCATGGAAAACGCCCTTTTTCTGCGTAGACAAGTGAATCGAAAATGAAGTACTTTTTCGCCATACCCTGGCCGAAAGTACCACTTTCGCTCCCGGCTCAAAAATGCGAATGTGGTATTTTCGGTCCGGGTAAGACGAAAAATAGTGTACGCTCCACGGGAGTAAAATTGGACAGTCCACAGATCGTGTAAATTGACACCCGAGCCAAAGAGTGGAGCGTATACTATTTTTCGTCATACCCGGACCGAAAATACTACCTTCGCGTTTCTCTACTAAAAAATCTCAGGTGAGATCTCATGTCAATATCTAATGTGACCAATACCAAGATTTTTTAGTGAGAACTCAGGTGAGAATCTCACCTGAGTTTTCACCAACAATTTAATTTTTCTTTTTCATGACATTTTGTACGTGTGTTATGATAACTTTCCATAAAACTCAGTTGAGAATCTCACGTGAGTTCTCACGAAAATATTTATTTTTTTTTTATTTTAGGCCACAAAATTTTGTTAACGAAAATAAATTCTATTTAACATTCAGACTATAAATTCAGATGAGAACTTATGTGAGAATCTCAGCTGAGTTTTTACTGAAAATGTAGTTTCTTCTACGAGATTTTGCATGTCATGAAAATGTTCTGCCCTATTGAAAATTTATGGCGAAAACTCAGCTGAGAATCTCACCTGAATTCTCATGTAAAATTTAATTCTTTAATTTATTTCCACTAAGTTTTAATAATTAGAAATAAATTGTATGTAACATCAATATTCAAAATTAAGATAAGATCTTAGATGAGAATCTCACCTGAGTTTTAGGAACTTGTATTATTTGAACTTGACTAAAAGTTTATATTTAAAAAAAATCGTATACGCAACGTTTATAATCAAATCAAAGAGAGAAAGACGGAGAAAGAGAGAGAGAGAGAGCCGAGGCACCGAGCTTACAGGATGAAAGCGAAGGCGAGTGTTATCACCCAGGGGGCGACGAGAGTACTCACTCCGACGGCGACAGCGGAATGACCGGCGCGACCTGGCAGCCGGCGAGCCTCCAATCGCCTTTACCAAGGACCAACTCGGCAGCGGACTCGTAATTCTCCGCCTCAGAGCAGAGCTGCATAGATCGGAAATACCGGTTATTTCAATATCTGAAAAAGAAGAATTGAAAAATCACAAAGTATTTGTCGGAAAATCACGTTATTTGAACTGCTTTTGAGTACGTATAGTTTTTACCATGTGAAAACGATGAGAGTAAAAGGTAAAAAAAGTAGAATGGTTAGAAGGTTAAGTTTCATGTACGTATTTTAAAGTACTTAAGAAGAGAGACTTATCTGAAAAGGATGTCTGCGGCTCCAGAAATCTTGAATCTTTGTTGTACTACCCATGTTATTGACTTTGGCTGCTATAATGGTGGAGTTAAAGTGTAAAAATTACAACTAAATCGAAAATACAGTCAAACAAATAATGTTGTCATTTGAAACTGCTCAGCAATATACGCATTTGTTACCATAACAACGAATATTGATTGATAGTCTTTCTATAGATATAGAATCTTGATGTTTGTTTACAATAAAATTTTCTCGTTGTTAAATAGTGGAGTTCATTAGTATGAAAGAATCTGCTGAATTAATAAAAATCGTCTTCATTAAAAATGTTAACATTGCTGATTTGCGGAGTCATTGGCATTCGTTTCAGATAAGTTTTTCTTCTTACTTAAAAATAAGTACATGAACTTAACCTTCTAATCATTCTACTTTTTTCACCTTTTACTTTCATCGTTTTTACATGATAAAACTATACGTGCTCAAAAGCAGTGTGATTTTCGGACAAATAATTTGTGATTTTTCAATTCGTCTTTTTCAGATATTGAAATCACCGGTATTCCCGTTCTGTGCAGCTCTACTCTAATGCGGGAAATTACGAGTCCGCTACCGAGTTGGTCCTTAGTGAAGGCAATTGGCGCGGCTTGCCGGCTGCCAGGTCGTGCCGGTCATCCCGCTGTCGCCGACGGAGTGGGTACTCTCGTCGCTCCCTGGGTGATGACGCTCACCTTCGCTTCGACTGGATTTTCGTCGCGCGCTTTCGTCCTGTAAGCTCGGCGCCTTCTCTCTCTCTCTCTCTCTCTCTCTCTCTCTCTCTCTCTCTCTCTCTCTCTCTCTCTCTCTCTCTCTCTCTCTCTCTCTCTCTCTCTCTCTCTCTCTCTCTCTCTCTCTCTCTCTCTCTCTCTCTCTCTCTCTCTCTCTCTCTCTCTCTCTCTCTCTCTCTCTCTCTCTCTCTCTCTCTCTCTCTCTCTCTCTCTCTCTCTTTAATTTGATTATAAATGTTGTGTATACGATTTTCTTACCTGACGAAGCAGAAAATACAACCTTCACGATCGGCCGCCGGGAGCGAAATTGGTACTTCCGGTCCGTTAGGCAAAAATACTATATTACGCAACTAGGGAGGAAAAAACTTGGGCAGGCAATATCTCGTCTAAATTACCACACAAGCCGAAGGCGGCGGTGACACACACGAGATATGGGTTGACCAATTTTCTAATTATAAATACATAGTGAAAATAAATTAAAGAATTAAATTTTACATGAGAACTCAGGTGAGATTCTCAGCTGAATTTTCGCCATAAATTTTCAATAGGGCAAAACATTTTCATGACATGCAAAATCTTGTAGAAGAAATTCAATTTTTAGTGAAAACTCATCTGAGATTCTCACATAAGTTCTCATCTGAATTTATAGTCTGAATGTTAAATACCATTTATTTTCGTTAAAAAATTTTGTGGCAGAAAATAAAAATAAATATTTTCGTGAGAACTCACGTGAGATTCTCAACTGAGTTTTATGGAAAGTTTTCATAAGACATACAAAATCTCATGAAAAAGAAAAATTAAATTTTTGGTGGAAACTCAGGTGAGAATCTCACCTGAGTTCTCACCAAAAAATTTTGACATGGGTCACATGAGATTTTGACATGAGATCTCACCTGAGATCTCACCTGAGATCTCACCTGAGATCTCACCTGAGTTCTCACCTGAGGTCTCACCTGAGATTTCTTAGTATGGGTATCCCATACCCGGACCGAAAATACCACATTCGCGTTTTTGAGCCGGGAGCGAAAGTGGTACTTTCGGCCAGGGTATGGCGAAAAAGTATTTCATTTCCGATTCACTTGTCTATGCAGAAAAAGGGCCTTTTTTATGCATGTGTTGAAAAAAGCTATTTTTTAGATGAGATCTCACCTGAGATCTTATCAGACAATTTATTTTTGCAACAATATTATCTGAATGAAATTTCAGTTAATTTTATTTCTTCGCTACAATATTATCTGGATGAGATCTCACCTGAGATTTTGTGTAAAACAATTTTTTAACACTCCATGAGCAAAGCTTGATTTTGAACACACACTTGTATCGAAAATAACTATTGTAACTCTTTTTAACTGAATGAGATCTCACCTGAGATCTCATCTAAAGTAATTTTTTTCTAATAGTCACATGAGATTTTGGCGTAAGATTTTACATGAGATCTCACCTGAGATTTCACCTGAGAAGTCACCTGAGATTTTTCAGTAGGGAAGCGATATGGCTTTACGTAACTGTGTACAATATTTACTTTTTTTATTATTGAATTATGTATTTTTGTATTATTGTATTTTGTCTCTATACATCGCTTATAATGATATTAAGGTTATTAATTTTTCTATCTAAAATTAAAAAATGTTTTTACGAGCTATAAACAGTATGTATATGACTAACCTGGTTGGGTATTATGATTAAATTATTATAACTAAAGACCTGATGAAGGTGGCAAACTAGCAACCGAAACTTCGTTATATTTTTAACAACAATAAAGTGACTCGTAATCCAACCGTTATACACAGTTATTTTTTAGTCTAATAATTGTTCAACGGTGTGTTCAAACGTTGTCATACATCTAGAAGAAGCGATCACACTACCATCGGTAAGATTTGCAAGTACTCTGTACATGTGTTACCTTAAAATCGAGTAAAATATTGTTTTCTTTTACAAATCACGCTGAAAATGTTCATATTTAAACGCCCATAACATTTCATGATGTGGCACATACTTGATTCAAAGTTTAATTTGTTTCTTAGGTAGTCTAGAAATATATACCATTGGTTTTTAAGATTTAAGTTCACTTTTGAAAATCATAGAGTCAAAAAATGATTTACTTTAATTATCACATTTTTTCTATGTCAGGCACAGCTTTATTACCTCGTTTCTTTGTATACAATTAATGTGAAATATTTGTAAAAGAATATTCAGCTCGCTACCTCTTATATTGAAATTTAGATACCACTTGGAACACAGAAAATTACGACATATACCACTGATCAGAGTACGATTATCCGCCTGTTTTCAATTCCCAGTATTTTTATGGACAATTACCGTATTTGGTGTACCTTGTTTACACAAAATAAGTTTAGTTTTACCTTAATATAGGCCAACCGTTTGATTTTTAATATTTGTAATGCCTTGAAACTTGCAATAACCTAAAAGCTAAAAAATCTGTGGATTTGCTTATGTATACTCACGCGCAAACCAACCGTGTAATTTAATTACACAAATTATATTGTATAAAAAAATAATATTTATATTTGAAATTTAATTTTTTTTTTTATTTTAAGAAAATTTATACTGTACAGAATGAATTATTACTAATCATCATTATTCTCGTTTTTGACAGCAATTCATTTCTCCCTTTTGATTAATAAATAGCATCTATTGATACCTTAAATTTTCTAGTTTGCAATTTAATAATTACGATTTTACTCCGTAAATGTTTTTAAATATAATTTTATATATATGCTTTTGAATAATGTATTTATGCAAAATCAAATATGCAGAAAGAGTGAAATTTTATATTAATATATACATTTAAAAAAATTATTCAATGTAATTTATCTATTCTCTTTGAGAAAGCATTCTGCTAAAGCAGTTAGCAGCGGTTGTTTTTTAATTTAAAGCTAATATTGTTTATATATTATTAATTTATTCTATGCAGGATACAATTCTTTACAACTTAAGAAAAATGTATACGCTAGCTATAGTTAGTCTAAACTTTCAATTTTTATCTATAGATTATTTTTGAAGAAAAAAATAATTTATAAAAAAAAGTGATTTTCTTGACCGCGCGATAATTAATTTGCTTGATCGCTTCAAAATTTTATTAGCCGTAGATTTTGGATATCTTTCTGCTGAGTTCTTTGGGCAGATGGATGGGTCCATAAATTTTAGAGATACTTGAGGTTAAAATTTTTTAAAACTTTTTTCAAATCGAAATATGTCGAGAACAGCTTCATGTGTCAGCTTATAATTTAAAAAAAATTTTCACGTGACATAGGCAATATGTGTGTACAATTTTATTAAGATCATATGATTAATTTTGAAGATATTTGTGATTTAAAATTTTGTTATTTTTAAAAGTGATTTTCAATGTTCAATTTTAATTCTTTAAGTGAAAATACTATTACAGGTATTAAATAAGCAATAACTCTTTACGGAACAAGATTATGAATTTTATTCAAATAATGTTGAAGGAATTAAAAGCATTAATAGGATGGCAGAGAAAATATCGCGAGATCTCTACTTCAAAACTAAAATTGCTGCCAATTCATTGCCATGTAGCTTCCTCAAACATAATTTACTGATTCCTTTAATAAATTAATGTCAAAATTTTAAATTATTACACTAATTTATGAGATAATTCGAATTACATTCATTTATGAAGATTAGAAAGTATTAATTTTGCTTCCTGACAGAGGAAGCTTTGTACAAGTAAAAAATAGTATATTGTGCAACAAGGGGAGAAAATGAGCTATTCCAAAGGAAGGTGAGGTGGTCAGCACGAGGTGGAGTCGAGGACGCTTAGTACGCTTGAAACGGAGATGAGTACTGAAAACACCTCACTCGACTCTGAAAGGGCCTTTTTATATGTACTATCGTGCATTTCGAGTCGAGCACAACACAGTTAAAAATCGTTATATTGTTAATATTTTACATCAAATATGTGCGTCCTTTTTATATCAATTATATCTAACTTATAAATATTCATTATTTTGTAATTTAAATTTAAGTGTTCTCAATATCCTTCTAAATAGCCCAAAAAGCTTTAAAATGCATGATTACGATAGTACAGGACGAATCCACAAAATTTCTTTGTAACAGAAAAATATTTTTTTTTTGGACGCGCTCTAGGGGACGACGGTAGCATCTTATCCCGCTGATTCACAGTGAGAAAAAACTTACTCTTTTGGACAAAATTGGGACCAACACTCAATTTTGATGGATCAACACCGGTTTTTTTTTAAATATTCATCAAGAATTAGATTTCCATGATCCACTTCTATGAAATTTAAAAGGATTCTGATAGGCTCAAAGAATTGTGTATTTTACGTGTCTTTAGGCCTGAAAAATCGATTTTTTCGGTTTAGATATTCAGGAATCTTTTATGCAAGAAAATTTATCAGGGAAAAAACGTTTGTTTTAGAAAGATCTATAATTTTTGTACTTATAATTTTTGTGTAAAATCATTTTTTGTAAAGTTGGAGTGGAAAATGTCATCAAAAATCAAACAATACTTTTTTCCTTGATACAATTACTTGCATGATCAATTCCTGAAGAGCTAAACCGAAAAATCGATTTTTAATGACTTTTTCCACTACAACTTTACAGAATCTGATTTTACAGAAAAATGATAAATATAAAAATTATAGAACTTTCTAAAATAAAACTTTTTTCCCTGATACATTTTCTCGCATAATCGATTCCTGAAGAGCTAGATCAAAAAATCGATTTCTCAAGATAAAATATACTTAAAATACTTCATTCTTCGGGTCTATTATAATCCTTTTGAATTAGTAACAGTGGATCATGAAAATATGATTCTTCATGAACTTTTGAAAAAAAAAACCAATGTTGATTTAATCAAAATTGAGCGTTGGCTTGAACTTTATTCAAAAAAGCAAGTTTTTTTCCCACTGTGTGATAGTTCGACAGAGAAAGGCCGCTGCAAGGCGTGGACGATAGATCTTATCCCCTGGACGGTTACCCTATTAAAAATTCTCACGTGAGTACTGACGTGATTCTCACGTGATTCTCACGTGAGAGCTCACGTGAGAATCACGTGAGATATACAAAAATGACGTTTAAAAAATATTATATCAAAATTAAGTTTTAATATTATTTATGAAGAATTCATTTACGTTAAATTCAGAATAAATTCATTTAACCTACATAAAGAGAAAGATTACAAAGAAATATATCAAGGAAGGGGTCCATATACAGGTTTTTTAATATTTTAATAATATTAGTAATAATAACATACTTTTATTTATATATTTTCAGTACGAAAATGAGTAATAAATACATAAATAATTTTTATAAAAAAGAAAACATCTATATTTTATAAGTAATCTTTAAAAGAAAAAAAATCCTTATTTCTGATCATAGTCTTTACAACAAACAAAACACTTATTTCTGATCACAGCCTTTATAAGAAACAAAACACTTATTTCTTATAAATAAATAATCTTTAAAAGAAAAAAAATCCTTATTTCTGATCCATAGTTATAGATAATTGTTCATAAATTCATGTACGTCGTTAAAACAAAATATTCTTTTAGTTGGCTATAACTTTCTGAGTTTTGAATAATTTTTAATTTTTCCTTCGGCGAGTCCCCATGAAATTTCTTAAGGAGCAAAATGAGATCTTGAAAACTAAAATCGGTTGAGAAACAAAAAATATTCCAGTGATTTATCAACAATTATTTGTAGTGACAATATCTATTTTCTAGAATATCGCCATTTTGTGAAAAAAATTATTTTAGTCATGTTATAAATACATTTTATTTATCATACATTGACTATCTCTATCATTTTAAATAAATAAATCACATTACACTATGGTTTTTTTAAATTTTAGGTAATTTCTACATTTAGCACTGCTTTGACTAGGGAGTCCAAGGAGAACCTTAACACGATTTCTGCAAACCCAGAATTTCTCGTTCACGTTTACAAATAGAAAAACATAGTGTCGGTAAAACAGGAATTGTATCGGCTACGAACATTTTCAGCATTATTTCTATCTGCTCTCCTTTTCTTCTCCTCTCTTCTAAGATCACGGATCTTATATCTTAAGATGTATGTGACATCCATCAAATACTTAACTCGTTCTTGATTATTTAAGCGTTTATCTTTTTTCAAATAATCGTAATACAAACCTAAAAGAAACATAATTATTATAAAATTACCTGAATATTCGTAATTGACTTAAATTTTATTCTATAGAAAAAATTAGTATAACTAACTGTAAAAAATGTATAAAAAACTATAAAAATCGACATGTAGAAAAGAATAGCAATTAATTTTGAATGTAAGTTAAAAACGAAAAGCATTGTTATTAGATTAAGTGGATTCTTCTTATAATTTAGAAAAATTTTTTGCAGTTTTTTACATTTATTATTTCTATTAGATATAATTAAAGAATTAATAATTACTAATAAGTAAACGTAAACGATTACTCTCAATGAGCTTTATTGGTGATCTATCCGGAATGTTAATAACTGGTTTTGTCAAATCTAAAGCTCTATTTGCTAATTCATATGGAGTCCACAAAACTGTAGTCAAATCGTATATGAATAATGAAGGTTCTTGTATCTGCAGTAAATCCCATTTAATGGGATCAATTGCAAAGTTCTCACCGAGATAGAGCTATTAGATAATAATTAATATTTATATATTCTTTTTTTTAATTTTGTTAATATAATTGAATTATGTTTTTTATATTACAAACCAGATTTTCTTTAGTGAGAGTATATCTGTCCTTTTTTTCTTTTAATATCCTCTCATCTGTTGTATTTTTGTAATAACATATACAAGAATAAATGAATTCTGGCTTTTTCTGTTGATAACATATCGATCCTACAATTTGAAACAAATATAAAAATTACATAAGTGTGTAAGTGTGAGTGCGTGCGTGCGTGCGTGCGTGCGTGCGTGTGTGTGTGTGTGTGTGTGTGTGTGTGTGTGTGTGTGTGTGTGTGTGTGTGTGTGTGTGTGTGTGTGTGTGTGTGTGTCGAAAAAATGACATTATTGTGAAAATGTATATGAATGTATATGTATAATTGCAAAAAATGTTCTATATATACAGCTTTTATATACATTATCATTTGGAAAGCAAATACCTTCTTGTCCACATCTTTAATAGTATTTTTTTAAATGTAATTTATTAAATAACATAAATCTGGCATGAGTCGCACAAAGTTCCACATGTCCGTACATTGTAAAATTATTATAAAATCGTTTGCAAAGATATTGATTAATATGTATTATTTAATTTGAATTTAGTTATTAATTAAATAATGTTAACTCTAAAATTACTTACGTGGTATGTTTTGTTCTCTATCATTATTCTCAACTGGTCCATCTTCACCTTCTGGATCATCATCTGAATTTTCTGGTTCTTGATCTGAGATTTCTTCAAGATTATTTATATTTTCTGGTACTTGTCCTACCATTTCTAAAGGATCATTTCTATTTTCACATTCTCTTAGAAAATCATCATCAAGGAGTCCATCATAAAAGATATCCTTATCATGTCTATTCTGTTGCACTTGATCATTGTAACAGTCATTTCTTGGACTATGCCCAGAATCCAATACATTCCCATATCCAATAGATTTTTCTTTCAGTGTCGATGGAGTTCTGTCAGATAAAGATTTCTCGTAACCACATGTTTCTTTTTTGATAAAAATGTTTTTCTAGCTGTCCGTACCCTTTTACTTAATAGGATAGGAGACGTATGCATAGATATCTGAGATGACTCAATGTCTGAATGAAACGCATTTTGCAATGGTGGTGTTTTATTGCATGGAGTTGAGGGCGATGATACATTTTTTGATTGACGGGTTTGTGACGATTGTTCATCATCATCATTTTGTTTTTCTGCAATATCTTCTGTGGCCTTGAAAGTTGGTGCATCAAAAATCTTTTCCAATTTATTCAAAACTGACTTGTTTTTTTGGCTTAGAGATTTTTTTTTATTTTCTTTTATCCTCTTTTCATTCTAGAAAAATTATTAAAAATCAAATTGATATCTATGTTAAGTATAAGATAATAAATATATAAAATACTTTACCAATATGTGTTCGTTGAAATCATTTTGAGATTCATCTGATGAACTGGTAGTTGTTGATACATATTTTCGGTTTGGAAATCTTTTTCGCCCATCAAGTTTAACCTGACTCAATATACTTTCCATTGATTCTATAACATACCAATATTTAAATAGAACAATTCTTTAATAGTTACAATTTGTATTTTATACATATTCAAAGAATAAATAATTTAAAGTACATATTATAAAAGCAATTTTTAGGTTTTCTATAACATTCGCAATTAATTTTTTAATTAAGAATTATTTTGCATATTTTGAATTCAAAGAATACATAATAGTACATTTCGACACTAGCGAGAGAGAGATTATTCTTGGACAAGTGTGAGTTTGTGAATTTTAAAGTAAGATTAAAGTACCGAATAAAATTATAAATGATTTGATTTTTAGTTTTACGTTATTAACCATTTTATATCAAATATATTTTGTATATTTAGATTGGAAGTGCATTTGCACCTGGTTAATAAATAATTGAATAAAAAAACTTACCTCCTAAATGATAAATATAACCTCCATAAACATCACAAGAATGATTATGCTTTTTTTTGCACGCATCTCCATTTTTGCCACAATGATACCATTTTATCAGGTATTTATAATTTTTGTCAAAATCATTATCGTGTAATGGTTCTATACTTGTTTTACTATGTCTATCATATTGGATATCATTTATTGATACAATTTTATTTTTCTTATCAGAAGAAAAAATGATTCAGCAAATTGTATATTCCTTCGTTTTCTTTTGTTTGCTGATGCACCTGAGGACTGTAATTGTCCACTATCACTAACACAAAATCCGAGAACAACTTTGTCTCGGGAAACGCGAAATCGGGACAAAATTGTTCTCGGATTTTGTGTTTCTCGAGTGTGAGACGTTTCCAGAATCCAGCCCCGGGAGCGTAAAGTCGGACAACGACAACGACTGAACTTTAATCGGAACGGACCTGAAACGGAACAAAGCAGAGCGGACTAGCAGAGCAAGGGAACGGCGCTTATGCATTCCTTGATTCCTAAATGTAGTAGATTTTTGAGTATGTATTGTATACATAATGCCTAAAGAGTAGTCGGATAGAGACGTATTTTTTATTAAAGCGTTTTTATCAGTGTTATATGGCCCGTTACACGCAAAAAGGAACAGTGATAGATATAGAAATTAACATGGCTTAGTATATCTATATATACGTGGAACAACGAGGAATAAGCGCTGTTCCTCATATATATAGATATACTAAACCATGTTATTTCTGTATCTGTTCAGGCCTCCACACGAAAAAAAGGAACAATGCACAGATACAAGAAATAGCATTGGTTGTATATCTATATATAACAGGAACAGCGAGCAACACCGAAGTACAACGACGCTGTTCCTCGGTGTTCCTGTTATATATAGATATACAACCAATGCTATTTCTTGTATCTGTGCATTGTTCCTTCGTTCGTGTGGAGGGCTTTCCTTGTATTTTTTTTGCGTGTAACGGGCCTATCTATCACAATTTGCTATCGGTAAAATATCTATTATTAGAAGAAGAATGCGAGTACCTGGCCTGGAGGTATAATATCTCGTATTGGAAGAAAAAAAAATAAAAGTTAGAAGAAAAATCACAACTTACAATGACGGATAGTGATAGTGGACAATTACAGTCCTCAGGTGCATCAGCAAACAAAAGAAAACGAAGGAATATACAATTTGCTGAATTCATTTTTTCTTCTGATAAGAAAAATAAAATTGTATCAATAAGTGATATCCAATATGATAGACATAGTAAAACAAGTATAGAACCATTACACGATAATGATTTTGACAAAAATCATAAATACCTGATAAAATGGTATCATTGTGGCAAAAATGGAGATGCGTGCAAAAAAAAGCATAATCATTCTTGTGATGTTTATGGAGGTTATATTTATCATTTAGGAGGTAAGTTTTTTTATTCAATTATTTATTAACCAGGTGCAAATGCACTTCCAATCGAAATATACAAAATATATTTGATATAAAATGGTTAATAACCTAAAACTAAAAATCAAATCATTTATAATTTTATTCGGTACTTTAATCTTACTTTAAAATTAACAAACTCACACTTGTCCAAGAATAATCTCTCTCGCGCTAGTGTCGAAATATACTATTATGTATTCTTTGAATTCAAAATATGCAAAATAATTCTTAATTAAAAAATTAATTGCGAATGTTATAGAAAACCTAAAAATTGCTTTTATAATATGTACTTTAAATTATTTATTCTTTGAATATGTATAAAATACAAATTGTAACTATTAAAGAATTGTTCTATTTAAATATTGGTATATTATAGAATCAATGGAAAGTATATTGAGTCAGGTTAAACTTGATGGGCGAAAAAGATTTCCTAACCGAAAATATGTATCAACAACTACCAGTTCATCAGATGAATCTCAAAATGATTTCAACGAACACATATTGGTAAAGTATTTTATATATTTATTATCTTATACTTAACATAGATATCAATTTGATTTTTAATAATTTTTCTAGAATGAAAAGAGGATAAAAGAAAATAAAAAAAAATCTCTAAGCCAAAAAAACAAGTCAGTTTTGAATAAATTGGAAAAGATTTTTGATGCACCAACTTTCAAGGGCACAGAAGATATTGCAGAAAAACAAAATGATGATGATGAACAATCGTCACAAACCCGTCAATCAAAAAATGTATCATCGCCCTCAACTCCATGCAATAAAACACCACCATTGCAAAATGCGTTTCATTCAGACATTGAGTCATCTCAGATATCTATGCATATGTCTCCTATCCTATTAAGTAAAAGGGTACGGACAGCTAGGAAAACATTTTTATCAAAAAAAAAATATGTGGTTACGAGAAATCTTTATCTGACAGACCTCCATCGACACTGAAAGAAAAATCTATTGGATATGGGAATGTATTGGATTCTGGGCTTAGTCCAAGAAATGACTGTTACAATGATCAAGTGCAACAGAATAGACATGATAAGGATATCTTTTATGATGGACTCCTTGATGATGATTTTCTAAGAGAACGTGAAAATAGAAATGATCCTTTAGAAATGGTAGGACAAGTATCAGAAAATATAAATAATCCTGAAGAAATCTCAGATCAAGAACCAGAAAATTCAGATGATGATCCAGAAGGTGAAGATGGACCAGTTGAGAATAATGATAGAGAACAAAACATACCACGTAAGTAATTTTAGAGTTAACATTATTGAATTAATAACTAAATTCAAATTAAATAATACATATTAATCAATATCTTTGCAAACGATTTTATAATAATTTTACAATGTACGGACATGTGGAACTTTGTGCGACTCATGCCAGATTTTTTATTTAATAAATTCCATTTAAAAAAATACTATTAAAGATGTGGATAAGAAGGTATTTGCTTTCCAAATGAAAATGTATATAAAAGCTGTATATATAGAACATTTTTTGCAATCATACATATACATTGATATACATTTTCACAATAATGTCATTTTTTCGACACACACACACACACACACACACACACACACACACACACACACACACACACACACACACACACACACACACACACACACACACACACACACACACACACACACACACACACACACACACACACACACACACACACACTTATGTAATTTTTATATTTGTTTCAAATTGTAGGATCGATATGTTATCAACAGAAAAAGTTGCCAGAATTCATTTATTCTTGTATATATTATTACAAAAATACAACAGATGAGAGGATATCAAAAGAAAAAAAGGACAGATATACTCTCACTAAAGAAAATCTGGTTTGTAATATAAAAAACATAATTCAATTATATTAACAAAATTAAAAAAAAGAATATATAAATATTAATTATTATCTAATAGCTCTATCTCGGTGAGAACTTTGCAATTGATCCAATTAAATGGGATTTACTGCAGATACAAAAACCTTCATTATTCATATACGAGTTGACTGCAGTTTTTTGGACTCCATATGAATTAGCAAATAGAGCTTTAGATTTGACAAAAGCAGTTATTAACATTCCAGATAGATCACCAATAAAGCTCATTGAGAGTAATCGTTTACGTTTACTTATTAGTAATTATTAATTCTTTAATTATATCTAATAGAAATAATAAATGTAAAAAACTGCAAAAAATTTTTCTAAATTATAAGAAGAATCCACTTAATCTAATAACAATGCTTTTCGTTTTTAACTTACATTCAAAATTAATTGCTATTCTTTTCTACATGTGGTTTTTTATAATTTTTTATACATTTTTTACAGTTAGTTATACTAATTTTTTCTATAGAATAAAATTTAAGTTAATTACGAATATTCAGGTAATTTTATAATAATTATGTTTCTTTTAGGTTTGTATTACGATTATTTGAAAAAAGATAAACGCTTAAATAATCAAGAACGAGTTAAGTATTTGATGTATGTCACATACATCTTAAGATATAAGATCCGTGATCTTAGAAGAGAGGAGAAGAAAAGGAGAGCAGATAGAAATAATGCTGAAAATGTTCCTAGACGATTGAGATATAATCAAAACGAACATTAAAATACTACTTAAGCGAATGCTTAGTGTCGATACAATTCCTGTTTTACCGACACTATGTTTTTCTATTTATAAACGTGAACGAGAAATTCTGGGTTTGCAGAAATCGTGTTAATGTTTAACATTTTCGTCTCTCTTCTTATTTTAAAAATAACTGAACTTTTTCTTATTATATGTTTGTCATTAAGCGTTTGCATAATGCCCAGTATTACTTTGCATAAAAAGGATTGTTGGAGGCCCTTAAATTAAAAATATGATTTTGAGTTATTAATTGATCTATTGAAACGTGCTGCATTAAGGGTGTGTGGTATCTGACGTCTATTATGTTACCTATGATCGTAACGGCCAGACACGAAGTATTTGTTATAACTTTATTATTATAGCAATTAAAAACAATAATAATACTTCATTCTGAATAGTCTAAAAGAGTTCTATCAACGGCACCTTTAAAAATTCCTATAACAAAAATTTAGCGTGGTTAAACAAATTTTCGTAATAAAGTGATAACAAATTATTCGTGTCCAACCGGTGCAAAAAGGCATTTTTCTCTTGAAAAGATTATGATAAAGAAATAGGGTTTTTTTTTGTTTGCAAAGTTACTTATTTACAAGAAATAAGTGTTTTGTTGTTATAAAGACTATGGATCAGAAATAAGGATTTTTTTTCTTTTAAAGATTACTTATTTATAAGAAATAAGTGTTTTGTTTCTCATAAAGGCTGTGATCAGAAATAAGTGTTTTGTTGTTGTAAAGACTATGATCAGAAATAAGGATTTTTTTTTTCTTTTAAAGATTACTTATAAAAAATAAGTGTTTTCTTTTTTATAAAGTTTATTTATGTATTTATTGCTCATTTTCGTACTGAAAATATATAAATAAAAGTATTTTATTATTACCAATATTATTAAAATATTAAAAAACCTGTATATGTACCCATTCCTTGATATATTTCTTTGTAATCTTCCTCTTTATGTAGGTTAAATGAATTTATTCTCTCTCTTATATTAAAACTTAATTTTGATATAATTTTTTTTAACACCATTTTTGCATATCTCACGTGATTCTCACTTGAGAATTTTTAATAGGGTTAGCTCAGCTTCCAGCCGAACGAGGAGTGCGGCTTTCTCTCGACTCCAGCCCCGTGGATGTTGCTTGGCTTGCTGTACAATCTGTTGGCCATATCAGGTCTTATATGTTCTGCGATGGTGGAGGTCTTTACTGTAGGCTGTAGTGGATGGCCTTCCGCATCTGGTTATTATTTCGATAAATTATTTCTAACACCTTTTCTTGACAAATCTTACGCTGTATCCAATCAACATCAGCTAAAAAATACTGATTCATTTGTAATCTGCAAATGATTTTGAAAATATATTCAACTTCATATGCACGTGTTCTGCATATTATATCCTATCGCCCCTCCAAATTATAAGCTTATAGATAAAGCATGTTCCACGTAATTGCAATGTAAAAAAAATTTTAAATAATTTTACCCAAAATATCTCCGCATTTTACAAATCAAGCGGAAATGAAAATTCAGAATCTACGAGGCCCTTAAAATTTATGGTCGTGGAGCGGACATTATTTTTGTCATTAGTGTTCGTGAAGTACGTACTTTACCGTCTGTTTTGAGGCCGTAAAGTTGTATTTTTATTTTGAGGATACAGATCTGTGAAATACAACTTCACAGAAAAACTGTTATCACCACACCCTGGCCGTAGGTACCACTTTCGATCCCGGCTCAGAAACGCGAATGTGCTCTTTTCAGCCCAGGTATGGTGGAAAATAGTATATACATGATGGCAAGAAAATTAACCAGTCCACATTTCATGTTTACCATCCTCGCCTTCGGCTTGGGTCACAATTTATGCGAGCTCTGGACTGTTCAAGTTTTTTCTACCCTAGATGCGTAATATACTAAATTTCATCGTCAGAAAGCTTCCTCCTGGAGGAAGCCAAAATCATGGTTCGTATCCATGTCAGATTTCCAAAAGCATATTGTATACTATCAAATAAAAACTCTAAATGTATTTTCATGAAAAATGCAAATTAATTTTTTTCTATTTGAAACATTCAAAAAGTTTTAAGTTATTGAGTTGATAAGTATCAAATATTATGTCTGATGAAATTTTGAAAAAATGTATGGACGCATAAGCGTCCATGCTGCTTTTATGTAATTTTAATTTTATTTTTCCTTAATCGATTTAAAATATTCCTTTTATATAAATGTTGTCATGAAATGCTCTCGATCGAAGAATTAATAAACATAAATTAATAAATGCATTTTGATTTGGCAGATGAAAGTGGCGGAGTTGCAGATGAGGAAACTAAAGAGGAGAAGCAGTGAAGGTACATCTTCTGATAAGAAAAAGCGTGGCCTCTTATTTACAGACGGTTCAGTCGTGGAAGAAGCGCATGTGCAACAGATACCCCAGCTTTTTATGGACGACTATCTTCAGGGTTTGACAAGTTTTGGGCTGGAAACTCCTAATCTGTCAGACATGACCACTGTGGAGCAAGACGAGCGTGAACCAGCCGAGGATGAAGTTCGACGCGTTATGAATATTTGCGACGGCTGCGCTGAGGAACCATTCGGGAAGGCCCTCGTCATGTCCTGGCGCAATGTACACAAAAAACTTTATTCTGAAGCACTTTACGTGCCGGCTACCCAAGTCTGCAAAGACTTTTAAATACACTGTTAGAAAACTTATATATATACATATAGATATACAATGTGTACATTCGGAGACGCAAAATATATATATATATATATATATATATATATATATATATATATATATATATATATATATATATATATATATATATAATATACACTTATCGGGGTTTATGTAGCCCAAGACTGTATATTAGTACCTACAGTCCAGAGTTCCCTATGGAAAGTGACTAAAGAAATAATGGACCCTGGGGTCATAGACTCTAGGTCGGACCGCATAAACCTCTATATTTAGAAATATTATGAAACCCGGGCTGCACAATCAAAATCGGGCTCGATAAACACCTATATATAAAAAAACGGGCCTTATAAACCCCTTTCGAGACATATATATATATATGGGATATTTCAGGTGAAGTAAGCAGCTCAAAATTTTAAAATCGCTCAAAACTCGTTTTCTTTTAGTTTTTTATCAAAAAAAAAAATGTTCCTCAAATTTTAGGTCGATATTTGCAAAAATAAAAAGCTATGCAAAATTGAAAATTCAATTTTTTTGTAATTATTGGTTAAAATCCAAGATTATTCATTTTTTAACTCAAAATTTTGAAACTTTGTATAGAACATTGATTGCCAAAAAGTTTGCATTTTTTCTGTAGAATGTGCCAGTATTTATTTTATGACCCTTTATGAAAGTCTCTAATTGGCTGCTTCTTAGTATACCTTCATCGAAGGATATTGAGGCTGCGGGCAAATATTTTTTATTCAACAAATTTTTTTTTATATTCTTCTTCGAAAACCCTTCAAAATGCTTTTCTGATCAATACTGGCCGAGCAAAGGGAAAAAAGTTACAACTTTCTGAAATATCAAGAAAAATCCATGATGTCAATTTTTGATAACATGATTAATGAAACTGAATATTATTCATACATCTTATGGCATGGACCGTACCACTGAATTTTGTTAGAGCATCAAATAGAACATTATATGATATAACTTCATATTTTTTACTATAAAATCATTCATTAGCTGGATGAATTCAAAGATCCGAAAGCTACGTAATCTCCTAGTTTAACATAAAATGTGTGTGTACAGAGAAAAAGTAATCAAGAGTCAAGCATGATTATCAATAAAATTTAAGGATAAAAAGGACAGTGAACAAGAGCTTAACTAATATTCATTATCAGATATGTATTATTTTGTTTTTTATATTGATCCTTTTTTAAAAAAAGAGTGATCCTTTGTGTTTTTTCGTGTTATGTTTCAGGATTTAGAAAACAGCTTTAACTATTCACTTGCAACACCATAAGCTAATTTTTATTTTATTTTAAAGATATTGAAGTATTGCCGTAGTTTTTTCTCATGAATTTATGAACATAACGGACCAATGAATACACGAGTTTATAGAAGATTAGACTGCAGAGGAAATAAATTAAATCAGAATAAGAGCTGGTTTTTAGGTATTAAAAGCAAGGATAAGACACATATTTGAGATACAAATATCACAACTATATTTAAAATTCATACGCTTTTAACTTAAATATCCTACTAAGAAACCATGATACAATCTGAGGTAAAAAGCTACTCGGAAGGAGTAATAGCAATTAGCAATATTATACTTATTTACCAGCTGTACTTGAAGAGGTTGTCAAAGGGCTCAAATGTAAAAAAAAATAAAAATCAGATCCAAGTGTATTCGACAAAAGCGAAGATTTGAAAATTATTTTGATAAAGTGAATATTATTCATAACAGTGCTCTAGTAATCCGAAAATCTGTGTGAACAAATAATGTGCATAATAATTATAGTTCATATATAAATAAGAAAATTTAGTGTTGTGGAGAATAGTGAGGAGACTTTTCAACGTAGCTCACGTCAAATTAGAATAACCTGCATTATTTCTGATTGTGTGATATTTTTCTATGTGCTCTTGAGAAAATCAGATACTTCTGATTATTGGGTAATGGTTTGATCGTAATTATATGTGTAAAAGTTTGAAAAGTGTTGCAAATAGTGGAAACGAAAGAAATATTGTGCATTTGTGGCATGGGATGCTATTATTATTAAATTTCATGACTAATTACCTTGTGACACGTGTGCATGTGCTTTTATGTACATGTAATATGAATCATATTATAGGTTAAAATGAATAAATTTATATAAAAAAAGGGAAAATAGTCAAAATGAAAAAAGTGGAATAAGGAAGTTATAATAAAATAAATGTAAAAATATGTTCATTATATGATTATGCAGATCCAGGGCAAATTTTTTATTTTCTGAAAATAAATGAGCGATGGGTAACTGGAATTATGTAAATATATATTAAAAATTTCTAGATTCAATTAAAATAACTCAACGTTTAATTACTAAATAGGCTATGGCCATCTCTTAAGGTCTAGCTGCATCGTAATAACAAAAAATGGCTTTTTTTCATAAAAAACCATTAGTTTTCAATTTAAACAAAAAGTAAGGTCCTTATTCATTAAGGGGGAGGCAGAATCATTTTGAACATAAAATAACCTACTTTCAGGAATTTTTTGGCAGTCGGAAGCCTGATCGGACTTGTTTTTTTTCTCTATTTAAGGTTTTAAAAGAAATATTATGATACTCGCATGAAATATAAAATATTAATGATTGTTCCTTCTTTTTAGTGAGAAAATTTCCTAACTGTTTTAAAAAAAATTTGTTAATTTATATAAAACCTTCAAAGAGTAATTATCAATTGAAATTGCAAGAAAAATGCAAAAAATAATGAAAATTCAATTTTTGACCTCTGATATGTCCAAAACTATCTGTCTAAAAAATCTGAAAAAATTCAGGAATATCAAAAATAAGTTGTAGAACATTTTCTGAGAGTTTTAAGAAGATTCATTTTTTGACCTCTCGATTTGACAGAGTCGGATATATATATATATATATGGATGTTTTATAAGAATCTAGATATAACCATCCACTCGACATTGCATCTTTGGACACGGAACGCAATGTATGACAGCGGTGACGCAGTGGAATGCTACAGTTAAAAAGCACTTTCCTGTTTATAATAACTAAATCAAATTTTACAATGCCATACGTTGAAAACACTTCCGTGTGATTTAATTTCAAACTGTAATTATTCAGTGACAATAATGCGGTTTAGTAAGAGAGCGCACATCAAGTACCAATGACTATTAATTTTTTGTAACGTTGCAACTGCTTGATATGTATGACAAGTCTTGATTAGGTATATTTACTGTATACATCAACGATATTTAGTGTGCTTTTAGATCTAAGCAAGTATTTATGACTACATCCCCTTACGAAAAAAGCTCTGAAAATAACACCTCAGAAGACTCTCAACTTGAGTGTAAGTCAGGATAAGGATTAATGCTCAATTAAATGTAAACACTAAAAAAATTTGATTATTACTTTTAACTTCAGTGTTCATCTTTTAATTTAGTGCTTTGTCGAGAGTTACTCTGAAGGTAGTTATCGACTCGTAATGGGAAGCAAAATTTTGGACTCTCTTTTGCCTGCCACGCGTGTTCTTTTACGCTGGGCGAGACAAGATCTTTTTGTACGGACGGTATGACCTAACCCCGCATTCCCGCTCTGTCTCTCTCGCTTACGCGTGCCCTCTCTATCTCGCACGTACAGCGTGTGTCAACTAAAAAAATTCATTACTTACAAGAACTCGAAAACGGTGCCGCTAATCTGACTTTTCACTAAAATGTTCTAAATATCTCCCTTAATAACATATTTCTTTTTTAAAGACATTCCCCAGAGATTCTTTCCTTAGTCGATGAAAATGTAAATCTATGATACCTCTTCACATAACCTACGTATGAAAAGTCCAAACTTTGGAAATTTATATTTTAGAAACATTCCCCAGAGCACAGTTTACTCGACAACTACGTTAAGCTGACTTTTCACCATCTCTCCGTATGAGACTTTGCCGATAAATATATTTCTTTGTAAGCATATTTTTTTTCAAGATACATTGAAGTCGACACGCAATCTTATAAACCGATAAAATCAGTATTCTTATACACGCAATCTTATAAATCGATAAAAACACAATTTCGAAGATTAGGATCGATCCTGGCTCGTACAGCGCACGAGCTGCACACCTAATCGACTGAGACATGGAGCTCTCTATTCAAGGTGGTTCTATGGGTTCAATGTATATATGGGCAAATCCTTAGTACCTTTCACTAATGTGTAATACTTTTTACAAATTTGTTATTGCTGCTATTACCATGGCCTGCGAAGCCCATAAACAAGACAGGGTGCAAAATCTTTCATTTTTACGCAGAAAGCCAGTCCTATTATCCATATTAGTTTGCCACGTAGGTCGCAGCCTGGAGATATACAAAACTGTCTAAAAAAGTCGCTAAATCTATTATAGCGACTTTTTTAGTTTTGTACATCTCCAGGCTGCGGTCTGAGTGTCACACTAATATGGAGTACAGCACTTGTTTTCTACGTAAAAATTAAAGACTTTGAACAATGCCTCATTTATGTGCTTCGCAGGCCATGCTAATAGCAGAAATAAATACTTTAAAAGAAATATTACAGGACTATTTTGAAATATTTATTTATTGCGGCTATTAGCATGACTTGCGAAGCACATAAACGAGACAGGCTGCAAAATCTTTAATTTTTACGTAGAAAACAAGTCCTGGCCTCCATATTAGTGTGCCACGCAGGCCGCAGCCTGGAGATGTACAAAACTGTCTAAAAAAAGTCGCTGTAATAAATTTAGCGTGTAAGCGATGTAAGAGCTAGGGCGTCCTTGAAGCGGATGCTGAGATAGAGCGATCTTGCATCCAGCCGATGATATAGTACACTGAAAAAAATTTGGCACAGGAGCTGCCTTCCTCATAGTACTGGAGCGCTCTGTTTGGCACGGAAGAGCTCCCAATTTCGGCATGGCTCATGTGCCGGGTTAACCTAACCTTACCACTAGTGTTGCGCGTACACCGAAGGGGGCATGAGCGGTGCGGCGCTGGGATGGGAGAGTTCCGCTACGGGGCAAGAGCCATGCCAAGTCATGAGATCGCACAGCTCCGCCTTTTGGCATAGAGGTTATACCGTCAAAGGCAGCTCCTGTGCCAAATTTTTTTCAGTGTACACAATAGTTAAAGGTATTATGGATTTGCGCATATTTATGAGCAATTGTCTAGAACTTTTAATTTTTACAATACTGTAACATATCTTATGGTTCTCAGATATTTAGCTACCTAAATAAAACAAATATTTATAAAATCTACTTCCAGTAACATGTTCCACTACATAGAACTCACTTTTAAACAAGGATAAGCTCATGGGCAATCGGAAAAGGCTGAAATTTAGAGATTTTCCTGCGTAGTGGGTAAAATTTTCATCCTTTTTAAATCATTAAAAAAAACCTCTTCTATAAATGCTTTACCAACTTTTTTAGGCTATCGTCCCTTGTTAAATATTCGATAATGTGTTGTCTGATTGAATGTGCCTACCTTTAAAAAAAAGTGCATAGCATATTCTTCGCGACGCTGTATTTTGGTAAAAATAAAAAATAAACTTTATTTGTCGAATAAAAAAAAACTTTTGTGTTTTGTTAATTTTCTGGGGCTTAAATTACTCGTCTTGGAAAAATGAACAAAATGTGACTTCGGCTATAAGTGTGCCTCTTATGAAAAGTGAATTATGATCTACTAAAGCACACGGTGTCGATGGGCCCCTCACCTAAAAAATTATCATTTTTTGATGGCATACATAAATAACGGTATGTATCTCTAATGTAAGTATGGCTCTTTTTACTACACACATTTTCTCGAAAAAATTGATGGGGTGTCTAATGAAATTGTGATTTATTTTTTAAAAAATCAAAAAAGAAAGTGATTGTACGGCAGTATTACATGCATTCGCTCACGCTTACTCGTACGTGCATAAGCATATAATATTAAAACTATGTTTAAAAATGAGGTGCACATCCTTTTTATTGTTATTTGGGGTATCTAGAACAGAAAAAAATGAGTTTTGTGAATGTGCCTCAACATTAAATTTTGAAATTTCTATTTAGGTAAAAATTGAAAGTTTCAGAGAAATACTCATATATATATGAGATTCAAATATAAAATATTTTCCCCAGGTTTTAAAAATTTTTCAATTTGTTCTACGATATTTAGTAATGAAATATCGCCGAAATAAAAATAAGCCTATCCAAATTAAAATAGGTGTGAATATGTAGGCCCCCACCGACAGGTGGCGGCACTAGATAGCGCTAGGGAGAGAGAGAGCAGCTCATGCTGCGAGCGAGCGCCTCCGACGCCGCCGCTCAGTGCCGCACTGACCTCCGTACGGATCAGTCACGTCAGAAAGAAGAGTCAATAAAGACATATTAAGTAGGACAGAAGTCATCTCACCACTCACGACCTCGCCAACTCCTACATTGGTGACCCCGACTTGGAGCGCTTCTCCGGACCTTCCAGGGCAACTCTCTGGCAGCGGCAGAACAACCTGTCACTACGCGAGTTTGTTCCCGTCGGGCAGTGGCGCGCTCCTACAGGCCCACAGATGGATCTTGTGTGCGTGCTGGCATGCCGGCGCACACAAGAACGCCACCGCTTTTGTTCTGCGGCACGTGCTTCAGTACCGCAACTCAAGCCTCGGCAAAAGTTGCGGTACTTCGCCGCCAAGGAGACGACTTCGTCGCAGTTTTCGTATGCGTGCTGGCACGTCGGCGCATACGAGAAAGATTTGCTGAACTTACGCGGTCTGCGTGCTGACGCGCCGGCGCAGACGCGCGATTCCAAGAATACGCCGTAACTACACCGGCACCTTGCCGCCAACTTATTCTTTGCCGCCACAGTCATCACCTCGTCGAGTTTTCTCCGAGGCACTTCAGCAACTGCTGCAGATCTCCAGGTGTGCACTTGCGTGAAGCCACCATCACCGGCGCCTTCAAACGCAGCTGTTGAGCAACGTGTAGACATCCGTGCTCTCAGCACATTTCTTCAATGCAGATGTCCTGGTGCGTCCTTGCGTGAAGCCACCGTCATCGGCGCCTTTCTAACGCACCCATGGAGCAACCCAAGGTCAATCGCTGCGGCCGTCACACCTCGTTGAGAATACTCCGAGGTACCTCAGCGACGATCTCTTCATTGCGCCAAGGTATGCGTGCTGTATATAAAAAATCTTAGCGTGCGGGCAAAAATTTGCGCATCTCACAGCATAACGTATTCAGCACGCGGCATTTACCGAGTTTTTGCTAAAGCGCGATTTCCGGGAAGTTTTTACCTTCTTCCGGCTTTCCGAGAATTTGCATTGCTCGGCGCGCGCTTCTCGCGAACGGTTGTTGTGCCTCATGCTTTCCGATAATTGTTATCGTTCGGCGCACGTTCACTCACGAAATTTCGAATTCTCGGAATTCGCGCGCAACGGTCACGCATTCCGAGAACTCGGCGATCAGTTTTGCAATTTCTCGCGCGTTGATTTGTTTTCAAGCTCGCTCCGGCGCAAGGACACGCGATAAACACTTTAACCTTTCTTGATACATGCGCATTGAATTCTCGTTACTTCTATGAATTTACGCGTCGCTTAGCAACAACATAGATTCTAGTTTTAGCTTAGGCTTAGCTTTTGAATACATTGTTTGTGCCTGCAAGTACTAACTTGGAAGCTTGTAATACGCATCGGCGTAAGGCTAATTAGGTATACAGCCAACCTTACCGGAGAGATTGAATCTCCTCCACTTATTTCTACGTGACCTCCGGGGAGCGTAGGAGTAATTATCACCTACTAGGCTCACATTCAGTTTAATAACAATTTTAATTTTTACATTGATTTCTTTTACACTTATTACCTACGAGTCGGACAAACATTGTTTTGCATTCATGTATGTACCTGCGAGTACATTTTAGCTTTTCCAACAATTTTGTAAATTTATCCCGACTAATTACCGTTAGATGTGCCCCTGCATTTACTCGTAAATAAGCAAACGGGAATTAAAAACGCTACAGGATTCACTCGTACAGGACCCTAACCTAGCCTCCCACACCACCCGTAGTTCAAGAAGAGCTCTTTTAGCTGCCAACATGATGCAACACTATTCGGTTAACAAAACCAATCATCCGGGCAACCCAAATTAGAACAGTCATGTTTCCACATCCAGTGAAGATACTCAGACAAAAACTCGGCCCACTGACACGAGGGTAGGAGCACCTTCACTACCAACTCCTGAACATTCGGCTATCCCGCCCAGTACCATCTCGACGACCACCTTTGGCTTGCTCCACTTCGCTGGTACTAAAGCCGGACAGCAATCACTCAATTTTAGCGCTCCTCAGTCGTCGGGTGCTACAAACAACGTTCTCGATAATGGGATGCAGAATCAGCAGTGGAAGAGCAACTCCTGCACACCCTTCACGAATACAGGCGCCACTCCCAAACAGCCCAACACTGGTTGGGGGTTGAATGGATCTCCAAACAGCAACCTCGCAATGGCAGGAAGCTCAGAAGACCTCTTGAAGTTAAGACAGGAACGCATGTACGAGCGAATGGAAGAAAAAATGGACCGCAAACTGGAGGGGCTCGTGAAGTTCATCGAGCAATGCTTTACCTCTGCATCATGAAAACTTCACTCAAGCCTCGCCTTCCAAAGTGAGACTTCCACAACGTCTCCCACTCTCACAATTTCCTTTCAAGCAGCTACAGTCTCAACGCCACCTGGTCCGATCACTACAGCAACCGCCAGCGGCAGCAATCTTCTCAGTTGGCCACAGACTCTGCCTAATAGCGCTTCGTCAATAAATCATAGCCTCTCTCACCCCTTCATGACTGAAACGACTGACTCACAGTCATATGTTTGTCCAGCAGCGACGTCCAACCCTACCTCTTCGACCGGATGCATCTTCACATAGTCTCAGGGGCCAACCCCTTCCTCTGTCATAGAACCTAACCTAGGGTCTAACACTTATACTCTCAATCAAGCGCAAGCGAACGTGACGCACCTTCAATCCCACAGTCTTTCTGGCTTCGCAAGCACCAAACACTTGCAGTTTTGGAATTTTTATAAACGCGACCCGCAAGGTTGGTACAAACAACTGAAAGACCTATTCTTGTCACACAACGTCACTGAAGACGAAGCCAAATTCAACTTTGTAGGCAGATATCTCACACAGGACATTCATCATGACCTGCAATATAAACTTAACACCCTCGTCAGAGGACAGAAGTATGATTCAATCAAGAAGATCCTGACAGAGAGATACGCCGTAACACCAGAGCAACAGCTTGACAGACTCTAAAATGGCTTAGAGATGGGCTCCAAACGACACAACAAAAAATTTCACCATAAAAACATTAAACAGATAACCGATGATTTAATTAATAACGACTATCCAATAATATTCATAGAAAAACACATCAAAGAAAGAATACATACACTACATAACAGATATTACAATATAGAACAACCGAACTACAGTAATAACGATGTGATAACTACGGTTACTTCTAACATGACTATTCAAAATCATAAGAATATTATCACAGCGATTCCGTATGGAAATGGTCTCTTTGAGAAAATTTCTGGTTCATTTAATAAACTAGGTGTTAAACTTGTCCCGAAAATCAAGAATAATCTAAGCAACATCATAATTAAAGGAAAAGACCAGGCCCGGATTACGGGTTATGGTGGCCCGGGGCTATAAAAGCGTTGGGGCCCATGTAAGGCGGATATAACCCTCTGCGTTTATTAAAGTACGGTAATGATGTGAAAATGATTTTTATGTAAATTTTAAACTGTAGATAAGTAAATACTATAAAGTAAATACTTGTAATACCTATATTTTATGAAAATTGTTTAATCGCAAAATTCGTAATAGAACGGGAAAACAGGAACATAAAATAATTAATGCACTTTAATATCAGTAGTCAGAAAAAAGTTTCTTTTTATATAAATTGAGTTATTTAATTATGATTACAAAAAAGAAATATCTACAAAAGATTCACTTCTATATCTTAATGATTGAATAATAAAAATAATGGACTTAATTACTTAATTACAAAAAATGTAAAGCTTCGGCAAATAATTATATAATTAAAAATTTCTCTCTAAAAAAATAAATAAAAATATTTATAATAACTCATAAATAAGAACATTAATATAAAACAATATGCATATTCTACTTATATCGTAGAAATAAGCATTTCAAGTAAAAGTTTTCTTCCTTGACTTTGAATTTGCAAAATCCTTTATTAAGTCTTCAAAATCCATAGATCGCAATAATTCGGATTCAATTGCTAAACTTGATAGAGCTGATAATCGATCATCTAACATTGTCGCTCTGTACATATTTTTTATTCTTTTGAGTACAGAAAATGACCTTTCTGCCTCACAATTCGCAATAGGTGCAGTGACGAAAATTCTGTACGATATGTACACGTTTGGAAAAACATCAACCATTTGTCTATCTACTATCCAATTAAGTACCTTTAATGGCGCCAGAAAATTAAATGAATTACCACTATTATTTTGTTCAGGATTGCTTGAGCTATTTGAGAAGAAGCCTTTAGGTTGTAGTTTTATCAATGCTGTGAATTGTTCTAACTCAGAAACTAAATTGTCTTGTAAATCTTTCGAGTAGGTTCGTACTAGATTTAAAGCTTTAGTTTGAATTTCTTCTCTGCTGATGGTTGTCAAGTTACATAAAAATCCAAATAATTCAATAATCTGAGTATAAGCTTCACTACGTTTTTTCAACTCGGTTGATAATTTATCTATTATTACATAAAAAGTTTCAATCCGAAACTTATCTGATCCCGTTAAGTTTGATATTTCTTTTTCACCATCTCTAAGTTTTTTTGTTATTACTCTCTTTTTAGAGTCAGAATATTCTGGAATGATGAATTCGCTAAGATTTCTCGACTCGTTTTCTATATTTATAAATTCGCAGCGTAAATTTTGTATAAAATCGACTAATGATAACAGCATTTCATTAGCTGCATATAAGTCTACTTCAACTTTTTGAATGAAAATGCTCGTAAGATTAAACCTACTCAAGATTCGATGCTACAGCACTGCCATGAATGCATTTTCTAGTTTAATCATTTTTTTAAGTAGAGACAGGGCTTCTCGTCGTGTATCAGATTTTTGAGTACCATCTTCAGATAATACTTTCAATGCATTGTACACGCCATCGAAATTTTTGGTGATTGTATTTGTGGCATCGGCTCTACAGGACCATCTAGTAGTAGATAAGCTTGTGAGCGTAGAGCTTTCTTGTTTTAGTACGTCCCACCTATGGGTCGAGGAACTAAAAAAAACATAAAGATTTTGTAGCAGGACAAAGAAATTAATAGCATGTAGAGCTTCATTCATGCTGCACTCTCCAACCAAATTCAACGAGTGCCCAACACAGGGAACATAACCTGCAAGCGCATTTTCTTTTTTAAACAGGCCTGCACACCAGAATATTTACCAGACATATTACTTGCATTATCATAGCTTTGTGCACGGCAATTTTTGATTTCTATTTCATTTTCTTTTAGTAATTCTAATATATCAGTGCTTAGAGATTTTCCAGTATGGCTTTTAATTTGTAAAAAACAGAAAAAGCGCTCATAAATATGACCTTTCCAATAATAACGAAATATTATTGATAGCTGATCGGCATGGGAAATGTCGGGAGTAGAGTCAACTACAAGCCCCCAATATTTCGTCTGCTTTATTTCCTCTTTTATACGCGCCATAACCTTTGTTGCCATTAACTGAATTATTTCTTCGCATATAGTTTTAGATAAATAAGAAATGCTCCCTCGGCCTTTATTTGCATTTGTATCAATATGCTCTTTTAAAAACGGGTCAAATTTAGCAATAAGTTCCAATGCTCCGAGATAATTTCCATTATGGGGCGAGCCAATCACTTCATTACTACCACGAAACGCAAGACCTCTTTCAGCTAAATATAAAATAGCTGCTATAACTCGCCTTAATATTTCAGTCCAATATGCCATTTCGGATTTCATTGCATTAACAAGTCCCTTATCTACGTGTGAATCTTCGTGTATAAAATTTAACCAATCTATCATGCATCGATGGTGCTCTTTGCTATTTTCATGGCTAGAAATGGTCTCCTCTCCTTTCTTCCAATTTGAAAATCCTTCTTTCACAAAAACATTTTCTTGATCGAGTGAAAATAGTTTACAGACATAACAAAAAACAGTCCCTCGGCTCTCTGAATACATCAACCATTTCCGATCACATTTTTCGCCGTTTTTTAATTTTCGGTAAAAAAAATTTGGTGAGAAATATCTGCTTTGCATCGCATACTCTCGTTTTGAAAGTTTAAAATTAGATTCCTTGTTTTGAAAAAAATTCGTATCCTTTATCCAAAAAATGTGTTCGTTTGTTCTTATTTTCATGTAACTTTAAAGGCCACAAAGCAGGATCTTTATGTAAAATATCTGCAAAAAATATATGAAGCAAATTTAGATTTAAAAAACATATGTTCTTAAATAGTATATTACGATACATGTGACTTTTGTGGCCCATTATTGTCCGGCGTGATGTTAGCGCCCGAGCGCAGCGAGGGTGATAAATCACGCCTTGCTGTGGGCCACTGAAGTCACATGTATCGTACGATATTTTATAGCACGTTTACCTAAGTCCGCTGTCACGGGTAGGCGTAGGCGTGACCTAAGTGCGGACTTAGGTCACACCGTGCTATAATATATATTACTATAAAAATTATTACTATAAATATTGATTTTCTACATATAAAAGAAAAAAGTATAAAAGCCCGGTTGATTTGCTTTACGAAATGCTTTTAAATTATAATTTACAAATATAACCTTTTTTTTGCTAATTAAAAAGTATCGGCTTCTTACATTTCGATTTTTCAAATAAATTAAAAACTAGATTTCTGACATTAGTAGGTACGAAAAAAATTTTAATTTCAAATTTACGCACCATATTGCTATCAGGTATTTAACAATTAATCAAATCAGTCTTCTTGTGATGACAGATTTAAAAACCAAAATCTAAATAAAACTATATTTATTTAATAAGAATAATTGAAATACCTGTTTCAATCGAGTATTCTAATTTAGCAATGGCACTGGTATCACTACTATTAGTTTCAGTAGTTTTGCTTAAACTATCGTCGCCAAGAACATCTTCAAAAAAGCTAGAGCATTCATTAATAGCCGTATCAAGTTGCGTTGTCGCGTGTGTTGTTTCAGTTTGCTGCATGCATTCTGACAATTTTAAATCATCTTCTCTATCAATTTCCGACTGAGGCAATACGAAATATTCTGTCAATTTTGGCAATTTAGCTTGAAACTTCTCTTTTTCTTCCTTTAGTTTTCTTTTTAATGCACCGCTATCGTATTTTCTTGACACAATCAATTCTCAAAAATAAAACATTCAATAAGAAAACGTTAGTTTTTCACTGATTTCACAAGAGTACTGTTCACTTTTAATCAAATTCACTGTTCACTTTTAATCAAATTCACTGTTCACTTTTAATCAAATTTATACTGAAGTTATTAAACTGTAGCGCCGAACCTCGTTCTCTAAGATTATTCTTCTTTGCAAAGAAAGTAGAAACTGTTGACGACCAGGTCTCTGTGTAACACTATGCTACTGCCCGAAACAAATGAAGCGCTCTCAAAAACAATAACACGCGTCCACATGCGTCGACACGTGAATACCGCCCTTTGCCGGCCGCTTTCCGATTTTCCGCGAATGAGGCTGGGTCGACAATTACGCGAAAATCGCACGCGCGCGCGCTCGCGCGGTTTTGTCTGCTCGGCACGAGCACAAGCGCGCATGCGATTTCTACGTGTGGATGATTGTGGACCCAAGCCTAACGAATGGTTACCAAAATAAACATTTTCCGATACTTAATTTCGATTGATAAAAATGTTATATTTCTAATACATATATGATTACATTACAGTCCTCTACCTTCCGTAACTGTAAACATTGGAATTTTTTTCAATTTCCTTCTAATAATGACCAAAAAATATATAATTAATGAAAAAAACAAAAGAATTTTGTAATTATTGTACTTATCTTTCAACAATATTACACTTTTAAATCTTAGTATAGAATAATACTTATGTATTATATAAATATAATTATTTGAATATTGCACGCAAAAATATAAACATAGCTCAAGATAACATAATTTATAAAAGATGTTATTGGTAAATATCTGATAAAAAAAACTTAATTTCATAATGATTAAAAAGACTATTAAAACATCAAATGATAAAGTTAATAATACATTAAGTTAATTAATATTTCATACTGATTTTAATTGTTTATTGAAATTTATTCTTCTCAATATTTATTGTTTAATTGATGTTTTAGATTTTTTGAAACTTTCTCATATATTTAAGTACAGCGATAATTTTCTCCTATAATTTAAAAATATGATATATAAATATTGAATATATAGCCTTATACTCTTTCGAATTTCATTTTATACTTACATTTAATTAATTGTTCCATGATTTTGTGTATTAATCATTTGTATGCTTGATGCCAGTATTTGGTATTACGTATATTTTATTAATTTTCTATCAACAAATGTATACGAATGAACTTATACGGAGTTTATATTGTTAGGGTTTATCGCCGATCAGAGAAAATAACAAATTGTAATGACTCTTAAAGTATTTGCTCCAACCCACTCGAAAGTAAAGTTGTAGCAAAAGGCATATGAACGCTACGCGCGTTTAAGAAAAATAGGCAAGCAATACGCAAGGTATATGCAATAGGCAAACTGATAATACGAGAGCCTCGCGTAATATCAGCAAAGCAAAAAATAGCAATTGGGCAAGAAGTAAAGCAAGGGGTAAATATAGACAAGGCAAATAATGTTTGGCGAGAGAGAAAAATAAGTCGTAGGACTTAAAGTATTTGCTCCCACCCACTCGCAAGTAGAGTGGTAGCAAAGGAAATGTGTACACGAAGCGCGTTCGTGTAAATAGGCAATAATATGTCTTACTCGCAAGTAAGACACCAAAAATAGGCAATGTAAGTATAGGCAAAAGGTATAGGCAAAGTAGTATGCGTAATATGATAAGATTGAGTGCGAGGAGTAGGTCTCTACTTAAGCACGCGGGTGATGTTTTTTCATTGAAGGTTGCGCTTGGCGCTTGCCATCTGGCGGACACTTCGGGTACTACGATCCCGAACACTTATTATTTATTATTTAAAGAGAAAAATTGGTATCAGGAGTATTATAACTAATCATTAAATTAATTTACGATTTTCTGAGATATTATTTTTTCACGACCACATAGCTTTTCTTAAAAGATTCCGTAAATTTAAAACCTTATTTAGACTATTAAATGTAAAGTGCATTTTATATCATTAAAAAAAATTGATTTTGATTCAAGCAGGAAGATCGGTGGCGGGGCCCCCTTCAAGTCAGGACCCGGGGCTCTAGCCCACCCTAGCCCCCCCCCCCTTGATCCGGGCCTGGAAAAGACAGAACAAAGAAAGATGAACAAACCAACGTTGTTTACAAAATTGACTGTAATGATTGTTCTGCTAGTTATGTTGGTCAGACAAAAAGATGTGTAAAAACTCGAATTTCTGAACACAAAAAGAAAGAAGAAAAGGATAGAGTGGATTTCAATAAATTTAATATCATTGATAAAGATTCGGTTATCTCCAATCACACGATTCTCAAGAATCATCAATTTGACTTTGATAACTACAAGATAATTGACAGAGAGACTTCTCTAGACAAACGCTTATTATCTGAGATGATACACATTAACTTACAGACAGAACCAATAAATATAAAAAACGATACAAATAAACTTCATATTCCATATACGCATGTAATCGATAGAATCCGATCAAAAAGTATTAGCTAAATGTTTTTATTTTTTCAAATAACTTCGTGCCGATTCTGTTGACAAGTCAGAGCTCGACCTAACCTTTACCTAATTGTAAAATACTTGTAAAGTTTGTAAGACTGAATTATTGTATTTTGAAATTGCTTTCGCCTTGTAGGCTCACAACCGCAAACGTGCGCGAAGTAACAGGATGTTATTTTGTGGCCGTTCGCCTTGTAACACAATTAAAGGAATTGAAATGTAAAAAAAAGAAAAAGAGATAGTTAGGCGGCTCTGCGTTGCGACGTTCAAAGCGAGAGAAAAAAGAATCGAAGCGCGCTTAGAAACGGTAACTAACTGGATGTTGATTTTCAACCGAGCGAAAAAAATTGTTTTTTTTCCCTCTTGAGTTCGCCGAACGAGTAGACGTTTTAAAATCTGGATTGCCCTTTTGCCTTTCACTCTTACAAACTAAGTATTCTATCATTTGTAATCATAAAATAACAATTATAATAATAAATTCAAGTTTGTTAAGAGTTGTTTGAATTATTTAACTACATTTTGGTGCCCTGACCAGGATACTTTCGAACTAATAAATTGTAAGTTTCGATAGTTCTGAAATGTCTTATCAACGGAGAGGGCGGAAACGCGGTGCTGAATCAGACGAGCAACAACCTGAATCCGCGGTTCAGCCACAACGGCGAGCACCAGTGCGTCGAGCTCGCACGTCTTCTGGTCGACAGCCGGGGGCCCGTAATGATGACCACGAGCCTGTACAACAGCAGCCGGCACCGGTGCGTCGAACTCGCGTGACTTCAGCGCGACATCCGACAGCGCGCGATGATAACCTCGAACCTCCACGACAACAACCAGCACCAGTGCGTCGAGCTCGCACGTCTTCTGGTCGACAGCCGGGAACCCGGAATGATGACCACGAGCCTCTACAGCGGCAGCCAGCATCGGTGCGTCGAACTCGTGCGACTTCAGCGCGACAACTGGCAGCCCGTGATGATGACCACGAGCCTTCTCGACAGTAGCCAGCGCCGCAGCCAGCATCAGTGCGTCGAGCTCGCACGGTTTCAGGTCGACAGTCGAAGACCCGCGATGATGAACACGCTCCTCCACAACAGCAGCCAGCAACAGTGCGTCGAGCTCGCACGACTTCAGCGCGACAGCCGGCAGATTACGATGACAACCCCGAGTCTCCGCAACCACAACGAGCGCGAGCGCACCAAGAACGCACGGCGCTAGCGTATCGACCGGCAACCGACGATGAAGATATTGAGCCTCCAAGAAAACAACAACGATTACCGATGCGTACTAGAGTAAATTTACGTGAGAATGTTTTTTCTAATTTTGTAAAAGGTAGCGACACCTTTAGCGATTTAAACGATTTTGAAATATCGGCTAATGAGAGTATGCGTCATTCAAATGAAAATATCTTATCTTCTACGCCTCGTGTTGAAACCAGAATTCCTACTAACAAAAATACATACGATGATTTAGAAACGGATCCAATTATTCGGATTGCAGATGTTATAGAAGATACGATGAACGCTTTGAAAGACGCATCAGGGATAAATAATAGCTCGCGATTTGTAAACCGTTTAACTTCAGCAAAGAAATTACCAAATTTTTCTGGAGAGCCATTAGAGTGGAGACGTTTTAAACAGTCATACGAGGTATCTTCTGAATTAGGGGAATTTACGGACAAGGAAAATATTTTACGTTTATTTGAAGCTTTGCATGGCGAAGCGCGTGCAGCGGTCGAAAATCTCCTCGCAACGGGAATAGATGATTTAAACTCAATTATGGAAACACTTGAGTTAAGATTCGGTAATAAAAATATAATTTTAGAAAAAATAGTTGCCGGACTAAGAAAATTACCAAATGTACTGTCGGGATCGATAGACATTGTAAACTTCGCGACGAAAGTACGTAATGCCGTTATGGCTATTAAATCTTTAGATGGAAAGGGATATTTGTTTAATCCCGAACTTTTGAAAGAAATTTTAAGAAAATTACCCGCTAATATGGTAGGTGATTTTGTAAAATATGCAGCTAGAATGGATAATGATATGTCTGATTTAGAAAGTCTATCTAAATTTATCTATTTAGAAGCGAAAATGTACAATAAAATAGGCATCATAGATTTAGCACAAGTTTCAACGCTTGAAAATCATAAAGAAAAAATGAAAAATAAAATATTACGATCACATAACTCTGAAACAGTTAATTTAGTTGTAGAAAATGAAAATGATAAGTCAGAGCAAAGCTCCCTTGTAAACGAAGCTACCCCATATGACTGTTTAAGATGTAAAAAGAATAATCATGAAATTACTGAATGTACAGTATACGCGAGAGATTCTCCTCCGACGCGATGGCAATTAGCTAGTAAATTGAAACTATGTTTCTTATGCTTAAAGCAAGGCCATATGCGAGAAAATTGTAAGGAAAGAACTTGCAAAAAATGTAGAAGCCGTCACCATACTTTACTTCACGATTCGTTTAATCGCACTACTTATGAAAAATCAAGGAATTTCTCAAATGCACAAACTCAGCGTCCGGAAGTTAATACCGACGAAGATCAAATAACCTTACATACAAACGAAGGTAGAAAAGATTGACTAGAAGCGAAAATTTTGTTAAAAATTCTTCCGGTAACAGTTTGCGGCCCGGATTTTAATATGAATACTTTCGCCTTGCTTGATGAAGGGTCGACAATAACCTTGATAGATAAGAATTTCGCACATAAACTCGGTTTATCGGGCTCACTATCTTACATATCATTAAAAGGTATAAATGATAAAAAAGGCATTCAAGTCAAAAGCGAGAAGATAAGTTTCAAATTACAAAGTGATACAAAGGAATTTCTAATAAAAAATGCCATAGCTGTTGAAAACTTATCCTTACCTTCACAATCTTTGACGAACGAAATAATACATATTTGTAAAAAAGAATTAAATATTAAAGTAAAATATTATAAAAATGCAACTCCGATGATAATAATAGGTCAAGATAACTGGAATTTAATCGTTTCACGAGAGATTTTTGATTTTGAAAATTTTTCTTTTGCAGTATCTCGCTGTGAATTAGGATTTTGTGTTCACGGACCCATAAAAACTTCTGATTTAAAAGAATATGAAACAACTAATGAATATTCCTATGTTTGTGACAAGGATTCTTTATCATTTAAAAATATAAATGTTAAGGTAAATCATACTTTAGAAGAATTGATAAAATACTATTTTCAATTAGACTCTATGGGAGTGAGCGATTCTCAAGAAACAGATTTTAATGAAAAACGAGCGATCAATATACTTGAGAAAAGTAGTAAAAAAGTAGGAAATGCATGGGAGACTGGCCTATTATGGAAAAGAGAGAATGAAAACGTACCGAATAGTAAGGATCAAGCGCTAAAAAGACTGTATACCTTAGAAAGAAAGCTAGATCGCGATCACGATTATGCAAAACTGTATTACAAGGAGATGAATAGACTTTTCGAATGCGGATATGCGATCGAAATGCCGGAAATTAGTGAAAACGTTCGTCAATGGTACTTACCTCATTTCGGAGTAACACAAGCGGATAAGCCGGGAAAACTTAGACTTGTCTTTGATGCCGCAGCGAAAAGTTCGGGGATGAGTTTGAACGACCAATTATTATCAGGTCCAGATTATTTAAAATCATTACTTGGTATTTTGATGCGTTTTAGACAACGAGAAATTGGTGTTAAAAGCGATATAAAAGACATGTTCTTAAAAATAAAACTAAATAAGAAAGATCGTGAAAGTCAAAGATTTTTTTGGCGCGGAGAAGATCGTTCAAACAAACCCCGAGTTTACGCAATGGCAACTGTATTATTTGGAGCTAAATCGTCTCCCAGTACTGCCCTTTATATTAACGACAGAAATACTATAGATTTTGATATTTTGAAACCGGAAGCAGCGAGAAAAATCCGCGAAGATTGTTATATGGATGACTTTACTACCAGCTTAAACACAGTAGATGAAGCAGTTACATTAGTTCGTGATGTTGTTGAAATAAATTCGGCCGCGAACTTTAAAATGCACGGGTGGGCGAGCAACAGCAGGAAAGTAGTAAGAGAAGCGATCGGTCAGGCAAGCGACAAAAATCAAACTACGGTAGATTTTGATAAAGACGAGAAAGTTTTAGGAATGTACTGGAATACGAAAACGGACAAATTAGGGTTTAGAGTAGATGGCAAAAGGTTTTCGCCGGATATATTAAAATGTAGAAAGAAACCAACTAAACGTGAATTTCTCGGTATTATTATGACAATTTTCGATCCATTAGGTTTTTTAGCTCCTTACACCATCCAATCTAGAATAATAATGCAGGAAATTTGGATTAGTGGGATAAGATGGGATGAAAAACTAAGAGACGAAGAATACGCATCTTGGAAAGAATGGATCGCGAAATTGACTAAAATTAAAGAATGTCATATTCTACGCTTTTATTTGTACAATTATCTGAAAGATACGTACGTAAGTCTTCATGTTTTTGGAGACGCAAGTAAAAAGGCTTATGCGGCTGTAGCATATTTCCGTTTTAGTAATTCGGAAGAAGATGACGGTAAAATTGCCTTCGTAACAGCAAAGTGTAGAGTCGCGCCAGTGAAACCTCTTTCTACTCCTCGACTCGAACTTCAAGCAGCTTTATTAGCTAGTAGATTAGCAAAAACTATTGAACATGAACACAATTTTGAAATAAAAAATCGATATTTTTGGACAGATTCTAGTACGGTTTTGCATTGGCTACGCTCGAATCCTCGTAATCAACCGGTTTTTGTAGCACACCGATTAGGAGAAATTCGAGAAATTTCTACTCCCAATGAGTGGCGATGGGTTCCGTCGCGATTAAACCCAGCAGACGACGCTACCAGGAAAAATGACTCAGCTCTTGATTCAAATAGTAGATGGTTTAAGGGTCCCGAGTTTTTATCTAAGTCGCATCTACACTGGCCTGCGATGAGATTCGATTGTAATTCATCAGTGTATATAACTACCATAAATGAAAATCGAATTTTCGATTACATGCCAGATTACAATCGATTTTCGCCGTGGCCAAGGCTTCTACAAGCAAGCGCACGTGTGTTAGCTGTAGTAGATAGATGGAAAAAAAGGAGCGTAGGAGAAATTGCTATAAAAAATTTGGAAAATGCCGAAACATTTTGGATACGTGCAATTCAATCGAGTACATATGCGTTAGAAATACAATCGATTAAGAAAAAAGAACCTTTGTCCAAACAAAGTAAACTTATTTCTCTTACGCCTATATTAGATAAAAACGAAATTCTGCGAGCAAATGGCCGATTAAGAAAGTTACCTGAAGAATATTTTAACAATCGTCCTATTATTTTGAGCATCCATCATCCAGTAACGCGAATGATAGTTAAATATTACCATGAAAAATTTAATCATGAAAATTTTAATACAGTGATGAATGAAATTCGTCAAAAATTCTGGGTAATAGGACTGCGAAATGCTATCAGATCAATCTCAAATAATTGTGTAATATGTAAAAAGCTTCGATCTCAAGCTGCAAACCCATTAATGTCCGACTTACCTTCCGGCCGTCTAGCTTTTAACAAACGTCCATTTACACATTGTGGGATTGATTATTTTGGACCTCTATTAGTGAAAATAGGACGCAGACAAGAAAAACGTTGGGAGTACTGTTTACCTGTTTAGCTACGCGAGCGGTTCACTTAGAACTTGCGAATAATTTGACAACTGATTCTGTAATATTAGCCTTACAACGCTTGGCAGCGAGAAGAGGGACACCGAGCGTTTTATATAGTGACAATGGTACAAATTTTAGAGGGGCAAATACTGAATTGAAAAAAGCAATTTTAGCATTGAACGATAATGAAAATCGAGATTTCTATGTCAAAAATCAAATCGACTGGGTTTTCAATCCTCCTGGAGCTCACCACATGGGAGGAGCCTGGGAACGTTTAATTCGCTCTGTAAAATCGGCACTTTCAATTATTCTAAAAAGTCAAGTACCTCGCGAAGAAACGCTTATTACCGTCTTTGCCGAAATCGAACATACTATTAATTCGAGGCCATTAACAAACGTTTCTTCGGACCCTGAAGACAATGAAGCATTAACCCCTAATCATTTTTTAATCGGATGTTCCTCAGGCGAGATAAGATTTAATGCGTATGATCCTCAAACATTTAATCATAAGAAGCAATGGAAAGTTGTACAACACCTTGCGGATGCATTTTGGAAACGATGGCGATATGAGTACTTGCCATCACTACTTCCACGACAAAAGTGGACAGAAACCGAAAAACCATTCAAAGTTGGAGATATAGTTTTAATAGTAGATAAAAACACGCCAAGAAATTTTTGGCGAAGAGGAGTGATAGAAAAAGTCTTAGGAAGTGGTGATGGCCAAGTACGCGTAGTAGAAGTCCGTACAGCAACGGCACTTTTAATTCGTGGTGTACGTTACTTAATAAAAATATGTGAGAGTTGAGTACAAATACATAAGTTTTGTACTAGGGGGGAGAATTGTAAAATACTTGTAAAGTTTGTAAGACTGAATTATTGTATTTTGAAATTGCTTTCGCCTTGTAGGCTCACAACCGCAAACGTGCGCGAAGTAACAGGATGTTATTTTGTGGCCGTTCGCCTTGTAACACAATTAAAGGAATTGAAATGTAAAAAAAAGAAAAAGAGATAGTTAGGCGGCTCTGCGTTGCGACGTTCAAAGCGAGAGAAAAAAGAATCGAAGCGCGCTTAGAAACGGTAACTAACTGGATGTTGATTTTCAACCGAGCGAAAAAAATTGTTTTTTTTCCCTCTTGAGTTCGCCGAACGAGTAGACGTTTTAAAATCTGGATTGCCCTTTTGCCTTTCACTCTTACAAACTAAGTATTCTATCATTTGTAATCATAAAATAACAATTATAATAATAAATTCAAGTTTGTTAAGAGTTGTTTGAATTATTTAACTACACTAATCATAACATAATATCTGGCGTGTCTGTGTATTTAATTCTACACACGAAGGCCTGTTTTTTTAATTCAAATTTAGTGTTGTTGTGGTTATCAAAATGTGTCGGTTCTAATTTATTATTTCTCTCTATGTTCTTAATGTTTGTGCTGATGTAACAATTTGTCATTTTAATTTCAATATGATTATAAAAAAAGTTTGAAAAACAAAAAAGAAGAAAAGAAAATATAATAAAAATTAATAATAGTGATTGTTATGAAGATTTTATGTGATGATTATTGACCATAGAATATCTCTGTTTTTAAACTATATGTAAGTCTATTAAAGTTTGTACTTTTTTTACGTTAAACATTTATAATTATTGTAATTATTGTATATATTGCTCAATAAACAGCTTGGCCCTGAAAAGGACGGAGATCACCGTCGAAACGTTGGCCGTTTAATTTAAATTAATTTTTTTAATTGACTCATACAAAGTCGATATACCAACACGATTATTGGAATAATATATTTACACTTGTACAATCAACATACTGTGATTTTAGACCTTAAGCTGCGTTCGTTTTTCAACAAAAATTTTTAATATTGTTACCAAATTACAACTTCATAATGTATAACTCTCTGTGCACTGACTGTACTCTCATTTCTTTTTGTTGTAATCTCTCACATCCGCCAATCTTACCCTTGTAAGCATTTACAAAAACGATACTCATTTTTCTCTTTTCGGGGGGGGGGGGGGGTACTGTAGACCCCCACCGACAGGCGACGGCACTAGATAGCGCTAGGAAGAGAGAGACAGAGAGAGACGCTCACGCTGCGAGCGAGCGCCTCCGACGCCGCTGCTCAGTTCCGCACTGACCTCCGTACGAGGCAGTCGCACCAGAGAAGAGTCAATAAAGACATATTAAGTAGGACAGATGCCATCTCTTCACTCACGACCTCACCAACCCCTACAAATATTTGAGGCCTCTATATACCCATAGAACCACGAATGAGCACTTATTTCAGAGATGGAGGAGACTCACAATCAGACAAAACTGACATATTAAGTAAAAATTAAATAAAAAATATGTATAAAATAAGAGAAATTAAAATAACTTTGAACATGTTTCGACGAGTCTGAAAAATCGCTGGGCTAAACGGACCTATTACCAAAAAGGAATGCAATCGCTGCAATTATCGTAGTAACAGCTTACATATTAACATTTTTATGTTGTTAATATGTTACTAAAGGTTTTACAAACTATATTATAATGTTTCACAGTTAAGTTAATTGATCGATTCCTTATCATTTATAACTTATGAATTATTCTAACCAGCTTGATCAACCAATTTTACGTGTATATTTAGTAATTTTATACTATCATAAATAATAACATAAATCTTTAAACAAAATAAATTTTTAATTACATTATGTTTTGAAGCAATATGTATTATCCAGATAAGTAAGACATCAAGGTATCCGTTTTGCCCTAGCCGTTTTGCCCGGCATATGCCTGATTTCATTTTTTTTATTTAACATTACAAATTAAGTTCATAATTTATTTAATCGATTGGTAATGTGAAACTTTAGTCAGTATAATTCCCAATATGTAGTATTGAGTATAGTAGTTCAGTTTAATAGTGGAAATTAAAAATTGTTTCACTTTCTTACCTTAGCTAACTAAGTCGTAAGAAAACCTTCGAAAAACGTTTTTTATATATTTTGGCGATGTTATCGTTATGAACTGCACATACATACTGTAACTTACATAGCGACAATATTTACAATCAACCTGAGTAGTAGAAAACTTTACGTAATAGACTATACACAAAATTTTGCTAATAACCGGTTTGTCCGATGTGATCGTTTTGCCCAAGTCTCCCTTATACTTATAAAAATGAGTGTGTCACATTCTACTACTCTAGTCTATTCGCTCCGTGCGTCCAGTTGGAGGAGATAAGTGAATCGATCTAAGCGCCCATGGTGGCGTAAAGTGTCAGTTTTGCAGGCTATTGAGTGTATTACTATATATACAGAAAAGAACCTCAAAAATACATAGAAAACAAGTGTTTAAATATATAAATTGACTTTTTGACACTTGTCTTCGTGAAATAATATTATATTTATATAACTACATATATTATACAAATGGCATTATGAATTATATATGTGGTTATGCAGTTATATCGATTATTCAGTTATTCCCCGTATAAGCTAATGCTAATGCATCCGAGAGCTGTGATCGATTCTCGACACCAGATGTCGCATCCAAGGGTTCGCCATGGTGTATGCACGGAGCGAATACTTAACTATGAGTTTATACTTATTCATTTTAAAATTTAAAAAGGAACCTTCATTTTTGAGTGCATACTCTTAATACTTAAGTTTTTACCCCCAATTTCGGATATGTATTTTAAACTCTTGAGTATTAACTTCCAAATTTGAGTTGATACGTGTAAATTCTTATTTTCGAGTATATCCCTACTGTCAAATCTCATGTGAGATCTCATGTGAGATCTCACGCCAAAATTTCATCTGACCTTTTTCGTCAATCATAATTAAATTTCGCTATTAAAATTAAAGTTAATAGAAGAACATTCTTTTCATGTTTCCAATCATAGCGTATCCATCCGGACGAATGATTGGTGCAAGAATTCAATGTCTTGTGACTGCAAAAAATCGAAGTTCTGTGGGAAAAAGTTTATGACGAAACGCATTTTGCCAGTCTTTTTGATAATTCTGAATTAATCAAAACAGTTCTCTAGTTAACTTTCTTTTTTTAATATTCAATAAAAAATTTTCAGAAAATTTTCAAGTCCTTAACGAAAATTGAAGTTTTTTGAAAAATCAGACTTAACCCAAATGAATTGATTTCTGACGTTGATTTTGATTGTTTATTGCATTTTCGAAAATTAATATTTGGATTATCAAACCAACATTCCCTACTGAAGAAGATGGGGCGATGATCGTGCCAGTTTATCGAACTTTTTCTGGTGTGATTATCGCGCAATCTAATCAAAATTGTAAAAAAAAATATTTTTTATTTTTTACCTATAATTTTATAATAAATAATTAATTTAATATTGGTAATTAAATAACAATTGGATATTGTGGAATCTTGATGGTGTATGAATAAATGAAGGTTGAAGACACATTAAAAAAACCGCTGCCAATTCATTAGCACGTAGCTTCCTCAACATAATTTTTTGATTCCTTTTATTAAATTAAAATTCGAAAAATAAATTTTTCACGAAAAAAATTTGAAAAATTTGATGGAAAATATTAACTTGTAATTTTTTCATGGCTATTCATTGAGGTTCCATTTGTAATTTATTTGTTTGTGATTTTAATTCTTATATGAATGGAAAACAATCTTCTTCAAGTTCTATTCTTCATCAAATTTTTCTTCTTCAAGTCCACTGTCAACGGCTTCTCGTCGTACATTGGTTTGAAATAAAGAAAATATTTTAAAGTTGTTCTTTGATTGTGTTTACAAGAAAAATTATTGTGTGGGAGACATAACGCACATGCGGCACAGCATGCAATACAGTAAAGCAATTTTATTTTCTATTATATTTCTGTAAAAATTATAATATAATTATATATTATTCCATAAAAAATGTTGTATTCGGATTTTATAAATAAATTTTTTTATATAAATATTATTCGCATGTTAGTTCAATATATTCATTTTATTTAATATTTTGCTATTATTACATTTTGAGATTGATTACAAAAAATTTCACAAGAAAAATTCATATTTTTAAACTATAGAATAAATAACATCGAAGGTTGTGAATTCGTCTAGTGTCGTGCTAGAGAGTAAGCTTGTTTCTTTTAATATCCAGAGAATGATTCTACATCTCGTAGAAGATCATCGTTTTTTAATAACTATGGTTTGACGATTCGATCGACTTCTCTTTGCTGAATATTCCTCTTCTTCAGTTACTCACGCATGTCGTCGTCTGTTCGATTGTTCTTCGGATGTGTGCGTATTTTAAATGTACTTTAAATGATGTATATTAAAAAATTTGATAAAGACAGATTTTTTTTTTCATTTTTCAATTTTTCAAGTTTTACATTTTTGTTAATAATAAAAAACCGTGATAACTAAAAAATTTTTCTTTTTAGAAAATATAAATATTTCAATTCTCTTTCAAATGCTACCCATCCCATTCAGATACACAGAGCCATCCTCAAGAAATACATTTTAAAAATGTCTAGAAAAATTTTAACCTCTAATATCTCTGAAATTTATGAACCAATCATTTTGCCAAAAGAACTCATCCGAGAACTATCAATAATATACCTCTACAATGAATTTTGAAGCGAATAAGACAATTTTACTCTTGTAATAGTTCAACATATAAAACTCATTTATTTTCATTTTTCAATTTTTACGTTTGTGTTAATAATAAAAAAACCGTGATAGCTAGAGAATTAATTTTTTTTAGAAAATATAGGTAATATAATTCTCTTTCGAATGCCACCCACCCCATTTAGATACATAGAGCCGTTCTCAAGAAATTACGATTAAAAAAAAAAATTGAAAAAAATTTTAACCTCAAATATCTCCGAAATTTATGGATCAATCCTTTTGCCCAAAGAACTCACTCGATTGGTATACAAAATCTACCCCTACAAAGAATTTCAAAGTGATTAAGCCAATTTTACTATAGTTATTGAACGACAAAGAAATCACTTTTTTTTATAAATTATTTTTTTTTCTCAAAAAATAATGAATAAAAAAACCTAAAAATTTAGTAAGTTATAGTACTTAATATCCTTTATAACAAAAAAAATATTCATGATAATATCTTTTTTTAATTTCGAAATATAACCTATTTACAAAAAATTACGTTTTCATCAATAACTTATGACGAAATATAGCTACCGACTTTTTTTTTTTTAAATTGTAGATAATTTTATCCTACATACAGAGAATTCATGATATATAAACAATATATGTTCTAAATATTTAAAAAATCGAAAATAAAAATTTTGAAAATTAAAAAATGGCTATAAAAAAAAAAATTAAATTTTACAAAAATAGAATATTGACCCCAATTGTGGAAGCAAAATCTAAAGAAATGATCACTCTTCCGTTAAAATCAGTCGAATAGATCATGAGATATCAGCGTATACGGATATACATACACACACACACACACACACACACACACACACACACACACACAGACACACACACACACACACACACACACACACACACACATACACACACACACACACACACACACCCCATACAGCATGAAAGAAAACTGAAATAATTACATGAAATAATTCATGAATTAATACATTGAAATGATTTAGAAAGAATTTTAAAAGGAAAAAAAATTAATTTTAAATTAATTTTTAAAATAATATATGGAATCTTTACAAAATACTTTCAAAAATCTTCCAAAAAAATAAAAAAAGTGTTACCAAAAAATAATTACACGAATTAATTCTGAAAGGACTTTGAAAAGATTTTTTGAAAGAATACATAAAATAATTTCGAAATTATTGCAAGTATTCTTTCATGCAATATTTCAGAAATAATTTTAGAAAGATACAAATTAATCATTCACAAAAATAATTCAGTATCTATTCAAAAATCTTACATGAATTATTTCATGAAATCTTCTGGGAAACTCGTGTGAATTAATACAAGAAATAATTTTGAATTCTTTTGAAAAAGATTTTTAAAATAAAATTTTTTAAAACAAAATAGCAAAAAAAATAATTACACAAATTAATACTGAAAGGACTTTGAAAAGATTTTTTGAAAGAATACATAAAATAATTTCGAAATTATTGCAAGTATTCTTTCATGCAATAATTCAGAAATAATTTCAGAAAGATACAAATTAATCATTCACAAAAATAATTCAATATCTACTCAAAAATCTTACATGAATTATTTTATGAAATCTTCTGGGAAACTCGTGTGAATTAATACAAGAAATAATTTTGAATTCTTTTGAAAAAGATTTTTAGAATAAAATTTTTTAAAACAAAATAGCAAAAAAAATAATTACACGAATTAATTCTGAAAGGACTTTGAAAAGATTTTTTGAAAGAATACATAAAATAATTTCGAAATTATTGCAAGTATTATTTCATGCAATAATTCAGAAATAATTTTAGAAAGATACAAATTAATCATTCACAAAAATAATTCAGTATCTATTCAAAAATCTTACATGAATTATTTGATGAAATCTTCTGGGAAACTCGTGTGAATTAATACAAGAAATAATTTTGAATTGTTTTGAAAAAGATTTTTAGAATAAAATTTTTTAAAACAAAATAGCAAAAAAAAATAATTACACGAATTAATTCTGAAAGGACTTTGAAATGATTTTTAGAATAAAATTTTTTAAACAAAATAGCAAAAAAAATAATTACACGAATTAATTCTGAAAGGACTTTGAAAAGATTTTTTGAAAGAATACATAAAATAATTTCGAAATTATTGCAAGTATTCTTTCATGCAATAATTCAGAAATAATTTCAGAAAGATACAAATTAATCATTCACAAAAATAATTCAGTATCTATTCAAAAATCTTACATGAATTATTTCATGAAATCTTCGGGGAAACTTGTGTGAATTAATACAAGAAATAATTTTGAATTCTTTTGAAAAAGATTTTTAGAATAACATTTTTTAAAACAAAATAGCAAAAAAAATAATTAAACGTATTAATTCTGAAAGGACTTGGAAAAGATTTTTTGAAAGAATACATAAAATAATTTCGAAATTATTGCAAGTATTCTTTCATGCAATAATTCAGAAATAATTTTAGAAAGATACAAATTAATCATTCACAAAAATAATTCAGTATCTATTCAAAAATCTTACATGAATTATTTGATGAAATCTTCTGGGAAACTCGTGTGAATTAATACAAGAAATAATTTTGAATTCTTTTGAAAAAGATTTTTAAAATAAAATTTTTTAAAACAAAATAGCAAAAAAAATAATTACACGAATTAATTCTGAAAGGACTTTGAAAAGATTTTTTGAAAGAATACATAAAATAATTTCGAAATTATTGCAAGTATTCTTTCATGCAATAATTCAGAAATAATTTCAGAAAGATACAAATTAATCATTCACAAAAATAATTCAATATCTATTCAAAAATCTTACATGAATTATTTCATGAAATCTTCCGGGAAACTCGTGTGAATTAATAGATTTTTTTAAAGAAAACATAACAATTCAGCAATCATGTCAAGAATTATATCACGAAATAATTCAGAAATAATTTCAGAATGATAAAAATTAATCATTCACAAAGATAATTCAATATCTATTGAAAATAATTTCATGAATTATTTCATGAAATGTTGCGGGAAACTCACGTGAATTAATACAAGAAATAATTTAGAATTCGTTTGAAAAAGATTGTTACAATAACATTTTTTAAAACACAATAGCAAAAAAGATATTTACACGAATTCTTCCTGAAAGAACCTTGAAAAGATTTTTTGAAAGAAAACATAAAATAGTTCAGAAATTATTGCAAGTATTCAACACGAAAAGGGCAGCGTCCGTATATAAGAGGCATCGTATAATGTATTTATTTTGTTTTTAATTCGAATTTGTTTCAATCAAATAAGTCCTAATTAATACAATATTTAATAAACAAAACTTACTAAATAAGTATATACTAATTAAACAAAGTTAATATTAAAAAATAAAGAAATATTAGAAATAAATATTCTAATTTATTTTGTCAGTCATTTTGCACTATATAATGAAAAAAATGAAATGATTGGATAATGATCGGATTTAGTCGTCCATTGTTTTCTACATTCGTATGATCCTATTAAACAACGTATTAAAATGTGTGGGGGGTATATAATTTTTCGTTTTTGTGAACTAAGATAGATTGAAACATTTACTAATTGCGAAAAATATTAATTTGAAAAGTTAATGTAAGAATATAAAAACTTAAAATAAAAGGAAAAAAAACATTTAAAGATGAATAATATAGGTACTTAAAATAAGCAATAGTTTTTATTATTATTCATAATAGTATTCTTTCAGTATGACAATGTTTAGAAGTCCCCTCAAAATCGACAGAAATATTATTTATACGTCTGCCAAGAGTAAAGCCTTTGATTATTAGCCTTTGACTCTAAAAGTTGATTCTAAATTGAAAACACTACAAATAATAATAACGTCGGTAAGGTAGAGCTCATTCTATTCATCTCTGCATTATATGCAATTATGGTTTTTTTATTTTTATCGAATTTCGGGAAAAGAGCTCTTTATTGCCCTTCGTAATGACAAAAATACACTATGTGTAAATTTTCAAGTTATTGCTCGTTATAGATTTTACAGGAAACGGGTTGAAAAATTTTCTACCAGTTTTTTATGAAAAATAATGAACAGAATTTCTGAAAAATTTATAGGTGTATTATTTATGCAATTACGGAGTGCAGTGAAGAGCTTCATTCATCAAAAGTTGAATCTAAGATCAAAAAAATGTAAAAACTCATAACGTCGGTAAGGAAGAGCTCCCTTTATACACACACATTTCACATCGACTTAATACAATATTTAATAAACTAAAAGTATTAAATAACTATGAATTAATTGATCAAAGTTAATATTAAAAAATAAAGTAATATTAAGAATAAATTTTCTAATGTATCGTATTACTCATATTGCAGTATATAATGAAAAAAATGAAATGATCTAACAAGCGAGCGATAGCGTAATGGATAGCGTATTTGCGTAGTACCCAAGCGACCCGGGTTCGAATCTCCATCATGTAAAAAATTTTTCTGCGTTTTTTTCTGCGATAAAATAGTGTAAAATTATTAACAATGTAAATATATGTAAAAATAGTTAGAATATTATTTAAATAATATTCTAAATTATAAAAATGTACCTTCAAATACGGGATTATATATACCCTTCGAAATTTATTGTTAGTAATATTTACTAAATATTTTCTAATTAATTCACAATATTTATTCCTGAATCCTTCCAAAAATCTTTCATTGAAAGGATTCTGCAATAATACATGATTTTATACCCTTCGAAATTTTTTGTTAGTAATATTTCCATTATATTTTCGAATTAATTCACAAAATTAATTCCTGAATCCTTTCAGACATCCTTCATTGGAAGGATTCTGTAATAATACGGGATTTATCCTCTTCAAATTTCTTGTTAGTAATATTTCCATAATATTTTCTAATTAATTCACAATATTAATTCCTGAATCCTTTCATACATCTTTCATTGAAAGGATTCAGGAATTAATGTTGTGAATTAATTCGAAAATATTATGGAAATATTACTAAAAAGAAATTTCAAAGAGTATAAATAACGTATTATTGCAGAATCCTTCCAATGAAAGATGTCTGAAAGGATTCAGGAATTAATTTTGTGAATTAATTCGAAAATATTATGGAAATATTACTAAAAAGAAATTTCGAACAGTATAAATCACGTATTATTACAGAATCCTTTCAATGAAAGATGTCTGAAAGGATTCAGGAATTAATTCACAAATTAATTCCTGAATCCTTTGAGACATCTTTCATTGGAAGGATTCTGTAATAATACGGGATTTATCCGTCTTCCAAATTTCTTGTTAGTAATATTTTCATAATATTTTCGAATTAATTCACAAAATTAATTCCTGAATCCTTTCAGACATCTTTCATTGAAAGGATTCTGCAATAATATGTGATATTAATTCTGAAAGGATTCTGAAAGATTCTTTCAGAAATCATTCAGTGAAAGGATTCTGTAATGATGCTATGTCCGGAGTATTTTCCTTTCAGAATTATTTCAGGAAATAATTTTGAAATATCTTTTAGTAACGTTTTGGTAATAATCCATGAATCCTTTCAGAAATCTTCTATTGAATAAATTTTGCAATGATATTACAAATTATTTTTGAATTATTCCATTGAATTAATTCTGAAAGGAAAATACCCCGGACATAGCATTATTACAGAATCCTTTCACTGAATGATTTCTGAAAGAATAAAATTATTTCATGCATTCTTTCAGAATCCTTTCAGAATTAATACATGCTGTGTGGGTTATGATAAAAGTCATCCTTAATATTATAAAAAAAAAGAGAAAAAAGATGAGATATTATATTATGTTGAGTGGCACCCTCCATGTTTAATAATTTAACTGTTATGAGGATCCTCGTGAGGGCCAATTCCCAGAAATAATTTTGAAACCATCTTGAATATTAGATTGCAACGTTTCGTCAGGAAGTTCCCTGACCTCTTCAGGCTTTATTAAAAATATACAGAGTTAGAACACATACACAAATAAAAATAAAAAAACTAGTCAAATAAATTAAACACAAACTATGCAAAAATATTTACTTATAAATGGCTAAGTCGATACTGGTAAGATATACCAGTAGAGTCGAGATAGTACAGAGCATAATGCACGCTTCGCTGGGGTTTATATATTATCACGCTTGTTTATCTTCTTAAATGTAACGTTCTTAACAGCTTTTTATATATGGAAGCGTCCAGCAGAAACGGGCCACCGAACGCGCGCGGTGCCTTTTTTCGCGTAAAAGGCGCTCTGTTTAACTCGCTCATAATCGTATGCTGCGTCTTTGAAAAAAAAACCAAGGACCTATATCGATAGATTTTTGTCTGCTCTTTCCAATTGCGCCATTGTTTTTATTGCGAAACGCGTTCTTCCGGACGAAAACTCGAGTTGAATATTGAAAGCCATTTTTCTCCAAGTATATCATGTTCTTTTTCAAAATAAACTACACCATTGGAAAGTACAACTCTTAAGCTTCAAAACCCTATCCTGGAGAAGTTGGAGAAATAAAAGGTTTAAAAGTAACAACATGAAAAAGACAGCGCCGAGGGTCCGCGCGAGCCCCTCGCGCCCGTGCGTACAGCACGTTTAAGTGCACGCTCTATTCAATTCGCTAATAATCGTGTACCAAGTCTCTGAAAAAAGAACTAAGCACATATATCGATAGATTTTTTCCTGCTCTTTCCAATGGCGCTATTATTTTTATTCGGAAATGCTTCCTTCTAGTTGAAAATTCCATTTGAATGTTTAAACTCTATTTTTTCAATAAAATATCAGTTTTTTCTTCAAAATGAATTATATTCTTCATAAGTACAAGTCTTAAACTATAAAATATTATATTTTTAAGTTGAAACATGAAAAGTTCAAAAATAGTAAGATCAAAGAGACAGCGGCTGCCCGAACTTTTTACGCTATGCTCAAGGGCTGATTAATACACGCGATGTGCTATTTCGCCCTTTCTTTTTTGTAAATATAAAATGTTTTGTAACTTACAATGCCAATGCGTGGACATAATTTTGTGGATCTAGTTATAATAGTTAGTATAATATTACAATGAACTCTGTTCATTTATATAACAAAATTTGAAAAACATAATATATTAAACATAAAAATATCCATGAACGCACTGAAAGCAGTGAAACAGAAATTCAAAATAACCTTATAGATTGTTTAATCTGGTATAACAATATTACCTTTTCCTTTAAATTCGAATTTTTTTACATTTTTTTGATTTTATAAGAATTGTCTTTTTTGCCACATCCGCTTCTTTCTTTGTTGAGTTTTAAGTACTTTTTCTTTTTTGATCGGTGGATATAATTGAGAATCTTCTGACGCTGAAAATCTTTTAAGTTCTAACTTTTTGGCATCATTTAATAATTTAATACAATGAAACAATTGAGTTCCAGGTATTGTCTTAGCTGAGGCTAGCCTGTTTTGTAGCTTTTCTGTAGCCTTTAAGTAATCGTCTTTTGATGAAAAAAAGCACTCAATATTTTTGAAATACTCAGTTGCCCATTTGTATAAATCTTGGGGCGCCAATATATAATTGTCGGATACTTTCCGTAAACTTTCTCGTCTGGCATTGCTTTTCACGGAAGCACCTATTCCATCACATGCATTTTTTCCGTGGCATGAAAATGCCACTCAGCATCAACAGCAAATAATTTACATTTCGATGAAAGTCGACGAAACAAGTTCGAAAATCTAGCTACTTTGCGAGTGCTCCAGTTTTTAGGAAGTAATTTCAAAAGTAATATCTTTTCCATTTTTGTCAAATTTTGGTCATTCAACAATTTTTTCAAATTAAAAATAATTTTTTTAGAATCTTCTATTGAAATCTCACTCTCTTCTTCAATCTGAGCATTAGATTTTATTCGACAAGAATCGCATATTTTGTCTCTATCAGTTAAATGCGGATAACAAGCTCTAAGTTTATCGGAACCGACCTAAGTTTCGATGAATGCTTTATTTCATCAAATGGATTACAGCAACGATTTAAAATGTTAGACATTTTATTAAGCTTTTTTTATTAAGGCAATAAGACAAAGGGGCAAAGTAATAAGGCATGTGCATAAAGCACCTGGCTAGTGGGCGACGCAGGCCTCTATTTAAGCCCGCGGGGTGATGTTTTTCATTGAAGGTAGCGCGCTTGGTGCTTGCCATCTAGCGGGCACTTCGGGTACTAATTCCGAACAGAAGCATTTCGGAATAAAAATAATAGCACCATTGGAAAGAGCAGGGAAAAATCTATCGATATATGTCCTTAGTTCTTTTTTCAGAGACTCGGTACACGATTATTAGCGAATTGAATAGAGCGTGTACTTAAACGTGCCGTACGCACGGGCGCGAGGGGCTCGCGCGGACCCTCGGCGCTGTCTTTTTTATGTTGTTACTTTTAAACCCTTTATTTCTCCAACTTCTTCAAGATAGGGTTTTGAAGCTTAGGAGTTGTACTTTCCAATGGTGTAGTTTATTTTGAAAAAAAACATGATATACTATGAGAAAAATGGCTTTCAATATTCAACTCGAGTTTTCGTCCGGAAGAAAGCGCTTCGCAATAAAAACAATGGCACCATTGGAAAGAGCAGGAAAAAATCTATCGATATAGGTCCTTGGTTTTTTTTTCAAAGACACAGCATACGATTATGAACGAGTTAAACAGAGCGCCTTTTACGCGAAAAAAGGCACCGCGCGTGCTCGGTGGCCCGTTTCTGCTGGACGCTCCCATATATTATTCAAATTTTGTGTATCTTCTATTCTATTGATCGTGTTATGATTTTAATTAATATGTAACATTTCGGAAATAATTCGTTTGGTGTAATTGTTTTCCCTGTCTAAAATTTTGATGTTTTTCCAGTCAACGATGTGTTTCATAGTTCTTTGGTGTGTTGCTATCACTGATTTGTTATCCTTATCTCTTTCATGTTCTTTAATTCTAGTTTTCAACATTCGCTTAGTTTCGCCAATATAAGTCGATGTACAAGACATACAATTTATCTTATAGGCTACGCCACATGTTTCTGATTTTTCTATTTTATCCTTTCCTAATTTAATTATATTGTTCAATTTTTTGTTGATCAAAGGTACTGTGCGGATGTTATATTTGTATAAAATATACGAGCATTTTTTATAAAAAGTATTATTATACGGAATGGAAATTGTAGTTAGTGGACGGTTCTCATTATTAGTCTTTTTATTGTGATATTTGAGTTTTCGAAGTCTATTTCGTTTATGTGTATGTTTATAAATTCGGAAGGATAATCGTTACATAAGAGAAGTTCTGTAATTTTGTATACATTCGCGTCATGAAAACAAGTATCGGATAAAAGAATTGCTCTATCCACTAGGTTCGCAACGATGTTTATTTTTTGTTGTATGGTGTGGTTAGAATTATAATTTAACAGTCTCGATGATGCTGTTGTTTTTTTATACCAATTAGTCAATATAGCACACCAGGATACTGCCTTGCACGATACTTCCTATCCGAAGCTGGTTTTCTTCCATATATATAGGGTGTTAGCAAAGTTCCGGGACCCTCAAATAACTTGGAAAATAAGGATCCCACAGAAAAACGTCTAATACAATATTTGTAGGATTTTTTCCTAGCTATCAGATGGTGACCTTGGATTTGACCTTGACCATAACCTTGGCGGTTATTCCAAGGTCAAAGTCATTTTTTTAAATAGGAACCCCTATTTTTGACATTGGAAATAAAAAGAGCAGAGAATTTTACGTCCAGATATGACTTTAATAATTCCAAATTTGACCTCTGCAGGTCAAATTAACAGTCATTTACAGAGTGACATAATAATACGAGAAGTACGAGTCGCAACAAAAAATGTCCAATACAATATTTGTAGGATTTTTCCCTAGCTATCAGATGGCGACCTTGTATTTGACTTTGACCATGACATTGAAGGTGATTTCAATGCCAAGGTCAATTTTTAAAATGGAAAATCCTATTTTTGACGTTGGAAATAAAAAAAAGCAGAGAATTTTACGTTCTAATGACTTTCGAGTTCTTGCAAATTCGACCTCTAAATATCAAGCTGTCATTCATAAAATTTGATGGATACAAATTTTGCATGCATCGAATCAAATTCTGGAATTTTCCCCTAGTTATCAAACGGTGCCCTAAGATTTCATCTGGACCAACTATGACCTTGGAGGTCATTACCTGTTCATGGTGATTTTTTGAATAGATCTCCATACCTTTGACCACTAGTAACTGACAATCATCCATTTCATCCATATTTTACCACTTTCGTTTATTTTTTACCAGTAGCAACCGAAAATGATCATCCATACGGTCATGGATCCATACGTGTTCTATCTCTAATAGAAATCAATGACCAACCATGACCGTGTTTGTACCCACGTTGATCAAGTATGACCGTAGGTGACTACTTATAATCACGTTTGAACCCCAAAAGCAATTTGTTGGAATCAGTCACCAATATTTTCATAAACCATTTTCTCAAGTTGTTCTCAGACCAGTTTACAATTTTTCGCTTCAATTGTTATTTCTTCGATAGTCTTTAAGATTAGTTGGCTAAATAAAGTCTTATAATCGTTTCAGCTGAACTTTTTAAAATAGTAAGTCTATTTGCATCTCAGCCTGCCTGTTTCTTCAACATTATTTTTCAGCATACCTAATGGTCTTTTGTAGGTGCATTGTGATTGCTCTTTCGACAGTCCTTTTTAGAATAGTTGTTGTAGGATAGTAAAGAGAATTCGCGTTATAACTTAGCTGCTTAAGTGGTCTTTGTTTTTGGTGTTTTTACCTGTATTATTCTTCTCTTTTACTGACATACAACGTCTTAGTGAAAGAGAAAGAATATCGCTTTTGATGATAAGAGGGTGGGATGAGGTTACCCGATCTTATATTCAAGTGAAAAATATTTTTAACGCAACATTTAGGATGGGTTTAGATCAGATTTCAAAATACACAGTCGAGCGAACTATCCGACGGTTCGAAGAAACGGGAAGTGTGAAAGATCGTCCTCGTTCTGGAAGACCGGAAGTCGCAACAAATGATGAGAAGACATTGGACGTGTTATTAACGTTTACAGAAGATCCTCATAGCACTATTCGTAGAGCCTCTCAACAACATGAAATAAGCACATTTTCTGTTCATAAGATATTAAAGAAAAATAAATTTCATCCATTCAAAATCAGACTTCTACACGAGTTGAACGAAGATGATTTCCATCGAAGAATTGAGTTTTGTGAGGATATGATATTTAGAATCGATGAAAATCCTAACTTTCCATCAAACGTATTTTTTTCCGACGAAGCTACATTTCAATTAAATGGTAATTTAAATAGGTATAATTTTAGGTATTGGGCTGAAGAAAATCCTTTTTGGATGAAGGAGGATAATACCCAGTACCCACAAAAATTAAATGTTTGGCCTGGAATATTAAATAATCAATTAATTGGTTCCTTTTTTATCGATGGCAATTTAAATGCTATTCAGTATGAAAACATGCTTCGAATCCAAATTGCTCGCAGGATTATAGAGATAACAGGGGCGGACTTTGAAAATACGTAGTTTCAGCAGGATGGTGCTGCACCGTACTACGGACGCAACGTTCGTCAGTATTTGAACGTACTGTTTGCTGATCAATGGATAGGTCGCAGAGGCTCTATTGAATGGCAAGCCAGATCACCTCACTTAAATCCACTAGACTACTTTTTGTGGTGTTATTTGAAAGATCGGGTTTTTAAAATGAAGCCACAAAATTTATAGTCCGGGCGCCATCCCAGGTTCCGTGGCCGATTGTATGCCCCACCGGCCACCTAAGTTTTTCTTATATATTCTGACCCCCTGAATCCGAATTTCGTAGGTGGCCAGCGAAAAAATGCAAAGAACAATTGTTATTAACAATTTTTATAAACAATTGAGTAAAATTGATTGTTAAATTGATTTTTTTTATCTGAAAAAAATATATTCGCATTCTTTGGCTCATTTTGAGTCAAAAAGGTTCTTACATATTTTTACGTTCGACGTATAGTTTTCTCAGGAAAAATTCTCAAAGTTTCTATCAAGTTTCATAGGTAATATATATATATATATATATATATATATATATATATATATATATATATATATATATAACTTAGTACACCGCTACCAATATCAAGTTTCATAGGTAATACATATATATATATATATATAACTTAGTACACCGCTACCTTCCAGGACACCTACAGGTTTTCTGCAATAGAAGTAGGTATAAAACGTTAAACAGTATATATGTGACTAAAGAAATAATATCCCTCAGGGTGTTGACTAACACCACGACGCCTGCGGCGCCCCCTTTCAGTTCCGCAGTATTTTACGTTGAATTGGGAAAAATTTTACGGAAAAAACCGTTGTGAAAGAAACCCTAAATGTCCTGAATAATACAAAAATGTCTTGAAAGGTAGCGGTAAACATATTCCTAATTCAGTACAGTCCTGAAAACATGCAAATGTCCTGAAACATAGCGATAAACCAATGAAAAGTCCTGAAACATAGCGGTGAACAGATATATATATGTCATGGTTGGTCATTGATTTCTATTATATATATATATATATATATATTATATGTTTCCCCTCACCCGTTTATGGAGCCCGTCCCTGTATATTAGTACCTAGAGCTCAGAGTTGTCGTATACACGTTACTAAAGAAATAATCCCCCTCTGGGTATGGAAACTCTAGGTCGGGCTCCATAAACGTAGTTAACGAAATGTATTATATAATATATTACCTATGAAACTTGATAGAAACTTTGAGAATTTTTCCTGAGAAAACTATACGTCGAACGTAAAAATATGTAAGAACCTTTTTGACTCAAAATGAGCCAAAGAATGTGAATATATTTTTCTCAGATAAAAAAATCAATTTAACAATCAATTTTCTCAATTGTTTATAAAAATTGTTAATAACAATTGTTCTTTGCATTTATATATATATATATATATATACACATGTCTATAGGTTAAAGATACAGGTATATTGATTGCATGCCCCACCGGACACCTAGGTTTTTCTTATGTATTTTTATCCCCTGAATCCGAATTTCGTAGGTGGCCAGCGAAAAAATACAAAGAATAATTGTTATTAACAATTATAAGTTGCAATTTCGAATAATTGTTGTGCTGACCCGGAAAAAATGTTTTCGAAGAAGTATTCGCAATTATTTACGTATAATGCATAGTTTTACAGTAAATAATAACAACTATTGAAATAATAGCATTTTTTAAACGCTTTGATTCGAGTCGAAGTAATCCTTTCTTACGGACCGAATGTTACGCGCGCAGCAACGGACGTTTCGCGTGGATCTGTGTAACTTCAAACATTAGAATGATTTGTGTAAATACAAAGCATTGTTAATTAACTTTGAACTATTTTAACGTTTCGTTTTTAGTGGATTACGGGCGTTTTGATTTTGAATATATATAAAATATCGAACATGTGCATTAATAGTTACATTAATAATTAATTCATGTTAAATTCATCCATTTTAATTTTATTTTAAATTAGCATAGTTACAAATTTTATGTTTTAACAAAATTTACAAATAAATTATAGGTAAGTTGACACATTTTAACATATTTAATATTATATTATTAGTAATTAAAATGTAATGCTATTTCCAATATTACTTGGTATATAATTTTTTATCTTATTAATAAATTGATTTGTAAATATTCAATTTTTAAAAAAGTTCGCGTCAAGCATAAATATATTGCCTTATTCAACATGCAAGTATCAACGTGTTACTTATAGTCAGCCAATATACATAGCCAAACTTATAGTGACGATGAAACATCACAAATCAATCAAGATCTCAAAAGCGTTTTCACTTTATAGTGATATTTCAAAAAGTCGCTTGCGCTACAAATGTTAGTTTCGTATAGTGTATGCACGTCCCAACTTGTTTATAACAAGCACAGTCTCGACTGCCTCGACCGCTCGCCTGAGCGGGGATACTGCTACACTCGCGATGATGGTTGGTGTGTTTCTTAGCGCATAACTTCACAGTTAGCTTTTATTTTAAATAATCGTCATGACATAAAATCTACAAAATTAAAAATGTCTGAATCTATGAAATTAAGTGATTTTCAAAAAGATCAATGTATAATTTGCAAAACAAAAAGGACAAAGGTAAATTTAACAAGTACTGAACGAGGACGAACTGGACTTAAGTATGCTGCAAACTTAAGACGTGACATTGTTTTTGAACGTTTAAAATTATTTGCTGAAAACGGTAAGTACTTTTTCTTTTATATTCTGTCTAAATCATAGTGTATTATACTTAAAAGTTTATTCTATTTCGTTTATTTCAAACTTTGGTTAATTACATTTCTTTTAATTTCAGTTAATATTTTGTCACTTTATGGGGGTAGACAGCATATTCTAGATTTAATAAAAAAGAAAATAATAAATGACAAAAATAATTCAAGTTATTGAATGCAGGCTGTAGGTTACGTAGAAGCAACAAATATTTTGATTGGCCTATTTTCCTTTCGAATAGGTTTGGGAGCTCTAGGAAAAAAAAAATTATGTCTTTAAGTATTATATATGAAAAGTAAACATTAACTTGAATAATTTTTGTTATTCTATTATTTTTTTAGCTTTTATAAAAAAAAATATAAAATACAAGTTAAATACACGTTTCAACAATTTTTACATGCATTAATGAAGTAATAATTTATATCAAAATACCTTAAGTGTGTGTGTGTGTGTGTATGTGTGTGTGTGTGTGTGTGTGTGTGTGTGTGTGTGTGTGTGTGTGTGTGTGTGTGTGTGTGTGTGAGTGTGTGTGTGTGTGTGTGTGTGTGTGTGTGTGTGTGTGTGTGTGTGTGTGTGTGTGTGTGTGTGTGTGTGTGTGTGTGTGTGTGTATATAATAAAAAATAATCTCTTAGATGAATTTTATTATCATGGAGACAGTCAATGTTACAAAAGCTACACACATAAAAAGACTTTAAAAATGTTCGGATCCGTTGAGAAAAATAGTGAAATACCGAGAGCTCTCATGGTCATACGATTGTTGATAACAGTGCAATACAGTGCAATATTGGAGAGTCCTGATGATGATGAGATTGCTAATAATAGTGCAATTCCAGAGAGCTCTGATGATCATGAGAATATAGATACCAATGAAATACCAGATATCTCTGAACCACTGGAATTAAACTTAAATAATTGCATTATCTGTAGAGAATTTAAGTATAAAAATATTTCAAAATTGTGTATTATGAAAGAAGAAGAGCGAAACAGATATTTGAAGCTAGTAGAGTTTTAAAAGACGATGTTTTTTTAAAAACATCCACAATAAATGATTTTGAACAATTTTCAAATTTAAAATTAAAATATCACAAAATATGTTTACGAGCTTATGAACGCAATTATAAAAGGTCGACCAATCAAGATGCAAATGAATCTGTTAATCAATCATTAAAATTAAACAATGATATTATAGCTGTTATACAAAGTTTAGAACCGAAATTAAATTCAGGTGAAATATTTTCATTAAATGATGTGTCAAAGCTGCTTAGAGATAAGTATGGATCAGATTTTTCGATCAAGGACGCTAAAATAAAATCGTGTTTAATCGAATATTATGGTGACACAATTGCTTTTGTTTACACAAAACAAAAAAATAAGTCGCAACTTTTTCATGGCTTAAATGTTGCCAAAGCAATAAACGACTCGTACAACAAAGATAGTGTCACTGATTGTGCTGATATTTTGAATCAATCGTTGAAAAAAGTAAAATATAATTTGCAAGACAAATTTTGCGACGAGAACGACTTAAAGCATTCATGGAAAAATATACATGTACCAGAGCCATTTTTATTGTTTTTGTCTAAATTTTTTGGTGTTGATAAAGATGACCTTTCTAACAATCAAGCAGATTTCGATTTTACTGACAATTCATTCAAAATGTCAAATAAAGTTAAACTGCTCAGAATCAAAAGCTTATTTCAGATAATGTGTTATATTAAATACAAAGGGACGAAAAAGTCTCCTTTGCACACTCTCATAGGGGTGTTTGTTTATTATACGACTAAAAGTAAGAATACAATTATGGTATTAAATCGATTAGGTTTATCGATTTCTTACGATAATATTTTAAGGATTCGTACTCGATTAGCTACGAACGCAAAGATCAATTCTCAAACTAGCATTCCGTTACCAAATCATTTTGGTTCTGAGAGTTATGTAACAGCTGCATTTGATAACTTTGACCACAATGAAGCAACCATTTCAGGTTTAGGAGCAACCCATGACACTGTAGCTGTTATTTTTCAGGATTATAATGCAAATTGCATGAGATATAAACCGAATGTTTCAAGCGTAACTTCTGATATGCGTTCTAAATCGTTTACAACAAACTTGAAATGCCAAGAGCTTCAAAATTTTCAAGGTTTAACAAAAATAATTAATCTACCTCTGAACTATACAATCAGTGACACAAATAATATCAAATTGACAACAGAAATTTATGAAACTGATTTACAAAAAGATGGTTTTTATTAAGAATGGCCATTTCAAAAGAAGAAAGAAAACTTTCTACACAAAACATCAAACAATCAATTCCAACATGGAGTTCTTTCAACTCAGCAGTCAGTATAGATAATCGTTGTAAACAAATCGTAGGATATCTACCGGTACTCCCATTTCCTGTAACTGACGCATCTACTGTCTACACGTGTTTAAAAAATTTTCAGGATTTATTAAGGCAGCCGAAGCAAAATTACTTAGCAGTGGCCTGTGACGAAGGGGTGTACAAAATCGCAAGGCATATCGTTTTAGAAAATGAACAAGAATTTGATAATATCATATTATTTTTAGGAGATTTTCATATTATTAAAATTTTGCTTAGTTGTATTGGCAAATATTTAAAACATAGTGGCGTGGAAAGTATTTTCATCGAAACTGAATTATTTGGAGTTTGTGTAACAGATCAGGTTTTAAGCGGAATACATTATGCAAGATCTGTAAAAGGTTTTAATTTTTTGGCAGAAGCTCTCAGAAGATTGCAATTAATGGAATTTTTTACGAAAGAAAGAATTAGAAATTATAAAGATCAAATAATTTTACTTATATTATTACAGGAAAGTTTTGAAGCCGAAGAGTTTAAGGATTGCGCGCATATACTAGTTGACTTTAGAAACAGCTGCTCTGCTTTACTATCAGATTTTCACAACTTCGTTTTATCCAGAAGTGAAGAATCTGAACTTTTCAAATACTGGAATAATTTTTTAATATTAACAACTCTTATGAATGACTTGATACGTGCTGATCGGATCGGAGATTGGAATTTACACATAAAAACTGTACACAAGTTGCAGCCAATTTTTCACATAATGGATAGAACAAATTATGCAAGATGGTCGACTATTTATTTAGAAGACATGATGGTCTTAGAAAATAAGGCACCGGAAGTATACGAGCAATTTTTGAAAGGTCGTTTCACTGTTAAAAGATCTGACACCTCTTTCACATCTGTTAGCACAGATCAAGCGCTTGAACAGACGATTAATTGATCTTCTAAAGAGACTGGTGGAATCATCGGTTCGACTAAAAAGAAAGAATCGGTTGCTGCTTGGAATATCACATATCATGAATTATTAGCTGTATCAAACTTTTTAAAACATATAACTTTTATAAACAATGATAACGAAGAACTGCAAATTCATCATGAATATTCCAAGGCAGTCACAGAAATCAGCGAAAACTCTGTAAATAAGATTTTAAATTTTTTCGAAAATAAAAAGATTAATCCTTTTATGTCTGGATCTCAACAGCTATGAAACTTAGTAACTGAAGAATTTGTGCATTCCAAAATTACAGTGGATATTTTAAACATATTTAGCAATGGAATAGATTTATGTGAAAGCTTCAGAAATGAGCGATTTGTTGAAAAAACTAGACTACTTTCAGCCACTATTCCTAGAAATAATCTACCATCGTTTCAAACTATACCAGCTTCTGAAAAACCAAAAGCTGATAAGAAAAAAAAAGACTAGTAATGCTAATCGCATAATTGCTTTAGCTAATGAGCGGAATTACCCGCTGGAGAAACTATTAACTTATGATTTGACGTATGAAAATAAATTATTTGATGTAGATGGATTATTTAAGAAAGAAAATGCTAAGAGTTCATTGATAAGAGAAGTAGAAAAAAAACTTAATACTGATGCAGTACAGGTTACACAAAATCAATTAGAAATATGTACAGTAGTTGATGTAATGCTAGTTATGCGCACACTTTCTTGGAAAGATCTAACTACTTTCCAAGATTTAGCGAAAACGTTTTGTAAATTTGTCAAAGACAAAGCTGCTTCTCAGAATACAACGAGAATTGATTTTATTTTCGATTCCTATTTTGAGCAATCCATAAAATGTTCAGAACGCTTACGAAGACGCAAATCTGAATGTATTATTTATAATAATATTAATGAATTGGCCCCACTCCCTAAACAAGCAGATAAATTTTGGGGATCGCCAGAAAACAAAATTTTATTGCAAACATTTTTACGAAACTATATAACGAAAAATGAGGACTTCTTTTTAGGACTAGAATTAATATTTAGTACTATAAATGAAATTCCGCCTAAGTCTTTCAATCCAGAAAGTCTGAATCCTTTTTACGCCTCTTACAGTGCAGCGACATAGAAGAGGCAGATGTCAAAATTATGGTACATATAAAACACGCTGTACTAAAAGGATTTAAAAATGTTTACATCATCTCATCAGATACAGATGTTACTGTTTTAGCATTATATTTCTGGATGCCTTTTAAAGAAAATGGATTAGAGGTACATGCATGCTATATTTAAAATTTTATGTTTTAGGTAAATTGGTTATTAATATATTTTATATCACTCTAACCTCAAAATCACAACTTTGATATGATTTTTCGGCGCTCGTCGTATAAAATACCGTTCGAAACTAGTGCGTAAGTCGATTATTTAGGTGGTGTGACTTTTTCGCACTCGCTTCGTGCAAAAAGTCACACCAGCTAAATAATCGACTTCCCCACCCGTGTCGAAATGTACTATTGTATAGACTCTTTGGATTCGAGCTGGAACATCAAGTAGCATAAGAAATATACCATTACATGAATTAGCTCTTGCTCATGGAGAAAAATTATGCTCAGTTTTGCCAGCTCTCCATCATTTGACAGGCTCAGATTATACCAGCAAAATTGGTACCAAGCTATCTGCATTGCGTGCGAAACCTGAAAAATATCTAATCAATTTTGGACAAGGTAATTTTCTTAAATTTGTATTTTCACTTAACGAAAAAGTACGGTATCTAGCCTGTAGAATTTTAACAAAATTTTTATTACAGATTGTTCTAGTATAAGTATAGAGGAAAGCATACGTTTGGCTGAACAATATTTAGTTACAATAATTAAAAAAAAATTCGAAATACCAATCTTTTGATGAATTACGAGTTTCGTCTTATTACCATTCCCAAAGTGTTTTGATCGATGATTTACCGCCCACTAGTGCATCAATGCGGCTACATATTTTACGTGCTATTTTCATTGTGAATACGCAAACTAATTGTTTAAATCCAATCAAAACGGCTTTAAACCCCCTATTATTTGGATATGAAGTACAAGATAATTTATTAGTACCTGAAAAAGTAAAAATTTTACTACCACCTTTCGCTGATTTAGTTCCTAGTTGCAGATGTAAAGTTTGTTCCAATAAAGGATGTTTTTGTGTGACAAGTATGATACCATGCTGCTCATTCTGTTACTGTCAGAAAAATTGCACGTGCAAAAATAAATATAACGAAAAATCTCTTATTGAGAAAGAAAATGAGAATGACAACAGTATTATTTCTGACATAAATGATGAATATTTATAATTTAATTTAATATAATATAGTAATAGAATATAATAATTTAATATTTATAATTTAATTAAAAAATAAATAGTTTTATTTTATTATTGTTAGAATAAAAATATTTTGTGAAACAACTGAATTTATACTTATTGATTCATATAATAACCAAGCGCACACATTCGATACTTTATATATATATTCAAAATAAAAATGCCCGTAACCCACTAAAAACAATGCTTTGTATTTACACAAATCATCCTGTTTGAATTTACACAGATCCACGCGAAACGTCCGTGGCCGCGCGCGTGACATTCGGTCGGTAAGAAAGGATTACTTCGGCTCGAATCAATGCGTTTAAAAAATGCCATTATTTCAATAGTTGTTATTATTTACTGTAAAACTATGCATTATACGTAAATAATTGCGAATACTTCTTCGAAAACATTTTTTCCGGGTCAGCACAACGATTATTCGAAATTGCAACTTATAATTGTTAATAACAATTGTTCTTTGTATTTTTTCGCTGGCCACCTACGAAATTCGGACTCAGGGGGTAACAATACATAAGAAAAACTTAGGCGGCCGGTGGGGCATGCAATCGGCTACGGAGCCTGGGATGGCGCCCGGACTATTAGACGAATTGCATCAAAGAATTATTGATGAATGTGCCTCGATTCCTGCAGAGTACTTTCAAAATGCTATTAATAGTTTTCATAACCGATTCGGTTACTGTCAGGAAACGGACGGTGAACAGTTCGAGCACTTTCTGTAACAATGGTATGGCATTTTCTTAATATCAAGTGAGATAAAAAGCGACAATCTTATCTTATCTGGCTAGACATAGATCGTTCTTCCCTTAACTGACTGAAAATGACTCGGTCTTACCTTAACTGGCTGGACATTGCTCGGTCTTGCCTTAACTGGCTGGACATAGCTCCTACATCCCTTAACTGACTGAATATCGCTCGGTCTGGCCTTAACTGGCTGGAAATTGCTCGGTCTTACCTTAACTGACTGGTCATAGCCCATTCTCCCCTTAACTGACTGAATATGGCTCGGTCTGACCTTAACTGGCTGGACATTGCTCGGTCTTGAATTAACTGGCTGGACTAAGCTCATTCTTCCCTTAACTGACTGTGTTGCGAATTTGAGGAAGTAGATGAGTGAAGGAGCGTCGGAGTAAAGGAGAAGGATGCAGAGTGCTCGGGGCGTGTTTATGACGTCACACTCACGCGACCTCCGCGGACCAATTGTCTCGTTCGAATTGTTCAAAGAGAACAGTGTGAATATGTGTGTGAGGGCTCCCCCGGAAAGTGCGAGCGCGGCGTCGGTTTTTACTTCTCGTCCGACCACGCTACGGCAACCATCTCCGCGCCATGCGACGGCAACTTGTACAGAAAGGCGCTACTCGAGCCAAGGTAGTGGAGGAAAAATAAATCAAATCTACCGAAACTACGTTCTTAATTCTACGCCTTTTTCACCCACATCCTTCTGGCGAATCAGAGAACTCCAAAACGCGACATTAAATGGTCCTTCGAGCCGGATTGGCGTGGAAACAAGGTACGTGCTATCGGCTACCAAAGCAAATGCTTAGTAAACTTTATCAGCTGCCTGTACGAGATTAGTAGAGTAATCGTAGTCTGATGCTTAGTAGTTACTATTTTTGCATATTTTCAGTTGCACGCTTGCAGCAGCTCATACCACCAGAAGCTAGGGAGCTACCTTCGATAGCCACCTGCTGGCTTCAGTGGCTTGCGGCAAGTCACCCAGCTGCTCCTTCGCTATCGTCAGCTGCTTCAAAGAGTGAGAGCGGCTACTCACATCTACTCACAGCTTCTCTCCAAGCTTCGAGGCCCTCCAAGCTACTCTCCAGGCTGCGCCCAGCAGCTCGACTCATCCGTCAACTGCATCAACTGCAGCTGAAGAAGTTAAAGAATAAAGCGAGTGTGCTTAAGGCTAGTCTGGGTGATGTGTGTAAGGTGTAGGAATGAGTAGAGAAGAGTTTGGCTATGGATGCTTGGAGCGAAACCATCCTTAAGGTTAGGGGGTAGGCTTCGTAGCCCAGTAGTGTGGATAGCTCAGGCAGGTGCGCGGTATGCGAGTAATGAAGTATGCAAAAGGGATACTAAGGATATTGTAAGCGTGCTTAGTATTTCTAGAATGTGCAAGCGTGTAAGAACTAAGAACTTGTCAGTGTGTCTTAGTTCTAAAGTATGTTGCGAGCAAGTGCTCGACTCAATTGAAAGTTAATTAGGTAGGTGAAAGTAGTCAGGTGTATTACAACCCCACTCGATAGTAGTCAGGTGTACTACAAATTCTATTCGATAGTAGTCAGGTGTACTGCGCATCCCATTTATTGTAATTAGGTGCAAATTCATCGCTTGTCGTTTATACCTCAAGCTGTGAGAGTCCAAAGAAGCATAGGCCTTCGCTTTCAAACTTCCAATTAGTTCGAGCACAACAACCTTCTGTCAGGTTAGCTCAGGGCAAATCAACGGCATGTAATCTTCCTGGAAGCCCAGGATTTAGTAACTTACTACTTGCTGAATTCTCGAGTAGAATTTCACGGTCTGCAAAATTGATGCATTACATGCCATCCAGATGGATTTGCTAAAGCAAATTAGCAATTCATTTGTAAATTTCAAAAAAAAGGGAGTAGCTAAGATGACAAAGGTTGCAGCTCAAGCTCGGTTACATGGGTTGGAGGATTGCTTTTGTCAATACAAGGCAAATCATGTAAAAATTCTTAGTCTTAAGGACGTGCCATTAGCACATGAGTACTTCACTGCTAGCCTCAGTGAACAAATTCTCGATTCATATTATGATAGGAAAGGAGAATTCGAACAATTTCTTGAGGATACTCTCCAACAGGAGCGGGTACAGAACCAAGAACTGTTCCCCGCTCCAGCGGTGAATATTACGCCTCCCTCAACTGTGTCAGAAACGCATTCGCTTCCAAAGTTAAATTTGCCCAAGTTCTCAGGCAAATTCTCAGAGTGGGAGCATTTTCGCGACCTCTTCAGGTCTATAGTTCACCATCGAGCTGACATGGCCGCATCCTTGAAGTATTCCTATCTCAGAACCAATCTAACTGGCGAGGCCTTAGATTTAATAAAATCAATCTCCCTTGCAGCGGATCACTATGATCTAGCTTGGACTACGTTGACTAAATATTTCGACAATAAACGTCGCATAGTAAATAACCTAACCGGATCCATCATAGGAGTACAACCCATCAAATCGGAATCCGATTTAGAGTTGAAAAGAGTGCATAGGGAGATATTCGGTCCATACAAAAGTCTGAAAAAACAGGGTAGGACAGATGAGGAGATTGGCAACGATTTGATCGTTCATATCACGGCTGAGTTGTTCGATATCAACACAAAAAGGGAATGGAGAAAATCTCTCGACAAGTCGAATGATACCCCACCCACTATTGCTCAATTGCAGACCTTCATCGCAGGTCAGATTGAAAACCTTGATAAAGGTAAAGAGACTGAAAATTCTTCTAGTAGTTCTTCCAAAGGAAAAAATACCAAGGGTAAATTGTCTAAGGAAGACGGCGGAGCGAGCAATGTGCATTCCTTGCAAACTAGCTCCAAAGACACAGCACCTAAATCTTCAAGGTGCATGCTTTGCAATGCTGAGCATACAGTTACTAAGTGTGATCAATTCTCAAAGAAACCCGTTTCAGAACGCAGAGACTTTGTTAAGACTAAGCGTCTTTGTTTCAATTGCTTGAGTGGCTCACACTCTCAAAATCGCTGTAAATCTCGCTACAGTTGCTTCACTTGTAAGGCGAGGCGTCACACGTTAGTACACATAGAAAAATCGGAATCCGAAATGAATTCAATTCAAACGGTCACCCCACCTAGTCAGACTCCGGCTTCCATCAATTGTTCGGTTAGAATAGTAGAAACCGGAACTCCGCGAAATTCGTGCACAACCCGCAGCAAAGATACAGGAATCTTGCTGGCAACTGCTCTTGTTCGGGTTAGCGGAAGTAATGGTCGATCGTTTATAGTGAAGGCTCTCGTTGACCCATGCAGTCAAGTATCACTAATTACAATAAACTTGTGCAATTAATTGGCACTGAAGCGAAGCGATACCCACGTTTGCGTCCAAGGTATAGGTGAAAAGGGTTCTTTAGTGGCTACCAAGCTTGCTAGCCTTACACTAGCCCCACATTTTAATTCGGACTTTTCTCTCGAAGCTTCAGCATTGGTCCTGCCCAAGCTGTCGTCATATAGACCGCCGGCAGTCTGTTCGGCCCAGTCGCTCAACTCTCTCAAGGAATTGCAGTTAGCTGATCCCAAGTACCTCGAGCAGACTCGTGTTGAGCTGCTCTTAGGAGCAGATGTCTGCACTGACATAGTGGAAGGGAGCATTGTACGAGGTTCTCCAAATCAGCCCATAGCTATGAGCTCCAAGTTAGGTTGGTTACTCACAGGCAAGTGCTCGGGTAAAGAGGCGACAGTGCACTCAGTTTCAGTGTTGCATTGCTCTTCAAATGAAGTCTCAAATAGCGAGCTGCATAATCTCCTGGTCGAATTTTGGCGGGCGGAGAAAGTGCCTTCGTTAAAAAATTCGTACACAAAAGAAGAACAGGCCTGCGAGGACCTATTCGTGCGAACTACTCACAGAGAAAAGAGTGGTCGTTATGTCGTAGACTGCCCTAGAAAAACGCAGATTACGCACATAAGATTAAGCTAGGATCTTCATACCCCCATGCCCTAAGAGCACCAAAGCGACTAGAGGCGAACTTTGAGAGGGATACGAAACTAGGGACAGAATATCGTAGATTCATGCAGGAATATATCGAATTAGGCCATATGTCAGTTGTAGAAGGGGAAGAGCCCTCCCCAGACTCAGATAACTTCTTCCTACCGCACCATGGAGTGTGGAATGGAGCAAGCTCAACTACCAAGTTAAGAACTGTGTTTAACGGTTCCAGCAAGATTCGAACAGGCGAATCATTAAACGATTTGTTATACTGTGGTCGTTATTTCCTCCCACATCCAGTGGACCTTGTTTGTTCTATAAGGAACTATGCGATTGGACTATCAGCTGACGTAGAGAAAATGTTCAGGCAGGTAGGCGTCGAGGAGTGCGACCGAAAGTTTCAAACGCTTACCTGTCGCTCAAGGTCATCTGAAAGGATTAGAAAGTTTCTTCTAAACACCCCCACGTACGGGCTGATGTGCTCCCAGTATTTAGCCATCCGCACTCTTTTGCAAATGGCGTCTGACCACGAGCAGGACTATCCTGCGGCAGCAGCAATAGTCACAGAGGAAATGTATTCTGATAATGTGCTGACAGGGGCCCACTCAATCGCTGAGGCACAGGAGAAGGTCGGCGGGTTAATCAGCCTTTTCAAAAAGGCCCAGATGAATCTCAGGAAATGGAGCGCAAATGATGCGAAAGCAATTTCGTTCGTGCCAGAGGAAATGTTAGCGCGGAATGAGATTACATTGTTCAACCTGCACTTGTCTATTCCGATTCTAGGTATCGCTTGGCACACAAGCGATGACTACTTTTGCTTTCACTTACAAGGAAGGTACCCCAAGTGTCAGTTGCCGATTTGGACGATATTGCAATATGTTGTAGTACATTAAAAAATAAGAGACACGTATTTTTTTTTACGTGCTGATAGACACTTTAAGGGGGTGAAATCTACCCCTAAAGTTCACCCTCAAAAACAGTTTTCTTCAAATATTTCAAAAACGAATAAAGCTAGCTTAATGAAACCGACGCCAAAAGTTGTAGAATAAAAAAGTCTTCAAAATAGCAGTACTTTCAATTTTAAGGGTAGCAACCCCTATTTTTTTTCAAGGAAACTAAGCTCTTTTCATCAATTTTAAGCTATAAAAATTACAATAAATTCTATATCGCCTCAAAACTGATTCCATTTAAAAGAAAATTAAAAAATAAAGTTGACCTGTCTCGTGGTTTTGGCCAAAATTATTTTTTAGGGGTAACTACCCCTTATTTATTTTTTGTTCATTATTTCAGAAATAAATAAAGATACCTTAATAAAACCAAGGCTAAAAATTTTAAATAAGAAAGGCTTCAAAACAGCATTATTTTCAATTTTAAGGGTAGCAACCCCTATTTTTTTTTCAAGAAAACTAAGCTTTTTTCATCAATTTTCAGCTATAAATATTATAATAAATTATATATCGCCTTAAAACTGATTCCATTTAAAAGAAAATTAAAAAAATAAAGTTGACCTGTCCCGTGGTTTTAACCAAAATTATTTTTTAGGGGGTGACTACCTTAATAAAACTAACGTAAAAATCTTAAAATTAAAAAGACCACAAATCTGTATCACTTTCAATCTTAAGGGTAGGAACCCCTATTTTTCTCTTTTTAAGGAAATTAAGAGACTTTATTGACTTCAATGGTGAAACTTATCGATTTTTATCGACTTCTACTAACTTTTTCTAGCAGGGGGTAAATGTGTTTATTATTTTTTTCTGAAAAAATTGCGTAAATAATCAAAATTTAGTGAGATTAATTTTTTTTCAAAAAAATAATAAAAATTAAAGTTACGTGTTGCAGAAAAATACAAAATGAAATGATAACTAATGTAAATATGGTTTTTGTTTTAACAACACAAGTTTTATTATTATTACTATTACTACAAAAAATTTAAAGTATTCTCAAAAAAGTAATTGTTTGTCGAATAGCTCGAGGCATTATGGATTGTAAGTTGTACAATAATGATATTCTTCAAAAAAGTGTTTTAAGCATAAAGATTTTTTACACCACGAACATCTAACAATTGCAACATTATTACAACCATTGATCTCACAATGCGTTGCGCAGGAATCTCCGAAACTGAAACTTACGGGGTCATCGAAATCTCCTGGTCGATTCACAAGATACCCACTTTTATACCACGAATATTTAAATAGATTTTCATATCGTGGAGATGAAAATTGGTTATGAACCGAAGACTGTAATTTAATTATATTATTTCTCAAATGTAAATTTAAGTCTTCGTTTATGAGCAAAACATGGTCTGAAAAATGTTTAACATAGTTCTTCCATGTGCGGAATCCATATACACCTAACGGCTGTATGTTTCCAGTCGTTCCTGTAGGCATAATTTTCAGATGTAGTGTTTTATCGTGTGGCGTAACTTCCTGTACAATCGTTGGGCAATGACCACTCCACGAATCAATTAGCAGCATGCTTCTAGGTCCAACTTGAGGAAAATATACCTCTTTTAACCACGCCTTAAAGAGTTCTACAAATTTTGATTTTATTTAAATGTGTCTTCCGAAATAATTAACGTTTTATTTTTAGAAATTAATAGAACGTGATTTTACCTGAATTATGTTTTCCAGATGTCGAGGATGTAACATATACGTTTGTAGGCACAAACAAATTTTGTGAGACAATTGGTCCAAATTCTCCGCTTCGTTCCTTTAATACTAAAAGTAATGGTGATAGTAACTTTCCTGTGGTTGAAATTGTCGGCTGTACAGTATAGCTATGAGTTGTTGATGTGACCGACTGTACAAGGCACTGTAATTTCTTTTCTCCTTCAAAAGCAAGAGATTGACCAGAATGCATTTCCAACTGAAAACCAGACTGGTCTGAATTATATGTATTGTCAGCGCCTATTTGATTAATCCATTGTTTGACTTCTGTTACGAATTCTACTTCTTTTTTATGCAAATCATTTCAATAGAAATGATTTGCAAAATATTCTATACTTTTTTTTGTGATAAATTTATTAATTTTTCGAGAAACAATTCTATGGATGTTTTTAAATTTTGAAATCCAATGTTTTGAAGCTGTGAATCTTACGTCCTCATTTCCGATTAATTTTCGTGCTTGTAGAGCCCATCTTCTTAAATCGTTGTCATGAATTATTAATCCAGCTTCAGTAGCAGCTTTAAAATTTTCTAGTGTGAAATCGCAAATTCTTGCAATTTTTTCTCGGTAAGTTCCACCTTGATTGATTTGGTGAGCCCAGCGATGTAACTGTGTTTCAGAACTGACTTTCCTGAATCTATTTTGAACTGTTTTAAGCGATAAATTCTTTTTTGTTTTTCCACTTCTCCAATATTCTACAGCCCTTTTTCTGTATTCAAAACTCAATGGTTCTTCATGTCCCGTACATTGATCCGTAGGTAATTCAGGATAGTAAGGAAGTGTATGTAAATCAACATCTTCCACAATACGTGCATCTGTTTCTTTATATTCTTCTTGAAAATCCAACGATTTTTCCATTATAACATCTATGCTATTAGACGATTCCATTAAATCTAACAGTATCATTTGGAAATGGTCTTTTATTTCTATTTCTTTAATATTATAAGGGCTATCTTCAATATCAAGTGTTTGGAAATAGGCAAGCAGCAAATTAATAACATTCAGAGGATTAATTTTCATTTTGAGTGCTAAAATAATCAAACATATATGAATAATTGCATACTGAAATAGTATCTTTACAACACACATATATAGAATGCTGAAAATAAAAACATTTTTTTAATTTGAATGCGTCACCCCTCTAAACGTTACATTACTATGTTGCGAGAACATAGATATTTCTCAATGAGGAAGCTTTGTACGTTGTACGTTGTACGCTTTTACTGATGTACGCCATCATGCGACCAATGTCTTTTTACCGGGAAATATTTGTTTAAATATTAAAAAAATACCATATTTTCACAACATAATAATGTTGCATTTAAAAAGGTGACACATACAAATAAAACAAATATTTATACTTTGGGCCATCCTGTTAAGAATCTATTAAGAATATCGTATCTGTATATTTCTTTACTAAAGCGCTTGATTAAAATGAAAAGAAGGTAATCTCGAGTTTTTTTTTTAATTTGTAAACAGTAATCGATAAGATGTATTGCACAATGCCTGTTAATTTAGATTTATTAAAATTAAGATTTAGTTATTTAAAACTATTATTTGTATGTAAAATTTATTATTTGTAAAACATCTAATAGTAAAGGAACCGTATACAATTTTGGCTAAAAATTGAATCAGGAGTCTATAATTTTGTTAATAACAGAAAGTAAACAATACAGTATACACAATAAAGTATATTTTGATACATTTTTTAATTTTCGTAAAAATATTAAAAATACTTTATGCACTTATAAATCAGGATTTTTTAAATCTTTAAAATTAAAGAAAAATCAATTTAAACTATTTGTGCTCTATAACGTCAAATGTATCTCCAAAAAATGTAACAATGTACGAAATTGCATACTTTCTAATATGTTCATTAAAAATAACGCAAAATGTAATTTTGAAAAGCTGTTATAATTTTATTAAAGCCTATAGAAAGATACGAAATTCTTACAATTAATGCATTAGATCTGATATATAAATAGACATTTACCTGTAGTTGTGTAGTGCTGCTGACATTAAAAAAAAATGAATTGATGCAATATTACAGCCACAATATTGTAGAAATAACCACTTTCCCAAAACAACACTGCACGACTGGAACTCTACCGATTTATAAATACAATGTTTGCCAGCAATATATGAAACTACGAGTTAAATTACCAATCTATAAATATCCGCCTCATAATAACATAAAAATAACATATTATTTTCTCATTCACAATCAGCGATTACTCTTATTTACTGCATAAAAATCACTTACATCCACGTACACACACGCACACACACATTAATTCTTTTTAATGCTTTATTTTTCACGTATCAAAACGGTACGATTGCCTTTGACGAAGTATTTATAATAATACATAAAATATAATAAAGGGAAGTAAGAACATAATGAACTTCCGGGGATGATTTGCACCCCTTTAAAATGTATTATTCACAGATAAAAAATATAAATATTTTTCGTTTTTTGGTTCACTACAACATATAAAAGTTTAAATAAACATGTTACATTTCTTGTGGAATTCAAGTCAAAATTAGTTTTTCGAAAAAGCTTTACAATAATCCGTTTAAACAAGTAGTTTAACCAAACTAATTTTGCAAAATTAATGATAAATTAGTATTTCGTATTGCCCGAAAGCGCTACAATTACATAACGTTTGTCTGTGTTATTGGTTAAAATTTTATGGTCAATCTTTTCAATGGAATGGTTTTTAAAGAGATATAGTTATTGTAATTTTTATAGTTGAAAATTGATAAAAAACTTAATTTCCTTTAAAAAAATAGGGGTTGCTACCCTTAAAATTGAAAGTTATGCAGATTTATGGCCTTTTTAATTTTAAGATTTTTAGCGTTAGTTTTATTAAGGTATCTTTATTTATTTCTGAAATAATGAACAAAATAAAAATAAGGGATAGTTACCCCTAAAAATAATTTTGGTTAAAACCACGGGACAGGTGAACTTTATTCTTTAATTTTCTTTTAAATGGAATCAGTTTTAAGGCGATATATAATTTATTATAATTTTTATAGCTGAAAAATGATGAAAAAAGCTTAGTTGTCTTGAAAAAAAAATACGGGTTGCTACCCTTAAAATTGAAAATAATGCTGTTTTGAAGCCTTTCTTATTTTAAAATTTTTAGCGTTGGTTTTATTAAGATGTCTTTATTTATTTCTGAAATAATGAACAAAATATAAATAAGGGGTAGTTACCCCTAAAAAATAATTTTGTCCAAAACCACGAGACAGGTCAACTTTATATTTTAATTTTCTTTTAAATGAAATCTGTTTTGAGGCGATATATAATTTATTGTAATTTTTATAGCTGAAAATTGATGAGAAAAGCTTAGTTTTCTTTAAAAAAAAATAGGGGTTGCTACCCTTAAAATTGAAAGTAATGCTGTTTTGAAGGCTTTTTTATTCTACATTTTTTGGCGTCGGTTTCATTAAATTAGCTTTATTCGTTTTTGAAATATTTGAAAAAAACTGTTTTTGAGGGTGAACTTTAGGGGTAGATTTCACCCCCTTAAAGTGTCTATCAGCACGTAAAAAAAAATACGTGTCTCTTATTTTTTAACGGACTACAACATATTGCAATATCGTCCAAATCGGCGACTTACACTTGGGGTACCTTTCTTGTTAGAGGCTATAGCGATAGAGAATCCGGTGACAAGGAGAAGAATTCTCTCGCGCATTGCGCGCATTTTTGATCCTCTTGGATAGATCGGCCCTGTGACCATTGTGGCAAAGACCCTAATGCAGTCCCTTTGGTTACAGAAACTCGATTGGGATCAGGAAATACCCGAGCCGTTAAAGGAACGATGGTGCCGTTGGATAGAAGAGCTCCTCGTAGTTAGTAACCTTAGAATTCCCAGGCGGACAGGTTTTACACCAGGAACCCAAGTGGAATTGCACGGGTTTGGTGACGCTTCAAAAATTGCGTATTGAGCAGTGCTTTATTTACGTTTAATCCAAGGAGGAAGTATTTTAACGTCTCTCCAGGTAGCGAAATCCAAGGTTGCGTCTATTAAAACTCTAAGTATTCCGTGATTAGAATTATGCGCTAGTCTTTTAGTGACACGCCTCGCAAAGCAGTTTCTAGAGACTACAAGGCTCGAAATCAGTAGTGTACATTTATGGACAGATTCAGCAGATGTGCTGTTCTGGTTGCGGGATCATCCGTCTAGGTGGAATGTCTTCATCGCAGAGCGATGCTCGCAGATACACACGTCCATCCCAAATGCCTTCTGGCACCATGTAAAGTCCAAGGAGAATTCTGCGGATGCCTTGTCCAGAGGACTCGAGTCTTATAAGCTTCAGGAAAATGAACTTTGGTGGAAAGATCCAGCCTTCCTAACCAAAGAAAAGGAAACTTGGTCTACCGCTCAAGATGAGCTCATTTTCAGTGTGATAAACGTTGTTAGCGCAGCTAGTTACCAGATCGTCTGTTGTACAGGCAGATCTTGCCAAGAGGAAGCCTCGGTGGATTGGTGGCCGTTAGAGACCTATTCTTCATTAGGCAAATTGCTTGGAGTTACGGCTTTTGCGCTTCGATTCATCGCGAGAATTAGTGCAAGGTTGAGGTTAAACTCGAAAAGGATATTAAGTGTTCTCAATCTCTCCTTTATACAGGAGAGCAATGAGTTTACCGGTAATGCTATAGGTTACGCCGAACAAGAGAATGCCAAGTTCTTCTGTTGCTACCTTGTTCAACGAGCGCACCTTAACAGCGAATACCTGCATCTCCAGGCGGGGAGGTCGCTCAGCAGTAAGAGCCCCCTTGCACACTTGAACCCTGTGCTACAAAACCACCTAATCAGGGTGGGCGGCAGGTTGGTCAATTCTTTGGTTAACGTTCACGCAAAGCACCCCATAATATTGCCTCGCAAGAGTGCTCTCACTACGTTGTTCATTCGGCAGGCACATACGAAAACCCTATATGGAGGTACTCAGCTTACTCTTGCCACCGTGAGGCAGCAGATCTGGATATTGCAGGGTAGGGCAAAAGTCCGGCAGGTAATTGCATCCTGCGTGCAGTGTGCGAGATACGCGGCAAGAGTGCCCGTCCAGTTAATGGTCGACCTGCTAGAGGCTAGGGTGCGGCCTGCAAGCCCGTTCGAAAAAACCGGCGTTGATTATGCCGGGCCCTTAAGCGTGCGCCTAACTAAATCGAGAGGCAAGGGGACGCTTAAAGGATACGTCTGCGTTTTCTTATGCATGACCACCAAGGCTGTTCATTTGGAGTTGGTCGAGGACTATACGTCAGAGTCTTCATCGCCGCGTTTCAACGTTTTACTGCGAGAAGAGGGCACTGCAAGGAGCTGTTTTCTGATCGGGGTACAAACATTGTAGGCGCTGATTCGCAATTGAAAGCGCTACTTCATCGCTTGCCTCAGTTCCAGGCACCCATGTCGCATCAATTATCGAAGCTGGAGACCACGTGGCACTTTAACCCCCCTAGCGCCCCGCATTTTGGTGGGTTTTGGGAGGCTGCGGTGAAATCGCTAAAGTACCATCTGCGTAGGGTAATAGGTGACCAGGTGCTAACCTTTTCCGAGTTTTCGACGCTGCTCTGCCAGATTGAGGCATGCTTAAACTCCAGGTCGTTAGTAGGGTTGTCCGACGACCCCTTGGACTTAGATATCCTGACGCCGGCTCACATTTTCATTCAGCGAGCGTCCTACATAGTCCCAGAGCCCGACTATAAAACAGTCTCGCTTCCCGCGGGAAAAAGGTGGCAGCTCGTGACTCAGATGGTGCAACGGTTCTGGCAGCTCTAGCAGAGTGAATACCTCTCCGCCCTTCAAAAGCGCAACATGTGGTTGCAACCCAAACCTTCGCCTAGGGTAGGCGACTTGGTCCTTTTGCGTACTGAGCTTCCTCCTCCTAGCCGATGGCCAATGGGAAGGATTTCCGCTCTTCACCCAGATAAGCAAAATAAAGTCCGCGTGGTTACTGTCAAAACCAGGACTATCTCCTTCCAACGACCGATTGGAAAATTAGTTTTTCTACCAGTGGAATGTTAATTCTGTACTTTCGCCGGTTGCCCGACGAAGGTGGGCGGTATGTTGCGAATTTGAGGAAATAGATGAGTGAAGGAGCGTCGGAATAAAGGAGAAGGATGCAGAGTGCTCGGGGCGTGTTTGTGACGTCACACTCACGCGACCTCCGCGGACCAATTGTCTCGCTTGACCAATTGTTCAAAGAGAACAGTGTGAATGTGTGTGTGAGCGCTCCCCCGGAAGGTGCGAGCGCGGCGTTTTTACTTCTCGTCCGACCACGCTACGGCAAGCATCTCCGCGCCATGCGGCGGCAACTTGTACAGAAAGGCGCTACTCGAGCCAAGGTACTGGAGGAAAAATAAATCAAATCAACCGAAACTACGTTCTTTATTCTACGCGTTTTCCACCCACATCCTTCTGGCGAACCAGAGAACCCCAAAACGCGACAGACTGAATATGGCTCAGTCTGACCTTAACTGGCTGGACATTGCTCGGTCTTGCCTCAGCTGGCTGGAAATTGATCGGTGTTTCCTTAACTGGCTGAATATTGCACAGTCTTGCCTTAACTGGCTGGACATGGCTCTAACTTACCTTAACTGGCTGGACATTGCTCGGTCTTGTCTTAACTGGCTGGACATTGCTCAATCTTGCCTGAAGAGGCTGGACGTAGCTCATTCTTCCCTTAGCTGACTGAATATGGTTCGGACTGGCCTTAACTGGCTGAAAATTGCTCGGTCTTGCCTTAACGAGCTGGACTGAGCTCATTTTTCCCTTAACTGGCTGAATATGACTCGGCCTTGCCTTAACTGGCTGGACATTGCTCTGTCTTGCCTTAACTGGCTAGGCATTGCTCAGTCTTGCCTTAACTGGCTGGACATAGCTCATTCTTCCCTTAACTGACTGAATATGGCTCAGTCTGGCCTTAACTGGCTGGATATTGCTCGGTCTTGCCTCAGCTGGCTGGTCATTGATCGGTGTTTCCTTAACTGGCTGAATATTGCTCAGTCTTACCTTAACTGGCTGGACATTGCTCTAACTTACCTTAACTGGCTGGACATTGCTCGGTCTTGTCTGAACTGGCTGGACATTGCTCAGTCTTACCTTAAGAGGCTGGACGTAGCTCATTCTTCCTTTAACAGACTGAATATGGCTCAGGCTGGCCTTAACTGGCTGGACATTGCTCGGTCTTGCCTTAACTGGCTGGACATAGCTCATTCTTCCCTTAGCTGACTGAATATGGCTCGGCCTGGCCTTAACTGGCTGAAAATTGCTCGGTCTTGCCTTAGCTGGCTAGACTAAGCTCATTATTCCCTTAACTGACTGAATATGGCTCGGTCTGGCCTTAACTGGCTCGACATTGATCGGTGTTGCCTTAACTCCCTGAACATTGCTTGGCCTTCCCTTAACTGGCTACAAAAATGCTTAGTCTTCATTCGCATTGACACTCATATTGTATTGTATGTTTTTATGATCTTCCGTAAATGCCAGTATGTTTGACCTTTAAAGGTCAAATCTGGGAATACTCAAGATCATATCGGGATGTCAAATTCTCTGCTTTTTTTATTTCCAATGTCAAAAATAGGGTTTTCCATTTTAGAAAATGTCCTTGACCTTGAAATAACCTTCAAGGTCATGGTGAAATTCAAATACAAGGTCACCTGATCGGATAGCTAGGGAAAAATTCAAATGTTGTATTGGACATTTTTGGTTGCGACTCGTGCTTCTCGTATTATTATGCTAATTTGTAAATGACAGTCAGATTGACCTACAGAGGTCAAATTTGGAAGTACTAAAGTCATATCTGGACATAAAATTTTCTGCTCTTTTTATTTCAATGTCAAAAATAGGGTCCTATTTAAAAAAATGACTTCGACCTTGGAATAACCGTCAAGATCATGGTCAAGGTCAAATCCAAGTTCACCATCTGATAGCTAGGGAAAAATCCTACAAATATTGTATTGGACGTTCTTCTGTGGGACCCTTATTTTACAAGTTATTTGGGGGTCCCGTGACTTTTCTAATATAATTATATATATATATATATATATAATTATATTAGAAAAGTCACGGGACCCCCAAATAACTTGTAAAATAAACATAAAATTTATATATATATATATATATATATATATATATATATATATATTGCAACGGAAGAGAACCAGCTCTGGATAGGAAGTATCGTGCAAGGCAATTACATTGAGCTATGCCAGTCATATCTACAATGTCTTGATTTATCAATACTGCTTGTTCTGCCCTTCGATCAAGTATATGAATCACGTTTTCATCGTTCTTATTATCAATATTTGTCATATTAGCTGTTATAATTATATTATGTAGAAACATATGACTAACAATATATATCTTCCATTGTACTCAATTTAAAGCATAAGTTGTAAAAATACCCATTTGTTGTAAGTATGCCAAATGCATTTTCTATTGTTAACCTGGCTCTTTTTATTCTATAATTTTGTATACATAAACTAATGTTAAGTCTTGAGTGTCGAGGAATCTACTCTTATATGTGTATTGTTAAATATATTTTGGCTTATTTACCTTTTTTCTGCTGAGGGTTTAGAAATAAATACACTGCTGCAGTTTCAATCAATTTCACTTCTAATTATTTAACAATTAAATAAATGAACTTTTACAATGAATTGATACAAAATCGCTAGTGCTTTACAACTAATTATATTTGATTGGTTCGATTGATGGATAAATAGATGCGTAGTACGCGCGATTAATTAATACCGATATGTTATTGAAATTATTGATATAAGAAATTCTCTTCGTAATTGAATGTAGGGTATTTGACCCATATAAAATATTCGCTACTCCTTTTGTCGACTGGAGTTGTACGGAGTTCGCGACTTTTGCACGATTACTGATTTGTGTGTTGAGAGTCGCCGTATTTATTAAGCGGTTAATTTGGGTTAAAGATGATTTTGACGCTGAGTAAAAATCCTCTTTTTAAACAAATTTAGTAAACATTTAAATATCATCCTTTCGATTTCACATTTAAAAGTGCTGATTCTAAACAAAGATGCGATGAGCGGTTGGTTTCACAAGGTCAGTGGCTCGCTACGTCAGGCTGGCTGTTGCGTAGCCGAAATTGCTGTACTGTTAAAAATTCGCACTCGCATCGTTTTGTGGGTTAAGAAAAATGAATATTGGAATTTAATAACGTCACGCTGTTTCGCAGCCGAAATGCTGCGTTTTCAGATTTGCAATTACATCAGTTTATGGGTCAGAAAATTACTGATGAGAAATATGCATGTAAATTGATTTTAGAAATACGTCACGACGTAACACTAAATTGTTACCCTTTGGAAATGGCATCATTAAATGTTTTTGCAGTGCAAAAATGTTTTCGCCAATAAAAAACCGCTGCCAATTCATTGGCAAGAAGCTACGTGAAACTAATTTATCGATTCCATTTTTTATATTTAAACTAGGGGCTGCGCCCACCAGCGTGCCTTCGGCACGCCATCCCTCCCGTCCCCACACACATCTGCTCCTCGCTTCGCTCGTCGCCCCCACCCCCCTCCCTATGTAAAAACTTCGTTTTTACATAATAGGCACGACCGCAATGCTCCGAAGAACCTTATACTTTTATTATTGCAAAAATTGTAATACTTTATTTATCGTTTCTATCATTTAAAATAAACATAAATACATCTGCAGTAGAATTTAAATAATAGTTATCCATTTACTTTTACACATTTATTTCTTCTTTTTTGTAGAAGGTTTGCGTTTTAATTCTACATGTATAAAAATATTTAGATAACTTTTTAAATAGCCTATGATGTATATAAATTTATTAAGTATTAATTGATATGATTAAAGCGCGCATGGGAATATTGAATATAAATACCATGATTGCAGTTATATTTAAAATTAAAAACATAATTTTCATAATTTCTATTATAATTATAATAATTGGTTTTTTATTTTTATTTATGAAAATGTAATATGAAAACAAAATTTTGTTTTAATCTTATCCATAAGGTGGAGACTAGCTGCTCACGGATTTACGGGTGTTCCTAACTGCATATACCTATACAATCTCAATTACAAAAAATACTTGCGCACATATGCATATATACACTAATACCACGAAAAGGAGAAAAACGAAAGGACAATGCTCAATACTGATGCATTCGGCAACGGCCATCTGGCTTAGCCCTGCGACCTGCGTGCATGAATATACTTATACTGCAGCAGTCGTAACGGCTACGCTAGGTACCTCGGCTCACGGTCGTACACACTTTCCGGACCTATGTGACCGTGCCTCACTGCCTCGGCTAGGCTGTGTTCGTACACCAAGTACAGCGGAAATATGATCGCGCGCGCTTTCTGCTACTGCTAAGTAGTGCCGCGTGCCGTGGCGCACATGTGTCCATGGTGTGTGTTGTCAACAATCGAATCGTCTGGCTCCCGGCGTCACCAGCGATAACTGTGGCTGCTGTAGTATGCCGCTCTGGTGAATCGTGTTCGCCGATTGTCGATGATTCGTCGGAGATGGGTCAGCGGCGAGAGCAGATTTAGTAAGCATTTTCTCGTTCCTAACCTCTCTGATGGGTGAGCTGATGGTACTTTCGCTTGTTGCAGGTATCTGTGGCAGCGAGAGTAGTGTAAACGACGGGCACTGTTGCAGACTGTTTCTTGGGTGTGGAAATGTTGTCTGAGTCATCTATTTATTAATTAGATGTGGCTTTTAGGTGCTCAACTTTCCTTGTTTGGCTCTTACACTAGTGATTATTATTTGTACAGTTAAGCTGCTGCTTGTGTCTCTACTCTCAGGCTGTTGCTGTTTCCAGCAGTGAAACAGCGGTTAAAGGTCTCCACCAGTCCTTCCCCTCTAGTTGTTACAGGAAGCTGGTACAATGAGTGAACAACAGCCATTGCTGCAGACTTTTCTTTTGTATGGTATGTTTTTTATAATTCATCTATTTATTAGTCATATGTGGTTTTTAGGTGCTCAACTCTCCTCGCTTGTCCCCAAGAATAGGGACTGATCTGCTGTTCATGTGCTTTGCTAATCCCTAGGCTGAGGCAGTCCCTGACATGAAACCCAATTGACGGTCTCTGTCAGTACTTTGCTCCTCGGTGGTGTGGTTACTGACATAGTGGATCGCTGTTAGATGATTCTCAGCAGACTGGCATCCATGGAATAGTGCCAGCCTAGACCGTCCAGCCCTATTTTGCAACTTCTGCAGCTCTAAGTGATCTTCGAGTGTTAGTGCTTTAAAGTGCGAGGGTATAGGTACTAAGAACTGGGGAATATTATATAAGTGCTGTGTGTGTTGTTATGCGATAAGGGTAGGTAGTTGTCCCTGGTAATATTAACTCGTCTATTTAATTTCTAAGTTTAGTCAGGATGTAAGAACTCGCTTCAGGGTATCTGTTGTATTAAAATACATCATTATGTATTTCGCAGACTTCTACCCAGTGAGACTTGCCTATTTAATAGTTTTCTACATGCTGTAAGACTGAGTCAGCTAGAACATTGCATTCTTTATGCATTGAAATTTACCATATTACAACATTTATAGCTCATACATTACACAAAAGTTTTTTTAGTATATATGATATTCCTTTAACATGTTCTTATATAATATTACACAATTTTGATTCTTTTAGTTCAATCGCTGAGGACCTGGGAACATAGTTAGTAGGTTAAGCTGGGTAATCTTATATTAAATTTTTTAAATTTGTTATTAAAAATCGTTTTGTAATATGTGTTTATCCCATTGAATATTGTAATCAAATGTAATTTTGTATCTTATTATTATGTTTTTGTAATTATATTATGTCGATTTTTTCCATCTTATTTAGAGCTATTGTATCGAATACTTCTGTGCAAATTTAATTCAGTTAAATAATAAGCGAAAATTCACTATACGTGTATTGGGGTATTAAAAATCATGTTTATACGTTTGATGATCCAGAAATTATTGTACATAAAAATGTTAATTGGGAATAAGTTTCGTTTAAACTATATCTATATGCTTTGTATTTAACAGTTTTATTGAAAGTCAAATTCTTGTATGATAAGCGAAAATCGGCTATTGCAGGTGTATTTAGGCATTAAAAATCGTTTTTATAGGTCTAAGCGGTCAGGAATCCATTTTATATGAAAATGTTAAATGCAAAAAAGTTTTACTTAAATATTATCTAGAACTTTTGTATTGAACATGTTTGTGTAAAATCAAATCCTATCAAGTTTTAGCCGAAAATCGTCCATTTTATGTATATTTTGACGTTTAAAATCGTTTTTATAAGTCTAACTCGTCAGGAGTTGATTTTACACGAAAATGTTAAATAGAAATAAGTTTTGTTTAAATATTATCTACAACTTTTACATTTAACATGTTTGTGTAAAATCAAATTCTGTCAAGTTATAGCCGAAAATCGTCCATTTTATGTATATTTTGGCGTTTAAAATCGTTTTTATAAGTGTAACTTATCAGGAGTTCATTTCACACAAAAGTGATAAATAGAAAAAAGTTTTGTTTAAATATTATCTCCAGCTTTTATATTTAACATTTTTGTGTAAAATCAAATTCTGTCAAGTGATAGCCGAAAATCGTCCATTTTTGACCTTTTTTGCCGTTTTTCGCAGTTATCTTGGCAAATATTGCTCGTAAAAAAAGTGTCCAACAGATAAAAGGTGTATTTTAATTAGTTTTAGCAGATACACCTGTAGATATAAGCTTAAAATTAATTTTTCTAGTCATTAAGCTTAAAAATCGATATTTTGAAATAATTCTTTGTGCTCGCATTTTTTTAATTTTTCATCGATCTATCTCAATTGAGAACCAGGACTTAGGTATAATTAGAGGAATATTTTCTCGCGATCCCGATGGAATCGGTTTAAAATTCATTGAGATAATCGAGGAACTTGCGTATATCCGGGCGTACAGACATACATACATCACAGAAAACGCTTAAAACGCACTCATTTTGACTGGAAAAGACTTTTCTTGTATCAAATTATTAGTTTTTGAAGTCAGACAATTTTCGCTCTGGTGAAATTATAAGGCTCTCCCGAGCAGCGGTCGTGCCTAAAAACAAAAGTAAATTTTTTACAACAAAACTTTATTAATAGATAAAACTGTTATCTTTGTGGTTCTTTGTTGTTACTTAAACAATTTGACTGAATATAAAAAATATATTTTTTGTTTTTTCATTTATGTATCCTATACAAACAATTAGTTACTGTTATAAAAAAATTTATAGAAATACATTAGTTTGAGAAAGAAAAGTATGTAATTGCAATAATCTAATAAATATTTGTTTTGAAACAGGTATTTAATTACTATCCTGATTGACTTAGTGGTTTAAAGTTAATCCATCATTGTAACAATTCGACAAATATAATAACTAAGTCATACTTCTTAACAAAAGACAATGAATCGTTTTGAATTTTAACAGAGAGGTAGTTTTTTTTCATATTTAGGAATCGATATTTTTATGAAATATTTTTATGAAATTTTTACGAAATTCATATTTTGAAAGTCAATTATTATCGTTGCCCTAGTACACGTTGCCGCGGGAGTTAATCTGAAATTACTTTCTCGGGGATATGCCCTAGTACACAATAATTATTTTATTTCTACATGATATACAAATTAAATAGAACTATTGCATATTTTGCTCTAAAACTTTATATTTGTGTTTTGGGGCTAATTTGGAATGAGTAAAAAAATTTTGACCAACATAACCTCTTGAAATTTTAACACAATATTATACTCGATAAGTGTAATAAGTGGTCAAAATTTTGAGTCAATCAATCGAATATTCTTTTTAATAAATATTGTAAATACAAATAAGTTTCCGCCGTTTCTTTTATAAAAGTTATCAATTTATTGTAAAAAAAATATACGTTACATTTTATTCAAAATATTGTCCGTCATTGGCTACTACTTTTTGCCATCTTTCTGGCAGCATTCGGATGCCACATCGAAAAAACTCTTCATCTTTTGAGGCTACACATGAATCGACCCAATTGTTGGCTTCTTCGTAAGAAGTAAAGTGCTGCTTGACCAGGGCGTGAGCCATCAACCGGAACAAGTGGTAGTCCGAAGGAGCAATGTCTGGTGAATACGGCGGGTGGGGTATGATATCCTATTATAAAGCTTCCAAAGTATCCTTGACGACTTTTGCAACATGTGGCCGAGCGTTGTCGTGCTGAAAAATCACTTTGTCATGTCTTTTGGCATATTGGGGGCGTTTAAGCTTCAATTCTCTGCTCAATTGCAACAGTTGCTGTTGATAACGTTCTCCAGTGATAGTTTCATTAGGCTGGAGTAGCTCGTAATAGATTACTCCGAGCTGATCCCACCAAATGCACAACATGAACTTTTTGCCATAAATATTCGGTTTGGCCGTTGAAGTTGGTACATGGCTGGGCTTACCTCATGATTTCATACGCTTTGGGTTATCGTAGTAGATCCACTTTTCATCCCCCGTCACTATTCGATGCAAAAAACCCTTGCGACTTTGTCTTTGGAGAAGTTGTTCGCACGTGAAAAGACGGCGCTCGACGTCTCTGGGTTTCAGTTCATGCGGAACCCAATTTCCTTGCTTTTGTACCATACCAATAGTCTTGAGACGGTGTGAAATCGCTTGTTGAGTCACTCTCAAGCTTTCTGCGAGCTGCTCTTCAGTTTGGCATGAGTCTTGGTCCAATAATGCCTCTAACTCAGCGTCTTCAAACTTGACTGGCCTTCCTTCGCGTTCTTTATCTTCCACGTCAAACTCGCCGTTTTTAAACTTTTGAAACCACTCACGACAACTTCTTTCACTTAAGGCAGCATCACCGTAAACTTCTACAAGCGACGGATGCGTCTCAGCAGCAGATTTCATTAAATGAAATAAATAATCAAAATTTCCCGCAAATGACGCTTATTCGGTACAAAACTCGACATTTCCGAACAAAAAAAAATTTATACTGCCAATACAAAGTCAAGTATTTTAAGGTTATGTTGTTGTCAGGTGTTCAAACTTTCTATGTGACATTTTACATCTGACGATTTCAAAGTAATCTTGTCGGTGGAGCCGTCTCTTGAAAACGGCGGAAACTTATTTTTATACCCAATATAAGAAATTTATAAAAACATTTTAACCTCAAATATCATTGGTCACAACAGTCAGATTTTTTTGGGCAAAGAACTGACGCCTTAGATATAAAAAAGCTAATTCTCTGCCAAATTTCAAAACGAACCATTGACTTTTACTCGTTTTATCGTAAAGGAAAGAAAACGCACATTTTTTCAAAAATAATTTTTTTGTCAGAAACAAATCAACATAACCTCTTCAAATTTTAACCCAATGTTGTACTCGATAAGTGTAACAAGTGGTAAAAATGTTGATTGGAAAATTAAAAAAGTTTTTGTGTTATTAATTAAAAAAATATAAACCATATTTTCATTAATAACAAATGGCAGGCTAGAGATAATTTAAATTAAAAACAAAGAAATTGTAGGTAATTTAAAGACCTTTTAATAAAAATTTAATTTATTAAGTAATATTGGCTGAAACAAATTTAAAAATCAAAGAAACGACAAATTAAAAAACGTTTCTTAGTTATACAAAAAAATCGGTAAAAAAATCAAAAAGTAGGTTATGCTCTTTCTATTCTCCTCCGAAAAGAAGAGAATAAGCCTTTTCCGATGTAAATCGGTCTATCTGTCCAAAAGTTCTCGCCTACATACACACACACGCACACACACACACACACATGCGCGCGCAGGCATGCATGCACGCACGCACGCACCCACTCACCCACCCACACACACACACACATATTATTGAATAGCATAATTATTTGTAAACATTTGATGTATAATGATTGTAAATATATATTATGTGAAAAATACCTACAAAAATTATGTGTAAAATATCCGTATATTGCATTTAAATATATATATACATATTGCACTTTCTTTCTCTAACCCAAATTTAGTTATTGTTAGTTTAGTTTTATTGGCTACTTGCGACGCTTATAAGAGATTTATCTGGTTTAATTTAGGTGATTTTGGTATGTCATAATGACATTTAGCTATTTAATATTTAATTATCCATTACCTTGCATTGTATATACTATATATAATAAATACTTATTTTAATAGAGGTTCTGTCAACAACACCAGTATTTTTAATAACAGTGATTTATATAGGAAAATCGTTAATAAAGAATTAGAAATTCCAGAAGAAACCTGATAGCAATGTTAAAATGCCATACTTCTGCTTCCTCAAAGAGGAACCTTTGTAACGGTGAAAAAAGTTTTTGAAACAAAAAATGTTCAAAAACATGTTTTAAGACTTTTGGCGCTAAAATCCGTTGTTTTTGATAAAAAAAATTTTCGTGTGCGTGCGCGCGCGCGCGCGCGCGCGCGTGTGTGTGTGTGTGTGTGTGTGTGTGTGTGTGTGTGCGTGCGTGCGTGTGTGTGCGTCTGTGTAAGCCTGTATCTTAGCTTCTACTAGATCGATTTTAACCGGACAGATCTCATTTCTTTTGTTTTTTTGTGTAATGGCGGGTCCAGAATTCGTTTTTTGATTCGCCGATGCGTTTCTGTTTTATTTCGAATTTTCGATTTTCCAAAACGGATTTTTGTTTTTTTTATGATAAAATCAAGATATTTGAATTGAATGGATAGCATTCGAAAGAGCATTAAGATACTCATATTTTATAAAAAAAATATTTCTCTAGCACTCACGGTTGTTTTGTTATTAACAAAAACATGTTTTTTTTTTTTTTAAAGCTTATACCTCCTAAACTAAACGGTCAATTTTTTTGAAAAAAATCATGATAATGCAGAATATAAGTTGCTATAATCTGTAAAAATTTGAATCCATTTAGTCGACTAGTTTTTTAGAAAAAAATTGGAACATAAAAAAAAATGAGTTTTGTATGTCCAATGATTACAGGAGTAAAATTGACTTAGTCACTACAAAATTCCTTGTAGTGGTAGATTTTGGATAGCTCTCGGTCGAGTTTTTTGGACAAAATGATTTGTCCAGAAATTTCAGAAATGTTTGTGGTTAAAATTTTTTTAACCTTTTTTTCAAATCGCAATTTCTCGAGAATGGCTCCATGTGTCAGCTCCAAATTTATAGAAAATTTTTTATGTGATATAGATAATATGTTTTCATCTAGATCATAGGATTACTTTTTGAGATATTTGATTTTGAAAATTTTTGTATTTTACAAGTCATTTTCTTTGCACATGATAACTAGAGGAAACAAAAATTGGTTTAATCATGTTGAAATTTTGTGGAAATGTAGAGTTTAAATATTGTCGTATAAGTCTGTTAAGTAAAAGAATTTTCTCATGATTTTTAGAGGTATTTAAGGTTAAAAATTTTTTACGGTTTTTTTTTTCAAAATCGTAATTTCTCAATGACAACTTCATGTATCTGCTTGAAATTTATAGACTATTTTGTATGCGATATAGGCAATACCTGTGTAAAATTTCATTTAGATTATATGGTTATTTCTGAGATGTTTGATATTTAAAATTTTAGTATTTTTGAAAATGACTTTCATTGTTGTCGCACAATATAATTACATTAAAATTGTTTTAATTTCTTTGATATTTGGTAGAGAGGTAGAGTTTGTATATTATTTATTAGAAGAGTTCTTAGAGTAAAAGAATTCGTTTTTCGAATTTTAGAGATATTTGAGGTTAAAACTATTTTAGCTCTCTTTTAAAATCGTAATTATTCGGGAACGCATTTATGTTGTAACAGATAATTAATTCTCCGGCTACTCGATAATTATCCCGCTACAAATATAGTGCATGCAGCGGCGAGGCTAGCGCACCTCGTGCAATGCACGCCGCATGCGAATCTTAATGATTGAGTTATTAAGGGTTAAGTAAATAATTAATCGCGAGAAATAGGTAGAAACCGTATGGCGTTTATTGCGCTGATAGGAAAGGAGGGAACTCCTATAGCGATGCGCGGTCAGCAGGCGCAGAAGGAGGCCCGAGTTGCCGTGGGCTAGAGAGAGAGAGAGAGAGAGAGAGAGAGAGAGAGAGAGAGAGAGAGAGAGAGAGAGAGAGAGAGAGAGAGAGAGAGAGAGAGAGAGAGAGAGAGAGAGAGAGAGAGAGAGAGAGAGAGAGAGAGAGAGAGAGAGAGAGAGAGAGAGAGAGAGAGAGAGAGAGAGAGAGAGAGAGAGAGAGAGAGAGAGAGAGAGAGAGAGAGAGAGAGAGAGAGAGAGAGAGAGAGTAATCGAGCCGGTACTTACAGCTGCGTGGTATCGCTGTCACCGGTCACACTCTCGTACCAGCACCTGATACGTAGGTCGCTTTCGATCGCCTATCGGAGGCTGGAAACGGCCACGAAGTCGTGGCAGGGTGCGCGCCAACACAAACACACACACACACACACACACACTCGCACTCTCACACAGGGAACCCACGTCGCGGTACTCTCGCGGTACTCTCCTTCCGTAGCAAGGAGCGCGGGTGCTATCCAAAACGAGACTGATTCGACTCTCTTGAGTCTAAACAGGTCGCGCGCGCTCCTCGCGTGCTCTCTCTCTCTCTCTCTCTCTCTCTCGGCCGAGCGTCCTTCCGCGTCGTCTGCACCTGTAACATAGTCTGGAAGGGAATTAATACAATTATCATACGGGGAGAGAGGAAAATGACGGAGAATAATTTTCCGTCATACGCCCCTCCCCCAGACGCTGGTTACGGGCGACGTACCAGCTCGAGATAACCTCTCTCTCCGTCATGTAACATGCGGTAGGGCTAGAGCTTTGACGAGTCATGCAATAGGCTTTAGGAGTACAAAAGGAAAAAAATAAGCAACTCGGGTTCCCTTTTACAATTTTAATTTGGTGGCTCGCAGGCCCGTGGTCTTGCGGAGTCGCGATCCTTCGCGCGTTGCGCGGGCGCTTATCGGCTCATCCCTGGATGATTCGTCCTAGCGGGAAAAGAGTTGGTCACTATATTCAATGGTGAGGCGTGAGGTTAAGGGGTTAGTGAAGTACTCGGCGCGTTGCGGCGCGTGCGTCGGGGGGAAGGTGTTGCGACGCGGTTCGTTGGGGCTGCGTTCCGAGAGCCTTCCGTCCGTCTGCGGCTTCGGGGTAGCGTTGCGCTTGCGTTTGTCCCGAGTGGTAGCGGCTTTTGCTCGTCAGCGTCTGCCGTTACTCGCGAGCGCTTGCTTGTCTGGGCCCCTATGACACGTGTGGTTCGCGTTACCACCAACCGTGCTTTGCGTGGTCTTCCCCTCTTGCGGGGTGCGGGCTGCTGCTCGCTCGCCAGGTCATTGGGAGATCCGTCGTCGTCGGGATCTTCCCCAGCCTGGTCATCGCGTGCCGAGTTAACGCCAGTTGGCCTACGTGGACCTTGCCGCAGGCTCTTCCGTGCTTATGTCGAAGGGTATCACTTTAAAGTGATGACGGACCATAGTAGTCTGAAATGGTTATGCAATCTGCATAATCCCACCGGACGCTTAGCGCGGTGGGCGCTTGAAATGCAAGCGTATGACTACGACGTCGGGCATCGTAAGGGTTCACTAAACCACGTGCCTGACGCACTCTCTCGCATGTTTGAGGAGGAGGAAGCGCCAGACCTCGCAGCAGTGGACATCTCCGAAGAGACAGACGACGCCTGCTACAAACGCATGGTCGCCGCCGTCGGACAAAATCGCCCACAAAACTGCGAGGCATTCGCGTTCCGTGATGGAATAATTCCGTTCCGCCGCGGTCATCGTGCGGCTTGCGAAGCATAAAACTCGCTCTTCGCCGTCAATTATCTGCGTGAGTACCGCTTCGAGGCCCGTATCACTCGCGTCCGTTTGAATTACTAACTGGTGTTCAAACGACGGCCGGTGTAATACCGGGGCAGATGCAATGAGAGCTTTAATCTGCTCAAATGCGGATTGCTCCGCGTCACTCCACACATACGCAACGTTGTGCTTTGTTAACTGCGTGAGCGGCTCCGCGATCGTCGCAAAGTCGGGCAAGAACTTGCGATACCATGACGCCATGCCAAGGAACCTTCTCAACTGTTTGAGATTCTTCGGCACAGGATATTCCAAAATTGGAGCGATCTTGTCCGGGTCAGGCTTAAATCCGTCTCTGTTAACTAAGACCCCGAGAAACTTGACCTCACTGCGACAGAACTCGCTTTTCTCACGGTTAATCGTGAGACCCGCGTCTTTAATACGCTGGAGAACGAGGCTAAGCCACTTGAGGTGTTCCTCAAACGTCTCCGTGACGATAATAATGTCGTCCAAATAGGAGAACGCATGAGGTTCCATCTCCGGACCGATAACGCAGCCCGAAAGCTCCTGGAAGGTCGCTGGCCCGCCCACTACCCCATAAGGCATTCGAGTAAATTCGAAGAGGCCCATTCCGGGGACAGTAAACGCGGTTAGCGCCTGCACCTCCTGCCGCAACTGAATTTGGTGGTAGGCGCTGCTTAGATCGATCGTCGATATATATCGGGCATCTTGAAGCTTGCGTAAAATCGCATCCATGTGAGGGAGCGGGTACGCATTCGCCTTCGTTACCGCGTTCAACTTGCGATAATCGATGCAGAATCAGTACGTGCGATTCGCTTTCCGTTGCATCACAACAGGGCTCGACCATTCACTGGTCGATCGAACAATAATGCCCGCCTCGAGCATCTCTCGTAGTTGCCTGTGCATTACCTCCTCGAGCTTCTTCGAGACAGGATAATATTTCTGCTTTATGGGCCTAGTACTTGAGAAGTCGATGTTGTGTTCGGCCCAGCTGGTGCATCCTAATGGTGCGTCATTCGCGGACAGCAGTTGATCGAGCAAATCTTGCAACTGTCGCCGTTGGGCTTCGTCAACATCGGCGAGGCCAACCGAAGCGAGGTGCATAGCGCTCGCTTTGTCGTGCGCTAGTGGCGCTAATTCTAGCGGAATTCGCTCTTTCACTCCTTCGATGCTAAGCGTCGATTCGCGCGGCCACAGCACGGCGTTGAATTTCCGCATGAGTGCGCGTATGCGAAATCCGCCAAGACCCACTGGTAAATACCATCGTGAGTATTCTGGTTGACTCGGGGTACTCAAATTTCTCTCCAAGTCGGTAAAGGTTGCTGCGACGGACGCAGCCGGGGCGCCTTGCCGAGGTACCGTTGAGGTCACGTCAGGTATTGGAGGGGCGAGAGGAACCTCGTCTACGCGCTCCCTCTGGCTTTTCCCAAGCACTTCGGGCAGTGTGGCTTAATATAGCCAGGCCAGCTACAACCCCAGCACCGCACGTGCTCTTTTGGCCCGGGCTGGTTGTTGGCGTTCTTGTCGCTGGTTGGCGTTGGCGGCGCGTAATTCTTCTCACCGATTCTTACCGGAGCGTTTTCCCTATGCTTGTTAGGGGGGCTGGGACCACTCTTGCGTTACGCTCCTGTCCTCTTGGGAGGGCTGCTGCTTGTTGGCGGCGGACCCAGGGGTCGTTCCCTGCTCAAATTAAGTTTTGCGAGCTTTTCATCTAGCAGTTCGCTAATCAGCTGGTCGAGCCCCTGTGCCGACTGCTCTGCCATCGCGGGCTAGGCTCGGCTTGCTATCGCTCGACGCGGATCTTCCATCCTTGTCCTGCGTGGTCGTGCCACTCGCCAAAACTGCCAGACTACTCTTGCCTCGCAGCGATTGCGTTTTCGCGGACTTTGGCCCCTTGTAGGCTACGTCTGGTAACAGACTATCGTACGGGTTGGGGGGGGGGGGGGGGGGGTTATAACTCCTCTCTGCCTTCCTTAGCGCTTCCGCTTCTCGTGCAAGCTCTATGAGCTTGTTTATGTCTGTAACTTTCACCCACGGCACTAAACGCTGGAGACTGGGCAGCATATTTCTATATATGAGGCGTTTCACGTCAGCTCTCCAGGCGCGGCGCGTGAGCGCGAAATCATGCTGTTTTCAGCTTGTGTTTGAAGGGCTAAGATGTATCTAAAAAAAAATAATCCCCAAGTGATCTCGATGTATTTTTTCCTCAGCTTTCCGATGGTGCTATTAGTTTCTCAAAATTTTTCAATTCTAAGTATTTCTTAAATAATATCTCGAAAAAATCAAAAAACTCCTATGTAGAAAAAGGCTACATCCATGTAAAATTTCCTCCTCTTTCGATCTAGCAGGTCAAAAAAAATATTAAAAATATAGTTTTTGAGATATAACACGTTTTATGTTTTTTTGAGGTTAGAATTGAAAAATTTTGAGAAACTAATAGCACCATCGGAAAGCTGAGGAAAAAATACATCGAAATCACTTGGGGATTATTTTTTTTAGATACATCTTAGCCCTTCGAACACAAGCTGAAAACAGCATGATTTCGCGCTCGCGCGCCGCGCCTGGAGAGCTGACGTGAAACGCCTCATATGTGCTTGAGTTGCCTTTCATCATCCCAAGGCTCCTCGAACTTGCTTAAAATCGTAAGGAGGCATACAATATAGTCCCTTACGGCCTCATCTCTGCCTTGGGTTCGGGCTTGCACTTCGCCGATGACTCGTTGCTGGAATCGCTTGTCGACCCCGTAGCAGCGGCGTGCGGCGACGCAGAAGCCTTCCCAAGTTCGCCAATTTTTGGGAGCTTCGCGGCACCAATGCCTTGCCACGCCAGACGTCAGCTCGGACATAGCGTTCAGCAGATCTTTGTCTGTGATCCGTGCGAGCGAGCGGCATTCGTTAACTCGCTCGAGAAAATCCTCGATGCTACTGCCGTTCTCGCCGGTGAATTGCAGTTTCCACTGCCGCACCGTTCTGCCAACGTCCACGTTAATGGATTGATGGAGCGTGGTACCTTCGCACGAGTATCTACTTTGCGAGTTACTCGGGAGGCTCCCCCTCCCCCAAGACGCGGTGTGAAGTTTTGCGCTGCTGGGTTTAACGGTGGTGGTTGTCGCGCGTTTGCATTCGTCGCTGTGTTGCACGAGTCCGTTTGTGTACTTCCTTCGTCAAGGTACTCCAATCTCTACGTGTCTTGGTAGTTCACTGTCTTGTGTTTTTGAGAGCTCGCTTCGTTGCCTGTCGTTCTATTTGACATTGCATACAGGTGTGTACTCGCTATTAGATCTGACATCTGCTCTTGCAGCTGCCTTATTTCTTTATCGTAGCCTTTTGCGATTCCTTGTATCCTCAATATTTTGCATGCTACTGCTCTTGGTATTGTGTATGTTTTTCCGTTTGTGAGCGTGCATTGTACAGGATCATCGGCTGTAGTTGCTGTTCGTGTCGTAAAGACCGATTGCGGGGCTGAATGTATTGTGTACGTGCCCGCAGTGCTGGCTACGACTGTACTCGCCGTTTTCGTCGTGGTTGTTAGCGTATTTACCCACGTTGACTGTGTTGTGATAGGCGATGGAAATCTACCTTCGGCTATCGCTTTTCCCAAGTTTATTGCTTCACGAATATCTTGCTGCGACGTTCGCCTTGATCCTGGTTGATTTTGCATCGTCGCGGTCCATATTTACTCTGCGGTTGTTGTTAACGCTGTCGCGCCGGCGTTATCTTCTTGTACTTCGGTGAGAGACATGTTCATTTGGTCCAGTATTGTGTGAGCATGGTCTAGTGGCGTCGTCGCGGTCCATATTTGCTCTGCGGTTGTTGTTAACGCTGTCGCGCCGGCGTTATCTTCTTGTACTTCGGTGAGTGTCATGTTCATTTGGTCCAGTAGTGTATGACCATGGTCTAGTGGCGTCGACGCGAGACGTCTTTGCATGTAGTGTGTGCGTCTCGTGGCTTCTCACGCCTTTCTGTCAGCTTGTCCTGTGTACGTGCGTCGAACGGCAGAGTTTGTACCAAGGATTCCAGTTTCTTGTTTCTTCTATTGAATACTTCTGCTTCGTCTTCTGCTTTTTCCGTTCGAATGAAATCGTTCGCTGTATAGTCACCTCGCAATCGCCTATATAACCTATACGCTTTTGCAAACTGTGTGCCGCTTTTTAAAAGTTCTAATTTTCGAGCGCATCGCCGAGCGGCTCGCCTGCGAGATTCATTATCCAGCCTTGGATTTTCACCCCCATGATGTCTTCAAATGTATCGTCGTCTAAGAGTGGCATGTTGTTGACCTGAAAATCTCTAATGCGCTTCGCGGAGAAATTCGGATTTTAAAGTTCTAATTTTTAACTTATTGCACCTTTGGTGTTTTTAAGTTTGATTTACGCGAATCGCTGGTCAATTCTCTTTTATCTTTAAGGAGAATGGAAGTTTTAATGTTTCCTTATTTAATTCGGAAGGAAGAAGAAATTAAAAATCCAAAAAGAAAAAAAAATGTTCCCTCATCCAGTTCTATTTTCCTGTTTATTAATTTAACAACAAGAAAATTTGGATTGACAAAAGATAGTTTGTTGTAAAACCAAAAAGGAGTAAAGTCAAATAATTTATAATAATTTATAATACTTATAATGTTTATGGGGTCGTTTGCGCTTTGTCTAAATGCGTCGCATTCAGATTTACGCTTGGAACATACGCATTCAATAATTTATTACAGTAGAAAAATTACGTTAGTTAAATTCTGTGAATTTATTTTGCGTGAATCGCGGTAAATAAATTCCCAGAATATTTTATTGGTGATCTCAATTAAGTTATTTTATCTATTTATTATACAAAAAAATTTATTACTAAATTAGGTAGAATACTATGTAACGGGATGGCTAGTGTGGGAAAATCCCAACAAGCCACAGGCCAGCGATGCCCTAGAACACGGTGCCGCGGGTATCAGACTAAAATGACTTGCCCGGGGATCTGCTCCTGGAATCCCGAAAACAACGTGAAGATCGCACGCGAACTTCACTTTCCAACTAATTGGATCGCTGAGTGAAAAGCGCGCGCTCGAAGAGTAAAGCGCGCGGCCGCTACGCTCAGATATGAAAACGACCGACGGAGTCGTTTTCCCGCGGAGGCGGCGGTATCTGGGAGAAGGACAGGTTGTAATGAACAAGGCGATGAGTAACTAGATATCACAGTATATTAAAATCAATAACGATTACATGCACAACGCACGTGCATATTAAACAATTATGAGTTAGTTCGCGTGCGACCATTAATATTCAAACGCGCGAACGATACGGCGCGCGGCGAAGCTGCTAATCTCGCGCGCGGTGTTAAAGTTCGGCGGGCTGACACACACCCACACGTACACGGCACAGAAAGCTTGCACGGGGCGATTTCCGTGCGAGCCTTTACAATAAACCCGCGAGAGGAGAGTAGAAAACTTACGTTAAGAAGGAGCAGCCGGTGCACTCGCCTCTCTCTCTCGCTCTCTGTCGCTCGCACAGCAGTTGCGCTCTCTTTCTCTCTCTCTTGCTCGCTGTATTGGTTCGGCAGCGGACTGGCTGCCGGCTCCTCGCTCGCAGTCTCGTGCGGCTCACGCGGCTCGGGGTCTCTCTCTCTCTGTCTCTCTTTCGCACGTACTCACTCTACTCGGCGCCTCCACTACACTGGCGGTAACTATAAAAAGCTAGGACGGCGCGGACGAGGTAACTTTTGAGAGACACGCTGGAGAGAAGTTCTCGGCACGATGGCAGACACAAAGAATGGCTGCCGTGACTCGCATAAAGCCGTAGCAGCTTCGCGGGTACGCGACGGGCATATTACGCGTCGCGAGACCGTTCTAATCCGATCAGGATGCTCGCGCGCACGCGCCCCCGGTGAGCATGCCTGCTCGGCGTGGGTAATTCGAATCTCGAATTACCTACCTCGCGCACTCGTTACACCCCCCCCCGCCAGACGCTGCTTAGGGGACCACGAGCAGCTCTGCCATCCATGGCCGCCGTCGTACCTATACGTAGGGTGGTAAGGCTTTAGTAGAAGGAGGTTCTAAAAGGTAATTAGGACGAATTGTAGTCACTGGATTTTCTTTTTTTTAATTTTTATTAAAAAAAAAACAAAAAAAAACTCTTCAGGGCTTAGCCCGCTTCAGCTGGCCGGGAGTAAGTCCGGCGCCCCTTCTGGCGATCTTGGTTGGGGCAGTGCTTCGACTTCTTTACCCCAAGCTCGCCACACATGAAGCACCGGGGAAGCGCCTGTGCATTTAACGCCTCCCGGGCCGCCTGCTCCTCTTCGAGCGCCCTTTGGAGGCGCTCCTCTTCGCGTAGGAGACGACGCTGGACCTCTTCTTTGGCCCGACGCACTGTCTCCTCCGCCTTTTCTCTGGCTCGCCTGGCCTCTTCCATACGCTCCTGCGCACGTGCCAGACGAACCTCCTCCTGCTTCTGCAAGGCGGCGCGGCGCAGCCTGGCGGCCCTGGCTTCTGCGGCGGCCGCGAGCTCTTCTCGCCGGCCTTGGGTCATTCCGACCCATTTGCCGGCTTGCCGCTCGCCGGTCTCACCGTGGCACTGGAGAAAATCCTCCAGTGCGGCCAGGGCAGCGTCCCCCGCAGCGCGCGAGGACTTGCTGAGGCGCCGCGCCTCCTCTAGAGCCTGCTCCACCGGGACCCAGGCCGCACCGACTTCATCGTTCGGTGCTCCTTTTGAGGCCTGGGTCGGAGCATCTCCTTTTTTTCCTTTTGCGGCCCGAGCCGCGCCGGCGTCAACTTTCGGCCCACAATGATGGCTCGGGCCGCTTCCTCTTCGGAGACTCGGCCAGCACCAATCGGCTCGGCTGGTGCTTCTTCTTCTGGCCGAGCCCCGCTCTTCTCCCGCTGTTCCTTCGGATGATGAGGTCGCCGGAGCGGGGACAGACCAACGCTTGCGTCGGCTGGTCCCGATGGTCCCCTTCTTGGTTCCGGCGCCTCTAACTCCTCTATTACAAGTGTGGAGGGCTCTTCCACTGGCGGTTGTGCCAGTGTCACCACGTCTATGCACTCCACTAGCTGCTCCAGGAAGTCAATGACGGCGGGGTCAGGGTTGCACTGCATTAATCCAGCAATCACCTCCTTCGCCGTCTCTGCTATTCCTGGAGTCAGGTCCTGCATATCCTGCAACAGGCAAATTGACCCCGGAGATTGGTGAGATTGAGGAGCGGAAAACAAGGACGAACACGGGTTAGTACGGACGGCACAATTCTTGGACGGCACAGTTAGCGCTTTTCGGACGCTCGGATTCGACGGGGGCTAATTGGCCCGACAGCAGTAGGTGCAGGCTTCTTCTTCGAGCCCTTTGGCCTCCCTGGGCCTCGCTTGGACTCTGTTGGACCGACCACACGCGTAGGTCGGCCGTCGCTCGCACGCTTTCCTGGCCTAACTAATAGCGCGGTCTTACGACGTGGACCGCGCCTCTTAGCCGTCGCCCGAGGCTGTACATTCCCCTGGCTAACTCTATTGCCCGCTGGCACGTTACGTTCGGCTGAAGAGTCCCTCGGTGGTAGCGACTGGGCTACTTCCTGACTACTTTTGTCCAAGTAGTTCTTAGGCTCTTCTGCAGAGACATATCGCTTGAGTTGCTGCGCATGGACGTGACTGATCGTCCGACCATCCTCACCTTAGATCTCATAGGTGTTTTCGCCTAGAATATTCACAATCGTTTAGAGCCCCGCGTACTTCGGGGCTAATTTGGCAGATATCCACTCAGCAGCTGAAGATAGTACCTTATTCTCTCTCCATACACGATCGCCTAGACAGAATTCTGGAGGTCGACGATGAGCGTCATAATATTTGGCTTGTCTCGCCTGCTCCGCCTGCGCGTCGGCCGCCGCCCGAACGTGCAATTCGCGGAGCTTGTCCATGCGCGCCACCCAATTATTTATCGCCTCTTGCTGCCCTTGCTCTTCTGCTAAGCTGTCTTCCTCCCGCCTTAGTGTCTTCGGTGGGTCAGGCTGTCGGCCGTAAATGAGCATGGCAGGACTCATTTTGGTAGAGTTGTGTACGGCCGTATTGTACGCGAACGCCAGCTCGTTCAGATGCTCATCCCAGGACCGATGATTCTCCTCAGCGTAAGACATGATCATGGTCTTCACCGTTCGGTTCACACGCTCGATGGGATTGGCTTGAGGGTGATATGGTGATGTAAACGTGTGATGCACGTTTCTCTCCTTTAAGAATGCCTCTAATGGTGCATTCTCAAATTCAGTCCCATTATCGGAGAGAAACACCTCGGGGACTCCGAACCGCAGACATACTCGTTCGTTGAGCCCTTTTATCACCGATTTGCCATCTGCCCTTTTTATCGGAATTACTTCGATCCAGCGTGTGAGCAGGTCCTGGAAGATGAGAATGTATTCGTGGCCGTGCTTGGTTTTAGGGAGGGGTGCCATAATGTCGCTGGCCACGATTTGCCATGGACGCTGTGTTATACGACGTCCCATGAAGCCTGCTGGAGCGCGCTGTTCGACTTTGCACTGCTGGAAAATTTGGCACTGGTTCACGTATCTGGCTACATCTCGAGACATGTGTGGCCAATAATACTTCCGCCTTACTCTCTCTAGAGTTTTCTCGCGGTCCAAGTGCCCAGCAGTTGGAAAGTCATGGTATTCTCTCAGTACTTCGCGTCGCTTTTCGTGAGGGACTGCTAACTTCCATGCATCGTCGTCGCCGAAAGATTCGTCTATGACTTATTAGGGTTGTACTTGTACAGTCTCCCCCCCGCCAGCTTGAACGGGGGGTAGTCTCGCGGCTTCTGTTGAACTTCTTTCACGATCTTGAGGTACCAGTGGTCGTTTGTATCGCGCTCGAGCTCTAACGCGGCGACCGCTGGCTCTTCTTCCTCGAACATCCGTGAAAGGGCATCTGGGACATTGTTCAACGAGCCCTTTCGATGTTCGACTGTGAAGCTGTGGTTCAGCAGCTCCAAAGACCACCTCGCTAACCTGCCGGTCGAGTTTTGGAGATCTCGGAGCCATTTCAAGCTGCTATGGTCCGTGATAACCTTGAAGTCGTAGGCCTCTATATACGGACGGAACTTTTTAATTGCCCAGAGAATTGCTAAACATTCCGTTCCGTCACGCTATAATTCCTCTCAGCTGCGCTCAGAGTTCGACTCGCGAACTCTAAGGCTCTTTCATCGCCGTCAATTATTTGGTATAGCACCGCTCCCAGACCTGTATCGCTCGCGTCAGTTTGCCCCACGAACTGCGCGTTAGATACCGGTCTGTGTAGAATCGGTGCAGAAGCTACTAGCGCTTTTAGCTTTTGGAAGGCCTCTGCTTGTGCCGTTGACCACTCATATTTCCGATCCCTTTTCGTTAATTCGGTCAGTGGTTCAGCAATTGTGGCGAAGTTCGATAAAAACTTTCTATACCACGAGGCCTTTCCTAAGAAGCGTCTTAGCTGACGGAGGTTTTTCGGTATCGGATATTCCATGATGAGCTTTAGTTTCTCGGGGTCTGGCTTAAAACCATCTCTATTTACTATGACCCCGAGATATTGGACCTCATTGCGACAGAAGACGCTTTTCTCGCGATTTATTGTGAGGCCCGCGTCCTGTATCCTGTCCAGAGCTCTTTTTAGAATCTCTTTATGCTCCTCGAATGTCTCTGAGACTATTATTATATCGTCGAGATACGAGTAACCAAAAGGTTCGAGTTCGGGGCCGATGACTTTGTCAATCAGCCTCTGGAAGGACGCTCCGGCATACGAAAGACCGTAGGGCATTCTCGTAAATTGGAAAAGCCCTTTGCCTGCCACGGTGAAGGCCGTAGTCTCTTTGGACTCCGGCCTAAGTGGTATCTGGTGGTATGCACTGCTTAAATTCAACGTGGAGATGTATCGCGCTTTCTGCAGTTTGCGCAAGATACTTTCCAGGTATGGTAACGGCTATGCGTCTGGCCTGGACGCTGCGTTCACTTTTCTGAAGCCCACGCAGAAACGGAACTTCCCGTTGGACTTGCGTACCATTACCACTGGACTTGACCAGACACTTGTCGAGGGTTCGATTATTCCCGCGACTAGCATTCCCTCCACCTGTTTGTGCATCTCTTCCTCGAGTTTCTGAGATACAGGGTAGTACTTCTGTTTAATGGGTCTTGTAGATCCGACGTCTATTGCATGCTCGATCCACGAAGTACACCTTAGTATTGCCAGGCTGTTTCCGATCAGCTGAGCTACTAAAGCTTCTACCTCTTTGCGCTGTTCTTCTGTTGGGTCCGCCAACCCTATAGCTGATACGGACACGGTGTTATTTGCGGTTATGGCGGCTACTTCTAACTTTACGCTTGCATCGTCATCCTTGAGATGCAGCGTGTTATCTGTGGGGTCTAAGACAGCGCTAAACTTCTTAATGAAGTTTACCCCCCAAATAGCACTCCGTATCTAGATCTGGCATTATTGTGACGCGTACTTCTTTGCACACGCCAGCCACGACCATGGGCAGATATACAGCGTGTCCAAAAAGTCTGGAAACACCCAAATAATTTCTCAGCTGAATTACTATTGGAAAATGTTAAGGTCGCCTTTGTAGTAATTTTTTACGAGGAATCCAATGGTGACCTTGGATTCGACCTTGGACCTCATTTTTGAGGTTATTTCAAGGTCAACCTCATTTTTTTAAATGGTAACCCCTATTTTTTATAGCGGAATCTGAAAGAGCGGAAAATTTTACGTCCGGATATGTATTAAGGTATGAGGTTGAGGTTGCCCCCAGAGGTCAAATTGAGGTCAAAGTATGATTTCTTAAAAATTTCGCGAGTTCAGTGGTAAAACAAAACAAACAAAGGTAAGGTTTGGTAAGTTCGAACGAAGACTTGAAGGTGACCTCTGATTCGACCTTGAACCTCATTTTGAGCCTCATTTTTGAGGCTATTTCGAGGTCAACCTCATTTTTTTAAATGGTAACCCCTATTTTTTTAGCGGAATCGGAAAGAGTGTGAAACTTTACGTCCAAACATGTACTCAGAACATAGTTCAAGAAGGACCTTGACGTTCATTTGAAGGTCATTTAAACTTAATGACGGTCTGATCTTGTGTAAACTTTTTAATTTTTTTAAACAGTCTAACATCTTATTTCAAGTGCTCGAATTATTTTCCATCCACTTTTTGATAGTAACCTAATCGATGATCGAAAACACCAACAGTATTTTTGATCATTTCAGTAGGAATGAGAGCTGATTCATTGTAAAATTTTTTGAAGCGTTTAAATATTGAACATTGTTACTTGTTATTTTTCGTATGGTTAGAGTGACAATAAACTATTATTCATTCCATAACCACCACAGAAAAGGGTTGGTCATCTTTCAAACATATTTTTTGAAAATTAAAAGTTCTTTTTATTTTCAACTCAAAAAGTATTTTTGGATAAGGTCTACTACGAAGAGTAATAAAAATGAACAAACTCACTGATAGAGAAAGAATAACGATTCTCATGATGAGAGGTTGGGGACACATGCAGCGATCTTATAGGGCCGTAAGAGATATTTTTAATGCTTCATTTAGGGTTGGTGGAACTCCACTATCATTTTCAACAGTTCAAAAACTGTTAGAAGGTTTGAAAATACCGGCACTATCAGCGATTTACCTCGATCAGGCAGACCAATGTCAGCAGGTAACGAAGAGAAATCTTTAGATTTTGTGTTAACATTCACCGAAGATCCGCATACTTCCGTTCGTAGAGCTGCTCAAGTGCACGAAATAAGTAAATCATCTATTCATAACATACTAAAAGGAGACAAGTTCCATCCATTTAAAGTAACGCTAATACACAAGTTAAATGAAGATGAGTTCGATCGTCGCGTTGAATTCTGTGATGATATGATGGCACGCATCGTACAAAATCCAAATTTTCCATCAAATATAGTCTTCTCAGATGAAGCTACATTTCAACTTGACTCAAGCGTAAATAGGCATAACTGTAGATATTGGGCAGTTGAAAACCCTCATTGGGCAAGAGAAGCCAAGTCACAATATCCACAAAAATTAAATGTCTGGGCTGGAATATTAAATAATAGGATTATAGGACCATTTTTTATTGATGGCAATTTAAATGCAGAAAAGTATGAAACTATGTTGCGGAATCAAATTGTTCCTGCTATAAGAGAAATAGCTGGAGAGAACTTTAATAACACATAGTATCAACAGGACGGTGCAGCAGCTCATTATGCACGAAACGTTCGCACATACTTAGATACAGTATTCATTAATCGATGGATAGGACGAAGAGGTGCAATTGAATGGCCAGCTAGGTCCCCCGATTTAACGCCTCTAGATTATTTCTATTGGGGTTATCTGAAGGATCGTGTATTCAAAACAAAACCCTTAAACTTAGATGAATTACGTGAAAGGATCATTGATGAATCAGCTCTCATTCCTACTGAAATGATTGAAAATGCTGTTGGTGCTTTCTATCATCGATTAGGTTACTGTCAAGAAATGAATGGAGAACAGTTCGAGCACTTGAAATAAGATGTTATACTGTTTAAAAAATCAAATGTGAGAGGCAAGGGGACTCACGTAAATCAAGCGCCCCATCGTGAGAGGCAAGGGGACTCATGTAAATCAAGCACCCCATCGTGAGAGGCAAGGGGACTCACGTAAATCAAGCGCCCCATCGTGAGAGGCAAGGGGACTCACGTAAATCAAGCACCCCATCGTGAGAGGCAAGGGGACTCACGTAAATCAAGCACCCCAAAGGGAACAGATTTTACTACGTCCACGTCGTTGTTCCTGGGTAACGCTAAATGTAAAAAAATTGAACTTGACATGACTTTTAAGGACAATGTCAAGGTCACCATTAGATTTCTCGTTGAAAACTACTAAAGAATTAACCTCGCTCAGTGTGATAAAAAGTTTACACAAGATCAGACCGTCATTAAGTTTAAATGACCTTCAAATGAACGTCAAGATCCTTCTTGAACTATGTTCTGAGTACATGTTTGGACGTAAAGTTTCACACTCTTTCCGATTCCGCTAAAAAATAGGGGTTACCATTTAAAAAATGAGGTTGACCTCGAAATAACCTCAAAAATGAGGCTCAAAATGAGGTTCAAGGTCGAATCAGAGGTCACCTTCAAATCTTCGTTCGAACTTACCAAACCTTACCTTTGTTTGTTTTGTTTTACCACTGAACTCGCGAAATTTTTAAGAAATCATACTTTGACCTCAATTTGACCTCTGGGGGTAACCTCAACTTCATACCTTAATACATATCCGGACGTAAAATTTTCCGCTCTCTCAGATTCCGCTATAAAAAATAGGAGTTACCATTTAAAAAAATGAGGTTGACCTTGAAATAACCTCAAAAATGAGGTCCAAGATCGAATCCAAGGTCACCATTGGATTCCTCGTAAAAAATTACTACAAAGGCGACCTTAACATTTTCCAATAGTAATTCAGCTGAGAAATTATTTGGGTGTTTCCAGACTTCTTGGACACGCTGTATATAGCCAACCACTGCTATGCTTTGCCCGTTTGCCACCCGTGCCATTAGGCCGCTGGCTGGGATTAACTCTTTTTCACAGGCCGTAGCGAGCTGTAGGCCTATGGAATTCATCCCAGTCCAGGAAGCTCCTGTATCGAAGAGTGCTCGAAGCCTGTAACCGGCGACACTTGAAGCCACCATCGCGAGCAAGTTTCTTGGTTGACTTCATTCGGTTGAATCACGGGCACTTCTTCGCTCTCCACTCCAGACGATTGGACCAAGTTACCCTCGGTCTCTGGTGAGAGAGCTGGGGGCGGGTATGTGGTCGTGTTTACCTGCCACCCTGGCCATTTCCCTGTTGGTTTCCGGCAGCATTGGGCTTGTTGCCTCCCTTTTACTCATATCTGCGTGCCCTTCGGTACTCTTGCCTTTGTGGAGGTCTATTATTTCTTGGACTTTGCGGCCTAGCCTGGTGAGTCGAGCTACTACCCCCACTAGGCTGGTTTGTAATTTGCCCGCCCTCCTGCCGCCTATTTTCCCAGTTACCCTTCTTCTTAGGTTTTCTGGTTTGCGGCGGGCTAGGCTTTTGCCCCTTGTTCTCGTCGGTGCCTTTCTTTGTCAAGGCCGATAAGCATTCGGCCATGACCCGACGGAACATAGCCTCGAGGCTCTCTCGACGCTCGTGCTGTTGGTGCCCCATCGCCGCCACGTTTGGATTCTGCTTTTTCCGCTGATCCGTGGGCGGCTCAGTCGGCACGTAGGCAAATTCTGGCATATACGTGCGCTCGGGCGGTGGTGGCGAGTGATACACCATATCTGCCGCCAGCGCTAATTCGGCTTCCCGGGCCAGGTCCAGGAGCCCTCGGTAATCCGTAATTTGATTTCGCATTACCATCTTTTGCAGTTCTGGCCGCATGTTCAGGTGCAACATGTCTAACTGTTGAGCGATGCTAGGCACCGGAACCAACTTCAGGATCATGGCTTGTAGATTTACTACGTAATCACGCGTAAGTTCATTTCTGCGTTGAGTCCTCGCGTTTATTTCGGCCATGACTCGCTGCTGATGTCCCCTGTCCCCGCTATACATGTGCGTTATGGTCTCTACGAAATCTGGCGACGATCGCCATGTGTGGCGGTTACTCCGGTACCAGGTGGCTGCTATCCCAGTTAGGAGCTCTGACAACGACGAAAGCACCTCGTCGTGTGTCAGATTAGCTAGAGTTCTGCATTCCTCTATTCTTGTTAGGAATAACTCGACGCTCTGCTCCTTTGAGGACCCTCAGAACCTGATGTGCCATTTCCGAACTATCTGGCCCACATCACGGTTCGTCTGCTGAGGCAAATACGTATGCCTCTCAGACGGGTCCTGGGTCGCACCATTCCTAGTCTGGCGCTGGGAAGTATTTCTGGTATTATTCCTCCCAACCTCTGTTGGGGACTGGAGACTCGGGCTGCTGCTGTTAAACTCCGCATACGTGAACGTGTCTTCGATGTTCACATGCGGTGATCCTCGTCTACGGCCCGTGCTTGGGGGTTGAACTCCCTCCAATTGCGTACTTGAGGTTGGATGTCGTGCCTTGAAGTATTCGTACATTCTCTTTAAGCTCTTCAACCTCTTCGGCGAGTGTTTTGATCACCGCCAGTAGCTGCTCCGATAATATACTGTCTCCGACTGCTATCCCGGTGGTTCGCGACTCACGCTGTCGCGGCCACTCTAGGTTTTGCGACTGCGGCGGGTTTCGCGATTGGTGCCAGAACCCTTGCTGCCCATTCCGTGCTAACAACGACTCTTATTCGTAGTTGCGCTGGTATTGTCGTTGCCTGCGCTGCTCTTCCAGGAGCACTTGTTGCCGCTGCTGCTGCTCCTGCTGTTGTTGCTGTTGCTGCCGTCGCTGCTGCTCCATCTGCTGTTGCTGCATTTGCTGCTGCTGCATTTGCTGCTGCTGCAGTTGCTGCTGCTGCATATGCTGCTGCTGCAGCTGTTGCTGTTGGAGCTGTTGCTGTTGGCCGTTTGCCTCTTCCGGTGGCTCCACCACTGCATTATGTGCTTGTTGTGGAGCGTTCATCCTCTGAGACTTCGAGAGCTTCTGCATCACTATCGGGTCATCAAGGAGCGTTATGAACGGATGCGGGTGGTCTGGGTCAGTATTGGGATCCACAATATTCGACCCAGATTTGTTCATCAACGTTAAGGCGATGAACGCCGTTCGGGACTGCTCGCGTTTAGCAAACGCTTGCTGCTCCGACAGCTCCGGCTCTGGCACGAAATCGGCGGCACTATAATCGCCCATAAGCCACTTGATCGCTGTCAGCATATTTACTGACTGCAGATCTGACTGCTGTAGACCAAGGGTTTGCATGGCCTCGTTTATTTCCTCTTCGGGCTGTGTATAGGCCCAATTGAGTATCGCAGATTCCGCAAATTGCGATGATCGTGCCATGGTGTCAATTGGCTGTGTGCTTCCCCACGAACTTATTTTACTAGCGCGAGTAGTATCTGTATTGATGGCAGAGAGATTTTGCCTATTCAACCCGTGAGCTAGCTTTTTCAACGCGAACCCGGGTTATTTTCTAAGAGCTACGGCGGTTGCTCTTAACCTCGATAACGCACGAGGGTTTCCCGTATGCGGCTCTAAAAAAACAAAAGCTGTTTTTGTAAATAATTACTATTTGTAATTAATTACGCTCAACTACTCGCACTTGTAATAATAAAATAAATATATGTGAAAAAAAAATATATATATATGTGTTAAAACGGACAATATCACAAAAATCACAAAGAAATAAATACAATTTTCACCTAAAAGAATAAAAAACAATTTTAAAGTTCGAGGGGATTTTTGCGCTCGAGTTTTTACTCGGGCGCACAGTCAACTTTTTGTTCCGAGAGTGCCTGCCGACTTTCTCTCGATATTCTACTAACAGCACGAGAAAAGAAAAAAAAATTTTATTTTTCATTCACTAAAAAATAATTCGTATCGAAAATACTAGAGGAGAAAAAAAATTTTCGAGTCCAGAAAAAAAATTAATTAAAAAAAAATTAATTATAGCTTAAAAATAAATTTTTGTCGTTAAAAAAAATTAATTGTTATTAAAAAATTTTAATTGTTAAAATCAATTACCTAACGCACAAAAATTTCGCGATCAATATCTCACCTCGTCGGCACTCTAGGTCGAGGGTTATTGGCTATCGCTTGCCTAACCTCTCGACCGCACTCTCGCAACAGCACGGCTGTATCACGCACACGCACACACGCGCCTACGAGCTGCGGCACGAAGAGCCTTTCTTTGCAGCTTATGCTCAGCTACACTGCTGAGCTTCTTCGCGTCAAGCTTCGCCGCGTATCACGTACGCGCCGCGGGTCCTTCTCCACCCCCAAAACGTTGTGGCACCAGTTGTAACGGGATGGCTAGTGGGGGAAAATCCCAACAAGCCACAGGCCAGCGATGCCCTAGAACACGGTGCCGCGGGTATCAGACTAAAATGACTTGCCCGGGGATCTGCTCCTGGAATCCCGAAAACAACGCGAAGATCGCACGCGCACTTCGCTTTCCAACTAATTGGATCGCTGAGTGAAAAGCGCGCGCTCGAAGAGTAAAGCGCGCGGCCGCTACGCTCAGATATTAAAACGACAGGCGGGGTCGTTTTCACGCGGAGGCGGCGGTATCCGGGAGAAGGGCAGGTTATAATGAACAACGCGACGAGTAACTAGATATCACAGTATATTAAAATCAATAACGATTACATGCACAACGCACGTGCTTATTAAACAATTATGAGTTAGTTCGCGCGCGACCGTTAATATTCAAACGCGCGAACATTACGGCGCGCGGCGAAGCTGCTAATCTCGCACGCTGTGTTAAAGTACGATGGGCTGACACACACCCGCACGTAAACGGCACAGAAAGCTTGCACGGGGCGATTTCCGTGCGAGCCTTTACAATAAATCCGCGAGAGGAGAGTAGAAAACTTACGTTAAGAAGGAGCAGTCTGTGCACTCGGCTCTCTCTCGCTCTCTGTGGCTCGCACAGCAGTTGCGCTCTTTCTCTCTCTCTCTCTTGCTCGCTGTATTGGGTCGGCAGGCGGGCTGGCTGCCGGCTCCTCGCTCGCAGTCTCGTGCGGCTCACGCGGCTCGGGATCACTCTCTCTCTCTGTCTCTCTTTCGCGCGTACACACTCTACTCGGCGCCTCCACTATACTCGCGGTAACTATAAAAAGCTAGGACGGCGCGGACGGGGTAACTTTTGAGAGAGACGCTGGAGAGAAGTTCTCGGCACGATGGCAGACACGAAGAATGGCTGCCGTGACTCGCATAAAGCCGTAGCAGCTTAGCGGGTACGCGACGGGCATATTACGCGTCGCGAGACCGTTCTAATCCGATCAGGATGCTCGCGCGCTCGCGCCCCCGGTGAGCATGCCTGCTCGGCGCGGGTAATTCGAATCTCGAATTACCTACCTCGCGCACGCGTTACAACTAATAATTTAAGAAAAATAAATAAATATGAAATAAATTATTAAACTGCGTATTTTCTTGGGGTTCTTAATGTTAACTGGAAGAGTATTTGGTTTAACTTAAAATCCCAAAGGTTCTTTTATTAAGGTTTATTGAAGGCTTAATACTTCAATATAATAGGACAAAAAAAATTTTGTTTTATTCTTATAACGTTAATGATCGGAATTTCTCTGAAATGTTTTAGAACGTATATGCGTTCTCGCTGTTAGTTCTAAGTTATTTCGCTTTTCGTAGGTCTAATGTTCTGAATTCGTATCTATTTCAATATAGTACGATTTTAAATTTTTATTTACGCTAATCAGGGTGTTGCGTAAGTTCGACTTAGAATTCTATAGTCTACGCTAAATGCCTACTAGGTAACTATACGGCACTCGCGTTATTCGCTGTCGGGGTACGGTAGTTCCCGAGCGATCAGCTGTTGCTGCTTCCACGCTGCTGTGTATCGCGATTCGCAAGGTATGTTGCGTGTGCCTAAATACTGAGTTTTGATCAGCGAGTTCGTACATGCATTATTTCGCGTTAGAACATTTGTCCTTTCTTAATTAATTTTCGCAATTTTTATTATTTCGGTAATTATTCAAATTTTTTATTTAATTTGAATCTTAAATTTTTAAATTTAATGATTTTTAAAGTGATTTTAAATTTTAATTTACTTTAATTTAATTGATATCAGTGACCAATTACCGAAAGAATAGACAAAAAAAATTTCTATTAGTTTTAAAGTACAATCAAAGTTAACTTGTTTGAACAGATTTCAATTATTTTTATTAATTTTGCAATAACGCGTGTCCAAATTTATGATATTAATCAGCGCTTATTAATGCGAGGTCGCTTTCAAAACTCGTGATCGAACAGTAAAAGAGTAAGTGTATATAAGATGCAATGTTGTTATATGCGCGTCGCGTATTGAGTCTCGCGCGAATAGCGCCTGAGCTGAAATAATATTCAGCCGCGCACGAAATAATTTTGACTCCGAATATAATATTCGGAGCAGTTTATCTCTCTCCAACACACGGTACGATAATTCGTGGGCTGGAAAGGCGCGCTTTGTTTACGTTCTGCGCGGCCCGAAACCTGTATCGGCGCGCGACGTAAACAATGTCCGCGGCTGCCGTCGCTGCGCGTGTGCGCGACGGCTGTCGAATGTAATATTCGACACTGGCCTTGATCTTAAAATGAGATTCGCTGCCTTTCCCGCAGTGCGGTGATGCTTACTGCATCCACCCCACCGGTGTTGAATTGCTCGTGTTTAATACACTAATGCGCTGCGTGAACTACTGTCACCGCACGCTGCAATATTCCACACTCCGGATGCGCGCGAATTTAAATTCTTTTACCCACGTTCTCGAAAATTGTGGGTTTTTCGAGGGGCGCCGATTTGTAACGGATAATTAATTCTCCGGCTACTCGATAATTATCCCGCTACAAATATAGTGCATGCGGAGGCGAGGCTAGCGCACTTCGTGCAATGCACGCCGCACGCGAATCTTAATGATATAGTTATTAAGAGAGAACGGGGTAAGGTAAATAATTCATCATGAGAAATAGGTAGTAACCGTATGGCGTTTATTGCGCTGATAGAAAAGGGGGGGGGGGAACACCTGTAGCGATGCGCGGTCAGCGGGCGCAGAAGGAGGCCCGAGTTACCGTGGGCTAGAGAGAGAGTAATCGAGCCGGTACTTACAGCTGCGTGGTATCGCTGTCACCGGTCATACTCTCGTACCAGCACCTGATGCGTAAGTCGCTCTCGATCGCATATCGGAGGCAGGAGGCGGCCACAAAGTCGTGGCAGGGTGCGCGCCAACACACACACATACTCGCACTCTCATACGGGGAACCCACGTCGCGGTACTCTCGCGGTACTCTCCTGCCGTAGCAAGGAGCGCGGGCGCTATCCAAAACGAGACTGATTCGACTCTCTTGAGTCTAAACGGGTCACGCGTGCTCTCTCTCTCTCTCTCTCTCTCTCTCTCTCTCTCTCTCTCTCTCTCTCTCTCTCTCTCTCTCTCTCTCTCTCTCTCTCTCTCTCTCTCTCTCTCTCTCTCTCTCTCTCTCTCTCTCTCTCTCTCTCTCTCTCTCTCTCTCTCTCTCTCTCTCTCTCTCTCTCTCTCTCTCTCTCTCTCTCTCTCTCTCTCTCTCTCTCTCTAACTCGCGGCGACTCGGGCCTCCTTCGTGCGCCTGCTAACCGCGTATCGCATTGTTCTCCCCTTTTCTGACAGCGCAATAAACGCCATACGGTTTCTACCTATTTCTCGCGACTACTTATTTACCTTACCATGTTCTCCCATAACTATTCATTCATTAAGATTCGCCTGCGGTGTGCGTTGCACGAGGTGCGCTAGCCTCGCCGTCGCATGCACTATTTGTAACAGGATAATTGCCGAGCAGTCGGAGAATTAATTATCCGTTACAAATTGGCGCCCCTCCAAAAAACCCAGTTTTCGAGAACGTGGGTAGAAGAATTTGAATTCGCGCGCATCCGGAGTCCGAAAGATTGCAGCGTGCGATGACATTAGTTCACGTAGCGCATTAGTGTATTCCGCGTCGTCTGCACCTGTAACATAGTCTGGAAGGGAATTAATACAATTATCATACGGGGAGGGAAGAAAATGACGGAGAATAATTTTCCGTCATAATGTATACTAGAAAATGGAAATGACATGCGTTATGCGCTATGCACGCGTGTTGTATACCTGCTTTTGTTTTGTAATAGCCATTTATTATTTTTGAGGTTATAACCTTTTTTTTACATCTGAAATTCCAGAAAGAGCACACAAATACGGACAGGCATATTACTAGAGTACCCTATGTGTGAAATTTCACAAAGAAAATATAATTTCAAGTAAAAGTAGTATAGCTAGGATGGTTCTGGCTCAGGATGGTTCTGGCTCAGTAACCCAATACCCCTCTCTTCCCCTGCCCTCTCCCCAATAACCTAACACCCATCCGCTCCACTTGCCACAATAACTCAACATCCCCTCCCCCTGCCCTTGTCGTTTCTTGATGACCCCTCCCCTTGCGGTTTCTGGATCACCCCCTCTCCCTCTCATCCACTCTCCTTGCGGTTTGTGGCTCACCTCCTCCCCCTGTTAGTAAGACCCTGCGCTGTAGGTAAATTATTATTAATTTATATATACTGTTCTACCGGCTCAGGATAATTTATTTACTTTTGTGTCGACTATGGATAATACTAAACAAATTTATTACAAAATAATTTTTTATATGTAACAAAAAAACGCCGGAGGGTGGATTCGAACTCACGATCTCCAGATCACTCAGCAGTCACCTTACCCTCTCGGCTATCAAGTCATATGTATATTCGCATGTAAATTTGCTTCTTATAGTGCGTGCGGGCGTGACGTAAATGAAGCTATAGGCTCTCTCTCTCTCTCTCCTACTCACTCATGCGTTATCTATCGCACGTCCTCTTTGTTCCGATATTCACACTGCACGATTCGTGGAACTCGAGAGCATTTCAATTGCGCTCTCGTTATCCACACTCTTTCGTCTTATAATATTAAGGGTTATTCGTTAAACAATTCACACACAAAAAACTATATGGAAATAATTTTTATAGTAAATTTAAAGTATTTCTTGATATTGAGAAAAACAAAGAAATTGTATTTCAAAACTTTTAAAACATAGATTATACGAGGGTTATTTGATAAGTACCTAGCCTACAAATGAAAACACCAAAATTTTACAAAAAATAAAATCTATTTTTCAATGTAGTCTCCTTTTAGTTGAATACACTTGGTCCAGCGGTGTTCCAATTTTTTTAACCCCGTTGAAAAAAATGTTTTCTCTTGGTTTGCAAAATAGGCCACCGTGGCGGCGATTATTTCGTTATTGGAGTGGAATCTCTTCCCGGTGAGCGAATTTTTTAGGTTCGGAAACAAAAAAAAAGTCGCACGGAGCCAAATCTGGAGAATACGGTGGATGGGGCAGCAGTTCGTAGCGTAATTCGACCAATTTAGCCGTGGCGAGTGCAGAAGTGTGAGCCGGTGCATTATCGTGGTGGAAAAGCACTTTCTTTTTAGACAAATGGGGCCGTTTTTCTTCTAACACGGCGTCAAATTGGCTCAATAGTTCGGCGTAGTACTGTCCTGTAACCGTTTTGCCCTTCTCCAGATAGTCAATAAAAATCACACCTTGAGAATCCCAGAAAACAGTGGCCATCACCTTTCCGGCCGACGGGACCGTCTTCGCCTTCTTCGGAGCAGGTTCACCGAATCCATGTTTCGTCGACGGTCACGTAACGACGCAAAAACTCTTTTGGATTGCGATTAAACAGCTCCAAACACTGCTCTGAACTGGTCACACGGATGCGCTTGTTGTCTGCAGTCAGCAAACGCGGCACCCACCTTGCTGACAGCTTCCTCATGCCTAAAATCTCATGTAGGATACGCCACACGCGTTCTTCTGAGATGCTTACTATCGCAGCTATCTCGTGTACCTTTAATCGACGGTCTGACAAAACGATATCGTGTATTTTTGTCACGTTCTCCTCCGTAGTGGCTGTTTTCGGAGCACCTGGGCGTGGATCATCAAAAACCGACGTACGACCACGTTGAAACTCGTTATACCAAAATTTAACGGTCGCCATCGAAGGAGAAGCATCCCAATACACTGCATCCAAGCGTTCTTTAATTTCACTGCGCGATTTCCTTTCCAAAAACAAGAATCGAATCACCGACCGATATTGTTCTTTCTCCATTTTTTCAAAAATCAACGGACACATTTGCTTTCACACACTCTCAAAAATAAACTACAACTCCGATCCGGCTGAAATTTCGTCTGTAACCGTTTACAGGAAGATACTGCACTGTAGTGTATTTCTGGTGCGATAGTGGCACCATCTGGCGGTGAGGCTAGGTACTTGTCAAATGACCCTCGTAAATTTTTAAAAAATCATTTTTCGATTTCTCGAAATTTATCGCGTTCTCTTATGAAAAACTCTTACAATTAGAAATCATGTCTATTTCTAAGTGACTAAATAGATTATTAGAACTATTTACTTCAAATAAAGTGTATATTATTCAATAAAAATAGTTTATTTAGCAATACATCAGTAAAATAAGTATATTTAAAACTTTTTCTCTTTATTTTATATGTGAAATCCACTAATGATGAAAAAAAGGTAAAATAATAATTAACAATTCATTTTAAAAAAATATGAATTTATTATTCATTAGGCATATGATACATTACATGTACATGGCACGAAACGATTCACTTACTTCATTCAGAGAATGTTGTTGAAGCATGTTTTAATCGTCAATTCATTATGTAGAGTACATACATTGGATACATATCTGTGATTATTGCATAACACGCTTTCCACAGGTAGCTTTCTCAACTATACATTTAAAACTTTTTATAACCCTGTTGTTCGGGCAAAGAACAGGTATTTGTCCAAAATTATTCCGAACATTTTTTCCACTGCTACTTTTTTGTATCGTTTTGTATCAGTTGTTGTTGCTTAGGAGCAACGGTTGAGCTGCTTTTACCCATTATTAGGGAATGAAAGCCTCTAACGACCTCATCACGCTTATATAACCCATGCCCAGACTGACTGCTTGCGAGAGCACCGCAGCCACCTAGCGGTCAGCTATATGATTAAAAAATTTTTAAGGTGGATAATTAGTAATTTTCAAGCCCCACTTCGCTCCTATTCTGTGAGGTTTTACCTGTCTATCAACCCCTCCATTACCCTTAAAATTTTTATTCATCAATATCTTCCCATTTCATAACGTCTTCCCACTCCATGTTGGAAACGTTGTGGTAAAACTGTTTCATACGCTTTACGTTGTAACGGGCACAAATAGTTTTGCACGCTTCATTGTGGTTAGTATATATAGTCATAGATCTTTGATGATTGAAAGATGGATAGCTCATTTCGGTGATATCAGTAAGTTTAAAGTTAAAACGCTTCAACCATAACTTCTTCATCTCACCAATGACGTAAATGTTTTTGGCTTCTCGCAAATGATCTGGAAGAATTTTTTCGATTTCAGTGTAATCATAGTCACCACCATTCCATAATAGTCCGTGATAGCAAAGTTCTAGCCACAAATTTTCACGTTTATACTTGTCTATTAGTCTTCGCCAGGGAAGTGGTGGCTTGAATAGGAGCACAACTGGTTCGTCGTCATCGTTAAGGGATACTGTAGCCAACTCTTTCAGAACGTAATCATTGCCTGGTTTTTTAAAGCCCTGCATATCCACTGCGTAGACGAATGATACGGAGCTGAAAGTTTCTTTGCCTTTATTTGCTCTCACAGGCTATTGAATATGCCCCCACTCCTTAAAGTTTCTGCACAGCTCCACTTATTTAGTTTTGTCATTGTTTCTATAGCTGCCCCTATTCGTATAAGTATTTTTTCGTTCATCTTTGCGTGTAACAGGCCTTCTCTCACATTGCATGAAAAGTGTTCCAGTAATTCTACTTTTGCTTCCTCCTAGAGGAAGCTTTGTAATAGTATAATGTTAAGTATCGTTAAATCGTTCTAGAAACACGAATAGAGGTGATAGAATTTAGAATCGTATGATTTTAGAAAATATCTGTATGGATGTGTGTGTGTGTGCGTGTGTGTGCGAGTGTGTGTGTGTACCGTTTTATCTCAGGATCTATTCGATCGATTTTAACTGGACAGGTCTCATTTTTTTTGTTTTTTTTTTGTGTGAATGGGTGAAGGAAATCCTCTTTTTGATTCGCCGATGCGTTTTTGTTTTATTTCGAATTTTTGATTCTCGCAAAATTCATTTTTGCGTTTTTTTTAATAATAACATTGAGATATTTGAATCGGACAGATAGCATTCGAAAGAGCATAATAAAACCTATATAGTCCAAAAAAAAGTTACATTAGCTATTGTGGTTCTTTTGTTACTAACAAAAACGTTCTTTTTTGTTAAAAACTTATAACTCCAAAAATGAACGGTAATTTTTTTGAAAAAAATCATAATAATGCAGAATATAAATAGCTATAATCTTTCAGATTATAGCTCTCGACTAGTTTTTGAAAAAAAAATGAATAAATGAAAAAATGCGTTTTGTATGAAGCACGTTTACTTTAGTAAAATTGACTTAATCGCTTTAAAATTCATTGTAGAGGTAGCTTTTGGATAGCTCTCGGTTAAGTTCTTTGGGCTATATGATTGGTCAATAAATTTGAGAGATATTTGAGGTTAAAATTTTTTCACCTTTTTTCATATCGTAATTTCTCGAGGACGGTTCGATGAATCAGCTCCAAATTTATAGACAATTTTGTGTGTGATATAGATAATAAATGTGCGAATTTTCATCACTATCGTTCCATTACTTTTTACAAAGTCATTTTCTTTGTCGCATGATAACTAGAGAAAAAAAAATGGTTTAATCATGTTGAAATTTTGTGGAGATGTAGAGTTTATATGTTTATCGTATAAGTTCTTTAGGTAAAAGAATTTTCTCATAATTTTTAGAGATATTTAATGTTACAATTTTTTAACGTATTTTTCAAAATCGTAATTTCTCAATGCCGACTTAATGTTTGAAATTTATAGACTATTTTGTATGCGATATAGAAAATATCTATGTAGAATTTCATCCAGATTATATGGTTAGTTTTTGAAATATTTGATATCTGAAATTTTGGTATTTCTGGAAATTACTTTCTATGTCGCACAATAACTAGAGTAAAATTTAATTACTTTGATGGAGATGTAGATATTATGATGGTCGTGTAGAGTTTGTATATTATTTATGACATGAATTCTTAGGGTAAAACGATTAGTTTATAAATGCCAAAGATATTTGAGGTTAGAACTGTTTTAGCCCTCTTTCCAAATCGTAATTTTTCGGAAACGGTTTTATGTATATGTACTAGAAAATGTAACGGACACGCGATACGCGCGCGTGTTGTTTACTTGCTTTTGTTTTTTATTGAGGTTAATTTACAGCGAGTTCTGCAGAAACATGAAATTAGTCAGATATGCTGGCTAATTATTTTGAGTTGACCTAATTTCTCGAATAATTGCTATTTGTAGTGAATATAGTAAGAATTACCCTCTCTCAATTTTGTAAAAGTAAATTGGAATCGTCCAATGAGATTGCAGGATTTTAAAAATGACTAGGCACGGTCTGAAAGAATCAACTTCCCTCGGGTGTAAATAATAGGAGTAAAATTGTTGGAATTTTTCATTTTCTGATAATGTGAGTGAATATAAAATATTACTCGGGTAAAACTGACCGGAGGGGATAATTAAATTTAGGTAGTTTACCGGACAATGCCGTCGTAAAAATCACAATATCGGAAAAATTGTGCTATAAGCATATTTTGTATGGTGGAAACTCCTCATTTATCATTGTATACTATTGTGTAAACATTAACTCTAAATTGGAATCGTTTAATGAGATTGCAGGATTTTAAAATTGACTAGGCACGTTCGGAAAGAATCAACTCATGTCGGGTGTACACTAATATTTAAGAAAATTTAAAGAAAATCAATTTCCTGGTTAACTACCTTAAATTATATTTGAGTTTGAACTAATTTTTCGAATAATCCGGATTTGAGAAGTGAATATAGTAAGAATTATCCTCACATAATTTTGAGATACAAATTTTAAAGTTTAAACTTGATTGAACTAGTTTTTCGGATAATCACGATTTAAGAAGTGAATATAGTAAGAATCACCTTCACTCAATTTTGAGAAAAATATTTTAAAGTTTCCCTTAGTATGATCCTCTGAAGGAGCTCACATAGAAAAAGGAACAGCACATAGATATAGGATTTAACATGAATTACTATATTTATATATACGAGGAAGAGATGTAGGATGCGTGCGTGCGTGCGTGCGGGCGTGCGTGCGTGCGGGCGTGTGTGCGTGTGTGTGCGTGCGTGCGGGCGGGCGTGTGTGCGTGTGTGTGTGTGCGTGCGTGCGTGCGTGCGTGCATGCGCGCGCGCGCGCGCGTGTGTGTGTGTGTGTGTGTGTGTGTGTGTGTGTGTGTGTGTGTGTGTGTGTGGGTGGGTGGGTGTGTGTGTGTGTGTGTGTGTGTGTGTGTGTGTGTGTGTGTGTGTGTGTGTGTGTGTGTGTGTGTGTGTGTGTGTGTGTGTGTGTGTGTGTTCATAAAGAACAAATATAGGGAACCTGTTTAATCCTACATCTGTGTGCTGTTTCTTTTTCTGTGAAATGAGTCTGAACTGGGTGGAGCGAGAGTTCTTAAATAAAGTTGGGCAGATATATCGGTGTTAACGTATTTCTGCGGAAAAGCATATACGTTTGTGTACCGCATTCGCGAGCGTCAACGAGCTTCTGATTGGTTGGGGCGCTCTGTAAGATACTTGCCAATAAGTTAGAACCACTATGCGACATAAAAGAATTGATAGAGATAACCTCTTCAAAAATCTTCTAACAAAACAGAAAAAATGAAGTATACGGATTTTCCAAAATTACTCATCTTTAAAATCTTGATGAAATCGTAACACAATTTAGAAATTAATAAACACGTATGTTAAAAAAACAAAATTGTGGTAGTAAAAGTACGTAGATAAAAAAGAATCGGGGTTTTAATGTGATTTTTAAGCTTTTTATCGACTTTTTTGAGCATTTTTAAGCTTTTTACCCACTTTTTTGAGGATATTTATTTTTTTAATCATGAAAATGATCTTGAAAAAATTTCAAAAAATTCAAGGATAGTTTCTAATATATATTTAACAAAATGGAATCTTCTTCAAAGAGATTCAATGTGTTGACGATCGGATTCCGGTCAGAATAACCTAAAAAAATACAGTTTTTTGCGATTCTGACCACGGCTCAGCATTAGGAAGCTAATATTCATAGCTGGACCATTTTACTAAAGTCGGCACACGTATTTAAAAAAAAAATTTGTTGTAGATCCATTTTAAGGGTAACAAAAATTAATCCTCGAGTAGGTGATGTAATAATTACTCCGTATCGAAATCGTAATATATTCAGTCTTGTGGTATCTGTTAATAGTAGAGAAGCAATCACACCCAAAAAATTTAGCTACTTCTCTAAAAACATTGGCAAGTAAGTTATGTGATCTCGACATACATTCCATACGTATAGGAAAGAGCGGCGAAATCATCGATAGTATACCAAAGGGACTCTTAACCGAAGGGCTAAGAAAGTTTTTAGGTGAACTGGATTTAACCATCACCGTGTATTCGGGTACTTGCAGGCCAATACCGGAGGAAGACCGGAAAAGGGTCATACAAGATTATCATGACAGCATGTTCGGAGGTCGACATCGAGGTATGGAGAAAACGTATAGACGCATACGTGAACGATTTTATTGGAAAGGACTGAAGCGGGAAATTCATAATTATGTAAGGAGATGTGAAATTTGCCAAATACAAAAGCTGACCCGTGTTAAAACAAAGGAACCGATGGTAATTACGGACACGCCTAGTGAACCCTTCGCAAAAATAGCCATAGACATAGTAGAGCCACTGCCCACGACCGCGTCAGGTAACCAACATGTTCTTACATGCAATGCCTACTATATAAATTTCGTATTGCAGTGCCAATTCCTAATATCAAAGCAATAACGATAGCTGATGCATTAGCCCGACACTTCATCGCCCAGTATGGAGTACCAATAATTATTCTAAGTGACACACGACGAAGTTTTCAAAACAAACTACTAGAAGAATTGTCTAGATTCTTTGGATTCAAACTTGTGACAACGACTGCCTACCATCCACAATCGAATCGGTCGCTAGAGCGAAGTCACGCGCTCCTACCAGATTTTATTAGAAATCATGCGAGTGATAACAGTGATTGGGATAGAGTTATACCGTTTGCGATGCAAGAATACAATACTTCTGCTCACTCTGCCACAGGATTTACTCCCTACGAAATCATCTATGGTCGAAAGGCTCAAAATCCGACTAAGTTACCGAATGAATTCCCTTTACAAACTTATGGATCGTACGTTGGCGATCTCATGAAAAACCTAATTAATATCAGAAATATTGCAAGGGAAAATATAATGTCTGCTATACATCGGAGTAAAGAATATTACGATAAGAAAGCCAGGCCACAATATTTGGAAGTAGGAATGGTCGTGTATGTATTAAAAGAACCAAGGAAAGGAAAGTTGGATTGGTTTTATAACGGAAAATTTATAATAAGAGAAATTCGGGACAATAACAATGCTGTAGTAGAGACAGAGAACGGAAAGCAAATGCTTAAACATAAAGACAAAGTTAAACAATGTCACATGTAAATTCGATTCTGTTACAAGAAACCATTTATTTATTTTTTTTTTGTTCAACAGTATAATCAATGCAAGGCGTTATATTCGGCTATACGCGAAGCGCCTGCGCTTACTCACACGTCAAAACCGAACGGTAGCGTATACCAGCATATACAATACACGAAGCGTCTGGAATTACTCACACACCGGCAGTATATACTGGCATGTATATGAAACACGCACGCGTACAATTACTCACACACCCAAGCGCTAGCATAAGATACATCGGGTGCACTCCGAGCTACATTTACTCACACATGCAGACTCCGTATATGTAAGCAAAGGCCTGTAGCGCGTTGTACACATTACTTTAAATGTATATAGCAAAATAAGAACGACATTACTATCGCAACCATGAATATTATTAATAATATATTAATATTAACAATTATTAAAGTAATTATAAACAAATAAATTATTTTTTTGTTTGTCATAAATAATTCAAGAGAAAATTTGTTTCAGTTTTTTATTATTCAAATAAAATATATTCGTAAGCGATTCTCGAATTATTTATAATAAATAAATAATTAATTTGTATTTGGATAATAAGATCTTTTGTAATTATTTATGCGAAATTATTTTTGTGTAATATTTGACAAAATAATACCATAATATAATATCCAATATTATAAATAATTTATGTTATGAATTATTAATAACTAACGCATTTAAACAAATTATTAAACATTTGATACATGAAAAATGCTATTATATACATGAAGCTTGAAAGTCGTATACAGTTATTAATGATTCAACACATAATTCTTTTTGTATCGCTTTATTAAGAACAATAATATAATGTTAAAAATTAAATTACCAAAAAATTGTTAAATTACACAAGCATTGATTAATAAAACATTTTAGGAGTTTAGAGAGCAATGAGACACAGTCAAAAGTTAATGAACTCTATAACAAGGAAAGTTCAAACGTAAACACAAGGTATTTTCGATAGCTTAAACGAAAAATCATGACGCGCGATTTTTTCGACAGAGCAGCGATCGACGCTCGATACCGTGCTATGACAGAATGATGACACACTTCACTGCGCACTAGGCCCTGGCTAATCATACTCACTGATGGCCTATGCACCAGGCGCTGACTAATCATATGCAGTGGTTGCCTAAGCACTAGGCGCTGGCTAATTTTACTCATTTGGTTGTCGATATGACGGTGGTACTTATCTATCAGAATCTATACCTACAACCTCATATACCGTATGTACATTAACTAATATGAACATTTGTAAGAATATATGAATGTATATGTACTTTTGATGTTTCTTTTTCTAAATTCGCTATCTATATACATACATATATTCCATATACAAAACCTGTACTACTCTCATTGCCGAGGGCGGCAATAGACGAAACGGGGGAGTTGTGACATCCATCGTCACGTAGTATGATGACATCCGTCACCGACATACTAATAATATAGATCGCGTTAATATAAAATAACGTTCAGCATCAGCAGTTTTGTAACCGTTAGACGAAATTACGCGTAAGCGCCCGACTTACGCGTAATACTTATTTCATCTTTTTATCTTCATGTCGGGTATAAAAACCATGTCCAAACGAGGAGACGAGGTCACTCCCGACTTCCTCCGGCGCGCCGCTGCATAGTCGATTACGGCCGAAATACTGAAGACTCGAGTACCCGCTGCAAGGTTCCAGCGTCAAGAAGGCATCACCGGCCCACGAATCAACGAACAACTCAACAAAGAATTCAGATTACCTGTAAGTTAACGGTGAACAGCTTCGTTGCAGTATTGCATCAAAAGCGTACGTTAGAATATAATTATTTATATTTAACTTAACTATTTGTACACGAAAAGCTTCAGTACATAATTGTACCAAAGTGTAACAAATAATATATAAATATATAAAAGTCATACTGTAATCTTTATTTCCTTAAACCTAGAAAAGTGGGAGCTCACGAGCGAGGCAGACTCCCAGGATATTTAATTATAAACACATATATACCTAAACTCAGGCGTAACATCGCAATAATGTATGGTTTTCTTCTTTCGTTGTAAGTTATATCACAGTAACTTAGACACATAAATGTCAATAATCTTTAATATGTGAAGTTATTTTATAACTATTTGTGAATTGACCATAATAATATATGCTTTTTATTTTCTTGAACACGGAGAAAAATTTATTTGTGAACTTTACTCTTTTTATAAGAAAATTTATTATTTTTATAGTAGTGTCGGGACACACTCGACATGTAGGATTTTTACATTTTCAAATAGTAATTTTTATAATTTTCGTAGCAAATTTTACTTTTTAAATAATTATTTTTATTATTTCCCTAGCAAATTTCATTATCTGGAATAGTAAAATTTGCTACGAAAATAGTACAAATTAATATTTAAAACAGGATAAATCCCACATGTCGAGTATATCCCAGCGCTACTATAAAAGTAATAAATTTTCTTACAAAAAAATTAAAGTTTACAAATAAGTTTTGCTCCATGTAGTGAGTCAACTAGTATTCAATCTGTTTTTGTTAGCATTATGGAAGAACACTGAAATTTCATGACATTTCATATGACTTTAGATCTAGATAACACTATCACTGCTGTCCTTTCAATATAACACTTATGTTTAATAATAGCTGAACGATTAGTATAAAAATTTTCTTGCCTGGCCTAGTATCTTATTAAAGTCAATTTCAACTTGACATATCTTAATTGGGAATGACTGATGGAAAATTATTTAGTTAAAATAAGAACATTTAATTAGAGTTTATAAAATTCCTCATAATTTGTACGATGTGTTTTGAATTGTTCGTATAAGTATGATTAAGGAAATTGAAAAAAATGGACATTAGACGAACTATATTGGATACGCTAGTTTATTCTAGGAATAAATAAATAATAGGAATTTGAAAAAAATGAACATTAGACGAACTATTATATCGTGGATACGCTAGTTTATTCCAGCCAGGTATTAGGCTGGAATAAACTAGCGTATCCAATATAGTTTGTCTAATGTCCAATTTTTCAAATTCCTACCTCATAATTTGTAAGCTTATACTAATAAATTTTTACTAGAACTATCAGTGTAATAACGATACAGTAACATCAGTATCATCAGAATAGTAAAGCCCTACAAAATTCCAATACTCTTTCAAATTATTCCTCTTGTCATAAGCATATAAGACTAAGCTACATTAATTGTATTTTAGCTTATTATCCGAAGGTACATTATACTTCACAAAAAAGATTAAATATCAGTTGATGTAGTGCGAGGCAATAGAAAGCACTTATATTTATTACCAATTCACATATATCTATAAAATAACATCAGATATATTAAAGAGTATTGACAAGTGCGTGTCTTGAATTGTAACAAGTCATTCTGATTTTTATTAATTTAATATTTATGATTTGCAAATATCTATGGCCGGTTCACTGGGAGATCGTGCGCAAAAAAAATTGTTTTCTTTGTTAATCGTCTAAATATCTTGCTGGGCATCCCATATGAGTGCCCATGAATTTCTATAGATTTTTTTGAAGACCCCCAAAAAAGCCGTGACGTCATACTTATGACCAGATTAAGCATTTTTAGCTTTTTTGTCTATTTTCAAACCTAAGTAACTCCAAAACAATGCAATTTTAAAAAAAAGGTGATACCTATATTTTTGCTTGAAAATTTTCTCAATTTTCAGAAAAACATCATTCCAAAGTCATTGGAAAAAGATTGAAGGTCATTTTGGCCATTTTAACACTTAAAATGAGCTTTTCTAAGGTTTCGATCACAGCTAATGTCAAGCGGATAGTCCTTAAAGTAGTGTAAAATATGCCAGAATGAAACCGTACTGGTGTCAGAACGTTGCAAGAAGTGATTTCCATGTAAAAATCTATTTTATGACCAAAAAACTCCAAAATCAGCTATTATTGTACACTTCCGAGTCAATAAATTAATTAACTTAACTTGTAATAGACCAATATTACTTCTTATGTATACGCATGAAAAATAACTTTCTCTTATATAAGAACACTCAAAAACCAATAATTTAACCAATTTAGATTTTTCTATTCGTATAAACAAGTACCTAACACTGGTTTCTCGCTTTATTTTTGTCAATTTTTTTAACATGTTTCCTTTGTTATTTTTTCAAGCTACTAATAACCGGTTTATTAAAATATAATTTTCTCTTTTAATTAAAATATTTCTTCAGCTTAGAAATATTTCAAGTAAATTCCTATATTTATTTTAACGCAATATATTTATATTGCGTTTATTTAGTGTAGATGTACACCGCAGATCCAAAAATATTGAAAAAAAACCGCTGCCAATTCTTTGGCCCGTGGCATCCTCAAACTTAATTTGCGTATTCATTTAATGAATTTTTAATAACAAAATTTATAATTTTTGCAACAATTTATGACATACCATAATTATAATTAAATTCATTTATGAAGATTAAAACGTATTAATTTTTAAATTATATATAAAATATGAATAAAATAATAGGTATGATTTTTTTTTAAATTATGTGTGAAAAATAAATAAAATAATTGATTGTAATATTATCGTCAAAACCTTTTAAAATTCCTAAATAACCTTTACTTCAAATTATATTTTCTTTGTGAAATTTCACACACAGGGTACTTGTCTCTAGTAGTATGCCTGTCCGCACTAGTGTGCTCTTTCTGGAATTTCCGATGTAAGGAAAAGGTTCTAACCTAAAAATAATAAATGGCTATTAGAAAACAAATGCAGGTATACAACAAGCGTGCATCGGTGCATAGCGTATAGCGCATGTCATTTCCATTTTCTAGTATACATAAATGCGTTCGCGAATAATTACGATTTTAAAAGAGGGCTAAAATAGTTTTAACCTCAAATATCTCTGAAATTCATAAACGAATTCTTTTACCCTAAGAACTTTTCTAATAAATAATATACAAACTTTACATCTCCACCAAATTTCAAAGAAATTAAACAATTTTATTGTAGTTATATTGTGCGACAACAATGAAAGTCATTTTCAAAAATACTAAAATTTTAAATATCAAACATCTCAGAAATAACCATATAATCTAAATGAAATTTTACACAGGTATTGCCTATATCGCATACAAAATAGTCTATAAATTTCAAGCAGATACATGAAGTTGTCATTGAGAAATTACGTTTTGAAAGAAAACTGTAAAAAAATTTTAACCTTAAATATCTCTAAAAATCATGAGAAAATTCTTTTACCTAACAGACTTATACGACAATATTTAAACTCTACATTTCCACAAAATTTCAACATGATTAAACCAATTTTTGTTTCCTCTAGTTATCATGCGACAAAGCAAATAACTTTGTAAAATACGAAAATTTTCAAAATCAAATATCTCAAAAAGTAATCCTATGATCTAGATGAAAACATATTATCTATATCACATAAAAAATTTTCTATAAATTTGGAGCTGACACATGGAGCCATTCTCGAGAAATTGCGATTTGAAAAAAAGGTTAAAAAAATTTTAACCACAAACATTTCTGAAATTTCTGGGCAAATCATTTTGTCCAAAAAACTCGACCGAGAGCTATCCAAAATCTACCACTACAAGGAATTTTGTAGTGACTAAGTCAATTTTACTCCCGTAATCGCTGGACACACAAAACTCATTTTTATCATTTTTCAATTTTTTTCTCAAAAGATAATGAACAGAATGAATTAAAATTTTTACAGATAATAGCTATTTATATTCTGTATTATCATGATTTTTCTCAAAAAAGTTGACCGTTTAATTTGGGAGTTATAAACTTTAAAAAAAAAAAACACATTTTTGTTGATGTGTTTTTTTTGCGCACACGCGCATGCATTTTTTAAAAGTCATGTATTTTGATTCCTGACACCTCGAAAAACAATTATAACAGGTTTTTACAATAACTGAAAAAATTACTATCACAAAGCTTCCTCTAGTAGAAAGCAAAATTAATTTTGACATGATTGAATTTAGAGTTTACAAATTAGTTCTTGTTATTTAATAATCAACTTTTTCTTGCATTTTTTATTTATCTCAGCATGCATATTTTCTGTGATTAGGGGAATAGACTTCAACGAACAAGTTATTGTTTAAAAATTGATATATTTGAAACCAACGTTTCGAGGGTTATTTTACCCTCCTCTTCAGGGCTACAATTAAAAGAAAAATTGTTATACAATCGAATGTAAACGACGAGAACATAATCTTGAAATTTAAAAAACAAATACATTATGCTATCAAATTTTAACGTATAATAACGTCGTTAAAGTCAATCGCTATTGTAGTTGTTAAACAAATATATACATGTGTGTAAAACCGGTTGGACCAAAGTCCTAAAAAAATTTTTTTATTGAAAGCTAAGTGAAAAACAGAACGTAGTAAAGAAAACCAAATAATACTTATAATGAAACAGAAAACTCACATCCTTCCTTTCGTCTCACTTTCATTGTTGCTACAAGGACACTTGTAATCGATGGCACTTATTAGAGCAACACTGAAGAAACGATATCAAATTCGAAAATTAGCCGATGTTTAAAAGATGGGAAAGGAAAGGGGAGGCGTTTAAGTAGGAGAGAACCAGCGAGACTCTCATACGGTTAGAACAGGGAAGCATGACTGTAGGAAGTGGGCGGGCCTTCGCTACACTGGCACTAAGGCTATTATAGACAATAGACCAGCGTCGCTCATGCCACCTCTCTATATCATACTATCCGGATACGTGCGGACGAATTTTAGTCGTGTGGAAGGAAAGGTGGAGGCAACCGAACAGATATGTGTGAATGTTAGGAATCGGTACAATATTTTTTTATTAAATCTATTGTATTTTTGTAGGAAGTCTTAAGGAATTGCGTGTCATCTATGTGGCTTAATGTATTTTCGTGGTAGTATATGGGAGCGTCCAGCAGAAACGGGCCACCGAGCGCGCGCGGTGCCTTTTTTCGCGTAAAAGGCGCTCTGTTTAACTCGCTCATAATCGTATGCTGCGTCTTTGAAAAAAAAACCAAGGACCGATATCGATAGATTTTTTTCTGCTCTTTCCAATTGCGCCATTGTTTTTATTGTGAAACGCGTTCTTCCGGACGAAAACTCGAGTTGAATATTGAAAGCCATTTTTCTCAAAGTATATCATGTTTTTTTTTCAAAATAAACTACACCATTGGAAAGTACAACTCTTAAGCTTCAATACCCTATCTTGGAGAAGTTGGAGAAATAAAGGGTTTAAGCGTAACAACATGAAAAACACAGCGCCAAGGGTCCGCGCGAGCCCCTCGCGCCCGTGCGTACGGCACGTTTAAGTACACGCTCTATTCAATTCGCTAATAATCGTGTACCGAGTCTCTGAAAAAAGAACTAAGGACATATATCGATAGATTTTTTCCTGCTCTTTCCAATGGGGCTATTATTTTTATTCCGAAATGCTTCCTTCTAGTTGAAAATTCCATTTGAATGTTTAAACTCTATTGTTTCAATAAAATATCAGTCTTTTCTTCAAAATGAATGCAATTCTTCAAAAGTACAAGTCTTAAACTATAAAATATTATATTTTTAAGTTGAAACATGAAAAGTTCAAAAATAGGAAGATCAAAAAGACAGCGGCTGCCTTTTTACGCTATGCTCAAGGGCGGATTAATACACGCGGTGTGCTATTTCGCCCTTTCTTTTTTGTAAATATAAAATGTTTTGTAACTTACAATGCCAATGCGTGGACATAATTTTGTGGATCTAGTTGTAACAGTTAGTATAATATTACAATGAACTTTGTTCATTTATATAACAAAATTTGAAAAACATAATATATTCAACATAAAAATATCCATGAACGCACTGAAAACAGTGAAACAGAAATTTAAAATAACCTTATAGATTGTTTAATCTGGCATAACAATATTACCTTTTCCTTCAAATTCTAATATTTTTACATTTTTTTGATTGTATAAGAATTGTCCTTTTTGCGACATCCGCTTCTTTCTTTGTTTGAGTTTTAAGTACTTTTTCTTTTTTGATCGGTGGATATAATTGAGAATCTTCTGACGCGGAAAATCTTTTAAGTTCTAACTTTTTGGCATCATTTAATAATTTAATACCATGAAACAATTGAGTTCCAGGTATTGTCTTAGCTGAGGCTAGCCTGTTTTGTAGCTTTTCTGCAGCCTTTAAGTAATCGTCTTTTGATGAAAAAAAGCACTCAATATTTTTGAAATACTCAGTTGCCCATTTGTATAAATCTTGGGGCGTCAATATATAATTGTCGGATACTTTCCGTAAACTTTCTCGTCTGGCATTGCTTTTCACGGAAGCACCTATTCCATCACATGCATTATTAGCGAATTGAATAGAGCGTGCACTTAAACGTGCCGTACGCACGGGCGCGAGGGGCTCGCGCGGACCCTCGGCGCTGTCTTTTTCATGTTGTTACTTTAAAACCCTTTATTTCTCCAACTTCTCCAAGATAGGGTTTTGAAGCTTAAGAGTTGTACTTTCCAATGGTGTAGTTTATTTTGAAAAAAAATATGATATACTTTGAGAAAAATGGCTTTCAATATTCAACTCGAGTTTTCGTCCGGAAGAAAGCGTTTCGTAATAAAAACAATGGCACCATTGGAAAGAGCAGGAAAAAATCTATCGATATAGCTGCTTGATTTTTTTTTTCAAAGACGCAGCATACGATTATGAGCGAGTTAAACGGAGCGCCTTTTACGCGAAAAAAGGCACCGCGTGCGCTCGGTGGCCCGTTTCTGCTGGACGCTCCCATATATTAAGCATATCTGAAAATGACCATTTGAAGAAATTAGTTTCATTATCTAAAATTTTAACTTTTTCGAAATCTATAATGTGACAAATTTTTTCTGCGTGTACGGCTAAAGCGGAATTACTTGCACAATTCTTTACGGCTCTTATGTGTTCGTAGGTCCGTTTTTTAAGTTTACTCTTACTTATGCCAATGTAAGTCGACAAGCAATCAGTACAATCAATTTTGTAAACAATCCTATAGGTATCTGAATTTTTTAGGAGGTCTTTGCATAATCTTATTATGTTACTAAATTTGTTGGTTGTTTTGTTAATCGGGACCAAGTTGTGCCTCAGTAGCAGGTTATTGATTTTGGATGTGAGGTGTTTAATGTACGGAAGAACTACTTTTTCTTTTAGCAGAATAGCGCGTCTGCTAGTTAGGTTAGTTGGTGGATTTTCAAAAGTTTTTAATCTCTTTTTTATGTAATTATTGATGATATGTTCAGGATAGAAATTGCAACGGAGGAAATGTTTAACAATATTTAGGTTTTCTTGGTGGAATTTTGGATGTGAGTGTTTAATAGATTTGTCAAATAAATTGTAAATTATGGCTATTTTTTGTGATTGGGGTGGTGAGAGAGGTAACTGATATAACGACCAGGGGCAGTGTTCTTGCGGTACCAATTTGTTATTATGTTATTATTTTCGGTTTTGATGAGTTTGACGTCTAAAAAACTTATGCTATTATTGCTTTCTCGTTCTATAGTGAATTGTAAATGTTCGTTATAGCTATTAAAAGAGGAAAGAATCTCATCTGTTTTATCTTTTTTAGTGAATAGAAAATAATCGTCAACGTATCTTTCAAATAGTAGTATATCATTTTTGTGTGTGCTCAGACAGGATGATTCTAAAAGTTCCAAAGTGATATCTGCAAACCATGGACTGGTGCAGAAACCCATTGGAGCTCCCATAATTTGCTTGTAAAACCTATTATTAAATTGCAAATAGGTTGAATCGAGTAACAAACTGATACCTTCTAGGAACTCCGCTCTTGAGAAGTTTATTTTATTTTTAAGGAACTTCCATTTTTTTGTAATAGCTTGAAGGATAAGATTGGAAGGGATATTGGAGAAAAGAGATACAACATCGCAGGAAGAGAGTTTGAAGTCATCGAAAACAACTAAGTTGTAGTTGTCAGTGACTTTTTTGACATCTAAACTGTTTTTTATTGTAGCATTCGGATGAGGAAAATGTCTATTAAAGAGTAAGGCTAAACTTTTGTCAAGGGCGTAAGTGGGGCTGCCAATGGCTGAAACGATTATACGTATGGGATTGCCTACTTTATGTACTTTAACTAAAGCGTATGCTCTAGCGAGATTGGTTTGCTCAATCTCAGCGCGTGATACGCAGGAAAAACTGTCGTCAGTGTCGAAAACACCTTTTCTTCTCCAGTTATCTATCAAGCCTTTGATATTTTTCTGTAATTTACTTAATGGTGATTTTTTGGTTTCAGAGTAATAGTTGGTATCAGATAGAGCAAGTTCAACTTTTTGTAAGAATTCAGTTTTGTTTAAAACTACAGTTACGTTTCCTTTATCAGCTTTAGTGATGAAGATATCTGGGTTGGCTTTTAGGAATTGTTTGGTTTTTTCTAGGTTTTGTTTTATTGTATTGCCTGCGGTGCTTATGTGCCGTTTGTTATTATTTTTTATGAATGTATTAAATGTGTTGATAACGTCCTCTCTAGCTTCGTTACTAATCTCGTTAGTGCGGATGCTGCTCTCGATGTCTTTGATGTAATCGAAAGTAGTTCGTTTGTCTAAATGGACCGTGAAATTGAATTTTTTGCCAAGACACAGAGTGTCAACAGCGAAAGTCGGCAGTTGTGTATGTGAAAGGTTGACTAAACATTTGTCTTCGGTGTCTGTTATGTTATCCTGATAGTTATCGTTATTGTTTTGATCGGTTATAATGTTAGAGCTTCGTTGTACGTTACGTGTTTTGGTTTCCCTTTTTGAGATTTTATTGTTTGGAAGTAACTGTTGAATAAAGGACACACAAATTGGATAGAATAAAAGAGTTTAATTAATGAACTTAAGCTAATATACAGTATGACTACACTCGGCGCGGACCATTCTCGGTTGACGACAAGTTTGCAGGAGCGTCGCGCTCGTCCGTCGGCTCTCACACGTTATGGGGTGGGGGACACACATGTGTACATACGTGTGTCGCGCGCTGTCTGTAGCTCACGTTCCCTTATGGAACTTGAACTCTCAGGTTCCTTTCGCATGGAACCTGAGCACTGTACAATATAATATGTATATTTTCAACACGCCTCCTTACATTTATATTGTACATTCTCGTCGTTTTTATTTTACATTCAGTAAACCTCTAAATTTAACAAACTTATCTTTACATAATGCTTTCGTGAATACATCGGCTATATTATTATCTGAATCGATTTTTATAATTTCAATATCTTTATTTTTAACGCTCTCGTGTACATAATGGTAATGAATCTCAATGTGTTTTAAATTTTTCGTGAAGTTTCCAAAGTTCGCTATATTTATCGCACCTGAATTATCTTCATAAATCTTTATTGGTTTTTCAATATCTATGTCAAACGTTTTTAATAATTCTTTTAGATATTTCAATTCGCTTACTATTTCAGATAACGCAACGTACTCTGCACATGTCGAAGCCTTCGTTATACATTTTTGTTTTTGCGATTTCCAATCAATTACATTCCCAAAAACTCGAATTACATAACCTGATGTGGACTTCCTATCAACATTGTCTCCAGCCCAATCTGCGTCTACATAGCCATCAATTATTTCACAATTTTTATTTCTCTTATATTGTAAACTTAATTTTTTCGTTAAATACAAATACTTTAAAATTCGTAATGCATATTCCCAATGTGTCTTGGTGTAACAATTTTGGAATCTACTTAAGTAATTTATGCTATGACTAATGTCTGGTCGAGTGCCAGAACTAACATATAATAATGCGCCAATTAAATTCCTATATTTTATATTTGGTTTACATTCTTCAGCCTTGTCAAGCTTTAAGTTCGTCTCCATAGGAGTATTATACAATTTACTATTTGTTATATTATATTTCTCCGACAGTTCTTCTATATATTTTGTCTGATATAATTTCATTTCACTTTTATTATAATCATAATCTACTTGAATTCCAAGATATTCTTTTATTTCGCCTAAATCTTTCATTTTAAATCTATCTGACAATAATTTTTTAATCTTTTGAATTTTCAACTTATCTTTTCCGCAAATTAACAAATCATCTACATAGATTAGTAGGTAAATATATTGTCTCCTTCATCGAGAACATATAAACACAATTCTACATTATTTTTCTTGAAACCTATTTTTGTTACATACTCGTCAAAGCATTCATACCAATCTCTTGGGCTTTCTCTTAATCCATACAAAGCTTTATATAATTTTAACACTCTTTTCGTGCCATCTTCATAACCTTTAGGTTGATTAACATATACCTCTGCAGTCGCTTTGCCATTTGGAAATGCAGTTTCAACATCCATTTGCTCTATTATTAATCCATTTTGATAACAGTATGAAAGAAGTATTTTTAATGTTTGACTCTTAGCTATTGGAGCGTATATGTCATCAATTACATCAGTTTGCTGAAAGCCTCTTGCAACTAGTCGTAACCCATTTCACATCTAGTACTTTTTTTCTTTCTTTTTTATCAACTAACGACCAAGTTTTATTTTTATTAATACAGTCAATTTCTTTATCCATGGCTTCTTGCCAATTTTTACTCTCTTTACTATTCATCGCCTCCTCAAATGTACAAGGCGTATCTACTCTACAGTATCTTACATAAATATTATAGCTTTCCTTTTCTGGGTATCTTATAGGACTTTTCCTATCACGCGTAGATTTTCGCCGAACATTGAATGTTGCGTTTTCTGTATCTTTACATTTCCCCGAAGGTTGATGTAACGATAAATTATTCTTTTCTTTTACTTTACCTTGTTGCTCTTCGGATTCATTCGCGTTTTCAAAGACATTATCCGATAAATCATCGTTTGTACTTGCATCACTTTCTGTACTATCATCGTTATCAATATTATCTTTGTAATCAATACCATTGCATTTAACATCTCTTTCTATAATATCCACATTCCTTGCAACAATTATTTTATTATTTATAAGTACTCTATAGCCTACATCACTATAACCTAACAATATTCCCATTTCAGCTTTTTGATCCCATTTAGACAATCTTTTTTGTTCCGGTTTTCTTACAAAAACTTTACTCCCGTACAAACGTAATGTTCGACATTTGGTCTCTTTCTTAAAAATATTTCATGAGGTGTTTTTCTTTCAATCGTATTTGCTAACGTACGATTTTTCAAATACGTCGCGGCACATATTATTTCTGGCCAGTAGCATTTGTGTACTTTTGCCTCTGATAGTAAACATCGCGCTTTATCCATTATCGTTCTATTAAATCTTTCAGCTGTGCCGTTTAATTCGTGTACATACGTCGGACAATTATTAATAATAATACTTTCCTTTGGCAAATTTATAAAACCGATTATTTAAGTATTCTTTCCCGTTATCACATCTCAATATTTTTATTCTTTTTCCGGTTAAATTTTCAGTTTCATTTACAAATTGAAATAAACAATCAAAAACTTCCTCTTTAGTCTTTATGCAATAAACTTTAGCTATTTTACTATAATCATCAATAAAAGAAACGAAATATTTTTCTCCGTTTAACCCAGTAGTTTTAAAGGGACTGCATACATCCGTATGTATAATTTCTAATATATCTTTCGCCTTTGTTCTATTATTAGTAAATGGCAAGTTATGCATCTTATTTTCAATACAAGTTTTACATTTCATAAATTCAGATTCAAGTTCATTTGGAACGCCCGTTAATAGTTGTTGTTTACATATCGTATCCAAATATCTAAAATTTACGTGACCTAACACTCTATGCCATCTTTCCTTTTGACTCATGTTATTATTCTGTTCGGCACTATTTACACAACTTATATTCCTTGCCAATTTACTTTTCATCTTATATGTATCATTAAATTTAAATGCTATTGCAGTTAATTTATTATCACTATCTATAATTTTTGCAACTTTTCCTTTCAAAATTACCGTATTCTTATTATTCGTTAATTGTCCAACACTTATTAAATGAGCATTCATTTCCTTAGCAAAATAAACATTATTAATATTAAATTTATTTTGCTTCCCGAAGGTGACAAAATAAAGAGATAGAGTTCCTATCTTTGTAGCTTTTATAGCTCTATTATCACCGAGATAAATATTTACCGGTTCTTTTAAACTAATACATTTTTCAAAGTAATTTTCGTTATTTATAATATGATCAGAGCATCCGCTATCGAGTATCCACTCTATCTCGCTCATACCTGACCTATTCGTTTCGTTTGTGTACGGAGCGTGTGTCGTCGCTATCCATGCGTTCGCACCTTCGCTGCTCTGTTCGCTCGTGCTGGTACCTTGTTGTCCATGGAATTTTCCGCGTCCTCTGCCGTAATGGCCTCTTCCGGCTCTGCCTCGGCTGCGACCACGTGTCGATCCTCTCCATGAGCTGCCGTTGCTACCTGCTTGTCCTCCATCTTGGCAATCTCGTGCCAAATGACCAGGTTTTCCACACTTATAGCAGTTTCCTTTTCTTGCAGTAAATACATTCGTACTTCTCTCGTTATACTCTTTTCGATTCTTCATTTCAGCTAGATTAATGTTGTTTCTTATGTAATCAGCCGTTTGTTGTTCTTCTTTCAATGTATCAACCAAATCACCTATATAACTTTATGATTCTTCTTTTATTTAGTCTTATTTTAGTACCCGCGCCTTTTAACTCATTTATCGCTTTTTCAAAATCACTGAAAAATGCCTCAGAATCACTATAGTTTCTTAATCTTAATTTCTCCAGTCTATTCCTGCAGACTATTTGTAACGCCGTTGATTCTTTTAAATACATACTGTCTAGCTTCTTCATAATTTTGTATGCTGTTTCTTCTTCACAAACAATTCTAATTGTTTATCTGATATCGCACTATAAATTATATTTATTGCTTTCAAATCATTCTGATTCCATTCTTCTACTTTGTCTGTTTCACTCTTTTCTCTTTCTATCACAATTTCACATTTTTTGAACTTCATGTATATTTGGATCCTCCTTTTCCACATACTGTAGTTTCCGCCATCGAATACTGGTATTGAAACATCCTTTTTATCCATTTCGTCTTCTTGATTATTCTCGAATGTTCCTTCGTGTTCGGAATCTTCTTCTTCTTGCTTGACCTTCGGTGTTGTGGCTTCTTCCTTCGACTTTAGCGTTCCTTCGTGCTCGGAGTCTTTTTCTTCCCTTTTGTCAGGCGTCTTGATATAAGCACTCTATCTTTTCCCGAAGGTTAAGATAGAGAGCTGAGAAAGAACCACTGACCTGCTACCATGTTGAATAAAGGACACACAAATTGGATAGAATAACAGTTTATTTAATGAACTTAAGCTAAGATACAGTATGATTACACTCGGCGCGGGCCATTCTCGGTCTGACGACAAGTTTGCAGGAGCGTCGCGCTCGCCCGTCGGCTCTCACACGTTATGGGGTGGGGAGACACGCACGTGCACATACGTTTGTCGCGCGCTGTCCGTAGCTCACGTTCCCTTATGGGAACTTGAACTCTCAGGTTCATTTCGCATGGAACCTGAGCACTGTACAATATAATATGTATATTTTCAACAGTAACAACCGGCTGAACTTGTTGTCATGTGTAACTGTCAGTTTTCGCGAAAGAAAGTTAAGTGTATCATTGTAATTGTTTAAAAATGCCAAAACGAACTTGTGGGAAGTGAGACTAGACAAAACAGGCTCAGTGGAATCTATCTGTTGTTTTAAGGAATTGATGTGTATATGGATGTCTGTTATTTCAAGGTTTAGAATTTTTTTGTGTAGATACTCGGATAAATGGAAGGTTTTTCGTTTTGTTCGGTTACTAAAGAAGGAGATGTTGAGCAAAGACTTACAAGTATTCTGAATATGACGAGGAAAGACGTCATGATTTCTGCACTTAATTAAAAACTGTTTTTGGCTTTCGTGGAGAGTGAGAACTCTTAGCATTTTGGTCAAACTTACAAAATTTTGTTTAGCATCAGAGTCAGAGTGTTGTTTTATGAGGTTGAGAATTTCCGAAAACTTTGCGTTCTTGTCAGAAATAGATGGTCCCAAGCTGTTAAAGATTGACATTGTCGAAATAGAAATAGCGGTGCCAGGTTGATCTAATGCACTGTTCAAATTGTAGCTATGTGTGTTTGTAGGCATTGTTCTGTCCATGTGCCAAGTAATTTTGAAAATGAGTCGTTCGTAGTAATATTTTGTGATTAGGGGAATGGTCTTGAACGAACGAGTTATTGTTTAAAAATTGATATATTTTAAACCAACGTTTTGAGTGTTATTTTAACCTCCTCTTCAGGGCTACAATTAAAAGAAAAATTGTCATACAATCGAATGTAAACGACGAGAACATAATCTTGAAATGTAAAAAACAAATACCTTATGCTATCAAATTTTAACGCATAATAACGTCGTTAAAGTCAATCGCTATTGTAGTTGTTAAACAAATATATACATGTGTGTAAAACCGGTTGGACCAAAGTGCTAAAAAAATTTTTTTATTGAAGGCTAAGTGAAAAACAGAACGCGTAGTAAAGAAAACCAAATAATACTTATAATGAAATAGAAAACTCACATCCTTCCTTCCGAATTTGCTATGGAAAAAGAGATTTAACCGACGGGTTTCGGAGATAACCTCAAAAAACTGCTCAAAAATCTCATGCACAAGAACTAAATTGGCTTACGCTTGCATAGACGTTTGTCATGGAACGGCTTATGCAAAGGATTTCTACGCCGCTTTTTGTTATTAGATTGTACATCTCTTTTTAACATCCAGCAATAGTCTGCCATCATTTCACGCTCCATTTTTCTTGCCACCTACGTTCAAATTCCTTCATGTCCTGATGAAATCTTTCACCTTGCTCTTCACCGAAGTCCCCAAGGTTTGGTGGAAATTTATCAATGTGCGAATCGAGAAAGTGGAGATTCAAATTCATTAAGCAACCTAAACTTTTGAAGTTTTCTACCATAGTTTCTACGATGCTCTTCTAGTTCTCATCTTTATTATTACCAAGAAATTTGGTTGCAACATCTTTGAAGTTCAACCAGGCTGCCTTCTCGATATCATTCATACTTTTAACAAACTCTTCATCCCTGAACATTTTGCGAATTTGAGGACCATCAAAGATACCTTCCTTCAATTTAACCAGAGTTACATTCTTAAAGATGCTGTCTAAGTATCTGAAGCAGCGCCCTTCTTTATCGAGAGCTTTAACAAATTGTTTCATTAGTCCTAATTTAATATGTAGAGGAGGTAAAAGAATTTTGCTAGGATCTACAAGAGGACACTTGATGACATTGCTGGAACCTGGAGTGAGTGATGGCCTCGCTGGCCACACTTTTAGATTATAGTGTTTGGCTCTATCTCAACTATCAAATATACATAAATAGCATGGGTGCTTGGTAAAACCTCATTGTTGACCTAGTATCATGGTCAATATTTTCAGGTCTCCGCAAATTAACCATTCGTGATCACTGTACTTTATTTTATTTAAAACCTTTTCGATGTTACAGTATTCTTCTTTGAGTTCAGTTGAATGGGCCAATGGCAATAGGGCAACCACGTTCGTATTGTGAAGAACTGCCTTTAGGCTTCGCTTGGATGAATCGATGAATAACCTCCATTCTTCTGGCTTGTATAAATTTGGTTAGAACTCATCAATAAGTCCTTGTACATCCGTACAGTACACTAGATCAGATTCGCCAGTGAAGTATTTCCAAAATACTTCTTCTCGGTTTCGATAAAATGTGACGTTTACGCCCTGTTCCAATACGTTATAAGACTTCAATTGTGAGGCCATTAATTCAGCTGAATCTTTTGCTAATCCTGCATTCCTAAACATGTCATTCAGTTGAGCTTGAGAGATCTTTTTCTTGGTTTTTCTCTTTACCGATGGGTACGTACTTCTCATCACTGTCCGAAGACAGTACTTCTTCACTCTCGTCGGTTTCACTTTCTGCTTTCGTCAATGATTCACTTTCGTCAGTATCATCTTCTCTGTGGACATTGAGATTTTCTACTTCTTCTTCTGTACCACCATCAACGTGCATACCATCCATTCCTTATATAAAGCTGTCTCATAAAGCCTCATCTATCAAACTTTCGACTAAATTCTTCTGTGGACGAACGACACTAGATACTGTTGCATACAATATTTTTTCTGTATACCCCTTATTTATCCCACTTAATTTTGTCACGCAAAAGTAACAGTCACTTTTGTCCAATGCTTTTTCCAAATAGCTGATTTTACAAATTTTAATTTACTTTTACCTTCAGTTTTTTCGAATTTATTTAACATTTTGTAACATATAGCACATATAATGTGCGGAACCCAGGTCGAATTTTGCTGCGATATTTCTACTCCAAAACATGCTTTGAATAAATCTTTAACTCGTTCAGTAATATGCTTCTTGTGTTTCTTTCACACGTATTCCGCACAAATTTAGCAATAACTGTCGGAATCTCCTTCACAGTCGTGATCGACCTGTTGGATCGATCCCAAAGGAATGTCAATTTTATTGAAATTAATTTTAGTACCCATAAATTCATTGAAAAACCCGCACGGTAGAACTCCTGTCCCGATCGCAGGTGAGTCCGCCGTCCCCAGGCCTAAGTACGAGGGCTTTCCGACTTTGATGAGAACAGTGTCAACTCGTCGTCGGACACACTACGGCATCATCCTCGCGTTCTAGCGTTCCCCTGCAGGACAGCGCGCCTCGCTGGCTTCGTTACCACGGAAGATTGGAGTGAATCATTCTACACATCCCTTTCGTCCAGTTGTCATCGTTTCAGTGTCTTCCATGGCAGCAGGATCAGAGGGGACATATGCAGAATTCGGTAAATAAATGTTAAAGTTACTAAGTAACGGAAATAATGTACACGACATAACCCTACAAATACGTGAAGTGCATGAGATTCTTTCCATTTGAAGATTTAAGCCCTTATCAGACTGTATTGTTTTTTTCATTGACGTTCTTATCGCCAAATTTAACTCAACGTAATATCTATTCGAATATTCCCAGTTTTCAGCTCTTAGAGATACAACAATCTTCAGATTTGTCTTCAGCATGCCGTTGTTTCAAGTTATTTTCGTAGTCTGAACTCCAGAGAGTATATTTCTTACAAAATGTTGGATAAATTCGAAAAAACTGAAGCAAAAAGTAAATTAAAATTTCTAAAACCAGCTATTTGGAAAAAACCATTGGATAAAAGTGACTGTTACTTTTGCATGACAAATGTAAGTGGGACAAATAAGGTACGTTCAGAAAAAATATTGTATGCAACAGTAACTAGTGTCGTTCCTCCACAGGAGCATTTAGTCGAAAGTTTGATAGATGAGGCTTTACGAGACAGCTTTATAGAAGGAATGGATGGTATACAAGTTGATGGTGGTACAGAAGAAGAAGTAAAAAATCTCAATGTCCACAGAGAAGATAATACTGACGAAAGTGAATCATTGACGAAAGCAGAAAGTGAAACCGACGAGAGTGAAGAAGAACTGTCTTCGGACAGTGATGAGGAGTATGTTCCCATCGGTGGAGAGAAAAGCCAAAAAAGGTCTCTCAAGCTCAACTGAATGACATGTTTAGGAATTTAGGATTAGCGAAAGATGCAGCTGAATTAATGGCCTCACAATTGAAGTCCTATAACGTTTTAGAACAGGGCGTAAACGTCACATTTTATCGAAACCGAGAAGAAGCATTTTGGAAATACTTCACTGGCGAATCTGATCTAGTGTACTGTACGGATGTACAAGGACTTATTGATGAGTTCCAACCAAATTTATACAACCCAGAAGAATGGAGGTTATTTATCAATTCGTCCAGGCGAAGCCTAAAGGCAGTTCTTCTTCACAATACGAACGTGCTTGCTCCGTTGCCATTGGCTCATTCAACTGAACTCAAAGAAGAATACTGTAACATCGAAAAGGTTTTAAATAAAATAAAGTATAGTGAGCACGAATGGTTAATTTGCGGAGACCTGAAAATATTGACCATGATACTAGGTCAACAATCAGGTTTTACCAAGTACCCATGCTATTTATGCATGTTTGACAGTCGAGATAGAGCCAAACACTATAACGTAAAAGTATGGCCAGCGAGGCCATCACTTACTCCAGGTTCATAAAAACAAAAGTACATAAAAACAAAGTGTTTTTGATGTGAAGGAAATAATGTTTTTGTTCTTCTCAAGTTCTTACCACAGAAACACTGCTTTCGACAGTTTTTTGAGGTTATCTCAAAAACTTACCGCCGAACTCCTATTTTTAATGACGAATTCGGATTTGACGGAAAAAATACATAAGAAAAAAGTAGTCTCCATCCCAGAACCAGACACATTTTTTTTGTGGGCCTGTGTAATTAATCAGAAACGAAATAACATTTTCATAATGATCTTCGGTTTATTATCAGTTCAGCTATAAATGGAAAACTGATTGAAAATGTTAATGCATTTCCTATTCATAGATGGATCTCCAGCACTTAAATAACATTACTTGAATTCAAATCATACATACCGATTAAGAAAATTGAAATCTGTGAATAAAGAATGTGCACAATCTTCAGGTCATAGGGTATAGCTTGAGTTTGCACTATATCATTTCTTAGTGAAAAATTTGAAACACAATTCCTCAGGTTCTCTGACGATACAGGCCCCCTTTGCATAAATAATGATCTTATTTTTACATTGATTTTACAAGGTACACTTTTACCACACTTGTTTGAATTCCATTATTAAGACTTCCCTCTGAATAAATTGATTCAAAACACATTCAATGATCTGCGCTTATCTATTAAAAATTCTTGTGAGAATTACGTGAGAATTTTGATCATTTTCTCACGTGATTTTGACTTGAGAGCTCATGTGAGAATCACGTGAGATATGAGAAAATGATCTTAATAAAATAAACATATTTGTTATGACTTCTTTGGTATATATTAGATTTAATTTGGAAATACTAAATAAAAAAGCAAAACTTCCCAATTTGACGAGAAGTTATCAAAGACGAGGTACGCCTCGTAGATGCGACTTTGAAAAGTCGCATGAATGATAAACTCTCCCTTCATTATGTACTTTAGGTGGTACTAATTCCTTTGAGGGAGCTCCGACTGCAAGACATCTAGCGGTCAATGTGCGGTACTGCACTTCAGCATTGCTGAGTACTGCCGTTAATCAATGGATGGCTTGTTCTCAGAGCTCCCTCAAAGGAATTAGCACCGCCAAAGTACATAACTAAGCGAAAGTTTATCTTTCAGGCGACTTTTCAAAGTTGCACGTACGAGGCATGCCTCGTTTTTATAACTTCTCGCTAATTGAGAAGATTTGCTTTTTAGTATTTCTCAAATAAATCTAATACCAAAAAAGTCATAACAAACATGTTTATTTTTTTAAGATCATTTTCTCATATGTCACTTGATTCTCACGTGAGCTCTCACGTGAAAATCACGGTAGAAAATGGTCGAAATTCTCACGTAATTCTCACATGAGAGCTCACGTGAGAATCTTGTGAGAATCATGTGAGCACTCACGCAAGAATTTTTAATAGTGTTGCAAAGCCAATGAATGATGATTGTGGAGATTGTGCACTTTCCTTGTTCATATATTTGAATTTTCTTAAGCGGTAAATATAATTTGTTACTTGTACTATGATTCACTTAAATGAATACGTAATACTATTACATTTTAGAACACGTAAGTTTTTCATTTATAGCTGAATTAATAATAAAGTGATCCAAGGATCATTAATCAAAATGTTATTTCGTTTTTGATTGATTATTCATCTGTAACTGTAATAGCGCATGCATTTAAAGTTGTCAATTCGAAGAATATGCATGCGGACATAAATAAAAAATGCAAGAAAAAGTTGATTATTAAATAACAAGAACTAATTTGTAAACTCTAAAGTCAATCATGTCAAAATTAATTTTTTTAATATTTTTGGATCTGCGGTATAGATCTTCACTAAATAAACTGAATATTTCTAGAGATCTACTTAAAATATACCTAACTGAAAGAATTATTTTAATTAAAAGAGAAACATATATTTTAATAAACCGGTTATTAGTAGTTTGAAAAAATAACAAAGAAAACATGTCAAAAAATTGACAAAATTAAGCGAGAAACAAGTGGCTGTTAGGTACTTGTTGATAAGAATAGGAAAGTCTAAAATGGTCAAATTGTTGGTTTTTGAGTGCTCTTTTATAAGAAAAAGTTATTTTTCATGCGCATACATAAGAAGTAATATTGGTCTAATTACAAGTTAATTTAAATAATTTATTGACTCGGAAGAGTACAATAATAGCTGATTTTGGAGTTTTTCGGTGATAAAATGGATTTTTACATGGAAATTACTTCCTGCAACATTCTGACATCAGTACGGCAAAACATTTAGACGGTTAACAAAGAAAAAAATTCTTTTTGCACACGACCTCCCAGAGACCTGACCCTATATATTATCACGAATGCTGGGGATCAGGGCAAACGCGAATGGGAAACCTGCTCGACAGCAGTTTCTTCCAAGTGACTTTTATTTTTAACAAACTAGGTTTCCTCTCTTATCTACAGCTAAAGCACTCTGCATGCACTCACTCTCTCGTACCATTAAGCGTATGCAGAAACAAGTGTAAAGAATAGGAATACAATTTATTTAATTCAACAAAGAAACCAATTCTACTAGGCTTAGTTGTAGAAAAACAATTACAAAGGTTCAGGGCGCCAGGTACGCGCGCTTCGTACCAAACTACTCGGATTAAATCCGGCTAGCGCGTAAATGAGCATGAGGTGCTCCGGTCTAAACTATACTATGGTAGCTTCAGCTACTCGCAAACTACCTCCGTCGAGGCCCTACACTAACTACTACTCGCACTAGACGGGGGACTCTTGTAGCTTCAGCTACAGTAACAATGAACGGGGGGTTCGTCGACGTTGTCGCGGACACGTGCGTGCACGCACACGCGGGGATATCGGCGGGGAAGGAAGTGAATGGAGACTTACATTAGTAGCGGCCAGTTGAGCTGCCGCGCAGAATCTCTCTCTTTCTTGCTCCTCGAGCTCGCTCGCCCCGGGTCTCGCCTCCTCCCGATACGGCTCGACGGCAGAGGAAGGGTAACACGTCGAGGACTCCAGGGGCACCTGGCACTCTCTCACTCTCACTGGCTCCGATGCACACAGTTCTCGCTCACCGAACACAGCACGACGGCACTCGGCACTCGAGAAACAAAGGGTGTCGCTGACACGCGCGCGGCAAGGCAAGGACAGCGTGTTGCCCGCTTCGGGCCCTTTCGGCGGCTCTCGCTCCTCGCTGCTTGCGCCATCGAGGCTCGTCTCGTCCCTCTCACAGGCGTCGCGCTGGCAACACCGCGCAGGCTCTGTTGTATGCGCAGCGGCAGCCACGTGCAGAGACGACGATCCTTCGACGCGCGAATCTTTGGCCTATCGCGCAAGGGGAACTACGGGCGAAGGGGAAGGCTTCAGGAAGCGGGAGAAGGCTGTGTGCGTGCGACGCGGCCGACGGATAGCGGCGCTGACGGAATGCCCCGTCACAACTCCCCCCCCTTTGACTGAACTAGTCCTTTAACTATCTTCTGTTAATAACTAATCTACTTCTTAAACCTAAGCTAGACGGTACTAGCTACATCGGGGTGGAGTGTAATCGTACTGTAACTCGTCCCTCTGGATTGGCAGCAGTCGATCTGTGTGGGTGTACGCGCTGTTGTGTACTCTAGCTAGCGCAACCTGGGCCCAACGCAATTACAAAAATATACATAATGACTTGCCTGCCTATCATCAATCTCTCACTGCTCCAACATAGTACATTCAGACACAAAGAACAATAATAAAATTTTGAAAACTCACCTGGTCGCTCTCCTTACTATAACTCTTATGAGCAGTGCTCTGGCAGTCTCGTGATTCCAACTTATGCTATAGGAAAATAAAGATATTTTTCGCGATCAACACAAGCTTCAGAAATTTATTAACTCAAGTACTAAGGCCAGCGGTGGCGTAATTTGATTTTACTTTGCTAATGTGTAATTTCTAGGTCGCGAGCTTCAGCTTTAGTAAGTTAGGATAGGCAGGAAAATAAGGGAAGAAACTTTGAACTATTATTGAGGGTGTACTTTATTTTCCGTACTTTGGCACCCACTTACTCCTTTCTTGTACAACAACTATCTATAAAACATGTGCCTAATGAGGCGATAACTCCTCGATTTGGGGTCTCTCCTCGCAGAGCTCTCGCAGCCGACGCCACTCCTCGCAGCATCTTGGGCAGGTAGCGATGGTGCAGCCCAGCCGGCCACACATCCTGCAGAAACGTAGGCGGGGTAGTGCGCAGTCGACCCAGCTGTGGCCAAAACGGCCGCAATTCCAGCAGCCCGGGCGGCTGCTGCCTGCCTGCTGCGTCGGAAGCGCTACAACTTGCTCTGGCCTCGCCGGTGGCGGGGGACCTACGCACGCCAACTGCCAATTTCCTGGCGGGGAAGATGCCTGTCTCGGCGGTGATGGCGAGCGTGGCGGCGGGCTTGATGGCGGTGTGGTTGGTCGCGGCGGCGAGGTCAAGCTTGGCGGCCAAGATGGTGGCGGCGGACGTGGTGGCTCCAGATCCGCTCGCACAAACCCGCGCCCTCGGTGAGCGACGCGGACGACCGACTCGGCCGGTGCGCAGTTTAGGAGGCCTACCTCTTCTCCGAGCCTGCGGAGGCTCTCTTGCTGGCGGAGGAGTCGTCGGCCGGCTTGCCCTATCAGCAGGGCTGGCAGCCCTTGGTAGGTCGGGCGTTCGTCCGAGCTGCTCATCCTGATCTGAAACCATTAATTAAATTTTCTGGTTGAGCTACAGCTGGTTCGTGCGGCGGCACGAAGCTTTTAAGATCATTGACCTGGACCTTAGTAGTTCGATTCGTGTGAAGATCTTTGACTAAGTAAACTACTGGCGACAATACTTTAATCACTTCTGCAGGCCCTACGAACTTAGGTGCGTGTTTCGCGGCGAATCGATCTTCAGCGGAAGATAAAACATGATTACGCCGGCGCACTAAGTCGCCTACTTGATAATATACTTCCTTGCGTTTACGATTGTAGTACTTAGCCTGTGTAGCTGTAGCTTTGTCCAAATGACGTCGAACCAAGTCATGTAACGCGGGTAGTCTACTGCTTCGAGTTTTCCACTTCTCTATATCAGGGGAACCGATGGGTTGAGGATCTTCCAGGTGAGTGCGGAGAAGGATAGAAGGAGTAGGATTTCGTCCAAAATTCATAAACGACGGAGAAACCCCTAGTGACGAATGAACAGCGGTGTTCAACGCGAAACCTAGCTCTACCAGATGGAGATCCCAATCTCTATGATCTTCCTTTATGAAGCAGTTAATCATAGCCTTGAGGTTACGATTTACTCTTTCAACAGGGTTTGCCTGTGCGTGATATGGTGGAATAGTGGATTGCACTATCCCATATTCCGTCAACCGATCCGTCAACATGTTATTAGCAAATTCGGTGCCATTATCAGTGAGGAGCACGCGCGGACAACCCCAACGATTTACAATTAATTCTTCGAATGCCTTTAGCACAGACTTCGCATCGGCTTTCCGTAAAGGCTTCAGCTCAACGTACCTTGACAGTATGTCTTCAAACACGATGACATACTTATTTCCATTCTTTGACGGAGGTTTTGGACCCATGATATCGGCGGCTACTACGACTCATGGCCCTTCAATATTTCTCTTCGTCATCAACCCTGCAGGTGCTTGTTGAGAGCCTTTATGGGCTTGGCACTCCTGACATTGAGCTACATAGCTACAGGCGTCTCGATAATACCCCGGCCAATAATAATAATTAGCCACTCTAGCAAAGGTTTTCTCCACGCCCATGTGACCAGCTTGTGGAGTATCGTGGGCTTCAGCTAAAACTTTCGCACGGTCGCCTGTAGGGAGTACTAATTTCCATGCGTCCATATCCGGAATTAGAGGGTCAATATTTTTGTTTGGCCGATGTGCGTAAAGAAGTCCATGAACTATCTTCCAATTCGGGTATCGTGTTGGATTTCTCTCAACATTTCTCAATTTCTCTTGATACCAAGTATCTTCACTCGTGCTACTTGCTACAGCTGCGATTTCGTAGGTGCCTTCCCACGCTCGTGACAACGCATCGGGGACTTTGTGTAGCGCTCCTTTCCTGTGGACGAAATCTATGTTGTACATCTGCAACGCTGTATTCCATCGTGCAAGTCGGCCAGTTGGATCACGGAGATTATTTAACCATAACAAACTATGGTGATCGGTGATGACCGTAAACTTTTCACCTTATAAATAACCTCTCAGCCGTTGAACTGACCACAAAACGGCGAGACACTCTTTCTAGGTGACTGTATAGTTTTGTTCAGCACGAGAAAGAGTTCTGCTTACAAAATAAATGGGGTGCTCTTCTCCATTAAAAACTTGTGTGAGCACTCCTGCGATGGCATAGTCGCTAGCATCCGTCTATAGGGTAAACGGCAGCGACAGATCAGGCCTGGCTAAAACTGGAGCCTGAGTGAGTGCGAGCTTCAGCCTTTCAAAGGCCTCTTGCTGCTGCTCATTCCATTGCCATCGCACGTCTTTTCTCAGTAGCTTAGATAAGGGAGCTTTATATTCCGCTGGGCGAGCTATGAACCGAGAGTACCAACCAATCATGCCCAGAAATCGGCGTAGTTGCTTGAGATTTAATGGCGCCGGGTACTCGCGAATCGGACGTACTTTATCTTCATCCGCCTTCAGACCGTCTTCATTGACCACGTATCCGAGATACTTGACTTCTGCACAGCAAAATTTCGACTTCTTCAGATTAATTTGAAGGTTTGCCTTTTTCAGCGCTTCGAGAACAGCCTCTAATCACTTTATGTGTTCTTCGAAAGTTGGCGCGATGATGATAACATCGTACAAGTAGGCGAAGACATATGGCTCCCACTCCGATTTGATAAGTTCGTCCATAATACGTTGAAATACAGCCGGTGCGTTGGTCAATCCATATGGGAGTCGCAGAAACTGAAACAGTCCTCGCCCTGGCACCGAAAACGCTGTAGCTTCTCTGCACTTTGGATCTAGAGGAATTTGGTGATAAGCTTGGCTTAAATCCAATTTAGTAATGTACTTAGCTGTTTTGAGCTTGTCGAGGATGTCGTCCATGTTCCTCAGCGGATATGCTAAAGCTTTAGTCACTTTATTCACTCTTTTATAGTCGATACAAAATCGAAAGGTATCTGAAGTCTTTGGCACTAGCACGGGGCAGCTTCTCCAGGGTCCGTTTGAAAGCTCGATTATACCTTCAGCTAGCATCCTATCGACTTCATCCCTTGCACCGGCACTGCACTACCATCAGCGACGTGTGCGGCTGAGGTCAAAGGCTCAAGCTTATCAGCAAACTTGGCGCTGAGGCCTTTCCCGATATACGAACATCCAGCTCCGTTGTCCAGCAGTAATAACAGCTTCATCCCATTTAATTCAATATTGAAGAATAGACGAGGCTCAATACTTCGGATGGGACTACTTACAATTAATGATTCCGGCGCTAACACTTGGCACTTTGTAATTTCCGGCATGCCTTCAGAAGATTTAGCTCCAGCTTCAGTCTGATCGCAGCATCCCCTAATTTTTACGTTCATCGAGGGAGTCGTATGATTAGCGGACGGACGAGAGTCGACTCCACTGCTCTCTCCGTGGATTAGTTTTCCGCCTTTGCATTGCACTTCTGGCACGTTTTCACTGTAGCATTTGGGGTGCCACAATTTCTGCACACCGCTGCATTAACGCATTCTCTACTTCAGTGACCTACCTATTCACATCGAAAACATGGCTCACTCTCTTTGCGCCGCTGCATATCCTCTTGCTTCAGCTTCGGAGGCACGACTTGTATCTTGGGCGGCTCTGACGGTGGCTACTCAGTCTTCGCCTCGCTCTTGCGTCGATTTCGACTCGGGCTGCGATGATCAGGCTTCTTGCTGAAGCTTTTCTTTGGTCCAGCCTTCCCCGTGCGTTCATCGCTCTTCGGGCCTGAAGGTTTTGGAGGCGACGACACAGGTGCTATCTCCGTCGTCGGTGCATCAAGTAACGAAATCTCGCTGCTCCCAAACGGCTCCATCACTGCAACTTTTCCCGAACGCGGCGTCTTTATCGGAACGTACGCCCATGAAGGAAACGATGATTCGGCTAAGGAAGGTGGTGGCTTATAAGCTCGATCATGAGCTCTACGAAGCTCTTCCTTTTTACCCAGTTTCTGCAACTCGGGAAGAGTTTCAAAATCTTTCCGATCAAACCTCGTTCTATACGAGGGATGCAGTTTCTGGCACACTCGATCCAGCTGTTCGTGTAACGTTAGCGGTCGATTAAATCTCTCACTTTACACAAGTACGTTGAGATCGACTCACTTGGTCCTTGAGTACGACCTTCCAGTTCTTTGCGAAGCCTCTCTTGCACGTCCTCAAAGCTGTACTGCAAGCGAAAGGCTTCAACGAGGTCTTCGTAGGATTTTCAGAATTGATATTCTCGGCGAAACCATTGCCACTTTACGAATAATTCCGTGGTACGTTTCTCCCTCGTAAGTGATGATCGTTCGAAGGCAGAACAATTTCAAAATTGTCCAGGCACGGAATATTCCAATCTTCTCTGAGCTGATGGGTGTGGCTGGGCGACATTCGGCGGAGCGACGGGCTGATACGAAGATCCATAGGTCTGCGGCCCTGTCGGTGACATACGATAGCTCCCCTGAGCTACATGTGAGAAAGGTGCAGACGTACTCCCATTTTGTTGATTTGGGGCAGAGTACGCTACATGTGGCTGCAGCAACGATGTATAATGCGGAAAATATCCTGGAACGGGGTGATACGCCGTAGATGACATATATGGTCCGCTCGAGAAGTTTGCCGTCGGCAGCGGCGCGTGTAACAATGTCGGGTTAACTTCTCTCCTCGGCATGTGACTGTGCGCATACACAGGCACGTCTCGAATTTCCGGTTGGCAGCGCGAGGAGAATTCGGGTAAACTATGCGACGACGGCACCGAGGAAACCTGCCCACTTAATTGATACACTGCATTACTTCGCCCACTACACTGAACACAATTTGGTTGTACCACACTCGGACCAAACACACTCTCACTTTCCGGCACAGGCACTAACAACTCCATCGGCTCGTGACGGTTAATACTTAAGCTCGAAACAGATACTGAAGGCAACGCTGTAGCAGAAGGAACTGACGTGCTGCTAGCTGAAACACTCGGGATCCCGATGTTGCATCCTGTCACATTTGATCCACGCAGCGGCGATGTTTGCTCCGTTGCAGCGTTCCGTCGGCCGCGCACTAGTAACGGATCAACTCTCGGATTCCGAAGATACGAATTCGAAATGTATGTAGTGTCCGTAATATCCATACTATGGTCTCTATAGTCACTACTATTGTGGGGCGAAGAGGGCTTAACGTAAATCTCGTCGACTGAGCCCTAGGTTGGTTTCTTCCTTGACTATTAGCTGAAAACTCATCCGGAGCCACGATGCTAACTCGGCGATCCGTCGGCACTTGAGCTCGTTCAGCTTCAGCTAAACCACCTACACTATTCACTCCTCCGGGCGTTCCGGGAGCTTCGATATCGAAGTGGATTTGCGACACATAATTGCGTGAGGGCTCGTTCATTGACAATGGGTCACAAAGCGTCCCATTGACTGCCCCGTCGGCAGCGGAGAATGAACAGTAAGCGCATCGTTCTCTGCCACTGATGAGTGACGGGTTGACTCGTACACCGAGACTTGCTGCTCGTCACGATCCGGTCGCCACAGTGCTGCTTCTGGTCCAAACTGTCGTCGCAAGTGGTACCTCTGCAGCCTATCGCGCACAATCATTACATCAGCTTCGATGTTTAGACCTCGCTGATGTGCCAGAAGGATAACAGTTCCATCTGGCATACGATTTATTGTGTTGCGCAGTGCTCGCTGTCCCAACTCTGGGTCAGCGCACATCAAATCGTCGCCCTCCAACCCGATGGTCACCAAACTCCCGTGAGACGCATCCATTATTACTACGATAACTAATTTTTTTTTTTATCACGCCGAAAAAAGAAAACCAACAAAGAACGAATCTCAGATTGAACCTGCTCTTTAGTTCTGCCCCTGCTCTGCTGCTCAGCTCAAGCTAAACGGCAAATATAATTTACAAATATTTACTAACTAATTTCACTCAAAGGCAAAAAAAAAAGGAAATTATAATAGCAGAAAGAGCAGGAAAACCCCCCAAGGTTTTGTGCAGCAAGCGAAAAAAGCAGAGATTAATCTGGGAGCGAGAAGAGTAAACTATTGAATAGAACGAAATTCAACAGCTCGAAGCACTTTGACTACCTTTAATAAATTATATTTATTTTTCAACTGCTCAAAGGCTCCTCCGAAAACCAACACTTTCCTGAAATCACAAAATCAAATTTTTGCTCCGCTTCGTAGCTTCCGCAATGATTAGAGAATCGACTTTTGGATTAATATAGCTAAAACCGGACTTGAATTATCGTTAAACAAATTACAGTAACTAGATTTTAAACAAAGAAACCCTTTTACTATTCAGTAAAATTCCTTAACTGCCCAACGAATTTTTCCTCTAACCGAAATGCTATCGTAAACCTTAAAATATAACGAAACGACTGTTAGCAAAATTTTGAATTTAATTTCAACTAAAATAATTCTCTTCAATATTCCCTACTCTCCAAATAGTCTATAAACGCGAAGCTTGCTCGAGCTACTCGACAAAGGTCGCTAGCATTCAAAACAAGTATCCCTCGGGTAACGACAACAATACCCGAAGGCCCGACATTTTCCACGACGCGACGCTTACGTAGGCCGGAAACAAGGAAAGGAATTTTTGGGATGGGAGAGAGTGGTGTGCAAAACCCCCAAGCAAAAGCCCAATTTATTTAAATGTGTAGTGTGCTTAAACTCGCCACCTTTGCAATCAGAAACTGCACGCTCATCTATTTCAGTTTCTGTCGCACGGCAGAGCGTAAACACACTAAGCAAAAGCAAAAAATCAGAACGGTGAGAATCGCAACTGTACGCTTGCTCCCGCTACAGCATACACGATTCCACTATACTTTAGTATAGGCGCGAAGCAACCTCGAAAAATCACGCATAAAATTGTTCACGCACAAAAAAAAATGAAAATCTTAATCTAATTTTTATGCATGTATTTTCCTCCTTGGAATTGGGGAATTTCAACTGACGCAATTTCCAATTTTTTACACGAAAATTCGAATTCCAATTTATTATTTACTAGAATTTTTGCAAAATGTTTTCTTGAAATAATATTGGAAAAGAAACAATTAACTAAAAATCAATAAATCTCTGAAGCTCTAACCTATGCGCAATTATTCGCACGAAACGTTCATAAGAAAAAGTTATTTTACATGCGCATACATAAGAAGTAATATTGGCCTAATTATAAGTTAATTTAAATAATTTATTGACTCGGATGAGTACAATAATAGCTGATATTGGAGTTTTTTGGTGATAAAATGGATTTTTACATGGAAATTACTTCTTGCAACATTCTGACACCAGTACGGCAAAACATTTAGACGGTTAACAAAGAAAAAAATTCTTTTTGCACACGATCTCCCACAGAACTGACCCTATATATTATAACGAATGCTGGGGATCAGGGCAAACGCGAATGGGAAACCTGCTCGACAGCAGTTTCCTTCAAGTGACTTTTATTTTTAACAAACTAGGTTTCGTCTCTTATCTACAGCTAAAGCACTCTGCATGCACTCACTCTCTCGTACCATTAAGTGAATGCAGAAACAAGTGTAAAGAATAGGAATACAATTTATTTAATTCAACAAAGAAACCAATTCTACTAGGCTTAGTTGTAGAAAAACAATTACAAAGGTTCAGGGCGCCAGGTACGCGCGCTTCGTACCAAACTACTCGGATTAAATCCGGGTAGCGCGTAAATGAGCATGAGGTGCTCCGGTCTAAACTATACTATGGTAGCTTCAGCTACTTGCAAACTACCTCCGTCGAGGCCCTACACTAACTACTCGCACTAGACGGGAGACTCTTGTAGCTTCAGCTTCAGTAACAATGAACGGGGGGTTCGTCGGCGTTGTCGCGGACACGCGCGTGCACGCACACGCGGGGATATCAGCGGGGAAGAAAGTGAATGGAGACTTACATTAGTAGCAGCCAGTTGAGCCGCCGCGCAGAATCTCTCTCTTTCTCGCTCCTCGAGCTCGCTCGCCCCGGGTCTCGGCTCCTCCCGATACGGCTCGACGGTAGAGGAAGAGTAACACGTCGAGGACTTCAGGGGCAGCTGGCACTCTCTCACTCTTACTCGCTCCGATGCACAGAGTTCTCGCTCACCGAACACGGCACGACGGCACTCGGCACACGAGAAACAAAAGGTGTCGCTGACACGCGCGCGGCAAGGCAAGTGATGGCCGGCGGCCGATCAGCACAGCGTGCTGCCCGCTTCGGGCCCTTTCGGCGGCTCTCGCTTCTCGCTGCTCGCGCGATCGAGGCTCGCCTCGTCCCTCTCACAGGCGTCGCGCTGGCAACACCGCGCAGGCTCTGTTGTATGCGCAACGGCAGCCACGTGCAGAGACGACGATCCTCCGACACGCGAACCTTTGGCCTATCGCGCAAGGGGACTACGGGCGAAGGGGAAGGCTTCAGGAAGCGGGACAAGGCTGTGTGCGTGCGACGCGGCCGGCGGATAGCGGCGCTGACGGAATGCCCCGTCACAATATATAAAAGCATAAGTTATTGTTATACAAGTTACAGCGAAAGAGGAAACCCATTTAGCAATAAATTAAAAACAATACAATATTTATGAGATGGATTTTTTCATAATACAGAGGTATGTGATAAATAATTAAGTAGCATTTGTACATATCACTGCAAACCATAGATATCAAATTGAAAAAGACAGTCGGATAATTTTATCTCAGGCGTCTCTCATGTCAACACGCTAGTGTTCTGCGTATGTGTGTACTGGAGACTCAGTATACGCAAACCCTATACCACAGTTTCCGCCGACATCTATAAACCATTGAGTATGCGCGCTCGATACGGCCTTGCGTAATTTGGTATTGTGGGTTGGCGTCGAGTAGTGCGAGCCCGTGACTCGTTAAACATCGTCACGTCTTTCTCTTTTCTGCCTTTTGTTATCGTCGAGAAAATTGTAGGTACCCAACCTAGTAAATACAATACCAGTATAAATAATGTTTTCTCTACAAATGTTCTATTAAATTATTATTTTTATAAACAGTTGTAACGCGGACGCCGGTTACGATTTGAAGCTCCTGCGCTAAGGGATCGCAGACGGTCAGCGTGCGCGCGCGTGCAACTCCGGTGCAGCCGAAAAGGGACTCGCACGTTTGCGCACCGACTATATCGAATCCGCCTCGCGACGCGTAATATGCTCGTCGTCAGGTGGCGAAGTTGCTACGGTTTTCTGCGAGTCACGATAGCCATCTCCGTGTTTGCTACTGAAGAAAGCACACCGTAAGTTCACTCTCTCGAGGTTTTTTTTAGCTTTCGCGCCGCTTCTTGAGTATTGTGTTTTGCGTGTTCAAGTGGAGGCGTCACCGCATGATAGTGAGTGCGAGACGGAGAGAGAGAGAGTGAAACTGCGCCGCGTGTGCCACGAGAGCAAGCGAGACAGCGAGCGACGAATCGGCAATGAGCTTACTTGCCGATCGACCAAGCGAGTGCGAGAGAGAGAGAGAGAGATGCAACTGTGGCGAGAGCAAGGGATACGGAGAGAGAGCTGCGTGCACCAGCAACTCCCACGTATCGTGAGTCATCTGCTCTCTCGAATCTTTATGTACAAAGCCTGCACGGATATCGTCCCGTGCAAGCTTTCAGTTTCGTGTACGCGCGGGTACGTGTCAGCCTGCCGTACTTAACAATTGCGCGTGTACTTAATAGCAGCTTCGCCGCGCGCCATTCATGCGTTTAAACGGAAACCGTCGCGCGTGAACTAACACATTGTTCTTAACGGGACTCGCGTGTGCATGTGATACTTTTTCGTGTAATTTACAGTGATATCTCGTTACTTGTTGTGTTGTTATTTATACAAACCGTCCCGGTACCGCCGTCTCCGCGGGACTCCTTCAGTCGTTTCCAAATTCGAGTCTAGCAATCGCGCGCTTTACTTTTCGAGCGCGCTTTTTTCACTCAGCCATCCAATAAGTTGGAAAGCGAAGTTCGATTATGATCTTCGCGTCGTTTTCGAGATTTCAGGTGCTGATCCCCGGACTAGTCATTTTAGTCTGACACCCGCGGCACCGTGTTCTAGGGCATCGCTGGCATGTGGTTTTTTGGGAATTTCTGCAAGAAGCCATCCCGTTACACAGTATTAAATTGCTAAATATTATAGTTTATAACTTATATAAAATCATAACTTACATACATTTTTTATAACATATATAAATTTATAATTTATAACTTGTTATAAATACAGCAGAGTATATTTTGTATTCTGGAAGAAATCCTTATTCAGTTCTTACGGCTAGTTGAAAGTGGCCAGAATGATAACCAACCAAAATTCCATTTTATGCACATTATTTTTTCAAATCAAGATTTATAATTTTTATGGAATCGTGTCTATCTAATTTATCATAGCTAATCTGTCAGATGACTTTTTGGCATGATTTATCACCTGATTTATCAGCTGATTTTTTTGGTAGACTGCTATCAATCAAATAAATATGTTCATAATTGCTGCTTTAATATTAATTTCTTTAATATCTCTTCATTCTTCATTTATTCATACACCATCAATATTCCACAATATCTAATTATTATTTAATTGCCAATATTAAATTAATTATTTATTATAAAAGGACCCCGCACATAATGTATTGGAAAAATCATCCGGTCAAATTGAAAGAAACTTTAGAAAAACATAGATTTCTTCAGGACCTCAAGATCTATTTTTTTTCAAAGTTTCGTTCAATTTGACCGAAAGATTTTTTCCCATACATTGTGTGCGGGGTCCTTTGTTAGAATATAATGAATGCTCTATGGTATATCGCTATAGTATGTGGTGCCCCCACAGCAGATCTGTCAGATGGGAGCGCGAAGCGCAGTTTGTCTGAGAGCGCCTCTCATGTAGTTAAGACGTGTCGTTGTAATAATAAACGTTACTTAAGTTACTTTGATATCTTTGTTTATTTATTTCTGCGCAACCTTAATTTAATATCCCAACAGGTTATGGTCCCTATATTGCACCCACTGCGCAGAAATAAAAGACATCTGTTTGATTCGTAAATTTCCATTCGGGAGTGTTTTGTTCGGGTGAGAGTTCTTGCATCTGGTGAGATAGCAGGAGAGTTTATTTTTATGTCTAGTGTGATTTCAGGAGAGCTTATGTGTTACGGCTGTATCAAGGAGTGCCGCGGAGAGAAATTTGTGGCGATAAATGGGGGCCCAATTCAAGCTACATAAAGGTGAGGATCCACACAGTCTAGACATGAATGGCCACGACGAGGAGGTGTCTGCAAGCCTCGTGGAGTTTGACCATAAGTACACTTTTTCTGTTAAGCGTAATGCTAACGCGAACGTGTAGAGAAATGGCGTGTTTAGTTACATGTGCTAAAAATTCGAATTCAAGATAGTGAAATTCTATAGAATACCGGGGAGTTAACGGCGCGTGTGCATTTTGTAAAAACGGAAATTGTCGTGTGTGTTGCATGTAAGAATAATATCGTTGAAAACCGTTGCACAATTCGCGGGATTCAGTGCGCGAAAACTCGGGGCGCATATGTTTCAACAGGCATAACCGCCTGGCGACCGAGAGGAAACGGCTCTTTCCGGAATCGGCGAGCGCATACCGGTCGGCCGCGCTCGCACGTACCGCGAGAGGGGCAGGCAGGCGAGACAGGAGAGTAAGAGAGAAAAGACGATCGGCGGAGAGGGGATGCCACTCTCCTTACGCGCTGGCGCATGGGTCCGTGTCGCGCTGCCGGCGTGTTCGGCTCAGCGCTCATGTCCGTGCATGGATGTCGTGCGAGATGTGTGTATGGCTCACGCTTACGATAATGGGTGCGTGTTCATAGCTGGCGCAGTGTCGCGCTATAGCTTCTTATGCGATAGCACTCGAGGCTGAGAGAAGGTGGGATCTCGGCGAGTTTGGTAGTTTGTCTTCACGCGCTAAAACGTAAATGCGTACATGCGTTCTGTTCGGATTTATACAAAATATATAATATCGCATTCTCAAGGAAAGCCTGACGTGACAGTCGCGCGGCTTAACAAATGCGGCAAGTGTGTATAGGTAAGGGAATTATGTTAGCAGTCGGTCCATGCGGTCTCGTGCGTCTGTATGTACGCGTAGCCTGCGACGCGCATGCGCAGATACTTGTGCCTTGCAGATACTGACGCAGTCTATTTGAATTTGCACGGATTAAACCTGTTTTGGTCACGCACATACATACAAGCTAATTTTACATTAAAATCATATTTGATTAAAAGATGCGTATGGTGAGAAAAATAAAATGCTAGAAAGATATGTACGATGAAAAAAATTAAATGAGATCGATCTCGGCGAGTTTGGAATTCTTGAAAAATAAAATCATTTGATTGAACTAAGCTAAGGCTTAAACATTTGAGCGAGTGGTATGCTGCTAGATTTATGAGAGTACTTGACACGTACTCTCAAGCTAAATGAAATATGCACTCATAATGATGTTACCTTAGGAGTCAATGAAGAGTCACTGACTCTTACACTATTCTCAGAAAATGTCTATGAGAGTAGTGAGTTTATTGAGATGAGTTGTGATCAGTTAAGAAGAGTATATGAGTAAAGAATAAATTACGCATGCATGCTGTAAAAGTGCAAGTGTATTATAGGCCGGTATATAATCACACAATTGCTAATCTGCATCTAAGTTACATTAATTGTAAATGCGTCCTATAGATTCCGGGTTGAGTTGGGAGTGAGTGCTTGGGTTCGGTATCTTATAACTTATAACTTATCCAGCATAATATGAATTATGCAGGCGCAGTTGATGATAAGGATGAGAAAGATGAGGAACATGAAGCTGAGAATAGTGAGGTAAGCAATCAGAATTAAAATTAATAATTAATTAATTATTAATTTAATAATGATGAGAAGGATTAGAAAGATGAGAAAGATGAGGAAAATAAAACTGCACTGAAAAAAATTTGGCGCGCCACCTACTCTTCAGGTGTACGTGCAGCGCCAATTTTAGGGGGTAGTGGCTATACTTTCCATCGGAGTAACTGCTACGCCTAAAAGAGTAACTGGTACTCTTGTAAGAGTAGGAGATACTCTTATTCGGTATAGCCACAGCGCCAGCCTGTCGGCGCGCCACCTAACCTCGCAGAAAGCGTGTAAAAAGTACAACAGCTGCGCGTAGTCGGCGCGTACACTGCATTGAATAGCGGCACTGCTGCTACTGCGTTTGAAGGTTAGGAGACGCGCCGAATTTTTTTCAATGTGAGAACGGTGACGTAACCAATCAGGCATTGATAGATTGTCTGGCGATTTAAATTATGAAGTTCTTAAAAATAAACTCGATCAACTTGTAAAAGATACATTTGATGAATTACTGTGAGATAATCTGGCTCTGAATCAGGATAATGGACGGAACTATTTGTCTAAAATCGTAAATGATACAATTAAATTAGATATCGTAAATAAAGGAATGAATGTTAAATGGGATTACAAATTAAAAATAGTACAAAATTTGAACACTTCTATGATTATCTTCCTTTAGAGCTGAGATCCACTGGACTGCTGCTTGTTGTTGATAACAAAATAACCTCTAATGTGATTGAAGCGAAACTATTAGAGGAGCAGAGATTTAAAGTATGCGCAATTTCGATGAATCATTTGGATTCGCACTAGTATTCTAAAGAGATGCATTTGCAAAATTCCAGTCAGATTTTGGAAAAATTAAAACTGCTCAAACGGTGCGAAATGAATGCAACCTTATACGAAAGAAATTATATAACATGCAGTATGTAATTGGAAAAATGAGCGCTATGGAATTCTGCGAAAATTTGTACATACCATTAGAGACTATGAAAACTCTTCTGGCGCGGTATATGTCCGAAGACGAGAAAAAAGACGCGTTTTATAACGCAGTTATAGTATCGATGCCTAGCGTTCAGACGATTGTCTTTGTATATAAAAGAACTTTGTATTTAGAAGGTTTTAGAATATTTTATGATGAGTTAAAACTCTATTCCTATGCAAGATGAGACAGAAAGAAACCAGGTGAGCGGAGGACCTAGTACATCAGGCGAGCAGCTACAGACGAAATTGTAAAATTACGCAAAGATTGAAAATGTCAGATGCTATGAATGACAGAGCCAAGGGCACATTGCCCGTAATTGTCCAAATAAGGGTAAGGGTGTCAAGTGCTATAGTTGCAACCGAGTTGGGAACCACACGGTATCCGAGTGTTCTCATCCACTGACGAGACGTGATGACAACAGTTGAGGAAGTCGATTACGAGGAAATGCCAGGTACATCAATTCAAATAATATTCGGGGATTTAGTCAAAATGGTCGCGGGCGAGGTTTAAAGAGAAAATCTGAGTATAAGAACTAATGAGAAGAGAGGTCGGTATGGAGGCGATGTTCGAAGAGGCCTTAACAACAGAAAAACTATGAGAATACCAATGGAGAGCAGTCTCAATAGTAATTTAATCAATTTCTCGAGAAAAACACCAAAAAAGGTGAGTGTGATTCTGACAATTCAATAATTGCGAACTATACACTAGAAGTCCGTATCTCTCTGATGAAAGCCCGTTTTAATGCCCAGAAATAATAAATGCGAATTCAGAGAGTATACAGAAGAGAATAAATTTCTAACTAAATTTTTAGCTGTTTCAGGTGCGAGAGAGCATATTACGAATTCAAAGATTATGTTTGATACATTTCATAAATCTGATTACGGCGTGATTGGAATGTTCTAATAAAGATAGTTCAGCGGTCTTGAAAACGGAGGAAGCTAGACTGCGAAAGTTAAATTGCAAAATGGAAATTTATTTAAAATTGACAGAGTTATTCTACCACTAGCACTTAAAGAAAATTTGCTCTAATTAAGAAAATTCGCGGACATGGGTTTGTGTATTGGACAACAAAAAGATTGATATTTTTGATGCCAGTTATAAAGAAACATTTTTGTCAGGCGTGCATAGTTGTGCATATTGGTTAATTTAATTTGAAACAAGTAAAGATAATGAGTATAACTATAACATGACGAACTTAATCAATAAATACATATTAGCTAACTTAGCTTCTGAAAATACGGGCGAGGTAAAATTTGTAACACGTAGTGTCACTGTTAAAAGGAAATAGCTTAATTTCATTAATGATGAGATAATGAGTGATAGTGCAGAAGATGCCGAATCTGGAACTGAAACTCGAGAAATTTCAATTGAGCCAGATGAAAATAAATCAGACGAGAAAGAGAAATTTCCACAAAAGGAGTCTAAAAGTGAAAATTCTGGCGAGAAAACTGTAAATAAAAAGATTAAAAATGTGCTTTGACGCCACTATCTAAGATCGCGAAATTCACGAAGTGGATGAAATGCCCTAACTGATTTAACAGACGAGGAAGTACCTCTTTTAAGGGTCAATAATAAATTCAGTAAATATAATCAGGCAATGTTGTGGCATGTAAGATTCGGTCATGAATCCGTCGCATATCTTAAAGCATTACAAGTAAAACTCTCCGATAATAAAGATTTAAATAAAGCAGTGTTCTTACAATGTTGTTAAAGATTGTAAAGTTTGTGCTATTCCAAATTTAACCCATTGTCCTTTTCCTTTCACACGCAGAAGAGTCACGTCCCTTCTGAAAATAATACACTTTGATATAATGGGTCCCATTTCTCTATCATCTCATCCAAGAGGCTACAGATTTTATATCTGTATTCTTAGATAACTTCTCCAGACTAGAAATGGTATATAGCCTATGAAGTCGAAAGGTGAGACAATACATTGCCTTGAAATGTTTGTGAGCAGTGCTAGAAACATACCAAGGTGTGACGCTAAAGTATCTTATCTACGCACAGGGTTGCGAGTTTACAGGAAGGTACACCGTAGAGGTTTTAAAGAGCCTACTTGCAGAATTACAGTTGTCTTGCCCTAATACACTCGAGCATAATGGAGTTTCAGAGAGATTAAATCAGACTATCCAGAGATAGGTGAGATCATATATTTAAGATGCAAAACTCCCGAAAACATGTGGTATTTAGTTGTGTCAGTGGGGTATGTTTATTATTGGACTCCCCACAAATCAGATAACATGACCACTCCATTAGAAAAGTTTGCACCTTTACACAGTTTTAAGATTCAACAAATTAAAAGGTTTACATGCGTTACCTATGTTAAAGTTCAAAGAAAAACAGGTCCAAGTTTAGATTTGAAGGAAGATGAGTTATTCTAGTGGGACACACCTACTGGCTACCTGTTTCTTAAACCTGAAGAAGGTACTACGAAAGTAGAAATGTGAGATTTAGCGAGAGACTGGTGTATGGTCATTTGTATGGAGACTGATATAGTAAACTTTCCTAATAAGGAAGAAAAATAAGATAAGAATCAATGTTTTGTGGTATTTAATAAAAGTGAGACAAAGGTAGATGAGAAGTTTAAAACGGAGGGAGAGAATAACGGAAACATCCAGCTAAAACAATGAAATTAAATAAAGATGAGATTATAAATAACACGAGCTTTTCTACAATACAAATGGGTCAGGATTGTAAAACCAAAGCCTTACTATATTATCATAAATAAACAGAAATCAGATGTGAACGGTGAGGAATGTGATGAATTATTATTTGCTTTGATGGGATGTATTAATTAATAAAGATGCTGTAAATTACAAAGCAGCCATGCAAACTAAGGAGAGAAATTGTTGGCAAAAGGCTATTGACGATTGTAGAAAAATTAAATATTATAGATTGAAGATGGGTGTTTAAACACGATCTGATGCAAAAAATAAAGAGTTTTGACGCGCATTTTGTCACACGAGTTTTTAAGGACGGAAATTATTAAGATCACTTTACGGTTGAGAATTAGTAATATGAGCTTGAAAGTTTCTGATTCAGAACCAAGCTTATTCACCTGGAGAGAAAATAACAAGTTTTTGTTCTTACTTTTGTATGTAAATGCCATTCTTATGGCAACTAATAATTCTAGTAAATTGGGTGAGGTTAAAAGTAAATGAAGTGTCAAGTTTGAGATGAGCACAATTGGCAATCCGGGGAGTTCTTGGGCATAATAATAAGACGAGATCAGGAGAGACGAATGATAGACTTATGCCAAGAAAAATACAGTGATAAAATGTTGGAAAGATTCAGGTTCACTGAATCACACCCTCAGAGAACACCCATGGTAACTACTCAAGCGTCTTATCGGGAGAGAAAACTAAGAGATTGTGACAATGAATTGTTAGACAAGACGAAAACGATAGAAAACGCTCCTTATCGTGCAGCGGTGAGCAGCTTACTGTACTTAGCCAGTGCGTCTAAACCGGACAGTTCCTATGCTGAGAATGTCCTGGGTACATATCAGGTGAATCCCACTGAGAATGATTGGGTCATGGTAAAAAGAGTCTTTGGTATTTAAAAGGAACTAAAAGTGTGTATTTGCGGTATACAGGTGAGGCAGAAAGTTGGAGATATTTTCTGATGCAAGCTTTACTGATTGCAATTATTCGTTAACTATATGAGGCGTTTCACGTCAACTGCCCCAGTGCCGCGCGCGAGGGCCAAATCGTGCTATTTCTAACTCATGCTTATGATACTAAAATGTAACTAAAAAAATTGTTTTATAAGCGTTTCCGACGTATTTTTCCTCAGCTTTCCAATGGTGTAGGCAGTTTTTCCGAAATTTTCCATTTTCACCTTCAAAAAGTATAAAACGTCTTATATCTCAAAAAGTGTATTTTTAATATTTTTTTTGACCATTTAGATCGAAACCTGAGCATTTTTTAGATAGGAAATGATTTTTTTCATAATTAGCTCAGGATGTTTTCTTCGAGAAATAGAACGTAAAAGAGTAGCGCAACGACTCTCCTGCGCGTGGGAAGTCGCGCGGGACGTCGCGTAATCAAGGCATGCCTCGCTACCTCATAACCTTCATAATCTTTACCTGTTCTTTCTAATTCTTTGTAATGTAAGAATAATATTTTATTGGCTTTCAAAAAAAAAAAAAAAAAAAAAACAGAGTTTCATAGCTAACGGCAATATAGTAATTATACTAACGCCTTTTTCTCAGTGCAGATAATTTTTCTTTCTTTTTTCTAACAGTTTTTTTCGGGAAGATTTGATATTCAGAACTTAAAGAGGCTTTTTGAGCTTCAATGTACTTTCATCAATTGGAATAATAGCATAGTATTGTAATGTGCCTGGCATGAATTTAGCCTTACCCAGTGTTGGATTTAGTTTCAAGACAGTATCTTCATATGATTCTTTACTGCTATAAAAAACTTTGGTTTCTTTGCAATAATCTTTAGACCAGTTATAAAGCTTTTCTGGCGTTAAAATATGATTATTAGAAGAAAATTTGTAGACTCGCTCGTTTTGCACCTCTTTTTAGGTTGGTGCCTATACCATCGCATGCACCTTTGGCATAAAAATGCTACTCAGCTGGAACACCAAAATCTTTCTCATGAAAAAGAAGATTTAGAAAATTAGATTTATTTTTAAAATGGTGACCTGCTCCATCAGTCAAATAATAGACTTTTTTTACTATGAATTTAGTTTTGAGGTAAGATATTATAACTTTTTGATATTCTAAACGGCAACAGTATCATGGTTTAGATTGTCGGAAATCAGAGCAATGCTTACATGCTTAAGCTCTTCATTTTCTTTATAATACACAACAACTGTAAAAACAGTTGCTTGGTTGTTGTTCCAGTGGAACGATTGTGCAGAATTTTGTATAACAAACGCATAATTTTCGGCAAAATCACAACACACAAGAAATTCTCCTTGTTGAAGGTTGTTTTTAAAGTCACTTACAAAAAGTGATTGATTCTTAGCAACAAAATCGTGAGATTTCAATTTTATCAATTTTTCTCCCAGTATGTCCATAAATTCATGAACATTTACAGTTTTAGAAGCTATTGTACACCGATCTGTTTGAAACCATGATCCATACTCTATTTGAAAAATATCACTTTCATCAAAACATTCAAGCAAATGTTTACGTAATATGGACATATTGGGACAATCTAAACAGTCGCCCAAATAGCATCTATCGTGCGCATCATTACACATAATTGCTTGGATGCAATCGGGGTAGTTTTTAAGAGGCAATCTAGTATCTTTTGTTAAATTTTCTAGATTCGTAGCACTTAGCATGAGCTTTACGTTTTTGTGATGTACACACACACATACACTATGCGTACCACTACTTCCAGCTAAAACATAATGTGGTGGTATCAATTGTGTAAATTTAGTAAAACCAATATTAACTTGTTCTTTTTCTTTTTTATATAAACTATACAGTTCATTTAAATTACCAAGCAGTAATCTTTTTTGAACATGTTCTCTTTTACCATTGCTCTGCTTAACAGATATGTAATCTTTTAAACCTGGCATAATTCGGCTTACATCATCTTTTTCATAAAATGTTTTCACTGAATTTACAGTTTCAGCTGAAAGTAGTTTGCTACTTTTATTAGCAGGGATTGAAAAAATTCCACTTTTAGCTACTAAATTTTTTGCTTCGCGAGCTTCCCGTTCAGTGCAAGCGAATTCTCGCATTAAGTCCCTACGAGACCAAAACTCAGGCGCAAGAGATAGTAACTGAATTCCCTCTTGCTTATTTGTTGATTCTGAAATTTTTTTCTTTATTTGTTCAAGAACTGCAACACGAGCTTAGTGATACTCATCGTTACACACTATTTTCGCTTTTTTAGCATAAGTTGGAGGTAAACTTGATTTATGTTTGTAAATTTGGCATTGACAGTTAGAACAAATTTTTGCTTTTTCTGGTACTAAGGGATGTTCGCTTCTTAAAAGTGTTGGAAAGTCGATCTAATCTTTTATTTTATATGAAGGGTGATCATTTTTATTTAAAGAATTTATGCATTTTAATTTCCAAGTTGAATCCATTTTAGTTGCTACAATAAACGAAAGAAATAACGACACAAAGTGTTACCGATAATTTAATCATCAAATACACGAAAGACACTATGAAATCCAAGTTTCATTGTATTGACAGCAATTCGAAAAAATTTCGAAGAGGAATAAGATGAAAAGTCATTGCAATTATATACTTTCGACGTGACGATTCACATACGGATAGAAAGCTATCTATCGAAAGAAAAATTAATCATGCGGTGCCGCGCGACGTTCCGCGCGCAGGAGAGCCGTTGCGCTACTCTTTCGCGTTCTATTTCTCGAAGAAAAGATCCTGAGCAAATTATGAAAAAAATCGTTTCCTATGTAAAAAATGCTCAGGTTTTGATCTAAAATGGTTAAAAAAAATATTAAAAATACACTTTTTGAGATATAAGACGTTTTGTACTTTTTGAAGGTGAAAATGGAAAATTTCGGAAAAACTGCCTACACCATTGGAAAGCTGAAGAAAAAATACGTCGGAAACGCTTATGAACAATTTTTTTATTGACATTTTAGTATAAACATGAGTTAGAAATAGCACGATTTGGCGCACGTGCGCGGCGCTGGGACAGTTGACGTGAAACGCCTCATATGTGGTTATGTACACTGAGAGACTTTCGGAGTAGCTGGTACTCTTCAAGTCTAGATGGAGCTCTGAACCGTGGGGTCAGACGCTACACTTCTCATTGGAGTAACAGTTACTCCGATCTAAGTAGTGGTTACTCAGATTCGGTATAGCCACTGCGCTGGTCTGTGTGCGCATGATCTAACCTCTCGGAAAAGAGTACGGAGCGCGCCGAAAACGCGCAGCTGTTGCTCGCTTCGGAGTACTGACCACGCCGAATGACGGCGCTGCTGTTGCTCAGTGTGAAGGTTAGAACCTACTCGGAAAGTTTTCGGTGTAGTAAAGATAGTTCGAGACTCAATATGCACTCACAAACTATCATATGTGAAACTGTCTACTTGTGAGGCTGCGTACGTAGCGAAAAGTAAAGCACGTCAACAAGTAGTCTCAATTTATAACTCCATGAGATTGATGTTAAATAGTTCCTTCTCCTTACTACTTTATGGTGTGGTAACGAAGCTGCTGGTGCGTATGTAGAAGCAATTGGGAGGAAACGAACAGATACATGGTTGAGATAAAAGGACACCATATAAAGGAATACGTGAATAGAAAAATTATAAAAGTCCAATGGGTGTGCTGTAGGGAACAAATTGCCTACATTTATTATCAAACCTGTCCTTCAAAACTCATAGATATTTAACTAATAAAATAATAAATATTATATAACTTTGTATATATGTGCTTTGATATCTGTTCACAGGTAATAACTAGATACAAAGAGAGTGACAGATCCGACTAATTTCAGGAGAGTGAGAGGCGACTGCGATAAGAAGTTGTGCACATGAGAAGCATTCGGGAGAAAGTGTTAGAATATAACGAATGCTCGGTACATCGCTATAGTATGTGGCGCCTCTACAGCAGATCTGTCGGGCGAGAGTGCGGAGTGCAGTTTGTCTGAGAGCGCCTCTTGTGTAGTTAAGACGTGTTGTAATAATAAACGTTACTTAAGTTACTTTGATATCTTTGTTTATTTATTTCTGCGCAGCCTTAGTACAATATCCCAACAAAATTATAGGTACAAAATGAAAAATATTTTTTTTTGTTCAATTTTGATTAGATCACACGATAATCACACCAGAAAAGGTTCGATAAACTGGCAGGATCATCGCGTGATCTTCTTCAGTAGGGAATGTTGGTTTGGCAATCCAAATATTAATTTTTGAAAATGCAATAAACAATCAAAATCAACGTCAGAAATCAGTTCATTTGGGTTAAGCCTGATTTTTCGAAAAACTTCAATTTTCGTCAATTAAGGACTTTAAAATTTTCTGGAAATTTTTTATTTGATATTAGAAAAGAAAGTTAACTGGAGAACAGTTTTGATTAATTCAGAATTATCAAAAACACTGGAAAAACGTGTTTCTCCATAAACTTTTTCCCACAGAACTTCGATTTTCTGCAGTCACAAGGCATTGAATTCTTGCACCAACTTTTCGTCTGGATGGATACGGAATGATAGGAAACACGAAAACAATGTTCTTCCATTAACTTTACTTTAATTTTAATAGCGAAATTTAATTATGATTGACGAAAAAGGTGAGATGAAATTTTGGCGTCAGATTTAGCAGTAGGGATACGCTTAAATAATAAGGGTACCGTGGCGTAAGAAAGATTTCGGTACATTTCCATACATTTGTGTACTGAACCGTTGTCGCGTGGCGATGATACGGGCGTGTAATTTGTTTTTGAGCCGGCAACTATTATCCCGTGGTGCATCATCGCTGTGATCTCAAGGATCCCTATTGCGGTGCACCTGGAGCATCGTCATCGTGCGATCCTAGTGACCCTACTACACCTCCTATACCTATATCGAGCTAATATATTCACGTATGAGCTCGGAACTATGATCACGTACCTTCCACGTGATCGTTGTGGACTCCACCGGAGCTCGAGCGCGACTGACTGAGCGAGCGCATGCGGCCAGCGAGTCTCCGCGCATCGCGTATGCTTTCCACTTCCGGCGCATCCCCTACCACACCGGCGTGCTACGCCGCTCGGTTTCAAGATGTAAAACTTCGCGTATACCTAACTCACGCATCGCGCACGCCTTCAATTATTTTAACTACGATTTTCACATTTATTCCGTTATAAATTCATGAACATGGCGTCAACTAACAGTTCATTTACTGTCGCAAAATTAGACACTAAATTCTATGTAGTTTCAACGAATAATTACTCTTTATCCTTCTTTACAAAATTGACATTTCTACGTTTTATAAATATTTTCTTATATTTACAATAATCTTCGAGCTTCACTAGTTTTATAATTCAACTAGCATTTTATGAGACTTAATGTATTAATTTCTATTCGTATCCGCTACAATTTCCCTCATACATTGTGATGAGCAAATGCCATATTTGACTTTTATCATCCCTCAAACCATTGATACGTATAATGCATACGATACAAATCAACAGCTTCAGTGCAATTACAGGGATTACCTTCTCACAAGCCTTACATTCTTGTAGAAGCGTATTGAATCCATGATATGTAACACTGTGCATTCACTTACCTTGCTCTTGTGAATATGCTGATGCTGGAATTCACTATCAAACTCCGGTTCACTGAAATAACTTTGATCTTCCCAGTGAGGTAGTATTAAACCACTAGGGATTCCGAGACTGCCCGGCATTGCTGCGGCTCCATCGCTTTCAAAAAGTCGAAGTACACTGCGATCCCGGATGTCTCGTAGATGAGATCTACAATAAAAGGTGTACCTGATTAATGTCAGTCTGAATATTTATTTGGAAAGTTGAATTGTCATATGTATATTTTTTCAGATTGCAGGAAATGGTTCAAAAGTTGTCTAAATTATGTATTTCATGTTTTATATTGTATAATGAGGTTCCCGGAATAAAATACGAAGAAAATAAGAATCTCGGTTCTCCGTATTCTATCGAACTAGTTTGGCTCTCATTTCCGCGAATTCGCACATCTCGAGCGTTTGTTTACATCGCTCGGACTATGTATTCGCAAGCAACGCGCGGAGACAGCGCGACTTTGGCCGTTGCAAGTCGCGCTCGATTGATTTTTGAATTATATTCTCTTGTACCGTGAAGCCGCGCGCACGCGACTTTCGCAGGCGTCTAGGACACAAACGATTTCCGGGATCTGCATCGTCCCCTGTCAGCGCATATCCTACATATTCCGGTACGGGTGCGGATTGGCAGGAGTTGCAACTGGGAAGGACGCTTCCCATCCCCATCACAACTTTGCGACTGACAACGCCTGCATCGATAAAAGTAAGTGTTCGACCGATGTAGCGTGCACCGGTCCTCTTACTTCTTGTATTGTCGGCTCGCAGCGACGAGCGGCCGATGTTACGTTCAGCAGCCTCGCGAAAATAATCACATTGACCCACCCGCGCTGAGCGGCTGATCCCGTTTTCTTGTCTGCACGCAACGCGACGCGGTTTAATGTATTTGATTATGTTTGAATAGATCTTGTTATTGTTTCTGTGTTACTGAGACTATTCTTTATTCAGTGACATGGCCTAACCTTCTCCTGGATACCGCCGCCTCTGCGGGATCGTCGCTCCGAGATGACGATCATTCTGAGAGGCCGCGCCTCGCGACTAGCTAGCGCGAGTGTTAACCCTTTCCAGCACACAGAAAAGCCGTGTTCAACCGGGAACTTGACGTTTGTAACCAGGGATCCAGAGAACATCAACTACCGTGTTTTAGGGTTCGGATCGCGGAATTAATTGAAATAGTCTCCCCAGCCTCCCGTTACAATTGTTAAGTATGCAGAAAGTACAAATAATTAAAGAAAATTAAAAAATGTGGCCTTTAAACGTATAATGATATAGATCCAGTCTCAAAATAAACATGTGAGACCATCTATGACCATACGCATTTACATATTTCTATATATGAATCATTAAAATTATTTAAAAATAAAAGTGTTATAAAATAAAAGTGTTGAATAATAATGAAAAACATTGAAATATATTGGATCAAACAAGTCTTGTCAGAGTATACTGCTATCAATTTGCTAAGTTATACCAGAGTCACGTGAGTGCCGTGAAGTTAAACATACTTTTATTGCAATTTCCTGTTTTCCCACCCTTTTTCTTTGGCTTGTACTTTCTCAATGCAGCCTCAATTATATTAGCTCACACTTCAAAATACGTATACTGTAAAGAAGGTTCAACTTAATTCGCTTACACTTTAAAAAGTCGCTGCCAAAACATTGGTACGTCGCTTCCTTAAAGTAATCTATTGTTAACTTATTTTAATTTTTTATGGCAGTAATTGTATCATACCAAATTTCATCCATGAATAATCGCAATAGAACAAATATATAAAATACAAATAAAAATATACTTTATAGTACGGTGTGACCTAAGTCCGCACTTAGGTCACGCCTATCCGTGACTTACGTAGTCGATTATTGCATCACGTTTGTCGCACTCGCTACGTTCGCGCGCTAAGCTCACGCGGACTTAAGTAAATGTGCTATAAAATCATATACGATACTTATGACTTGAGTGACCCATCGCAGGACGTGAATTATGACCCTCGCTATGCTCGGGTGCTAACTTCACGCCTTGCAATAATGGGCCACTTAAGTCACACGTATCGTAATTTACTATTAATGTCAAATCATTTCATGATCGTCGCAGCTTTCCTTATAAGGAATCGCCCTATACAAGCTGTGCACGCAAGCGGACCTCAGATTAGGATTCAGCGGGCCCAAAAACAAAGTTCACGTGGTCTGGTCAACCGCGCAGGATACTTTTTTTTCTGGGCCTGTGTAATTAACCTGTATTTCAAATTTACTTACTCGGAAATTATGATTTAAATAAAAAATATAAAAAACGTAACCTTAAATATCTCCGAAATTCATAGATGAATATTTTTTCTCCACGAATTGATTCAATTAATGTACGAAAACTGCCATTAATTACGCTATCTTTAAAATCGATGAAAATGAAGATGTTGGTTTAAAAAAATCAAGAATTTCAAATAAAACTATAACAATTTACTTGTTAAGGGGAATTTTTCAAGTTTGAGAGGGAAAGGGAAAATAATATTTTGGAAGAGATGGACACAAAAGTGACGAGAATACTATATTTAAATTTTCACACAGAAGACATTTTCCGTTTATTAGCTGTTAAGAAGACTGAGGTGGAAAGATAACATTTTTTTCTATTCATTTTACGAAAAAATATATTATATATATATATGAGTTACATAGTGTAATATTGCACTTAAAATAAGTTGTAACATATACAAAAATTCACTTAACTAGATACTTGGAAATAATACACACATCAATCAATCAAAGCACGCGTGCGTGTTTACGCATACTGAAAAACTTTCCAAGTAGGTTCTAACCTTCACACCGAGCAACAGCAGTGCCGCCATTCGGCGTGGTCAGTACTCCGAAGCGAGTAATAGCTGCGCGTTTTCGGCGCGCTCCGTACTCTTTTTCGAGAGGTTAGGTCACGCGCACACAGATAAGCGCAGTGGCTATACCGAATCTGAGTAACCACTACTCAGATCGGAGTAACTGTTACTCCAATGAGAAGTGTAGCGCCTGACCCCACGGTTCAGAGCTCCATCTAGACTTGAAGACTCCCAGCTACTCCGAAAGTCTCTCAGTGCACCCAAAGTAAAACAAAAGCAATAGTACTACTACGTTCATTCATGCCGCTGGGACCTCTGATGTCACGACAATAACATCAACTCATCGAGAATCGTCGAGAAACTTCTAGAACATTCCATGGGCTTCCATGCACTCTATAAGTGCAACCTGCACCGTAAACGAATTTGTAAAACGGTCACCAGTTATGTTTTAGTTAATCACTGCATCGCCATTTAGTTTGAATGCACTGGTGACCGTTCCATTAAATCTTTTGTAATTTTTAACCGCTTAGCTATTCATTCCCTGTAAAGCGAGTCTGAGTAAAGAGAGTCTTAAGCCGATTCCTTCTAGAATATTCTTGAAGGAACTCGGCGGACTATATATATGGCTACGGTAGCAATTTCATTCTGATTTTAGCTTTCGAGCAGTTCTCAGCTCTCTGGCTCAGTCTCTCTCCTTAACGATGTATTTTGGAGACTTTAATAAAGAGAGTTCTGCTCTCATTTTAAATTATACACAATGTATTCTTCATTGACTACACCCAAATCATCCATGCCTATCCCAAATGCATGCTGTCGTTGACACCTAGAAATCAAATCTTAAAGCATTTTTTATTTAGTCTGATTTTTTGTTATTTAATTACTCGGGAACTTTAAATAAATCATGAAACTATTAACTTCAAAAATCGGCAAAGTCCGAAGTCTTACATTTGGCGCTCAACAACGTGGGGCCTGAGTAGCAAAAAACAGACTAAAAAACTAAAGTACATATAGATTTGCTTGAAATCAGTTGCACAGTAGAAAAAACGAACGGCATTATTTCTCCAATGAGATCAGTTTATGCCTATAGTCCATTTGACGATGGTGCCTATGCGCGAATATCGTCTCTTGAGCAAAGACAGACATACCTCGATAATGAGCGTATGCAACAGGCTGAGTTAATCGAAGAGCTTGAGTCTCAGATAAACTCCCTGGAAGAAAAGATCGAAAAAAAGTTAGAATTGAATCATGAATTGGAGAATAGCCTAGTGGTGTTGTCAAAGGATATAAAAAGATTATGCAACGAGAATACTACTATGGCAGTCGAAATTCATAAAATTCATAAATTTCTCTATTCTTTTATAAAAAAGGTTTAGGTTCGATTTCAATTGATCGAATCGACAATCGAAGAAATCACCTACAAAATACAGACCCTCTCGTTGCAATAACCAACCAGAGAAAAAACAAAAAAAAAATCCGCCTATTCCAGTGGGATAAGTATTTCCTCTATGCCAAAGCTCATCCACGAGTTTCGATCCCTCTCTATCCGCACCTCCAGGATAATGTCGTCCACACGATCTATCTACGCAGAGCGGAACCAAACATCCGAAGAGCTCCTCAATGAGATGGAGGCGCTCAGTAAAGAGGATGAAATATTAAGAAATAACAAGGATTGGAAAAAGACCGTCACAGAAGAACCAAAAATTCTGGATGACCAGCACGGGGAACTCGCAAAGGAACACGCTGGCCTAGTGGCGGAGCACGAAGGTCTGAGCACATTGTGCCAACAATGCACAACCTCCTGCACAACTAACAGGGAAAATATCCTGAAATTGCACAAAGCAATGAAACAGATGCAGGAGCAATTCTCCACTATGGAAGAGAAAATTGCCCTGATAGAAAATGAAAACGATCAATTTATTGATCGAGAGGCGCAAATGCGCCGCATAAATAACGAGCTACGTGACGAAATAGACACGATCAAAAACACTTTGCGTCTATCATGCATTACGATGCAAGAGACTTCAAGGAGTGTCAAATTACAGCTACCCAAATTCAGCGGGGCTGAAAAAGATAGACCGATAAAGTTTTTATCGGCACTTAAAAAATGTATGCAAGCCACGAAGCCTGACACGACCAATTTACAGTGCCTCATTACACAAGCATTGGAAGATGCAGCGAAGGACTGGTGGTATCTTGTGAAAAGCAAAGTGGAGCCCCTCGAGGACTTCTAAATACATTTCAAAATTCGTTTTTTGAATTCCTCCATGCAGAGCAATGCACGGAGGAAAATCGAACTCGGCCAATACTCCCCTTCGGGAAAATACACCCGAGTGCAATATGCGACGTACATTCTCGACCTTGCCAGTGAATTGGACGTCGATTATGAAGAAGTGGATATTATCCACAAGTTAATAGAGCACTTTGAGGGAGAGGTACGCTATGCCTTATTAGGGCGTGACGTAACCAACACAGAGTTACTCTTCAAAATTCTTTCCGACTTTGATTTCGACAAAGAAAAATCGGAAAAAAACACAATGTCACCTCCAATAGGATCAGCGCATAAGGCTGGGGCACCTCAATGACCTTCTCACGTAAACGTAAGAAATATTGAGGTAACCCCAGCAAAGGGGGCAAAAAGGCCCCCGAAACCAAAAAACCAAACCTCCATAAATAAAATGGAGAAAACCAACGATAACTCCGAAATCGACGTGTTACACATCGAATTGAATAAGGACCCCAGCAATCATGCTTGTTTAACTCCAGGAAACGGAATTTAGTTGCACCCAGGACCTCGGATAAAACAGAAAAAATTGAGCTGTGTGCAATTACACTAAAAAACCTAGAGGCGAATGACGATGATCCACGTCAAGACTTGTTGCATGACGTGGAAGGCTCCGCCATCAACCAATCACTCTTGCGATGCCCCGAATTAACAATTTTAATAGAGGGTATCGAGGTCAAAGCATTGCTTGACACTGGAAGCGAGATCACGTGCATCTCCCAAGAGTTTTACGAAACACATGCAAATGTGTTCAAGAGCAAACCCACCTTCCCCATTTGTGGAAAGGTGGTAAAGGGCGCTACGGGTGATAAAACAACTCGTTTAAAACGCCAGGTTTTACTAGACGTGAAATTCGGAAGCAGTACAGTGTCTCTGATTTTCATAGTCATACCTAAACTTATTAAAGAATACATTCTGGGTTATGACTCCCAAAAAGGTCTTAAGATGCTCATCGACACCAGTCATGAGGAGATTTATATGACCATAAATCAAACCGATGAAAATATTTCTTATAAAGAAACAACATTGGACAAAAATAACTTTGTGTCATTACGGATCATTTATGATGAGGCCAACGAACAAACCCGTGGTCCATCAGCAGTCGACTTCGATTCCGAATCATCTTATGCAACTAACCGAGCAACTAACCGACTCAGAGATCGATTGAAAAGTCAATGACTGTCACAATCTTTGCTCCGAAGAAAAAATTGTTTTTGTTGATTTATTGCGAAAGTACCGAAGCGTCTTTCGCAAAAAATCTGGGACGTTTACAACCTACATGCATAAACTTACATTAAAGGACAACCAACCGTTTTAAGTAAAACCCTATCCAATCCCAATAAACTTTAAAGATAAAGTGCGGGAGGAAGTGTAAAAAATGCTCGAGTTGAACATTATAAGGCACTCAACGAATCCCTACATAAATGCAGTTTTAAAAAGTGACAATTCGGTAAGCCTGTGCCTAGATGCACAAAACCTAAATGCAAATGAAAAGAAAAAACTGTTAACTGAAGTTATGAGGAGGCTTCACTCAAACATTAATCGCTTATCGGATTTAATAGAATCTAAGATCTTCTCAAACAAAACGCAGACTGATGAGACACGAAGACCCAGCCTGCAGTCTATCAACAAGGTCGAAACGTTGGTTAGATACTGCACTTTGATCGATCCTAATAATTTGCCACGAGGACGAGACAAAACGATCTCTTATGAAGTCTTTATCAAGCGGAAGGAAAATCAATGCCAGAAAAAATCCATCATCCATCACAGTGATAGGTAAAATCTTTTCAGTAATTCTTTTGTTTTTTCAGGCACATTCTTACGATTATCTAGACGACAATCAAGAAGTAAGGGAAAATTAGGGTTCAACGAATGAACATAGCCACAACTGCGTTACTATTAAGCTATTGATGGGTTTTCTTTCATTTTTTCTGTTTTCTTAAATTGCGTTTAAAACCTAAACATGCTTTACTTTATTATTAATAAAATTATTCATATTTCATATTAAAATAATTTTATTAGGCGGGCTATGTAACATATACAAAAATTCACTTAACTGTATGCCTGGAAATAATACACACATCAATCAATCAAAGCACACGCTCGTGTTTACGCACCCAAAGGAAAACAAAAGCAATAGTACTACTACGTTCATTCATGCCGCTGGGACCTCTGATGTCACGACAATAACATCAACTCATCGAGAATCGTCGAGAAACTTCTAGAACATTCCATAGGCTTCTATGCACTCTATAAGTGCAACCTGCACCGTAAACGAATTTGTAAATCGGTCACTAGCTGTGTTTTAGTTAATCACTGCATCTCCATTTAGTTTGAATGCACTGGCGACCGTTCCATTAAATCTTTTGTAATTTTTAACCACCTAGCTATTCATTCCATGTAAAGAGAGACTGAGCAAAGAGATTCTTAAGCCGATTCCTTCTAGAACATTCTTGAAGGAACTCGGCGGACTATATATACAGCTACGCCTACGGTAGCAATTTCATTCTGATTCTAGCCTTCGAGCAGTTCTCAGCTCTCTGGCTCAGTCTCTCTCCTTAACGATGTATTTTGGAGACTTTAATAAAGAGAGTTTTGCTCTCATTTTAAATTATACACAATGTATTCTTCATTGACTACACCCAAATCATCCATGTCTATCCCAAATGCATGCTGTCGTTGGCACTTAGAAATCAAATCTTAAAGCATTTTTTACTTAGTCTGATTTTTTGTTATTTAATTACTCGGCAACTTTAAATAAGTCATGAAACTATTAACTTCAAAAATCGGCAAAGCCCGAAATCTTATAAAGTATTTTTATAAGTTTTTAGTCCTAAATATGAAATATATACAAAGTTATGCCTCTGAAAGTACTGAAAAATACTTAATCTTTGGAATGGAGTTTGTGCGTCAGAAGTTTACGCTCAGCTTTGGCTCTTCTAGAGCATTTTTTAGCAACCCAAACAAACAAAACTTGGTTGTAAAAAAAGAAATGTATCTAATATATATTTATTTGTAAGACACAACCAATTATCAAAATGTTATTGTATTAATTTTACTATTCTTTGTTAAACAAATCATAGAAAAGCTCTCTCTCTCTCTCTCTCTCTCTCTCTCTCTCACGCGTCATTCACCTACTGTGCCATAGCAGTAAGTCATCAGTAACCTGCCACCCTACAAGTTAGTGGTCCAGAAGGCGATCTTACCGGCGGAAGCCTGTTTCCTGTCATCTCCTCAAGCCCACCTGCTGCTACTTATCCTACAATTAGTGTAAATAGTGTTAAATGTACAAATACATTTATTAATAATCCCAGACACACTACGATCACTTCAAGCTTCGACTATCTAACAGACAGCTTGTCAAATGCAATTAAAGAATCCTACGACTCGCACCTCGAAAATCTGGAAACATCTCTGCTCTCACGTAAGCTCTGGATCTCTGTTGAAATCCGCTCTCTGATGCAGCAACGTGACCATGCGTACAAAGTTGCCATGCGTACGTGCCTTCTTTCTCAGTTCAATCGTTTCAGAACTCTACGTAGCACCTTGAAAAATAAGCTCGACTTCACGAAGATTTGCTACTATGCCTCTGAACACAAAACAGCAGCTTATAGCTAATGAAAATGAAGCTTCTCATGCAAACTGGGTATATCTATGTCCGAACTTCCATCACCTCTCACTACCGTTAAAGCAGATAAATTTAATCGTTACTTAACCTCAACCAGTGTCGGCGCTTCTCCAATCAGGACCAGCAACATAAATCAGATACTCAGCTGTCCTATGCCCTCTGTATTTCATTTTGAAGAAAGCTCAGTCGAAGATGTCTCCACCGCCATCAATTGCTCCTCATCAATAGAAACTGGTATTGACGGCATTTCGTCGGAAATACTCAAGCTGTTACCACCTTCATGTTTACTAGTGTCTGCAGATCTCTTTAACAACTCTATCACTGATGTCTCTTTTCCCAGCTCTTGGAAGCGCGCTCTTATTATTCCACGAGCAAAAATCAAAAACGTAATGGCTCTAACGGATATTTGTCAGATCCCGAATCTAAACTTTCAAAAATTTGTGAGCGACTAAGGTTAAACAACCAATACTGGGACACTTACGACCACCTGTCTTATATGTTCATATGATTTAAGAGTAGTGTATTATTGTCTTTTTGTGAAAACATATACTTGAAATTAGAAGTTATTGGTGATATTCAAGAAAATGAGAAAATCAAGTAATGCAAAAGGCACATCAGGTAGTTTAAAGTTTATTGAATTTCTTTACTTCCTTCAATAAAAACTCATACAATTTTAATGGTTTCCAAAATTTGATAGTGACATAGTCAATAGATTAGGCCTACTTTAATATAAAACGCATCTTTCTATTTATCTCTATGCTGAAAAATAGAACAGAATTTACAATTTAATCAGTTTTTAAAAATGGGGGATTGACGAGCGGAGCGAGTAGGGGGTCCCCGCCCTAGTCTATATATATATGGATCACGCGCGCTTTCTGCTACTAGCCCTAGTGAGTCTGTGTTGACTGCGGCTCTACGGCGGCGTGCGCGCGCGTATGTACATGGTATGTGATGTCAACAATCGCCGGCTCCCGGCGTTCCCAGTGATGACGGCTGTTGCAATACGCCGTCCTGGAGAATATCGTCCCTTTCATCGTGTTACTGATTAATGATGATATTCGTCAGAGACATAGGAAGGCAGCATGTCGACGGCGAGAGCAAATTTCGTAAGCCCTTTCTCGTTCCTAACCTCTCTGATAGGTAAGCTGATGGTACTTTCTCTTGTTGCAGGTATCTGGCGACGAGAGTAGTGTAAAGGATGGGCACTGCTGCAGAATCTTTCTTGAGTGTGGTGATGTTGCTTGGTTCGCTTATTTATTAGTTATATGTGGTTTTCAGATACTCAACTTTCCATGTATGTGTTTGACTCTTATACTAGTGGCTCTGTGTATAGTTAATCTACTGCTGGTGCCTTCACTGACTCTCAGGCTGGAGGTGTTTTCGGCAATGAAACAACGAATGAGGCTCCAGCAGTCTTTCCCCTCTAATTGTTACAGATAGCTGATGCAGCGAGAGTAGTGAAAAACAACCAGACTTTTCTTTTATATGGTAATGTTTTTTTGTTTCATCTATTCATTAGTCATATATGGTTTCTAGGTGCTCAACTCTCCTCGCTTGTCTCCCAGATCAGTGGCCAATCTGTTCAGGTGTTTTGTTCATCCCTACTGTGAGGCAGTCTTTGAGATTGAGACACACATGACAGTCTCTTTCAGTATTTTCCTCCCAGATAGCTATTAGATAATTCTGAGTAGACTGTCATGCATGGAGTAGTGACTGCCCTGGGCCATCCAGCCTCATTTTGCAGCTTCTCCAGCTCTATCAGTGATCTTCAAGTGTTAGTGCTTTAGAATGTGAGGGGATAGATAATTAGGAACTGGGAGATATCATAAAAGTGCTGTGTGTGTGGTTAGATGCGATACAGGTAGGCAGTTGTTACTGGTCATATTAGCTCATCTAGTTAATTTCTGAGTTTAGTCAGGCTATACAAACTCATTTCAGGTTATCTGTTGTTATAATACATCCTTATGTATTTCACAGACTTTTACTAAGAGAGACTTGCCAATTTAATAGTTGTCCAGCACACTGTAAGACTGACAAAGTCAGTATTGCATTTTTTATACATTGAACTTTAATATATTACAAAATTTATAACTCATACATTACATTAGTTTGTTTTGCGTAATATGATATTACTTTAACATCTACTTTTATAATATTAGACAATTTTGATACTCTTAGTTCAATCGCTTAGGTTCTGTGAACATAATTAACAGGTTAAGCTGTGTAATTTTATATGGAATTTCTAATTGTTATCAAAACAGTAAGAAAAAAAATTATAGATTTTTAACAACCGAATTTTTAAACATTTTTCCAATTTTGATTTTACCACGTACTAAGTTCTCTAGATCATTGACAAAAAATTGTAAGTTTTGACAGCTTTTCTGTAACAGTTTTTGTTAGTTATTGTTTTAGTTTTTTTCATTGGTATTTAAACGATATCTATATCCTTTGTATTTAAGAATTCTATTGGAAATCAATTCTTTGTACGATAAGCAAAAATCGTCTATTTTATGTATATTTTGGCATTTCAAATCATTTTTATGAGTTTTATTCGCCAGGAATTAATTTTAGATGATAATGTTAAGTAGGAAAAAGTTTTGTTTCAATGCCATCTACAACTTTTGTATTTCACGTTTATGTGTAAAATCAAATCCTGTTGAGTAATAGCTTAAAATCGTCCATTTTTGACCTTTTTTGCCATTTTTTGCAGTTATCTTGGCAAATATTGCTCGGAGAAAAACGTGTCCGACATAAAAAAGATGTATTTTAATTAGTTTTAGCAGATGGACCTGTAGACATTAGTCTAAAATTAATTTTTCTGGACATTAAGCTTAAAAATCGATTTTTTAAAATGTTTCTTTGTGCTCTCATTTTGAAAGTTTTTCATCGATCTTTCTCAATTGAGAACCAGCACTTGGTATAATTAGAGGAGTATTTTCCCGCAATCCGGATGGAATCGGTTGAAAATTCATTGAGATAATCGATAAACCTGATTACATACGGACGTAGAGACATACATACATCACAGAAAACGTTTAAAACACACTCATTTTGGCTGGAAACGACTTTTCACATATTAAATTCTTAGTTTTTGAAGTGGCACAATTTTCGATATGGTGAAATTATAAGGCTCTCCCGAGCAGCGGTCATGCCTAATAATGTTGTTAAGATGTTATAAAAGTTTAAAAAAATACATTTAATAGGTAGTCATTGAACCCTTCAGCGGGATACGATTTTAGAGCTAAATCCTAATGTGCGACAAATAAAGCAAATACTGGGATCAATATTAACCTCATGGGTAATCGGACTTCATCCTAAAGCGAGTCAAACTGCCAATAGTGGGACAATTCAAGGTTGTATTAGTGAATATGTAATACTCGATTATAGAAAGTTCCCAACGTTCTACCAATACTTGGCAACATACATTAGATTCCAAATAAGGTTTTTCATACCGCACTACAAATATTTATGGCAAAATTAAGGCAAAAGTTACTATAGAAATACAGTCCCGGTATAGGTAACTACATAAAAAACTTGTCTTAAAGCTAACCTAATTTTGAATTAAATAATTATTGAAATTGTTATATTGAATGTTTATTTCATTTATAAACGTACTAAAATTATGTTATTTTGTTCATTATTCAGCGAAAATTCATAAATTAAGGGACTACAAAAGTTATACTAACGCTTGTGAAAAGTAAGCAAACTGGCGAGTTCATGCATAATTGATGCACTGTTTTCAAAGAGCGCTGTTTATTATTTTTACTTCTAAATTCATAAGTTTTTGGAATCAAAATAAATCGTACAATTGAATAAATTAGAACTTAAAAATGATTAAAGAATTTTTACTTTTATGATTTAAGTTCATATTTATTAGATTACTAATAGTATTTCTTACGGTCCCCGTACAGGGCGCACTTTTTACTTTGTCATAGTAACAGCTATTTTACCCTAGTTTTCGAGCACCTTTCTTCATTTTTAGAGAACAATAATATTTTAAGCTAATTCCAAGCGGGTTTCAGAATGAGATACAGTACGCAGACTGCATGTCTCAAGGTGTGTGACGACGTGGCTATCGATGATCGTATGATCACAATAATGGTACTCTTGAATTTTTCAAAAGCCTCCCTGATGAAAATAGTTTTATGAAAAAGGAACGAAGCGTTCCGAATCAAACTATAACGGATAAATAATACCAGCGCTGCCCGTGGTTTATCCGTGACAAATAATGCATGCGACGGCAAGGAGCGCACCTCGTGCAATGCGCACCGCATGCGAATCTCAATGATTGAACGAGTGAGAAAGAGGTACGGAAAGTACTCCCGACAAATCCCCCTATAAAAAAGTCATGACCGGATGTTGTGAAGCCAAGATAAACGCTATGTGATTGGCTCATTTAGTGCGCATGCGCATGCGTGTAAAATTTGAATTGAATTTAAAATATTATTTTTTTTAATAAATTAATAAAAATATAGTAAGATTAAATATTATGTAACATTTATTCTACATAACTACTATGACTATCATTTTATTTTCAATTTTTAAATAATTATTAATAATATTAATATATTAAATAATGTAAAAGTTGTAGTTTTGGGTTGTGACCGTCATATGACATTACGTATACGCAATACGCACGTACATGCACGCGTCACGCGAATACGCGATTCGACCATTCCACTTCCGTCGTCGCCGTCGTCGGTGTGAGTTCTTCTTCACGCGGGAGTCACGGAATACGGATACCGCCATCAAGTCAATCCAATAAATCCAAAGGCCGACCAAAATCGCAGGCAATTATCGATTAATCCAGGTAGGTATTGCAAATTATATATTAAATATTTATTAATATTTTTCTTAATGGGGCAAACTAATTATTTTTTTTTAAATTTCTTAAAACTACTTCTTTTGCGGTAACGTGCACATTTTACGGTTATGTTTAGGTTAACAAATCTGTAATGTGCACGTGGCTTTCAAATAAAAACTGTATACAGTTGTATACTATATGTTATATGGTGACACGCGGTTCTACTTTAAAAAAAAAAAAAAAAAACGTAAAAATTTTATATTTTTTTGTATAACAAAATGTATTAAATAGTAGTTTTACAGGAATCATCATGACTGATGAAAATGAGCCCTCATACTCGGAGAACGAGTTGTTCGACGATATGGTCGACAAGGATCCAGCTATGTATGTATTTTTAATAATTATTCTCACTTTTTATTATTTAAGCTTTCTCTAAATTATTTATTTATTTCTCAGAGAAATAGTAGGTTATGTGGAAAGCATTGAAGGACGAAGGCAAGTAAAGAGTTACTTCCTCTTCAAATTTGTTTTGACCAACGGCCACAGAAGAATAACATGTCTGATGTGGGGAGATTCACTAATTACCAAATATCAAACTGAGATATTAATAGGGAGGGTAAGTGATTCTTTATTATTTTTTCTAAAAACAATAATACATATTTTTTTATATTTATTATACTTATTTTTACAGAAAATTTGCATAGATGGAGCCAAAAGCAAGGCTTGCCTGTTGACCCATCAACGAGTGGAACAAAACTTTGTGCCATTCGAGCTTATTATACAAACCAACACCATTGTCACCTACTATGGCCAACATCGGGTTCCAGCAGTAGAAGCTCCCATTGCTACAAGGGTGACCTTCCAAGATATTGGCCTAACCGAAGGACTGATTAGTGAGTTAAAGAATATTTTTTTTATTACTCAATTTTCCAGCTGAGAACAATCAGTCTTGGGGATTGTTATTAACTTTAAAATCTACACGATCATTCAGTGTGGAGATATTAATTAATTGATTGGATCTAAAATTTGATATACAAGGCCTCTGTATGTATTGCATGATGTGTGTACATTCTGCTAAATTTTGAGTGAGGGACAGGTGGTCTTAGTTAGAAATTCACATGCGCTTTTTCGACTTTTGAGATCTAAGATCCCTTTCCATTCTCTCAATATATTTCAAATTATACACACACCATGTAATACATGCTGAGGGATTGTATATCAAGACTCAGATCAAAATGTTCAATCGGTGTTGAGATATTGCATTTTGTGTTTTTATTTTCAAGAAATTTGTAAGTAAAAAAGTTATTTCCTCCACACTGGCTGATCGAGTAGATCTCAAACTTTATTTACAATACCTCTGTATGTGTTGCATGGTGTGTAACCACTTTTTGCTAAATTTTGAGTGAGGGATATGTGGTCTTAGTTAGAAATTCACATGCGCTTTTTCGACTTTTGAGTTCAAAGATCGCTTTCCATTCTCTCAATATATTTCAAATTGTACACACACCATGTAATACATGCTGAGGGATTGTATATCAAGACTCAGATCAAAATGATCAATCGGTGTTGAGATATTGCATTTTGTGTTTTTATTTTCAAGAAATTTGTAAGTAAAAAAGTTATTTCCTCCACACTGGCTGATCGAGTAGATCTCAAACTTTATTTACAATACCTCTGTATGTGTTACATAGTGTGTAACCACTTTTTGCTAAATTTTGAGTGAGGGATATGTGGTCTTAGTTAGAAATTCACATGCGCTTTTTCGACTTTTGAGTTCAAAGATCGCTTTCCATTCTCTCAATATATTTCAAATTGTACACACACCATGTAATACATTCTGAGGGATTGTATATCAAGATTCAGATCAACATAATCAATAAGAGTGGAGATAATGCATTTTGTATTTTTATTTTCAAGAAATTTTGAAGTAAATAGTTATTTCCTCCACACTGGTTGATCGAGTAGATCTGAAACTTTATTTACAATCCCTCTGTATGTATTGCATGGTGTATGTTATTTCTGATGAATTTTCAGAGAGCCAAAAGTGCTCTTTGCTTTCAAAAAGTCGTTTTGACGTACTCATATTGTAGCAAAGTGTACCATTCCTTCTTTGATAATTTACATGACAGCTATTACAGCATGCAATACGTGCAGGGAGAGTATATATCAAGTTTTAACTCTGGACAATCACTCAGTGTATAGATATTGTATTTTTCAAATTTTCAACTAAAACAGTTTTTTCTCCACTTTCGCTGATTGAGTAGACCTGAAACTTTATATATAATCCCTTTGTATGTATTGCATGGTGTGTGCACATCTGGTAAATTTTGAGTGAGGGAACGGTGGTCGTAGTTAAAAATTTACATGCGCTTTTTCGATTTTTAAGACCAAAGACCATCTTCCAGTCTCTGAATATATTGAACCATATTGTACACACTCTATGAAATACATGCAGAGATATTGAATATTATCTTTTAAATCTTTATATTGCATCAATTTTTATATTTTGGATGATTTTTACACGAATATTATATTTGTAGTGTCAAACTTACTTATAATTTTTTTTGCGCAGTGGTTGAGGGCTTTTTAAAAACTGTCTTCACGCAAGTACCCAGTCAATATGGAAATATGTCATATGGATCTGGATCTATCACAGATGGAACTTTTAAAATTCCTGTGCAAGTATCTAATTTTATACCAGTTCTTATGCAAAAAGGGCAGGCTGTTAGGGTGACTGGTACCGTAAGCAGTGAAGGTATTTTTTTTATCATTCTCTTCAATAAAATAAACTTCATATTTCTAAGTTTTATATAATTCTTTTTTATAGGTACCCCTTTGCGTATTGAGTGCCAAACTATGGCAGACATTGTTCTTGTGGAAGATAAAGAGCCGATGGGACTTTGCGCATTGATACGAGCTGGACGAACCCCGCGTCGGCGACGCGAAGAATAAATGTTTCTCCGCCTGCCGCTCGGAAAGGGCTCGCGAATTTGCGCGAATCTATTCGGGATTTTTGGTTTCCTTACTTCAGTTTTTTTTTTCTTTAATAATAACGACTTTGATTCTTTTCGAACGTTGTAAACGTTTAATATTATTTATATGTAGAAAGTCTTTAGAACTATAATTACTGTTAATCAAATAATATCTAGAAATATTTGTAAGACTGTTGTTTCTGCTGTGATATAGGAATAAACAAATAACTTATTTTATAGTGGTTAAAATAATCAATGTGATGATCGCAGACATCAGTATTGCAGTATTTTAAAATTAGAATTCAGTAATGATTTAAGTACTTACGTTAATAACTTATTGTGAAACGGTACAATCTACGTGAAGAGTCCGCTTAGTAGTTAATGGATTAAACTTATTGTAATTTATTCTTCAGAACTTCATTTATCTTTCAGATGTATTTCTCTGTACTTTTTTTGTACGCTACGTTTAGCACATAAAAATTGACTTCAACTATTTTAAATATGATGATAAATTTATTCATTTTGTAATTATTTATTTGCATGTATATTTAAAAATGGCGTCAATATATTGTTAAAAAATTAACTTATTGTCACCATGTATCCTTACATTTTTTATATTTTATTATTATTATAATAAATTTTTTTTTTTTTCTACAAAAATTTGATAATAGGATGTAAACCTTTTAGCCCAACGTCAAAGACTATAGGTATGTATATGTACAATCTAAAGCTAACAACCCAAGTTTTTTATTGATTCAAATTTTTCTATAAATTCTCCTTCACTGTGTTTCAATTATGTCTGGTCTTTTGAATAATAATTTTGCTATGAATACTATCTATTCTATTTCAATAAAAAAATATTGCATCCAACTACCTCTATTGTATCGCTCAATACCCTTGCATCATTTTTAGTAACTTGCTTTTTTATACTTAAATATCAAGTAGTTCTTCAGATGTTATGTCATTTGTGTATAAGTCCTTAATAGCAATTTCGAATAATCAGCGCGTCGGCCATAACACTTTCCATTTATTATACTAGATTCTAAGCAGAGCGCGCTACGCGCGCCTGTAGACACTAACCTATCTTACCCACTGTATTAGCCAATGAAATTTTTTGATAACGCTCTGAAGTTGGCTCTAAAGCTTCAATTCGACTCTAATCGCTATCTCCCTTTTATTATAGGAACGCTCTGAAGTTGGCTCTAAAGCTTCAATTAGACTAATCGCTATCTCCCTTTTACTATAGGACTAGATTATAAGCAGATTACAAGAGGTATATGTAGATAACATACTTTAGGGTGAAATCACATGGTGCGGCATAGAGGATGCGTCATGGAGACAGCCAATCAGAGCTATCTTTGCATTTGCAGAATAGCTGTGATTGGCTGTCTCCATGACGCATCCTCTATGCCGCACCATGTGATTTCAGCCTAACCCATTCTATTCTTGTTCTTTTGATCCTGTTCTTTTTTTGTGTGGAGGGCTTCTTTCTTATGAGAAGTGTCATGGCCGTTCGGTTATTAAACAGTTAACGGTGCGTATACACGTCCTTGAGCCGATAACCCTGAAGACCTGGCCTGGTGCTACAATACAGGAAGAAAAAAAAAAGAAGAAAAAATTCGAGTTCCTCTGTAAAAAAGATCAAGTTAATAAGATTTCCAAACTTTCTTGCATTATATTCATATATTTAAGGTTAGTACTATAAAAATTATGGCTTGACAGTTTTATAAGTGATTAGTATGAGTATAAAGTGTACAGAGAAAAAAATAACTTTGAAAGTAAAAAAAATTATAGATTGGTAAGAGTTGAAATTAGAAAAGAATTATATATCAAGTTTCACTTTTGGAAAATCAGTCAGTGTAAAGAAGTTGCATTTCGAGTGTATGTTTTTTACGAAAAAGTAAAAAAAAGAATTGTTTTTTCTATACTGATTTATTTTTCAGAGCTAAATCTTGATATACTCCCTTTCTGCATGTATAACATAGTGTATCTACAGTATATGATAAATTTTCAAAAAGGTGCTCTACTTCCAAAAAGTCGTTTTAACATTCTCGTTTTATAGCCTTTCGCTCTTTGATTAATTTAAAACACAGCTATCACAGCATGCAGTACATACAGAAGGAGTACATATCAATTTAGCTCTGGTAAATCACTCAGTGTAGAGATATTGTATTTTTTAAATTTTTAAGTAAAAAAGTTATTTCCTCCACACTGGCTGATTGAATGGATCTGAAATTTGGTATACAATCCATCTGTATGTATTGCATGCTGTGTGTACATTCTGCTAAATTTTGAGTGAGGGACAGGTGGTCTTTAGTTAAAAATTCACTTGTGCTTTTTCGACTTTTGAGATCAAAGATCCCTTTCCATTCTTCGAATATATTTCAAATTGTACACACACCATAATACATGCAGAGGTATTGAATATTGTCTTTTAGGTCTTTATATTGCATCAATTTTTATATTTTAGATGATTTTTACACTAATATTGTATTTGTGGTGTTCAACTTGTAATTTTTTTTTTGCGCAGTGGTTGAGGGCTTTTTAAAAACTTCATATTTATTATACTTATTTTTACAGAAATTTCACATAGATGGAGACAAAAGCAAGGCTTGCCTGTTCACTCATCAATTAGCTGATAATTCAAACCAACTCGTCACCTACTATGGCCAACATCGGATTCTAGGAGTAGAAGATTCCATTGTTACAAGGGTGACTTTCCAAGATATTGGCGTAGCCGAAGGATTGATTAGTGAGTTTAAGAATTACTAAATTTTCCAGCTTAGAACAATCACTCTTGGGGATTGTATATCAACATTCAGATCAAAATGATCAATCAGTGTTGAGATATTGCATTTTGTGTTTTTATTTTCAAAAAATTTTTATGTAAAAAAGTTATTTCCTCCACACTGGCTGATTGAATAGATCTAAAACTTTATATACAATCACCCTGTATGTATTGCATGGCGTGTGCACATTCTGCTAAATTTTGAGACAGGGACACGTGGTCTTTTAGTTAAAAATTCACAAATGTTGTTTCGACTTTTGAGATCAAACATGCCTTTCCATTCCCTGAATAAATTTCAAATTGTACACACACCATATAATACAAACTGAGGGATTGTATATTAAGATTCAGATCAACATAATCAATAAGAGTGGAGATAATGCATTTTGTGTTTTTATTTTCAAGAAATTTTGAAGTAAATAGTTATTTCCTCCACACTGGTTGATCGAGTAGATCTGAAACTTTATTTACAATACCTCTGTATGTGTTGCATGGTGTGTAACCACTTTTTGCTAAATTTTGAGTGAGGGATATGTGGTCTTAGTTAGAAATTCACATGCGCTTTTTCGACTTTTGAGTTCAAAGATCGCTTTCCATTCTCTCAATATATTTCAAATTGTACACACACCATATAATACAAACTGAGGGATTGTATATTAAGATTCAGATCAACATAATCAATAAGAGTGGAGATAATGCATTTTGTGTTTTTATTTTCAAGAAATTTTGAAGTAAATTGTTATTTCCTCCACACTGGCTGATTGAGTAGATCTGAAACTTTATTTATAATCCCTCTGTATGTATTGCATGGTGTGTGCGCACTTTTTGCTACATTTTGAGTGAGGGCAAGGTCGCTTAGTTAGAAATTCACATGCACTTTTTCGACTTTTGAGATCAAAGATCCCTTTCCATTCTCTCAATATATTTAAAATTGTATACACACCATTTAATACATGCTGAGGGATTGTATATTAAGATTTAGATCAAAATAATCAATCAGTGTGGAGATATGGCATTTTGTGTTTTTATTTTCAAGAAATTTGTATGTAAAAAAGGTATTTCCTCCACACTGGCTGATGGAATAGATCTGAAACTTTATTTACAATACCTCTGTATGTGTTGCATGGTGTGTACCCACTTTTTGCTTAATTTTGAGTGAGGGATAGGCGATCTTAGTTAGAAATTTATATGCGCTTTTTCGACTTTTGATATCAAAGATCCCTTTCCATTCTCTCAATATATTTCAAATTGTACACACACCATGTAATATATACTGAGGGATTGTATATGAAGTTTCAGATCTAAATAATCAGTAAATGTAGAGATATTGCATTTTCTGTGTTTTTTAAAAGAAATTTTCAAGTAAAACAGTGCACTCTGCCAATTTATCAGACTTTTATATTTCCATAGTATAAATCAATTATAAAATAGTATGTTTTTTTTTTTGTTTTAGGTCCAGATCCAGAAAATTTGTATTACCTGCACCCGGTCTTCACTTTTTTTAAGAGAAAAAAAATATCAAGTGAAATCCATACTGAAGAGAATAATTTTTAAATGAGACTACTTCTATGTACTAATAATGGAATTATGGCATCTGTAGTAAAATATTTTAAATAAATAAAGATTTTTATTTATTAGTTTTTAGCATTGTTTTTACTCTACTAACTATATTTTAAACCTGAACCTCAACCTGAACCTTAACTTTAACCTTTAACCAAAATTAAACCTCAACATCAACCTTTAACGAAAATTGAACCTCAACTTTAGCCATAATTTTAAACCTTTTAATGAGTATAATTTATAACTTTAGCGAATCGAGCTATTATTTTATTTAATTTATATTATATATTTATTTTAAAAAGTCGTAATTATTATTTTTATTTATTATTTCATATTCCTATACAAAAAAAAATGGACTTGAGATTGTCACCCCTAATGATTGTGATTGGTCGATTTGAAATGGACATGTAAAATTTGATTGGCCCACGATACAGTGAACGAAGCGCGCCATCTATTTTAAAAAAAGTAAATTATCAGTTTTGAACATTAAATATTAAAGAATTGTAAGTTTTTAAAGTTGATTTTTTTTATTCATTATTTCAATTATTTGAATCATTTTAATTCAATTGCTAAATATGCCCCGTAAAATACAACGTACTCCTGAGGAAGAAATTATCTATCAAAGAAATCGGCGAGAACGAAATGCTGAACTTCAACGTCGCCGACGACAAACAGCTCGCAATCTTATTGTCGATAGACCTAGAGATGTTGATCAACAACCTCAACATGTAGTAATTGAGGAAGATTATTTAGGACAAATGAATGTTTTCTGCAAGCATTGTAACGCTAAACATTTTAATTCTGAAAAAATCTCTAATAAAGGATTGTCTTTCAGCGATTGTTGTGGACATGGATCTGTAGTTTTGGATGCTACACCTATATTTCCTGATGAACTTCTAAGTATGTTCAATAACTCGCACCCGTATTCACATACTTTTTTTCAAAATATTCGAAGTTATAATAATTCCTTATCATTTGCATCATTCAATGCAAATTTATTTAATTTTCAATCGAGACGTCCTGGACCATATTGTTTTAAAATCCAAGGGCAAATTTATTATCAAATCAATACCGCATTATTTCCAGAGGCTAATGAAAATCCTTCTTATGGACAACTTTTCATAATTGATCCGCAAGAGGCAGTAAATTTTCGAATAAGTCAATGTCCATTAATTGATCATGATACAATCACAATACTTGATAGAATAATTAGAGAAAATAATATATTTGCTCGATCTTATGAAATGATGAAGGAAGAACTGGAAAATCAACGATCATCAAATAATAATGAAAATACTGATGCTCCTTTAGAGTTGCAATTACTTTTTTCACTTAAACCAGGAACAGATAGAAGGAGATATAATTTTCAACGTGTAAATGAAGTAGCTGCAATTTTTTCAACAAACGCTGATGGAGAAATTCCTGAATCTTACGTAACTAGTCGTAATAAAAGCACTAAAAGCTTGCAATGCGTCAGTACAATGGATCCTAACGTTGAGCCGTGGATCTATCCATTATTTTATCCTTACGGTTCACAAGGGTGGCATAGAAATTTAATGCGAGTTGGTAATAATTATTCAAATAATAAACGTATAACCAGATTGGCTTACGTTAGATATAAAATAGCTATTAGAGATAACGAATTTAATCAGTTTCTTATGGGTCGCAGGCTATTTCAGCAATGGATAGTAGATTTTTATGTAAAAATAGAAAAAGATAGAATACAATACGTCAAAACTCATCAGAAAGAAATACGAGCAGATACGTTGTTAAGTCCGGAAATAAGTGAAAATAAGTGGTAATTGGTTTAATATAAGTTTATTATATAAAATACGATAATTTATTACCAATACAATCTGCTGGCTTCTGGTAGGTCGAGGTGTTGTGATTTCAATTACAATTCTTTTTATAATGCTTGCTTTTATAAAGTTACTATAAATAACTTATAAGATCTGCTTACTAGACGAGTAAGGCTTACGATTTCAACTTCTCAATGTCGTAGAGGTACACGGAGTTCGCCAGGTTTCTTGTACGCTGTGACTAACTTACGCGGCGCCCCTTGCCGTTTATATAACGCAGAATAATTAGGTTAAAGATGAGGAAGCATGATTACGTGTAGAATTCATCTTTTGACAGCTTACGAGTTTATTGGGTCATCGCACTTGCGAAATGCTGAGCATTGCAAAGTGCGGGTTTTTTGACTACCGAGGAGTCCGATGGCTTAGATTCTCGCTCGACCGTAGCATGGAGAAATGCTGACCCTAATGAAAATATCGTTTTGTTTCGCAAATTCGATGACCTACTGTGTCATAACGCTGTATGCTGTATTTGTAAAAATTGCATCTCGCTTTTATGTGTCAGGAAATATCTGATACTAATAATGTGTTTTCTTTAAAATGATAATACGTCTCCGGACGTAACACCTCCCCCCTTAGACTGTTGAATGTCGTAGTGATTCAACAAATGTATCAGAGATTTCTCGTTACAAAATTTGATTTAATGATAAACATAATAATACGATTTATAATAGTGATAGTAATATTAGTAATAATAATTATAATAATAATAATAATAATAATACCCGTCAGTCTTGGATCGACATGAATTTCTCATAAATTATGGTTTAAACAATTAATACTTTGATTTACAAAATCATGACCATTGGTTATTTTACATTCATGGTTATCAAGTTTAAGTTTTCTAAATTGTTAATTACTTTGGTGCGCATTGTTTAAATTGACAGTTGTATTTAGCGCATATTATTCTTGCTGGAACATAAAAATTGCTGTATTTGTATTTTGAAGAGTTCATTGACTTGGAGTGTCGCGAGGCCGTACAGTTAAAAGTGCATAGTTGTCGAAATTCGCGTATACATTATTCTGTGTCTTGAAAAATCACTGATTTACGTTTCTTTTATTTGATAGATGTTTAGATGATACGTCTCCGAACGTAACACCTCCCCCCTTAGACTGTTGAATGTCGTAGAAATTCAACAAGTGAAGTAATTGAATGATCAATTTGAGTTATTAGTAATTTTTTTGTTACAAAAGATTTAATAATAATAATAATAATAATAATAATAATAATATAAAATTAATAATTTTAAATAAATTTTTGAATCGTCTATATATTTTAAAATAAATTAATTATTTTCTTCCTAATACTAGTTTTGCACTTAACTTACTGATTTATTTTGTACCGATTTTTCTAACGTTCAAATTTCAAAGAATTCCTATAGAGATATATATATATATATATATATATATATATATATATATATATATATATAGATTTCGATAATTTAATTATTTCGTTATCGGTAATATGTAATAATTTTTTGTTCTGCTGTATTTACATAAAATAGTCATTCGTTAATTAAGCTTAGAAATAATGTGCTTATTAAATAATTTTTTTCTTCTTTTTTTTTTTAGTAAATAAACGATGAGAAATATATATAGGGAATGATTCAAGTGATCATTCACTTCCCTCCCTGATTAGATATTTGGCAAGGGATATGTTTTTTCTTTCCTCTCTTTGTTTAAGTAGAATAACATTAAAGGGCTTTTGATGTTATCATAACAAAATTATTTTAACAATCGTATTATAATTATTTCCAAAAGAAAAATACAATTATATATGGTGTAGGTTTTTTTCGTAAAAAGGAAGTGAATAATTGAAATGATATTGATAAATTTTGACTTGTTATTGCTTTTATGCATCATTGTATTTTACCTTTGTTTGAAAACTTTCAGTCATTTCAAAAGTTCATTTTAGAACTTGAACTTTTGTTTCGGCATAGGTAGCATTCACATATCTGCTTTAAAGAATACGCAATCTGTTAGAGTAGAAAAATGTTTTACATACTCAATACAGTGCAGAATAGTGTATCTTATATAGGATGATCATGTTAGTATATGACAGAACTGATCATTCCAAATACATATATTCTATTTAATCTTAGCAATGTGAACGTAGCTCCTTTTTTTGTTTTTTTTTTTGTTTTTTTTTTTTTTTTTTTGTAGGTAAATACAGTTTAATTTTGCATAAAATTAGTCAAATTATTATTATCTTTTTTTTTTATCATACGTTAAAAGGTTTAGGAATGGGTTCTACTTCTTTTCCTTTTGGATTAGTTCTATACTTTGTTATTCAAAGATAAAATCATAAGCTATTAAATTGATCATAAGTTAATTCGTCCCTGTAATGTTTTCTACTTTGTGATTAAATAATTACTTTGTATATTTTTATTATTTAATAACACATCATTTTCACATGTCAAATTTTTTTGATTGTTTGATTGTTATAAGACCAAAGTTACTTTGTATTAATATCTAATCGCAATATTTATGTATTATTTCTAAAATTTCATTATTCAAGTGTATCTTATTTCAGGATACCTGGCTCTCACCCAGGAGGCTCGGGTTCGATTCCCGGTACCGGAACCACTGTTAAGTCCGGAAATAAGTGAAAATAAGTGGTAATTGGTTTAATATAAGTTTATTATATAAAATACGATAATTTATTACCAATACAATCTGCTGGCTTCTGGTAGGTCGAGGTGTTGTGATTTCAATTACAATTCTTTTTATAATGCTTGCTTTTATAAAGTTACTATAAATAACTTATAAGATCTGCTTACTAGACGAGTAAGGCTTACGATTTCAACTTCTCAATGTCGTAGAGGTACACGGAGTTCGCCAGGTTTCTTGTACGCTGTGACTAACTTACGCGGCGCCCCTTGCCGTTTATATAACGCAGAATAATTGGGTTAAAGATGAGGAAGCATGATTACGTGTAGAATTCATCTTTTGACAGCTTACGAGTTTACTGGGTCATCGCACTTGCGAAATGCTGAGCATTGCAAAGTGCGGGTTTTTCGACTACCGAGGAGTCCGATGGCTTAGATTCTCGCTCGACCGTAGCATGGAGAAATGCTGACCCTAATGAAAATATCGTTTTGTTTCGCAAATTCGATGACCTACTGTGTCATAACGCTGTATGCTGTATTTGTAAAAATTGCATCTCGCTTTTATGTGTCAGGAAATATCTGATACTAATAATGTGTTTTCTTTAAAATGATAATACGTCTCCGGACGTAACAACGTATAAAGGTTTACATGATTATATGCAAAATGCCGCTACTGATGTTGATGGTCGAATAGGTAAAACAATTATTCTACCATCAACTTTTATAGGCTCACCTCGTCATATGCAACAATGTTATCAAGATGCTATGGCTATAGTTAATGAAAAAGGTAAACCATGCCTTTTTTTAACTATGACATGTAATCCAAAATGGAAAGAAATTGAAGAAAATCTCTTACCTCATCAACTAACTGCTGATCGACCAGATCTCTGCGCTAGAGTTTTTGATTTGAAAAAAGAACGTTTGCTTGATTTTGTGATAAAGAAAAAATATTTTGGTGATGTAGCAGCTTACGTATACGTTATTGAATTTCAAAAAAGAGGTTTACCACACATGCACTTATTAATTACTTTAAAGCATGGATTCAAAATAACTACTCCTGAAATTGTTGACAGATTTATATCAGCCGAAATACCAGATGCAACAAATAATCCCCGATTGCATGAAATCGCGATGAAAAATATGATACATGGACCATGTGGTGACTGGTGCATGGTTGATGATAAATGCTCGAAACATTTTCCGAAAAATTTTCAGAATGAAACAATATTGGACGAGAATGGTTATCCTTATTATCGCAGAAGGGACAATGGTGTAACTTACGAACAACCAAACAGTCGAACTGTTGATAACAGATGGGTTGTACCATATTCTCCTACACTTTTAGAAATGTTTAATTGTCATATTAACGTAGAAGCAGTATCAAGTATTAAAGCTGTAAAATACATGTATAAATATATTTATAAAGGGCATGATGCCGCAAATGTAATATTAACTGAACAAAATGAAGAGAGACTTATTGATCATGATGAAATCAAGGATTTCATAGAAGCCCGATATGTTGGTCCTGTAGAGGCTTCACACAGAATATTAAGTAAATTATTACAAGATAAGAGTCATTCTATCATACGATTACCTGTACATTTACCTAATAACCAATGTATTGTGATTCCTAATGATGTAAATAATGTTCAAGTAAATTTAAATCAATCAAGTAGTATGTTATTAGATTATTTCAAACTAAATTTAGAAGATGAGAATGCGAAACAATATTTATATAAAGATATCCCTTGTCACTATACTTATAAGAAAAATACAGTAACTAAGACCACACAATGGGAAACGCGAAGAGGACAATTCAACATTTTTGGCAGGATACATTCAGTTAGTCCAACTGAATTTGAATTATTTCACTTGCGGTTGTTACTGTTACACGTTAAAGGAGCGACAAGTTTTGATTCTTTGAAAACAGTTAATGGTCATCTGTTGCCTTCATTTTCTGCTGCATGTTTAGCTTTAGGACTCATAGAAGATGACGAAGAATGGAAACGTGCAATGGAAGAAGCAAAAGTGTGGATGATGCCGCAAAGACTACGTCGACTATTTGTACGTATTCTTATACATTGTCAGCCACTGCATCCAGAAGAGTTATGGAATGAATTCAAAGATGCTATGTCAGAAGATTTTTCACGAAATAACGATGTTATTGTAAGCTATCAAATGGCGTATGCTCATATAAATAGTTTATTAATAAATGAAGATAGAAGTCTGGCTGATTTTCCTACAATGGAACAGTCAGTAGAAATTGATATTATTTTACCCGAAGAGAATAATACAGTACAAATAAGAGAAATTGGCGAACAACAATATAAACAATTAAATGATCAACAAAAAATATTGTAGATTATGTACTTCGCGCGGCTGATTCAAATTCTCATGAACAAAATAAGTGTATATATATTGATGGTCCAGGTGGATCTGGAAAAACTTTTATCTACACAACAATTTATCATTTGTTATCAATAAAAAATATAAAAGTATGCTCAATGGCTTTTACTGGAATTGCAGCAACTTTGCTTCCTAACGGAAAAACAGTGCATAAAACATTTGGTTTACCAGTTCCCATGTTTCATGATTCTTCTTCAAGTTTTAAACTTCAATCTAAAGAATGTCAATTTCTCAAAGAAACTTCAGTTTTTATTTGGGATGAAGCTCCAATGGCGCCAAGATATGCCTTAGAAATAGTTAACAGAACTTTACAAGATATTATGAATAATAATTTACCTTTTGGTGGTAAAATCATGATTTTAGGAGGAGATTTTAGGCAACTTCTTCCTATCAAAGTCAGAGGAACCCGTGCCGAAGTATTAAATCTTTCTATTAAGTATAGTGAAGTATGGAAACATTTTATTAAATACTTTCTTACACAAAATATGAGAGTTCGGCAAAATGAAGTTGAGTTTGCGAAATTCTTGCTAGATGTAGGTGATGGAATCTTGAATGATGAAGATGATAATTTGTGCCTTCCTGAAACTTGTGTACTTGAAAAAATCATGATTTAGTTGACAATGTATTTGGTAAATTGATAAGTGAAAAGAGATATACAGAAATTGGTAAAAGTGCTATTTTGGCACCAAGAAATGTTGATGTAGATGAAATTAATAAGAAAGTTACGAATTTACTCGACTCAAATACAGAACGTAGATATACTGGTATTGATAGTACTGAAAATTGTAATAATGGTAACGACATGAATGAAGTACTTACATCAGAATATTTAAATACTTTGAATCCTCCCTCTCTCCCCCCCTATCAACTATGTCTGAGAAAACTGCATTGTCATGCTCATAAGAAATATTAGTATAAACGAAGGTTTATGCAATGGCACAAGATTACGCATAATTGATTTTTCTAATCATTTACTTAAATGTTTGATTTTAACAGGTGATAATGCTAATAACATTGTATTTCTGAATCGTATAACTTTATATTGTGAAAATGTATTTCCTTTCACTTTCAAAAGGAGACAATTTCCGGTTAAATTAGCCTTTGCGATGACAATAAATAAATCACAAGGTCAAACTTTTGATAAAATTGGTATAGATTTAAGAAGAAATGTTTTTAATCACGGGCAGCTATATGTAGCCATGTCTCGAGTTAGATCTTGGGATTCTCTCATAGTTTATCTTGGCGATCATCAAAGAGAAAATATGAATGTCAAAAATTATGTTTATAAAGAGTTGTACACATAAATATTAACAATTTTTATTTGAGTTATTATTTTAATTATTTTGCAAATTAAATAATCTTTTACGGGACGGTAAAATGTCAATAAATATAAAGCCATTGTCTTCAAAATTTTTGAAGAGTATAAACAAAATTTTCAAAATATCAATCAAATATATATCAATATTTATTTTTAACTTTAATTAAAGTAATAAAATGCAATCTAGGTTACGGCGCGCGAAGCGCGCAGTTCTAATTCTAGTAAAAGTAAAACACTGCTTTTATTGAAACCAGAAGGTATGGGGAAAACAATGCGATACGCGGTCAGCGGGCACGCAAAGGAGGTCTAAGTCGCCGTGAGATAAAGAGAGAGAAGAGTCGAGCCGACGCAATTGATGCGAGAAATCGCTGTCACCGGCCGTTCTCTCGCACCAGAACCTGGTGCGTCGCTCACTCTCGGTTGCCTCGGTGAAACCCACAGAATCGTGGCAGGGTACGCACAATCACACACTCACACATTTACACGGGAGAACGCACGTGACTTCGAACATAAAACTCTACAAGGAGCGCGGGAGCTATCCCAAACGGGACTAATCCAATGTCGCCGCTCGTGATCCTCTCTCTCTCTCTCTCTCTCTCTCTCTCTCTCTCTCTCTCTCTCTCTCTCTCTCTCCCTCTCGCTCTCTCTCGTTTTCTCTCTCTCGCTCTGCTGACTAGGGAATCCTTTCGCGTCGTCTGTACCTGTAACATCTCAAAAGAATTAGTACAATGGCTATATGAGAAGAGAGGAAAATGCTGGAGAATAATTTTCCGCCATACGCCCCTCCTCCAGACGCTGGTAGCCACCAGCGTGCAAGCTCGAGGTAATCTCTTTCTCGGTCATGCAGCATGCAATAAGGGAACTAGTGCTTCCACGCTTGCAATAGGCTTAGGAGTACTGACAGATAAGCAATTCGGATTCCTTTTTATAACATTTATTGGTCCCTTTTCATACATTCCGGCCCTACGAGGTCCAAGGCACTCGAGTGCGTTTCGCAGGGCTTCCGTCGCACTAGCGGCTAGCAGTCCTGTGGTCTTATCGAGTCACGGTCCTTCGCGCACTATGCGTATACTGTGCTGGCTCATTCCGGGGTGGTTGGGCCTATAGGGAAAAAGGGTTGGTCACTAGATTCGTTGGTAGGACATGAGGTTAGGGGGTTAGTGACATGTTCGGTGTGTTGCAGCGCGTGTACGTCGGCGTAAGGTGTCGCGTTGCGGTTAGTTGTGGCTGCGTTCTGGGAGCATTTACGATTCCTACAGCCTCGGAGCGGCGTTGCGCTTGCGTTTGTCACGAGTGGTGGTGGCTTTTGCCGTCAGCGTCTACCGTTACTCGAGGGTGCTTCCTCGTTTGACCTCCTACATTCTTTCACCACCAACCACGCTTTTTGTGGTCTTCCCCGCTTACACTATGCAGGCTACTTATCGTCCACCAGCTCATTGGAGATTCCGCCGTGGTCAGGATTTTCCCCCGTCTGGTCATAGTCTACCATGTTAATGTCTGTTTCATTTCCTGCCTCAGCGGTCGTATGAACTTTTTTATGGAAGTGTTTGAGGTCCTCTACGTGGGCATTGCCGCAGTTTTTTCCGCCGAGGTCTTGCAGCTCGTATATATTCGACCTCAGCTTGGCAGCGGTCACATACGGACCCGCGTACTTCGGCGCTAATTTTGCCGCTACGCCTTGAGCTGCCGAGGAGAGAATGCGGTTTCGCTTCCACACCTTGTCCTTCACTTCAAAGTGAATATCGCGATGCGATGCATTGTAGTATTGCAACTGTCGCTGTTGTGCTACGGAAGCATTCCTCGCGGCGGATTGATGCAAGTCTTGCAACTTCTGTAGCCGGGTGCGTCAGCGCTCAAGCTCGGCTCAAAAGGACAGGTGGAGTTGGTTGCCGGCCCTTATTCAGGAAGGCTAGACTCGATCCAGTCGACTCTTGCGTTGCAGTGTTGTACGCGAACATGTCGCCTGCGCGTGATACGGGGGAATTATCGTGTGTGCAACCCGAAGGTGGTGGAGGAAAGAGTCCAGAGCCTTCTTCTTGAACTCTGTCCCATTGTCGGAGTGAAAAGCTTCGGACACTCCGAAACACAGGAAAATCCGCTGTTGTAGTTCTATTTAGATGGTACGTGTGTTTGCCTTGCGAATCGGCACGAATTCGATTCACTTACAAGGTAAGGATACTTAGTGTCCGCCTCCAATTTTCATGACACTCTACTGGTGGTCAGAGTATCGAAAAATAATTGACACATGTTTTTTTTACCCGCGGAGAACGACATCTAGGCGGTGACAACCACCCTTAAAGTTCACCCCCAAAAATCGATTTTTTTAATTGCTCGAGATGGAATCAGAATTTTTCAATGATACCAACGTCTATTTGTTTCTTATAAAAAGACGAATATTTGGGCACAGTTTTAATGCTGCGGGGTTGCATCCCCAATTTTTTATAAGGGTAAATATGATTTTTTCCCTTTTGTTTTTGATATAAAATTGTTTTAATGAGCAAAATTTTATTAAAAATTACCATGTTATAAAGAAAATACTCTATTCTATTAAGGAGCATCATTTTCCCGACCAAAGGGCTATAAAAAATGGGTTAACTAAAGGGTTGAAAAAGAGTTAAGTAAAAGGTTAAGTAAATGGTTTAGTAGAGGGTTAAAAAAGGGTTAAAAATGGTTAAAAAAAAGGGTTAAAAACGGTTTTAAAAAAGGGTTGAAAAAACGGGTTGAAAAAAGAGTTGAAAAAAGGTCAAAAAAGCGTTGAAAAAAAGGGTAAAATAAAGTATTGCGTATACATGCATTAAAGTGCATCCATGCATAAAATTTTTTCCGTGCACAAAAGTGTATAGTAATGTTCCTGTTGCAGTTTTCCACGCCACCATAGAGGTACTGCTAAAGGCGCGTTGGATTAATATTTAAAGTGGTATCCTTCGCCAATAGCCCTGCATAACCACAATATTAGTAATAATTATAAAAAAAAACTAAGAAAAACTTACTCGAAAACTATTAAAATAATTTATAATTCGTTTGTCAAATTCGTAATAATTTTTATGGAAATGATATATGAAGAATTTTGAGACGATTCTTTTGTTTTCTTTCATAAAAAAAATATTGTTTCAGAGTTTACATGAAAATAAAATATATGGTTTTATTGTAAGTATAAATGAGATATAGAGATATAGTTTAAATTAATCTTAGTAACATCACAGTTTAAAAGGTAATATATCATTTTTAATATTCATATTTGATTGTGGTAGGATATAATAATAAATCGCGAATTAAAAATACTTTAAAATAATTTATAACTCGTTTTACAACAACCAATTTACATGAAAATAAACTCTATAGTTTTATTTGAAGTATTAATTAAATGAATTATTTTGAATTAATTTTATCAAAAGCATAGTTTCAATTTGAATAATATTTTATAAACAAAAATTAAAATTTTGATTGTTTCACAACACTTTTTTTATGCAATATTTTTTGTATAAACTTCATTATGTAATATTTTTTTTTTTATTTTATGTTTATTATTGACTTTTCTGTGAGCAAAATTTTTAAATTTTCTTTGCTCATCACCCGAGAAAAGGCTACATATAGTTGACCATGGCTAAATACAGGATTGGATAAGAAACCCCCAACTTTTTTAAATTATTGCCCTCGGGCTTTATTAATAGTCTTTGCATGAGCAAGTCTTACTGGAAATTTTCTCCTTTTCATGTAAAAAGGAACTTCTTCAATCGAAGGCGCTAAATTAATTCTCGGTATCAGGCACTGGTTCCAGCCTTACTATCACATAGTATTTCACCTAATATAGTATACTCTCTCAAATCTTTTACAATTAATCTGGTACCATTGCATAGTCCTTGATTTACATTACGATTTCTTAAGGTGATGTGAAATACCGACATAATTTCCAAACATGGATATCTCATGAAAATACCAATAGAATCGTCCAAAAAAAAATCTGTGTATAGTATTAACATATACGGAGCGCTTGACGTTCGTGTTTTTCCAAAAAAATGATGAGAATTTATTTAATTAAATAAAAACCGTACTGTCGGTAAGTAGGAATCTGCAATTAAGCTATTTTTCAAACATGGATATCTCATGAAAATACCAATAGAATCACCCAAAAAAAAATCTGAATATAGTGTTTACGTGTACGGAGCGCTTGACGTTCGTCTTTTTCCAAATAAACTTTTAAATGTTGATTTAAAAAATATTGAAATTCACGGTTTCACATGGGCTTAATAGCATTATAACAGCACCAATTTTTAATTGTAACTTATGTAGCGGTAATCCATTAGATGATAACGAATTTAGGAACTCTAAAGGTAACATTGAAGTTAAATTTTCATTATTTTCATCTTCAGCAGAATCTACGCTTAAATATACTTTAGTAGGTCCATTAATTTTTTGTAAAATTTCCTTATATAATTTACTAACATCTGCATTTTTAGGTGCTAAAATTATAGTTTCATTCAACACCGGATTTCATTTCCGTAAATTTTGTCAATTAAATTACCATTCGATAGAATTTGTCTGGGAAACTTAAGTACTTCATGTTCATTTTCAAATGTTGAAGAAAACTTTCCATCACCCATATTTAAGATCCATTTTTAAAAATTTTTATCATTATCTTTAATTTATTTGTTTTCTTTTAAAGTCATACATTTGAATTGTTTCCATGATTGGCTATATTTCACACAATTTTCTACTATTTGAACTCTATTGCCATGTCTTATGACAAGCAACGTTAGTCTAAAATTTCCAGAAACTATAATAACTTTACCTTCGAAATGTAAATCGTTATTACAAATATCTTTTAACATCCGATCAAAAGCTTCAAATGCATATCTTAAAGTCATAGTAATTTCATCCCAAATTATAATTTTTAGACATCTCATTTTGTCACCATCTTTGCAATTCGGCTTAAGGCCATGTGAAACCGTGAATTTCAATATTTTTTAAATCAACATTTAAACGTTTATTTGAAAAAAGACGAACGTCAAGCGCTCCGCACACTTAAACACTATATTCAGATTTTTTTTTGGGTGATTCTATTGGTATTTTCATGAGATATCCATGTTTTAAAAGTAGCTTAATTGCAGATTCCTACTTACCGACAGTACGGTTTTTATTTAATTAAATAAATTGTCATCATTTTTTTGGAAAAACACGAACGTCAAGCGCTCCGTATATGTTAATACTATACTCAGATTTTTTTTTGGACGATTCTATTGGTATTTTCATGAGATATCCATGTTTGGAAATTATGTCGGTATTTCACATCACCTTAATATAACATGTTGTACTATTATTCAAATTTAATGGCAATTTAAATATTGTATGAACTGTTCCACCATTATGTAGTAAATTTGAGCGATCCCTGTCCAAGCAACTGTAACAGGATTTATATTATTTATTGTACAATAAGTTATTAATGTATTAATTAAATAGCTTTTACCACTTTCTCCAGGCCATCAATAAATATGAATCTATCATTATATTTTTCATTAGTAGCATCAATTATAGTATTGAATATTATACGAATGGGATTGAATACAAATAGTATTGAATATGAATAAGTTCTCCAACATTATCATTAAATCTTAACTCACAGATTTCTAAATCCATGTTGTCGTTAGAATTAATACATTCTAATGAAGATAGGTTAAAATCAGTTGTTGTGTAACCATGTGGTTGTAAAATCTTACTAATATATTTTAAAGCAAACTGTTCACCTAATTTTTCATCAATTATTGGAGGGTAAAAGTGAATTTTGTGCTTGTGAATTGTTCTCCCGTCATTTCTTCTCTTATATAACGGATATCCAGATGTTCTTGTAGTATTGTCAATGAAATGTTTCGGAAATTTTTTAGTGCATTGTTCTACATTTTTATCCATACAAGGAGAATTTAGATTTTGTTGTCCACAGCGCTCATGGATTATAAGTTGTTTAACTATTTTGTATAAGTGTGGATTCGTAGATTCATCTGGAAATTCAGCACCTATGATTCCATAAATTTGATCAATATTTCTTATTTTATCTTCATTATCTAAAAAGATTAACACATATACTTGAGGTAAACCTCTTTTCTGAAACTCAATTACATAAGTATAAGCAATGCATTTTCCAAAAATCTGTTTTTTACAAATTTCTTTTTTCAACTCTTTTACTTTCTGATTGAAAACTTTAACAACTATGCCAGGTTTATTAATAACCTCTTGATTATGCTCTATATTAGAAATAATTTCATTCCATTTTGGATTGCAGCTCATTGTAAGAAACAAATCTGGTTTTCCATATGTTTGCACCAAAACCATTGCATCTACAAAATTTTGATGTAAAGCTCTGGGACTCCCAGTAAAACTAGATGGTAGAATAATTATTTTGCCAATTTTACATATAGTATCATTATTATCTTTTTTTTAAGTATACAATCCATTAATCCATTGTAGTATTCTGTTCTTAATATGTCTTGAATTTTGTATAAAGTAAAGTTGTGAGAATTCCACTTTAACTCTCGTATCAACGACGTACTGTTGAGTTAATTTCCCTAAATGTAAAAGGGCTAAATTAATCTCTAATAGAAAGTTTGTACAAATAAAATTGTAATGCTGATATATTACAATTTTTTATATTAGATTTCATATTAGGCATCCACCTAAATCTGCCTTGAGGATATAATAACGTATCAGTCATTGGGGCGACATATTTACTAATATTAGGATCTCTAATACGTCCTTCAGCTTTAGAATAAATACAAATATCCCTTTCAATTAGAGGTTCGCCATTATTACCAACAAATATTACAGTAACTTCATTACAAGTTACGTTATTATAACGACTTTTATCAAAGTTGTCATTTCGTGTCAATAACATTTTCACTTCTCTTGGTATATATGTATTACTCAAACAACTATTATATTCTTCAGATTCTACTTCATGCATCATTTTCCAAGCTGCAACATAAGGATTATACTTGCGTATTATAGAATCGATCTGCTTTAATAAATCTTCCGAATATGCAGGATGACTTTTTAAACGCATCCTGTTAGCATCATCATTATTAATAATATACAACTGACTAAATTTTCTCAAATCACCTTCATTCGGGTATAGCGCATATGTATTGTGATATATTTGTCCACAGATACGAATTACTGAAGGTTCTCGATTAAATAGTTTGTCAAAAGTCACACCAAAACTTGCGAATGCAACAGCACTATTATAAGATCTTGTCACGTCGAACACGGCGCCTCCATCGGTATGTCTAACCCTTACCAACCTACCTTCCATACCCATGTTTTTCCTTGTTACCCTATGAGGGCACGCCGCTGTTAGGCGATAAGTTACCGTCGGCAGTTGGCCGCCAGGTAACTAATCACAGAAGTAGAGCAACAATCTTTGGGCGGGTGCGCCCGACCCCAACCTATGGCGCACCTTTTCCTATTATACTAATGAACCCATTTCCTTCCCCAACCTCTCCGCCCCCCATAACATCGATTTCCCTAAAATCCCTTCCTTTTACCTATCCACCTAATTCGAACGCGAGTACAAAAACGGCCGCGTGTCCCTACTCGAGACAGAAGCTTTCCTCATTTGTTGATTGTACAAGGCGAAGCCCTTGACCATCGTTTTTTTAAAGTAAATTTTAGAACTTAGAATATTTGGCGTGTATTTGTACATTCTGACTTAGAATAATTTCTAAGCAGAATTAACTTAGTAATTCGATAAAACATCTCTGATTGTAGTCTTTCAAGTAATTGTTGCTATTACATCTCGACTACAATCAGTACATAATAGTCTAACGTAACTACATGCAATTAATAAATATCATCTAATTGCATTTTTGAATTGTATCTTATTTCTACACAATCCTAACCATCTGTCATTTGTATCTCCCTCTACGTTCGGAGCCTGGTACCGCTGTGCAGCTGACCGAGGGAACGAGCCACCAACTACAACATCAAAGTAAGTAGTAACGTAAATTGCTGTCAACTTCTCTTTCTCTCTTATAGCTGTGCGCTGACGTTGCCGCCTTAATCGTGTTCGCGAGTATTAGTTGTATTAGAATTAGTCCGAGTACCTATTTTCACGAATTCCTACTCCCGCGGTTATTACGTGTAGGCGTAGACCAAAACTGGAACACTTATCGAGCTAACTTTACTGTTTTCACGACATTGTAACAGGGACGTTACAATTGGGGGCCCACCTCCGGGATTAAAAGTGAAAATAGTAAATTTTTTTTTCTTGTATCACAATCATAAAAATAGTCTTTTCTTTCCACCTCTTGCGTTCACGAAAAAGAAAATAAATAAATAGTTAGAATGGAAGCTTCAAACAGTATGGTCGCTAGGAATCCAGAAGCAACAGAGAGTTTGAGGAAATACTTTAATTTAGAGGACCCTACGTTAGTAACGGCAACGCTCAACGAGTTACTAGTAGTGCCCAGGGCTAGATATCAATCAGCATCGGAGGTAAATCCGGAAAGAATTCGGGGTGTTAAGAGGTTGCATTTGTCACTCACATATGCGTCGCAATATTAGCGTTATTGAAATTATTGAGATAATCTCGAGTGTAGATAAACAATTGATTGCCGAAAATCTTCCACCCCTAATTAAGTCCGATCAAGAGGTAACGGAAGACGGTGACTCTACGCAGTATAAAACGATATTGAGCACAGCAGATGGGGATAATACTCGGGATAAAGTGCCATTTGATACAAATCTATTAAGTATCAGGGGGAAGGGGGCATAGTACGCCATTAGCTAATAATATTAGGTCAACACTGCCGATGACAATGAATTCCTTTCCCGCCAATGTAACCTTAACTCTGTTAAAAAATTTGTCGATCAAAGATGCACTAGATTGTATACCAAAATTTGACGGTAATAATATTTCGCTTAGTACCTTTTTATTCGGCTTAAGAGAAGCCATTAGCCCGATACCAGCATAAACAAAGCTGACCTGGCTAAGTTAATTAGGCGATGGCTAACGGATGAAACAGCAAAGTCAATGGAAGAGTTAGTTTTTCATAATATCAACGATTTGATTAAGTATTTTGAGGAAATTTTCGGATCTTATAAAATGCATCACATTTTGATGGGGGAATTAGCAACGGCCAAGCAAAGAGAAAACGAAAGCATTATAATGTTCGCGAACAGAGTTAGACGTGTCGCGATAGAATTAAAAGAGGCAGCAAAAAGAGATAAAAGAGATGATGTAGGTTTCACACAGCTCGTGGAAGCCGATAAATTAAAATTGTTTATACGCTTTTCAAAAGGATGTAGAAAAAGCGATAGAAATTGAGCATGAGGTCACAGATTTAGAGAAAACCAAACCAATGCATAAGAGCAAAATAAACCAGGAAATTAACAAATTAGAAGTTAAAATTGTTCAAAATAAACAGTTAGAAATTTGCCAGTATTGTGACAAAAGAAATCATAGTGCGAAAAATTGTTCGACGCTAAAAGCATTATTGCTTCCGAGTGTGCAGCAGCCGCAACTACATGGCGCGGCCTGTACGTCTCGGCGCCAGCCGCGAATCCATTGGCTAGCGCGCGGCTTGCCACGCCTCAACGTACACAAAATCAATATAGACCGCAATCAAGTAGTCCCGCAGTAGCACAGTCAAATCAAATGAATAATTTTATTAAACTTTGCAATTATTGTAAAAAAGAAGGACACTGGAAGAATGAATGCCAGGTATTGGAAAGAAAAAATAAGGAAAAATTACAGCGTGAGGCAGAAAACGCGAACAGCCCCACGGCACAGGGCGCGACCTGGAGGCAAGCAGAAAAAGCGCGCCCGCGCCAATCAAACCCGAATCAGAATTAAAATTTCCAAGAAAATCTGTTTTATTGAGTATAAATAGTAGATCACCTGTAAAGGCATACTACTAACGATAAATACGCTATGTGTGGAATTTCACAAAGAAAATATAATTTGAAGTAAAGGTTATTTAGGAATTTTAAAAGGTTTTGACGATAATATTACAATCAATTATTTGATTTATTTTGCACACATAATATAAAAAAAAAATCATACGATTTATTTTATTCATATTTTATACATAATTTAAAAATTAATACTTTTTAATCTTCATAAATGAATTTAATTATAATCATGTCATAAATTGTTGCAAAAATTATAAATTTTGTTATTAAAAATTAATTGAAGGAATAAACAAATTAAATTTGAGGAAGCTACAGGCCAAGGAATTGGCAGCCATTTTTTTATAGCTAACATATTAATAACATGGAAGCATTTTTACAAAAGGAACAATATAATTTACCGAAAGGTTTACTTATTATTTATAAAGTGTAAATGTCATCATTTATTTAGGATTGGTTGTAAATTATGAAATACTAATAATGTTCGTCTGATTAACATGTCTACTAGAGTAGGTTACTGTTTTTACAAGAAAGTAATAATATCCAAGTAACAAATTCCTCTACTATAGTTTATCTACCCCCCGAGTCATAGGTATATTCGGCGAGTACATTTTTATTTATTTGGAACTATTATTAGATCCCCATCAAAAGGAAAAGAAAGTTTTACAGATCTGCTTAATAACACTGAAATACAAACATTAAGAAAAGGGAAACTACAAGGCATGCGCTGCCGCGTCGTTTTGTTACAGCTTGGGGAAAACCCAAGTGCCGCAAGTGGAAGCCTACAACCCTTGATGCAGAAGTGTCAGTGCGGTGGTAGGGATTCAGCGTTATGATTGTGGTTCCTCAATAAAAAAAAAAAGAAATCGAATTAAATTGATTCAAAGGAAAAGTAAATAAAAATTTATTTATTTTTTTAAACTTTTTGCCTAAGTTTGGATAAAATAATATAATTTTTAGACTTTACTTACGAGAAACTTTATATGAAGTTGAGGTTTAGTTCCGCCAAAGTTTGGGAATAAATTCTAATATTTCTACTTTACTTACGAGAAACTTTATATGGAGTTGAGGTTAAGTTACGCCAAAGTTTGGGCTAACAATTGTAAATTGTAACCCGCTTAAAAAAAATTACGTTTGTATCAAGTTTGTATGAAGTTAACGTTTGGCGCAAGTTCATCTAAACGTGTGCAACGAGACTTTCCCAAACTTTAAATTTTTTGTAAACTATGTTTGCCCAAAGCTTAGCAAAACTTTTCCAAACTATTGCGATACTTGGTATGAAATGGAAAAAATGATAAAGTTTAGCTAAAGTGAAACTAAACGTTTATAATACGTTCCGATTTTTATAAGTTTAGGTCAACTTCAAAACTTCAAGATGGCCTTTTTTCTCCTTTTTATTTTTTTCCAAGTTTCTCATAACTATATAAAAATTTATCTTAACTTCTTCGCAACAATGAGAAAAAAGGTCATCTTGAAGTTTTTCTAAAGTTTCGATAAACTTCTCCTGAATGTAGAATAAAGTTTAGCAATATTTATCTTCTTGGGCTTCATAAAAAGTTGATCTAAACTTGATCGGAACGTATTATACGTATTAACGTATCGCACGCTAGTCTCTTCATTCGCCTCTCCCCACGCGGCCTCTCCACGTGTATTATACATGCCAGCGACTTTTCTGCCGGCTCAATGCGAGCGCTGATTGGTTAACTTCACCAATAAATTACAATCACCCTAATTAAGATAGCATTTTTTTAGTATTATTGCTAGTGTACTACGTGTTGTCTTTAATTTTTAAGTAATAAATAATAATAAAGTAGCTGTATCGCTGTCAGACGCGACGGTTCGTTCGCCCAAAGTTCATCCGATAAGTATTAAATAAACATTACTTTATTATTTTATTTGTACATTTTGAATAATTTTTTAGTATGAAATTTTTGATGAAATAAACTATTTACAATATTTGCAACTGTAATAGTTAACTTGCAAATGTTCTGTTAGCTACAGAGTACTTTTCCAATATAAAACTTTTCAATAAAATTAGCGAGTCGAATAAAATTTTATTCGCAACTTTGTTTATACATAAACAGTTTCAGCCCAATAGATACATTAGTTATTTTATAGTAAGTATACAAGTGTTTCTTGCCTTAAATGTAACTTTGTTTGACTGTTTATTTGACTCTATGAAACTCAAATCTTGCTATCAAAATTACGTAGATAGCAAACCAGAAGTTTTTATCCACGTTTAAAAAATAAAAAATTATCAATAAAATCGAGTTATTATGATTTACATACTTCATAATATCAAAGTAAAAATGGTTTCTATAAAACGAGCAAAATGCATTCATAAAGTTCTAAAAAAAGAAGCCAAACTTAATTTTGTTTTTAAATGATGAATCAATTGGCGCAACTTTGGTTTCTACTGGAGTCCTTTTTCAAATACTGAGGGGCCTAGTGAGAAGCGCTTTATGTAACGTAAATCTTGGAGAATAGGTACGTGTACATAAAAATTTATATGAAGTTTTGGTAAATTTCGCACCATAGCCGCATTACCATACATAATTATCAATACCTACATAATTAATCAATACTGAGTTTAAACGATGAGACACTATCGTGTACTGCGTGTAAGCGGGCGCAGTGGCTCGCCAAATACGCGAGTGTCATATGGCCTCATAGATAAATGTAGTGAAAAATATCTGTCAGTAATCTTGAGAATGAATAAATAAAGTTCATTTGGCTTTTATCCTCGATGTTGTTCTCAGTATTAACGCTGTAACGGTGAGCTGACTGTACGGCTAATACGGCAAGGCGAAATTTTGAAATTTAAGTAGTTTTTATTGGCATTTAGAAATATCTACATAGCCATGACTCATGTACACAACTTAAATTACATAAGTAAATTACATTAGTAAAATACATTTAAAAATATTCTTCTTAAAATAATTAATTAAAGTTATCTTGTCTTTTGTAGCAATGTTTTTCTTTGTGTCTAAATGTCTATTTCAGATGTAAAAATAAATTCTGCTATTATTTTAATCACAGAAATTTCTGGTTTTATTATTAAAAAATATATGGAAAAAGGACCAGACAGCTTTTGTTTGTTTAATTTATTAATCATAAACGGCAAGCCGATAGTATGTGCATGACAGATGCGCCATCTGTTGGGTATTTCGCGAACCGACAGAATTTGTAAACATTGCCACTGACATAACCCGCAACATACGCTGTAGTTTGATAAATAAATTACACACCGGTGAATAGAAATAGAATGTCATTCATTACATCAAGCAATCTTTAAGGATTTAATGAAATTTCGTAAATATTCCGTAAGCTGGAAGTAGCTATTATGACTATGCCAGAAGAGCGCCCGTCGCGTCATGAAGTTTCCGCTTGCTAGCTAGAGTCCGTTTATTCAAACGAATCCGTTCTCTTAATTCCCTTTCCTGGAACCTCTAGCAATTCGCCTGTCTGGCCGAAAAAGCAGATTTTTAATATTCAATTAAAAATTACTGGTATGGTCTTTAAACATAATGAACTTCGATAACTGAACATAAAAACCAAACCTTACATATTTTTGGAAAAGATAATTTTGCGATCCTTTTTACTTTTTGTGCTACATCAATTTTGACTGCACCATTGTGTTCCCCGGGCTCCAAAACCCTTAGAATTACTGCCTCTCTAACTTTTTCGCAATTTCTCGGGGAGAAAATCCCATGTCGGGATAGTTTGGGTCACGCGTATTCAGCTAGACCTCAAGCCGGACTTGAAGCCAGCCTCAAGCCAGACTTCAAGCAAAACTTCAAGCCAGACTTTGAGTCAAATATCGAGCGTTATACAAAGTCCATACACAGTTTAGATAATGTTTAGTTAAAGTTTAGACAAAGTTTAAACAAAGTTTGGATAAAATTTAGACAAAGTTTAGACGAAGTTTATAGGAAGTCTAAAGATCTTGATCAAAGTCTCGCTTTTAAAGTGTCGCCCGACGTCTGTCTCGAAGTATGGCTCGAAGTCTGACTCCAAGTCCGACTTAAAGTCTGGCTTGAAGTGTGACGGAACCGTCTACATTACTGCATAAACAAATTTTTCTTTTTTTTATTTTTTATTGAGGATTAGTTAAAAATATTTCGTAGTCAATGAATCAAGATCATAACCCTGAACCGCTACAACCCTACCGACACTGCTGTACCAAGGGTTATAGGTGCGACCTGCGCTATGGGGAGTTTCCCAAACTGCCATAAAAACGACTACGCGGCCCATGCAATTAACCGATTGTACCCACGACTACGAGTGTAGTAAACTATATTAGAAAATCTGTTACCAAAGATTATTACTTTTGCTTATGCAAAATAAGTAATTCACTCTAGAAGAAATATTCACCAGACATTGATTATTAACATAACAAAATTATGTACTAATCTGAATAAGAAAATTATATTTATATGCCGTAAAAATTGAAATAGTGAAACCTTTAGTAGAAATATAATATTACTGCATCACGATTGTTATTAATAATATCTTAGTTTGCATTAACGCGCTAGTTATAAATTATAATTAAGTTTCTACAAAATATGTACTAAATAATAACTTAAGTACAAATCGCTAATTGAAATTTTACTTTTATATGTTTGACTGAGTATTTTTGTATTTTTTATATATAAACTAAGTTTCGTCTGACAATAAGTACAGTACGCATTAATTAACAACCGTTCGGGTGTGGGATGAAAAGTTATAGGGTACAGCATTTGTGAAATTAGCTTTAAGGGACGCTTGCCTCGAACGGATGCGTAATCTTGGGGCTGTAAATCACATGGCCCGCAACTAAATATAGATACGATGCTTTTCCACGCAGAGACGCGCTTTTCCGAATTTTGAATATACGACTTATATTATACACTGAAAATATTATTTTACATTATTAGACAATATCTCTCAAACCGTTAAAGATAAAATTGTTTTAACAACTACAAATATTAAATATAGCAGTAAGAAAACTAAGAAAAATAAGAAATTCTATATTTCTATGTTTCATTGCAATATATAGCCTTTGTTTACTTCCACGTCAATAATATAAAGATTTAATAACCAAGCTCAATAATATAACTGTTTAAATAACCACCTGCACTTTTGCAACTACAACTCTCAAGCATGAAACGGATTATCACTAACAAATAATAAATAATTATTATAATAAATACTATATTATGTAAAGCAACAATTTATGTTAACCATTAGCTTAATTTTGATAACCGACTATTTTTTTTTATAAACCTATCGAATACAATTTCATTGTAATTTAGATTTTTTAGTTATTAATAACTTTTATATTGCGAATAACTATCGTTAACCTAATCATAGCACTTTCGTTCAAAATTGTAATAGTTGAAACGCACAATATCTAATAAAAGAGGAAATTTCACATTTGTAAAACATTCAGTATTGTTAATAATAAGAAAATGCTGAGATAAAGGGAGAGTTTACCTGTATCCTCTATTGCATGCACGTGCCATGCATAAAAATAGATTTTCTCAAGTCTCTCCGCGTGGTGACGTATTTTCCAGCATCTTTGGGACTCAATGTACTATAGCATAAGAATATTATTTTAGAATAACGCTAAATATCTCAATAACTATTAGTAGGAAAAATAATTTTGTTTCAGATAAAAGTTGTATTATGTTAAGTAAAAACTAGAAGATAATAAAAACCGTTATTATAACATGTTTTTGTAGTAACAATAATCCATTTGTTTACTTCTATTAGATTAATTTACTCAACTTTAAGTTCAAAATAATAAACTGCTTCAAATTTGAATAATACATTGTAAATCGTACATTCTCTAATAATAATGAACTATTACGACTATTTATAAGAGATTCTCATTTGTTAATGCCAATTTTATGAACTGTACACATTAGATTAAACATTTTACTATACAACAGTTGTATTTTAACACATTGTTATTTACACAAATTAATTGAATTTCAAATATTTTAAATAAATATTAGAAAATCTAAGAAAAATGAATTAACTTAATAAGATAACTTAATAGTATGATTGATATATTAGCTAGAATGAATAATCGAATGTTTTTTATAAAAATTGCACACGAAATCTCATCAATAAACTTATAATTAAGTTCAACAAATTTGTAATGCGTTTAACTCCTATTGTAATAGACCGATAACTTCCGTTCAAATTTGTATTTTCATTTTAAAACAAAATGTAATATCATAACATATTTTATAATTTATAAGCTGCCAACATTATATAATTTTTAACAAGTAACAGAAAACCAGTCATTTTTAACTCAAAAGAAAGAGAAGGATATATCTTTTATCTCTCTCATCTCTCTTTTTCTGTCGCACATATAACGTTCTCTCTCACTCCTCAAGAAAGATACGAGCCGCCGGAAAAAAGCCTAGAGAAGGAATGAGCGACCGCTCTCTGCCGCTCTCTGTGTTAAAACATAGGATTTTCCCCACTCGGCTGAAAATTGACGTTTGGAAGGGATGCTACCCCCGCACCATTGGACACCGCTTTCCCGCACCACTCGATCCATTTAACATTACGGATATGCAAAGCATCAACCGCCGCCGAACAACACCATCGATGATTCGATGACTCAAGATGACGCAACCACCCGATTCGACACCGCAGCTTTTCCAGCCAAAGAAGAGGAGGAGCAATGTATTTAAATACGCCGAGCGCGCACTGTTCGTCAGTCAGGTCAACACAAGCCTCACAAGCTTTGGTGACTGTACAGCAGATCGACACAAGCCTCACAAGCTTAAAGACTCTGTACACAAATTCAAGCTCTCAAATAAAAAAATTCAAATTTTTCCAAAATCAAATTTTCAAATTCATTTTTTTTCAAAACTTCTAAGAAGAATTCAAAACATAATAAATTCAAAATTATCAAAATTAATTATATTCGAAACTACTTCTCTAAACCATAGTTGTTACGACCTTACGGATAAGCATACTCCTATTGGTTTAGAAAAGGATTGAGCAAACATAACGACAGTTGTACGACCTTACGGGTAAGCCTCACTGGTTGTGTTTGCAAAGAATACAATTAAATTATATTAAATTTTCTCAATAAAGTAAAGGAAATAATAAAATCTTCAATTAAATATATCCTAAATTACTTCTCTAAACCATAGTTGTTACGACCTTATGGGTAAGCATACTCCTATTGGTTTAGAAAAGAATTAAGTAAACATAACGACAGTTGTACGACCTTACGGGTAAGCCTCACTGGTTGTGTTTACAAGGAATATTTTAATTTATAAGATTTTTCCAGTTTACAATAAGAAAGTAATAAAATCTTCAATTAAATATACCCTAAATTACTTCTCTAAACCATAGTTGTTACGACCTTACGGGTAAGCCTCACTGGTTGTGTTTACAAGGAATATTTTAATTTATAAGAAATTTCAGATTACAACTCTAAAACAATTAATATTTGAAAAAAATTTAAGAAACAAGAAAATCAAAGGGAAATTCTAAAGAAATTATCCTTTACTAAGATAAAAATTTATTTATTAAAAAGAAAAATAATATATCAATTCCAAGAGGGATAAGTTTCATAAATAAAAATTAAATTCACTTACGAGCTCTGCTCTTGATAGGGAAGGGCGAATCTGAGAATAACCTGAGACCGGGAAAAGTTATAAGAATCTCAAACCCCAGGTATCCAAAGAAAATCGTGCCCTTATTTCTAGTCCATACGGGGGTACGTGCGGCCAAACGATCTTAACGAGACGTTCGTGCTACTCACCGTTGGTCCTTACGATAGCCAAATCCTAAACCAAAAATTAGTCAAACTTTAACCTCAGCGATTATTAACCGTGAATTTGATATTGCACTCCTTTCCTCAGCTCGTCCAAGGTTTACTAGATAGTGCAGCTAAGGCCTAAAAGAGCATAACTCTTAATTGAGTTAAACATCCCAGTCGTGTCGTGTCTTAGGACGTGACAGAAGTCTAGCTGAATATTTGAGTCTGTGAACAAGGTTTTGAGCGGAACTTCGAACGGGATGTTGAGCGAGACGTCGACCGAGACATCAAGCCAGATTTTAAGCCAGACTTCGAGTGAAACTTCGAGCGAGACTTCGTGCGACACTTTAAGGGGGCTAGACACCTTTTTTCTCTGAAATAAGAAGTCACATTTTAATACATAAATGTAAACTAATTATTTCATACTTTTTACATATAAAAGTGGGTATATTTACCTTACCTTAAAACTTTCTCCGATGGGCCTTTTATATGGTCCAGAACCATAGTCATCGATGAAACAAGTTTTTTCACTAACCGTAAGCTTTGTAATTTTCCTGTGGATGGATTGACTCCAGATTTGAACTAAATTACTCCTGAATAGTATAATTCTCATATGAGTGTAGGGATTTTTGATCTAATGAGAAAAAAAAATTGTGCTATTTTTCAAGAGTTTTTTTTTTATTTTTTAAAATTTTTTATATTTTTTCATAATTTTTCTGATGTAAAAATTTTTTCCGACATTTAATCCTAAATTCCTACACTCATATGAGAATTATACTATTCAGGAGTAATTATAATAATTTGTCTAGATGTCAGAGAAACATTTGAAAAGTTTTCCTTAACGTTCGCTAATATTTGGTAATGTTTTCCCAAATGTTCGCAAAAATTAGGTTAAGTTTTCCTAAACGTTTGCTAGTAGATAAGCTATAGCGGTTCTGGAATCTAGCGGTTCTGGAATCAAGGCGATTTCTGGAATCAGTATGTTTTCTGGAATCAAGGCGGCTGCAGAGCTGCGATCAGTCGGTTGATTGTAGAAAGCATACTGACTTTAGAGCTTCCAGAATCTTTGATTCCAGAAGCGCGACGAGACAGTACGACTCCAGAAACGGTGAATCTAGAACCGACCAGCGGCTAGCAGCTTTGCGACACGCGGCGTGCGGTTCGCAGCGGGCGGTCAGCGGTTTGATAGCTTACCTACTTATAAATATTTAGAACTTTTTATAACCCTGTTGTTGGGGCAAAGAACAGATGTTTGTTGAAATTTTGTCCGAATATTTTTTCCACTGCGACTTTTGATTCTTCTCGTTCTCGTCGTTGATTAGTGGCTGTTGCTCAAGAGCAACGGTCGAGCTGCTTTGACCCATTATTAAGGAATAAAAGCCTTTAACGGCCTCATCACGCTTATATATAACCCATATCCCGACTGACTGCTTGTGAGAGCATCGTAGGCACCTAGTGGTCAGCTATGAAACTATTAAAAAAATTTGAACGGCGATAGGAGCTCTATCTCGCCCCTATCCTGTGAGGTTTTATCTGTCTATCAACCCCTTCATTATCCCTCAAATTTTATTCTCCTATGTCTTCCCACTCCATAACTTTTTTCCACTCCATGTTGGGATCGTTGCAGTAAAATTTTTTTATGCGCTTTACGTTGTACAGGGCACAAGTAGTTTTGCACGCTCCATTATGGTTAGTACATATAGTCACTGATCTTGGAGAATCGAAAGATGGATAGATCATTTCTTTTTTTATCAATTGAAGGAAACGCCCGGCGATTTATGTTAATTTAATAAGTAAATCTCACGGCTATTCAGGGCGAAAGATAATAGATAAGGAAGGTAACTAACTTATCAATCACTTTTTTCTATATATGTGTTTAAATACATATTTAAATTTTTAGAAGCTATTTGACACAATAAATAGCAGTCAAAGAATTATGCATAATAATATTATAATAATTAAAGTGCAGTCAAGAATTTTTAAATGATGTGGGAAGGGAAGGTAAACGTATAAGATAAAAAATGAGAATGAAAAAATAACGACGCCGTCCAGGGTCGAACCGACAACCTTCTGCTTGTCGGGCAGCTACGCTACCATTTGCGCCACTGGGCTGACAATCCTTTCCAGACCCTAACCGCTACTTAAACGTTCTCAATTTTTATTTCCCAAATCTTCCACGTCTGCATTATTTTTAGCCGAAGTAGACAGTATTATTTTATCAATTGAAGGAAATGCCCGACGATTTATGTTAATTTAATAAGTGAATCTAACGGCTATTCAGGACGAAAGATAATAGATAAGGAAGGTAACTAACTTATCAATCACTTTTTTCTATATATGTGTTTAAATACATATTTAAATTTTTAGGAGCTATTTGACACAATAAATAGCAGTCAAAGAATTATGCACAATAATATTATAATAATTAAAGTGCAGTCAAGAATTTTTAAAGGATGTGGAAAGGGAAGGTAAACTTATAAGATAAAAAATGAGAACGAAAAAATAACGGCCCAGGCCGGGGTCGAACCGACAACCTTCTGCTTATCGGGCAGCTACGCTGCCATTTGCGCCACTGGGCTGAAAATCCTTTCCAGACCCTAACCGCTACTTAAACGTTCTCAATTTTTATTTCCCAAATCGCCCCCGTCTGCATTATTTTCAGCCGAAGCAGACAATATTATTTTTTCGATTAAAGGAAGCGCCCGACGATTTATGTTAATTTAATAAGTGAATCTAATGGCTATTCAGTTATTAAATTAAGATAAATCGTCGGGCGTTTCCTTCAATTGATAAAATAATATTGTCTGCTTCGGCTGAAAATAATGCAGACGGGGGGGGGGGGATTTGGGAAATAAAAATTGACAACGTTTAAGTAGCAGTAAGGGTCTGGAAAGGATTGTCAGCCCAGTGGCGCAAATGGTAGCGTAGCTGTCCGGTAAGTAGAAGGTTGTCGGTTCGACCCCGGCCTGGCCGTTATTTTTTCGTTCTCATTTTTTATATTATACGTTTACCTTCCCTTTCCACATCCTTTAAAAATTCTTGACTGCACTTTAATTATTATAATATTATTGTGCATAATTCTTTGACTGCTATTTATTGTGTCAAATAGCTTCTAAAAATTTAAATATGTATTTAAACACATATATAGAAAAAAGTGATTGATAAGTTAGTTACCTTCCTTATCTATTATCTTTCGCCCTGAATAGCCGTTAGATTCACTTATTAAATTAACATAAATCGTCGGGCGTTTCCTTCAATTGATAAAATAATATTGTCAGCTTCTGCTGAAAATAATGCAGACGGGGGGGATTTGGGAAATAAAAATTGACAACGTTTAAGTAGCGGTTAGGGTCTGGAAAGGATTGTCAGCCCAGTGGCGCAAATAGTAGCGTAGCTGCCCGGTAAGTAGAAGGTTGTCGGTTCGACCCCGGCCTAGGCCGTTATTTTTTCGTTCTCATTTTTTATCTTATACGTTTACCTTCCCTTTCCACATCCTTTAAAAATTCTTGACTGCACTTTAATTATTATAATATTATTGTGCATAATTCTTTGGCTGCTATTTATTGTGTCAAATAGCTTCTAAAAATTTAAATATGTATTTAAACACATATATAGAAAAAAGTGATTGATAAGTTAGTTACCTTCCTTATCTATTATCTTTCGTCCTGAATTGCCGTTAGATTCACTTATTAAATTAACATAAATCGTCGGGCGTTTCCTTCAATTGATAAAATAATATTGTCTGCTTCGGCTGAAAATAATGCAGACGGGGGGGATTTGGGAAGTAACAATTGAGAACGTTTAAGTAGCGGTTAGGATCTGGAAAGGATTGTCAGCCCAGTGGCGCAAATGGTAGCGTAGCTGCCCGGTAAGCAGAAGGTTGTCGGTTCGACCCCGGCCTGGGCCTTTATTTTTTGTTCTCATATTTTATCTTATACGATTACCTTCCCTTTTCACATCCTTTAAAAATTCTTGACTGCACTTTAATTATTATAATATTATTGTGCATAATTCGTTGACTGCTATTTATTGTGTCAAATAGCTTCTAAAAATTTAAATATGTATTTAAACACATAAATAGAAAAAAGTGATTGATAAGTTAGTTACCCTCCTTATCTATTATCTTTCGCCCTGAATAGCCGTTAGATTCACTTATTAAATTAAGATAGATCATTTCGTTGATATCAGTAACATTAAAATTAAAATGTTCTAACCACAACTTTTTTATTTCACCAATCACGAAAATTCTTTTAGAATCTTTGAATGCATCTTGAAGAAATTTTCCAATTTCAGTATAGTCATAATCACCGTCATTCCATGATAGTCCATGATAACAAAGTTCTATCCACAAATTTTCACGTTTGTACTTGTCTTCGCCAAGGAAACGTCGGTTTGAAGAGTAGCACTACAGGCACATCGTCGTCGTTGAGAGACACGAAAGCCAACTCTTTCAAAACGAAATCATTGCCAGGCTTTTTAAAGCCCTGCATATCACTGCGTAGTCCATGCTGTACAAAATTTCGCTTCGAATTCCAAATGACGAATGACGAGGAGCTGGAGGCTCGCTCACCTTATATACTCCTTAAAGTTTCTGCACGTCGCCGCTGACGGGACTGTATTGAACTATACGATCGTGCAAGATCAAGCAGTAGGCTGAAGTTCCAGCAGGAAAATTTTCCTTTGCTTCAAATTCCAGACGAATGTCTACAGGGGCGCTCTTTAATGATTCGTTTTGTTTTGAACCGTCTATCACTATCAGTGGTATGTAAGTGAGATATTGCGACTTTTTCAACCTAGGTTCTGGATCTTTACCATAGTAAGAATTTTGAAAATTAGCGTACATATCGTAGAGCATGGCAAATTGATTATGATTCACATCAAGATTAAGATTGCCATACGGATATGACTGAGAATTGAGAAAGAGTTTTACATTTGCAAGATTTCAATGATCGAACTGACTAGCATTTGCAGCTCTTCGATCTTTTCTATTAGTTTGAAAACCTAAGATGACAAAGCGTGGTTTTTCAAGTTGATTTGATGTTTTAACAGTCCATACCTGTCTTGATGTAATCGGAAGTAGTGGATACTCGTGCAATTCCCACTTGCAAAAACTCATGGCAATAGGACGATCTTTCCCAACAAAATCTAGTAGGCGAATTTTCTTAGAGTTCGATGCAACTACGTATGGCATTAACAATTCGATTCTAGTTATTTCAACATTAAAGTCCTCGTAATCCTCTGCATTGTCTACTCTTATTGTTGTTTAACGGCGTTTAAGTCGTTTCTTGATCTCATGAGAACGAGTTCATGCTTTGCATTTACTACAATTTTACAATAGTCCTCTGCGAAGCCAAAAATTGGGCTCAATGGAATCGATACATTGAAGTAACCAGCATTATCAACAATATTCTGTGTTTCTTCTACATCGATCCAGCCCGCATTTTCAATGATGAAACTCTGAGTCGGATTGAGTGTCACCCAGCCTTTCATGAGAGTGGTTAAACCAACATTTTTACACTTGTCTATCTCAATGGCATTTAACTCATATCTAATTTCTTCAAACAAATGACAAATGGCATTATTCACAAGTTTTGTATTTGTGGTGGGAGTATTATTAGTTTTAACCAATCGCCCGCAGATATGTAATGCACTGCGAGAAGGTAAGAGACATAAATCTTGATGTTGAATAGATATGCGTATTTCATCGCTGTTGTTGAATGTTGCTGTATACGGTTGGTGAGCGTGAACCTCGTAGTGTGCTACGGATTCATCGAAAGTTACAGGTGTTTGTATACTTAGAATTTCTTCCATTTCGTTGAAAGCAGCAAAAGATGATACAAGTTATTTTCCACCAAGTACTACTTTTAAGCCTAGACTTTTTAGTTTTTGTATGCTCTGACGTGTTAGCGCCTTCGCAGTTCGTTGATGACTGATGCGTGGTGGGCATATTTCTCTGCTTATATAGTTTTTGTTATAAACGATTCCCATTATGATTGGCGGATATGTAATCTTATAGTTATAACTTCTCCGCGGAAATTTACTAAATCCCCGTCTTGATCGACGATGCGTACTTGTAAATGATCTATACGCTTTACGGCAATCGGTAGGTAAATGACGTGCGAGGGTACTTCGATAATTTTATACCCCGGAGGTACTGCAGAGAAAAACTCGTGTATTGGGTGTACTTTTTTGTCGTTTATGTATGCTCCTGAAGTTATATTACACTCGACTCTCAAAGCGTTGATTTTGAGAATTGTAACAGGTAAGTCAGAATTATGGACAAGGTTCGGTTCGAGAATACGTCTGGTGAAGCCCAGTAGACGACCGAGTGAATTTTCAGGTCGAGAATCTGTAGGCTAACTACACTTGATTGTACAGCGGAGAGTATTCTTATTAGGCTTTAAATTGAAAGTAATGTCGTTATGCGCTAATTTTTTACGAAGGAATTTGTCAATATCCTCAATTTTGTAACTTCCTACTGGAAGAGAGACAACGTTTCCATCTACGTAAAACTTATCATTGTTACTATCTATATTGGGGATTGAATTAAATGTTAGAAGTTCAACAAGTCCTAAAACGTAATTTTTATTTGGCAATAACTGGATTGATGGAAAATACTGTGCTTCTAGTGTAGAAGATGTACCTGAAAGTGTCAGAGTTAATGAACCTTCCATGACAGCTTAAATCAGAATGACCCAATATTTCACCCGCCTCTTCTTATATAGCCCCACACAAGAATTTTAGACAGAGGTGACCGCAATTGTATGTGTCAAAATCTTGATATCTTTCATGATTATATTTAACTTCATCTACTCCGAGGTATAATATTAAATCTAAAGGCAGTCGGAGATCGCCAAAACTATCGAAATATATAACATTTTTGCCACTTTTTTCCCAATTTTTTAGCGTTCTTTCGCTTTTTACTTTTCTTCTTTAAACCCATGCCGAATCTAGATTTTAATTTCATAGTATTCGTTATAGCGTATGTAGCCGCTTTTTCACCAAAATTAGCGTCTTTTGATTTAACGCGATTCCAAGCTCTATCAGCTAAAATTTTATCTGCAGCGTTCCTGCCTTGAACGTTTTCACGATTTCTAGAATAAGTTATATCGTGCTCCTTGCAAGCGGCGTCTAGGGGATTAATTCCAAGATCTCGTGCTAAACGTTTTGCCAACTTAGTGCCTGGACCGCAGTACTGATAACCGGGTATGTGGAGCTCAAATGGAAGATCACTCTTCGAATGTCAACGGGCACCTGATGGTGAAAGCTATATAAGACCGCTATTTATACTCACAGCAATCGTCGTGATTTGGTTGTCATATACAGGGTGTGTCAAAAGTTCCGGGACGGCCAGTTATCTCAGCGGGAATGCATTTTCGGAAAAAATGTTTCATACAAAAGATGTAGGATTTTTCCCTGGCTATCTGGTGGTGACCTTGAATTTGACCTCGGGCTTGACCTTCAAGGTCATTTGAAGGTCAAGTCGAATTTTTTAAATGGGAAGCCCCCTTTTTTATTGCGCAAACCGAAAGAGGGAAAAATTCTCTTTCCAACGATATAAGACACATACGCGGTCAAATGTGATCTAGAGGTCGTTTCAAGGTCAAGTCGGTAAAATGGGGTCAAATTGATCTTGGGCAGTCGAAAGCATGGAAACTAAGGGCGTTGGGAAAAAACTTTCCATACGAAAGTTTCCGCAAATCGAATGGAGCATCTGATGGTGACCATGAATTTGACCTTGGGCTTGACTTTCAAGGTCATTTAAAGGTCAAGTCGAATTTTTTGAATGGGAACCCTCTTTTTGTTGCAGAAATGCGGGAAAACTTACCTTTCCAGGGGTGTAAGATACATACGGGGTTAAAAGTGAGCCGAAGGTCATTTGAAGGTCAACGTTCTTATACTCCGATCATCTGGACACCCCATCGAATTTCGTGTATCAGGGCGTTAAAAAACATTTTTTGTGCAAACGTTTCTGGATCAAAACCCAGACCTGGGACCTGGCTAATCACCGCTGACCTTGGAACGACCTTGGGTCGACCCAACGGGGCAAACCGACCCCAGATACGGGTTCAGCGACCCCGAAAACCCATGGGTCCGTGGTTTTAAGCACCTTCTGCAATTCCTTCTGGTTTGACCTTGGAACGACCTTGGGTCGATCCAGCGGGGCAAACCAACCCCAGATACGGGTTCAGCGACCCTGAAAACCTATGGGTCCGTGGCCCGCATTTCTGCAACAAAAAGAGCGTTCCCATTCAAAAAATTCGACTTGACATTCAAATGACCTTGAAGGTCAAGTCCAAGGTCAAATTCAAGGTCACCATCAGATGCTCCATTCGATTTGCGGAAACTTTCGTATGGAAAGTTTTTTCCCAACGCCCTTAGTTTCCATGCTATGGACTGCCAAAGATCAATTTGACCTCATTTTACCGACTTGACCTTGAAACGACCTCTAGATCACATTTGACCCCGTATGTATCTTATATTGGTGGAAAGAGAATTTTTCCCTCTTTCGGTTTCCGCAATAAAAAAGGGGGCTTCCCATTTAAAAAATTCGACTTGACCTTCAAATGACCTTGAAGGTCAAGCCCAAGGTCAAATTCAAGGTCACCATCAGATAGCCAGGGAAAAATCCTACATCTTTTGTATGAAACATTTTTTCCGAAAATGCATTCCCGCTGAGATAGCTGGCCGTCCCGGAACTTTTGACACACCCTGTATAGAGTAAAGATCATGAACTTTAAAGAGCAAACAGTAAAGCTACCAATAGAAAATTTTGACGCGCTTGTAGAACATGATAAAAGAGCAAAACGACATGGCGATCTACTTCCTGATAGTATACCAGCCGTCTTCTGCGGCCCGTCAAACTGCGGAAAAACAAATAGTTTACTTGCTCTCATAACACACCCTAATGGCGTTAGATTTGAAAACGTATACGTCTACTCAAAGTCTTTCAATCAACCAAAATATAAATTTTTAAATCAAATCTTAGAAGCTATAGAAGGTGTACAATATTTTCTGTTCAGTGAGCACGATGCAGTTGTCGACCCCGATCACGCACTTCCAAACTCTATCATGATATTTGATGATATTGCTTGTGAAAAACAGGATAATATTAGAGCCTTTTTCTGCATGGGCAGACATAAAAAGGTTGACTGCTTTTATCTATGTCAAACTTATGCTCACATCCCCAAACATCTTGTCAGAGATAATGTAAACTTACTTACTATTTTTAGACAAGATGAAGTAAATCTAAAGCATATCTATGACGATCACTTAAATACTGATATGACGTATATTCAGTTTAAAGAATTGTGCTCCAAGTGTTGGAGAGATGATAAGCATGGTCTTCTAGTAATCGATAAAGATAGAGGAATAAATGATGGCAGATTTCGCAAGGGCTTCGACAATTTTGCTATAAATATAACATGCACATAGGTAACAATCACCAGTTTCTGACTGAACATTGAAACGACAAGCGAGAAAAACGTGCTTCATCAACTCGTTAAGGCACGAGCTGCGATTAAACGCAAATATAGAATATTAAAATTTGGGAAAGACAATGTCGAAAAGATTTTAAATGAAACTGTTAAACCAATAGTTGATCCTCTGCAAAAACTTGTAGCTCAGAAAACCGATGAACAAAATAGTGTCGAAGATAACACCGTCGAACAAAGTAGCGTTAAACAAAATGAAAGTTTTGACAGTGAGTTTAATGATACGATACAGAATGCCCACGATACATCTTTCGAAACAGCAGGTAGCGATATCGAAGATGACTCTGATTTATACATCAAGGCCCTGAAGCTCAATCGACCCCAGTATCTTGACAAAATTTATGGAGTACGAAGTGAAAACGGTTAATTTTTTATTGGTAATTTACCGATTAGTTTTCATAATAATAAAATTAAAATTAATGGAATAGCATACCCGAGAACTATAGGATTACTCGAGTTACTCATAGCAAAACAACCAAATAAAAATAATATAAGTACAGATGATTTAAAAATTTATCGCAAAATTTTAAAACTATCGTCTGCTTATAAAAGGCGATATGACAAGAACGAAAGGATTCGTGTTCATAATAGTAATAAATTTAATAATATTATTGCTCCAATGTTCAATATTACCTCGAAAACATTTACCGGAGAATCGATTAAAGGTGGCATTACCTCGTTATAAAATTGCAAAAAGGCGTACGGCCTTAGACTACGTCTACTGGGACGATCCAAACGAGCTCGTTGACCGTCTTCAATTACTAACAGCTGAAAGATCTGCAGGAAATTCAAGTCACGTAAACGAGATACACTCTACAATCGAAGAATTGCGCGAAGCAGGCTATATATATTGAGCGCACACGAATATATGAATCATTCTTAAAATGAGCGTTGACGTGTTTGGACGTAACCTTGGAAAAACCGAAGGTAGTCGAGGACCTTCTGGCGTTGGCTTTAAAGCCACTGACGGTCACTACGACATAGAAAATAAAAAATTATGCAATGTTGCTGATCCTCAACAATCGAGCGATGTTGTAAATTTAGAGACTTTACGAAACATTATTCAAATAGAAATTCGAGGAATAACTGACATAACTACAAAACTTGGAGCTAGTCTAGATGATTTAGATGTAATAGTTGTCAATCATAGAAACGAAGTTGATGCACAGATATCTCAAATAAAAGCTGACATTTTGGCTATAAAAGAGTCTATGGCACAAATATTCAATCAGTAATTCCACAAACATGGAACACGAAAGACTAGTTGAAGACCTGCACAAACCTGCAATACGCAACTATACACGTCGAAGCTTTGACGTGCGTGGTTTGGACGAGACTTGGCAAGCAGATCTCGTCGAAATGATTCCTTACGCTCGGGATAATAAGGGCTATAGATACCTGCTTACTATAATCGACATTTTCTCCAAATATGCATGGGCTGTTCCTGTAAAGAGAAAAATAGGCAAAGATGTATCAGAAGCTATGAAATCTGTGCTGGTTAAAGGCAGAGTACCCAAAAATCTCCATACCGACAGAGGCAAAGAATTCTATAACACAGATTTTCAAAAGCTTATGAGTACACACAAAATAAAGTTATACTCAACCTTTAGTAATCTAAAAGCATCGATATGTGAACGTTTTAATCGCACGCTAAAAAGTGCTATGTGGAAAAAATTCAGTTTGAGAGGCAACTACAAATGGCTAGATATTTTACCCGATTTACTTACAGCATACAATACTCGTAAACATCGTACTATCGGCGTGAAGCCTAATGATGTAACATCTAGAAACGCAGTAGATATACTCCAGAGATTTGCTCATAAAATAACTAAGAAGATTAAGCCAAAATTTAAAATTGGTGATAAAGTTCGAGTAAGCAAGGCTAAAGCAGTATTTGATAAAGGATATACTCCCAATTGGTCTACAGAGATATTTACAATTATACGAATAGCAGCTACAAATCCCACGACTTACCATCTGAAGGACTATCAAGATCAGCCCGTCTCAGGCGGCTTCTACGAACAAGAACTACTCAAAGCCAAGTATCCAGATATTTATCTTGTAGAAAAAGTAATTAAGAAAAAAGGAAGTAAAATTTTTGTAAAATGGCTTGGCTTTGATAATTCACATAACAGTTGGATTGATAAAAAAGATATGTAGATGGAATATTTAATAAAAACAAATTTTTTAAAGTTAAAACAAGAACAATGTTTTATTCTTCAACTTATATGTCTTTAACTTATTTTTTTAACATATGTTTTTACAAGAACTAATTTTAACGCTTATTTGCAATGCTTAACTATATATTTACATCATGTATTAAACGCGTCGAGACAAGAGTTTATACTTGTTTTGCAACATCTTCATTTTTAAATCATGAACAGTGTTTATTCTATAACTCATAAGAACTAATTTTTTAACTAAATATTCACAACACTTATATTCCGCTAAATTCAATATTAGACGCGCCGAGACAAGTTAAAAACAGCTCATACTTGTTTGCAGCATCTGTTAAGTCAAAGAAGATGACCTTAGTTCCATACTTTGTCGTCACGATTTTTAACTTTATCACCATCAATTTGACTCGTTGAGGTAGATCAGAGAGTTTTTTGTTGAGAGAAATCCTCCACGAGCGATGGCGTTCAACTTTGAAAGATCCATCTGTAACATAGACAATTGTGTTGATTACTTTTTTTTGTTTATTAAATAATGAAAAATTATCAATGTGTGATACTAACCTCAGATTTCTCTTGCTATTTTGATGACTGATTCGTCAAGTCTTGTCTCACAAGATCTCTTGAGGAGCGAGTGTTCAGCTGCGAGGAGCGAGACGCCTTGATGCTCGAAAGTCTGCTGCTGAGCTGCGAGAAGCGAGGTGTTTTGTTGCTCGGGAGTCTGTTGCTGACTAGGACGCTCGACTGTGCGAATGAGCTCCTGCTGTCGCACCACCTCCTTATATAGCAGGCTTGCCGCTACCTCCTCTGCGGCGTTCAGCGGCTCAATCCCCTCCTCTCGATGAGCTTCCTCATTGGACGCTACCTCTGCGGCGTTCGACGGCTCTATCCCCTCCTCTCGAGATGCTTCCCTATTGGACGCTGCTTCCCCCACTATTTTGTAGTGGCCCCAGGGCAGTGTATCTGTTGTGCCGGGCTGCAAACAGCGTTTGTCGTCGTGAGTACTCAAAGCAATCTTTTTTTCTTTCTCGGTGTTGAGATGATGATGCCGAGATCGAATGTTACCCTGCTCACGAGTGATGATGATGTCCTCGCGAAGACATTTGATGTAGTCGTCAGGGATGATCGTGGCTTTAACCACAGAAGTCTTGACACCTTTTGCCTTCTTTATAGGTTTTTGGTTCTGTACCTTGACGCTGTACATCTTGCTTTGCAGCCCGACAAATTCCAACATGATCTCGCCGTTGCATTCATCTTTCTTCAAGCCAACTTTCTTTTTATTGGCTCGAGGCATGTTGAAAGGGTTGATCTCCAGATAGTCTGATATGTCGAATTCTTGAATATCCTGACGCATCACATTGTACATGTCGACACCTGTTACCTCGTATATCAAACTATCCGTGTCGGTGTACAACAGTTTGCCTTGGTCTCCCACGCGATCTCGCATGTAATCGTAGCGGAATCTGTACACAAGTGTTTTTGACAGGTCCAGAACAGCCAATCCGATGTAAATGGGCTTCCCTAAAGAGATCTCAATTCGTAGGAGTTGTATAGCTACAAGGTTTTCATCAAAGGTGTCACTGCTGTGGAAATTTGTTCTCGAGATGAGTGCCTCGGCTCCATAGCGGCCTTTCCACTTATTGACTAGCTTCACGTCAACACGTTTCCGCTCGTTCTCCATCGTCTTGCCATAAACAGCGTTATTGAAGAGTTTGAAGAGCATTTTTTCAAACTCGTTCTTGGCTTCCTTTCGTTTTGCACTGTTTAATTCAATATATTGTTTTAGCCAAGGACTCTGCTTGAATTGAATAGCACGATGTACTTTTACGAGAACTAAGCCATGTTTTAACGCCTGTTTAAGTGCTCGATAGTGAAGCACATAACGTTGTTTGTCGTAGAGTGTTGTCATAAGTTTGTGTTGCTTCGAACCAGGAGGTGCCATATGCTCAGCACAGAACGGTAAGTCTTTATGAGCATCATGGAGTATTTCTGGATACTTCAGATCCACTTCAACAAAGTATCCAAAGTGGCAGTCGTTGGGGATGTCGAAGAAGTTTGGCTCATTCACTTTCTTCACCCATTCAAAGCCTTCATATGGTAAGGACTCGGTCATCGCCCAACTGTATAAATTGTTGACGTCAAAATACATTAAATATTTATCATCCTCTTCAACATTATAACCTTCTTTCATATACGGGTCGTTTGCTTTGGCATAGCGATTGCAAGACTGGCTGATTCCTCCCCGTATGCCTCGCTCGATAAACAATAACATGGCTACGTCTGTGAGAAGCTCGAGTTTGATCTGTAAAAAAAGAAATTTTTTATTCAAGAATAATAAAGTGATATTTTTAATAATTAAATTTATACCTGAGTATTTTTAAGCATATCATCCCATGTGAGGCCGGGCGTTGTATACTAATGAGCGGGGTCCAACTCGTCAGCTTCTAAACAATTATTTCTAAAGTTTCCAAAAACTTCAGCCAGCAGTATGACGTCTGTCTTGAGGTACAAGTCAGAGTACTGCCCAAGATCTTGAATGTTGAAACTCTGCCATACGTTTTGTGCATGCTCATAATCCTCGTCGCTGATGTGAGCGTTGTATAAACTGCTGAAGAAAGCATCCTTCGACGGAAGATTCGTCTCCTTCAACTTTTCAATCGATGAGACATAGTCATAAGGAAATGCTCCTTTCCTTTTTAAAAGTGCAATCTGTTCATCAGTGAATCCTTCTTACTTGAACATGCACTCTAAAGTATCGAGCTTCTCCATATACGATGACAACTTGTCCAGAGATGAGGCCATAAATTTGAAAGAGCCAATAAATCTCAAATTTATGTCTGTACCTTCCACAAACTTCGTAAAACAAATATATTTCTCTTTTGTTTGTGGAAGAAGTGAAACTCGTCCTGGGAAGCATGTTGCTATTTCTCTAATAAAGAGAAATAGCACTTAAGTTGTGAAATACTATCGGAATCGTTCTTGAATCTTGAAAGTTGATATTACATTTGTTATGTGCGGGTCCGCGATATCTGTAATAATTTTAGAAATAATAGAAAATTAAAAGAAAATTAATAAAGAAAATCAATAATACTCACTTTCCAGTAAAGTGACAGTGGTCTCGAACTCTCTTCTCAGTGTCGGTGAATGGCATGTCACAAATGTGACATACACGAGCACCGTCGAACTTTATTATTTCGAGAGGTGTCAAGTCATTCATTGACCGTGGATTTTTATAAGCATTGTTGAGTTTCACAGCCAAAGAGTAAAGACTTTGTACAAACCATTTAGCCGGGGATTCAGCTTCTTCTCTCTCTTGACTATAGCTTTTATATTCAGAAAGACTATTGTTGTAGTTACATTTAACAAAGAAATCTACGCTGAATGGTTTGTGACATTGATAAGCTCGTTCGTTGTCAATCACCGGCTTCAATATACACTCAAAATCAGCGTATATTACGAATGGCACTCGATTTTTACAGCCAAAGTTTTTAAATTGTAAAATACTGTCTTTCTTTGATGGGAGCGTAATTTTGCATTGATTAATTTTCTCGCAGTCAGTTATATGTTTCAATAGCTTCTCTTCAGTCCAGAAAAAATGCAAACATCGATCACAAATATAAGCTTTGTGCGTATAAGCAGATATTTGCTTTCGTAAAAGCCTTGATAAGTTTGTTATCCATACGTAGTGATTTTTAAATACTATGTCAAAACTATCATGATTGAGAGTATCTCCCTCCTCATCTACGTAATGGTTTTCAACAACAAGTAAATTAACATGCTTTACCTTCTTGGATGATGTCAAGTGTCGTGGCAAAACGTCGAAAATGTTTCCTTTTTTCTTTAAGTAATAAACATTTACTGAAACATCATTTTGTTTTTCAAATTTGCATACTTTTCGAGGATCTACGGGGAATTCTATACCCTCAAAGTTAAGTTTATCTTTATACGAAACATATGATGATACTCGATTTATATTTTTACTAGCCGGATGTAATGCTGATAGAACAGCCCATTTAAAACACTGGTGATCGTCATTCTGTACGTTGACACACGCCTTCTTGTTTTTGATGAACGGAGGCAAATCTATATATGAACTACCTCTCATCGGATTAAATTTATAGATATTTATAACTAAATTCAAAATAGATTTGAGGGACCAGCCTGATTCTCGCTTCCATTTCGGTGTCGATAGGGTTTTGCACATTTATAACAAACCATTCATTCAAGTCTGTCGTTGAATAGATGGGAGCAGTCTTTGTATTAAAATATTTAATATCGACAGTTTCTTCGTCATCCTTTACAATTGTGTACTCAGCAGCCAAGACCGTGTTAACTTTGAGAGCAGGATGTTTCTCGAGAGCTTGAGTCACTTTCGCAATGAACTGCTTTTTAGCATCTTTCATGAAAGCTAATAGATCGAGATGCCTTCGATTAGTAATAACTCCTGTCTTTATTCTGTTTTCAAAGGCTGACTGAACGTCGTCCCAAACGACTGCAGGATTATTTTCTGCAGGATTATTCTCGTTTAGACCCGTACCTACGCGACGTTCACTCAACAGATGCAGAACGCTGTTAATAAGTGCGACTCCAGCTTGAAGTTTCTACTTATCTGGCACAGTCAAGTTTTGCGAGAAATTTTGGACTTTGAGTAGAGCGGCATGTCCAATCTCTAAGTATCTATTGATGTCATCATCAGCACGGCCACTCAGTATGGCCTGGTATGCTCACCATAACGTAAGAGCTGTATCCTTACAATCTTAAGCGATGTTAGATTGATTTAGGCCACCGGCGACGACAGGATTATTCGCATGATTTGAGCTACTTGGATCGACGACTGCAGGATTATTCGCGTTAATTCTTATGCGACGTTCTTTTATCAAATTCATCACGTTTTTTATAAGTGTAACAGCAACTTCAAGTTGCAGCTTTTCGGCCTCTAAGAAGCTTCGCGATGAATTTCTGGCTCTGCGTAGAGCGACATCACCCATCCATAACCATCGGTCATCTTCATTAGCAACATCATTCCTAGTGTTCATGTACACTTTCCACCGGTTAAGACATATATCCATAAACTCTTGTGCCATCTTGATCACTCCGAGCAGAGGACTGACTTTCCGTCATCAGCGTAGTGCCTTTTATCTCTGAACTGTGAAGAGAGGTCGATTGTGATTGGTTATGAAGTGCGGAGTGGGGGAAAACAACATGATGGGTCGAAAAAACGAGCAGTGGGGAAAAGCGCTAACTAGGGGGCTATAAAAGTAACCACGCGAGGTAAAAATCTCATTCACTTCTCCACTCTCATTCGAGAGCAGTCGCACCAATCGCACCAGTTGCACCAGTCGCACCAGTCGCAGCAGACGCAGCAGTCGCAGCAGTAGCACGATGAAGTACATTGTCGACGTGCAAGGATTCAAGATTACCTTGAACGAATTCGTTTTTAAGGAGGTAGCCGTTGTCTCTCTCGAGAAAGATCCTACGCCGTCCGTCTTCCTCTTCAAACCGCCTCATGCTTGGGAAAAGCTATAGGACAAAAATAAGTCCGAAAATAGATGGCTTGAAGAGAATTTCTACGCAATTATGTAGAGAGCGGGCAACATCCCATACGAAGAGTTTAGCAACACTCTACGTGGTGTACTCGATGGGGCAGAGATATATGTAAAAGGATTGGAGAAAACAAAATGGATGCAAAGATTTTTTTCTGACCGGTAAGTTATTAAAATGATGTTTTTATAAAAGAGGAATTTTCAACAGTCATTTTTCTTTTCAGATTCATTTTTAATATCGAGGATATAGGTTGTCCATCCTTAAGAAAGCTCCCAGTAGAACCTCTTTCATGCAACAATCATTTTGGTTCCAACTTTCCCGTATGTGCCCTTCGAAATGCAATGGTCATGAAAAAGTGGATGCTCGAGCAATGTGATAAAAGAATAACCGAATCGTTGCATTTAATGTATAATTAATATTGTAATTATATATTTCGAAATGAATATTGTATTAGTTACGTGAATAATTTCTTTTTTTCAATATATATCTTTTTATCATACAGAATTTATTATAAACTTCTTTAAAATCGAATACTATATTGTATAAAATAAAAAAATAAAAAGAGTTTCATTCAGTTTGAAACTTTAAATAATTTCATTTAATATAACAGAAAGTTATGTTTATAATTTTAAAAGGTTTAATAATGAAAAAAACGAAAATGTTAATGAAATTGTATTCCTACAATGTCATATAGACGTTGTGCGCACTAAAACCGTTAGTTATGAGGGAGCTTCTTTCAGAAGAGTACTACTGCGCCACCTGCTGGTTAGTGCAATGCCTATATAACAGCGGACACGCAACGCATTTCATCATTCGTCTCTCTCTGTAAGATGGGGAAGAAAGTGCGCAGCGAGGCACAACGCATCAAGCGCAATTGTCGCCGCCACAAACGTCCACCAGACCTGGAGGTGTGTGCCCTCGAGAAGCAGCAACACAACGAGCAGGAGCCGGTGGTCGAGGGGCAGGAGCCCCATGCACTAGAGGAGCTGCATGAGGCTAGTGCCCCTGATGAAGCGCCAGAGCCACTCATCACAGAGACGGTACGCGAGTGCCCTGCTAATCGTCGTTTCTCGCGAGAAAAGCGCGACAGGGTAAAGCGACGTCTCTGTTTTGAAAAGAAGAAGAAAAAGAAGAAGTAAGCTTACAGAGAGAGAAAAAAAACAGCCCTTTTCAGGGCTAAAAACTTTTTAAAGGTAAAACAAAATATTACAAATAATAATAACTAATTAATAACATATAGAAAAAATACTGCAAGTTTGCCTTTTTCAGAATATAAAAATTTCTAAGGAGGTCATTTCTCTGTAGGAAGGTTATCATCCTGCAAAACATAAATTTTTTTTTTTCATGTGGAGGTTATTTATTTGAGGTTGTAAAAGTTCTTGGTTACACAGATTTAGTAAAATCGTTGTAAGGATAACAAAATAGTTCATTTCTTGGATTGAAAAATTAGAGTGAGAGCGAGAATTGATAAAGAAATGACATACATGCGCGCGAAATACTCGAGTACAAAATCGCGAACGCGAATCGAAGAAATGCATGTTCGATCTATACTGCGCGATCGCCGACGCTCTCCCCTTCGACTTACTTTCCTGCACGAGAATTTTACTGCTATCATACATTATCTCTCGTATACACTTCCGATCACAGGACCAGCTAGGTGGTACAATAGCAGTAAAAAGAACTCGCCAGTACTGTTGAGCGGCGGCGGAGAGAGAATGAAAAAACACGTAGCTTCCTCAAAATAATTTTTTGATTCCTTTTATTAAATTAAAATTCGAAAAATAAATTTTTCACGAAAAAAATTGGAAAAATTTTATGAAAAATATTAACTTGTAATTTTTGCTGTTATAGTGTGAGGGGATGTAATTTAAAGAACTTGATAAAGACAGATTTTTGTTTTCATTTTTCAATTTTTCAAGTTTTACATTTTTGTTAATAATAAAAAACTGTGATAATTAAAAAATTTTTCTTTTTAGAAAATATAAATATTTTAATTCTCTTTCAAATGCTACCCATCCCATTCAGATACACAGAGCCATCCTCAAGAAATACATTTTAAAAATGTCTAGAAAAATTTTAACCTCTAATATCTCTGAAATTTATGAACCAATCATTTTGCCAAAAGAACTCATCCGAGAACTATCAATAATATACCTCTACGATGAATTTTGAAGCGAATAAGACAATTTTACTCTTGTAATAGTTGAACATATAAAACTCATTTTTTTTCATTTTTCAATTTTTACGTTTTTGTTAATAACAAAAGAACCGTGATAGCTAAAGAATTAATTTTTTTTATAAAATATAGGTAATTTAATTCTCTTTCGAATGCCACCCACCCCATTTAGATACATAGAGCCGTTCTCGAGAAATTACAATTAAAAAAAAATTGAAAAAAATTTTAACCTCAAATATCTCCGAAATTTATGGATCAATCCTTTTGCCCAAAGAACTCACTCGATTGGTATACAAAATCTACACCTATAAAGAATTTCAAAGTGATCAAGCCAAGTTTACTATAGTTATTGAACGACAAAAAAAACACTTTTTTTTATAATTTTTTTTTTCTGAAAAAATAATGAATAAAAAAACCTAAAAATTTAGTAAGTTATAGTACTTAATATCCTTTATAACCAAAAAAATATTCATGTTAATATCTTTTTTTAATTTCGAAATATAACCTATTTACAAAAAATTACGTTTTCATCAATAACTTATGACGAAATATAGCTACCGACTTTTTTTTTTTTAAATTGTAGATAATTTTATCCTACATACAGAGAATTCATGATGTATAAACAATATTTGTTCGAAATATTAAAAAAATCGAAAATAAAAATTTTGAAAATTAAAAAATGGCTATAAAAAAAAAATTAAATTTTACAAAAATAGAATATTGACCCCAATTGTGGAAGCAAAATCTAAAAAAATGATCACTCTCTCGTTAAAATCGGTCGAATAGATCATGAGATATCAGCGTATACGGACATACACACACACACACACACACACACACACACACACACACACACACACACACACACACACACACACACACACACATCCATACGGACATTTTCTAAAAATAGTGTATTTCGATTCTAAATTTGCTAAATAACATTTCTAACACATTATCTCATAAACTTTTTTTTTTTACTATCACAAAACTTCCTCTAGGAGGAAGCAAAATTGTCACCGCGAGCGAGCACTTCATAGATACACGCGCGTGCGCAAAAGGATTTTTATAGCGAACTCGCAAGCGATCGCCGAAGCTCTCCCCTTCGATTTACTTTCCTGCACGAGAATTTTACTGCTATCATACATTATTTCTCATATACACTTCCGGCCTCAGGACCAGCTGGGTGAATACGAGTGATAGCAAAACAATAGCAGTAAAAAAAACTCGCGAGTACTGTTGCGCGGCGGGGTAAAGAAAACGAAGTACACGCGCGAAAAGAACTCACACAACGAAAAGAACGAAGCACGTACACAGAAATCGCGACGAAACGCGGGTAATTGACGTTGCGCATGTGCTTGCCAACCTCTCCCCCTCGACTTACTTTCCACCACGAGCATTTTGTCATGGTCATGCCTTATCATTCGTATACAATCCCGGCTTCAGGGCCAGCTCGACTTTTACGTCGTACTGTCGATCATTAATGCCAAGATCCTTTAACTACTGAGAGGCGAAAGACTGCATGCATTGTCATCCCGCAGACGGTTGCGCGAGAAGCCACAATCGAAGGTGCGAGAGTGGGAAGGCGTGCTCGCGAACTAACGATGTCGCACGCGCGTTTTTTATATTTATATCTTTACTCTCGATGCCCTGTCGTCGAATTTTCAACCAATCAGCGTACGAGCGGCGCCGGTGGTGCTCTGTCGACGAGTATAAAATGGAGCCCGCTGATCATATTCCAGTGACTCCGGCTTCAAGTCATCCATCGCTCGCGTCGTCTTTGGTGCGTATCTTCGGCAAACACTTATTCAGCGTAATTGGAAGAAGCTCCAAAGTCGAGCACCGGATAACTGGCCTATCTTCCCCCGGGCTTGTATAGCCGGGAGGGTCATTTTTCCGCTATGCGATCCCGAACACCACCTAGCGGACGTCGGCCGAACGCTAGTACAAAAAAGAGGGGACGGGTGTCATAGCCCCCTCTGCTTGAAGGAAAGGAGGGGAAGTTACGGTCCATTACAACCCTGTGCGGTTATTCCTCCAATCCTCCACCTGGTGAACCCGTCCTCTTCGGAAAGGTCCTTATGGCGTCGGATGCCGAGGTCGACCGGAGGTTAGGTAGGAATAGGAGGTAAAGAGAGGATTGGGGGAACGAGCCGTGCGTGAGCATGAGTGGTCAGCCCCCGGGTGTCAGCTTACCCTGTTCGGATACGCCACCCCTGCCGACTCCTATCATTTCGGGCCTTCCTATTCGGAAGGTCCGTCCGGCTCCAGGTGTCGGGGCTGACTGAGAGTCGGCGCCGCGCGCGCCGACTCTATACTTGCCGCTCCGCGAGCCGCCGCGCCGCTGTGCGGTGGTGGGAGCGTATGTCAGGCCGCTGGCTGCTACACTAGCATACCGCTCTCCCACCACTGCGCCGCGCGCGCCGGCTCTCTGCTTGCCGCTCCGCGAGCCACCGCGCGGTAGGGAGGACATACTTTTAATATACTATCGAATAACGTTGGCGGAATTTTCGGAAATCGATGGTGGGGGTAGAAATTTTGGTTTTTTGCTTATATCTCGAGAAGGAGCGCTTGGATCAAAAAACGGACGAAATTTTGGGGGCGTAATAATAAGGGGGACATACTTTTAATATACTATCGAATGACGTTGGTTGAATTTTCGAAAACCGGTGGTGGGGGTAGAAATTTTGGTTTCTCGCTTATATCTCGAGAAGGAGCGCTCGGATCGAAAAACGGACGAAATTTTGGGGTTGTAACAATAAGGGGGACATACTTTTAATATACTATCGAATGACGTTGACGGAATTTTCGAAAACCAGTGGTGGGGGTAGAAATTTTGGTTTTTTGCTTATATCTCGAGAAGGAGCGTTCGGATCGAAAAACGAACGAAATTTTGGGGGTCTAACAATAGGGGGGGGGGGCATCCTTTGACGGAATTTTCGAAAACCGGAAGGCTTATAAAAAGTTCTAAATATTTATAAGTAGATAAGCTATCAAACCGCTGACCGCCCGCTGTGAACCGCACGCCGCGTGCGCAAAGCTGCTGGCCGCTGGTCGGTTCTAGATTCACCGTTTCTGGAGTCGTACCGTCCCGTCGCGCTTCTGGAATCAAAGATTCTGGAATCGATGGCTCTAAAGTCAGTATGCTTTCTACAAACAACCGGCTGATCGCAGCCGCCTTGATTCCAGAAAACATACTGATTCCAGAAATCGCCTTGATTCCAGAACCGCTAGATTCCAGAACCGCTATAGCTTATCTACTTTTGCTAAACTTTGGTCAACTTTTTCTAAACGTTTGCTAAACTTTGGTAAGGTTTTTCCAAACGTTTGCTGAACTTTGGTAAAGGTTTCCTTAACGTTTGCTGAACTTTCGTCAACTTTTTCTAAACGTTTGCTAAAGTTTGATAAGCTTTTCCCAAGCATTTGCTGAACTTTGAGAAAGGTTTTCTTAACGTTTGTAAAAGTTTGGTGAAGTTTCCCAAAACGTTCGCTAAAGTTTTCAATAATTTGTCTACGTGTTAGAGAAACATTGGAAAAGTTTTCCTGAACGTTGGCTAAACTTCGGTAAGGTTTTCCTAAACGTTTGCTAAACTTATGTAAACTTTTTATAAACGTTTGCTGAACTTTGGTTAAGTTTTCGGCAACGTTCGCAAAACTTTGCAATAGAAAACTCAGACGTTATCGCAAGTTTGGTAATTAAGTATTCGCAAACGATCGTTAAAGTTTTCAATAGTTTGTCTAGATTTTAGCGAATCATTGGAAAAGTTTTCCTAAACATTTGCTGAACTCCGGTAAAGTGTTTCCAAACTTTCGCAAAAGTTTGCAAGCCGTTTTCAGAATTAACGAAACAGTACTGGCGGTGTGACTTCGGTGAACATAGCACAGCCGAGCCCAAGACGAAAAGAAGCGTGGAAGTCGCTTTGGTGCTTCTGCACTGTAGTGGCTTTATGGGTATATACGAAGAAGAGGCTAAACGCGACTAGAGATGTCGTTAAGTATGGCAGGAAGTATATCTAAAAGTATGATTGAAAGTATGGCTAAAGTATGGCTGTAATTATGGCTTAAAGTATGGCTGAAAGTATGGCAGGAGTATACAGGAATCTCTTTTTTTACTCAACCGATTTTAGTTTTGATGGTCTCACTTATTCCTCAATTAATTTCATAGGGACTTGCCGAGAAAAAATTCAAAATCAGAAGGTTATAGCCAGTTGTTCACGAATGTGTACGGGGTTAAGGAAATATATTTTTTTTAACGGAGTGTGCGAAACTCGCCTTCTCGTGCTTGTTTTGCGTGCGCGAAGTAGCTGTTTTACACACGGCGTGCGCGAAAGTCGCGCATGTGCAGATCAATTTACTTTCGCGCACGCCGTGCGAGAAACAGCTACTTCGCGCACGCAAAACAAACAACAAGGCTAGTTTCACACACTCCGTTAAAAAAAATAGAGTTCGATACACGTAACCGAAAAGGGTCATCATTGCACGGGTGTTTTTGTCACCCTCGCTTCACCCGTGCGAGAATGACCCACTTCGCACACTTGTATCGAAAATAACTATTTTAACACTCCGTGCGCAAAGCTCGATTTCGCACACGCTCGAATAAGAAAGCATGCGCTACATCAAGCTTTGTACGCCTTATCAAATAATACGGTTCGCGAGAATGTAATTTTAACCTCGTGTGACCTTTTCACCCTCGCTTCTCTCAGGTGCAATGGCCACACAAGGATAAAATCAGTTGCATGCACTAGTATCGAAATGTACTATTTTTAATTGGCTATAACTTTGTAAGTTTTCGATAATTTTTAATTTTTGCTTCGGCAAGTTGCCATGAGAATGTTGCATTGTTTCAGAATTACCCTGTATTACGTGCCACCGTCACGTCTTCGCGACAATTAAAGATGAGCGGCGATTGAATGATTGCGGGCGATTTGAATAATTAATTACAACTACTTTCGTGGAGATTGAATTTTTTTGGCATTTTTCTCTCTGGCGATTAATCTTTGTTACAATTTTATCTGGGTCCTTATCTTCCCGGAAGTCTTGCTTAAGGTTTCGCTCAATCTCTAACTAAAAGTCAGGCTTAAAATCTGGTCTAAATTCTGGCGTAAAGTCTGGCCTAAAGTTGTACGTAAAGTCTGGCTTAAATTCTGGCATAATGTCTCGCAAATGTCTTGTCTAAAGTTCCGCAAAATATTATGCTGAAAGTCTCGCTGAAAGCCCGGCAAAAGCATCTCCGGCTGTGTTATTATGAAAACCAAAATAAATATTGATATTTTTTAAATATTTTTTAATAACAATATAAAATTAATATAAAAAGATATAAAATATAACACAATAGAAGAAAGTATTAAAATACAATATTAAATACAATATAAAAAAATTCTATAAATGTTCAAAAACACCACCATTTTCTTATATGCAGGCCCTAGCACGACGAACAACATCGTGAGTCGCTCTTTGAATCGTATGAGGCTGTATAGTGTCCGCATGGCCCTGAATGTTAATGAATCTTAATCCTCAGCTATTCCACCATCTCGGGAGCACCTCCGTGGTAAACCATCTCTTTGCTGAGCCCCCAGAAGTAAATGTCCAAAGGATTAAGATCCGAGGACCGCGGTGGCCGTGGAATGCTTCCTCCTCTCCCGATCCATTCGCCCAAAAACTGTTGATCGAGATGGTGACGAACGTTAACCGCAAAATGAGCTGGGACACCGTCGTGCATGAAGATCATATTCTCTTGTTCATCCCGCGTTAACACCTGATCTAAAAGATCAGAGAGATCATTTTGTAAGAACTCTAAGTAGCTCTCACCATTTAAATGTGGTGGGAGCTCCAAAGATCCGACTAAATGATCTCCGATTAATCCAGCCCACATGTTGACACTAAATCGATTTTGAAAACGATCTAAAATAAATAAGTTAAGGTGGTGTTACACCTAAAAATTTTGAAAAAATCAAATTTTTTTTATCGAATTTTTTAATTATATATGTTATTCTGAACCTAAAAAAATTAGTTTGGATCAAAAATTAAAAAAATTGGAAATGATTCGTCAAAATGACGAAAAAATAGATTTTCCTTTTTTTTTGCCTTTTCTATAGGTTTCTGATATATATAGGAACACGGTTACTTGTATGTGTTTTAAAATATCAAAAAACATTATTTAAGACTTATTAGTATAAGAATTATAAAAAAATAATTAAATTTAAATACGGGATTTATTATAAAAATAATAGAAATCATATTCTGGAATTTGAAATCCAGTGGAATCGTCTTCTGAGTTGTGACAATTTTGCACTTCTATTCTAGTAAAGTGACCATTCCGTCAACGAAATTTGACAGCAAATTACTATATTAATACTCCCTTTTGTATACCTATATACTTATAAAACTATAATACCATAGTGTCAACACAGTTGCACAGCAGACAGCTCAAAATCTCAAATAAGCCAAGATACATAACCATGTTATTTTAACAGTTTGTTTTGCAGAGTTTTTGCTTTCAGATAGAGAAAAATTTTTTGCTTAGTGCTTGATTATTTGTATTCATAAGTGAATTTAGGACTAAAAATTTAATGTATTGTGTATGTGAAGATATATGTCTGAAAAGTGTAAGTGTAATTATAATACAAGCGTGCAGTGACAGTTTTGTTTAAATTTGGAAAGTAGTTTCAGTTCAAGATAGGAATGCTGTATGAAAATTAATACTGAAAAACATGTGCATTGGCAAGATTGAATTAAGTATTTTAAAGAAGAGGCAGTAAAAATTTTTATCGCATAAAAATAAATACATCTTTTTTCTAAGAAAGATGAAAGTGACATATTAAGTCTAACTCGCTATAGGATGTATAATTCAATTCAGAAGATTTGTGAATTGCAATAAGTGTCAAGATGTATCTATACACATAAAAGCGACAAGCCTGCTCACAAGAATACAGGCTTAAATTCAAGATATATTTAATATTTAATATGCGCAATCAAGTGATCATTGAAAAAATGGGCTTATCGGCTTTCATGTACTTATGTACTTTTGCCTATGACAGTGATGGCTTCTTAAGTTTCAATTTGGATTATTGGAATTTCATATTTCATAAGACCTGGCGCATCTACATTTATCTTAATATTATAAATTATAATCTAACTCAGTTCAGTGTGTTAAGAAGTGATTCAACAGTGAATGAATCAAAAGTACAAAAGGACAAATTGAGCAGTAACTTTTAATGGAACGGATGCTGCTAGCTTAGCAATATCTTTTAATGGAACGGATGAATGCAAGGTGCCAGAGCTTCTATTTTAACCATTTTATATGAGAGAACAGATAACAGATATACAGGAAAATGAGTTTCCAGAAGGAAAAGAATGGGGATCAAATGGCTGATTATTTTTGGAGTTTTATGGTATTTTTCTTTGCAGGCTTATTTTTCAAAATGTCATTTTTTTAAGTTTGTCGTAACTTTTCTCTGAGACCGGTCGATGAATTTTCATGAGACAAAGTGCAAATTGTTCCTAATTTATGTAGTTATGGGCGTAAGAGTTGCAATTTTAAGGTTTTCATGTATAAGTATTTTTTTCATTTCATTTTTTCATTCATGAAAAAAATACTTATACATAAAAACCTTAAAATTGCAACTCTTGCGCCCATAACTACATAAATTAGAAACAATTTGCACTTTGTCCCATGAAAATCCATCATGCGGTCTCAGAGAAAAGTTAGGACAAACTTTTTTTCTTGAAAATGCTATAACTGAGGATAAAATGAGTTTAAGGACCTATACCTTAGCTCATTTTATTCAAAATAAGTTATATTTACAATATATTTTGATTATTCTATTATAATAATAATTTTTATCATTTTTTTAGGTAATTTTGGCCAGAAAAGCCTATAGGTGTAAGACCGCCTTAATAAGAGAAATTATTACAAGAGTAACTGGTGTAAAACTTAATTGATATCTTCTATTAAATTTTAATACCAAATAAATACATACCCTAGTATGGGAATACCAAAACGTATTTCAGTTATGATATATGTTATATGATATCTTTACAAAAATAGAACAGTCGTTCGCACTCTGTATTTCACGTCAACTATCCCAGCGCGGCATACGAACGCCAAATCGCGCTATTTCCAACTTATATTTATTTACTCAAGTACACGTAAAAAATATTCGAATAAGCGTTTCCGACGTATTTCTTCCTCACCTTTCCAATGATGTTGGCACTTCTTTAGAAACTTTTCATTTTCACCTTGAAAAACTACGAAACATCTTATATTCTGAAAAGTATATTTTTAATATTTTTTTTACCATTTAGATCGAAAGCTATACCGTTTTCACGTAGGAAATGATATTTTCCAAAAAGAGCTTAAGTTTTCAGTGAGAAATAGAACGCAAAAGAGGAGACTCAACGGCACTCCTGCTCGTGGTACCTCGCGATACGTCTCACGATACCGCATGATTCATTTTTCATTCAATAGGTGACTTTAATATCAAAATTTTCAACCTGTATGTGAATCCTCACATTAAAAGTATATTTTTGTATAAAGTAACCAATAGAATATTATTCATACATTACAGAGAATTCGAAAGAACAGATAAAGATTCTGAAAGTTTATTAGGTAAGGCAGGCCTAGTCCACGCATCGTACCGTGCGACACCGCGTGCAGGAGTGGCGTTGTGTCTACTTTTTAGGTACGACCGCTACTCGGGAGAGCCTTATAATTTCATCAGAGTGAAAATTGTAAGAATTCTAATAGCGAAAATTAAATGTGCAAAAATCATTTTCCTCCCAGAATGAGGGCGTTTTGAGCGTTTTCTGTGATGTATGTATGTCTGTACGTTCGTATGTAATCAAGTTTCCAGATTATCTCAATGAATTTTCAATCGATTTCATCGGAATTCCGGGAAAAGACTCCTCTCATTATACCGATGTGCTCGTTCTCTATTGAGAAAGATCTATGAAAAACTTTCAAAATGCGAGCACAAAGAAATATCTGAAAAAATCGATTTTTAAGCCTAATGTCTAGAAAAATTAATTTTAAGCTAATATCTACAGGTCTATCTGCTAAAACTAATTAAAATACACCTTCTTTCTGTTGGACACTTTTTTCTACGAACAATATTTGCCAAGATAACTGCAAAAAATGGCAAAAAAGGTAAAAAAATGGACGATTTATTACTATAACGTGACAGAATTTGATTTTATACAAAAATGTTAAATACAAAAATTGTAGATAATATTTAAACATAACTTTTTCGCATTTAACATTTTCATCTAAAATCAACTCCTGACGAGTTAGACATAACGATTTTAAACGCCGAAATATACATAAAATGGACGATATTTTGCTACAACTTGACAGGATTTCATTTTACACAAAAATGTTAAATGTAAAAGTTGTAGATTATAATAAAATAAAACATTTTGTCATTTAACATTTTATCTAAAATTAACTCCTAACGAGTTAGACATATAAAAACGAATTTAAACGCCAAAAGATACATAAAATGGACGATTTTCGGCTACAACTTGACAGGATTTCATTTTACACAAAAATGTAAATACAAAAGTTATAGATAATATTTAAATAAACCTTTTTTCCATTTAATATTTTCATATAAAATGAATTCCTGACCTCTTAGACCTATAAAACGGATTTTTAATACCTAAATACACCTGAAATAGTCGATTTTCGCTTATCATACAAGGATTTGACTTTCAATAAAACTGTTAACTACAAAGCATATACATAACGTTTAAACAATACTTATTCCCAGTTAACATTTTTATGTACAATCATTTCTAGATCATCTAAACGTATAAACACAATTTTTAATGGCTCAATACATCCCGTATAGTGAATTTTCGCTTATTATTTAACAGAATTCGATTCGACACAGAAATATTCTATACAATAGTTATAAATAAGATTGGAAAAATCGATATAACATTCCAAAGATAATATAATTACAAAAACATAATAATAAAATACTGTAACGGCCTGCGCGTGTACGTGCGCGAGTGTGCATGTATCGGTGTGCGCGAACGAGACATGAGGCGAGTCTCAGCACACCGCGTCAGCACGCACTAATGCCCGAAATGTAAACACCTCTCAACTTTGCGCGAAGGACAAGGCCGAGAGATGCTTGCGCGTGCCGACGAAGCAGCAGGCAGGCAGTATCGTTTCGGCCATCGCCGCGAGCAATAGCCCTCACTGAGAGAGAGAGAGAGAGAGAGAAGTGCGAACCAGCGAACGCGAGAGGAAAGTGCAGCCGAGAGAGTGAGCGAGAGCGCGGCGCAGCAGCGTAGCTTGCGAAGCAGGGAGAGAGAGAGAGACGCCGTCAGCAGCTACCGCGGCCAAGTGAGAGGGAGAGAGAGAGACACCGGCCGATCCTCTGCGACAGCCGGACTGCTCGCGTAGGAGAGAGAGAGAGAGAGAGATATACGACGCGCGAGGCTTCCGGCACCACTCGGCCTGACTCCCTGCATCAGCCGAGTCTTCGCGAGGTAAGTCCTGGCCAGGCGCTAGCGCGCTCTCCCCGCGGACGACGTGCGTCCGGAGAGCGACTCCCGCGCGAGCGAGCGAGGCTCACCGACGCGCGCGCGTGTGTCGATCGCGCGCGGCGATCGACCAACGTTGGCGCGGGCCGCTTTTACGAGTGCGTGTGTGCGACCGCGCGCACACGTAACTAGAGCGCGGGCGCACCACCCGAATCGGCGCGTACACTGCGTACGCGCCGCTTGTATATTAATCCTTACGCCCGAGGGGCAATAAACTTCTTTTATTTTTCATACGCGTTCGTACATTATTTGGCGCGTATTCCCGGATCCCTTTTCCTAGACGGTGGTGCGGCGGTATAGAATACCACCGGCCTCCGCGGGCGCGAGTACGCAATACTCGCGCGTATCTGAGCAGCTGAGGAAGCACGCACGAGAGAGAGAGAGAGAGAGAGAGCGCGACAGCGAAGTCGCGCGTTGTAACGCCGGCAGGTACGGCTGCCGAGGAAGGCAGCCGACGGCAAGCGACGGCGCGCAGGCGAGAAGGAGGAGATTTCGCCGAGGGTTGGCACGAGCAAGTGCTCGCGCCCCACTGCATTGTTACACCGTTCATCGGCAAATCCGCTTAGAAGAAGCGAATAATTGTGCGACGCCTGCCCCGTTACAATACAAAATTACGTTTGATTACAATATTAAATGGGTTAAGCACATTGGAAGAATAATTAAAGAAACGAAATATTTATTTGCCCGTTTTCTACAAAAAGACAAATATTATGTAAACTAAAACATTGTTGACATTTCATTATGCTCTTTTTAAGAGTATTAAAAATTATGAGATAATAGCTTGGGATACCTTATACCTAAATGAATAGTCTAAGACCATTAAATAATCTACAAAATAGAATCTTTAAAATTAAATACAAAAATACTTTTGTGTTTGAAGAATGACCTTTAAATATTAAATAATTATTTTGTTTTGAATCGGTTTTCTATCATTATGAGAAACTAAATATCAGAGAAAAACAATTAATACAAGAAATAGAAGTGTACACATACCAATAAAAAAAAGTAAAACAATAACTAACAAAAACTGTTACATAGAAGCTGTCAGAAATTATAATTTCTTGTCTAGAGAACTTAGAATGTAGTCGAATTAAAATTAGAAAAATGTATAAAAATAAGGTTGGTAAAAATATATAATTATGTTGTCTTACTGTTTTGATATAACAAATTTAAGAAATTTAATATAAGATTACACAGCTTAACCCGTTAACTATGTTCCCGGAACCTAAGTGATTGAACTAAAAGAATCAGAAGAATCAGAATTGTGTAATATTATTTATTATTTATTACATATTTAAAAAGTTATCTAAATATACTTATATACACGTAGAATTAAAACGCAAACCTTCTATAAAAAAGAAGAAATAAATGTGTAAAACTAAATGGACAATTTTTATTTAAATTTTACTGTAGATGTATTTATGTTTATTTTAATGATAAAAACGATAAATAAAGTATTACAATTTTTGCAATAATGAAAGTATAAGGTTCTCCTGAGCAGTGCGGTCGTGCCTATTATGTAACTAGGGGGGCTGCGCCCCCCAGCGTGCCTTCGGCACGCCATTCCCCCCGCCCCCACACACACCTGCTCCACGCTTCGCTCGTCGCCCGCCCCCTCCCTATGTAAAAACGAAGTTTTTACATAATAGGCACGACCGCAATACTCAGGAGAACCTTGTATTTTTATAAAAGCGAAAATTCCAACCCTTCCGATATTTATAATAAAAAAAAAATGAAATATATAATAAGAATAATAAACTAGCTGCTCACGGACTCACGGGTGTTCCTAACTACGTATACCTACATAATCTCAATTACAAAAAAATACTTGCGCACATATGCATATATATACACTAATCCGCGAAAAGGAGAAAAACAGAAGGAGAATGCTCAATACTGATGCATTCGGCAACAGCAATCTGGCTTAGCCCTGCGACCTGCGTGCATGAATACTTATACTGCAGCAGTCGTAACGGCTACGCTAGGTACCTCGGCTCACGGTCGTACACACTTTCCGGACCTATGTATACTACCGTGCCTCGGCTAGGCTGCGTTCGCACACTAAGAACAGCGGAAAAACACATGCGACTCGTGCGACCGCGAGGTATAAGATAAATCTATATATATGATCGCGCGCGCTTTCTGCTATGGCTGAGTAGTGCGGCGTGCCGTCAGCCGTGGCGCACATGTGTCCATGGTGTGTGTTGTCAAGAATCGAATCATCTGGCTCCCGGCGACCCCGGCGATGACTGTGGCTGCTGTAGTATGCTGCCCTGGTGAATTGTGTTCGCCCTTTCATCGTGTTCGTCGATTGTCGATGATTCGTCGGAGATGGGAAGGCAGTGTGTCGGCGGCGACAGCAGATTTAGTAAGCATTTTCTCATTCCTAACCTCTCTGATGTGTGAGCTGATGGTACTTTCGCTTGTTGCAGGTATCTATGGCAGCGAGAGTAGTGTAAACGACGGGCACTGCTGCAGACTGTTTCTTGGATGTGGAAATGTTGTCTGAGTCATCTATCTATTAATTATATGTGGTTTTTAGATGCTCAACTTTCCTTGTTTGGCTCTTACACTAGTAACTATGTGTACAGTTAAGCTGCTGCTTGTATCTTCAGCGTCTTCAGTGAAACAACAGTTTAAGGTCTCCACCGGTTCTTCCCCTCTAGTTGTTACAGGAAGCTGGTACAGTGAGTGAACAACAGCCATTGCTGCAGACTTTTCTTTTGTATGGTATGTTTTTTTGAGTCATCTATTTATTAGTCATATGTGGTTTTTAGGTGCTCAACTCTCCTCGCTTGTCCCCCAGAATAGGAACTGATCTGCTGTTCATGCGCTTTGCTGATACCTAGGCTGAGGCAGTCCTTGATATTGAAACACAATTGACGGTCTCTGTCAGTACTTTCCTCCTAGGTGGTATGGTTACTGACACAGTGGATCGCTGTTAGATGATTCTCAGCAGACTGGCATCCATGGAGTAGTGCCAGCCTAGACCATCCAGCCCTATTTTGCAACTTCTGCAGTTCTAAGTGATCTTCGAGTGTTAGTGCTTTAAAGTGTGAGGGGATAGGTAATAGGAACTGGGAAATATTGTATAAGAGCTGTGTGTGTTGTTAAATGCGATAAGGGTAGGTAGTTGTCCATGGTAATATTAGCTCATCTATTTAATTTCTAAGTTTAGTCAGGGTGTAAGAACTCGCTTCAGGGTATTTGTTGTATTAAAATACATCATTATGTATTTCGCAGACTTCTACCCAGTGAGACTTGCCTATTTAATAGTTTTCTACATGCTGTAAGACTGAGTCAGCTAGAACATTGCATTCTTTATGCATTGAAATTTACCATATTACAACATTTATAGCTCATACATTAAACAAAAGTTTTTTTTCTATTGATGATATTCCTTTAACATGTACTTATATAATATTACACAATTTTGATTCTTTTAGTTCAATCGTTTAGGTCCTGGGAACATAGTTAGTAGGTTAAGCGCTGGGTAATCTTATATCAAATTTTTTAAATTTGTTATTAAAAATCTTTTTGTAGAAAACAGGGAAATAGATATTTTGTTTCTTTAATTATTCTTCCAATGTGTTTATCCCATTGAATATTGTAATCAAATGTAATTTTGTATCTTATTATTATGTTTTTGTAATTATATTATCTATGGAATGATATGTCGATTTTTTCCATCTTATTTAGAGCTATTGTATCGAATACTTCTGTGTAAATCTAATTCTGTGAAATAATAAGCCAAAATTCAATATACGTGTATTGGGGTATTAAAAATCATGTTTATACGTTTAGATGATCCAGAAATTATTATACATAAAAATGTTAATTGAGAATAAGTTTTGTTTAAACTATATCTGTATGCTTTGTATTTAACAGTTTTATTGAAAGTCAAATTCTTGTATGATAAGCGAAAATCGACTATTTCAGATGTATTTAGGCATTAAAAATCGTTTTTGTAGGTCTAAGCGGTCAGGAATCCATTTTATATGAAACTGTTAAATGCGAAAAAGTTTTGATTAAATATTATCTAAAACTTTTGTATTGAACATGTTTGTGTAAAATCAAATCCTGTCAAGTTTTAGCCGAAAATCGTCCATTTTATGTATGTTTTGACGTTTAAAATCGTTTTTATAAGTCTAACTCGACAGGAGTTGATTTTACACGAAAATGTTAAATAGAAAAAAGTTTTGTTTACATATTAATTACCACTTTTACATTTAACATTTTTGTATAAAATCAAATCTTGTCAAGTTATAACCGAAAATCGTCTATTTTATGTATATTTAGGCGTTAAACATCGTTTTTATGAGTTTAACTCGTCAGGAATTGATTGTACAAAAAAATGTTTAACAAGAAAAAGTTTTATTTTAATATTATCTATAACTTTTACATTTAACATTATTGTGTAAAATCAAATCCTGTAAAGAAATAGCAAAAAAAACGACTATTTTTGATGATTTTAGGGGTTTTTTCGCTATTACATTGTTAAATATTGTTCATAGAAAAAAATTTTCCATGTAAAAAAGACGTGTTTTAATTAGTTTTAGCAGATGCATTTGTTGTTCTTTTACGTAAAATTAATTTGTTCACATTATGTTCAAAAATCGATTTTTTCAAATTTTTATTTGCTCTGGCGTTTTTTTATTTGTTGATCGATTCGGCTCGGTATAAGACTGGAGCTTCCTTATAATTAGACGAGTATCTGGGCCAAAATACGTTAAGATCTATTAGAAATTCGCAGAGATATTCCATAAACTTGACTACATACGAACGGACATACACACATACACCATAAAAAACGCCTAAAATGAACCAATTCTGGATGGAAAATAGTTTTTATGCAACAAATTGTTCGTTTTTGAAGTGTTACAATTTTCGCTCTAATGAAAACATAAGGCTCTCCCGAGAAGCGGTCGTGCCTAAAAACGAAGTTTTTACATAGGGAGGGGGTGGGCGACGAGGGAAGCGAGGAGCAGGTGTGGGTGGGGGCGGGAGGGTTGGCGTGTCGAGCGCAGCGAGACACGCAGGGGGGTCGGCTCCCCTAGTTCACTTTTTGCAAAATATCATTTCCTATGTAAAAAATGGTATAGCTTTCTAAAATATACTTTTTAAAATGTAAGATGTTTTCTAGTAACAAGGTGAAAATGGAAAATTTCTAAAAGAAATTGCCAACATCAATAGAAAGCTGAGAAAAAAATACGTCGGAAGCGCTCATCAAACAATTTTTTTAGGTACATTTAAATATTATAAATATGAGTTGGAAATAGCAAGATTTGGCGTGCGTGCGTTGCGCTGGGGTAGTTGACGTGAAACACTTCATATATTATTTAGTTAACTTATAGAATATTAGGTAATTCTATTAACGTTTCACAGAGAATACTTTGAAAAACTAATTTCATTACTTCTGTTAAGGATCCACTCTTAAAAGAATGATAGCCCGATGTTGTGAAGCATTTAAAGATTGATTTTGATTGGTTTGTAAAGAATAGGCGCGAACAACTGCTACTTCCGTTACATTTGAATTTTTTAATTTGAATTGTTATTCTTAACTATTTAAAACTATTCAAAACTAAATCATTAAATCAAAATATAATGAAAAGATTCATTTTTAGGCACGACCGCTACTCGAGAGAGCCTTATAATTTCACCATAGCGAAAATTATGCCACTTCAAAAACTAAGAATTTAATATGTGAAAAGTCGTTTCCAGCCAAAATGAGTGTGTTTTAAACGTTTTCTGTGATGTATGTATGTCTGTACGTCCGCATGTAATCAAGTTTATCGATTATCTCAATGAATTTTCAACCGATTCCATCGACACTGCGGGAAAATGCTCCTCTAATTATACCTAAGTGCTGGTTCTCAATTGAGAAAGATTGATGAAAAACTTTCAAAATGCGATCACAAAGAAACATTTGAAAAAATCGATTTTTAAGCTTAATGTCTAGAAAAATTAATTTTAAACTAATGTCTACAGGTCTATCTTCTAAAAATAATTAAAATACATCTTTTTTATGTCGGACACTTTATTCTACGAGTAATATTTGCCAAGATAACTGCAAAAAATGGCAAAAAGGTCAAAAATGGAAGATTTTAGGATATAACTCAACCGGATTTAACTTTACACAAATATGTTAAATGTAAAAGTTGTAGGTTATAATAAAATAAAATTTTTTTCCATTTAACATTTTCATGTAAAATTAATTCCTGACGAGTTAAACTCATAAAAATGATTTTTAACGCGTAAATATACATAAAATGGACGATTTTCGGCTATAACTTAACAGAATTTGATTTTACAGAAAAATATTCAATACATAAGTTATAGATATAGTTAGACAAAACTTTTCCCTATTTAATATTTTCACGTAAAATCAACTCCTGACGAGTTAGACTTATAAAAATGATTTTAAACGCCAAAATATACATAAAATAGACGATTTTTGCTTATCGTACAAAGAATTGATTTCCAATAGAATTCTTAAATACAAAGGATATAGATATCGTTTAAATACCAATGAAAAAAACTAAAACAATAACTAACAAAAACTGTTACAGAAAAGCTGTCAAAACTTACAATTTTTTGTCAATGATCTAGAGAACTTAGTACGTGGTAAAATCAAAATTGAAAAAATGTTTAAAAATTCGGTTGTTAAAAATCTATAATTATGTTTTCTTACTGTTTTGATAACAATTAGAAATTCCATATAAAATTACACAGCTTAACCTGTTAATTATGTTCACAGAACCTAAGCGATTGAACTAAGAGTATCAAAATTGTCTAATATTATAAAAGTAGATGTTAAAGTAATATCATATTACGCAAAAAAAACTAATGTAATGTATGAGTTATAGATTTTGTAATATAGTAAAGTTCAATGTATAAAAAATGCAATGCTGACTTTGTCAGTCTTACAGTGGGCTGGACAACTATTAAATTGGCAAGTCTCACTTATTAAAAGTCTGTGAAATACATAAGGATGTATTATAACAACAGATACCCTGAAACGAGTTTGTATAGCCTGACTAAACTCAGAAATTAACTAGATGAGCTAATATGACCAGTGACAACTGCCTACCCGTATCGCATCTAACCACACACACAGTACTTTTATGATATCCCCCAGTTCCTAATTATCTATCCCCTCACATTCTAAAGCACTAACACTTGAAGATCACTGATAGAGCTGGAGAAGCTGCAAAATGAGGCTGGATGGCCCAGGGCAGGCACTACTCCATGCATGATAGTCTACTCAGAATTATCTAATAGCCATATGGGAGGAAAATACTGATAGAGACTGTCATGTGTGTCTCAATCTCAAGGACTGCCTCACAGTAGGGATGAACAAAACAGCTGAACAGATTGGCCACTGATCCGGGAGACAAGCGAGGAGAGTTGAGCACCTAGAAACCATATATGACTAATGAATAGATGAAACAAAAAAACATTACCATATAAAAGAAAAGTCTGGTTGTTGTTCACTATTCAAGCTGCACCAGCTACCTGTAACAATTAGAGGGGAAAGACTCGTGGAGCCTCATTCGTTGTTTCATTGCTGAAAACACCTCCAGCCTGAGACTTGAGAGTCAATGAAGGCACAAGCAGTAGATTAACTATACACAGAGCCACCAGTATAAGAGCCAAATACACACATGGACAGTTGAGTATCTGAAAACCACATATAACTAATAAATAAATGAGCCAAGCACGCCGTTCTACTCGTGGTCCTCTTTGGGGACCACCGTTTGGGTTCCGCACAATAACGGACCCTTCAAAAAATTTTTTGATTATTAATTTGAACCGCCATAGTATATCTTCATCACCGATCTTATTTAAACTTGAGTATGTTGTTCGTCTTAAAAATATTTGATATGTATTATTTCATATTTTGATATTTAAATATCTTATTCACTGGCATTCAAATTAATTCTCAAACATAATAAAAATCACATTTAAGGAAAGATTTAATTTTCAAGTTTTAATACATCCTACATGAAAAACAAAATGATTGTTGTTTTATTTCATTTAGACGTCCGCAACGATTCACGGCGTTACGTCAGGAGACGTATCATTTAATAGTATATTGTGTACAAAGGGCGTAAAGTGGGTCTTTTTAAATCGACTGTGGAGTTTACAGTACGAGTCAAAGGCGAGCAGCACGAGCGGAAGGTGAGTGCGTTTTATAAGATTACATGATTTTTTTCAAAATAATTAGATGAGTATTTTAAAAAAAAAGCAGAAAAAAAGTTAAGAAAAACCTTTATTTTGATATAAAAATAATGTAAGAATAAAAATTCGGAGGGATCTTGGTCAATTAGAAGGCATTCGGAAAGAAGTATATGAAAACGTAAATAAAATGCTGAGTTCGTCGGCTGCGTGAGGAGGTGCGCAGTAAGCGGGGAGCGCCAGCGGGGAAAGAAGAGACGTCACCAGCCTCACCCTACGCATGACTGTACAGAACCTCCTTAACGCACCTTTTCCAAAAAGTGCTTAATTTAGTAAAATTACATAACATTTTATTAAAAAAAAAGCTTGTATGTATTCAAAAGAAAAATTTTTTTCAAGATAAAATAATTCATAAGTTTACGGATTAAAAGAATTAATAAATTCACGAAAAAATGGTTAAAAATAAGCTTAAAATAACTTTTTCTTATACGAACAACACGCTCAAATACCAAATGTTCTAAATAAATATTAATTTTAGGTGATTAAAAATTCATAAATGTTCTCTTTTACTTACCAGTTTCGCAGGACCTTTCGTATGTCCGACAATTTGTTCTCTCATCTGGGTGACGCCGATTGGGAAATGTCTAGGCATATAGTTGGGCAGCTCTCCCAGCAACAAAATGTGCCTGTCCGTGCAAAGCAATCATATCAGTGTACTCTCTCGGCGTATAATGAGTATTTGCAATTATTAATTTAATGGGCACTTTTCACGGTGAAAATAGCGAATGATCGACTTCTTCCTAATCAACGTTTAGAAGTCGTGTGACTACTTACCGATCTATCAATCATCCTTGGTTCATTTATTTCATAAAACAAATGAACAACGCGCAATCCACAGCGCGAACGATTCCACAGGTCTGTCCAATCGCCAGAATCGGACTACCGGGCGCGCATGGCGGTTCAACGGGCTCATAATCGTATGCTCAATCTCTCAGAAAATTATACGATAATATAATATATAGACTCTACGTCTCCACAAAATTTCCACATGATTAAACCAATTTCTGTTTTCTCTAGTTATCATGCGACAAAGAAAATAACTTTGTAAAATACGAAAATTATCAAAATCAAATATCTCAAAAAGTAATCGTACGATCTTGATAAAAATTCGCACACATATTATCTATATCACATACAAAATTGTCTATAAATTTGAAGCTAATACATGAAGTCGTTCTCGAGAAATTACGATTTGAAAAAGGTTAAAAAAATTTTAACCTCAAATATTTCTGAAATTTCTGGACTAATCATTTTGCCCAAAGAGCTCGACCGAGAGCTATCAACGATCTACCTCTACAAGGAATTTCAAAGCGATTAATTCAATTTTACTCCTGTAATCGTCGGATATACAAAACTCATTTTTTTCACATTTCAATTTTTTTCTCAAAAACTAGTCAACAAAATGAATCCAAATTTTTGGAGATTACAGCTATTTATATTCTGCATTATCATGATTTTTCTCAAGAAAATTGACCGTTTAGTTTAGGAGTTATAAGCTTTAAAAAAAACACATTTTTGTTAATAACAAAAGAACCGTGATAGCTAGAGAAATGTTTTTTCTAGAAAACATAGGTATTTTAATGCTCTTTCGAATGCTATCCATTTGATTCAAATATCTCGATTTTATCATTAAAAAAAAGCAAAAATCAATTTTGAGAAAATCGAAAATTTGAAATAAAACAAAAACGCATCTGTAAATCAAAAAACGAATTTTTGACCCGCCATCACACAAAAAAAAACAAAAAAATGATACCTGTCCTGTCAAAATCGATCGAAGTTGAGATCGAGAATCGAGACACACACGCACGCGCGCGCGCACACACACGCACGCACGCACACACACACATGCGCGCGCGCGCGCGCGCAGACACCCACACACAGATCCATAGAGACATTTTTCAAAAGTGTTCGATGAAGATTAAGATTGCACTCCAGTTGTAGATGTTGAATTAAGGTGAGGGATCGATCTGACGGAGGCCAAGAGAAGAAATCAAAATGCAAGATTCCTTGTAATTATTTTACGACGGTTCGTTGGCATGATCCGCCAACCTCCTCAGGCTATATAATTTATTTAACAAAATGAAAAAATTTTTAACAAATTTGTTTAAACTACCACTCGCATTACAATAAAAAAAGAAGAGACAATAAATACCTTATCTAATAAGTGTCACACCCCCTATAGCACCCAATATTGGAGCAACATTGCTCCAATATTGCTTTGTCATATTCCCCATATTCGCCAATATTCCCTCAACACTTTTATATATAGATGCTATATGGGAGCAATGTTGCTGCAATCCGTGATTTCCGTTTCACCATTGCTTTTTTAAAATGATGAGTCAGGCTCTCTGTTATAGCAATATTGCAGCAATATTGAGCCATTATTTCTCAACACGAAAGGAATATTATTTTTAAAATTATATTTTTATGCTGGTTTTTCTGATAACTGTGCAATATTGCAAGAATATTTGTACAATATATATGAACACTGGAAGAATGTTCCCGTTTGTCCACTGATTGTTGGAGCAATATTGCCTCAATGTTGCTTTGACATATTCGCGTCATTCCCCTTAAGGGGAAATTCACTAATGTATTTTGGAAATTGAGGCAATATTGCTCCAACAATCAGTGGCTAAATGGGAACATTCTTCCAGTGTTTATATATATATATTGTACAAATATTCTTGCAATATTGCTAAATCATCAGAAAAATCAGCAGAAAAATATAACTATAAAATTAATATTCCTCTCGCAATGCTAAATATTGGCTAAATATTGCTGCAATATTGCTATGACAGAGAGCTTGACCCATAATTTTAAAAAAGCAATGGTGAAACGGAAATCACGGATTGCAGCAACATTGCTCCCATATAGCATCCATATATAAAAGTGTTGAGGGAATATTGGCGAATATGGGGAATATGACAAAGCAATGTTGGAGCAATGTTGCTCCAATATTGGGTGCTATAGGGGACAGTGCACATAGCGTCAAATTGAGAGTATATCGCAATGATAAGTCGCATTTATAGTCGATAATGTTTTTTTCAATTTTTCAAAAATTTAACAAATGTACATATACCAGAAGACATAGTGGACACAGTCTCATTAGGACCTAAATTCAGTGTTAATACAAACATCTGTAAAAAAGACATCATTGACACTATTAAAAATGTTGAGTTTAGTTTAAAAAACTCTGAATTACCTGCGTCTAAACAATCGGAAATCAGAGAAAAAGTCTCGTTAAATCTAAAAATGGGTTTCAAACAACAAAAACATATGACTAGTCACGATAGAATTTTAAATGTAAAACTTTCTAAGACAAAAGCATTTATCAAAACAAATCCAGATTTAATGTTTACTACCTCAGATAAAGGCAAGTTAACGATTTGTCTGCATAAAACTGAATACACTGAAAAAATGCTAAAGTTATTATCGGACGCTACCACTTATGAAAATATCAAAACAAACCCCTTAAAGAAATTACAAACTGATACTTCGAAGATATTAAAAAACTTGATACTTGAAATAATTACTTACAAACGAAATTTCACAATAACGCTCTCTCGCGTACCAACACAACGTTAGCAAAATGCTACGGTTTACCGAAAATTCATAAAGAAGACATACCTTCTCGTCCGATAATTTCTTTAATTAATAGTCCGATCCACTTTCTATCTAAAACAATATACAACGAAATTAAGTCTTCTGTTAAAGTACCGATATCACACATTAACAATAGTTTTGAATTAAAACAAAAACTAAACTCTGTCATTATTCCAGATGATTACATATTTCTTTCGTTAGATGTGACTTCATTATATACAAACCTACCGCTACAGCTAGTATTATATAGCTTAAATGCAAAATACCTTTTAATGACATTATTACATGCACTAAATTTCTATTCGCCAACACCTTTTTCTCTTTCAATAACAACTATTATCGACAAATCGACGGTACACCCATGGATTCACCAATTTCACCATTATTTGCAGATATCGTTATGGATGACTTGGAAACGAATTGTTTAAGAATCTTGAAAGATAATCACAACGCTGTTCCTTTATTCTATTTCCGTTATGTTGATGATAATATTATGTGCATTAACAAAAATCACATTGATATAGTACTAACAACGTTTAACTCATATAACAATAGATTACAATTCACTTATGAATTAGAACAAAATCAAAAAATCAGTTTTTTAGATATGACTCTAATTCGACAAAATAATACCATTATTACAGACTGGTTCAACAAACCCACTTCCTCGGGCAGATTAATCAATTTCCTTTCCAAACATCCAATAAAACAAAAAACAAATATTATTTACAATCTTATCGACAGAGCAATTTCGTTATCACATAAAAAGTTTCATAAGAAAAATCTCGACATAGTCTTAAAAACTCTTCAAAATAACAACTATCCCTTAAAATTCATTAAACACGCCATATACACTCGATTAAAGAAAATCAAACAGTATCAACACTACAATGTCACTACTGTACCCAATAGATTTACTCCGCACATTTCTCTACCTTTCAATGACCGATACGACAAAATTGCAGCAATATTAAAATCCTTCAACTTTCGAGTTTCCCCTATAGTTAAGAAAAATCTAAATTCGATAATTACTCTAGGTAAAGATATCACAAATAAGTGGGATCGGACGAACGTTGTATATAAGTTTGTTTGTAAATCATGTCCGGCGTCATACGTAGGAGAAACCAAGCGCACTCTCAAAACTAGAATTAACGAACATAAAAAGAACAACAACAGTAAAGCAGTTGTTTCTCAATACATGAGCCAATTCGCACATGAATTTGATTGGCACAACACTAATATTATAGATTACGAATCAATTTACAAAAAAACGTCTATATGACGGAAGATTATTCTCCGTCATTTTCCTCTCTCCCCGTATGACAATTGTATTAATTCCTTTCTAGACTACTTTACAGGTGCAGACGACGCGGAAGGACGCTCGACCGATAGAGAGAGAGAGAGGGAGAGAGGGAGAGGGAGAGAGGGGGAGAGGGAGAGGGAGAGGGAGAGAGAGAGAGAGAGAGCGCGACCTGCTTAGACTCTGCAGAGAGAGTCTCGTTTGGGATAGCGCCCGCGCTCTTTGCCTTTAAGAACGGAGAGTATTTGTGAGGAGCGTCCCCGTGTGTGGAAGGTAGTGAGTGAGTGTGTGCACCCCGCAGCGACTCGTGACAAGCTCCGGCCTCGACAGGCGACCGCCAGCGACCTGCGCACCAGCAGCCCCGGCCCAGCGTCCCCGGCGACAGCGACTACGCATCCACTGTAAGTGCCGGCTCGACTCTCTCTCTCTCGAACTCGCGGCAGCTCGGGTCTACTTACCGCGCCCGCCGACCGCGAACCGCTTATTGTGAGCATTGTTCCCAATTACCCCTCACGTACGTTCAATAACGCCATATGGCTTTTACCGATTTTTCCGAGAGTGATCATTTCTTGCCCCGTTCTGCCACCGTTATTCAAATCTTTAACATTCGCATGCGGTGCATACTGCACGAGATGCGCTAGCCTCGCCGCCGCATGCACTATTTGTAAGCGGATAATCGCCGAGCAGCCGGAGAATTAATTATCCGTTACAACTAGTATCAGAAATGATTCACATTAAAAACGATAAAAATAACATCAATAGAAAAGATGACGCGTAATTTCTAAATTGTACATACGTTTCGTTATTACGAATTTGAAATTAAATAGAAGTATCGTTGGTTTCCCCTACGCATATATAGATATGGATACACATATATACATGCATGTGTGTATGTGTATATATATATATATATATATGTGTGTGTGTGTGTGTGTGTGTGTGTGTGTGTGTGTGTGTGTGTGTGTGTGTGTGTGTGTGTGTGTGTGTGTGTGTGTGTGTGTGTGTGTGTGTGTGTGTATACATATATATACACACTTTATTTACTGTTTGTAAACACATGCACTAACACACAAACATTATCGACTATAGATGCGACTTATCATTGCGATATACTCTCAATTTGACGCTATGTGCACTGTGTGACACTTATTAGATAAGGTATTTATTGTCTCTTCTTTTCTTATTGTTATGCGAGTGGTAGTTTTAACAAATTTATTAAGAATTTTTTCTTTTTGTGAAATAAATTATATAGCCTGAAGAGGTTAGCGGATCATACCAACGAAACGTCGTAAAATAATTACAAGGAATCTTGCTTTTGATTTCTTCCCTTGGCCTCCGTCAGATCGATCCCTCACCTCAATTCAACATTTTTCAAAAGTCATGTATTTTAATTCCTAACACCTCGAAAGACAATTATAATATGTTTTTACAATAACTCAAAAAATTTTTCTGAAAAACGCTTTCTTCTAGTCGAAAACTTTTTTTCAAAATACCACTCAAAAGTTTCATTGATAAGCAATGGATAGATTATAGATACTTTGTGTGTAAGCTTCATTTTTCGCACTTTTCAACAAACTAGCAGTTAATTAACAGTAAGTAAAACTGTGATTTAACATTGTGAACTCTTTTTGTTCTCGCTTTCCGTGGAAAAACATGCATTGCATTGCTGTAAACACAAGTTCTTAAATCAATGTCAAAAACTATTTTAGTTGAATCAACGATACGAGACATTTCGATTTAAATTTTCACATTTTTCGTTAGGTTTGCTAATTGACATACATAAAAGTTCTTTACAAGAGATAATTATTAAAAACTTAAATTTCTAATTCAATACGAAAGCTTCTTACATTCTAAACGGAGATGCGAAATTATTCTCTGTTCTCGAGGACGTCTTTGGACGCAGAGAGGCTCTATAAGCATCCGCCGTCAGTCAGAATGTGCGTGTAAGCGCTACAGGCGTATAATCCGAAAGAAGATAACAATTACCGGGAGAAAATAGCAGCGGTTAATTTGCCGCCATCACCACTGCCTGAATCGGCTTCAAGGTAAAGCGGCAACGCAGGCAAGAGGCCGTGTTATATAACAGGCTTCTGGTGGGGGGATCTACAAAAAACTTATGCACCGCTAATACTTTTATTTTCTCTTTGATTTTCTCGACGAGGAACGAGCGATGGCACGTTCGAGTACAAGTCCTCGGCTGAGAGGAATACGGTATACCAACTCGGGCGAGCGCGTGAAAAGTTACCAACTCGCGCGGTCTTATTTTGAATTTTTTATCAAGCTATTACGAGTCCAACAAATATTCTACAAAAAAACGATTAAAGTAAAAGAAAAGAAGTGTAATTTCAACTATTCTCATCTCAAAATACACCTCTTTTCTGTTACTTTAATCGCTTTTTGTGGAATATTAGTCAATATACATGATCAAAAAATTAGCTTTTTGAAAATAAAAAATAAGGGTTGCAACCCTTAGGGTCAAAATTGCTTCAGTTATCTTTGTTTTTTTATAAGAAGTAATTTCTATTTTGTTTTACTCTGAAATACGCAGTAGAAGCCGAGATATATTTAAAAAAACGTTTTTGGGTTATATATAGGGGTGGTTTTCACCCCCTAAATATGTTTTTCCGCAGATAAGAAAAAACACGTGTCTCATATTTTTTCATGATCTACAACATATATCGAAATTTTTGAAATCGGTGAGTTCGGGTTCGATACCCTTCCTTGTGAGAGTATTTGTCGAAAATCACCTCCTAAAATTACTAATTTTCCCTCAAAAGGTACATCGTTTGTACATAAATCTCTTAAAGTTCTGTCAATACTTTCTAAAGCTTTTTTGGGTATCATAGATGCTTCATCCCAGATTATGACTTCTGTTTCTCTTAATTTCTGTTTATCTGATTCTAATTTTAAAAAAGAATTTTCAATACTATTTAAATCTAATGGTAATCTAAAGGTTCTATGAGTAGTCATTCCTTTGGGTAATAGAATAGACGCTTTACCGGTCCAAGCCATTGATATAATATTTTTTCCTTTTGATAAAAAATAATAAATTAAAGTTTTATATAAAAATGTTTTACCCGAACGTCCAGGACCGTCTATAAAAGTTATTTTATTAAATTTTGTATAAGTTGTTTGAAAATAAATTTTTGATCTTCATTTAGTTTTGTAAACATATCTTCGATTATTTCCTCACAAATTGAAATTATTTTACTATCGCATTATATATCATTTATGATGGGATCAGGTTCAGGTAATCCAAAATCTGTACAAGATAAATCTTTCAACAATAATAATTTATTTATATGATCTAAAGCTATGTTATGTTTATTTTCATGAAAATCTTCACTAAACTATTTTTAAAAATTTTCCCAAATAATATTGGCTTGAATATTTTCTGTTAGTAGAAACGAAATAAAAAATGTACGTAATTGAAAAGGTAACATGATACGACATACTTTATCAAAAATTTTTTAAATTTATAAATCGTTTTCTATTGAATCCATTGCAGTCGCAGCTTCTTTATGAGTATTATACGTTACATTTTTATATGTACGTAAATCTTTAATGGAAGTAGCGCCTTTTATACGACTTAATATTAATTTTAAAGCGAATCTTTCAGAATCTTTTGGAGATACTATATTTAAACGTCCAATAGCATAATATTTTTAGTCACGTTCACGTTTTACCCAAACTTTTTTTGCGTTAAATATATAATAATGCGGTATATTAACGTATTTTATATTAATTGCAAATTTATCATTTATATTCAAGTCAAACCACGCTATTAAAGTTATTATCAAGAGCATCTATTTCATAATTTTCTTCAAAAACAGTTTTTTGTTGATTTTCTGTATGAACTGCTAAACGGATAACAGTATGGCTCCTTCCACATAAGGGAAATTTTTGGAACCGCCATGCTGCTTCCATTGGGCTAAAGTATTCAGTAATTTCATCATATATTCCATTTCTTTTGTCATCATTTTTTTTAAATGTACAAAAAGCTCTATCACTTACTTTATATGAGGCGTTTCGCCTCAACTCTCCCAGCGCGGCGCGCGAGCGTCAAATCATGCTATTTTCAAGTCGTGTTTACGATATCAATATGAATTTCAAAAAATTATGTGATAAGCGTTTCCGACGTATTTTTTCCTCAGCTTTCCAATGGTGTAAGTGGTTTTTCCGAAATTTTCCATTTTCACCCTCAAAAAGTATAAAACATACTATATCTCGGAAAGTATATTTTTAATATTTTTTTTTATCATCTAGATCGAAAGCTGAGCATTTTTTACGTCGGAAAGGATTTTTGCAAAATTTGCTCGAATGTTTTTCTTAGAGAAACAGAACGCGAAAGAGCAGACGCAGCGTCTCCTTCGTGCGCGGTATGCGGCGCGCTGTACAGCGCGTGGACTAGATGTATTTCGCTCTCTAGTAACCTTATTATTTTTATTTATCATTTTTAATTCTTTGTGGAATATCTTTTTGCACTTCGAATTTCACTTATATGCACGATTGACATTTTCATAGGTTATTTCGCAAAAAAAACCGCTGCCAATTCTTTGGCACTTAGCTTCCTCAAACTAATTCATCGTTTCCTAATTAAAAATTGAAATTCTGAAAATACATTTTTCATAAAAAGGAATGCTAAAGAATTTCAATAATACTTTGAACCGATGCGTCTTATACCAGTTTCTTGCAAAATAGTATATTACGTACCTATTTTAAAAAAAGCTTTGACAGACCACCAAGTTTAAAAAAAAATTGAGATTAAAAAGAGATAAAAGAAAGGGCTAAAAATGGCACTATTAATACGTTTTGATATTTTAATTTACTACATTATATAAAAATATTAAAATGATAGTTCTCGAAAATAAATGTATAATATATACATTTATAGTGCAAAATTCAACACAATCGTTCCACTGGAACAATAATCAAGCAACAGTTTTTACAACAGTGGTATATTATAACGAAAATCAAGATCTTAAACATATAAGCATTGCTATAATTTCTGATAATCTAAATCACGATACTGTTGCTGTTTATGAATATCAAAAAATTATAATATCGTATTTAAAAAGTAATTTCATAGTCAAGAAAATTTATTACTTAACTGATGGAGCAGGTCAGCATTTTAAGAACAAGTCTACCTTCCAAAATCTTCTGTTTCATCAAAAAGATTTTGGAGTTCCTGCTGAATGGCATTTTCATGCAACAGCGCACGGTAAAGGTGCGTGCGATGGTATAGGCGCAAATTTGAAAAGAGGGGCGAAAAGAGCAAGTCTTCAACTTTCTTCGAGTAATCATATTTTAACACCGGAAGACCTTTACAACTGGGCTTTACGTAATTGCAAAGAAACTAAAGTTTTTTACAGCACTAAAGAGACCTATGAAAAAGGCGTTTTGAAACTAAAATCAAGGTTAAGTAAAATTAAATCTATACCGGGAACTTTACAGTACCATGCCGTTATTCCAATGAATAAAACAACATTAATACTAAAAAAGACGTCAATGAGTTCAGAATATCAAATCTTCCCTAAAAAACCCGTAAAACAAAACAAAATAAAATTATCTACTTTAAAAAAAAAGAATTATTAATATAAATACTAGTTTATTGTTGCTATTATTAAGGAAATCCAAATTTTAAGTGGGTGTTAGAGAGCGAAATGCATCTAGTCCACGCGGTGTACAGCGCGCCGAAAACCGCGCGCGAAGGAGACGCTGCGTCTGTTCTTTCGCGTTCTGTTTCTCTAAGAAAACATTCGAGCAAATTCTGAAAAAAATCCTTTCCGACGTAAAAAATGCTCAGCTTTCGATCTAGGGGGTAAAAAAAATATTAAAAATATACTTTTCGAGATATAGTATGTTTTATACTTGTTGGGGGGGAAAATGGAAAATTTCGGAAAAACCACCTACGCCATTGGAAAGCTGAGGAAAAAATACGTCGGAAACGCTTATCACATAATTTTTTGAAATGCATATTGATATCGTAAACACGACTTGAAAATAGCATGATTTGACGCTAGCGCGCCGCGCTGGGAGAGTTGAGGCGAAACGCCTCATATATATAATCAAAAATATAAGTATTGATATTCCTCTCCATATTAACAAGTAGTGAAATGATAACACAGCAAATGTGGGAGGACAACCCAAGGCTTAAATAAAAACTCCTTTAGTTAATTTTTTTCCATAAATACCGGCAACGTTTCGTCCCTGGTATGGGACCTCTTCAGGCCGTAATACTTAAATAACTAATATCACATCAGAGACGAATACGTCTCTATCGTCGTATATTGATAGACTGAAATGCGTACGACGATAGAGACGTATTCGTCTCTGATGTGATATTAGTTATTTAAGTATTATGGCCTGAAGAGGTCCCATACCAGGGACGAAACGTTGCCGGTATTTATGGAAAAAAATTAACTAAAGGAGTTTTTATTTAAGCCTTGGGTTGTCCTCCCACATTTGCTGTGTTATCATTTCACTACTTAATAATCAAAAATATATTTGATGCTTTGAATTGAAGCACAATATTCAACATTAATATGGCATTTATATTTTTCTAATAAAAATTTATTGTAAGGAACTACCATTGAATTATCTGCTGGAATAATTTTGCTTCCTCCTAGAAGAAGCTTTGTGTTAGTAAATTTTTGAGTTGTTGTAAAAACGTGTTATAATTGTTTTCCGAGGTGTTAGGAATCAAAATACATGGTTTTTGAAAAATGTCTGTATGGATGTGTGTGTGTGTGTGTGTGTGTGTGTGTGAGTGTGTGTGTGTATGCGCGCGCGTGTGTGTGTGTGTGTGTGTGTGTGTGTGTGTGTGTGTGTGTGTGTGTGTGTGTGTATGTATGTGTGTGTGTAAACGCCTGGATCTCAGCTTCTACTCGGTCGATTTTGACCGGACAGGTCTCATTTTTTTTTTGCGTGATGGCGGGTCAAAAATCCGTTTTTTGATAGGGGCGATGCGTTTTTGTTTTTTTTTCAAATTTTCGATTTTCTCAAAATTGTTTTTTGATTTTTTTTAATGATAGGATCGAGTTATTCGAATCTGATGGGTAGCGTTCGAAAGAGAATTAAAATACCTATATTTTCTAAAAAAAAAAGTTTCTAGCTATCACGGTTCTTTTGTTATTAACAAAAACGTGTTTTTTTAGAAGCTTGTAACTCCTAAACTTAACGGTCAATTTTTTTGAGAAAAATCATGATAATACAGAATATAAATAGCTATAATCTGTTAAAATTTGAATACATTCTGTAGGCTAGATTTTGAGTAAAAAATTGAAAAATGAAAAAAATCAGTTTTGTATCTCCAACGATTATAAGAGTAAAATTGACTTAATGGCTTCAAAATTCCTTTTAGAGGTAGATTTTTTATAGTTCTCGGTCGAGTTCTTTGGGCAAAATGATTGGTCCATAAATTTCAGAGATATTTGAGATTGAAAATTTTTTGACATTTTTTTAAAATCGTAATTTCTCGAGAACGGCTATGTGTATCTGATGTAACGGCAGGCGCGTCTGGATGTGTATATATGCGCGAACACGGAGTTCGGATTGAGCCGATCTCCAACGCACGATATACACACGGATAGATGCTCGAAAATGTAAACATGCTGCGGCCTTGGCGAAGGCAAGGCCGTCGATTTCGGCACGAGGCTTCGCGAATTGAGTCGGGCTTGTTCTCGTGTTTCTCCGGGGGCTTTTGTGTGTGTGTGTGTGTGTGTGTGTGTGTGTATGTGTGTGTGTAGTTGCGCGCACGTTGAGATGTGCGAAAAGTACCGAGCGCAACTACGGCACACAAGAAGCCCCGAAATAAAACCTCACGACAACCTTGCGCGAGGGGGAAGGAGAGCGAGAGACAGAGCCCGGCAGTATCGCTTCTGCCGTAACTGAGGCAGCTGCTCGTCCCCCGTGCGCGACGACTTGGAGGGGGGGGGGGGGGAGAGATTAGATTAGATTAGATGTCTTTATTTGGCCTCTGGGTATAACCCAATCAGGCACTAAAATTATACAAAGATTTACAATAATAAACTATATACAAAATAAAATAATACAAAGTACTACAACGCAATAATAATACAAAGCATACAAATACGATACAAAGCATTACAACCGTATGTTGGCGCAGAGTAATAGAAACAGTAGAAACGCAGTTGACAATCATCTAAACGTATCGCAAAACGCATCGCAGAACGGGGCCGCATTCCTGTACGCCACGCAATAAATATTTACAACAGAAACTCGCAACAACAACAAATTTGCAATTAACAGTACACAGTTACACAGTTAATCGGACGGTCTGTAGATTTTGTAATACCTTCTGTTTCCACTCTAGTCCGCCAGTCACTCCAATCTCTCTCAAGGAGAAAGGTGTAGAGTGAGGATTTAAAGTCGCCAAGGCGTGAGGGATTAAAGGAAACTGAAGGAAGGGAATTTATGAGTTTGGAGGCTGTAAAAACGAATGTGCAATTCCTGGCTTCAGTACGGGGAGGAGGGTAGTAGAGAGACGGAGTGGGACGACGGCTAGAGCTTCTGATATTGATATCGGTGTTAATTAAAGAGAACCTCGGTATAAGATAGGAGGGCGATCTGTGCGAGATGACACTGAACGCGAGTGTGGCCGTGAAATAGTCACGGCGACTGGACGGTGACAGCCAACCAAGTTCGAGTCGGTACGGTGTTACGTGAGCACGGCGCGGGATGTTACCGTAAATAAAGCGTATGCACGCGTGAAGCGCACGTAACAGCTTCAGCTCGCGCTCCTTATCGAGATCGTGGTATACCACACAAGCATAATCGAAGTGCGGAAGCACCAGACTCTCGACTAAGTTTTTGCGTACACTGCGCGTTAGAGCTTGCTTAAAAAACTTCAGGGTGTATAAAGAGCCATATATCTTCTGCACACACTGATTCACATGAGGGGCCCAGTTGAAAGACGGGGTAATGTTGACACCTAGGCTCTTTACTTCTACTTCGTATGGAAGTTCACGACCGTTAACGGAAACTTTCGGGATGCTGTTGAGGTCAAGACGAGACATATAAATTTGACTACCGAGAATCATCACCTTCGTTTTGTCCACGTTGAGCTCGAGACCGTTGGCAGTAGCCCAGTTGGCGACGGCGATTGCATCACGGCTCAGCGCAGCTATACCCTCGTTGATGTCCGTAGGAAAAAACGAGTGGTATATCAGCGTATCGTCGGCGAAAATCATGTGTCGCGAGTTCACCAGACATAACGGCAGATCATTAATAAAAATAGAGAACAGGAGCGGACCTAGCACGCTCCCCTGGGGCACTCCAGTTGTAATGCGGGTCCAAGCTGAGATGTTTCCAGCGTCATTTCGAACTGCTTGGTAGCGTTCCGAAAGGTATGAGAAAAACCAATTGATGACATCAACAGAGCAGCCCAGGCGGCGAAGCTTGCGCAGTAGCAAATCGTGTGGCACAGTATCGAAAGCTTTGGAGAAATCGAACAGAATAAGTGCCGTAATCTTCCGCTGTTCGATGGCTATGCGCACGTCTTCGGTGACGCTAAGGAGGGCAGTTTGGGTGCTATGCCCTTTACGGAATCCTGCTTGCCTTGTGTTAAGCAAATGATTCTGTTCGAGAAAATCAGAGAGCTGTTTGTGAACTAGCCTCTCGAGTACCTTCGACATTTCGCAAAGGTGAGCAATTCACCGTGTGTCTGAGGGTGAATTCATCGTTCTCTTTTTCGCGAGTGGAAGAAGAAGGGAATTCTTCCACATCGCAGGAAAAGAGCCGTGGCAAAGGGAATTGTTGAAGATAACCTCGAGAGGCTTCAACAGTGCTGGCAAAAGAAGCTTCAGCATGGATGACGATATATCGTTAGTGCCTGTGGATGCAGACGAAGAACTATTAATAATCGCTGCAGAGAGAGAGAGAGAGAGCCGAAGTGAAGTGCACGAGGATCGCGGAGTAAGTGCAGTGTAGTGCACGAGAGTGAGAGAGAGAGAGATGCGGCACGGCTCCGAGAACTTCGTTCGCCGGTGGTTGGGGGAGAGGGAGAGCCACACTTGACCGAGGCAGCGAAGGAGCGAGAGAGAGCAGCGCGACCGAGCTCACTCACGGGAGCGAGTGAGAGAGAGCATCGCGGCCGATACTCGCAGGAGAGAGAAAGAGAGAGAGAGAGAGAAAGGCGAGCCGCCGGTGCAGTAGCGAGAGAAAGAGAGAGAGAGAGAGACGCAGCGGCGCACGGCGGCCAACGCCGTACGGCCTGTCCGCCTGCATCGTCGCCGATAGAGCGAGGTAAGTCCTGGCCAGGCGCGCGCGCGCACTTCCCCGTGGGCAACGAGCATCCGGGAAGTGAATTCGGGCGAGCAAGGTCTCCGACGCGTGCGTGAGGGCCGATCGTGCGCGGCGATCGGCCGAAGTCGGCGCGGGCCGCCTATGCGCTTACGTGTGTGCAACCGAGCATACATGGAGAGTCGGAATGACTCACAACCAATCTCGGCGTACCACAGGGCTCGGTTCTGGGACCCCTTCTGTTCAGTCTCTATATAAATGACCTACAGCACATTTTTTTGGATTTTAATAATAATTCTCAATCGACTGGTGTCGGGCACCTGCTATATGCAGATGATTTACAAGTTTACACGCAGATGATTTACAAGTTTACACGCAGACAACCATAGACGAGCTGAATGAAGGAATACGACACTTGTCGATTATAGGTAGAGCAGTGGCGGCATGGGCCGTCGACAACGCCCTCAGTCTCAATGTAAGAAAAACTAAGGCTATTATTTTTGGATCTAACCACAATATTAACATACTACGGGGTATGCATTTGTCTGGCATTGAGATTCAACACAACGTTTTCGTCCCCTTTGTCGACACTGTAACTAATCTCGGTGTTGTAATGGGCTCGAAACTAACATGGAAAGCGCAAGTGGATGCAGTTAGCCGAAAAGTTAACAGAGCCCTATACGGACTCAGACGGTTTCGATCCTGCACCACCGAGATCTTACGTAAGCAGCTCGCAAGTTCTCTCGTGTTGTCTCATTTAGATTACTGCTCGCTAGTGTATCTTGACGTGACCCGTGAACTTCAAAAGAAACTGCAAATATTGCAAAATTCATGTGTGAGATATGTAAGTGGTGCTAAGAAAGAGCAACACATCAGCCCATATAGAAATAAGCTAGAGTGGCTTGACTTAAGGGAGAGAAGGGCATATTTTGCAGCGGTCTTAATGTACAAAGTTATAAATTTGGGTCAGCCAGTGTACCTAGCTCCCTTATTTCAAAAGTGCCAAGATAGAACGTCGAGTAGAACTCACTGCAGAGAACTTATAGTTCCGTCATCACGAACTGACGTAGGGCTGGATTCTTTCTGGTCCCAGGGTACGCGACTGTGGAATTCGATTCCTCGCGATATTAAGAATGTTTCCTCGGCGAGTAAATTCAAAGCGGCGTTTAGGAAGTACTTGATGCAAAGGTCATGCGATGTCGACTGTATATATGTGTAAATAGAATATAGACTTGTACTGCGATTTTTATAACAGTACTAAAATCGTTTTGTGATTAATCTTCTGACGTACATCGTATGAATAAAGCAATGTGATGAATTCAATCTGTAAGCGCTAGATTGAAGAACAACTAAGTTCAATTATGTGATACTTCGTGACTTGGCGATTGCCATTGACTATGTTTGTGATGATTATACGATTGCGATATAATGTACACAAATGTTAATTATGTTCAATACTTTGAACCATCCTGAGGCGGGTTTTCCTAATAGGATTTATCCCACGTGGTTTGCCTATTGGGTTTTCCCCGTCTCACAGACATGAGTCTGGGCGAATGCGGGATGGTAGACAGTAACTTAATTATTTTGTAATTTACAAATAAAAACTATTCTATTCTATTCTATTCTATTCGACGTATACACGGACTTCGCGTGCGCGGGCGCACCACCCGAATCGGCGCGTACCTAGAGTACGCGCCGCGTATGTAATTCAATAACCACCCGAGGGTCAATAAATGCAAATGATTCTTGTACAGTTGTTCACCTGTTATTTAGCGCACCCTAATTCCACTTCCCTATTCGGTGGCACGGTGAAGAATACCGCCGGCCACCGCGGTCGCGAATACGTAGTACTCGCGTGATAGCTGAGTAGCTGGGGCAGCACGCTCGAGAGAGAGCGCGACGACGAAGTCACGCGTTGTAACGGAGCGAAGAGGCGCGGCTGCTGCTGAAAGCAGCCGACGGCGAGCAACAGCACGGAGCTGACGGGCCGCTAATCGTCGAGGGTTGGCACGAGTAAGTGCTCGCGCCTGTCAATTGCTGCGCCGTTCATCGGCAAGCCCGCGTTGAGATATAGCGCACAGAGGACAGATTTTAGCCCGTTACACTGAATGGGGTGGGTGGCATTCGAAAGAGAATTAAAATACCTATATTTTCTAAAAAAATTAATTTTCTATCTATCACGGTTCTTTAGTTATCATCAAAAACAAAAACGTGTTTTTTTTAAAACTCATAACTCCGCTACCGCTACCTACCGATACGATATCTACCGCTAGGTGGTGTGAAATGAGAAAACGTCATTGAGTAGGCATTCGATGATTTTTTTTTAATTTTTAAAAAACCAACCAACAAAATGAATTAAAATGTTTAAAAATTATATCTATTATAATCTATTATAATTATGAATTATGCATTATGAATGCATTATATTCTGCATTATTATAATTTATTTGTGAGTAATGAACTTTTTTAAAAAAACACGTTTTTGTTAATAACAAAAGAACAATGATAGCTATAAATTTTTTTTTTCTTAAAAAATATGAATTATGAAATATAAAAAAAAACACGTTTTTGTTAATAACAAAACAACCGTGATAGCTATTTGTTTTATTATAAAATATAGATATTTTACTTCTATTTCAAATGATAACTTTATTTATCAGCTCAAAATTTATATAAATTTGATATAAATAAATAATAAATAAATAAATAAATTTAAAAATTAACAATTTTTTAAAATTTAAATTCATAAATGAATTTAATTATAATTATGCAATAAATTTTTAAAAAATTATAAATTTTGTTATTAAAAATTAATTAAAGGAATCAACAAATTACGGTTGAGGAAGCTACGGGCCAATGAATTGGCAGCGGTTTTTTTTTACTTCTTGTAAGTCGATATGTGTAATTATTAGAAGAATTATATGTTCGTTTATATTGAGGATAACCATTTTTTTTAAATGTTGTTGACGATTGAAAAGGTTTAGGAAAATTTTTTTACAAACGTCTTTACATTTATCGTAACACAGAGAATTTTCACTATGTGGTCCATGTAACATATGTTTTATAACTAATTTTTGTAATTTTTTATCATTATTAGAAGGTATCTCAGCAGAAATGTGTTTATTAATAGCTTATGGTGTCATTAATTTATTTTTATGATCTAATGTTACTACAAGATGTGCATGCGGTAATCCTCTTTTTTGAAATTCAATAGTATACACATAAGCTAAAGCATTTCCAAAAATTTTATGGTTTTCTATAACATTAAGTAAACACTTAAATTTTGTATAAAATAATCTAACTGTAATATTTGGTATATCATTGGGCGTAGTTCCGATAGGAAATGTCGTTAATACATTTTTTAATTCTTTCCACTTAGGATTACACGTCATAGTTATAAATAAATCAGGTCGACCAATATTTCTTACTATTGCCATTGCATCTTAATAATGTTGCTGCATATATCTAGGACTACCTATATAAGTTGCTGGTAGTACAAAAATATTTCCTAGTCTTTCTTTTTTTTCAAAATTTTCTGATATATTTAATGCACTATTTATAACATGATCCCTCAAACCTTGATAACATTCAGTACATAATTTTTTTTGTTACTGCCTAAAATAATTCATTCTATTGTTTTCTATCATAATATATTTATGTAAAAAGAATTGTTGGGTTAGTCTCCCTCCAAATAAAAGTGGATTGAAATTTTCTGAATTTAGTCTGTAAGCTAATCTATAAGAATAGTGCTGTAATATTGTTAGAAGGTTTTCTTTTGAATCATATGGTTTTTTTAGTATAACCAATACTCCAGCCTAAATCTCCTGAAGGAAAAAATAATGGAAATACCATTGGGTCAACATGATGTGATAATTTACTTAAATATGTGTATTCTTTTTCATTAGAACTATTTTTCGGATAAACGCATAGATCATAATTATGAGGGATTCCTGATTTGGAAATAATTATAGCTGCACATTCCGACGTTAATGGTTTAGTATAATTATGTTTTTGATTATTATTCTTACGAACAAAATATAATTTATAATTTGAAAGTTTCTCTGTATTAGTTATTTCGTGTAAATATTTATACTGTTTAGCATAAGGATTACTGTTTAAAACTTCAGTCAATAATTTTAAATGTTCTTGAGTTAAATCTTTATGACTCTTTATTTTCATTTCAATTGCAGTATTGTCATCATATATATATAATTGACCACACAAAGGTTCTGCATTTTTTTTGGTAATAAAGTATTTGGCGTTATATGACAAACTTGTCTTTGAATTTCTAAATTATAAATAGCTTTTTTCTTTTCGTATTTTACGTTTGCACTAAATGTAGCAAAGCAAAATAAGTTATTATAATATCTGATTAAAGTTCGAAAATTATTATCATATAATAATAGATTCTTTAGTGTTTTATTATATATACTTAGCGGAGACAAAATTATTTTACCCTTACTACAACAAATTGATTTATTATTTTCTTCTTTCCAATATGCTGCCGAACAAAATTTACAAACATAACTCATATTACCAAAATATGATTCATACTCTAAATTTTTATTTTTACTACATTTCTGTTTATTTACTTTTAACGTAGAAAAGGATGATGACGCGAGATGTTTGAGAATGAGCTCGGTAACGCCTCTCCTACACTATATGTATATAAGAGAAAGAGAGAGAAGAAGAGAGAGATAGAGAGAGGGTGGGAGAAAGAACTAACGAAGGCACTCAATCCGTCTCTCGCCGTTTTCTCATGCTCTGTTTGCAGTTACTGCACTTTTCTTTGGGAAGGAAAAATACGGAGAACGTTCGACTTGTAATTTAACTGTCAAATGAATGCGCATACGCCGCGCTGCGCTCGCGTGAGCTTGGCGTTATCCTTGATTTGAATAATTAAGAAGTTTCCTTTCAAAAAGTTGCTGTGTAATTAATTGGTCTCGTTAATTGCGGAGAAAAGGTGCGCATTATAATAAATGCGCGAACGCGCTTCTTGCGCTGACGGCAGGAGGGTGGCATAGTTTGTTTTCAGAAAGCAGCCTGTTATTTGTGTATCGGGGTGAAGAACTGACAACGGAGCGATGCAAAAGTTGCCGACGGAAGTGTCTTCTGCATCACAGATAGTTGTCATTAGAGGGACAATGCGGAGGGACAATGCCGAGGGACAATGCGGAGGGACAATGCCGAGGGACAATGCGGAGGGACGCGGAGGGCCGCGGACGGATGCGGAGGGATGCGGAGGGACGCGGTGGGACGCGGAGGATCGCGGCGGGATGCGGAGGGATGCGGAAAGACATGCGGAGGGACAATGCAGACCCCAAATAACGCAAAAAACAGTGAATTTTACGTTATTTCGTTTAGGGCACTTTGCGGAGGGACGCGGAGGGACGCGGAGGGACGCAGAGGGTTAACGACTCAATTCAGCTTACAACTATATAGTATAGTAAGATATTCCATTCTTGTGAAAAATTAATGTTTTTGTAAATAAAATCCTGTATTCAGTTTAGCTGGCATTGATATACATAAAACATACATTTTTAAATAAATTTTCCTCTACTTTATAGAATAAATAAGATATAATTTAAAGGAAAATTATTCATTTAACTAGAGTATGGTTAACCGCAAAACAAAAAAGAGAAAAAATGAATATGTTCAAAAGAGGTCGGCCGAAAAAGAAATCTCGAAACAGTTTTAATGGAGGAAGGAAGCGACTCCTAATCACGGATGCTAATACCGGTAAACAATAATTGCATCATAAGCGAAACTAATAATTGTAATGATCCTACAATTAAATAATTCTGTATATACCACTGAAAAAAAATTTGAGGCCTTCTTATTAGGATGCCAAAGTACACATTATAGAAGTGCTCGTGAAGTTGCTGAATTTTCAAATCATGATGTAAATATTCTACAATTAACTCTGAAAGTCACTTTAAACGCAAAGAAAAAACATATTGAAGAAAATGACGATACTGCCGATGAACAAACCCTAACTGATGATAAACTAATTAAGTTTTATGACGAAAGAACTTTGATAAAATATTTCAGGCGTATTATAATTTTGTAATTTTAATCTAACAAAGATACGGTAGTCATTCATTTCTACGTGCGATTTTTGAGCATTTAAATTACTATTTTCAAATTGTAGTTGACTTTATCACCCATGTTCATTGTATTTCTTAAGGGAAATCGATGAAATAATGAGTACAAAAGATAATTTAATTCATTCTGTGCAACGTTTCGGTAATACAATTATTACCTTTATCAAGCACTGTAAAGTTATTTAACTTATTACAGACGATCTTACCATATTATTTGGTGTAGTCAAGGGTATAAAGTATGGAATAATTATAAGCACAAGTATTGATCTAGAAAAAACAACAAAAACATACATGTTCTTTGCACAAAAATTGAACTCAGCTAATTAACAATTAAATATATGTTTTACCTCCAGTCCTCCTTATTTTATTTTATTTTAAATTTTGTGGAAAATTTTAATAAAAATTTAAACATCACGATAATAAATTAATACATAAACCAACACAATAATAAATTAACACGTAAATTAAGCAAAAGCAGTCAAGATTTTAAAAAGAAGAAACGAGATGTTGATACTTTAACGTGTCAAACGTAAGTGAAATAAAAACAACTCTTCATTAGAGTTAATGACCATATTGCCAATACAAAAAAAGTAGATAAACAATGTGTTATTAATGAACATATGACCATAAATAATCATGAATTTGAATTTGACAACGTCCAAATTTTAGATAATGAAAGTAACTGGAGAAAAAGATTAATTTCAGAAATGATTCACATACGTTTATAAGATAATGCTATAAACATTAAAGAAGACCCTCAAAATTTAAGTACACATTATAATCAGTTGTTACAAAAATTAAAAAGAAATAAAAAATTGTAAACTGTAGTCCTTATATATTCAATTCAAATTTGCTGCCATAGGGCCTAGTGGCCCTAAATGATCATGTAGATTTGAATTGGACGTTTGTACACATGACAGTTGTCGTTCTGCCGTATTCACATCTCAATTTTGTTTTTATTTCACTTACGTTTGACATGTTAAAGTATCAACATCTCGTTTCTTCTTTTTAAAATCTTGACTGCTTTTGCTTAATTTACGTGTTAATTTATTATTGTGTTGGTTTATATATTAATTTATTATCGTGATGTTTAACTTTTTATTAAAATTTTCCACAAAATTTAAAATAAAATAAAATAAGAAGGACTGGAGGTAAAAAATATATTTAATTGTTAATTAGCTGAGTTCAATTTTTGTGCAAAAAACATGTATGTTTTTGTTGTTTTTTCTAGATCAATACTTGTGCTTATAATTATCCCATACTTTATACCCTTGAATACACCAAATAATATGGTAAGAACGTCTATCTTTGTAAATAGAGAACTACTTTGACATATTGTAAAATAATAAGTTAAATAACTTTACAGTGCTTGATAAAGGTAATAATTGTATTACCGAAACGTTGTACAGAATCAATTAAATTATCTTTTGTACTCATTATTTCATCGATTTCCCTTAAGAAATACTATTTTCAAAACCTGAAAATTGGTACAGTATAAAAACAAAGTAGAAACCCGCTGCCAATACATTGGCACGTAGTTTTCTCCAACTGAATTTATTAATCTCCATTGTAAAAATCACACTCACTTCAATAATTTATATCTGAATTTTAATTACGAAAATATTGTATATTAAATTTTTAGTAAATAGCTTTATATCACTCAAGTATTCTAGAATAAATATTGATAATAAAAATAAACGCATCTCTGAAATTTGTTTGTTCAAAGTTTCTCAAGATATTGTAGAGAGCTTACAGTGAAGCATAGCATATTGGTGAAGATATTAATAAAAGAGTGAATACTCAAATTATAAAATAACGAACTTCTTGAGAAATAACGAATTAAAATACAATGCAAGAAAATGTTTTGACTACCACTTTAATATATAATATATACAATATATTATATATATTATTTACACTTATATATTCATTTCTGCAGGGTTACAGATACAATTCACTAATAAACAGAAAAGATTCTTATAACAAAAACATCGCGCGACAAAGATAGTCACTTCTTAAAATACGAAAATTTTCAATGTTAAATATCTCCCAAGATAATTGGACGATCTTCATAAATTTTCGATACAAACTGTCTCTCTTATATGACAAATTGTCAATAAATTTCAAGCTAATACATCAAGCTGTTTTCGAAAAATTGCAATTTGAAGGAAAGGTTATAAAAATTTTAGCTTAAAAATATTTTTAGGTCAATATCATCTTCTAATTTAAAAATTTAAACTATTTACGAAAAATTACGTTTTCATTAATAACTTACGACTAAATATAGTTATCGACTTGATTACTTTTGCTTCGTCCTAGAGGAAGCTTTGTAATAGTAAAATTTTAGGTTTCTTTAAATCGCTCTAGAAACATGATTAGAGGTGTTAGAAGTTTGTTTTAGAAAATGTTTGCGTGTGTGTGCGTATGCGTGCGTGTGTGTGTGCGTGTGTGTGTGTGCGTGCGTACGTGGGTGTGTGTGTGTGGATGGGTGTGGGCGTGGGCATGGGCGTGTGCGTGTGCGTGTGTGTGTGCGTATATCGCTTTATCTCCGGATCTACCCGGTCGATTTTAACCGGGTGGGGCTCATTTTTTGTTTTTTTATTCTGTATGGGGGAAGAAAACAATTTTTTATGATTTACAGATTCGTTTTCGAAAAATTTATTTTTGAATTTTTTCAATGATCGGATTTAAATTTTTGAATCGGATACATAGCATTCGAAAGAGCATAAAAAAATCTATATTTTCTAAAAAAAAAATTCTCTAGCGATCACGGTTCTTTTGTTATTAACAAAAACGTGTTTTTTTTTTTAAATGGTCAATATTTTTGAGAAAAATCACGATAATGCAGAATATATCAAGAAGCGCGGGAGCGCTCCGAAGGCAAGTATAGAAGAAGCCTAAAGGAGTGACCCGTGCTACATATATATTGAAATGGGTGTACGAAAAATTCGATGCACTTTTACGTATATTGCGTTAGTTTTTACTATATAACGTATCACTCTTAATCGAAAGCCATTTCATTGCTCTACTCAAATCAAAAGGTTTTATTTAAAAAGATTGTCTCGTTCAAAAGATATAGAGAGCTGAATTTTTTTGTGTGCTGTTTCCTTTCCGAACTTTTCTCCATGGTTTTAAGATATCCGGTTTGCAGCTCTTACGACACTTCCGGTTGTCGTCTATCTTACGCTTGTATATCTATATATTTATATATATATATATATATATATATATATATATATATATATTGTCACAGCCTGCCGTACCAACGTCGATAATAAATCGGCAATATATATATGTTCGTAGTAACGAACGTTAGATGGCGCCTCGATGCAGTATTGAAGCTGTATCGAGAGCATGACGAAGGTACCGGCACAGACGCGACCGGCATCAATCTTATTGTTATCGTTCGGACAGAAACGCACGCGGAAGTGAATTCGCGGAGAGATCGCGTTTCCTGCGATAAGTAGTGAAGTGTTTCACTGTTTCAACCTCAGGAATGCAGGCGTGATGTATCCTGAGGCTAATATCATTGTTCGAGGGACGTATTATTCTGTACTTTCGACGGAAATACGAGAAGAACTCAGAGATAGTGCTACAGGCTAGGATCACCTGTCGCACTCTCAAACCAGCAATATCCTCATGTAGTAAGGCTGTTCGCCTGGCATGAGAGCAGCAGAGAGTATCACGAGAGTTGATAGTACGAAGCCAGATGAGCAGCGAGGATGTCCGCGAGGAACCTAGGCCACACCGTATGAATCTAACCTACAATAACGGTAAGCGTGCACGTATCAACTGCATCGCGAGTAAGTACGCGTAACCGTTTGTCCAGGCTCGTCGCCACCTGGATAGCGGCCCCGAATAGGCGTTCTTGTGCGGAGAGAGCGAGCGTGGAGACAGCACAGGCTCGGGTCATCAACCTTAGAAGGTCACCGACAATGATTTAGCTTGCCGGCAGTTTGTAACCGGCAAGTGCGCATAAGAAGTGCGCAGACGACATGCGTTAGTAGCCTGTTCTCTCTCAGACTAGGTTAAGTGTGTGTGTGTGTCGCGACACGCGAGCGCGACCGCTCTCTCACTCGCGTAGACGACGAGTACGTGACGTAGAATACCGCACTCGTAAGGCGTATTATACCTTACGTGCGCGGCGTAAATTACCGCGAGCGTGACGTCAGTCTCCGAGGCAGCCGACGTCAGAGGTAACGTGCTGGCGCACCGTTTAGATAGGGAATACGCGAATCGAAATTCAATTCTTTTATATTTCTGATCTAATCAAACCACAACTTCTTTTATTTAATAAATCATAGCCCTTTATTATTAACTTTAACTGCTCGAGTTGTTATTTCGCGACCTAGTCATTCCCCGTTCCCCGCCGCCTCCGCGGTGGTTACGTAAGGGAATACGTATCGTTTCATCTGAGCAGCCGGCATACGAACCAGTGACCAGAAGAGGAGTTCGAGTCACTGGTGAGAAATAAAGCACGAGTTTTCGACTTGCGTGTTGCACGGTAAGTAACCAGATTAGGTTAACATTGCACGACATTGTAGCGTCTGTTACTTAATCTGGCTATTACATCTCCGGGAGTTGAACAGAGAGATACGGAATTGAACCGCTTAGGTACGCAGGTGAAACGTGCCTTAGCCCGAAAATCCACCCCGTGACAATATATATATATATGTATATATATATATATATATTCTCGTGTCTGGGCGACGACGATCTAACCTTACACATCTTTACACTTTACACATCATATGTATATGTTTACATTATAATAATGTAAATCGTGGATATTCATCGTGGATATTCATCGTTTATATTCAAAATCAAAGATCTTAGAAAGTCAACTGATGAAAAGAATTTTGTTATATCTACATCATCAACGAGGCACATAACTTTTTTTAGATAAGTATTATTAAATGGCTAAATGTTAAAGGCTATAATAATGTTAAAATATGAAAGAATTGATACTTTGTGAGAATTTTTTTAATTATTTTTTTACATATATACAAGAAAATTTTTTTGGAATCTTTGAATGAATATCAATGACCAATATTGGTCATGTGTCTTGATAATATTGGTGTTGGAAGTATGCGCGCTTCCCGCGTATGTGTGTGCGCGCGTATGTATTGTAGGTTTTGTGGCCAATTTGTTACTCGGCGCAGCTCTACTGCTGCTGATTACGTGCTGGTTGACGACGTTAATGAAAGGTTGGTGTAGGTGGTAGATAGATATAAGTTCTGTAACGGAACAATTAATCTTTATTAATGAGGAAAGCTTTAATCAATACATGTGCTCTGTACGAGCGATCGAGCGCGACTAATGTGCGCGGCGGCGAGCGCTGACCGTCTCGGCGCGCGAGGAGGGGAAAGTAGTTCCCGCTCTTACCTTGAGGGCTATAGTCCCCACACACTCCCCGTCGAATAAACGCAGTGAGAATTACAATTTGTAGATAATTATTTAGTCGGAGAGCGTGCAACACAAACGCAATAGAGTGTGATTTTACAAAGGCTTAAATCTAAAAATTGTACATCTTTTTATAGATAATGTTATCTTAGTTGTATTGTTTTATTGTTAATACTTGGCACTGTGAGCTCGTGAGTTCTATTTGTTGCTGATTAACAGGTACTTTGTTATTATGCTTATAAAAAATACATCTTACAATCTAATTTTGACAATTTGTATTCGCAGGTTTTACAATCTAATCTCTTTTTTAAGAAAAAATTGTACAGATACTATCACATTACAGTTATAATCTAATCGATACTATAACAGGGAAAGTTAAATTACGACTACTATGGTAATATAGTAAATTAACCAGTCTTAAACGTTGACATAACTAGGTTGATTTTATCGCATTTAACTATCTTTAGTTAGGTTAAACGTAACGCATTTACGTGAGTAAGTTTTTAAAGGCTGTACACTGGACGGACCTATAGACCGGCTGCAGGGAGGAGCGTTCTCGAGATCAGGAGTTTGCAAATCTTCCGGAACAAAGTGAGCCGGTTTAAGTAGCTCGGTAGTCACGACGCGTGATTTGCCGTTAACTTCAATTTTAAAGTTCAGGTCGGAGATGCGCTCTAGGACTTTATGCGGTCCTGTATAAGGACGTTCTAAAGGTTTTTTAACTGCGGCCGTTTTCAAAAAAACATGCGAACAAGTGTGTAGGTCTTTAAAGAAAAAAGGTCGCGGTTTATGTCTTTGAGCTACAGGTACGGGTCTGAGCTCACGCATGTACTCGCGATAGTCTTCTATGAATATTTGAGGGTCTGGTAGAAAATCATCGGGGATGAAAAATTCACCTGGGATTCTGAGGGTAGTGCCAAATATGAACTCTGCTGGAGATGCTCCAGTATCGCTCCTGACAGCTGTTCGGAGACCTAGCATGACTGTAGGTAGCTGTTTCACCCAATTGGGATTGTTGTGGCACATAAGGGCTGCCTTGAGGCTGCGGTGCCAACGCTCAATCATTCCGTTAGCGGCTGGATGATATGCTACTGTGCGCTTTCTTTGGCATCCTATAAAAGATAGGTAAGCATTAAAGAGTTGTGACTCAAACTGAGAGCCTTGATCTGTGGTAAGGAACCTAGGGGCGCCGTAACGAGCGACCCATTCTGTCTGAAACGCACGAAGTACGGTATCGGCGGTTATATCTTTGAGGGGAATTGCTTCAACTCAGCGTGAAAATCTATCTACGATTGTTAACAGGTATGAATAACTTTCGCAGGTTTTTAAGGGTCCCTATGTCCATGTGGACGTGGCGAAATCTACCATCGGGGGCAACGAACTGGGATGGTTCGTTTTTCACGTGTCTAGATACTTTGGATTGTTGGCAGTCTAAGCACTCTACGCACCAAGTTTTGATGTCGCGGTGCATATTTGGCCAGACATACTTTTGCCTTATTATTTGGTCGGATACTTTAGGTCCTGGATGAGACGGCGAGTGAAATCTGTCAAATATTTGTTTGCGTAAAGATTTTGGAATGTAGGGTCGTAGGATTTTTCCCGTCGAATCACAGTATATAGGGCTGTGAGTGTGGCCTAATTCTATGCACTTAAGTATGAGGGACGTATTGGAGGATGTAAGGAGTCCTGCCAATTCAGCGTCGTCTTTTTGTAATTCAGCTAATTCAGGCATCTCTATCTCCAAGGGGAGACGGATCATATCAACTCGAGACAGAGCATCGGCAGCGACATTTGCTGAACCTGGCAAATATTCGAAGGCTGTGGTAAACTCTGATATGAAGAAAAGCTGTCGACATTGACGTGGAGATGCCTTGTCAGCTTTTTGAGAGAAAGCGTAGACAAGTAGTTTGTGATCCGTGACTATTTTGAAATTTCGACCTTCCAAGAAATACTTAAAGTATTTAATTGATTCGTAAATCGCGGTAAGTTCGCGGTCATATGCGCTGTAATTGCGCTGAGATGAACTGAACTTCCGCGAGAAAAATGCTAAAGACTTCCAGATGTTGTCAATGTACTGCTCTAGGGAGGCGCCCAGTGCAAAATCTGATGCGTCTGGAACGAGAAGTGTTTCAGCCTCAGTCGAAGGGTGACTGAGGAGTGTTGCTTTGGATAGGCTTGTCTTACATTGCTCGAAAGCTTGCTCAGCCTCCGGAGTCCACGCCATAGGAGTCTGATCGTTTTTTTTGGTGTTGTGCGTATACGCATATAGCGGTGCTTGTATAGCGGCAGCATGAGGTATGCTACGACGGAAAAAATTGATCATCCCTAAGAATCTATGTAGGTCAGCTACTGTAGATGGTTTGGGGTACTCGAGGATGGCTTGAACTTTCTCGGCACACGGTTTGGATCCCTCGTGATTCACGAGATGGCTGAGAAAAACTATTTCGCTTTTACCTAATTCGCACTTGGAAAGATTGAGTCTCAGTCCGGACTCTTTAAGACGTTCTAGTACTATGCGAAGATGTTTTTCATGTTCTTCTGGGGTTGAAGAGAAAATAAGTATATCGTCGAGACAGACGAAAATAAAATCTAAGTCGCTCATTACTCGATTAATGAATCGTTGAAACGACTGCGCTGCATTGCGCAGGCCAAAGGGCATGAAAACATATTCGTACAAGCCGAAAGGCGTGGTTACAGCTGTTTTTATGACATCGGTTGGAGCTACCGGTATCTGGTAGTATGCTCTGTGGAGGTCAAGTTTCGAGAAGACTCTTTTTCCTAACAACTGCATAGAGTAATCTTGAAGATACGGAATCGGGTATTTGTCGGGTACGGTACGTGAATTTAAACTATGATAGTCACCACATATACGCCAGGGGCGATTTTTGCTTCTAACCATGTGGATAGGGCTTGCCCAAGGACTCTTTGAATGTCTACAAATGCCTTGTTTGACTAAATCTTCAAATTCAGTTTGGGCTATCTTATACTTCTCTGGGTCTAGTCGTCTCGTGCGCTCGGTTACGGGAGGGCCAGTCGTTTCAATATGATGAAATACATCGGATGCGGTGACTGGTTTAACAGGTTTTGCCCCTGTGACCTCGGGAAAGTCTGTGAAGATTTTTGAATAACGCGAGTCGCGGGTGAAAACGCTCACTGACGGACCGTCAGATAGAGCGAGATAACCGACCGAGAAGGTATTAGAGTATGGGTCTATTAGTCTGCGTTTACGAACATCAACGATCAGACCATAATAGTTAAGGAAATCCGCACCCAATATTGGTGAAGGTACTTCAGCAATGCGGAACTTCCACGCCAATGGGCGTTTAAGACGCAAGTTAAGTACGAGTTCAGTTTCGCCAAAGGTATGAATCGTAGAATTATTTGCTGCAAAGAGCTTAAAGTCTGAGGGTTTAGAGTTCGGATCAGTGTTGGGAATTAAAGAAATTTCCGCCCCTGTATCGACTAGGAACACTAAGCCGGTTTTGACGTCTTTTATATGGAAACGCTTTGACTTTAGTGTGTCCTCACCCGACGCTTCCACTCGGGGAGGTGCGTTTAGTTTTCCGAACGCGACTCCCAAGAACATTTGCCCCGGCAACGGGTGGCTTTTTCACCGAATTTGTTGTGGTAATAGCATAGTCCGTCCGACGCGTTGGTTTCTTGCGGTTTAGAGTCTCGCGCTTTGCTCGTAGAGTTGTTCCTGTCACGGTTTCGTGATTGGGAACGGCCGCGATACGTTTTGGATGTCTGCGAGCTAAGTTTGTTTACCGTTACTTTAAGAGCTGCGAATTCATTTGACATACGCGACATTTCGTTTTTTAATTCGTCAAAGGCCGATGACACGTTTTTGTTAACGGAGGAAATTTGGGACGTATCTGATGCGATCGATTCCATATATTTATCCGCGGCTTCGGCTAATTTCTTAATGTCCGTAATGTTCGAAATAGCTAACGCGGCGCGACAATTAGGGGTCAATTGCTCGAGAAATACGGACTTGAGAACGTCGTCCCCACAGCCGGTCTCCAACGCACGCATGCGATTAAGAACTTGTGAGGGCTTTCCCTCTAAGGATACTTGTCCTTTAATTAGCTGACGGAGGCGCTCCTCCGCCGAGCCACCGAAAGTGCTAATAATTCTTTCTTTGACCTGTTTGTAAAGGTCTTCTGGTCTGGGCGTAACGCCGAGCAGGTCCAGCACGCACATAACCGCGTCCGGGTCGAGTTTTTCTGCGACGGTGTCTGCCATGGTGGCAGATCGTGTGATACCCGCGTTCCTCATCGAGATTTCCGCTAATGCGAACCAAGCCATAGGGTTAGAACGCGTGAACGTTGGTATTTTTGTACGGTACGCTGAGACCTGAGTACCCGCATTGTTAGCTGTTTGATTCTGACTAGCGAGCCTAGTTATTGTTTGCTGTGCGGTTGTAAATTGCTCCTGCAATTGGTCGAGCGGCGTCCTCAACTGCTCTGTTTCTGTCATGATTTTAGTTGTGTGACAGTGTTAACAGATACGAACCCTAGTTTGTACACGCAGGTACCGATTTACAAAAGTCTTAATAACCGGCACTGTCACTAAAATCGTACTAGATCTCTTCTTGGAGTTGCAATATTTTACTTGGCGATCAAATTTAATTTGCAATACGGTAAAAACAAAATTGTAAAAAATTATAAGTTACGTTAAAAATTTTCTTTCGCAAAAATCACTAAGTAAAATTTTAGGACTATAAAGAAAATTTGCAGCAGCGCTAAAATTGCTAAAAGTTTTTTTAAAAGAAAAAATTGAGTTGGATAACGCGAACTAATGGCTGTGCGTTTCGTTTAGTAACAGCGATTCTTGGAATCTGCGACCGTTGCGCCCTTGCCGCGCTACACGTTGATTGAGTATTCCTGGAATTGCGCGCGACTCGACGCGGACGTTCGCAAACACGAATTGCGCAATTTTTCACTCGCACGCATACCTTACACGCATATGATGTTCGATGATGGTGTTGACATGCGTCGTGGTGATCTGGTCGCTGCTGCGCTGGTGTAGTCAGGCTATCCTCGTGAACTACCCGCTGAAAAAGCTGGGCTGATGCAGGCTAGGTGTCGGCGATGGCGATGGCTTATCGCTGCGACTAGTCGTGCCGGCCTGGGCACGCAGATGCTTCCTTGAAGTTGGTTGCGGGGACTCGTTGAAACAAGCACGCCGCCCTTTGTTAGGCGAAAAACTCCCGCCGATTCGCCGGTGTGTACACGCTGTTTGTTGTTGGGCGAAAAACGCCCGCTGATAGTTGGTGTGGGCTATATGCCCTTATAGACGCTCCTCGTCGTACGTCTACGCTGTCGCCGGCGATGATGTAGCCGGTTGCTGCGGCTCGCGTTTACGGGCTGTTGTCGCTGTGCTTTCCGGGAAGGAGCTGCCTCGACTTCTCCGTGCCTCTCGAATCCTCCTTTCCGCCGTTGCACTCGGGGTCACCAATGTAGGTTTTGTGGCCAATTTGTTACTCGGCGCAGCCCTACTGCTGCTGATTACGTGCTGGTTGACGACGTTAATGAAAGGTTGGTGTAGGTGGTAGATAGATATAAGTTCTGTAACGGAACAATTAATCTTTATTAATGAGGAAAGCTTTAATCAATACATGTGCTCTGTACGAGCGATCGAGCGCGACTAATGTGCGCGGCGGCGAGCGCTGACCGTCTCGGCGCGCGAGGAGGGGAAAGTAGTTCCCGCTCTTACCTTGAGGGCTATAGTCCCCACAGTATGAGTAGAGGGAGCGCCCTCACTTCGCCCTGCTTGCGGCTGTCTCCGCGAGCGCTTCACTTCTCCCAGAGCGCCGGATCTGAAAGGACGTGTGAGAGAGAGATAGAGAGCGACAGAAAGCCTTATTGAATAAAGAACAAAGTTTAATATATATATATATATATATAGTGTGTGTGACCTTTTCACTTCCGCCTCATCCTAATAACTACAACAGGTTATGGACACTGGACGCTTGACTGCGCCGAGCGGGGAGGCCCCGGAGGCGACAACATCTAAAGGTATGAAAGTGATAATAACTGAGTCGCGAGGAAAGGTCCTTGTCCGCGAGTGACGAAAACAATGACTGCTGCCGCACCGTGCGTGGAGAGTCGTGTTCGGGAGAAGAAAACTGTCGAGAGTTTAAGAAATTAGATTCATATCGAACGCGGCAAAAGTATATGCGAAGTGTATCGTAAGTTAAATAAAAATGTCGGACGCGAGAGAAAGTAACCGTTAAAGTCCTTATTTACAACTTGTGCGAGTCGGGAATTTTTGTTTTGCTAGAGGTTGTGTATATATATAAAAGAGATGCGAAAGCTAAAAGTATGCAAAAATCGGGAGTTATAGTTAAAATCATAAAAACAAAAGTGTTGCGAAAGATAAAAGCAAGCGAAGGTCGGAAGTTATACTCAAAAGCGTAAATTCGAAAACTAAAACATATAGAGTAAGAATAATTCGGAAGTTAAAAGTGAATTATCAAACTGTCTAAAGTTCGTGGAATTTCAAATCACGGTATATTGTTTGTGTCAGCCGAGCGTGTTTGAACAGAAGTTTTCGATTGTATATACCGGTAACGGGAAGTGGACGCACTTCTAGGAACCGGCGCGTGCCAAGCGATGAGTACTCGCTGGCATGTAAACACAGGCACGGTCGCGAGGGGAGGGAGCATGCGCGGCTGTGTCTGATCAACATGGTCGCGCGCCGGCTTCCCGCGCGAACATCGGAAGGAGCGAGAGACGCAACGAACAGGCGCGCGCAAGCGCAAAAGGGGCCGTGAGCCAAAGCGGCAGGCGCGCGCAAGCGTAAAGTGGCCGTGAGCCACAGCGGCAAGCGCGCGCGAGTGTATAGCGGCCAAGAAAGACGAAACAACAATTCAAATAACGGAAGTTTTATTAATGTATCGAGAGAATTAACAGAAACGTTAAAGTCCGGGCTATCGGGAAAAGGATCTGTTTTAAAATAGGGATTATAAACTAACAAAGCAGACAAAGTTTGAATATTTCTTTGATTACTTTACGTCAGAATTAAGAGCGAATGATATTTTGTATGTAATTGATAATTCTGTCAAAGCGAATGATGATTTAAGCGAATCAGTGAAAGAAAAACACAAATTTAAGGTGCGAGATATTTTGATAAATCACATTAACAATGAATATTATGCGAAAGTAATGGATATTAAAGATCCAGTTATATTATTAAATAAAATTAAAGAAATTAAATTGAATGAAGTCAATATTACTTCTTCTACATTAAGGAGACTGTTATACAATATGCATTATAAACCGGAAAAAGAAAGAGCAATTGATTTCATTGATAAATTCGAAGAAGTTGTTCGTAATTATAACAATTTGTCAGGAATTCAAATTTTGTCTGCCAATGAAATAAGAGATGCATTTTATAACGCTGTGGTTGGATCAAATAATAAAATACAAAGTTTTGACTTTGTGATGAGAAGTACAACCGATAATCCTCTCAGTTTTGATCAGACAAAAATGCTTGTATTACAGATTGAGAGCGTAAGAACTTAGGCGAAAGATCAAGCGAAAGGACAAGCCACAGTGATGGCAGCAAATCTTGAGGTAATCACCACGCCGACCAAGTGTTTCAACTGCGATGACTTTGGGCACTTGGGAAGGAACTGCCCACATGCCGGTCCAGGACCGAGAATCTGCTTTGAGTGCAAGCAACTCACCAAGCACATCGCTGCTCACTGTCCTCAGAGAATGGCAAAGAAAGGTCGGAAGAACTCGCAACAAAGGTACGAAAGTAGAGTTTTTCATAACTACAATAGAAACAGAATCGAAAGTAGAGGCAGTAAGCGAAAGAATAAAAGGAAATACGAAAATAGCGTTAAGAGATATAGACCAAATAATTGCGAAAACAACTATTCCGACAATAGACAAGATCGATATAATTCAAACCGAGGAAAAAATGGAAAATCAAATAGAGGTAGAGGCGGACGAGGTAGAGGAAGTCAGAAATCCAGAAATTCCAATGACAACAGCAACAAAGAAAATGGTGAGTACTCATTAACAGAGCATAAAGGAATAAAGCGAAAGTTAGAACTAGAGAAAAGTAGTGCTCTTAATGTCACGAATATAGATAGAAAGGAAAATGAAAATATTTTACTGGCCGAATTTTTGGCGGATACAGGCGCTACAGAGCATTTAACAAATTCGAAACTTATATTTAAAACTTTAATAAATAGGCGAAAGAAATTAAATGCGCAAACAAAAACGAATACGCTAATTTAAGATCGGAGGGAGAGGGTCAAGTTCAGGGTTATTCGGAAATAGACAAATTAATTAACTTGGAAAATGTTATATGTGCTGAGAATTTGTCCGATAATTTACTGTCATTACGAAAGTTTTCAGATCAGGGTTTAAGTATTTATTTAGATAATAAGAAAATTGATATTTATGATCCAGTGTCGAATGAATCATTTATATCAGGTATATATAAGCGACCGTATTGGATAATAGAATTGAAAGTAAACGACGGAAAGAGCGAAAGAGATAAATCAAATGGTAAAATTATAGCATATGTGACTACCAGGCGTATGAAAAATCAGATAAATACAGAAACTGTGAAAGAAAACGAAAGAAATGACGAAAGTGAAAATAAGACCGAGAGTGAGAATTAAAAATGTTGCAAACGCTGATTTTGAAAATACTGTGTTAAACAGAAAATTAAATGATGTAAGTGAAATTGAGATAAGCGAACGAAAAGAAAACCATGATAATTTCACTGAAACCCAGAACGAACCTTCTACCTAGAGCAAGGCTATGCTGTGGCACGCAAGATTGGATCATGCTCCTCTGAATTATTTAAAGATAATGCAGCGAAAATATCCTCACATCGAAGATTTAAGGGAAACAGTCTTTGATGATGCCATTCTTGATTGTGAAGTATGTATAATCTCAAAGATTAATCGATTACCGTTTAAACAAACACGACTTAGAGCGTCAGAGCCCTTACAAATTATACACTCGGATACAATGGGAATGATAAGTCCAGTCACTTATCCAAAGAGATACAAGTATATTTCGGTGTTTGTTTACGACTATTCTCGCCTTGCCATGGCATATCCTATGAACACAAAAGACGAAACTGCGTTCTGTTTCGAATCTTTTGTAAAAAGTGGTCGAAATATGTTAGGGAAAGATGCGAAGGTATGTTATTTAAGATCTGATCAAGGGACAGAGTTTACTGGTAGTAAGATGTTGAAAGTTTTAAGTAATTTGGGTGCAGAGTTACAACTTGCATGTCCCGATACACCTCAGCACAATGGTGTAGCAGAAAGATGTAATCAGACGATACAAAAGAAAGTGCGAACGTTGATAAATGACTCTGGATTACCCGAAAACATGTGGGATTTAGCTCTAGGAGCAGCCGTATACGCTTATAACAGAACTCCACATACGTCTATAGATATGCAAATTCCTATTCAAGTGTTCAAGCCTGACTATAAGACTGACTTAATGCAGATAAAATGCTTTGCATGTTTGCAAAATTCAGATCCATAGGAAAGCGAATGATTCTAGATGGTTATAAAACCACTGGTTACGTCCTGTTCAGTCCAGATGAGGGAAAACTGTACGAAAGCAGGGATGTTAGATTTAATGAGAAATTGGTATTTGTCAATAAATACAAGGCTAAGTAACTTGAACACTGGGAAAAGGTTGAAACTGAAATAGATTCAGATACCTGGTTTACAGAATTCGAGAAAAAAACGGAAGACGTAGAAACGAAAGAAGAAATGAAAAGAGGAAGAGGAAGACCGCGAAAGAACAAATCGAACGATGATATTCAAATTACAGACGATGATACGCATGCCTTGTTGGCAAATATAAATGGTGACCCTGTTACATACAGGGCTATAAATAGCCCTGACAGACTTGAATGGATATAAGCTATAGAAAGCGAATTGGACTCATTAAACAAAAATCAAGTCTGGAAGCTCGTTGACCGATCCTCGATAATCAGTGAGAACAGAAAACCCAACATAATCGATTCGAGGTGGGTGTTAAAACGTAAGATAGAGTCAGATAACAGCGTACGATACAAGGCTAGACTTGTAATAAGAGGTTTTAAGGGAGGGGCCTGCTTTAGGAGGCCTAAAAATCGGGTTTATTTAAGGATTTTTTTTTAATAGAAAAAAATAAGTAAGTCTAGCGAGCTTTTTAGGATATATTACTATATATATTTCAAGATTACAAAAAAATTTTTTTATCAAAAAATATTGAAATGCAGCCGATTTGCAACTGCACCTTGCAACTGCAATCTCCAATCGGCGGGAAAGATGGAGCTCCCAATTTTCGTCTGAAACAAAAAAACCAAAGAAATTTTCATATATTTTTCTTCGATGTGAACTAAGAAAAATCGAAAGAAATTGTAAAATTAAAATATTTTTTCAACTTTGAAAAAAAAGTGTTTTTTTTTTTTTTAAATCATTCAATTTGCCAAAAAAGTTGTTTGAAATTTTTTTTTCATGAACATTTTTAGTTCAAATAGAAGAGAATACAATACTGAATTTAACAAGCTTTCGATCGTTTTGATTGGTCGTCTAGTTTTCTTTCAATCACGCCCGCCAGTTTAGAAAAATCGTAAAAACGAAAACTCGAGGAAACGCGCTTCAAAGTTAACGCTTAGAAAAAATGTTACTTACAACAATAATACGCTAATCAGCTATTCCTGCTCCATAAAAGAACTCGACACGGCACTTGTGCGAATTCAAAACATTGTGTCGAATGACCGTTGAACCTTTTCAGGTATACAGTTCGGAGCTATTAGACCGAGGGGAAGAGCTCGGCGCCTCCACCGCGTTTAGTGCTGTATCTTTGAAAATATTTCGAATTGGCCTATAAAACTTTACGTGCATATTCTTAGATATATTAGGAATAGATTTAATCAATAAAAAAAATCGATTTGTTGAGCCTCCTAAAGCAGCAGCCCCCCCCCCCCCCCCTTAAGGATCGCAATGAGTATGAGCTTCAAGAGACATATGCACCAGTGTTTCGACTACCACTTATGCGAACTATACTAGCTATAGCAAACAAATGTGATTTCCATATTTGTCAAATGGACGTCAAAACAGCCTTTTTGAACGGACAACTTCAGAGTGAAGTTTACATGAAAATTCCGGAAGGAATAGAATGCTCAAATGAAGTAAGGAAGCGAAAGGTTTGTAAGTTAGAGAAAGCATTGTACGATCTGAAAGTGAGTCCGAAATGCTGGAATGAAAAATTTAAGGAAAAGGCTGCAAAAATGGGTTTAACACCCGATCCTGATGATGAGCCCTGCTTATTCAGTTGGAATGAAAATAATAAAGTTTTAATACTGATTTTGTATGTTGATGACATCTTAATCACTGGAAATGATTGTGAGAAAATTCAAGAAGTCAAGCGAAAGTTAAACCAAGACTTTCAAATGAGTGATATTGGAGAGCCGAAAAATTATCTCGGATTGGAAATCGAAAGAGACAAGGAAGCGAAAGTATTAAAATTAAGTCAACAAAAACATATTGATAAAATCTTGAAAAGATTTGGTTACGAAAACAGTCACCCTCAAAGAACCCCAATGGTAACGAATCAAGTATCCAATAAAGGAAGAATAGGACGTGAGATAGAGAACAAAGACAGCATCTTTACGAGAGCAGAGAATCAAAATAACAGATTGTACAGAGAGATCGTAGGATCTTTGTTGTACTTAGCGAACGCCAGTAGACCCGATATAACGTATGGAGTGAACGTTCTAAGTAGACATCAAATTGACCCTAAGGAGGAAGATTGGAAGATGGTTGATCGAATGCTTCGATATTTGAAGGGTACAAAGACTCACAGCATTAATACTATAGAGACGGTAATGACATGCAAGGATATTCTGACGCAAGTTTTGGTGACTGTAAAGGAGCCAAGACTAGAAGCGGCTACGTAATAAAACTGTTTAACGACACGATTACTTGGCGAACGAAGAAGCAAAATTACGTTGCTCTGTCTACCTGTCAGGCAGAATACGTAGCAATGAGCGATTGTTGTCAGGAAATAATGTCAATTCATAATTGTCTTAAAAGGGTTCTAGATTGAGATTTTACTCCCGTTGTACTATGGTGCGATAATAAAGCGGCAGAAGCGAGAGCTAAAACGAACGGTGGTAGTAAGCTCAGACATATGACAGATATTAAGGAGCACTATGTACGACAATGCGTAGAGCGAAAGCTGGTAAAAGTAAATTGGTTAGCGTCAAAACGACAGATTTCGGATGTATTAACAAACCCTCTATCATTTGATCTACATACTAATTTGATTAAACGAATAATTAATTTTTAATTCTATGTTTCAGGCACTAAACCATGAATACTTGAAGATACAAAACGATTAGAAATTTAAGAAGAGTATTATATTTTGTATATTAGGTTAAGTTTTTTGTAAAGCGAACGCGTAAAGCGCGGGAGGGAGTGTTGGAAGTATGCGCGCTTCCCGCATATGTGTGTGTCGCGCGTATGTATGAGTGAGTAGAAGGAGTGCCCTCACTTCGCCCAGCGTGCGGCTGTCTCCGCGAGCGCTTCACTTCTCCCAGAGCGCCGGACCTGAAAGGATGTGTGAGAGAGAGAGAGAGAGAGAGAGAGAGAGAGAGAGAGAGCGAGCGACAGAAAGCCTTATTGATATATAAAGTAGAACGAGGCTCTGCTAGTGGGATATCTGCCACAGTATTTCCGCCTCTACTACAGGAGTTTGCGTGCTTTGACAGACTTGAACGTAATCTTTTGATGGCTATAATGCATAATAATTTGATAGCACTATACAACAAGAAAAATTTATACATGTATTCACATGTATGCATATTATTATTACATTCTTAGTATATATGTAAAATATCAAATTCACTATTTCCGGGTTTTAATAAATGAAAATCCTCCTTATTTTAAATGTCGTCAGCTGTCACAAATGCTTCACCAATTTTTACACTTTACTTCCGGAAACATTTTTAAACCAAGAATTTGTAAATAGTGCTAATACTCTGTAATATAAAAAAAGATTGCACAGAGTAACAAGAACTTTTAGATTTTATATTAAAATAAGATTATTTCTAATAAAAGTTTGCTACTTATCTGAATCCCTTCCAATTTGTTGAGATATATTCTAGCTACAACCTACTCATACAAAATGAAAAACAAAAACTAGATAGAGTAGAGGTTATGTTATAATAAAAACATATACTGTAAACATCTCTCTCTCTCTATCTCTGTGTCTCTCTCTATCTCTGGTGTTTTTTTCTACTATATATTAATTATTATTATTATCACACTCCTTCACTTTGATGGTCGTGTGTGTGTGTGTGTGTGTGTGTGTGTGTGTGTGTGTGTGTGTGTGTGTGTGTGTGTGTGTGTGTGTGTGTGTGTGTGTGTGTGTGTGTGTGTGTGTGTGTGTGTGTGTGTGTGTGTGTGTGTGTGTGTGTGTGTGTGTGTGTGTGTGTGTGTGTGTGTGTGTGTGTGTGTGTGTGTGTGTACTTTCTCTCACAGAGCTGTGGACTGTGGAGAAGTATAGCTATATATAAGGCCGGAACAAAACAGCTGATCGAGTAGGTCTGAAAGAAAGCGCAAAGGCAAATAAATCGGCCCTCGAAGCCCTCGAATTTTTTAATATCAATATAACTTGAAAACGGCGGCACATTTTTAATTGAAATTTTTTATACATGTAGTATATCAAAGCAGTTATCCGTTGATATGTTCATGTATATTAAAAAACGTAATTGAAAGGCGTAAAAAATTAGTAAAATTCTCGCGCACCAATTTTAATGTATATGAAGCACGGTCATCCCTCAGGCTTTTTCTACATTGGACAGATACTTGCCTTCGGAGAACTTTCTTAAAACATTGTAGTTCTTGATTTAGACATGTATCCAGAAGAAAGCTTTAACTATTAAAATCAGCTAAACAAAATTTATGTGGAGCATTTCTGACAGCTCATTATGACAATTAAGATAATAAGGAAATATTGAGTTATTAAAACCCAGAAATAGTGAGATTTAAGATTTTTTCAGATTATTAGAAGTGCATCATGCTCAAGTATTTTATATATACACAAAAATTATAATAATATTTTTTTTAATTACATTAATTCTTTCAGACTCAGACTTCACTTCATTTTTTGCTTAAAATGCAAATACTTGAAGATATTAACATCAAAACAAACACACTAAAAATTGATGAAGTTCGTTGCATGTCAATGCGTCAAAGAATGAATTATCAAGTGCCAAACAACGTGCCAACATATTACGAAACTGTTTAGACTGTATCTTATTTTTATAGATAACTTTAATTGTTTGTGGTTTACGTTAGTTGTTATGATAAGACAAATATTCATTCCTTACAAATTTTTCTTGTTGGATGATGTGAATTAATCATTATTATTCAATGAGGCCACCAAAAGATTATGTTCAAGTCTGTAAAAGCACGCAACCTCCTGTAGAAAAAAACAAGAAGAAATACTGTTGCAGATATTCCTCTAGCAGAGCCTCGTTCTACTTTATGATGTGTTAATTATCGATGCTTTATTGACCTTATGATTTCTAAAGGTAACCTAGCATTATTAAAACCCGGAAATAGTGAGATGTAATATTTTCTCAGAGTTTATTTTATAAGTACATCATGCTCAAGTATTTTATATCAAAAAGTTATATTCATACAAGAATGCTTTTCTTTTCAGTGATTTTAGTTCATAAACTGGTTGTGATTTTAGTTTTACAAGATTATGCGTGGGTTATTAATTTAAGTATAGTAGTTTCAATCAATAATAATTTCAAGAAGTTATATCTGCCATAAAAGAATATCAAGAAAGCTTTTTTTTTCTCATAATGATTCTTAGTTTATTAACTTTTGTTTTTAATTTTACAAGATGTGTAGCAAGTAAAAATTTCAACAAATCCAAGTGTTTAGAATAATATGATTAAAGATTGGCTTATGATGAGAGGTGCCAAATGTTTCATAGGAGCCATCTGTTCTGTAAATATTACATAACATATAACTATTGACAAATTATTTTGAAAACATGAAAATTAGCATAGAGAAAGAAACATCTATTTATGAAATAACTTGGACTTGTAAGATAAAAACAACATATATTGCTCTCCAGTGAAGTGAAGTACATCTGTGAACTTTTCGATCAGTGAAATATACGTCAGTTTATCTATTTTGCCAATTGTGTTTAAAAACACGCAAATAGTGAAATGCAAGATCAGAAGTATTTGTATCTTCGAAATAAAAAATGCAGTTTTTTCAGTGTAGTAACAGTGTAGATATCAAAGTTTGCAATAATAATTTTTGGAAAACTGTCTTAAAACATTGCATTTCTTGATTTAGAAATGTTTTCAGAAGAAGACTTCAACTAGTAAAATAATGTAAGAAAATTTATGTGGAGTATATTTCTGACAGCTGATTATGACAATTAAAACAAGGATACCCAAAAATTAGTAAAACCAGGAAATAGTCAGATGTAAGATTTTTTCAGATAGAAGTGCATCAAAACCCAAGAAGTATATAAATATTTTTTAATTACATTAATCCTTTCGGACTAAGGCTTCACTCTGTTTATTGCGACCTAAAAACAAACACACTAGAAATTGATAAAGTTCATTGCATGTCAGCGCGACAAAGAATGGGTTACCAAGTATTTCAATAGTGACATTAATATTTCATTATTTTGAGAAAATTTAACACGCGATCTTATTAGCAAACTTTTTGTACTGTGTCTTCTGAATTTCATAGATTAACTTTATAATTTTTTGCATTCATTAATAGATTTGGAAGTGAACATTTAGTATATTATGTGTGAAGTTATATTACAAAAGTTTTTAAAAGTGTAATACAAGTGTACAGTGAAAGTTATGGATTAAAATTTTGCCTATTCTTACTCTTACGTAAAACACATAGCGCTCCAATTCGAATCAACTTTTAAAGGAAGGAAAACACGTGATATTATAATAATAATAATAATAATGCTTTATTAACTATATAGTTATTTTACATAATTTCTCTTATTACTTATATACATTTTTGGCCACATCTGTAGAGATAACTTGTTTGTGTCAGTGTACCTGTCCGTGTTTGTTTTTTTGTTCCAACAGAATTAAACTTTATTTATTACAAAATATTCTCTATTTAGCCTATATTTAATGTGTGTGTGTGTGTGTGTGAGTGTGTGTAATGTGTTTGTTTGTGTGTGTGTTCTTCAGCATCTGTGCCTTCTCTTTATTCTCTGCCTCTTCTTTCTTGTTTTTCATTTCTTATCTTATCTTCTTTTCCGTTAATCTGCTGTTATTCCTTATTACCATTTTCTTTCTTCTCTTCTTCTTTTTTTTCTATGTCCGATACTTTACTTTGTTTTCCTGTCCGTCTTTCCTTCCTCTGTGCTGCTGTCAATACCATATCTAGGATAAAGATCCCTTCTTTTGCGGCTCTGTCTGCTTTCCTCCACAGGTATTTCTGTACGAATGCATCCTTAAAAATAAGCCACATCATGCCAATACCATTCTCCATCGGTTTGGTTTCCCATTCTTCTTTCCCTATCTGTACATCCAGCCATTCCCTCACCTTTTCTCCGTTCCACTTCTAACTTCTCTTAATTACTAGAGTTTTCTCCTTATCTACATCTTCTATCCTCAAAAATCTTTTCTCCTTCATTTCCATTTTCTTATTTCTTCTGCTCTCTTCTGTTTTTTCTCGTCTTTTCCTCCCTCTATCATTTCCGGCCACACTGTCTCACCTTCTGTGATCCTTCTACTTACTTCATTCGCCGCCCATCCTTTATTCTCATAGAATTTTCTCCTTCTTTCTCCCATTTCTTTATTTGCATTTACTCCTGTCATCATTGTCATGCACTCCTTCCTTATTGAGTCTTCCTCGCTCTGTAGCAACTTCTGTTTATACTTCATCGCTCTCTTTCCTGCTTGTATTGCTATTTTCCATCTGTTCGTTTCTTCGTATAGTATGTGACTTGGTGTCGTCTTATCTAATTTCATTGTCCATTTTATATATTTGTCCTGTATCTTTTCTAGTTCCTTCCATTCTTTGAAACCCCATATTTCCGCTCCATACGACATCACGCTTCTTACTAGTGCATCGAACAGCTTCATCCTTCTCCCCCAGTCTTCTTTGAATTTCCTCTCCCCGAGACTCCATATTTTTCCTAATATAGCATTTGCTTTCCCTGCTAAGTGCTCTATGTGTTTCGCGTCATCATTATTACTTTGTATCCTATAACCCAGGTACATTGCTTCTTTCACTATTTCAATTGTTTCACCTTTCCATTTGTACTCCGGGTTAGCTCCACTTCTTCCTTTTTTCCTGAATTTTATTATGTTAGATTTTCTTATATTCAGTTCCAATCCTCTTCTTTCTATAAATCTTCCAAACCTCTTTATCATCTGTTTCATTCCAATCTCGTTGTTCGCCAGTAGGATCACATCATCTGCATACCCAATCGAATATACTTTCTTTTTACCAATCACTATTCCTCCTTCCTGTGCTTTGCTCATTTCTAGTTCTAATTGTGCCATGCTTATATTGAATAGTGTAGGGCTTAGGGAACATCCTTGTCTTACTCCATGTTCTGTCTTAAATTGTCCTATTTTTTCTTTTCCAATCACTACCTCGCATTTTGTTTCTTCATATATTTCTTTTATTCTTGTTGTTAGTCTTCTGCATACCTCCATTCTCTCCATTTCTTTCCATATCTCGTCCCTTTTTATATTGTCGAATGCTCCCTTCAAATCTGCCATGAAGGCCCATACCTTTCCTCCTTCTTTTTTCATCTCGCTTTCCACCACACTTTTCAATACGAACACTGCATCTATAGTTCCTCTTCCTTTCCCAAACTGCGTATCTCCTAGTTTCTTTTCTTCTTCTAAATACTCTTCTAGTCTGCCTCTCATGATTTCTGCATATATTTTGTATCCAGTGTCCATCAGTGTTAGTCCTCTATAGTTCTTCACGTCATCTTTACTTCCTTTCTTGAATATAGGTTTTACCATTCCTACCTTCCATTCCTCCGGAAATTCACCTCCTTTCCATATCTTGTTTAGAATTTCTCTTAGTTCGCTCTCAATTTCTTCTTGTCCATATATCCACGCTTCGTTCTGTGTACCATCTCTTCCTGCGGCTTTCCTCCTTTTCAACTTACTTATAGCACTTCGCAGTTCTTCCGTACTAATTGCGTCTTCTTCCCATTTCTCTTTCGCTATCTTATCGGTCTTTGTTTGTCCATTATCTTCCTCTATATCTATGCCTTTTTGCTGCTCCTTTAGAAATTTCATCCATTCTTCTTTTTTTATCTTGTTACTTATTTCCTGGTTTCTGTTCTCGTTTTCGTTTACCACTTTCCAAAAGTTTTTCATGCTTCTGTCTCTTTTTATTTCTTCTACAATCTTCTCATTCCATTCTATCTTCTTCTTTTTTATCCATTCTCTGTAGTCTTTCTTCTTCTCTATGTATTCCGTGACGTTTAGCGTCCCTTTTTTGCATTCTTTTAAAGTACTTCTTAACTCCATTTTCTTCTGGTGACACGTCTTGTCCCACCATTTTTCTGTTTTTCCTTCCTTTTTCATTCTTCTGCTTTCTTTTATCGTGCATCTGATAGTCTTCTCTTTTATCTCTGTCCAGCCTTCCGCCTTTTCTTCTTCTTCTAGCCTTTCTCTATATCGCTTTTTTTCGGACTCTGTCCAGTTTGTCCACGCCTCTTCAACTTTCTCGGTCTTTTCCCTTTTTATGTTCAACTGTATCTCTATCGGTTGGTGATCTGAGTCTGTACTACATTCAACTTCCAAATCATCTACTATTTTCCTGCCTTCCTCGTTCGTGATCAGATAGTCGATTGTAGATTTTCCTCTTCCTCCGATGTACGTCCAGTCACCGTCTTTGTCTGCTTCCGTGTCTCCATTTACTATGTGGAAGCCTATGTTCCTTATCTTTCTTATTAAGTCTTCTCCTTCTTTTTTTTCAGTTTGTCTTTGCTTCTTCTGCATGTGTCCTCATCATTCATCCTTCCTCCCTCCTCAACCGTTCTAGCATTGAAGTCGCCGCATATTAGAACTTTCTCTCCTATGCTCTTTTCCACTATCCCTTCAATCTCTTCCCAGTTATCTTTTCTGTTCACTCTCATGTATGTTACTATGCATGTTATCTCTTCTTCTTCTATTTTTATCTTTATAGCGGCCATTTCGTTCTTTTTCTCGATTTCCAAGTCGATTTCCTCTTTGACCTTTATATCCTTTTTAATTGCTACTGCTAAGCCCCCTTTTGCTCTTCCTCTCCTTTTCGACCTCAGTGCTGGTATCTGCTTAACTACGAACCCTTTTAGTTTTTCCGTCAACCAGTTCTCTTCCTTCTCCTCTAACCACGTCTCCGTTAGTCCTATTACTTCGAAGCTTCTTATGTACCTCCATGTTTCCTCTGTCTTCTTCTTTGCTCCTCCTATGTTCCATATTAACATCTTTACCTTATCTTTCCTATCTTTTAATCTGTTTTTGTGCGTTCTTCTCTTTTCTTTAAAAAAGGTTTCATTTTGTCCGTTTTTTCATCTAGCGTCCACTCTTCCTCGTCAATCCTCACCCGGGTTCCTAACACTGTGACAGTTGAGTCTTCTTTTGCCTGCGTTTTTGCCCATGCTCTTACTCTTCTTTCGTTGCCTCTTTCCATGTTATATCATTGTCTATATAAATCTCTGTTCCCTTCAGTGTCTTCTTTAATTTCATTACTTTGTCTTTCTGCTCGATGTCCTTGCATTCTATTCCTAATTTTCCTTTATTTCCAGGCACATTCCATATCCTGTTCACAGTTACGCTTTCATTTAGCCTCTCTCCTAGCCACTCCTCTATATTCGTTTCTCCAATTGTGTTTTCTTTGTTTAGGCCTGAGATTATCATGTTTTTCCTCCTTCTTATACGTTCGTCTCTCTCCCATTTGTCCTCTTGTAGTTTCTTCCATTCCTGTAGTTGTCTCTCTAATCCTTCTTCTTTCTTTTTTGTCTCCTCTCCTTTCTCGTTTAGCCTTTCTTCTAATGCCTTGTCTATTGCAGCTTTGACTACTTCCCCTTTTACGGTTCTTTCTTCTTTTAGTTCCTTTTCTAGTTTCTCTGTTCTTCTCTCAAGGTGCTTGTATCTTTCTTCTACTTCTTTGGTATTCTTTTCGGTCTTTGCCTTTAATTCTTCTATCTCCCTTTGGGTTTCTGTCTGTTCCTTCCTTATTTCTATTTGTTCCTTCTGTATACTCTCACTTGTCTGCTTTATGTCACCCAGGTCTTTCGCTACCTTCTGCACCAAGTTCATGAGGACATCCCAGTCTTTCCTTTTTATTTCACCTTCCGCTTCTTTAGTTTCTCCTTCCATTGCTAGCATCTTCTGTTGGCTAGGCGGGCTTCTCTTTGTTTTTGTGCTCCTTCCAAAAATTGGTCCCCGGGAACTGCTAGGGGTTGCTGTTATTTCCTGATCAGTGTCCTTTTTATTATCCGATCTCTTTACTTCTCTTTCCTCCTCTGCTGGTGACAGGAGTTTTCTCTTTGTTTTGTACTCTTCTTTATTTTCCTTTTCTTCTTCTGCTTCTATCTCTATGTGTCCAGTACTCTACTTCCTCTCACCTGTGAGTTGCCACTCATTCTATGTAGTCTACGGCTTTCCTCAACTACCTTCGCTTTTTCTATTCCGTTTTTCTACTCTTTTTTTCGGTTTATACAGTCTGTTCACCCAGTCTGTTTACTGCACTTTTCTGTTACTGGTACACACGGATACACTCCTCGGCACTGTACTCTTACGCACTAAAATTACATTAACTGACGCACACAAAACCCGCGAACTCTACAGATCGGCCATCTTTTTTCGATCCCACGTGATATTATATAAAAGTACATTAGAACCTTTGTTTATGTCGGAAAGCTATACTATCATTAAACATCGACTGCACTCACTATGATACAATTGACATTTTATTTTCTGAAGTTTAAACAGTTATGCACTGCAATGAATTTATGAGTCGTGTGACATGTAGCTGCTATAGACATTTTTATGAAGCATTTGGCCATAGCAATACTGGTTTAGTAACATGCATTCTGGAGTTTGGATTACTCAACATATTCTACATTTATCTTAGCCTTACACAAAGAAAAATTGTGTAGGAAAAATTACTATTTCCTATAGTAACCGTGTGACACTCAAATTTTCAAAAAATTAACTACAATTTATAGTAAAAATTTGCTATGACTTTGTAACTTACTACACTGATACAATTGATATTTTATTCTCTGAAGTCGAAACAGTTATGCACAGCAAGGAATTTATGAATCCTGTGAAGTGTTGCTGCATTTTTATGAAGCATTTGGCCACAGCGTACTGGTTTGGTAACATACATTCTGGAGTTTGGATTGCTCAAAATATTCTATATTTATCCCTGTATATATACAGAGAAAAATTGTGTAGGAAAAATTACAATTTTCTATAGTAATTATGGAACAGATTCAAATTCTCATGAAAATGACTACAATTTATAGTGAAAATTGGTATTTTTATAGTGAAAGTAACAAAATCATAACAATTGTTATTGGTTATATTTTCCCTAACCGAAATATTTTTGTACAGAAGAGTTAAAAACTGTTAATAAGAGTTATAAACTGTTAAAAGTAGTTATAAAATGTAGAATTTTGGACGTTACTAATTGTTTATAACTGTTTGTAACATTCTTTAACAGTTAATATGAGTTATTAAATTATTTAATAACAATGAAATATTTATTAATTGTTATTAATATAATAATAATGTATTTAATAATTGTTATGACGCTAATGTGCATAAAAGCAAAAAACAATCTCATGTCCTTTTTATTAAAGGCCCAAATCGAAAAAAGTTGTCAAAAATAAGAGATTATAGCAGTAAGTCAGACACTTATTGCAGTCTAAAAAAATTCACAGGTGTTTCACATATTGTTATAATCTCTTATTTTTGACAACTTTTTTCGATTTGGGCCTTTAATAAAAAGGACATGAGATTGTTTTTTGCCTTTATGCACATTAGCGTCATAACAATTATTAAATATTACACTAGGCAATTAGCTTCACTTAAATTTATATTTAACGCGGTGCTTGTGTTAGTAACGCACCGACAGATGGAGCCTCTCTTTTCCACTAGTGAAAAGAGCGGCTCAGTCTATAAACCTTTGGCCGCTACGATGGAGCGCTAGGTGTCTGGTGACGGCTACTAGATCATCATTGATGAGTCCAATCTAGTAGCCTGGCCGAAACACCTGTGAATTTTTTTAGACTGCAATAAGTGTCTGACTTATTGTTATAATCTCTTATTTTTGACAACTTTTTTCGATTTGGGCCTTTAATAAAAAGAACATGAGATTGTTTTTTGCCTTTATGCACATTAGCGTCATAACAATTATTAAATATTACACTAGGCAATTAGCTTCACTTAAATTTATATTTAAATTTATAACTAATAATCTATTGTTAGTATAAATTAATAAAAATAAAAACTAAAAACTAAAAGTACTAATATAATTAATTATTAATTAATTATTATGAATAGAATAGTATGGCTATTAAAAAATTATTAATTAATAATTATCATTATTTATAATAATTTAATCATTCTTAAATTTCTTGTAAATATATCAAATTCAAAATTATTTGAAACGGTTTCAAACTATTACAAACTATATATATGTATAATCTATAGAATAATAAAATAATCCTTAAAAATCAAGGAGCGCGGGAGCGCTCCGAAGGCAGTTATCTGTCCAATTTAGAAAAAGCCTGAGGGATGACCGGGCTTCATATACATTAAAATGGGTGCACAAGAATTTTACTAATTTTTTACGCCTTTCAATTACCTTTTTTTAATATACATATGAATATATCAACGGATAGCTGCTTTGATATACTACATGTATAAAAAATTTCAATTAAAAATATGCCGCCGTTTTCAAGTTATATTGATATTAAAAACTTCGAGGGCTTCGAGGGCTGATTTATTTTACTTTGCGCTTTCTTTCAGACCTACTCGATCAGCTGTTTTGTTCCGTCCTTATATATAGCTATACTTCTCCACAGTCGACAGCTCTGTGAGAGAAAGTACACACACACACACACACACACACACACACACACACACACACACACACACACGCGCGCGCGCGCGCGCGCGCACACACACACACACACACACACACACACACACACACACACGCGCGCGCACACACACACACACACACACGCACGCACGCACGCACGCACACACACACACACGCACGCACACAGAGAACCATCAAAACTGAAGGAGTGTGATAATAATAATAATTAATATATGTAGAAAAAGACACCAGAGAGAGAGAGAGAGAGAGAGAGAGAGAGAGAGAGAGAGAGAGAGAGAGAGAGAGAGAGAGAGAGAGAGAGATATGTTTACAGTATATGCTTTTATTATAACATAACCTCTACTCTATCTAGTTTTTGTTTTTCATTTTGTATGAGTAGGTTGTAGCTAGAATATATCTCAACAAATTGGAAGGGATTCAGATAAGTAGCAAACTTTTATTAGAAATAATCTTATTTTAATATAAAATCTAAAAGTTCTTGTTACTCTGTGAAATCTTTTAAATCTTTTTTTATATTACAGAGTATTAGCACTATTTACAAGTTCTTGGTTTAAAAATGTTTCCGGAAGTAAAAATCATCATCTTCTAAAAAAATTGGTGAAGCATTTGTGACAGCTGACGACATTTAAAATAAGGAGGATTTTCACTTATTAAAACCTGGAAATAGTGAGTTTGGTATTTTACATATTTACTAAGAGTGTAATAGTAATATGCATACATGTGAATACATGTATAAATTTTTCTTGTTGGATAGTGTTATCAAATTATTATGCATTACAGCCATCAAAAGATTTCGTTCAAGTCTGTCAAAGCACGCAACCTCTTGTAGTAGAGACAGAAATACTGTGGCAGATATCCCACTAGCAGAGCCTCGTTCTACTTTATAGTGTTTCAATTATCAATGCTTTACTGACTCTATGACTTCTAAAGGTAAACTAGCAATTCTTCCAAAGGCAACTCGTCCAAAATTGGCCCAGGACCTGTGACTTTAGCTATGAAGGCGATTATATCCATCTGTCGGATATAGAAGTGCAAGAATCTTAGAATTTTATAATTATTGAATGTCAGTGTTATTGTATCTGTGTAGAATGCAGAAGAACGATGTAATAATAAACATAAAAACACACTAAAAATTGATGAAGCTCATTGCAAATTAATGCGTCAAAGAACGGATTATACCATGAATTTTAATAATAGTGACATTAAGTAGTGCCATTAATCTATAACTAAGATGTTTTGACGGTATTCCACAGGAAGTGCAAATAAAGTATTATGAATATAAAAGAAATTAGTTTTATTAGAATACAAGTTTTCAAAAATTAGTTCTTCAAAATAAAATTAGAAAATTGTGATTTTAATAGAAGGGATCATCTACCTAGTTGGAAATAATATTAGAGCTGGTGAAGGTTTTTGAAGATTCATGTAACAAGCTCAACCTGTGCTTTTCTCGAGGGATTGTTGCAAATTCTCTAATAACAAATAACGTAGTGATCTGCCTGATACATTTCAAAGCTAATGTTGTTTGACTATATGTTGGTGGCAGAAAACTCTAATTTTGCATATTATAAACAACTGCCTGAAGAAATATAAATCTACAAGCGTGACCTACAAGAAAATAATGTAGAAATATCCTGATTTAATTCTCCAATTCGTATACATTCAATAGATCTTCAACATGTGACAAAAGCTGTTGGGAGCTACAACTAAGATGTTTTAGACGGTATTGCACAGAAAGTGCGAAAAAAGTATTATAAAAATGAATGAATTAGTTTGATTAGAATACAAGTTTTTAAAAATTAGTTCTTCAAAATGAAATAAGTAAATTGTGATTTTAGGAGAAATCATCTATCTAGTTGGAGATCATATTAGAGCTGGTAAAGTTTTTTGAAGACTAATGGAACAAGCTCAACCTGTGCTTTTCTCGAGGGATTGTTGGAAATTCTCTAATAACAAATAACGTATTGATCTGCCTGATACATTTCAAAGCTAATGTTGTTTGACTATATGTTGGTGGTAGAAAAACCTACTTTTGCATATTATAAACAACTGCCTGAAGAAATGTAAATCTACAAGCGTGATCTACAAGAAAATAATGTAGAAATATCCTGATTTCATTCTCCAATTCGTATACATTCAATAAATCTTCTAAATGTGACAAAAGCTGTTGGGAGCTACAACTAAGATGTTTTAGAGGGTATTGCACAGAAAGTGCGAAAAAAGTATTATGAAAATGAAAGGATTAGTTTGATTATAACACAAGTTTTTAAAAATTAGTTCTTCAAAATAAAATAAGAAAATTGTCATTTTAATAGAGGAGATCATCTATTTAGTTGAAAATCTAATTAGAGCTGGTGAAGTTTTTTGAAGACTCATGGAACTAGCTCAGCCTGTGCTTTTCTCGAGGGATTGTTGGAGACTCTCTAACAACAAATAACGTAGTGATCTGCCCGATACATTTCAAAGCTAATGTTGTTTGACCTTTTCTTGAGGGATTGTTGGAAACTCTCCAATAACAAATAACGTAGTTATCTGCCAGATAAAAATACATTATTGTATTGTTAAAAAGTGTAATAAAATATTTTGTGTAATAAAAATCTACATAGTTTTATACTTAACAAACATTATTTACTAAACTCTCCCACCCCCTCTTTCTTCCCCCCCTTTCTCACCCTCTGTACCCTCAGTTTTATATACCTAACAAACATTATTTATAATGTACTTTTACTCTTAAGAAGTTGTGAAATCTCTCTAAAAAATTTTTTTACAAAATTAAAAACTTATAGGCAAGGATAAGTTTGGTTACTATTCTACGTAGTTTTATACTTAACAAACATTATTTACTAAACTCTCCCACCCCCTCTTTCTTCCCCCTCTCACTCTCCCTCTGTACCAAAAACTTTAATGAGAGCTTAAATATTTTTTCAAAACAATCAACACGTTCTTAAAAAACTAATTTTTTAAATATATTCTAACAACACAATTTGTCTATATTCCTTTTATTTATTCTGATCTCATCTATTCAATAAGCACTCTCTACAAATGTTAATAATTTTTTTTCATGACTGTACAAATAATAATATTGTTCATAAAACTTTCTACGAAAGTATATAATAAGGCAAGTATAGAAGTTTTTTCTGTATAATCTATAAAATAATATTTTTGATTTTTTAAAAGAAGTCAAATAAATACCATAGTAAAAAAGTTTTTTACTTCTTTGAGTCAATGTATGCTCAACAAATTATATGTAAGTACATTCAAATTGTTCACTGCCAATCAAACAAACGAAAGTTGTGAAATCAATTATCGATAGTCAAGTAATGCAAGTCATTCTCCGAAAATCTGTATGACTATGTTCTCAGAAATGTATTCAAATTTCTTCATTCTTCTATACAAATTAAACACAAGAAAGTACTGAAATCAATTAATTATAGTCAAGTACCGGCCATAAGAACTTTTCGTACCTCGCATGTAAAATTACAATTTACGCCCACGTTGTAACTTCAAAAATATTCAGCCAGCGGGCATAAAGTACTACTTAACGCCTAACAGGCGCAATAGCTCACATACTCCTACAAAACTTTATAGAACCTACGCACTTTACACCCGTGTAGGGGAAAATTATTTTAGTTATATAACTATTATGCCTTCTTTTTATTTTTAAAATTCATAAGAGTTTTTTCAGATATTTACAAAAAGTCAAAGCCTATAGAAATAAATTACATAGTTACCACCACAACACCATTTTTCATTGTTCATTCTCAATTTTGAAATTTCTATAATATTACGCATCTTGGGAGGATAATAGAAGTCTATAGAGCTGCTCTAGCAGGGGCGGTCCTCCAATCTCCCATACATACTTGGCGGGCCCGAAGATTTTCAGTTTAAAGTGTAGACATGGTCATTTTCATATAAATATTCATATGTTTAAAAATCAGATAAAATGAATAAATAGGTTGTTTCTACATATCAAATACTAATCCGTATTGAATCTATTACTCTGTTAATCCTTGTTAATCTCCAGGAAAGAAAAATACTAAAGAGGATATTCAAGAAGACAATCAAGTGGAACTACTCAAAACAGTTTTCAAGTGAAAATACTCAAGAACAAATATATATGAACAAAGATATGGTTGTCCAATGGGATCACCTTTGTCACCTGTTATAGCCAATTTAGTAATGGAAAAATTGGAAAGTATTGCTTTGTCTAAGTTGGTTTTTCAGCCAATTATTTTTAAAAGATATGTTGATGACATTTTTGCAGTTGTACCAGAATGTTTTGTGGATGAAATGGTGGATGTGTTTAATTCTATCCATGATAGAATTAAATTCACAAAAGAAGTTGAGAAAGATTATCAATTGAGTTTTTTAGATATTAGAGTCATTAGAGGTAATAATAATAGAGTGAAATTAGATTGGTATAGAAAACCTACATGGTCAGGTAGATTTTTAAATTTTGATTCTCACCACCAATTCGGAAACAAGACAGGTGCGATCAAAGGTGTCATTGACAGAGCGATTAAATTGTCACATAAAGATTTTAGGAAAAAGAATTTAAATTTAGTTAGAGAAACATTTATTAAAAATAGTTATCCCGTAAAATTTATTGATAAAATGATTGATGAGAGAGTGTGGGAAATTTATAATGGTGGATTGAAGCAGCGGGTAGATAATCAAACAAGGAATAGAAATGGAAAGAATGCATATTTTAGTTTACCATATGTTAGAGGTTTGTCGGAAAGGATTAGAAGGGTTTTTAGTAAACATAATATTCAAGTTTTCTTTAGAAATGATAATAATTTAGAAAGGTTATTTAGTAATTGTAAAGACAAGGATGATAAATGTTTGAAATCGGGAGTTGTTTATAAAATTAATTGTAGGGATTGTAATGGTTGTTATATTGGTCAAACGGGTAGATATTTGAAAAAGAGAATATATGAACATCAATATAGTTTACGCAGCTCAAGTTGTACATCGGGTTTGAAAGAACATTGTTTAAATAGTTTGCATTCTTTCGATTTTGGGAGTGTGGATATTTTGGAACAGGGGATTAAGAATAAATATAAGAGGGAAAGCCTTGAAAGTATTCACATTCTAAGAAATCGGAATAATGTAAATTTAATGATAGAGTCAAGTAAATTAGATAACATTTATCATTCTTTATTAATTTAAGTGAGAATGGCAAGTTGGAGAGGGGAATGTGGAGGGTGGTGGGGTAAGAGAAAAGAAGGGGGTATGGGTGCATGGTATATAAGGAGGTGTATCGCGGGTTTTATTTCAGTCCCTGAGGAGGAGCCGGAGCAGGCTCGAAACGTCGAACAATGGGGTGGTGGTGGGCAGTCAGATCGTTCTTTGCTAACAAAGTTTTTTCCAGATTTTAATTAAGTTTTTATTTCAGATTCTGCGGGGGTGATTATAAACAAGGGCAATCTGACTGCCATAAATATTAATTATTTTAATTTAATTTGTAAGACTGTAAGACCGATGGAAAAATTCTTATCAGTTGATGTCAAGAACAAATACTTAATAGGATATTCAAGAGGATATATTCAAGAGGATATACTCAAGAGGATATTCAAGAGGATATACTCAAGAGGATATTCAAGAGGATATACTCAAGAGAATATTCAAGAGTACTCATGAGTTTTATTCCTCAAAGAGGAAGCTTCATAATGGTGACAAAAATTTTGGAAATAAATAATGCTTAACACTTTAAGTTGAAAGCCTCTAATAACTCTGGTGCTTCAGGTCCAAGTTGATTTTGTAATGTGGATGCTTGGACAGTTTTGGTTTTTCGATATCTATTCTTCAGATCCTCTAGTGCTACTTCATAAAGACGCTGGTAAGCCGATTGACCAGTTGCACAATACCCAGTTAGGTACAACGCACTGCAGTGTGTAACTGTTTCGAAAAATAGACGACGGGGAACCAGGCGTTCGTGTACTTGCTGTTTGATCAGATCCCCTAGCACGAGCACGATAATCGCAACAACAGAGAAACCAAACCAAGAGGATTTAAAAAGTGATAATCCATCTGCAATGATGATCATGATCGCTGAGCACGACGAGCCCAGAAACTGAGAGATAACACGAATCAAGAGAAGACGAGTATCAAACAAAAGTAAAAAGGACTGTCAATCAAGATGACTGACAATCAAGAGGACTATTAATCAAGAGGACTGTCGATCAAGAGGACTGTCAATCAAGAGGACTGCAAATCAAGATGACTGTCAATCAAGAGAACTGTTAATCAAAAGAACTGTCAATCAAGAGGATTGCAAATCAAGAGGACTGTTTATCAAGAGCACTGTCAATCAAGAGAACTGTCAATTAAGAGGACTGTTAATCAAGAGGACTATCAATCAAATAGGTTCTGCCAATCAAGAGGATTTATTCAATCAAGAGGATTTCATTAATCAAAAGGACTTTTTTAATCAAGAAAAGATTTTCAATGAAGTGGATTTTATCAATCAAGAGGATTTTCTCGATCAAGAGGATGTTCTCATTAATTTTTTTAATCAAGACAGGCATGTAAATCAAGAGGATGATTTTAATGAAAACAAACAAGAAACATTCAAGAAGAACAAAAATTAACTCTCAGCTCAGCTTCTTACATTAGTAGGCAATATATAGTCTGGGTGCTGAGGGAGGCCTGTATAAGCATCTAGAATTGATTCGGTAACCATTGCATACATTCTTCTACGTATTTTTAGGCGCAGAATTTGAACTTGATTTAAGCTAAAAAATGGTTATTTGTATTTTTTTTTATTATTAACAATTTTGTCAAAAAATTGCTTTTTTTTTATATAAAATTTAAATGTGGAATGAAAAAAACGTCATTTTATTTGGAAAAAAATACGTTGAAATAATGTATGACGTCTCAGTAAATCAGAGATCAGAATAAATTGACTTTTCATTTGTTATTAACAATTACATGGCATTTCACTGTTTTTGTATTTACAAAAGCATAATACATTATTTCAACGTATTTTTGTGCTTAAAATAGAATGTTAGTTTTACCCAAATTTATATCTTATAAAAAGAGCAATTTTTAAATAAAATTTTTAATAACAAACGCATTAACCGTTTTTTAGTCTAGAATCCATCAAATTTGAATTCGGCGCCTCAAAATACGTAAAAAAACGTTTGGCTACCGAGTCAACTCCATATATTCACTCAGACTCCACTCAGAGCATGGTCTAGTATGCCTGTTTTTTTAAAAGGTTTTGATCTCGATAAGTCGGGAACATATTTATATGCAACACATTCACGTACGCGCATACAAACACTCACATGCCACCGTACAATGCTATAGGTGTGTCTGTGTGTGTATATATATATATATATATATATATATATATATATATATATATATATATATATATATATATATATATATATTATGCGGTCGGTAATTCACAACGGATGGTGTGCGTGACGCCATCTAACGTGAACATTTTGTATCTTATTACAATACTCCTATGGTAAAAGTAGTTTCGTTCTCTAAAATCGAGTATGGAACCCCCTTAAGTAGTACTTTATGCCCGCTGGCTGAATATTTTTGAAGTTACAACGTAGGCGTAAAATGTCAAGTTAACTTATGGGTACTTGACTACAATAAATTGATTTCCGTACTTTCTTGTGTTTAATTTATGTAGAAGAATGAACACATTTGAATACATTTCTGAGAACAGTCATACAGTTGTTTCGGAGAGTTGTGTGCATTATACTTGACTATCAGTAATTGATTTCACAACTTACGTTCGTTTGATTTACAATGAATAATTTGAATGTACTTACATAATATTATTTAATTGAAATAATTTTTGCCCACGGGCGTAAAGTGCGTAGGTTCTATAAAGTTGTGTAGGAGTACGGGAGCTATTACGCCTCTTGGACAGTAGATGAGCTATGGGGATTCGAGCTCACGTGGTGATTCGAGCTCACGTGGGGATTCGAGCTCACGTGGGGATTCGAGCTCATGGGGATTCGAGCTCACGTGGGGATTCGAGCTCACGTGGGGATTCGGGCTCTCACGTGGGGATTCGAGCTCATGGGGATTCGGGCTCACGTGGGGATTCGAGCTCATGGGGATTCGATCTCAGTGGAAATGCAGGATCGTGGACTCCTGGGGACTAGGAAACATTAACAAAAAAAATATATAAGGAACAAATAGTTCCAACGTTTTGAAATATTTGGTCGCCCTGAAAAGGGCGGATTGGTATATATATATATAATTAGAAGAGGCGGCGCGCAGCAGTTGAACCTCGTCCGGGCCGATTTTCGCACAAAACCAGCACTTCAGGGGACGATTCTGTGGAACTAATAGTCACCACCTCTGGAGACTTGAGCTACTGTTGCCGTTGGTGCTGCTGTTGCTGCCGATGCTGCTGCGGACTGCGCGGCGGCTCCTGTTGCTGCTGGGGCTGTGTGGTCCGAGGCTTCTCAATGTACTGTCTTAACTCCACGTCATACACCAACACGTAGTCCGGAAAATCCGGTCCGCATGTTGGTGTACAACGCGGGGCTCGTAACGGCGATTGAGAAGTCTCACACGCAGACATTTCTCGAAGCACAACAGTTGCAACCTCGCAAAGAACTTCCAGCTTCGAACTCATCGTAGCCGGTCGGCCAAATTCGCGAAAGTGTCCCAGTTTTATACAAGAAGCGCGGCCACCTGTACGCCGCTGCGCGAGAGCCGCCACCACCGCCGCCACCACCGCCACCGCTCGAGCAAACGCTGTGATTGGTGCGGAGCAGCTCTTCGCCGCCACCGCCGCTCGAGCAAACGCTGTGATTGGTACGGAGCAGCTCTTCGCCGCCACCGCTCGGCATTGGCGCGGAGAGAATATGCGGTCGAGCGCCGATTGATGCGGAATAGCTCTACGCCGCGACCGCCGCCACCGCCGCCGCCGCTCATTGATTCGCGGTAGAGCAGCTTCGACGATCCTTATAAATGAGACGCGCCCGGCTGCAACAACACTTCTTTCGCGCGAGTGCTCGAGTGCGGGTCGCTGCGCGAGCCCTCCCTACTCTTCAAATAGCAGTTACGTGCTTTAACCGACTGCATATTTGAGAATATGATAGAAAGCGAGACTTTTTGCGCGCGTCTTCGTAACCTTCGTGTGTATGCTATTTTAATGTTTACAAATAGCAGTTAGGTGTTCTAACCGACTGCATATTTGTCAACGCGAGATTCTTTTCGCGCGCGTCTTTACAACCTTTGCGTACATGTAGTTTCGACGTTTTCAAATCGCAGTTAGGTGTAGTAACCGATTGCATGTTTTGAGAATGCGAGACTCTTTCGCGCGCGTTTTCGTAACCTTCGCGTACATGTAATTTCGACGTTTTCAAATAACAGTTTGGTGTATTAACCGACTGCATAGAATTGCATGCGTCAAAACGCTGGAAGGCTCAAACTTTTTCATGAATCTTTACAATCTCTCTCGTTTTTACTCACAAATGTTTATACCTTTCTCAGGACCAACTCAATCGGTTCTTCTCAGCACCTACAAATCTCAACAAACAAACTTATTCATTATTTCAAGGACCCTGTTATTTTCGACAAAATTTATTATATGAAATGGTTTTATGTATATCGGTCCTTCTCAGGACCTGCAAATTTCAACAACAAACTTATTTATTATTTCAAGCGTAAAGAGCCTTACGATTTTCGACAAATTTATTACATGAAATCGTTTATATAGAAAGAAATAATGATGAAAGTCTTATTATGAAACGCTATTTTCTTACACTCTCCCATAACACGCTTTCCTATTATGAAACATTTTTTCTTTATTAGCGGTAATTTCAGTATAAATTTAGTTAAAAACTATGAAGAAAATCTGAAACGGATATGAATTCTTTCATAAGTACTTACAACATGCGTGGTTGTAATGTGCGTCGATTGCGTCTAACTATTTTAATTCAAAAACATCATGAATAAACCTATTTTATATCTATTTCTATGCAAATATAGCCGTTTAATCTATATTAGTAGCTCTGATGTACAGTATTGGTAGGTTTAGACACGATTTACAGGTTTATGTACAAATGATGTAAAGTTTAAAAGCACAAATAATTTAAATATTTATATATTTAAACTGTATTGTAAATGAGATTCGAAATAAAATCTCTTTTATACTGTTTCGTAATAGAGACCTGCAGTTCGTTGCATACATATAGTGAAAAAGCTAATAAAAATCAGTGAATTAGTATATAATATTAGATGTATATAAACATTTGAAAAATTGACTATAAATGCTAACAGAAACAGTTTCGGTTGAAAGGGCAATCGATGTATTATAAGAGCTTCGAAACGGCGAGACAAAACAAAATTTTTAGCATTTTATACACAAAAAAATCATTTATTTATTAATGCATATGTAAAGAAAAGTAGCAATGAATGTAAATATATATTTTTTTTCTTATTTAAAGTTTAAACGTTTCAAATCATTTATGTCTTTATAGTTTAGTCCGAAAATTCCACGCCAGTACGCGGTACATAATAAACACGTATATAATACACATGTTTTTTTCTTTATACGCATTCAGTTGTTGTATTAGGTCATATTTCGTCGGCAAGACGTATCAAAACATGAGCCCATCGAGCCACTGTTTACTTTTTCTTTCTCTCGCTCTAGACCGCTGTGTAGACCCCACCCCCTCCCTACTCGTGGTACGAGCTGCGGCGCTGCATGCATGTGGCGCTGCGTGCGCGCTTTAGGTTATAAAAACGCTCACGCTCTCGACTCGCGATCATTCTCTTTAGCAGAATGGACCCGAAAAAACATAACCGCATGTCGAAGACGAGTAGCCTTCGCCGCAATCGTCGTCGAAAGACTTGGCCGCGAATCCCAGGCATCAGTCAGCGTGAGATGCGCCACATGATGTCTGAGGAGGGCCGACCTCCTTCTCCTCCTGCTAATCCTCAGCCTACTCTTCCTCAACCGCCTCTTGCACCTCCACCGCAACCCTTACGCGTCTCCACCCCTCCACCTACATTTCCTTCAGTACCTCCTCTTCTTTCACCTCTTCCTCCCTCACCTCATCTTCCTGCTTCACCTCCACCTCAACCTTCTCCACCACCTCAACCTTCTCCACCACCTCAGCCACCATCACGACTAAGCGCTGAGCTTCGGGCCTTCCTCGCCCCTATAAGGCCAGAGGAGCGGTTACGCATGGCCCGGATGGCGCTGAGGCAGGTGGTGGAGATGAAGGTGAAGGAACGGCTTCGCGAGTGGCGAGCGGAGAGGTCCCGCGAAAGGTAGTAAGCTACCGTCAAATTAGCCCTTTTCAGGGCTAACATAAACAATAAAATTCTCTCTCTCTCTATTTCTTTTATACGTCGCGTTTTTCGCGCGCGCCCCTCTCGTTGCTGGCGAATACCCCCTCCCCTCCCGCCGCGGACGCCTGCACCCCTCTCTAGTCGCTCGTATACATGCGCCTCTGGCTCGCGTGCCCTTCTCTCGCCGCTGGTGCGCGTATCCCTCTCTCCTCGCTGGCGCGTGCCTCTCTCATTGTTGACGGCGCTTGATTGTTTTCAGATACGAAGTCGAGTTCTTACATCTACTTGACAAAACGAACTCGCTTTGTTGACCAGCAATCGCAATTGTCCAAAAATTATTTTATACATTGCAAAATACTGAACGATATTTCTGGGATTTTACTTTAGAATCAAAGGGATATTAGTTTAAATTAATAGGAAAAAATAGCGAGTTCATAATCGATGAAATCTTTTTTTTACTAATTTCACGTTTTGTCACATTAAATATAGTATATAGTACTTGTATTTTATTAACTATAAACGAGTGCATCCTTTAATCATATTCTAAAAAAAAAAATATGCTCTCACTAGTTAACTAAAATGCGCAATCATCAAAGTAATCGAAAGAAATCTGTTTCAGGTACCCTGGTAGAAAATTAATCGTAAGTTGGCCAGAATATGGCTAAGCCATATGCTGGTTAAGCATATTCTGGCCAACTTATGATTAATTTTCTACCAGGGTAGTATTAAATAAAATTATTTCAAACGCTATTAAACAAACAATTTTTTAAAATTTATATTCCTTTCATTTAACTATATCAAGTTCATGTATTAGGTTTATGTTGATGAAACTAACATCAATCAAAGAAAATAATTATTCGAACGTTTGAAATATTTGTGGCCCTGAAAAGGGCCGATTGTTTTTTTTAAATAGACGTCTCCATTTATATGTCAGGCGATGACTCTAGCACAATAGCCTCAACGTCCATCACCTCGATTTCGCCAACATTGATGTCCACTGGTACTACGCCATCAGCCAACCGAAGATCTATCGCCGGTACTTCATAATAAAACTGCTCTACAGGGTCGTAGATCAGTATAACGTCAGGTGAGGCTGGTGGTGGAGGTGGCGATGCCTTGGGCGAAGAAAGAGGTGATGGTGTTGGCGACGGCTGCGGTGATGAGCGGGCGAACGTTGATGTCAGGCTATTAGGCGATTCCAAACCCATAAGCCACGCATCAAATTTGAGCGGGGAGCTCGATGGTGTTTGCGATGGCTCCGATGACAACGTCCCGGCACCCAACCATGCCGATGGTGGAGCCGGTACAAGCTCCGGTGTTGGTCCTGAGGAATAGGAAGGAGACCAACCACTAAGGTAAATCTCCTCCGCAACATCCCAATCCTCCAACGCCGCCAAATGTCTTTTCCATACTGGAGTAATTGTCTTTGCAGACTGTGCTGAAGTCGCGGACGCTCCGTACTTTTATACGATCTGTTCGCATACAGGCGTCGCCGCTCGCGCTCTGATTGGACGAAAATTCGCGGGGGAGGAAGGGGGGGGGGGAGTGATTGAAGTTATATAAATATAACGAGCGTGCGCTAGCCTTCGTCATTTCACGAGAGTGCCTCCCCGTTATCACTCGCACCACGTCATCGCTGTCAGTAAAGAAAATCTCTCTCTCTCTCTCTCTCTCTTTCGGAGCAGTTAAAATATGCATATACATGTAATATGCTTGAATACATAAAAATGTATTATGCTTTGGAGCGGATATGTATTATGCTTCCGCACACGTCTAAACAATATTTCGCTTACTAACATATAAAGTTTTCTATCTTGATTTGTTAATCATTGAAGTTTATAGTAATTCATAATATTCAGTCAGCTCAGTAACCATTACTATTTTCTCAATATACTAATAAATTGTATAACTTGTGTTAAATTCATAGGCAGATAAATTATTTGATGAGAGAAGCTATTTGCGTGTAATATATATTTATGTTATTTTTAATTTATTGTTTAATTGCCTCAAAATATTTTATTCTCATATGTCTATATGTAAGCATGAATAAAAGAATTTCTGAGTAATGTTACATACATTTAACTGTTTGTATATGTTTACTTTCTCAGAAAATCTTTCCCGTTGGTTGATTATGAGCGCTTTCTATACTATCTATGTTAAGGTTTTCACGCGTTATGTAACGTATTTGTGCTCAATTAAAAATATTTTGCATAAAACCATTCTGCGCTGCGTCTTCCAACGATGATTTGTTAAACCTTTGAGGTTCAAAGATTGCTGCTGCGACCGCTGCGACCGCTGCAACTGCTGCAACTGCTGTGATGGTTCTCGAACGAGAGCGGAGAAGCGAATGAGGCTTAGAGCTTCGTTCACCTTTTTATATTCAGTTAAGTCATCCCCGCCATGCTGCTCACAACCAATCACGATTGATTCCCCCCCCCCCCCCCCCATAATTTTAATATAAAAGGAGATGCATTTGAGAGGAAAAGTCAGTTTGGTGCTCCGAGCAGTCGAAGCAACATCGTAAAGTTTACATGAGTGGTTTTTTTCACCATATTACCAGCCGTCACGTTACTACTCACAAATAAAGAAGTTGTACTTGAAAGAAAAAAGAATTAGTTTACTGCTCACAGCAGTCGAATATTCTAGTTCAAAAACATATCGTGTGACGCCACCTCTCGCCAACATCGATATCTTCTCTTTAAAAGTAGATACTGAGACTTGCGAAACTCATTTCGTGTCTTGGAGTGATCCGAAGCAGTTGAAAATGGCTGAGCACTTAAGAGAGACTGCTAATAAGCTATGGAAGTTATATCAAGCATCTTTGAGTGGTGACGTCGATGAAAACGACATTGACACTTGGTTGGAGTACTGTTATAATGCTATACAATCAACTCAATATTCATTAAGTAATTTAAAAATATCTGATAAGCAAAAACTTCAAGCCGCTATTGCTCTCATTATCACTGTTCGGCACTTGTTATGTGAACGTCGAGTAGACCACGAGTTACAAGAAAATAATGTTGTGTGGGATGATATTCAGTCAGTTTTTGAAAATAGAATAAGAATAGGTGTGATAACCAACTTAAGACATCTTGACTTATTAACTTTCATGCTGGAAGCAAAACAACTGGTTATTCTTAAAGTAAATGAAGCTCTTGAGAAACATTCGGCTCTGAAAGTTAACACAGGTTTGGCAGCTGAATATGAATTGGTAAAAAATGATGAAGAAACTACCGATATCATGTACTTTAATACAAAGACAACGTCGATATATTTGTCAACAGACTTAAATAAGTGGTTTGTTGTGAATTTGCAGCACCCTATCGACGCACACATGGAAGAATTCCAAGAGCGAGAATCAGGCTGGTCACTTAAATCTATTTTAAACTTAACGATAAATATTTGTAAGTTTAATCCAATGAGGGGAAGCACTTATATAGATTTGCCCCCATTTATCAAGAAAAAAGAGGCTTGTATTAACGTTAAAAACGATTATGACGAGTGTTTTAAATGGGCTATTCTATCAGCACTATATCCCGTTAGTAAAAATGCAGATCATGTGTCATGTTACGGTTCATACGAAGATGAGCTCAACTTTGATGGGATTGAATTTCCAGTAGATCCTAACAAATTAACAAGTTTGAAAAACAGAATGATGTTTTGGTAAATGTCTATTATTTGAAGAAAAAGGGAAAAATTTTTGACGTCTTACCGCGGCACCTGTCATTTTGTAAGAAGAAAAAGCATGTTAATTTACTTCTTGTGGAAAGTCATTATGTAGACGAGGAGGAAGATGACGAGCCTCTTGACGACACTGACATAGTATTTAAAAATCATTATGTATGGATAAAAGATTTATCAAGACTCGTACGAAGTCAGATATCTTCTCATAAAAGTAAAGCCTATATCTGTGACCGATGCTTGCATTTTTTCTGGTCAAACGAAAAGCTAACAAAGCATGCTATTGACTGTTCAGAAATAAATGAATGTAAAATTTTACTTCCACCACAAAAGGATAATATATTACAGTTTAAGAACTTTTCCAATAAAAATCAAGTACCGATGATTATTTACGCAGATTTTGAGTGTTTGCTGAAGGAAGCCCATGATCACGAACGTGCTTATCAGCACCATGAGCCGTTTAGTGTAAGCTTCTTTGTAAAATGTAGCTATGATGACAGCTTGTCGGAATATAAATGCTACAGGCGAGAAAAAGAAGAAGACGAATCTCCGGCTAAGTGGTTCGTGATGAGCCTTCACTCTCTAGCTCTAAAATTAGAAGAAATGTACAAGTATCCAAAGCCTATGAAAGATATGACGCTTGAGGAGAAAATCCAGTTTAGTACTGCTCAACTATGTCATATTTGTCAGAAATCATTTTCTGAAACGGACCAGAAAGTTCGTGATCACTGCCACTTCACGGGAAAGTGAGTATTTTATATAAATTATATGATTTACAGATACCGAGGTCCTGCACATAGCTCATGCAATATTAGCTATCAAGATTCAAGAACTATTCCCATAGTTTTCCACAATTTAAGTGGTTATGACTCACATCTCTTTATTAAAGAGGTCGCAACCTGTTTTGCTGGTCGAGTTTATTTGTTACCGCAAACTAAAGAAAGATATATATCTTTTACTCAGTTTGTGGAAGGTACTGACATAAACCTGCGGTTCATCGATTCATTCAGGTTTATGGCTTCGTCCTTGGACAAGATAGCGTCATACTTAGAGAATCTTCCTATTCTTGAAAAATCATTTCAACAAGATGACGGATTCTCTATTAAACAGATTACTCGTATGCTACTGAAAAGGAAAGGAGTTTTCCCATATGATTACGTTTCATCATTCGAAAAACTCAAAGAAACCAATCTCCCTTCAAAAGACGATTTTTTCAGTAGCTTGTATCAAAGTCATGTCAGCGACGATGATTATAAACATGCCGAAAAAGTATGGCAGATGTTCAACATTGAAGATCTTGGACAATATTCCGACTTATATATGAAGACCGATGTAATACTATTGGCTGAAGTTTTCGAAAATTTCGGAAAGAACTGTCTTCAGGCTTATGGTTTGGATCCCGCTCATTACTATACGACATCTGGATTAACGTGGGACGCAATGCTAAAGTACACTGAGGTATGGATTGCATATATATGTATACTCATATGTTGTATTTATTTATATATTTGTATATTTTAATAGGTACAACTAGAGCTTCTCACAGATATTGACATGCTGATGTTCATCGAACGTGGTATACGAGGAGGAATTAGTCAATGCTGTAATCGCTACGCCAAAGCGAATAATCCATACATGAGCGAAGGTTATAATGTTGAGGAGGAAGAAAAATATCTCATGTATTATGATATCAACAATTTATATGGATGGGCAATGACTGAATCCTTACCCTATGGAGGCTTTGAATGGGTCAAAAATGTAAATGAGCCAAACTTCTTTGACATACCCGACGACTGTGACTTTGGATGCTTTATTGAAGTGGACTTGAAGTACCCCGAAACACTCCATGATGCTCACAAAGACCTGCCATTCTGTGCTGAGCACATGGCGCCTCCTGGTTCTAAGCAGAAGAAACTTATGACGACGCTTCACGACAAAGAACGTTATGTACTTCACTATAGAGCACTGAAGCAAGCGTTGAAGCATGGTTTAATATTGACTAAAGTTCATCGGGCCATAAAGTTTAATCAACGTCCATGGTTTAAAAAGTATATAGATTTAAACAGTGCTAAAAGAAAAGAAGCAAAGAATAAGTTTGAAAAAATGTTATTCAAACTTTTTAACAATGCCGTTTACGGAAAAACTATGGAAAACGAGAGAAAACGAGTTGACGTAAAGTTAGTAAACAAATGGGAAGGTCGCTATGGAGCTGAAGCATACATCGCAAAACCTAATTTTCATAGCTGCGACGTGTTTGACAAGATCCTTGTGGCTATACAACTTCTACGCACTGAAATATCTATCAGAAAACCTATTTATGTAGGACTCAGTGTTTTGGATTTATCAAAAACACTTGTGTATAGATTCCATTATGAATACATGAAAACCCGTGCGGGTGACAACTGTAAAATTCTATACACTGATACAGACAGCTTGATCTATGAAATCACGAACGTCAACATTTATGAGATCATGCACCAGGACATTCACGAATTTGATACATCTGATTATCCAGAGACCAATCCCTTCAATATGCCTCGTGTAAACAAAAAGATTGTAGGTCTAATGAAGGATGAATGTAATGGTGAAATAATGTTGGAATTTGTAGGTCTAAGAAGTAAAATGTATAGTGTTCGGATTCAAGGTCAAAAACCCATTAAAAAAGCTAAAGGTGTTAAAAGTTCGGTGGTAAAGGCTACCATTAACTTTGAAGACTACATGCAATGCTTGTGGGAAAATATAATAATAACTCGAGAGCAGCGAAACATTAGATCACGACATCATGTGTTGCACACTGAAAAGGAAAGGAAGATCGCTCTCAGTGCCCGTGATGACAAGCGCCATCTGCTGCCTGACCAAACAGACACTCTCCCATGGGGTCATTACAAAGTGGCAGCTGATGAAGTAGTTGAGCTTCCGCATATTGCAGCATCATCTTTACATGAAGAGGATAAGTTCAACGTTAAGTCTGAAGAAAATAACCAACTGACGGCTGCAGCAGTCAAACAGCCTACAACACAGAAGTATATCAGTGATATGCAACAACAGCTGCTTACTCTTATACAGCTGTTCGAAGATGATGAATCGCTTAAAAGAACTTCCGAAACAAACAGCAATTCACCCAAGAAGAAATTTAAAAGCTCCTAGAGTACGAATGAAAATTACTACTTGCGGATCTCTTCCTATCGCATGATTTCGCGGATTGGGACAAGCACCTACATTCAACTATAGTTAACGAATATTTTAAGTATACAGCTTTAAGGGAGGTATATGTATTATTTATATAAGTTAAAGTTTTAGAGATTAGTAAAGTGCAACTATTATATAGTTAATGTAAAATGAAAATTGAATATCTCAATCATATTGTCATGTAATACTAATGAAATGCGCATCAAGAACAAATGTATATAGAAATAAGTGGAGTATTTGAACTTATATTTAGTTACGAACGTATCATTTGGATATAGCTATATGTATTATTTGTTAAGAACTATTAAGAAATTAGTAAAAGTATAAGTTATTATATTCCAATGTATATATAATGAATAAATAAAGACTAAAGTTAATAACTTAAACATGTCTTACGTATTACTTTACGGACCACATATTAAGAAATAATGTATAGAACTAATAAGTGAGCTATTCTAATTAATGGTAGTTAATGAATGTTTAAATCTATTAACATAACTTTGTATTACTTTAAGAAATATATAAATAGGTATAGGCTATTACTTGTGAAATATGTGCTAAGGATTAATAGAAAATAGTATAAGTATTCTAATGCATTGTATAGTGAGGTTAAAAATTAATATTTCACAAATGAGTAAAAGTGTAGACTTTCTAATTCAATATAGTTGATGTATGATATGATAACCTTTTTATCTGTAAAATTATTAAAATAATATAAAAAAGGTGTTACTCTATAAAAAGGTGTCACTCTATAACATAAAAAAAGGCGTTACTCTATAAAAACGTGTCACTCTATGACATAAAAAAGGTGTTACTCTATGACATAAAAAACATGTCACTCTATGACATAAAAAAGGTGTTACTCTATAAAAAGGTGTCACTCTATGACATAAAAAGGTGTTACTCTATGACATAAAAAAAGGTGTTACTCTATAAAAAGGTGTCACTCTATGACATAAAAAAGGTGTTACTCTATGACATAAAAAGGTGTTACTCTATGACATAAAAAAGGTGTTACTCTATAAAAAGGTGTCACTCTATGACATAAAAAAGGTGTTACTCTATGACATAAAAACACGTCACTCTATGACATAAAAAAAAACACGTCACTCTATGACATAAAAAACCTGTCACTCTATGACATAAAAAACACATCACTCTATGACAAAAAAAAAGGTGTTACTCTATGACATAAAAAAAAACAGGTCACTCTATAAAAGGTGTCACTCTATGACATAAAAAGATGTCTGATAAAAGTTTAAAAAGTTAAAAAATAAAAAAATAATATAACCAGTGTGCACGTGCAAAAAAAAGAATATATACCTCCAAAACATGCACTGATATGCTCGTATAAAAAATATATCTATATAAATACAACGTGCGCTATAAATATAAGTATACGCTGATGTGCATATGCTCCGTTTACATTCTGTAAAAATTATTAAAACAATGTTTATTCCTCGATCAAATATTATTCATCCTTAAAAGGACGGTTTAATATAATGTAAAATTGGTTTCAACGTTTAAATATATTTTTTTTTTTGCCCCTAAAAGAGCCGATTAATATTTAATTATAAAAATACAATACATAAAATAAAAAATATTGAAAATTATAAAGTATAAAAATTCAAATCATAATCAACTTAAAATTAAAATAAACGATGGCGCGCGCTATCGAGACATATTCTCTTTCGAGGTGTCTCCTCTTCAGCAGCAAATTTTAGTATTTTATAATACTTTTTATCCGCTGCATCATACACTGTGATGTACTCTGGAGGTGAGAGGGTCCTCTTCGATATCTGTATGTATCGTTTCTCCGCAACATCATAAACTTTATTTATAGTTGTTGATGGAGTCGAAGTTGTCATTGATGGTGATGTGTAGGACGACTCAAGCGACAACGATTGTTCCATCTGTAGAAGCGTGGGTGTTGATGATGATGGTGAATAGACTCCGAAAGGTGGCGTTAGGTATGGTGGTAAATCGGGCGTCAACTGAGGCAGCTCCATTTCCTCGGGAAAAACCATCGTAGGTGAGACGCTGGCCCTCTTCTCCAGCTCCATGATACAATTGAGTACTAGCTGGTGCAGATTAGAAGCCTCTCTCTCAATAATTTCGAGAATTGAGTGATGAGACATCGAATCCATTATTCTGCTGAATGTGTTAAAATTACGACACGACGTTATATTTATATGCTGCGTAAGCGGTGGGGTAGCAGTGGGCCGTGAATATCTGCTCCAATCAGAATGCGATCGCATTTGCTCCGCTCCAATCAACGCGTTACATGAGCGGTGACGGCGGCAAAGAGCTCCAATCAGCACGTTTGCTCAAGCGGTGGCGCTTTGTGTATAAAACTGGGGCGCTTTTGTGAGTTTGGCATACTCGTCAAGATGTGGAACGATGAGCAAGTTCACGATGAGACTAACCGCTATCTGCAGGCCTTGGAAGAGGACATGGGCATTGAGTCGGAGCAATTTTCCTCGTCAGATAGCGACGATAATTTGACTGGGAAGTTGGCGAAAATGCGTGATGATATGACGGCTTCGCGCCTTGGATGATATTTCGCCACCAGCGCCCCCTTCATTACGCTCATATCGTGAGTGGCTAGCGAGTGACGACTTTGAATCACAACCATCATCACCAGAGCCACCCCTCTCACCACCTCCGCAGACATCTTCAGGTCGAGAGTCTCCAATTCAACCGGCATCATCGTTAGCCTCGGCTCCTGAGTTGCACTCACCGCCGCCTTCAGTTCCGCCGTTGCATCCGCTGTCTCAACCGTCGCCATCGCTTCCGCGTTTATCTCCACAGAGGCATTCGTCTTCAAGCTCAGAGGATGCTGAAATAACTCCATGCAGAAGGTATCAACGGCGTCGCCGCTGTCAGAATTTGAATGAAACTCGTCGTCGTCGTCATCTATTTTAGTTTTTCGGTCTTTTATTAAACCGCCCTTTTCAGGGCGATCATATTTTTAAGCGTATTAAAAAATATTTTCTCAAGAGAAAGTTTACTTTCTAATAGTTTTTTCTCGTATATATATGTTTCTTTTTTTTGTAGATAAAAGAGAGAAGAGAGTGTAAATGCATATTCGAACTAAAATTTATTGGTGTATTCATTGGAGGGCTTTAAACCGACTATGTAAACATCAATACTCAACATTTAACCAACACAGAATGAATGTGTAAAGTTTTTTTACCTAAATGAATATATATGCACATGTTTATTATTACTAGTAATCATAAGTATAATTGCCATCAGTCCTATTTGTTTAAAAATAAAATTATTTCAAATTTTCGCTGCCCATTGAATGATTATAATTAAACAATAATATCGAAGAAAATCTTAGAAATATTCTAGTAAATAATTAGTCTGTTTAAATGAACGGTCACATTTAAACTTTACATTTCAAAGGTTTATATTAAAATAAGTTAAGTTATTTTTAATGTATCGCTTTGACAAAGCATGCTGAATAAGTTTTTTACTCCAGTTAATTAAATATTATCCTATTGTTTTATTTCCAAATTTTACTTAATAGCTAATATATTTATGTTTATAACTTAAATAACTATGCAGTACATTACAATATACTATAACTATTATATTACTTTTATATTTAATGTTTGATGAAATTTGAATAATTTTTGTTCTACGTTCAACTCATGTGGTAGCTCTGAAAAGTGCTAATTTGCGTTAGTTACAACTATCGCTTTAGAAGAGTTGAGATAATGTTTTTGCTAAAATTGCTTGTTCGAAGGTTCTCACTGGAGTATAACTTGGCATTCCCTTAAAAGTTTTGGCTCCTTCCCCTTCATCGTGCAGTTGGAAGGTGATGCTTTTCAAATGTATACCAGTTATTTTATACGTTTTCATGCATTAATCTGGACCAATCAGCGAACAGCACTGGAAGGGGTAGAGCGGCTTGAAAGAGTATAAAAGAAACGTGCTTTCACGACATCGGCACACTCGTCAAGATGTGCGAGGAGCGTTGGAAGCAACTCTACAAAGAATTCGTAGCTAATCTCGCAAATGTGGAAGAGGCTGATGAAACTTCTTCATTATTTTCGGAGTCACCGCCGCCCTCACCATTGCAGGAGTTGGCTCACGAGTCTTCTCCGCCGCCACAACCTCCACTACTCTTACCGCCGGTATGTTCACCTCCAGAGCGTGAGAGTAGTGTTGAGCCTCCTACATCATCAACTCAGCCGCCGCCAGTTTCACCAGGCTATGCGATGTTCTACAATCCGGAAGAAGAACTTTATTATGAGATACCGATCGCTGAGATGAAAAGTGATAAAATCAATGTGCTGATTATTGATAATGAAGAACCTTCGAAGAGCCTAAACGTGGTGCGCTGTCGCGTTTCCACCAGATAATATATATTTAGAGTAACAATTCACCCTTTTCAGGGCGACCAAATATAAATACGCTGAGCAAACTATTTTTAATTATAGTGAAGACACTTCCCAGCTGACCACCAACTGGGTCCTCCACGGGCCAGAAACCTATTGACATACAAATCGATTGCCCTTTGAACCGAAACTGTTTCTGTTTGCATTTATAGTCATTTTTTCAAATGTTTATATACGTCTAATATTATATACTAATTCACTGATTTTTATTAGCTTTTTCACTATATGTATGCAACGAACTGCAGGTCTCTATTACGAAACAGTATAAAAGAGATTTTATTTCGAATCTCATTTACAATACAGTTTAAATATATAAATATTTAAATTATTTGTGCTTTTAAACTTTACATCATTTGTACATAAACCTGTAAATCGTGTCTAAACCTACCAATACTGTACATCAGAGCTACTAATATAGATTAAACGGCTATATTTGCATAGAAATAAATATAAAATAGGTTTATTCATGATGTTTTTGAATTAAAATAGTTAGACGCAATCGACGCACATTACAACCACGCATGTTGTTAGTACTTATGAAAGAATTCATATCCGTTTCAGATTTTCTTCATAGTTTTTAACTAAATTTATACTGAAATTACCGCTAATAAAGAAAAAATGTTTCATAATAGGAAAGCGTGTTATGGGAGAGTGTAAGAAAATAGCGTTTCATAATAAGACTTTCATCATTATTTCTTTCTATATAAACGATTTCATATAATAAATTTGTCGAAAATCGCAACTCTCTTTACGCTTGAAATAATAAATAAGTTTGTTGTTGAAATTTGCAGGTCCTGAGAAGGACCGATATACATAAAACCATTTCATATAATAAATTTTGTCGAAAATAACAGGGTCCTTGAAATAATGAATAAGTTTGTTTGTTGAGATTTGTAGGTCCTGAGAAGAACCTATATAAACATTTGTGAGTAAAAACGAGAGAGATTGTAAAGATTCATGAAAAAGTTTGAGCCTTCCAGCGTTTTGACGCATGCAATTCTCAAATATGCAGTCGCTTAATAAACCAAACTGTTATTTGAAAACGTCGAAATTACATGTACGCGAAGGTTACGAAAACGCGCGCGAAAGAGTCTCGCATTCTCAAAACATGCAGTCGGTTACTACACCTAACTGCGATTTGAAATAGTAGTAAATATATAAAACGGATTATAAAAGTAATATAAAAGTACATTATGATTTTATATTATGTGTTAAATGTGTGAATATACTGGTACAAAATAATTGTAAATTATAAAAATTATAAGATTTAAATCGTTTAGAACTGATATAAAAGAATATTACAAAATTGAAACTAAGTGTAGATTAAACATATAAAAAATAGCTATGTGTAAATGTATAAAATGTATTATAAAAGTAATATAAAAGCACATTGTGATATTATATTAAGTTTTAAATGTATAAACTGATTGTTACAATTTTATTATTTAGATTAAAAAGTTATATGAATTCTACTGCAAAGCCACCAAGATATTTTAATTTAACTTCTTTTTCATGAATTTCTTCTTGAAGATGATTATATAAAGTTTCATTGCTTACCAATAAATCACTAGCTTTTTTCGGTAAGAAGATGTCGAAACTATCGTTCAATTCTACCACAGCTTTTTTCCCATATTTTGTAGTTACTATTTTTATTTTAGTCACTTTATACTATTCATTAACAATTAAATCTTTTAATTTCTTACAAGGTAAAAAGTTAGAAGAACGTGCTGCAATATTGAGTTCTTCCATTATTTAAGTGTAATTGCAAGACTATTTTATGTAAAGTAGAGTAGAGTGAGCGTAACTGATGTCTTGGCACTAGGAGCGTTCACTTTATAAGCACTCCAGCGCTTCTTTCTATCCCCACCTAGTCAATTTCCATGGATTCATAATTTTCATCTGACTGTACTTGCTCCTCACTGTATTCATAATTCTTATCTGGTTGTACCTGCTCCCCACCACCTTCCTTTGGCTCCTCCTCCCCATTATTGTTAGTAAAAATTCTTTGCTTTTGTAATTCTTCTGACAATTTTTCGTCTAATATTATTAAATTAAATTGATCTATAATATCAGATATTAATCCACTCTTTACAGACATTTCTGTAGAAATGGAGTTCTGCAGGATCCAATTTTTTAAAAGTAAAACACACTGCACAGCACAGCAACTTATTGATTTATAATATAACTATTAATTTTTGTTTTAACATTTATTCTTATAAATTTAAAAAAGAAGTTGACATAACGTATAGATAGTAATATGTTTAAATTATTTGTAGGAACTGAAACAACAAGAATTTTATACTAAAGATATTATATTACAAAAAGACCAAGCAGTGCAATATAACGCACCAGAAATTCAAGAGGTATTTATTTTATATTAAATTATTAAAATAATAATTAATTATGAAATTAGATAATAATAAATCTAATAAATTTTCATTTATAGATAGATGATCAACAGAATGATCTGTCACACTCAGATCAGAAAACTACTCAATCGATTATGCAGGAAATAATAGAGGTATTTATTTTTACTGAATTTTAAAAAAATTATCTAATCATAAAGTAAAATAAAATAACATTTCAATCATTTCAGAAAGAGAAAGCAGTAAAATCAATCATTCAAGAAATAGCAGAGGTATTTATTGTTTATAGAATTTTCAAAATATTTTAATTTTAAAATAAAATAACATTCATTAACATTTGTTTTATTTTAGATAGAATATCAACAGAATCAACTGTCAGAACAACTACAACAGCAAGATGAACCAAACCCAACATCTTTTTGTTTACATTCTATGACCTCTCCTCCCCACTCATTAAATTTTGACTTTAATGTAGATCATTTTTTTATACATTGACAGATGAATTTGAAGAGGAAAGTCAAAAGTATAAATAAATAATTAATTATTCTTAAAAAATGTTGGTATTATTAATATTTGTAACTAGAATATTATTTTTAAATAAAAATATTACTATTTATATTAAAAAAATGTTTTCAATTTATTTTTCATATATATATTTAACTCTTGTTTGTACTAACATAGAAGAACTGCATTAATTTGAACTATATATTTAACTCTTGTTTGTACTAATATAGAAGAATTGCATTAATTTTTAACTATATATTTAACTCTTGTTTGTACTAACATAGAAGAACTACATTAATTTTTAACTATATATTTAATTCTTGTTTGTACTAACATAGAAGAACTGCATTAATTTATATATATATATACACACAGCGACAGAGCGACAACTTTTCTACCATGAAATCGCACCTTAAAGGTTACTCCTGCGGTCTATTCGACTATATGTACTTGTACATATATATATATATATATATATATATATATATATATATATATATATATATATATATATATATATATATATATACGCCTTAGCTATCGATACAATCACTTAGTGAGTGATGGTAAAGTAGTATTCACCCTGACCGCATAAATTTAAATTTCATATAATGAGTAAGAAGACTGATAAAGTTATCCCCTCCAGTTTATTAAAATTCTTTATAAAAACGTGAGTAGTCTACAGTGAATCATCAGTATTCATTTTAACTTTACCAATTCAAGATAGAAACTATGACTGAAGAAATTATAAGTGAGTGTCTTGAACAAGTGCACCTGTTAAATAAAGGTGTAGACTTACTTTGTGCACAGAACGTGGATATAAATACAATCAACCGATGGAAAAAACATTGTCTTTCATCTAAAAAAAATTTGAAGCGTATTCTTAAATATAATAATTTAGTAGTTTCACAGAAGCAAAGTATTTTACATGCAATGGGACGACTTATATGCCTTATTATTAGACTAGATACTCTATTAAAACGAGGTGCAGGAGTTGCACAGCAAACAATTAAAAATAGAGTACGTTGGATAGCCATTGATAGTGCTTTTGGAAAACGTATGCGGACAAGTATCGTTGCAAATATTGCGCACATTGATGTACATTCTTTTTAGATGATGTCAAAATTTTATTTACTCGTTATGTAAAAAAATTATTTAAAGAAAATTATATTGATGCTTTAAAAATTAACGCAGTTCTTCTATGTAAGTACAAACAAGAGTTAAACAGCAACGGTGAAAAAGAAGAAAAAATTGTAGGAAAGCATTTTAATACAAAAAATGCTGAAATTTTTCTTTCAACAGATCTTGAGCAATGGTTCAATGAGAATATTAAAACTCCTCTGACATCTGACATTGAAGAATTTCAAGATAGAGATTCAGGTTGGTCTCTGCACTCCATACTAAATATTCAGATTAATATAAATAAATATAATCCTATGCGTAGTGGTAGTTCATACATTCCTTTGCCAAAATTTATTCAAAACAAGAATAAGGCTTGTGTTAACGTACAAAATAGTGATAATCAGTGTTTTAAGTGGTCTATTTTAGCAGCTTTACATCCAATACCTACAAAAAATAATCCTCACAGATTAATAAATTATTTATCACACGCCAAAGAACTAAATATAAAAAATATAGACTTTCCTGTTCCCTTAGGACAAATACAGAAATTTGAGAAACAGAATTCTGAAATATCAGTTAATGTTTTTGGACTTAATGGTAAAAATATTGTACCATTATACTTAACATCTAGTAAAAAACTAAACCATGTAAATCTTCTTTTGATTGAAGAAATGGGTGATGAAAATGAAATGTTTCAAGATACAATATTTCATTACGTCTACATAAAAAACTTGTCCAGACTTGTAGGGAGAAGCCTTTCACATCATAAAGAAAAATGTTATATTTGTGATAGATGTTTACATTTTTTAATGATTCAAATAGTCTAGCTAAACATGAAATATACTGTAGTCAACTTAATAACTGTAGAATTAATCTACCTGAAGACGGTAAAAATATCATAGAATTTAAAAATTACAAACATAAAGAAAAAATACCTTTTATAATTTGTGCTGATTGTGAATGTTTATTGAAGTCTGTTATTGAGTGTAAAAATGAAGAAAGTAATACAGCTGTTTTTCAAAGACATGAAATATTTAGTATTGGTTATTACTTAAAATGCAGTTATAATGATTGTCTTTCATATTATAGAAGCTATAGAAGATATGCAGCTCTTTGGTTCGCTACAGAATTAAAATGTATAGCAAAATTGATTGAAAATATTGTAATGCAGAATCTATGGAAACGCTAACATTAGAGCAAAATGTTGCATTTTTTCAAGCTGAAACATGTCATATATGTTGTAAGCCATTCAATAATACTAGCATTAAAGTTCATGATCATTCACACCTTGATAAAACATATAGAGGACCAGCTCATGCATCTTGTAATCTTAATTATAAAGATTCACGAATTATACCTGTAGTATTTCATAATCTTAGTGGGTATGATGCTCATTTTATTATACAAGATGTTTCTAATCATTTTCCCGGAAAGTTGATTTGCTGCCTTTAAACAAGGAAAGATATATTGCTTTTACAAAACATATAGAAAATAGTAATATAAAATTTCGATTTATTGATTCTTTTAAATTTATGGCTTCTTCGTTAGATAAATTAGCATCTTATCTCGATGAATACAATATTATATACTCTCAATTTCCAGGCTTGGATGAAAAAAAAGTTAAATTGCTTACAAGAAAAGGTATTTTACCATATGAATATATTGATTCTTGGGAAAAATTAGATGAAACAAAATTACCAGCAAAGGATAAATTTTATAGTACACTTAATGATTCAAACATATCAGATGAAGATTATAATCATGCACAAAAAATCTGGAATGTTTTTAATATAAAGAGTCTTGGTGAATATTCTGATCTGTACATGAAAACAGATATTTTACTGTTGGCTGATGTGTTTGAAAATTTTAGACATCAATGTATGAAATCATATGGACTTGATCCAGCTCATTATTATACTACACCTGGTTTTTCTTGGGATGCAATGCTTAAATGCACAGGAGTCAAATTAAGTCTTCTAACAGACATAGACATGCTTTTATTTATTGAATGTGGTATTAGAGGCGGTTTAAGCCAATGTTCAAATCGTTACGCTGCTGCTAATAATAAATACATGAAAGATTATAAAGAAAATGAAGAGGATGTGTATTTAATGTATTTTGATGCTAATAATTTATATGGCTGGGCAATGACACAAGCTCTTCCTTATGACTCATTTGAGTGGGTTGAGGATTACGAAAATTTTAATTACAATGTTGATGATAATGCTTCGATTGGTTATATTTTAGAAGTTGATTTAGACTATCCTTCAGAAATTCATGATGAACACAATGATTTGCCATTTTGTCCAGAGCATATAAAACCGCCTGGATCAAAACAAACAAAGCTTTGCGCTACATTGATGAACAAACGTAACTACGTTATTCATTATCGTTATCTAAAACAAGCAATTGCACATGGACTTCGACTTGTTAAGATACATAAAGTTTTAAAATTCAAACAATCTCCATGGCTCAAATCTTATATTGATTTGAATAGTTCTATGAGAGCAAATGCAAAAAATGGATTTGAAAAAAATCTCTTCAAATTAATGAATAATGCTGTTTATGGAAAAACTATGGAAAATGTACGTAAACGCGTTGATGTGAAACTTTTAACACAATGGGAAGGAAGATATGGCTTAGAAGCTTATATTTCAAAACCAAATTTTCATAACAGTGCTATATTTAATGAAAATTTAGTAGTTGTTGAACTAAGAAAGGTAGAAATTTTAATGGATAAACCAATATATGTGGGACTCACCGTTCTGGATGTATCCAAGATACTCATGTACAGTTTTCATTATGATTACATGCATAAAATGTATAATAATAATTGTAAGCTTCTTTATACTGATACTGATAGTTTAATTTATTCTATAAAATGTCATGATATTTATAATGATATTAAATTGAATATTCATTATTTTGATACTTCAGAATATTTAGTGAACAATGAATTTGGTATTCCACAAGTAAATAAAAAAATTGTTGGACTTATGAAAGACGAGTGTAATGGAAAAATACTCACAGAATTCGTAGGATTAAGAAGTAAAATGTACAGTACACGTGTAAATGGAGAAGATGCTACAAAAAAATCAAAGGGATTAAAACTGCTGTTATGAAAACTATAACTTTTGATGATTACGTTAATTGTTTGAAAGATTTATTGATTCAAAAGCGAAAACAGTGTATGATACGATCAAAGTTACATAAAGTTGAAACAATAAGACAAGAAAAGATTGCACTAAGTCCTTATGATGATAAAAGATGCTTACAAGAAGGTGGCACAGAGACACTTGCTTGGGGACATTATAATATGTAAATTATTTTTTTTAATTTAAATCAAACATAAATAAATTATAAATTAAAATAGTAAACATTTATTTCAGGTGTAAGCAGGTAAAGCGCGTTCGTTTTCAAGAAAATATATCTATTCATGTAATGCATACTTGGCTATATGCATATCAAAACGCTTGACGAGGTGAATGGGAAATGTTTGCACGTGATCGTGAACGGTTTCGATTAAGAATTAAAAAACTTAGAGTGCGTTCACAGTGACGAAGTTGTTTAAGTATTAAATAATATTTATTATAAAATAGGACATTCGGTGGAAGATACGAATATCATTCCGCCGGATTGAAATATCTCAACCTAATCAATAAAAAGAAGCAACAAAGTAATTTTTCTAAAATTGATAACTTATATGAAAATTTTTAATATGACATTTGTACAAGAATCTTATGCCTGTGATAAGAGGATGGTATGGTAATTTATATTTTCCCATACTACTTCCGTACTACGCCATACCATCTCCACACCATCCTCACACCACCCTTGCACTTACTTTTAGTACGTCTTTACCAAACTGTCCCAAACTGTGATAACACCAAAGTTACGACATGGCGATATTTGTTGCTTTTTACCCGTGTGAAACTAAAGAACTAACACGTATTGTCGAAATACTCTTCAGCGATAGAAATGCAAAAATACGAGAAAAGAGACTTATACTTATACTAAAAACTTTTATGCGGTCACGATAAAACCAATATTCATGCGCGAGAGAAAAAATGAATCTTTTCCCGAGTTCGAAAGATATACACGAAAACAAATGGAACTTAATACGCGCTATACGCACATGCACTTACACACCTACGCACACACACACACAACCTATAACACTCCTAACCTGTAATAATTTTTCCAAATCGATTTAACGCAACAAAGAATTATATTTTTATCAAATTTCCTCCGGGAGAAAATAGAAATTGACTTAAAATTTAATGCCATAGTCCAAACTTCATGAATCCGACAATTAGACCGAGGTTAATCGAGATTAGCCTCGAGGTTCATTCGAGATTCCGCTCGAGTATACAGCGAAATTCATTAAGTTTTGGAATGAGATTAACGCAACTTTTAAACGGAATCGTACATTCGTACTAGCATCGAACGAGGTCCATCGAGGTTAAATCAGAGCCGACCGAGGTATTGCCGAGATTCTCCTATGTATCAACGGGGTGTTACTAAGTTCTAACTATGGGTGCCACTGAGGTCGACCGAGGTGTAACTGAGTTCCTCCTAGGTGCGAACTGCGGTCGACCGCGGTGTAATCGAGTTTCACCTAGGTGTGAACCGAGTTTCACTTAGGTGTGAGCCGAGTTTCACCTAGGTGTGACCGAGTTCCATCTAGGTGTGAACCGAGGTAGACCGAGGTGTAACTAAGTTCGACCGAGGTGTGACCGAGGTTGACCGAGGAGTGAACCGAGATCGACCGAGGTGTGACCGAGGTTGACCGAGGTGTAACTGAATTCGACCGAGGTGTGACCGAGGTGTGACCAAAATCTGACCGAGCTATAACCAGGAGGATTGACCGAGATATGACCTAGGTACACAAGAAGCTAAACAAGAACGGTGGAATGCGGAACATCAGCTGTAGTGAAGTCATTCAATTCGAAGCCCACAGATGGCGACAGTAGGTCAATTTATAGCCAAATAAGCCAGTCTTTTTTATAAATTTGGTGATATTCAAGATCATGTGAAGTTTATAAAATTAAAATAATTATTTGCAATAGTAAACAAAAAAAAATTATTATTTATAAATACTTTTTCATTTTTCGAAGTACAATTTTCACACCTATTTTTAGAGTTACTTTTTATTTTCTACAAGCTTAGCGATTTTGTATAATAACGAGTTACCGGCCTGTTTGATAATATCAATAAAACTTGTAATAATAAACATTGGAATATTATTAAAAATATTTAGGTACAAATTTGAACATTCAGTTACATAATCCATAGATGCTTACAACATTAACTCTCGCTCGTAGTGTGTCGCTGTTAAAGATTTGTCTATAATCAAACGACACTTTTGATTCTTAAAATCTATATCTTTTATACATATTAAAGTTCTCATAGTTTTTTAAAAATTTTAAAAATGCCATGTTGTTGTTAAATATACCATTGTTAAATATACAATTTTTACTAACAATTGTAGCTAATCATTTTCAAGTTGTGTACAAAACACAAACGGCATAATGTTTTAACTTTTACAAACTAAACGTATTTTAAACGTGATAAAGCAAATTCTATTTGTCTTTTGTGCACGTCTAAAATCAAGTATTCAAAATAATTATAATATATATATATGGTGAATAAGAAAAATTTTGCAATACAGAATAAAAACAGACAGTAAATGCTTTTAAAGATTATTGAAAAATCTCAAAGCTAAGAGAGATGGTACAAGATTCGAATACCACTTGCCGCTGAAGATTTTTCTATATTTATTTATAAAAGATGGACATCTCAAAAATTATCTGTATTTTAAATTTAATAAGACCCACTTAATAAAAACATTAATAATAATCAAATGTAAGAGTATAAAAGTTATTTATTAATAGTTGTTGTTCTTCAACGTAACAAAATTTATTTAAATATGAAGTAATTTAATTTTTACAGTATTTTAATTATATCATATATAGCATAATTATAGATTTTACAGTTTGGAGTCTGAATCTACGATAAATAATTACAAAATAATATTTAAAAGCATCAGATAAGTTTAAAATATTTAAAATATTATTAATCTAACATAATATGATCTACACTTCTGTTTAAAGCATAAATTTCACTTGATTCCACTTTCATTTTTTTACTAGACTCTGGTCCGTCATTGTGACTCAAGCTTTTCTGACTTCCTTTTGTCTGACCATACGTCCTTAAAATTTGTAGTACTTGCAAACGATCATCCTCCTCGAGTTTGCACATATCCGGGAGAAGCATCTTTAAAAATAGAAGAACTCCTTCGATATCGAATTTAACGGAATTCAGTTTTGTTTCCAATTCAAGGGAATCCATCATCTGCTAATACGTTGCATATAATAGAAAAATTTCCAGAAACAACGGTGGACAGTATCGGCTAAATTAGGTTTACACGCAGCACCGCCGCGTACACAAGGTCGCGACGTCGCCTAGTGCTGATAATTTTCTTGGCACTCCGCTATTTACGACAATGGGGAGCCAACTCTCGTTCGTAGTGTGTCGCCTTTAATTTTAGTATTGCGAATGTAAACTATATTTCTTTTTTAACCACCAGTGGATTCAGTAGCCATGTTTTGAGAGTGTCAGATGGTTTCACATCAATTGCAACTTCTTTAATTTTTTCTCGTGGATAGATGAAATATCTATAAATTCGACTTCTAAAAGAAATGTATTGTATATGTGTCAAATTTTTAGATTGAATATATGAATGTTATTAAATTAATATGTTTACCATTTTCGTCAGAAGTTTGGTCATGAATGATATTACTGATCTTCGGCTTGAGGTCCTGTCCGTCACTCACTTCATTGTCCCATTCTTTTAAATTTTCGAAAGCACGAACGCCTTAAAGCAGAAAATGTATATATGACTAAAAATGTAATTAAAATTTGAAACTACTATAAATGATAGTAAAACTTCTAAAAAAATATATTGTATATGTGTCAAGTTGTTAGATTGAATATATAAAATTAATATGTTTACCATTTTCATCAGAAATTTGGTCATGAATGATATCACCGATCTTCGGTTTGAGGTCCTGTCCATTATTCACTTCATTGTCTCTCGCTTTTAAATTTTCGAAAGCACTAACACCTTAAAGTAGAAAATATACATTCGACTACAAATATAATTAAAATTTGAAACTTCTAGCAATGATAGTAAACTTAAAAAGTTACCAGTTTTATGACTATTAGCAACAGTTGTTTCAGACTGATCTTTCTCACAAACATTTTGATTTATAATTTTCTTATTTTGTGTGAGAAAATTAAATAATAAGCAGAATATTTCCAGATGTGCTTGCATCTTTAATGCATTATCTGTTATTTTATTAAAATAATCCAAAATACTCAGCAAAAATAGCCATTCTGATTTCTTTGTAGGATCTTTGGTCTCAAATGATAATTCTTCGTTTCTAACACATTTGCCTTCCAGTTTTGATGGAACTGCAGCAGTAGTTGATGTACTGGAAGATTCAGAAGTAACTTGTCTACAGCGACGCAATGGTGGGCTGTTTTGCATTGGTTGCTCTATTTGTTCATCCTCATCGTCATCGTACAATTCCTCATCTAGATTTCCAGTGCTTTGATTATATGTGTTTTCTTTGATAAACGACATTTGCCGGTAATAAGTCCACTGCCTATTAACAGTAGACGCAGCATCTCCAGATCGAGGTTTTAACTGAGCAGCCGATTCTTTATGAAAATGGGTTTGTAATGCCTTCCATTTGCCCTTTGCTTGTTACTCTGAAAATATATTGAATTTATAATGATTTTACACACATCCACCCACACACACGCGATAATCACAATAGCTCATTGACCGATTGATTATACATCTAAAAATATCGTCTATTAATAAAAATGCAATCTATAATGAGGTAAATTAATTTTTGTTAGTCCGACAAATTATTGTTTATAAAATTTCATCTTAATAATTTCTTATTAAATAAAATCCTAAGTGCAAAATTTAAATTAATGGAATTGAAGGGATTTCCCCATACAATTCATGTTTTTGTTTAATAAATTTTTGTCATGTCAACTTACTTGAAACTCCTAGTTCATCAGCAAGGCTTTTCCATAATTTGTCCAGTTCCTGAGGATTTTTGGGTCCTAAGGTTTTGTCCCAAAGTAGTGGTTCCTGGAAAACTAGGCCAATCAAACATTCCGTTTTAGACCTAGACGATCTAAATGACATTGCTAGTATGTTCTCAAACTCAGACAAACTGAAAGTACAAATGGTGGTGAGTACAAGTCTACTGCTTATTGTAAAATAAATGAAACATACAAAGATAACTTTATAACCTCAAACTAAAATACGGACTTGTTAATAAATTATAATCATAAAAGAAAGATGCAATTTAAAAACTTGTATTGCGTCATATTTTTTAATTAACTCGACGTTATCCCCCTTTTTTAATGAAAACGGATATTGGTCAGTATCTAAGTAGAAAGATTTTAACCTCAAACGCGAAATTTGTATGATGTCGCGTAGAGTGAAATAAGTTTAACAACGCGAAAGCGCAAAACTGGTATTTTGTTAGCTACTGTAAAAATTTATCGAAATGCTCATAACACGAAAATATGAAGGTAATTTGTTGAAATATCAAAGGGTCTTTTCAATAAACCACTCTATTAACGATAAACAATTGTGAACTTTATTTAATCTCTTATTGAGAGTATGTTTAATACCGACGTGGTTTTCTAGCGTACAGAGTTCAATATTTAGCGTAGAAAGAAAAAAATGTTAATAATGTGAAAGTGTAAAACTGGTATTTTGGCTGCTGGTGAGAATAAGCACACATGTATTGGTACACGCCTGGCTTTACTTCACTGAAACGCGTATACTTACATCAGTGGACAGAGTATTAGGCTTCTGCATTTCTTCGTAAAACAAATATTGACAGTATCAGGCTAAATAATGTTCACACGCAGCACCGCCGCGTACACACGGTCGCGACGTCGTCGAGCGGTAATAATTTGCCTGGAACTCCGCTATCTACGACAATGGGGGGCCATGTCTCTCAATACACCATGTGCAACAATGGGGCTCCTCCACGAACTGTCGACCACGAATACGGAAGAGCCTGCCAAAATTATAATAAAGCTTATTAAGTCATGACCGGATCTTGTGAAATCAAGATACACGTTATGTGATTGTCTCATGTAGTGCGCATGCGTCTTAGTCAGGAAGCCGAAACGTCTTGTAAGTTAGGTCGCGCAACGCGCGCTGTTCAAATCTCCACGATTATTTTTGTGCCTTTGAACACGGGACTTCGTATCACAGGCCAGTTAGTCTGACTTATAGCAATGTGTTCTGAAATTGTAGGCGGCTCTCAACGTGGACGTAAAGAGTGCGAAATTCTAAAACAAAATTCTCTAGTGTCTGTTTCGTACGTTCACGTAGCAATTTTGTATAATAACGAGTTACCGGTCTGTTTGATAAAATTGTAAGCTTCTACAGATTATGAAAATAGCTACTGTATTTTATAGTACTTTTCTTCCTCTATCTTTAATAATAAATCAAACTCCATTATCTATATTTTTTTAGAGTATATTAATAAAACTTGTAATATTAATAAAAATATTTAGGTACAAATTTGAACATTCACTTACATAATCCATAGATTCTGTACAACATTAACTCTCGCTCGTAGTGTGTCGCTTCTAAAGATTTGTTTATAGTAAAACGACACGACTACTTTCGAATTCTGTACAAAACACCTGTCACCTGTGTGGCATAATTTTTTAACTTTTACAAACTAAATGCATTTTAAACGTGATAAAGCAAATTCTATTTGTCTTTTGTGCACGTATAAAGTCAAGTATTAAAAATAATTATATATACGGTGAATAAGAACAATTTTGCAACAAAGAGTAAAAATAGACAGTAAATGCTTTTAAAGATTATTTAAAAATCTCTAAGTTAAAAGAGATGGTACAAGATTCGAATATCACTTGCCGCTGAAGATTTTTCTATATTTATTTATAAAAGACGCACATCTAAAAAATTATCTGTATTTTAAATTTAATAATAAGACCCACTTAATAAAAACATTAATAATAATCAAATGTAAAAGTATAAAAGTTATTTATTCATGGTTGTTGTTCTTTAATGTAACAAAATTTATTTATTTTGATTATAACATAAATAGCATAATTATAATTTTTACAGTTTAGAGACTGAATCTATGAAAAATAATTACAAAATAATATTTAAATGCATCAGGTAAGTTTAAAATATTTAAACTATTATTAATCTAATATAATATCATCTACACTTCTGTTTAACGCATAAATTTCACTTGATTCCACTTTAATTTTTTTACTATGCTCTGGTCCTTTATTGGGACTCAGGCTTTTCTGACTTCCTTTTGTCTGATGATACTTCCTTAAAATACACAAAAATAGCCACTCTGACTTCTTTGTAGAATCTTCGGTCTCAAATGATAATTCTTCGTTTCTAACAGATTTGCCTTCCATTTTCATAGAACTGCAACAGTAGTTGATGTACTTGAAGATTCAAAAGCAACTTGTCTACATCTGCACTGCTAGTGTAAATACTCCTAGAATTGATGCTTTCGCTTCCTTGTTTAAGAATCAACTGTTGTGTAGAGTTCCACTGAAAACATTTGAAACCGCCTTAGCTTGCACGCCTCGCTGCAGATGTATGTTACATGTTTATGCTTCTATTGTTTACACCGTATCTGTCAATCAAAAATTCTGTAGATAAAATAGTTTTAAAAGGTCGAATATTCTGTCAAAAATGTCATTTTAATAAATGTACGTAAGTATATTGTAATCTTGTAATGCCTTCGAGAAATTACAATCAAGTTTAAAAAAATATATCACTATAGTTGAATTTAATGAAACATCAAATCTTTTTTTATAATTAGTGCTCACTTGGCTGATCATTTGGAAAAGATTAATTATTAAGGGGATTTTTTAAAAAGAATTTTATTAAATTTCTTCTTACGATGTCACCATTCCCATCCAAGATTTTATTGGTTTCATCATCATGTACATCATCTGTCTCTTTGTCATCTGTCCCGAAAACTGCAGCATTAATCCATTGAGGTGATATAACAGTGCACGGCTTCACACGATCAATGATTACATTGTGTAGGAGGCAAGCCGCTTTTACTATTAATTGTGCTGTTACCGGTGGGTGCTCCATAGTTTTATAAAATATTCTAAATTTTTGACACGGTTTGCCAAATGCACATTCTACGATCACTCTTGCTCGTGACAACCTTGCATTAAATAATTTTTTACGTTCTGACAATCTTTTTCCTGGATACGGCTTAATTAAATTTCTATTTAGGGGATAGGCACCATCGCCAACAAAAAAATAAGGTAAAACAGTATGACTGTTATAAAGTTCGTCATCCTCAGGAAGTTTGAGCTTCTTCATTTCTAAAGCTTTGTATAAGGTACTGTGCCGAAACGTCGTCGCATCGTGTTGAGATCCATAGCCGCCAACATCAATAACGATAAATCTATAGCGTGCATCTACAACTGCTTGCAGTACTATAGAAAAAAATCTTTTGTAATTATGGTACAGCGATCCGGAGTTATCTGGCTTCTTGATTCGTATATGACGCACGTCAATAGAACCCACACAGTGTGGCATATCCCACAAAAGATAGTACTCCTGAGCAATATCTAGAAAACTGTCTGACGTGGGCTTTGGCATATGCAACGGTTGAAGCTTACTCCATAAAGCTTCACATACCTCTTGAATTATCTTACTTATAGTTGATTTGCCCACCGAAAATGAAAAGGCCAAATCACTATATGATGCGCCAGTTGCTAAACATCTGTAACAAAATGGTGAACAATAATGATTAATTTAAAAAATTTATTATAGTAATAATAATAAATCTACCTTATTGCAATAACTAATTTTTCCTCAGGTAAGATAGGTGTTGTATGGAGGTTGCACCACTTTTTGTTAAGAGAGTCCTTTATTTTTGATAAAATATATTCAAATGTATTCAATTCCATTCTCATATAGTTTTTAAATTTGTCATTGTGTTTTTTCAATAGCAGGAATAAGGTATAATATTCACTGCGGTGTTTTCTACCTTTATTGATCTCATGCACCTGGAGTTTTTTCATTTTCAAATAAGTTTGTGAAACAATGATAAATGTTGCACCTACAGCAAATGTTATGATATTTAAGATTTTACTTACAGTATGTAAATAAGAGTATTTATATCACTGTAACCTCAAAATCACAACTTTGGTATGATTTTTCGGCGTTAGTGATAGAAATACATTAAGTGAAAATTGTATTTATTGAGAGTATGTTTAATACCGACGTGGTTTTCTAGCGTATACACTTCAATATTTAGTGTAGAAAGAAAAAATTTTAATAATGTGAAAGCGTAAAACTGGTATTTTGGCTGCTGGTGAGAATAAGCGCACATGTATTGGTACACGCCTGGATTTACTTCACTGTAACGCGTATTACTTACATCAGTGAACAGAGTATTAGGCTTCTGTATTTCAAAACGAAGCAATGCAAAGATGCACTTCGTGCAACAAATATTGCAATTATCTGCAATTTTATTCCCAGAAACGACGGCGGACAGTATCAAGCTAAATAATGTTCACAGGCAGCAGCGTCGCATACACACGGTCGCGACGTCGCCGAGCGGTAATAATTTGCCTGGAACTCCGCTATCTACGACAATCGGGGGCCATGTCTCTCAATACAATAAAGCTTATTAAGTCATGACCGGATCTTGTGAAATCAAGATACACGCTGTGTGATTGGCTCATGTAGTGCGCATGCGTCTTAGTCAGGAAACCGAAACGTCTTGTAAGGTAGGTCCCGCAACGCCCGCTGTTCAAATCTCTCCACGATTATTTTTGTGACCTCCGAACACGGGACTTCGTATCACAGGCCAGGCCAGCTAGTCTGACTTATACAATGTGTTCTGAAATTGTAGGGGGCTCTCAACGTGGTCGTATAGAGCGCGAAATTCTAAAACAAAATTCTCTCTTGCCGTTTTTGCATAATTCGCTTATTGACGCCGTTAAAAGTGATTGAAAATTAAAATAAACCGACTAATCGCCTAATTAAATAAAATGCTCTGTATTAAATAAAATGCACAAGTAAATACGAATATGAGGTATTCATTTGAAAGCTTTTTCGCATACATTCAAATCTACAAAAAGTTTTGTGGTGAAAGATGCTTTCATATTCGAGTAATCATGGGCCAAATGTTTCACTCGCTGAAATCAAAATAATTTTTTTCCTTCAGCCTGCAGGGAATTTCTATACTGTTATACTACTCTTACTCGTTTATCACGTATGATGACATTGTAGTAATATCTAAAGTAGCAATTTTAGATACCGGTCACATGCTATTGATTTTAGCATTTATTCCGTTAATTTTAGATACTTTTGGTTGTTCATTTCTGTTTATTTTAGATATTTTTCGTTCTTTATATTATATTCATTACATATACCTTTTTTGTTTTCAAATTTTTTCAGTTTTTTTCAAATTTTCATTTCAGATAATAATAATATATATTAAACTTTAGTCTTATTTATACGATAGTTTTGGTACAAATATATAATGTATAATAATCTCAAACTTAATTATTAATACTAACAATGGCTTCAGTTCGTTTTTGGTGTGTGTATGTGTAAGCGGTGTGACGTTCGTTTTTTATATTGTCTAATTTGGCACAAAATTTCTGACTCGGGAACACAAATCCTGGAGCAAGCATGTCAGCTATACAACTTCACATTTTGACGCGTCCGAATACACTATCACCGTCATCGGGAATACAACACTGTCGTTGACGTATTGCGTTCGGGGAATCCCCCTATTCTGTTTTTCCTCTTCCTCTCTTGACCATAATAGGGCGAATGCCGAGATTTTCATTGCCAAGCAGCTATTATGGACTAACAAGGCTTGTCTAGAGAACCCAAGAACATTTTAGATCATCGTTCACCTCTCTTCTTTTTATTTTTTGTCTTTTTTTTATTTTGCTTCCTCCTAGACGAAGCTTTGTAATAGTAAAATTTTCGATTTCTTTAAATCGCTCTAGAAACATAAATATAAGTGTTAGAAGTTTGTATCACATGATTTTAGGAAATGTCTGTATGGATGTGTGTGTGTGTGTGTGTGTGTGTGTGTGTGTGTGCGCGTGTGCGTGTGCGTGTGCGTGTGTGTGTGTGTGTGTGTGTGTGTGTGTGTGTGTATACCGCTTTATCTCCGGTTCTACACGGTCGATTTTAACCGGGTGGGGCTCATTTTATTTGTTTTTTTATTGCGAATTCGGGAAGAAAATAATTTTTTATGATTCACCGATTCGTTTTTGTTTTATTTCGAATTTTCGATTTTCGAAAAATTTATTTTTGATTTTTTTTATGATCGGACTTGAATTTTTGAGTCGGGTGAGTAGCATTCGAACGAGCATAAAAAAACCTATATTTAAAAAAAAAATATTTTCTGTAGCTATCATGGTTCTTTTGTTATAACCTAAAACATGTTTTTTTTAAAAAGATAATAACTCCTGAACTAAACGGTCAATTTTTTGGAGAAAAATCATTATAATGCAGCATATAAATTGCTATAATCTGTGAAAATTTTAATCCATTTTGTTGGTTATTTTTTGAGAAAAAAAATTGAAAAATGAAAAAATGAGTTTTGTATGTCGCACGATACGGGAGTAAAATTTACTTAATCGCTTCAAAATTTCTTCTAGAGGTAGATTTTGGATAGTTCTCGGTCGAGTTCGTTGGACAAAATGATTGGTCAATAAATTTCTGAGATATTTGAGGTTAAAATTTTTTTAACCTTTTTTTCAAATCGTAATATCTCGAGAACGTCTCTATGTATCTGAATGGGAGGGGTGGCATTCGAAAGAGAATTTAAATACCTATATTTCATAAAAAAAATTATTTTTCTAGCTATCACGGTTCTCTTTTTATTAATAAAAACGTAAACATTGAAAAATGAAAAAAATGAGTTTTCATGTCCAACCATTGCGGAAGTAATAATTGACTTAACCGCTTCATAATTCCTCGTAGAGGTGGATTATGGATAGTTTTCGGTCGATTTCTTCGTGAATTAATAAATGATTAATAAATGGAATTAATAAATGATTTTATAAATGGAAAAATGAATTTTATAAAAAGAAATTAATGTGTGGAATAAACAATATATTTGTGAAATTTTATTAAAAAATATTATTTATTAATTATAAAGAATATCAAAGGCTACAGGTAGGTAGGCTTTTTTGTATTATTTACATCTTAAAATAAGTACTTTTGTGTTGACACATTATTATTTGCATTTAATAAATGATTTAAAGAGTAAGAAATAACGTGAAATTTTTGTAAATACTAATGAATTTATGAATTATTGAAAGAAATGTATAATGAATCAACGAACATTTAAAATAAATAAGATAAATGTAGGATCAATAAATTAATTAGGAGGAAGCAAAGTGCCAATATATTGGCAGCGGTTTTTATTTTTTGTTTTGTATTATCTTCTTTATATATTTTTCTTTATGTTAACTAATTTAAAATGTTTGTGACAAATGCGCACAACTATGCTATTTATTAAAATTGTAACATACAATGTATTTTATATAAGTCCGCGCTTAAGAGGATATTCTCCAAGAGCGTTAATAAATGATACTACAAACTCACAAATTGAATATTACTGGTCGTATAGAGGATCATCCTGCTTCACTCCTCTTGTTACTTTGATCGGTTCCGATGACCAGTTCGCGACCGATAGCGTCGAGGTGCTGCTAGCGTAGAGGTCCTTGAGGTAGCAAATTAGCTGCTTCCATGGTGACACTGTGTTCTTCGCTATCGAAGGCCTTCGTGAGATCAAAAATGAGATTGAAATTTCTAGTAATAATGTCCAGAAGGACAACTTGAAATCTCTCTATGAACGTATACACGTCGAACCAAGACCTACGGCTGCGGCTCGACTCTCGGTTCGCGAGAAGCGAGCCGCTGCCATATAGGTCTGACGACTCGTGCGCTGTTATGCAAGCAACAATTTATAACTTTTTTGATTCAGAGATAATTGCGAATGAATATTTATGTGAACCATAATGAATAATTCCTTAATATGATTAATTATTTTATTATTGTTAACGTTTTTTTATGGAATAAATATTTTTTATTATAAATGTCATAATATTAAAGTAATATGTCAAGTACTGACAGGTTTGAAACGAATATCAAAATTTATAATACGAGCAAGTAATCTCCGAGAACAGAGAAGTTATGAACGTATAGGTTCCCTATAGGAAAAAAATGATAAAGTCCAAATTTCAAAATTTTTTTTTTCTCTAAAACTTCAACTTTAGGAGAAAAATGCAAGAGAGGCTTTTTATTTGTAATGACCCATAGAAGCTATGAGTATTTTTTAAATTGTTGAATATTTATATTTAAAGATTGTCAAAATAGCTGTCAAAAGAACGAGTCATGAAAAAGCAGTTTATTATTTGTTTTCTCAGAAACTATTAACCTTAGGAAAAAAAAGATATAGGGACTTTTTATTAGTTATGACACATAGAAATCAATAAGACATTTGAAATGAGAGATAATTTATACTTTTTGAATTTATTATAAAGAAATTACTTGTATTATAAAGGGAAGTGTGTTTATGTTATGAAATGAATTGAGCATTGGAACACAAAATGTAAGAGAAATCAGTTTTTGTCTATCGTTAAAGTGTGAGATTATCAATGAATAAATTAATTTACTATTCTGATAGAGCAGAAATATATTTTGTGGTCAGATTTATTACATTATACAACCAGTAAAAAAAGTTGGGATAGCAAACTTTGGGTAGAAAGTTTTGACAAGCATGAAAGTTAATTTTACTGGTATGCTTTATATTTCATTTTAATTAATCTTTCTTTATTAAATAGATGGCTAAATGTAAATGATATTTCCTGTAGAAAGTATACGGTGAAACATAAAAGACTCATAGAACATGCGCATATAATTATTTGTAAATATTAACTAGGGTAGAGCAGCATGTAACAGTTATTTATGTGTTTTTTTCACATTTTCCACTACTTCAATCATATATAACATTTTCCAGTCTGGGCTTTCCATAATTATCAATAATGGGTTCAAAATGTTAAAATAAAAGTAAAATTTTCATCTATTGTAAAAAAATTCTAAACCTGAACGTACCAGAGATATCAAATTGACAAGGTATGCTGTTAACTCCACATATCAAGAATTGTGGCAATGCATTCACAAAAATTCATGCTGTTTCTACACACAATTTGTAAACTTTTTCCCATATAATGTCCTACATAAAAAAATTCAAATTCATTAGTTAAAAAATCATGAAAATTTGCACTTCATGAAAAAAATTAAAATTTCAAAATTTTTGATTTCCAATAACTTTTAATCATTTGAAAATATCATGCCAAAAATTTTTTTCTAGGTTTTTTTTTGTTATTTTGAAAATATTTTCAAGGTTTGGGGGAATTCAAATTTTTCACCTGCTCAGTTGACATGAAATCACCTATATATTTGTTTTCAGTTGATCGATCCAATTGTTTTTTACTATTCAAAACAATTTGTGTTAAAATAAGTATTTATAAATGTGATCAGAAAATAGAAATGGATTTGGAGTCTTAATTGATGATTTGTGGCAGTGTAGCAACAAAAACATGACGATAGTGCTAAAAAATCAGTATATACAGGTGGTAAGATTTTTTTAAAATAATTCTTTCAAGTCTTCTCAATATTTAGCATAATTCATGTACATTTCAATAATATAAATGATTGTACATATTTTTTTGTAGCAGAAATAGGATAAAACTTAAAGAAAATGTGTACATCGACTCCACATTTCTTTGTTTTTTTGAAAATTAGAATAGCTGTAACTTTTTTTGAAGAGAGCGCTAGTAAAAAGAACAAAGAAAAAAATTAACGGATCCTTATATGATTTTACGCGTGTTATAGTCCGTTATGCAGTATTTCAACAAATTGTGATTATGGGCTGTTTCTTGCTTAAGAGGAGCCACAGAATAAATGATATTCAAATATTGTAGAAAAATGTGATCGATGTTAACTTTTTTTTTTTTATTTTCTGTTGTTTATGCTACAAGAAAAAGTATATTCAACTAATTTTGTGAACAAAATACGTATAGATTTTGCTAAATATTAAGAAACAAATAATAAAATTAATTTCAAAAAATGGTATTACCTGAATATTTGGATTTTCTTGCGTTATTTTCATATTATTCCTTTTTTTCTTATTTATAAACTCAATAACACATAACTGATTATTCTCCTTTTTTATTGACTTCTCATTACACAATTTGCACATAATTTGAAAAAACTTTAGTGTTCTTGTGTACATCAAAATAACAATTAAATTGTGAGTTAAAATAGCAATGCCATTGTAACCTAATAATGAGACGTGTCTGCCAAGAAAAAAAGATTACCTGAATCGTAATTTCTTTTTTTCACTTCAGTATTTTTATATTTCTCTACATTTGATTTTATTTGCATAATGTATTTTCTTGATATAACTGCATTAAATGAAGTAATAAATTTTGCTTCTGAAAGTCAAAACATATTTTACACACTTCTATAAATGAAATTGCTACAATATATTATTCAGAAGAATTTTTATTGTTGTAAATTCCTTTAAAGTGTTGCACAATAATTGGGTGATTAAAAATCCATTTAGCACAGCCTGCCAACAAATATTCACAGACAAGTTCCATTCCGGACTAAGTAAGTACAGCACGAGTAACGTGTATACTATATGTGTATTGCCAGCCGCTCAGCTAGCTCTGGCATTTTAAATTATATATACGTGTAAAATTTCTAATATTTTTTGGTTATACAACGCAATTTTTATATTTAATTTCATAGACAAAATACCTTTTTTTTATTTTATATTTTTTTCGTTAATAAATTATTTAAATAATTTAAAGACCCTCTTAATAATAACATAATAATCAAATTTAAGAGTATAAAAGTTATTTATTCATGGTTGTTGTTTATCGTAACAAAATTTATTTAAATATGATAGTCTCATTTTTGTAATATTTTAATTATAACCCTATTGAAAATGATCATATGTGAACACATATGTTAAATGATACGATGATCTCATGTTAAGTCATATGCTTATCATATGATAATCATATGGTTCATCATATGTGCAATCATATGTAAGATCATATGATAATCATATAATCATCATATGATATATAATATGCCGTTATAGACCCATTTTCTCATATGATTATTATATGATCTGGCATATTATTTGACATATGATTACCACATGATGTGGCATATGATTTGATATAAAATATTACTGAAAAATATAAAAAGTAATAACAAATTTAATTATATCATAAATGTAAAATAAATTGTAAAATAGAATAAGTTTAGATTAATAAATTAGGACAAGAAAGGGGATAGGATATGAAGACGCACGACGTATATAAAATGTAACAATATATTTAATAAAATAATTTATTATATATAATTTAATTATACTTTACAGACCATAAATGAATGTTATGTAAATTAGATGTATATAATAATCATCGTTTAATAATAATAACATTTTTTGCATAAAAAATAAATTAAAAAAGGACATTATACTTTTATAATTAGATAAAATAACCTTTATTCATTCTCATTATTTATTTTTCGCTCTCTTAATTTTCTGAAGTAGTTGACACGATGATATGAAAATAATTTTTTTTCTGTCTTAACATTCGTTTTACATATTGATTATTAAGATACATATTTACAATACAATAATGCTTGAACTATAAAGTAAAAAATTTAATAAAAGTAAAGATTAGGTACCGGAATAATGTATTTGGATGAATCAGTTTTAACAAATATGCAAACTCTACTGATATCATTAGTTGGCACATATATTATTTCATCTTCCATTTTTACAATTTCTTTAATTGTACAACAAGAATGTATCTTTGCTCTGGTCTTTATAACTTGACATGTAGTTATTTCAATTTTGTTATCTACGTCAACTAAAAAGTTGTTTATTTTAATGAATCGTTCATCTCTTAATTGGGCGAAATAGTTACATGATCGATGATTCATTTTTTCGCAAGACGTAAATAGACAACCTTCATGAACCATTTTTCTAAATACTTTTGTATTTCTTGATACATTAAAAGTACTCAATGAATAAGTATCGATAATTCTTTCTTTACCAAAGTATGAAATGGACGAAAGCTTGAAAACGTTAATAGCATTTGGTGAAGAGATATTCGTGCAGTAGTATATCACTGATTCGGACGCATTTGGATACACCAATAGTTCCAGTGCTTGTGTGAATCGCTGGAGATTGATATGTCGAATTATTTGTAAAATTACACCTTTCGCGCTTTTGATAGCAGAAAGTAATTGATGATTGGCAGACTCGAAAGCGAAAGCGGAATGAGCCCATAGAGGACCCCAATCCGCAATACTTTTAGCAATATGTTGCAATTGATGAACGTTGTAGGTCATGGATTTCAACGAATAATGCTCTGCAGTCTGCGCAACGAAAGCATTTAACAGCCTATCAATATTGTTTAACTGATCATATGTAATGTCAGCTTGTAATGAAAGATGCAGACTTTCAACAAATAATGACCAGTGCTTCAAATATTTCACTGATTGTATCACTAAACCTAAGAGAGGTAAACTATAATACAATACCCAATTCTCCCATTCACGACATTTCCAATTTCCGCGATCAGTTATGTCTCTTGATAATCTACTTATTTGATGAGGTGCTTTAATTTGGGAAAGTAACTGATTAAGAAAATGAATATCATTATCTGTTATCATATCTAAAAAATATTCTGTAAATTGTTTAGCTACACCTGCTAACATACAATGCATGTAATCTGGGGTAAAACTTGTAATAATATTGAATCCATTCAAATTTAACAGAGGTGATGCATATTTAACACCTCGTACCCGAAGTGAAGTTTCAAGAGCTCTTTGAGCGTACATGACTGTGCTCTCTTTAGTGCGTAATGGTGCCGGTGGATCAAGGAACGGGTACCTCATACTGCCTTCGTAATAAATTCCGGGATGTTCGCACCAGTCACAACCATATTTCGCGTTGAATTGGCTCGTACCATTCATGGGAGCTCGAGCAGAAGTATCGACGCATGCTGTGAGTATATATAATTTTACGCAAATTAACCTGCCTTTTATTTTACAAGGAATACCAATTTGTGTTAGAAGATTAATTTGCTCAACAAATTTTTCAAGAATTACAGTCATTTCTGGCTTACTATTTCCAAACCACATGCCTGTGACGATTAAATTATTAAAACGACACTTCATAGGTAATTCATTCAACATAATATATATTGGCCAAATAGAATAATTTGAGCACTTGAATACCGGGGCGCCATCCGTATTTAATATTGCAGTTACGTATGTATGTCGATCTCCAGAAGATAACGTTTTGACAAATTGTCGATAAGCTTTTCCATCGTAGATATCTTTCACGTGATCTCTTTCGTGAGTTCTTTCATTTATTACGTGATCGTAATAATTTTCATTATTTTGCAGATAATCACATACTGCGTCAGATGGATCAATAAGTATAAAAAACGATGGATCCGAAAAATTACAGAGATTGAATTCAATGTTACAATTCTGACAAATGACTAATTTTTCTTTATCGAACACACCTAAATAATTTGAACATTTGATACACACGCTATGAAAAGTACACTTCACATTTTTATTATGATTACATAATTTATTGATCATATATCTCGTTTCAGGCAAAACCTTGTCATCAAATAATTTATTAATTAATTGAAATAACCCAGTCATAGCTGTAAATGTGAATTGATTAGCCAGAGATAATTTTAACGCCATTAAAAGTATCTCTCCTGGACTTTTATTAGTTTCTAAATTAATCGACTCTAAAAATCTTTTCTGATTTAATAAATTATTTACCCGACTCGGCTGTTCGCTTTTTCTTCGCAAAATACCAAGAAGATCTTCCTCATCGCTACTAAATAGTTCATCTTCTAATGGTGATTGAGAATAATTAGCAGATGATTCCTAAAAGTAAAATAATACATTGCTGAAGTATATGTTTAAGTAAGAAAATTACGCGCGGCGAGCAAACATGCGTGTTTGTGTATGAACAAACATATCTGTTTATTCACAAATGCTTATTTCTGTTCAGAATTGTTTAAATTCGTTCAAAACTGTTTAAAAACTGTATAATTTTGTCATACATTTATAAATATTAATCCCTAGGTAATCAAAATTTATAAACATTTTTAAATTATTTTGAAAATTTATTAACAATTTTAAACAATAGTAACTAAAAATAACTACAAATAAGTAAAATAAACAATTTGCTTTTCAAAAAACACAATAATTTATAAATGAAATTCAGAATTATTTGATATATTATTTACAAATAATTATAAATAAATTTCAGATATCTGTTAATGCAGTTGTTACGTCTGTGACGTATCTCCGAAATCAAATAAACATTCATTTTTTTTCATCAGTAATTTTCTGACCCACAAATGATGTGATTGCGATTTTCTGCATTTCGGCTACGCAACTTCGTGACGTAGCGAGCCAGAGACCTTGCGAAAGAATACGCGCGTCGCATTTTTGTTAAGAGTCAGCATTTTTTAGTTGCGAGAGAAATGACCGACTTACAATTTGAAATCGAAAGTTTTGTATTTCCTTAAATTGCTTTCTTAAATTGTTTAAAAAAGATGATCTCGATCATCTTTAACCTAATTGAAAAGACTAATAAATACAGCGTAACGTGCCAACAAAATTTAGTCATCGTGAAAAGATCGCGAGCTCCGTACACTCCGATCGACAAAAGGAGTAGCTGTTATTTTATACAGGCCAATACGAGCCCTTTAGCAGCTTACAGAAAAATACTTATATCTATAAAAGCAATAATCTATTGGTATTCATTAGCCACGGAGCAACGCATTTATTACGCATATTAATCGGACAGATCGAATATAGTTACTTGTAAAAATCAATTTCAATTCTATTGTAAAATTAAAAAAACAAATAAATATTGGAATAGTAGTTATTCATTTCGAGAACCTACACCTACAGGAAAAAGGTAATATAATCAAAATATATCTAATCATCAAATATAAGAATAAATTCCTTGAATTTCAAGACTTAACACAGTCATACACCCAAAAATTTTCAAAAAATCATTTTTGAATTATATATGTTATTTTGAACCTAAAAAAAATGAGTTTGGATAAAAAAATTTGAGATGATATGTCTAAAAGGGCTTACTATCTAAAATGACGAGAAAATTGATTTTGTTTTTTGTTTTTGGTTTTTTTTTTATATGCTTCTGATAGGAAAACCTTTATTTAAATGTTATTTAAAATATAAAAAAAATATTATTTAAGTCATATTAGTATAAAAAACAGAAGAAGGAATTAAATTTATGTACGAGATTTATTATAAAAATAAAATAAACTATATTGTGGAATTTTAAATCCAATGAAATCGTCTGACAATTTTACACTTCTGTTCTTGTAAAGTGACCATTCACAGCTGTGTAAACACAGTTGCACAGCTGACAGTTCATTTAAACAGATACATACATAACTATCAACTATGTGATTTCAATAGTTTGTTATGCAGAGTTTTTTTTTTCTTAGTGTTTGATTATTTGCATTAGTAAGTGAATTTAGGAGTGAAAATTTAATGTATTATATGTGAAGGGTTTATATCTAAAAGGTCAATATCAATCTGAGCTCTTTAATTAATAGGGCTGTTCATTCCAAATTTCTATTTATCAAAAATGGTTTTATGTATCGAATTGAAATTTGCAAAGAATAGAATTTAGTATGATTTTTAATCGTAATTCTATAATTATTGTAGTTTTGGCACACTAAAGAATAAGCTTCTGTATTTTATTGACTATGTTCAGTAACATGGTTAGCTGTATTGTCAGATAGGTTTGGAAAAAGCATCAGCTGAATAATTCAGTAGCTATTTACCAAACTTAATATCTATGTGGATATATGGTACGCGTACATAGATATTGAGTTTGGTAAATAGCTACTGAATTATTCAGCTCATGTTCTTTCAAAAACATTATTAAAATACCTATCTGACAATACAGCTAACCATGTTACTAACCTTCACATGGGAAACCAGTTAACGATTACCAAGTGGGACAGAACTATATTTGTGCCTATCATACATAACGTTTTCTGTTGTTATTTTAATTGTAACCTAATTATAAATACTAAAAAAACTCAATGAATATCATATTTTCTTATTTATGTTCCATAATTCTATAATAAGAAATAATAACTTATATCAATGTCTTAGTAATAAGAACCAAGTCAACATAATAAATTTTGGAAAATGAGACAGTACAAAATAAATTTTTATATTAATAAAAAAAAAGTACACATAAAAGTGTGCCAAAAATTATTAATTTAAATACTGTAAACGATATCTTTGTTGCATGGTGTAATTATTGTATTTATTATTAAATATTACTTACATCTATTGATAATTTGTTATATAAACCATTTGCCTTATCTGTTTTCATTGTTCGACAAAAATGGGAAATACTGTATACAGACTAGAATAGAGAATTAGATAAATTTATTGAATAATTTTTTGTCATTATAAAAATAAATTCTCAATTACCTTTGGTGAATTACTTATAGGAGATAAATTTTCATTGTCATCTCTGTCATCCAACATATGAAAAGAAAATTCTTTGATTTCTTGTGAAAAATCATCAACCTCGACTGTACTTTCATCATTAAAATTATTGTCAGAAGAGGTTGCTGAGATTTTTTCTGATGATCTTTCTTCTCCATGTTCCTGAAAAAAAACTGCTTTTAATAACATATACAAAATTATTTTAATATTTCTTTTGATCTTCATTTTTTTTTCCTTACTTCATTCTCTATTCTCTTTAATTTCTTTTTAGCATATTTTGTTAACTTTGCATCTTCATCGTAGAAATAACTTTTCCTCTTATTAATTTCCATTTTCAATTAAATAATTAAATCAATAATTTCGGTTTCTATTGTTTGTCTTCTATTATTTTACTTTTATCTAAGGTTATAATATTGTAGCGTAAAACTTTTCCGTAAAATCGTTAAGTTGCCCATAGGATCCTTTTATTTCGTACTCGAAGCCCCGTCCACTTCACAGTTATTGATAATTTTAATGTTTACGTCCTTTCCACATGGAAGTGCGTCATGCGCCGTGCGCCATGTCGTGTGCCGCGTTCCGATCGCTTGAATACAGCAACTCTATGCTGATTGGTTAATTCTATTTTGCCATCTAGTTTCGTCAAAGGAATACATGTGGAAAGGACGTTACAAGTACATTGAATAGTTTATGATTGTAAGTAATTCAGCCTATTCCCGATTTAAATCAGTATAAGTAATTATGAGATTGTAATGAATAATAATAAAAAGTTAAAAATAAAAATTAGGGTTTACTGTATGGGTTAATATTACTATATGTACGAGGGACAAGTAAACACAGCAGGAACAAGAGGCGTTACGGTTATGTACGGGTACATACTGCAACGCGGTGATAACCCCGAAACACGGACCAAAAAAAAAGACCAAGAGGCCGTACGCATCTATGTCTATTTCTTTTTTCTCTGTTATAAGCCATTATAAGTTCAATTTACCTAAAACGAAAATAGACTAAATTATTTTTAATAATAAACTAAATGCATCGTACATTATCTAGCTGGTATGGGACATCCTATCTGTTCAGTAACTCCTATTTGGCACATGGTAGACGCTTTGATCCCACATCACAACATTGTAGAAATACTTTATACGTAAATATAGACTTTCAAATTGCGAAAAATGGTCACGTGGTCACGACATGACTCTTACGATGCTCGATCAGCCCGATACGGATATGAATAACAATAATACATTTAGTGAACGTGATATTAATTAATATACAATCAGTAATTAACATACGTGATATTAATTAATGTACAGTACAATATACAGTGATATTAATTAATATAAGTCAAGAGAAAAAAGTATATTTAAAAGTGATATCTACCTGAATAGTAAATTATCTATTCAACATGGGCGTTTCATACGCAGAAATCATGTATTTAAAATTGGCCAATAAGTTTTTTACTGTGCCAATCAGCCATATTAAAGAATCAAAAGATTGCATTAATCATATTGAACCAAACAATGATAAAGATTTTAATAGTAAACAAGTTTATTTTTGTAAATACATTGTGCCATGTGAACCAGACTGTGGAAAATCGCATCAATGTTACGAGTACAATCCATGTTTCATATTTTTTTTAGGAGGTGAGTATATGTTTTTATAAAATATTCAATTTCTGTTAAATCCATTAATACTTTGTGCTTTCTCAAAGAGAAAGATTTGCAACTACTAAATCATTCTCCAATATTATTTATTTTTATTTTATTATACAGAATCAGAAGAGGATGTTAATAAAAAATCTGCAAACGGAGGGCGGCACATTATACCAAAATTGACATCAGATGAATTTGTGAAGTCACAAAAATCTACAGCTCAAGAAAAGAAGAAACTAAATGATAAGTCTGTAAGTATATATTACATACGTTCATAAGTACATTCCTTGAAATGCATTATTTTCAATACTTCTGTCGTTTACAGTTCATATTCTTTATTATAGTTTTACAATATTAAGAGTAAGAAAAGTAACTAAACTATAATTTATAAAATTTTAGTATTTTCTCAATTAAGTATTCCTTCTAATATTTTGATACTTACAGTATTTAGATATCTCTCAACACAATAATTTTCCTCCAATTATTAACCCTACATAGATTTATAATAAAGTAATGTAGGTCATATTTTTAATATGAAACAAAGAACATACGTATGAAAATCTAATAATACTATTAAGACTTTAATTCGACATTTATAGCCATAGTTTTTAATCCTAAGAAAATAGTTTAATAATAAATTCATTTTTAGTTTTGCACAATTTTTTTATATCCTTTAATTATCTTTTGTTGCAGTTTAAGAAAAATATGAAGCAAAAAAAAGATGCGATTATTAGTAAAAGAAGTTCTGATGTTTTAAACAAATACAAAAATACTCTAAAGAGTATAGTTGATGATAGTAATGTATCGGATGAGGATACAGAAGTTTCTCAACTTACGCAAGCATCCCAACAAAAAAAATCAAAATTTGATCAAAAACGTTCCTTGCAAGTAAAAGTACAAAATATAGGTTAGTAAATTTAATTTTTTTATGTTTTTTACATTATATTTTTTTTTAATTTATACTGTTATTGGTAATTAAAAATTCAGTATTAAGATAAAATCATTACCTAAAATTTTTAAATAAACATAAGTTCTGGCAAAATAATTAATAAAAATAACTTATTTATTCGTCCATGAATAAAAATAAAACAATTTACTATAATGTAAATTTTTTGTTGCATAGGTATTATTGGTAATAGTTCATCTCAGGATACAAATAGTAAGCTCAAGAAAAGTGTCTTTGCACAGCAGAAAACTTTTTCATTATTTTTCTTGGTTCTACTGCACAAATACCTATGTCACCAGTGGAACATAGTAATAATAATGCTTTTGTTGAAAGTCCTAGCAGAAATTCTCAAGACAGAAATCCTAATGAAGTTGAAAGAAGGCCCAGTCAACATGGAAGTCGTATTCGTGAGACAAGCCATATTAGTGAAACAAACCATAGTTGTGAGAGAAGTCCAACTTATGATAGAAGTCCTAGTCGTGATAGAAGTCCTATTCATAATAGAAGTCATAGTCGTAGCGGAGATCGTTCTTCCCCCAGCAGGAGTGATGACGAACCTTTTGGTAACGGAATCAATAATAATGTACAAGATATGCTGAAAGGTGAGTAATAAATATTAAAAAGTGTTTAAAATGTATTTAAATATTTGTAAATTAATGTAAAAACCTGGATATAAATAGCTAATATTTTCATTAATGCACAGTTATTTACACTTTCATACAGTTTTTTACAAGTATTATGAATTATTTATATTTACTATAAGATTTATTTCAATTACTTACATTAAAATAGTTATTTTAAACAAAACCTATCATTTTTTTTAAAGAAATTAGATTGCATGTATCGTTGATAAAATTGTATAATATACATATCGATATTAATATGACTTGCATATGAAATATTTTCTTTTATTTGGATCAACTAAACAGTAAATTCATTACTATTTTACATTTTAATGTAATTAATAATTAAATAATACTTACTGTAATCAAGGTCATACAAAAAAATGGATAGATACCCTCATTATCGAAGCCATTGAATATTATGAAGAAGGTGAAGGTCAAGGAGATCGCCGAAAACGATATCAGACAAATGAGAATAACAAGGTAGGAACTACATGCACGAGCCCATTCGCATGCACACACACACGCTCACACTTTAGAGGGGATGTACGCACACACTCATGCACAAGTATTAATGTACCATTAATATATTTCAGATTCATCTTGGAAACATTGGACACGATATTGAAATGGCACCCATGAGATGGAATCTACTACAATCTGAAGCCAGTCCTTCAATCTTTATAAGAACACTTAGTTGTAAAATTGGGACGCCCTTTGAGCTCGTTAACAGAGCCGTTGACATTACCAAAATTCACAATCTCAATAAAATTCCGGGAAGGTCTCCAGTAAAACAGTTAGAAAGAAATCGATTGCAGCTTCTAATAAGTAAATATACCTTTATTAATTATTTGTCTGTTATTCAGATATGAGGAAAAGGCCACAAAATTAATTTTTCATATTGCAATTATAGGTATCTTTTGGGACTACTTGGAAACTAAGAAAAAAAAATATACCTTGCCTGAAAGAATGGCCGAATTAAGGAATGCAACAAAGTACTTAACTGCAAAAATTAGAGACTTAAGAGAGGAGGAATTGTTCCACGAACGAAATAGAAATACTAGAAGACAATTAGATCTTTAGGAATCTCGAGTCACTTGAATTTAAGTTTTTATTTAATTTTGAATTTAATGTTACATGAATTGTGATAAGCAAAGCATGTTTTTCTTTATTACAAAGTTTAGTTTGAAGTGATTTTATAGTTTCTAGATTAAGATATTTATTTCAGTGGCTTTAATAATCTGCTTTAGAAAGTTTAAATATGTTAATTAGTCAAACTGAATATGAATAATACTAATTAATTCACTTAAACAATTTTCTAAGTATTGTTTAAATATAGGCCAAAGTTAAAATATTAACGAAATTCGACATTCGTTTAATCTCAAAATTAGGTTATACTTTGTTTTTGTTTTCAAAAGATCAGTAATTTGAAATAACTTTTTTTTTTCTATTGCTAAAATACTAGCGAGGACTGATATTTAATGTCAGAAGATGGATGTATTAAGTAAAAAATATTATTAATATTTGCTTAAAAAAGGGACTCCGATTATGTTTGATTGTACTAACTTGTTTTTATTTTTGGATTAGTAATTTGAAATAACTTTTTTTTTGTATTGCTAAAATACTAGCGAAGAGTGATATTTAATGTGACAAGAAGGATCAGTATTAAGTAAAAAATGTTATTAATATTTGTTTTAAAAAAGGACTTCGATTATGTTTGATTGTAATAATTTGTTTTTATTTTTGGATCAGTAATTTGAAATAACTTTTCCTTTTCTATTGCTAAAATACTAGCAAGGACTGATATTTTTATCAATATTCGATTATATTTGATTGTACTAATTAAGTAAACGTTGATTATTTTTATTGTAAAATAAACGTTGATTACTTGTACTTAACGGTGCAAACTTCGCCTGTAAAAGTGTTCATTACTTTCAATAAAATATAACATTTATTTAAATCCTTCTAGCCTAATTCATTGATCTAAAATTTACTTTATTTTACAGTTTATTTTGAATTCATGATTTCATTATATTTTTATTGCTTTTTCTATTTTTCAATAATATTTTATGTCTTATCACATGCCGTATCATATGATAATCATATGCCATATCATATATCATGTCATGCAATAATAATATGTCACATCATATGTATCATCATCTGAATATCATATGAGAAAGTGGGTCTATAATAGCATATTAGTTATCATATGATTATCATATGATATGATACGTGATTGCACATATGATAAAACACATGATTATCATATGATAAAGCATATGACTTAACATGAGATCATTGTATGATTTAACATATGTGTTCACATATGATCATTTTCAATAGGGAACATATATAGCATAATTATAATTTTTACAGTTTAGAGTCGGAATTTATGATAAATAATTACAACAAAATTGTTTAGTCTAAGCTCGAGCCTTCGACCAATTCCGCGAAAAACTCGCTTCACTCGAGTTTGTAGACGAAGGGGAGCGAGAGAGACGGATGTCGTAGCGCCGTGTCGTGTAACAGGAGTTACATATTTTGGAAAATTACTGGTACTTACGGCACCACTGCACTCTCTCTGAAACTCTCTCCCTCCCTTTCTCCACATAAGGAAAGGTACATGATTCTTTTTTTTTCTTCATGGGCAGTCGCGACGAATGGACGAGAGCAAGCCCCGCGCAACGCGAGAGAAAATTTAAGTACGCGCCACGTGTCTTAAGAGAGAACGTGTTTTACTCGATTACGAGACAAATTAGCTTTATAAGAGAACTGTTTATACTATCAATGCTAGATACATTACGTGTTGTTTGATTTAGTAAAGTGTGAAATTAGTCGATGTTAAATCGTCGGAATATTCAGTGCACCTTTACTCCAACATCCAATCCTTGCAGCGATCCCAAACAAAACATTCACGCATCACAATCACCCCTTTTTTAGATGCTCCGATTCATTTACCAAAAATTGAATTTTGGTAGAATCGTCATCACAACAAAATATTTAAATGCATTAGCTAAGTTAAAAATATTTAAAATATTATTAATCTAATGTAATATATAAATGCATATATTTCATTTAATTTCACTTTCATTTTTTAAAGGACATATAAACATTTTTCTCGCTTTCTTTTTGAAAATACTCTCTCTTAATATTGCGAATACAGCATCAAGTAAATTATGTTCACACGCAGCACCGCTGCGTACACAAGGTCGCGACGTCGCCTAGTGCTGATAATTTGCTTGGCACTCCGCTATTTACGACAATGGGGAGCCAACTCTCGTTCGTAGTGTGTCGCCTTCAATCTTAGTATTGCGAATGTAAACTATATTTCTTTTTTAACCACCAGTGGATTCAGTAGCCATGTTTTGAGAGTTTCAGATGGTTTCACATCAATTGTAACTTCTTTAATTTTTTTTTCGTGGATGGATGAAATATCTATAAATTCGACTTCTAAAAAAATATATTGTATATGTGTCAAGTTGTGAGATTGAATATATAAAATTAATATGTTTACCATTTTCATAAGAAATTTGGTCATGAATGATATCACCGATCTTCGGTTTGAGGTCCTGTCCATTACTCACTTCATTGTCTCTCGCTTTTAAATTTTCGAAAGCACTAACACCTTAAAGTAGAAAATATACATTCGATTACAAATATAATTAAAATTTGAAACTTCTAGCAATGATAGTAAACCTAAAAAGTTACCAGTTTTATGACTATTAGCAACAGTTGTTTCAGACTGATCTTTCTCACAAACATCTTGATTTCTAATTTTCTTATTTTGTGTGAGAAAATTAAATAATAAGCAGAATATTTCCAGACGTGCTTGCATCTTTAATGTATTATCTGTAATTTTATTAAAATGATCCAAAATACTTAGTAAAAATAGCCATTCTGATTTCTTTGTAGGATCTTCGGTCTCAAATGATAATTCTTCGTTTCTAACACATTTGCCTTCCAGTTTTGATGGAACTGCAGCAGTAGTTGATGTACTGGAAGATTCAGAAGTAACTTGTCTACAGCGACGCAATGGTGGGCTGTTTTGCATTGGTTGCTCTATTTGTTCATCCTCATCGTCATCGTACAATTCCTCGTCTAGATTTCCAGTGCTTTGATTATATGTGTTTTCTTTCAAAAACGACATTTGCCGGTAATAAGTCCACTGCCTATTAACAGTAGACGCAGCATCTCCAGATCGAGGTTTTAACTGAGCAGCCGATTCTTTATGAAAATGGCTTTGTAGTGCCTTCCATTTGCCCTTTGCTTGTTGCTCTGAAAATATATTAAATTTATAATGATTTTACACACATCCACCCACACACGCGCGATAATCACAATAGATCATTGACCGATTGATTATACATCTAAAAATATCATCTATTAATAAAAATGCAATCTATAATGACGTAAATTAATTTTTGTTAGTCCGACAATTTTTTGTTTACAAAATTTCATTTATAATTAATTTAAATTAATTGAATCGAAAAAATTCCCATATGCAATTAATGATTTTGTTAAATGATTTTTATCAAGTTAGCTTACTTGAAACTCCTAATTCATCAGCAACGCTTTTCCAGATTTCGCCCAGTTCCTGAGGATTTTTGGGTCCTAAGGTTTTATCCCATAGTAGTGGTTTCTGGAAAACTAGGTTAATCAAAGATTCCGTTTTAGCCCTAGACCATCTGAATGACATTGCCAGTATGTTTTCAAACTCAGACAAACTTAAAGCGGAAATGGTGATGAATATAATTCAACTGCTTACTGTGAAACAAATGAAATACTTTAAATGAAAATGGTATTTATGAAGAGTATGTTTTATACCGACTGAGGTTCCTACCTAATTCTTTCTTTTGTACCGACCTCAATATTTTTCATTAAAACAATTATTAATATTTGCCATTTGGCAAGTTGCAAGAGCAAGAAAAGATAACTTATTTATAACCTCTATAAAAAACGCGTAAAGTGAAATAATTTTAATAATATGAAAGCGCGAAGCTGGTATTTTGCTACTGAGTGTAAAAATTCATCCGCAACGCGAATATTTAAATGTTCATAACACGAGTACATGAAGTTAATTGACTTCAAATGCGAAAAAGTTTATGACCCGAAACGAAGTTAAATAAATTATAAAGTAATTAATTAATGAAACTAATAAACAAACCTTACCTTTTAAACCAATCGTCAGTATCTGCACTGCTAGTGTAAGTACTCTTAGAATCGATGCTTTCGCTTCATTGGTTAAGAATCAAGTATTGTGTAGAGTTCCACTGAAAACAGTTGAAACCGCCTTAGCTTGCACGTCTTGACTGAACAGCCCTCCGAATGGTGATGAAAGCTACGCAACAACTTCTCTCCTTATTTTTTCGCTGTACTACTGTAGTATCAGAAAACAAAGGACAACTGACGCCTGAAATTTCTGGAGCCAGAAATTTCTCTCAGTGATAATACACGGAGAAATATTTCCACAGCTCTGCGCCGTGGTAACAGTAACGCACGCCGCTCATGCTGCTCTCCACGGCGCGGCCGTGTGTTAGCGCATCAAAAGACGGTGCGCGTCAAGCCGGCACTTCATGCCATAGACCACAATGCATTTCGGGGACTATCACCCCGTTTCGCCGTTACTACACTGTCAGACCCTGCGACTGTATCGTGTAAACTATTACTATAACTATGTGTAGTAACGGCGGAAAGGGTTGACAGTCCCCGAAATGCATCGTGGTCTACGGCATGAGCGGCCGGCTTGACGCGCGCCGTCTGTTGCTGTGCTAACACACGGCCGCGCCGTGGAGGGCAGCATGAGCGGCGTGCGTTACTGTTACCACGGCGCAGAACTGTGGAAATATTTCTCCGTGTACACATCAAGTGGCAACTATATCTTAAGAAAAACGGACAAATTATTATAATAAGCTAGGTAAGAGGACAAAAATTATATAATATATCGTAGCACGGTAAGAAGAAAAATCAACTAAAAAGAGACAGATAAAGAAAAGCCATAGTTTTTCGCGAAAAAAAAAATAAAACGTGTGCCCATTATTTAGCTTTTTTCACACAAAACTGGCTCTTCAAACAATAAGTTGCCTTTTTTCATACGGCGCGACAATGTATAAACTATTTAGATAATATAAAAGAGGCTGTACAAATGTTTTCTATTATATGCAATATATTAGCAGACGATGGATAACCTTGACTTGGAAAGAAAACTCAATTCCGTTGCATTCGATCCCGAAGGAGATCTTCTATTTTTAAAGATGCTTCTCCCGGATATGTGCAAACTCGAGGAAGATGATCGTTTGCAATTTCGTGTGCAAGTACTTCAAATTTTAAGGAAGTATCGCCAGACAAAAAGAAGTCAGGAAAGCATGAGCCCCAATGACGGAGCAGGGTCTAGTAAAAAAATGAAAGTTGAATCAAGTGAAAAGCATGCGTTAAACAAAAGTGTAGATGATATTATTATATTAGATTAATATTTAAAATATTTTTAACTTAGCTGATGCATTTAAATATTTTGTTGTAATTATTTATCATAAATTCAGACTCCAAACTGTAAAAATTATAATTATGCTATATATGTTATAATTAAAATACTGTAAAAATTAAGTTACTTCATATTTAAATAAATTTTGTTACGTTAAAGAACGACAACCATGAATAAATAACTTTTATACTCTTACATTTCATTATTATTAATGTTTTTATTAAGTGAGTCTTATTATTAAATTTAAAATACAGATAATTTTTGAGATGTGCGTCTTTTATAAATAAATTAAGAAACATCTTCAGCGGCAAGTGGTATTCGAATGTTGTACCATCTATCTTAGCTTTGAGATTTTTTAATAATCTTTAAAAGCATTTACTGCCTGTTTTTACTCTTTGTTGCCAAATTTTTCTTAATTTAATTTCTTTGGCAGTTTATAAAAGTTAGTTTTAAACGGACGCAGGCGCTCAATATGTATATTAGAAGAATCCTACAAGATGCTAACGTATAAGGGAATTAGAAGGAAGATTTTTTCCCTTCCTTCCTTGAGGTATCAGCGCCAGGCTACGTCCTCGTCACTCAGAAATCTATATATTACTAGGAGAGGGTCCGGATCACGGATTTTCCTCAAACTTTAAGGTATGTTTTTAGATGCTAAAATACTAAGAAAGCTAGAATATTAGACCCTAACGCTTTGATAAAATTGAGTTATGGACAGGTTTAGCTGTATTTAATAGAAATACTGAAAAAAATACTGTTTTATTTGTTTATTGGTTAAGTTAGAAAAGCTTTATATACAATTGTCAAAGCAGAAAATAAAACTAGAGACTACAAGCTTTAAGTTGTTGTTAGCAGAGTTAAAAAATTTTTAATACATCCAAAGTTATGATAGTTTAAAGTTAAGCAACATAAATGCATCAAAATATGTATAAACTTAAAGCTTAACTTCGTGTTAATTTATGAATTATTTTTTGTTGCGTAAGCAAATATGTATGGCCATGAATCCGTAAATATGAGTAATTAAGTAATACACGAATCAAAGAACTGAGACACGCGTAGCAGGTTAAATCAAACGTTAGCACGAATGTAAAGCGCGCACTCACCACCGCGAAACTGAAGAAAAGCAAAAGCAAAGAAATAAGACAAGTTTGGATTATAAGAAAGTAAATATATATATAACCCGACTGACCGCGTGAATTTCGAACCCGAGGATAACTACAATACAAAGAAAAATAGGGATCGTCTGATATATTATAATTGATCTATGATAATAATGTTAATACGCACGACGGTAAAGATTCCCCTATTGTGTGCACGGAGAAAAATAATGTAGGAAAAATTACTATTTTATATAGGACCCGTGGGACAGACTCGAATTGTCATGAAAATTACTATATTATATAGTAAAAATTGCTACTCTTTTCACTATATAAATAGAAATTTTTACTATTTCGAGTCTGTCCACTAGCACTATATAAAATAGTAATTTTTCTTACATTATTTTTCTCCGTGTGTTGGCGAGGATAGATAGATAGATAGACAGATAAGATATGTATTCCTATAGTCAAGTACAAAAAAAGAATATATATATATATATATATATATATATATATATATATAAAAAATATCTATTAAAAGGACTTTGGACAATTCATGAGTTTGGGGACCGTCCCCAAACATTTTTCCACGAATACACGACTTCGGTGACAATTCTAGAGCCCATTCTCTAAGTCATTATTTCTTTAGTCATGCGTTAAAAGAGGACGTCGTAGATGGAAACAAAGATCCCTGTTTTACCCTCGCTATTTTGTCTATTTTAGTAGTTCAAAGTTTTCTCGAAAACCAAAATACCAATTGACGTGAAACTTTAGGGAATTAATTTAAATAAAGAAATGAAGGGGGGACAGGTATTATTACATCGAAGTGAGCAACAAATATTTTTTCTGTTATTTATTGCTTACCGACCACGTACCAGCGTAGCAGTGTGTACGCTATGCCTCCACTTTTGCAATATTGTTATAGGTAATACCGAATATTTTGAAATAAATGTACACTTGTCTCTGCTCAGTTACATAACAAAGAATGTTTACAAATTTATAGTATACATTTTAGAGGTCTAATAATTCCAAAAACCTTGAACTACTGACGAGGTGATTATGCCACTTGACTGAAATCGTGGAGCAGACGACGTCTACTCATATCTTCTAATTTCGCTTGGGATATAAAATACCGATAATTTTTGCGTAAAATAATAGTTGTCCCCGCTCACTGTTACAGTAAAGAATATTTTAAATAGTATTTGGTCATCAAAATATTTGTATATTTTGCAAAAATCTTGAACTACTGAGCGAGGTGACACAAGTTCGGAGCATATGCTATGTAAGAACGGCATCGCGCAGCCAACTTCAGAGCGTTGAATCAAGTGTAAGTAGCTAGGGCTGCGCGACCAGGCACGATGCGGATGTATCAATCTACATCAGTGTATACTTATAGATGTATCATGTATGTGCCCTTACATCTGCGAGGATGTCTGCGCAGGCTCGCGCGGTATATTTATCAGTTCCCCGTGTCGGCTCGCGAGCACCTCGACTTTCAGGGTGGGTGAACTTTTCTCGTCGACGAGCGACGGTAGAGCATGTTTCCTTCCGCGTGTGTGCTGAGACCCACGAGGCGAACGCCGCCATAACATAACCTCTCAGTCTCTCAGTATAGACAAGAAAGTCAAATTACATGAAGCTCCGCCTGATCATGAGTTGACTCCACTCCAGAGCAAGTGCATATATTTTAAAACAATCTATGACTAAAGCAAGAGATACAGTACAAAGACTTGCCACAGATCATCGCGATCTTCAGAGTATAATCTCTAAAGTGGGAAAAGCAGTTGATAGAAACTTCATAGGTGATTTTGATAGTACAAGTAGAGCGGATGTTTTCTTTGGTGCTGAAAAAACTCATCTTTTTAACCAGGTTATTTGTCAACATTTCTACCGCCAAGGAATGTTAGATATAGCAGATGAACTAGCAACATATGTTCAAAAATATTTAACCCAGTTTGTCGATAAGAGGAAGAAGTTCAGTTCCATATGAGAATATTATTATATTTTCCAAATGAGATTGAGATTCAATCATCTCCATATAGTTATTTATTAAATCCCAATTTATTTATGGCTTGAAATCCATGATGTTTTTACAAAAGAAAGATATACACTGTTAGGATTAAGTGTTGATAGTCCGTTATCTGTTTGTATAAATGCTGGAATCACTGTGGTTGCTGCTCTTCTAAATATAAGACAAGTTATGCAACAACTAACGACAAGTTGCTGGCATATAGAGTGGAAAAGATGATCTTCCTGTTGAAATTGATTTGAGACGGCAAGGCCGTTATCATTCAATGTTTGCTTGTCTAATTTTGAGACAACAAACCACAAAATAATGTGCCCATGAAGTTGGTCTGTAGTCATGTAATCTCACAAGGTGCCCTAAATAAACTCACTAACGCTAATCAGCTGAAATGTCCATACTGCCCAGTGGATCAGAATCCAGAAGATGCCAGGCTTATTTACTTCTAGTTTGCTGTGATAACAGAGGAAGGGATTGTATAATATTTAAAAACTATATTATCCTCCCATGACTAGTCTTAGGTTTTTATTATAGTGCAAATCCACAAATACGATTTTCATAAATTTTCTTGATAATTTTTCTTGTGATTTATTTTGGTTTGTCTATTAACGGTTGAGATTAGAAAATTCTACTGAAACTAAGACGGCGATGAAGTGCTGGGCATTTTGCATCAAGAATATGATACTCTTAACCTCTGCGTCAACTTAGCTGTAAGTTTCATTTTTGTATTACCTCACACAGTCAAGTTCCTTTTTGGAGTGTTTAATAAACTAATGTTACTGTATTATTTTAGCTTGAGTACCATAAACAACAAAAAATTAAGGATTTTATTACAATCCTCGAATCTTCAAGAATGGATGCAAACACTGACTACCGTGATTATGAAAAGGATCAAATGCGAGCACTGGACAAGCTCGCAGCTCATTATGTCCAAGAAGCTAACCGAGAAAAGAATAAAAATAAAAAGACAGATCCTTTTACAAAAGTAACATTGTTGTGTATGACTGCAGATAGAATTATCATGTATGATCAGGTAAAATATGAGTACTTTAATTTCATAAAATAATATGTAGTATAAATATATTTCATAAATATCTTTTATTTCTAGAATCATTTACTTGGTAGAGCCACTTTTTACTTACTGGAAGGAGACAAAATGGATCAAGCTGACTCACAACTTAGTCTGTCAGTTCAACTTTGTCTTAAATCAGTCTCCCAGTAACATTCTCTCCTCGCCTGCTATTACCTTCAATGAAAACGATTATCGAGGTGCATTGACATTACAGAAAGGCACTGCGAACAAATCCAGACTGCCCTGCAGGAGTAAGGGTTAGCATGGGTCATTATTTCATGAAACTAATTAATCATGAAAAACCTCGTTTAGTTTATGAAAGAGCTTCACATCTTAATAGTCAATGTGCATGCTTTCCACAACACTGAGAATGTGTGCTGAAAGTTGTTACCAACTAGCAAGATCATTTCACGTTCAGGTACATATTTTTTTATTTTTGTGATTAAATTTATGTTTAGTTTATTGAAAATATAATGGTCATTTTAATCAACATTTCATGTTTTATATTCTTAGGGTGACTATGATCAAGCTTTTCAGTATTATTATCAAGCAACTCAATTTGCATTTTGGCGTTTGTACTCCCACATTATGGATTAGGCCAGATATACATGTATAGAGGAGACAATGAGAATGTAAATTTTGAATTAATCTAATAACACCAAGCAGTTCCAGCAGGTTGCTGAAAATGAAATTGATTAGAAAAAATTGTGCAGTTTTGATCTAAAAAATTGTAGAATATTTTAAATAATGAAATTAGCATGTTTGGTTTATTTTTATTAAATCTTCATCGAAGAATATTGAGAATGCGACTCTTAACAAAATATTTTGGTATTCTTTTTTAAAAATTCTTCAAAATTATTTTTTGATCAAGCTGATTGATTGAGCCAATATTGATCAAGAAAGTATTTTAAAAAATTTATAATAAATATTTAAAAAATGTCGAATAAAAAACTTTAAGGCACAGTCTCAATATTCTTCTATGAAGGTGTAATAAAAACCAATTAGAGACATGCAAATTTTATTAATTAAGAAATACTATCTATTTTTACACCAAAATTGAAATCTTTTTCCCAATCAATGTTCTATACAAAAAGTTTCAAAATTTTGAAGAAAAAAGTGTTAAAAGTTGTCCCTGCTAACTGTTACAGTAAATAATCTTTTAATTGCTTTTGGTTCATGAAAAATTTATAAATTTTTGTATTCTTCGCCAGGTGACACATGGATGGATTATTTCAATCCGTACCCCAGCCCTCGCCAAAGTTCTAGCGTGCTAAACCTTATAACCGTACCATGCAGCCAACTTCAGGGCGTTCAATAGAGTGCACACGCGGGCATCAGTGGGCACCACTGTCAGCTATGCGACGGGGGTCGCGGTCTCGCGGATGGTAGCGACCGGCGACGTCGACGATCCTACTGCTACGGACCGGTTTCGGAGCGATGGGCGAGCAGTGTATACTGTGTAGCGAGGCAACAGCAGCGACTGCCACTGCTTGTACGACAGACTCGCCGCAGCATGCACGGAATCGCCACAACGCCGTCGACCTCTGGCAACGGCCGTCGCCTGCACGATACACTCGGTGCCACCCTGCCACCTGGACCACAGATCCGCCGCCGCACAGCATCGTCACAACACCGTCAACCCCGGGCGACTTGGTTAAGTAAAAGGACTGATGCGAGAGCAACAGCTTACGTACGGTTCAGGTATCATGTGTAAAATACGCATAACCTCAACGTGCTCGGGAATGTAAACAAGTCTTGTGCATAATGGATAGTAAGCATCCCTATTGAATGTGACAGGTTAGTTTTGTATTCAAGTAATTTTTTATAAATATTTTATTAAAATGATAAACACATGCTAGTTGGTTGTAAGGAGTGAACCCAGAGATAAATGCTAATAATCTATTGCCATTTCTTTTCAGTAGAAGCAGCAGATGCAATAACAGCACCAACAGGAACTTAGGTGGTCTGATCAAGTGTGTGGTTGACCAGATGCTTATAGGACAAACAGCTTTCCATGGAAATAAGTACCTCTGGCGTAAGTACACTTGCTGTCTGTTAGTTTATTGTTAAACATTTATTTTTTGTCGAGGATAAGAAGTATAACAGTGTATCTGCAAATAGTTACTTAATTTTTTATTATAATATAGTCAGGTAAAACATCCTTCAGAAAGAATAATTAAAATTAAAAATTAAAATGAATTAATAATTGAATTTGAAAGTAAATCAGCCATTAATGGATATACTATTGTACTTATCATCATTAACCAAAAATAAATATGTAATCACCTAAAAGTCAATAAGTGTATAAAACCATAAGTGCACATTCACAGGGAAAGCTGTCTCCTGTCTGTCATGCTAACATCTGCAATAACTATACATACTTAGCTTGTGATGGTGCTACTGTCTCCTGCTACTTCTTCTGAGAAGAAATCATAAGAGCATTAGCATGAGTAACTGGGGTCACTCTTTAACGTTGGGCATACCTGCAATTTTGTCACTCCCTGATTTTCTCTGTCACTGGAAACCTAAGCTGCTATACTATTAATACTATACTATTAATTATACTTAGTTAATAATACCTGCAAGTGTAGTTAGTAAATTTTACTCCCTTCACAACGCGCATTTCTGTTTTGTAATAACTGATCAAACAATGCTCATGAATTTGCTTACTGCACTAGTAGTAGTAGTCGTCATTAACTAAATTTCTTTTTATTTCAGTACTTCCAAAGAGAACGAGTCCCTTCGAATCAGAGATTTGTCTAGGATCAGAGGGATCAGAGACCCTTAGTACCTAAATAAAGTTACTTGTGTATGCCCATTTGATATCATAGGGCCCAGAAGCTTTTGTATTAATTACAAAATCTAATAACTTATTTTGTTTTTTGTTAATCTGTTATTTTTCACAGTTTTTAGAAGTTTTAAATTGAAAATGGAAAATCAAAAGTGCAAATGATTATAATATTGAATGAGTACAAAATATAGTTACAGTTTTTATAAAAATACCAAGTTAGTGTTGTTTTAGCAAAGAAGTTTTAATAGTGAGCATTAGTGTTTTTGGCAATTTTTAACAAATTGTTATATTTTGATTAAATACAGAAACTTCTAGGGCCTATGAGTTCATATGAGCCTATACGGGCATATAACTTTTTTTTTTTAAGTAACAAGAGGCTCTCATCCCAGGCAAATTCCTGATCTGGACAGTCTAGATTCTCTTGGAAGACACCTTTAAAAAGTTGAAAAATAGTATAGTTATTATATCAACTTTTTTGGCATAGCATGCGCAAAGCTTGATTCTCACACAGTTGAATGAAAAAGCATGCAATGAATCAAGCTGTAGTTATAAATTCTATAATATAAAGTTCAGTTGTGGAAGTTTATTTATTAATATAAAAAATAATAATGTGAAAAGTTTGAATGTATACATCTAGAGGGATTCTAGTGGAAAATTCTGTACCATCTAGAAGCTCTCTTCTTCTTGAAATCCTGACAGCATGTCTTCATGTGATTCTTCTTTTTTATCAAGGACTCAGTTTTATGTCAACTTAATAGCAACTTAATAACAATAAATTGATAAAACTTACAGCAAGAATTTACGTTAATTTGACATATGTTTGCTACAAATTATTATATTAAATTTACAGCAAATTAACAACAATAAATTTTTGCTATATACTATAAATTTTTTTCATTTTTTCAAAATCACCAGTTGCCGTCAGTTTGCTAGCAATTTGCTGTAGTCAGTACTAAATAGTTGCTATAAACTTTGCAGTAAATGAGGACTCAGTTTTACAACAACTTTAAATAAATTTCACATAAATTGTTGCCCCATACAGCATGAAAGAAAACTGAAATAATTACATGAAATAATTCATGAATTAATACATTGAAATGATTTAGAAAGAATTTTAAAAGGAAAAAAAATTAATTTTAAATTAATTTTTAAAATAATATATGGAATCCTTACAAAATACTTTCAAAAATCTTCCAAAAAAATAAAAAAAGTGTTACCAAAAAATAATTACACGAATTAATTCTGAAAGGACTTTGAAAAGATTTTTTGAAAGAATACATAAAATAATTTCGAAATTATTGCAAGTATTCTTTCATGCAATAATTCAGAAATAATTTCAGAAAGATACAAATTAATCATTCACAAAAATAATTCAATATCTATTCAAAAATCTTACATGAATTATTTCATGAAATCTTCTGGGAAACTCGTGTGAATTAATACAAGAAATAATTTTGAATTGTTTTGAAAAAGATTTTTAGAATAAAATTTTTTAAAACAAAATAGCAAAAAAAATAATTACACGAATTAATTCTGAAAGGAATTTGAAAAGATTTTTTGAAAGAATACATAAAATAATTTCGAAATTATTGCAAGTATTCTTTCATGCAATAATTCAGAAATAATTTTAGAAAGATACAAATTAATCATTCACAAAAATAATTCAGTATCTATTCAAAAATCTTACATGAATTATTTCATGAAATCTTCTGGGAAACTCGTGTGAATTAATACAAGAAATAATTTTGAATTCTTTTGAAAAAGATTTTTAAAATAAAATTTTTTAAAACAAAATAGCAAAAAAAATAATTACACGAATTAATACTGAAAGGACTTTGAAAAGATTTTTAGAATAAAATTTTTTAAAACAAAATAGCAAAAAAAATAATTACACGAATTAATTCTGAAAGGACTTAGAAAAGATTTTTTGAAAGAATACATAAAATAATTTCGAAATTATTGCAAGTATTCTTTCATGCAATAGTTCAGAAATAATTTCAGAAAGATACAAATTAATCATTCACAAAAATAATTCAGTATCTATTCAAAAATCTTACATGAATTATTTCATGAAATCTTCTGGGAAACTCGTCTGAATTAATACAAGAAATAATTTTGAATTCTTTTGAAAAAGATTTTTAAAATAAAATTTTTTAAAACAAAATAGCAAAAAAAATAATTACACGAATTAATTCTGAAAGGACTTTGAAAAGATTTTTTAAAGAATACATAAAATAATTTCGAAATTATTGCAAGTATTCTTTCATGCAATAATTCAGAAATAATTTCAGAAAGATACAAATTAATCATTCACAAAAATAATTCAATATCGATTCAAAAATCTTACATGAATTATTTCATGAAATCTTCTGGGAAACTCGTGTGAATTAATACAAGAAATAATTTTGAATTCTTTTGAAAAAGATTTTTAAAATAAAATTGTTTAAAACAAAATAGCAAAAAAAATTATTACACGAATTAATACTGAAAGGACTTTGAAAAGATTTTTTGAAAGAATACATAAAATAATTTCGAAATTATTGCAAGTATTCTTTCATGCAATAATTCAGAAATAATTTCAGAAAGATACAAATTAATCATTCACAAAAATAATTCAATATCTATTCAAAAATCTTACATGAATTATTTCGTGAAATCTTCTCGGAAACTCGTGTGAATTAATACAAGAAATAATTTTGAATTGTTTTGAAAAAGATTTTTAGAATAAAATTTTTTAAAACAAAATACCAAAAAAAATAATTACACGAATTAATTCTGAAAGGACTTTGAAAAGATTTTTAGAATAAAATTTTTTAAAACAAAATAGCAAAAAAAATAATTACACGAATTAATTCTGAAAGGACTTTGAAAAGATTTTTTGAAAGAATACATAAAATAATTTCGAAATTATTGCAAGTATTCTTTCATGCAATAATTCAGAAATAATTTCAGAAAGATACAAATTAATCATTCACAAAAATAATTCAATATCTATTCAAAAATCTTACATGAATTATTTCGTGAAATCTTCTGGGAAACTCGTGTGAATTAATACAAGAAATAATTTTGAATTCTTTTGAAAAAGATTTTTAAAATAAAATTTTTTAAAACAAAATAGCAAAAAAAATAATTGCACGAATTAATTCTGAAAGGACTTTGAAAAGATTTTTTGAAAGAATACATAAAATAATTTCGAAATTATTGCAAGTATTCTTTCATGCAATAATTCAGAAATAATTTCTGAAAGATACAAATTAATCATTCACAAAAATAATTCAATATCTATTCAAAAATCTTACATGAATTATTTCATGAAATCTTCCGGGAAACTCGTGTGAATTAATAGATTTTTTTAAAGAAAACATAACAATTCAGCAATCATGTCAAGAATTATATCACGAAATAATTCAGAAATAATTTCAGAATGATAAAAATTAATCATTCACAAAGATAATTCAATATCTATTGAAAATAATTTCATGAATTATTTCATGAAATGTTGCGGGAAACTCACGTGAATTAATACAAGAAATAATTTAGAATTCGTTTGAAAAAGATTGTTACAATAAAATTTTTTAAAACACAATAGCAAAAAAGATATTTTCACGAATTCTTCCTGAAAGAACCTTGAAAAGATTTTTTGAAAGAAAACATAAAATAGTTCAGAAATTATTGCAAGTATTCAACACGAAAAGGGCAGCGTCCGTATATAAGAGGCATCGTATAATGTATTTATTTTGTTTTTAATTCGAATTTGTTTCAATCAAATAAGTCCTAATTAATACAATATTTAATAAACAAAACTTACTAAATAAGTATATACTAATTAAACAAAGTTAATATTAAAAAATAAAGAAATATTAGAAATAAATATTCTAATTTATTTTGTCAGTCATTTTGCACTATATAATGAAAAAAATGAAATGATTGGATAATGATCGGATTTAGTCGTCCATTGTTTTCTACATTCGTATGATCCTATTAAAGAACGTATTAAAATGTGTGGGGGTATATAATTTTTCGTTTTTGTGAACTAAGATAGATTGAAACATTTACTAATTGCGAAAAATATTAATTTGTTAAGTTAATGTAAGAATATAAAAACTTAAAATAAAAGGAAAAAATCATTTAAAGATGAATAATATAGGTACTTAAAATAAGCAATATTTTTTATTATTATTCATAATAGTATTCTTTCAGTATGACAATGTTTAGAAGTCCCCTCAAAATCGACAGAAATATTATTTATACGTCTGCCAAGAGTAAAGAGCCTTTGACTCTAAAAGTTGATTCTAAATTGAAAACACTACAAATAATAATAACGTCGGTAAGGAAGAGCTCCCTTTATACACACACATTTCACATCGACTTAATACAATATTTAATAAACTAAAAGTATTAAATAACTATGAATTAATTGATCAAAGTTAATATTAAAAAATAAAGTAATATTAAGAATAAATTTTCTAATGTATCGTATCACTCATATTGCAGTATATAATGAAAAAAATGAAATGATCTAACAAGCGAGCGATAGCGTAATGGATAGCGTATTTGCGTAGTACCCAAGCGACCCGGGTTCGAATCTCCATCATGTAAAAAATTTTTCTGCGTTTTTTTCTGCGATAAAATAGTGTAAAATTATTAACAATGTAAATATATGTAAAAATAGTTAGAATATTATTTAAATAATATTCTAAATTATAAAAATGTACTTTCAAATACGGGATTATATATACCCTTCGAAATTTATTGTTAGTAATATTTACTAAATATTTTCTAATTAATTCACAATATTTATTCCTGAATCCTTCCAAAAATCTTTCATTGAAAGGATTCTGCAATAATACATGATTTTATAACCTTCGAAATTTTTTGTTAGTAATATTTCCATTATATTTTCGAATTAATTCACAAAATTAATTCCTGAATCCTTTCAGACATCCTTCATTGGAAGGATTCTGTAATAATACGGGATTTATCCTCTTCAAATTTCTTGTTAGTAATATTTCCATAATATTTTCTAATTAATTCACAATATTAATTCCTGAATCCTTTCATACATCTTTCATTGAAAGGATTCAGGAATTAATTTTGTGAATTAAGGTGATGTAAAATACCGACATAATTTCCAAACATGGATATCTCATGAAAATACCAATAGAATCGTCCAAAAAAAAATCTGAGTATAGTATTAACATATACGGAGCGCCTGACGTTCGTGTTTTTCCAAAAAAATGATAAGAATTTATTTAATTAAATAAAAACCGTATTATCAGTAAGTAGGAATCTGCAATTAAGCTACTTTTCAAACATGGATATCTCATGAAAATACCAATAGAATCACCCCAAAAAAAATCTGAATATAGTGTTTACGTGTACGGAGCGCTTGACGTTCGTCTTTTTCCAAATAAACGTTTAAATGTTATTTAAAAAATATTGAAATTCACGGTTTCACATGGCCTTAATTCGAAAATATTATGGAAATATTACTAAAAAGAAATTTCAAAGAGTATAAATAACGTATTATTGCAGAATCCTTCCAATGAAAGATGTCTGAAAGGATTCAGGAATTAATTTTGTGAATTAATTCGAAAATATTATGGAAATATTACTAAAAAGAAATTTCGAACAGTATAAATCACGTATTATTACAGAATCCTTTCAATGAAAGATGTCTGAAAGGATTCAGGAATTAATTCACAAATTAATTCCTGAATCCTTTGAGACATCTTTCATTGGAAGGATTCTGTAATAATACGGGATTTATCCGTCTTCCAAATTTCTTGTTAGTAATATTTTCATAATATTTTCGAATTAATTCACAAAATTAATTCCTGAATCCTTTCAGACACCTTTCATTGAAAGGATTCTGCAATAATATGTGATATTAATTCTGAAAGGATTCTGAAAGATTCTTTCAGAAATCATTCAGTGAAAGGATTCTGTAATGATGCTATGTCCGGGGTATTTTCCTTTCAGAATTATTTCAGGAAATAATTTTGAAATATCTTTTAGTAACCTTTTGGTAATAATCCATGAAACCTTTCAGAAATCTTCTATTGAATAAATTTTGCAATGATATTATAAATTATTTTTGAATTATTCCATTGAATTAATTCTGAAAGGAAAATACCCCGGACATAGCATTATTACAGAATCCTTTCACTGAATGATTTCTGAAAGAATAAAATTATTTCATGCATTCTTTCAGAATCCTTTCAGAATTAATACATGCTGTGTGGGTTATGTATGGCATACATGTAATCCAGATTATGAATAAAAATTTCTTTATCGCAAAGCCAACCATCTCATATGATTCATGAATAGGATAAAGATTTTTACTCCAAGTTAGTTTTGGCCATTTGAGGTTTACGGCGTATGGTTTTAACAGCCTAAGTTTATCAATGTATCTTCCTGCTTTAATGAGAGATGGTTCACTTCGCAGAAAAGAATTTTTGTTTCTATTCTTTGACTAGCTGTATAATGTTTGACATAGGTACAGGATTGAAGATTTCCTTTAAAACAAACCATCTCTCATAAAAGTAGAAAAATGCATTGATAAATACAGGTGTTAAAATCATATACCGTAAACCTCAGATGACAAAAACTAACTTGGAGTAAAAATCTTTATCCTATTCATGCTTCATATGTCATGGTTGGCTTTGACGTAAAGAAATTTTTATTTATATTCTGGATTTCCTGTATGTCATGCATAAGTACACGAATAAATATTTTCTGTAAAGCCAACCAGTTCACATGTATCTGTGAAAAACAAATTGATATTTTCTATTCGTTATATATATATATATAACCTTAGTGTGCTCATTTCTTTTTATACTATCATGACAGATGGTAGGCTTTGCAGACAATTTTTATTCATTCTAATTTCATTAGAAATCCTTATCCTTTTCATATTTTATATGAAATGATTGACTTTGTCAGAAAGAAACTTTTATTCGTATACTGGATTATAGCTGTATGGCATACATAAGTACACGAATAAAGATTTTCTGTAAAGCCAACCATTTTACATGAAACTGCAATATGCACATTGATTTTTACTGTAAGTTTCTTCTCTAATCCAATGTAATTTAGAATTTGCAAGGTTATAAGCATTTCTGCAAGACTCTATGTTCAGTGACTCTAATGTTCAGTGTATTAAATAGTTCTCGTACTTTCCTTGGAGATGGTTTGCTTCACAGAAAAGGATTTTTGATTCGTGTACTTCATAGCTCTTTGTTACACATAAGTCCATAGATAAACATTTACTCTCTAGCTAACCATCTGTCATGGGAGTATAAAAGTAGATTGACACTTAGATTTAAAAGTATCTTACAGTAAAAATGAATGTGTTTTTCACATTTCGATATGAGTTGGTTGGCTTTATAGAAAATGTTTGTTCGTGTACACCTGTCTGGCATACAACTAATCCAGCACAAAAAAAAAAAGATTTCTTTCCGGCATAACTAATCATCTCATATATGAAATATGAAAAAAATAAAGGTTGTTACTGAAAACTAGTTTTTTTTGTTATCTGAGGTTAATGCTATCTGAGTTTATTAAGTTTTGATTAGTTTACTTGACTAGCTGTACTTCTAATATAGGTACAAGTTGACAAATTCAAACTGTTAAACTCATGTAGCATCAGCTTAAGCTCAGATAGTTAAAACTAACTTTCTGTAAAAATCTTTATCCTTTTCATACTTCATATGTGATGTTTTGCTATGCCGGAAAGATATCTTTATTCCTGGACTAGATTAGCTGTATCCCAACTACAGAAGTACACCAATAAACATTTTTGTAAAGGCAAAGATCTCACATGAAAATGTGAAAAAAACATTGATTTTTATTTAAATTAGTTTTTACTCTAAGCCAATGTCATTTAAATTTGATTTAAATGGTTAATGGGATTGATATCCTCAGTATGTCAATCTATTTTTATACTTTCATGAGAGATGGTTAGCTTTAGAGAAAATGTTTTTTCATCTACTTGCATGCAACAAATAATTAATAAAATACCAGAATGAAAAATTCTTTTCTGTGAAGCGAACCCTCTCCCAGTGGACTACAAAAATAATTTAATACACTGAAGTCACATCTAGTATAAAAATAAGATTTTAATTTATGTTGGCTTCGAGTCCAAAGTAATATACAGTTAATGTGCTTTCCCACATTCTTGAGAAATGGTTGGCTGCACAAAAATAAATATTTCATTCGTTTACTTAATAAGCTATGTATTACATACAAATAGACAAATAAATATTTCTTGTAAAGCTGACCATTTGTCATGAAAGTATTTAAATAGATTGACACATTGAGGATATCAATCCCATAAAGCATCAAACTCAGATTTAAATTACATTCTTTTAAGTCAAAATAAACTAACGGTAAAATATGCTTTTTTTAAACAATTCCATGTGAGATTTTTGGCTTTATAGGAAATGTGTATTCGTATACTTCTGTATGGCATATAGCTATTTCAGTACAGAAATAATGATTTCTTTTCGGCAAAGCCAATAATCTCATATGAAGTGTTGAAAGAATAAAGATTTTTACTGAATTTTTGTTTTTGCTATCTAAGATTTATGCTGTACGAGTTTCACATCTGAATTTGTCTTTCCTCTAAAACGAACCCTCTCTAATAAAAGCAAGAAAATGATTTTACAAACTCAGATGTCAAACTCATATAAAATAAACCTCAGATACCAAAAATCAACTTTCAGTAAAAATCTTAATTGTTGTTTTCATACTTCATATGAGATGTTTTGCTATGCTGGAAAGAAATCTTTATTCCTGTACTGTGTTAGCTATATGCTATACACAAGTATATGAATAAACATTTCCTGTAAAGCCAAAAATCTCACATAAAATTATTAAAAAAAACATATATTTTACCTGGTAGGTTAATTTGACATTAAAACAATGTAATTTAAATCTGATTTTGGTGCTTTATGGGATTGATATTCTCAGTGTGTCACTACTTAAATACTTTCATGACAGGTGGGCTTTACAAGAAATGTTTATTTGTCTACTTGTGTGTAATAAATAGTTTATAAAGTAAACGTATTGGATGGGTAAAATTAATATGTAAACACTTTTATATTTAAAATAATAATCCTTTTTATTGCATCCTCTGGTTACACAAAAGCAATGCTTTGGTGGAGCGTCCGTCTTCTACGGCGGTTGGCACAGGTGAGAGCGAACGGCGTGGGCGAGGGGGAGAGGGGCAGACGGTAGGCTGTCCGCAGTCCGCTGCGCTCCTCTGCTCGGCGCGATGGCGCCATCACATCGTCGCTGGCCTGCGACATTCAGCTCCTCGCTGAAGATGTGTCGTAGCGGCATGCTAGGGAGAATCCACAAATGCACTGCGCCGCGCTGCGCTGCCCTGCCCTGCGCTGCGCCACGCTGTGCTGTCCGTTCCGCCCCTGAAACAGGGAAGCCTATCCATGTTCATGGATATATTTGTTGTGTTGACTTTGGATTTGATTTTAAGTTTAACTTTGGATTTGGTGATGACATTTCAAAAACATTTGTATTTAAATAATTGTGCTTAAGTAATTTTTGTTTTTTGCTATATTTAAATATGGAACTTGATAAAACAATGAAGTGTTTAACAATTTTTTAAACATTAATTAAGTTGATGATAAACCTTAAACTTAAAAAAGAAAAAAAATTACTTAGAAGGTGGTGGCCAAAACCTCAAAGTTAATGTTAAAATCAAATCCATTAGTCAACACAACAAAAATATCCGTGAATATAGATATAGGCTTCCCTGTTTCAGGGGCGGAACGGACAGCACAGCGCAGCGCCGCGCAGTGCATTTGTGGATTCTCCCCTACGTGCGTGCTCTCGAAGCACATTTCTTACAAAATGAATGAAATATTTTTGTGCAGCCAACCGTTTCCCAGGAAAGATAGGAAAAGCATATTAACTTTATATTACTTTGGACTCGAAGCCAACATAAATTAAAATCTTATTTTTATACTAGATGTGACTTCAGTGTTTTAAATTATATTTGTAGTCCACTGGGAGAGGGTTCGCTTCACAGAAAAGAATTTTTCATTCTGGTATTTTATTAGTGCATTATTTGTTGCATACAAGTAGATGAAAAAACATTTTCTCTAAAGTTAACCATCTCTCATGAAAGTATAAAAATAGATTGACATACTGAGGATATCAATCCCATAAACCATTTAAATCAAATTTAAATGAGGCTTAGAGTCAATACTAACATTTTACACTAATAATTAATATGTTAATTTTTCACATTTTTATGTGGATGGGTAGCTTTGCAGAAAATATTTATACGTATGCTGGATTAGTTGTATGTCAGCTACATAAATACAACCATCCATATAAAAATGTAAAAAATACATTTTGGTGCTTTATAGGATTGATATCCTCATTATGTTAATTTATTTTTATCTCTTTATAGAACACTTTTCCATGAAAGTAATCATAAAGGGTTCTTATAACTTTATCTCATCACGAATATGAGCTCTCCAACGCATGCGCATGCACATGTACATACACACACACACAGGCCGATTCAGTAGATTCAACTGCTATTCGCACCCCAAACTATACAGAGACATCTGCAAATATCGTGCGGCCGACCCATAAGAACTATGCGCGTTAAGACAGTTCCGGGCTTCTGCCGAACGCTATTTTACAGATGGCACTGATAAAGTTCGGGGTGTGAATACAATTAGCGCGTATGTTACACAAGAACCGCATAGTCACGTTCGTGAAAAAACACATGCGGTTGCGTTCGGACAAACGTTTGTAAATCCATTAGCATCCTGGTAAGTTTTAATTAAAAAATATATTTATGCATGAAAATTACATATAAAGTATATTTTAAATTTCATATTCTGAGTATTTTTACTTTTTCAATTTTTATTATATTTATTGCAACAGTAAATTTTCGCACATAACTTGAATGAGTAACTTATGATCTATACTTTTTACTTAAATAATAGGATATAAATAATTCAATATAATATCAATGTATTATACCAATTTTTTGTATTTATGTTATAGATTATTTAAAGAAACGCTTTGTGTATTTTATGGAATGAGTTTATACATTACTGCAGTTACATTGCAGCTCGCTGATTATTAAGGACTATTTTTGGTTAACTCTTCAGCTTCGCTATACTCAAAGCTTCAAATTTCAAAATTACATATAAAGGTATGAATAATTTCAGTACTGGATAATGCATGTGATAAAATCATTAATAATATTTAGTAATATGCTTTAAAAATAATTCAAAAGTTAAATTAATTCAAATAAATTTGCATTTTTTTGTAAGAATTTTCGTTTATATATAATGTAATATAGTATAAATATATTTGTGCACGAATGAACGTGTACGAGTTATTTATATTGTTAGAGTTTGTCAACGAGAAGAAATGAATAAGCGTGACTCTTGGAGTCTCTGCTCCAACCCACTCGAAAGTAAAATTGGAAGCAGAAGGAATAAGAACGCTACGCGCGTTCGAGTAAAATAGGCAAGCAATACGCAAGGTATATGCAATAGGCAAACTGATAATACGAGAGCCTCGCGTAATATCAGCAAAGCAAAAAAAATAGCAATTGGGCAATAAGTAAAGCAAGGGATAAATATAAGTAAGGCAAATAATGTGTCTTAGTCGCAACTAAGACACGTGTAGGCAAATGTACGCAACAAGTATAGGCAAAAGTATAGGGGAAAAGTAACAAGGCATGTGCATAAAGCACCTGAATAGTGGCTGCCGCAGACCTCTATATGTATACTCATTGAAGTATTTTTCATTGAAGGTTGCTCGTCGGTGCTTGCCATCTGGCGGACACTTCGGGTACTTCAATCCCGAACATACCGCCCGCTTTCGTCCATACAATGGGCGAACAGAATTAGTTTAGCAGACATTTAAACCGATCTAAAAACTAAGATTGAAATGCTGCAATTGGAGACTTTGAGGTATTAAGTTTGGCAATAGGTCCGCTTATAATCCATCCGAAGATTGTGCGTTGGGCCATTGGAGTTCCGGAAGGTCCTTTGACCAGTCCGTTGAGCAAGATCTCTGGGAAGATGTCGGCCCCAAGTAAAATGTCAATTTCAGCAGGTGTTTCCCTGAAATCGTCAGCTAATTGTAATCCTTTCAAATGGGTCCAGGCATTCTTTAGTTCATGGCATCTTTGCGTGTATTTAGTAATGAAGGGAAGTACTAGTGCGTTTAATTGCAAATGTGCTATAGGGTTAAAGGCGGATGTAAGTTGCAAAGTTGTACGGCCCTTAGCAGGGATGTGAGAATAACCTCCAATACCACTCAACGGCACTGTCGTGGCAGAGTATGGTTGTTCAAGCTTCTTTAATAACACCTCGGATACAAAAGAACTTTGGGATCCAGGATCTATCATAGCTCGAGCAGTATAAATTCTGCCATCAGCACCACGTAGTTTCACCAACGCGGTAGCCAGAAGAGTAGGTTCTACGCTGGAGCTTTGAGCTACTAAACTTAGTTGCAGGTCAGTGTTGGCAGCAAAAGAGGGACCAGTGAAAGCGACGTGATTATGTATTGGTTCAGTGGCAGACACATGAGAACTTGTATTTGTATCTTCGTGAAGAAGCGTATGGTGTTGTTTGTTACATATGATACATCTTCTGTCAGATCGGCAATTACTGATTGGGTGAAACCCAAGACAATTGAAACATAACTTCCTTTTTTCCACGAAGATTTTTCGTTCATTTGCGGTTTTGGCTTTGAAGGCATTGCAACGAGTAATGAAATGTGCGTCTGTACAGAAGACACACTTGTCGGTAAACGTAGCATGAGAGCTAATTGATCTATTTTCTGAAGTTTTAGATTTACTTAACTTAGGTACGGAGGTGGTTTCTAAAAAATCAATACGTTCGGTGATGAGCAGACTAAGTTGGACAAAAGTAGGGGGATCGGCACTCTTACTGACTTGTTTTTCCCACTCGCCTAAGGTTTTGAAATCAAGCTTATGAGCAATGATAGGCACGAGTAGATCATCCCATTGATTGGTTGGCCTTTTGAGTTGCTCTAAAGCCGAGATTGCATTTGTCGATGTATTAAGAAGGGATTGTAAATGAGATGGTGACTCGGAGTGTACGGCAGGAAGATCGAGTAGGGTCTTGGTATAAATGGCAACGAGTCGACGTTTGTTTGTATAGTGATCTTCCAACTTTTTCCAGGCAATAGGGAAGTTGAGATCTGTAATTTGAATTGTTTTGAGCATATCAGCTGCTTCTCCTTGAACATGCGTTTTCAATTGTTGTAATTTCTCGGCATTGATGAGTCTTTCATCTTGGATGATGGTAGCTTTAAAGAGATCTTTAAAATCTAACCAGTCAGTGAATTTGCCGGAAAATATAGGCACTTCGATGTTAGGTAACTTTCTTGTAGAGACTGGTTGCTGCGCAACAGGCACATTAGCTTGTTGAGGGAATTGTTTAAGCCAATGGGCTATATCGACCACTGCATTTATGTAACTATCTTCAGTCGCTCCATAGCAGTCAGTAACAAAATAGTCACTTTGGCTAGTACTTTCAAATTTCTGGGATAGGACAATAGTATGATTTTCTTAGAATTCCTTCCAGTTCTTCTCTAATATCTGTAGCTTAGCTTCGAGAAGCTCACGAGTGATATTGTTCTTGCCCACTTTCTTGATATTGGTACTTGAATTGCAGATTCGATTAAATAATTCGAACTGACGCTCGATAGTTTGCGTAAGTGAAAGTGATGGCATTTTGAAAAACGTTGGATATTAAAGATTCTTGAGTTTTATGAGTTGATGTGATGACTCCGCCCGCCGTGCGAGTGCGGAGGCTGAAGATCAGTCACACGAGGTCTCGTTAGGAGGTCGTAAATCTCCAACGAAATCGCCTTACTTGTCAGAGGTCGTAAATCTCTGGCAATTGAGAACAACTAAATAACAGAATTTTATCCGATTGCTTTTCAAGTATTTCTCTCGGTTGACAACTCAATCCGGCTCGAAGGACCAAAAATGTGCACGAATGAACGTGTACGAGTTATTTATATTGTTAGAGTTTGTCAACGAGAAGAAATGAATAAGTGTGACTCTTGGAGTCTCTGCTCCAACCCACTCGAAAGTAAAATTGGAAGCAGAAGGAATAAGAACGCTACGCGCGTTCGAGTAAAATAGGCAAGCAACACGCAAGGTATATGCAATAGGCAAACTGATAATACGAGAGCCTCGCGTAATATCAGCAAAGCAAAAAAATAGCAATTGGGCAATAAGTAAAGCAAGGGGTAAATATAAGTAAGGCAAATAATGTGTCTTAGTCGCAACTAAGACACGTGTAGGCAAATGTACGCAACAAGTATAGGCAAAAGTATAGGGGAAAAGTAACAAGGCATGTGCATAAAGCACCTGAATAGTGGCTGCCGCAGACCTCTATATGTATACTCATTGAAGTATTTTTCATTGAAGGTTGCTCGTCGGTGCTTGCCATCTGGCGGACACTTCGGGTACTTCAATCCCGAACAATATTAATTTAATAAACCAATTTTTGGTTAATGTTACAGTGTATATAAATTCTCTATTTGCTGCCAAAGATGAAATAGTTTTTGTACCACATCTACCAAAGGAATATTAGTGTATTGCTACCGTTGCTGACTATTGTACACATTGGATATAATAGTTACATGTACATATACTTATTCGTTGAATTTTGGGTATATACGAATTGTACAAAATATGTATTCGTAGCTTCAAATCTTGTACGGGTAAGCTTAATTTAATTATTAGTAAATACAGTAAAGGTATATTCTTTGTATTGTATCGTTACTCTAGTCAAATTATGCCAGAGTTTGAATTAATTGTTTTTGAATTTATTTAAATTTGATGTTTATTATAATAAAGTACATGAGGTTTTTAAATGAAACTTAAATAGATTACACATAACCTCAATGAGTAACTTATGATCTATACTTTTTACTTTTTACTTAAATTGAAATAATTCAACATAATATTAATTTGCTGTAAACGTTGGTTTCGCGAAGTATCTTGTTTTGAAGTTCTTACTTGGACCATACAAAACAAACCAGTGACTTTTATTTTTCAACTAGAAACTAAGGTAATATTTACTTGATAATGCATGATATGCATTTAATAGGTGGAGTGTCATATCATTTCTTAACATATATCATTATCTGAATTCCATCTCCTTTTATTTTACAAGTATTTTGATTGACCATTATGTTTCTTGTAGACAGGTTTATTATGCAATGTCGGGTATATATTCATTATAATTGAGTAAATAATTTCTCATCAAAATAATTTTAATTTATTACTAATATTTCAATATTATGACGCACATGCATCAATTTATGCAATAATTTTTATCGAAACATGGATTATATTCATTTGAACTTATGCCGACAATAAAAAAAATTTGAGAAATTTAACTGTAATTAGAATTGATAATCCTTGATTGTTAAAATTACATGTACAATTTAATACCTTATTGTTTATAAAATTAAATTTGACACAATTTTAATTTTTAATTAATTTTTTTTAACGTAAAACTTTATTTATTGTTTTTATATTATAACTGTAACTATATCATGATCAAATATTCATTTTTTAATGCAAATTTATTTATGGGAGTGATAGTTTTGTTTTACGTTTTGGTCTACAACTTTAAGCTTTGTTATACTAATACTAATGTTCAGTTTTATTAAAAATAATAGTTGCAAGTACCTCAAAATGCAGATTTTAGTTTAGTATAAACATACTAATATATCTGTTATTTTTAATATAACATTCTTTCATTAAAGAGGAATAAACTTCAATATTTTTTTATTTAATTCGAGTATAATGCTACTAATTTCCTATTGTAAGAAATATTGTAAAAATAAAAGTTAAATTTTAAGATTGTACTCGAAGTTTATGACATGCCATTTAAAAGCTTTTAGTATAAATACAAAATTATAAATGAAAAATTGAGCTTCCTCAGACTCTATTTTAATTTTTATTTTTTTCTTCTGGTGAATTTAATTATATCTCCGATTATTTTCAAACAGTATTTTTGTTTATAAAAAAATATCTTAGCCTAATTGCCTAAGACAAGTTAAAGTGTAATTTAAGAAATATATTAGATTAACATAATTTTAAAATACTTATTTTTTTTAACTTAATCAGATAAAATTATGAATTATAATACAATATTATACTTTTTTAATAAAATTACTTTTTTTATAAATATTTAAATCTTAAACTTTTAAATGTAAAATAATTCACACAGAAGATTAATACAAAAATTGAATGAGCTTGAAGTCTGCAACGTTGGATGTTAAGATATTTATCCGAAAGATTGTTTATATTTCATAAATTTAACATAATTATCAAGTAAAACTAATTTTTTTAATATATTTGACGATAAAAGTAAACTATAAAAAATTAAGAACGAAATCAATAAATCCGAACTTCCCAAAACAGCTGATTTTGAGGGGGAAAATTCGAAAAAAATTGTGTCTATTAGACATTGCTTAATTTTTTATTGCTGGAATACTTTCTTGACGATAAAAGTAAGCTACAAAAAAATTGAGAAAAAATCAACATCTTGGAACTTCCCAAAACAGCTGATTTGTTTGGGAAAGCCATTTTGCTTCGATGTACTTACGAGGCAAACTATAGGTGACAGCGGTCGGCGCGAGAGTAGCAACCAGCAAAGAGAGAAAAAATGTATACTGATGGACGGCTGATAGATAGATAGATAGATAGATAGATAGATAGATAGATAGAGAGAGAGAGAGAGAGAGAGAGAGAGAGAGAGAGAGAGAGAGAGAGAGAGAGAGAGAGAGAGAGAGAGAGCTGCCACATAGGCGTTATGGGAGCACATAAACAATATACGATAAACCTTATATAGATTGTTATAGAGCTTTTATATTCGTTGCCATCAGTTAACGAGCAGTATCGGGACTCCGAGCTCCGAATGAGTGGGCTGATAACTGATGCGGGACCGGAGACAAGCGGAGCGCGCCGACTCAGTAGAGCCGCGTTCTGATTGGGCTTTCGAGTAACGCGCGCATGTTTAATCTTTCTTAAAAGACTATAGAAAACTTTTTTATATCAGTAGTAGTATAGAGAGGGATTAAACCTCAGATGCACACACTTGCAACGAGCAAGATAAAAAACTTGCAGTTGCAGTTTACGTCGTTTGCATGCGGTGGTCGCTCCCAACTCGGCTGGCGGGAAGCGACCGCCACATAGGTAGATGCATACGTGCCGACTGACTTGACCCCGACGATAGTTCTCGCGTCTAGCTCAAAATCATCTTTTTTAAGTCAATTTTATGAATTTTTTTAGTTTTCAGCTTCAAAAAAATACTTAATCAAAACATTTTTCAATTCTAGAGCTTCATGCTGAAGCTGGATGTATGACAAATAATTTCCACTTTGTCCCATCTAAATTGATCAAGCGGTCTTGGAGAAAACTGTCGCCAAACATCAAAATATTGTATTTTGAGAAAACAGCATTTAAGATTAAAGTTCCTCCTTGTCCATAAATGAATGCTGTATTATGCTATACTCCTTTTCTCTTATCTGAAACACATAAAATAGACATTACTTATCAGTAAAAATTAACAATAATAAATGAAAATATGTCATATTCTCTGTCCTTTATTACTAAATACTTAACCTCAATGTGAGCTGTCAAAATACGGTGCAGGCAGTGGTTAATTGATATCTGCTTTAATCCAGCAACCAAAAAATGTGAAAACTAGATCAGCATACAAATCTTATCTATAAAAGAAATTATATTAAATTAGTTGATAGAATATAAAATGCCGATACAGCTAAAATACTTAAAAAATCACAAGAAATATAAATATAATGGAATTACTGATTATGAAACCTATTCTAATATCATAATGGCATATTATATAAAGAAGAAGGAATTAAACTAATACAGTACAAGAGATATATGAAGAAACATTTTGATAATCACAAGAAAAAATAAAGCATGCTTTATTTAGAAAAGAACGGTTGTCTCAGAATACAGTAATACACACACAGACTTACTATTCAACTTATATTGCAGCAAGAAACTATAATAGCTGTTAGCGAGTCAGATGATGCATTTTATAATAAGCCTCCTTCATAAATGTCTGGACACCATCTAATTGAAATTTTAGTACTCTGGGTCTGAATCTGGAAAAGAAAACATATCACAAAGTATCTCTATTCCTTTCATACAATATTTTCTTCAGTTTAATTATACTTATCTAATATTCAGCTGATTGAGACTTTGGGTGAAGAACACATCGAATTCTGTATTAATACTTCACTTATTGTTTATACTAATGAACAATTTGTTTGGGCTAAAAAGCCGGGACTGAGAAAGAAAACATGTGCGCGCACTGAGCAGACAACAGCTGATGCAAGGCCTAGCTCGCATCGCTCGCGCCCCGCATGCGCAGAGCGCGGCGACGTATAGGTACTACACCGCTTAGGCGCGCGATTTGACTCCGTAAATTCCATTTGCAATTTCTGTATATGTATAAATTATATATGTATACGGAAAACATAAAGATTCCATTATTCAATCCATTTTCTCTGTTTAATTTTGCAACAAAAACGCTTTCCTTTTATTTCAAATTATTTTATTAAAAAATTATTTAAAAAATTATTTAAAAAATTTATCTTCGTAAATTAATAATTTAACATTTCAAAATATTTTTTGTTTCGTAGAATAAAATTGCAAATATACAAAAAAGTAAGTTCACTATTTTAGCTGTATCTTTTAAACGAAATCGAATATCGAGATGCGGTTTTCGGCATCGTATTCTAGAGGAAATTTTCTATAAAAAGAGTAAATAAAAAAAAAATTCGATTTTTTTGAAATTTATGGGTATAAGACCACCTTAATATTATATGATTTTGCAAAACAGCTGCGTGCCTTTGAAATTCGTTTTTAAACTTATACTCTGAGAACTTCAGGTGAAACCTATCGAGCTCCGATTAATTAACATGTTTCATGGACATTTTTGAAAACTTTTTCATAATTTTGGGCTTTTTGTTTATTTAATGTTAGGTATTTTTACAGTAGGGTTTTGTGCTCTTAACATTTTTTTCAAATCATTTGAAAGTTTCGGATCAAGCCTACCCAATTTCGTTCGAATAAATCGCTTCCTGGACGTTTTTACAAAACGTTTTTTTTTATTATTTTTTGGTTAAACAACCCACATAAAAAAATTAGCATGTACATTGTTTATTGTTTTATCAACATTAAATGATAATTTGTTTATGGCTAAACAGTCAGCTTCTATTTTTAAATAAAATTAAAATTATTTTTATAATAATGTTTTTAAGTAACTATAAGTGTCAATGTTTTGATGGAATGACAAAGAGACGTATTGGGTTATTTTTTGACAACTTTATTAATTTATGTGACTGAAGTTTCGATCGTTCGATTTGAACGAAATTTTCAAAATCGGAATTTTCGCTTAAATCAGAATTAAGCGATCAGAAATGGTAGAAAAGTGATTAATATCGACAAATAAGGTATAAAAAATGCAACTACCCCCCAAACCACCCCTAAAACTACCCCTAACTGATATATATCAAAATAAAATTTGAAATAAATTTATATTTAAAAATAAAAACGATTCGGGACGAATTTTATTGCAGAAATTAGTTGGAGGGCATGTCATGGAATTCCAAAAAAATTCCCGATGTCAAAATCGCTCCGGAACCCTTCCATGTAGGGGATGAAGGGGGTGCAAGAACGAAAAAAAAATCTGACGACCGCGCAAATTCGTTCGGGACAAATTTTATTGCGGAAATCAGTTGAAGGGCATGTTACGGTATTCCAAAAAAATTCCCGATGTCAAAATCGCTCCGGAATCCTTCCAAATGTATGTTGACAGAAACGAGGCGCCCTACCTCTCGACACATCAGTACGTATCCCATGGACGAGACTTTAGAGTGTCTCCTACTTTATTGACGGATGATGCAACGTGTGCGCGATTCGACGGTGGCCCTGGGATATGCACTGATGAAGCCGAAGAAGGATCGGCCGTATATAAATCGAACCAGCTGGCCTGCGATTCAAAGTCCCGCGTTCGGAGACCACAAAATTAATCGTGGAGATTTGAACAGCGCGCGTTGCGCGACCTATCTTACAAGACGTTTCGGCTTCCAGACTAAAACGCATACGCACTACATGAGCGAATCACATAACGTGTATTTTGATTTCACAAGATCCGGTCATGACTTAATACGCTTTATTATAATTTTGGCAGGTATTCGTTGTCGACAGTTCACGGAGGAGCACCAGTGTTGCACGTGGTGTATTGAGAGACATGCCCCCCTCCCCCCATTGTCGTAGATAGCGGAGTTCCAGGCAAATTATTACCACTAGGCGACGTCGCGACCGTGTGTACACGGCGGTGCTGCGTGTGAACATTATTTAGCCTGATACTGTTCGACGTCGTTTCTGGGAATAAAAATCCAGGTAATTGCAATATTTGTTGTACGAAGTGCATCTTTGCATTGCTTCGTTTTGAAATACAGAAGCCTAATACTCTGTTCACTGATGTAAGTATACGCGTCACAGTAAAGTAAAGCCAGGCGTGTACCAATACATGTGCGCTTATTCTCACCAGCAGCCAAAATACAAGTTTTACGCTTTCATGTTATTATAATTTTTTCTTTCTACGCTAAATATTAAAGTCTGTACGCTAGAAAATCACGTCGGTATTAAACATACTCTAAATAAATACAATTTTCACTTAATGTATTTCTATCACTAATGCCAAAAAATCATAACAAAGTTGTGATTTTGAGGTTACAGTGATACACGGAAAAAAAGTTTCTACTAAAAATTACTCCTTAATCGACTAAAAATTAGTAAAGGGTTTAGGAAAACGGGGACATACTCGAAATGTATTAAATTTTAGAATCCAGTTTACCAAATTTTAGTATTTCGAAAACTAAAGTGAAAATTTACAATTAAAAAATTTTTTTCGCGACCTATATTACCGACGTTAATTATTATTATTTTAAATTGTGAATTATATACTTTAAGAAGAAGACTTAAGCTAGATAGAAGAAATAAATAATATTTTGTATCTGAAAAAAAACGCAGAGAGGTAGGATCGAACCCGGGCCCGCGGCGCGAGAAGCCGAAGTCTTACCGTTACGCCAACGTTCATTTACAAAGGACATGTTTCGACTCGTCTACATATGCTACAGCTTGCGTGTTCTCCCAATTTTTAGTAAACTGACTCGTAAAAATTGCTACATCTTCTATCAAATATTAGAGTTTTGAAAATGTAGTATATTAAGTACTAAATTTTATATAAGTAATGTAGCAAATTTTATAACTATATTTATTTATTTTTAAAAAGGTGTATACCATTAATTGCTAAAAATATATTAAATATTTTGATAATTTGAGTATGTCCCCGGATTAGTAGAAAAAATAGTAATTTTTAATGGAATTTTTTTTTCCGTGTATAAATACTCTTATTTACATACTGTAAGTAAAATCTTGAATATCATAACATTTGCTGTAGGTGCAATATTTATCATTGTTTCACCAACTTATTTGAAAATGAAAGAACTCCAGGTGCATTAGATCAATAAAGGTACAAGACACCGCAGTGAATATTACAGCTTATTCCTGCTATTGAAAAAATACAATGACAAATTTGAAAACTATGAGAATGGAATTGAATACATTTGAATATATTTTATCAAAAATAAAGGACTCTCTTAACAAAAAGTGGTGCAACCTCCATACAACACCTATCTTACCCGAGGAAAAATTAGTTATTGCAATAAGGTAGATTTATTATTATTACTATAATAAATTTTTTAAATTAATCATTATTGTTCACCGTTTTGTTACAGATGTTTAGCAACTGGCGCATCATATAGTGATTTGGCCTTTTCATTTTCGGTGGGTAAATCAACTATAAGTAAGATAATTCAAGAGGTATGTGAAGATTTATGGAGTAAGCTTCAACCGTTGCATATGCCAAAGCCCACGTCAGACAATTTTCTAGATATTGCTCAGGAGTACTATCTTTTGTGGGATATGCCACACTGTGTGGGTTCTATTGACGTGCGTCACATACGAATTAAGAAGCCAGATAACTCCGGATCGCTGTACTATAATTACAAAAGATTTTTTTCTATAGTATTGCAAGCAGTTGTAGATGCACGCTATAGATTTATCGTTATTGATGTTGGCGGCTATGGATCTCAACACGATGCGACGACATTTCGGCACAGTACCTTATACAAAGCTTTAGAAATGAAGAAGCTCAAACTTCCTGAGGATGACGAACTTTATAACAGTCATACTGTTTTACCTTATTTTTTTGTTGGAGATGGTGCCTATCCCCCAAATAGAAATTTAATTAAGCCGTATCCAGGAAAACGATTGTCAGAACGTAAAAAATTGTTTAATGCAAGGTTGTCACGAGCAAGAGTGACCGTAGAATGTGCATTTGGTAAACTGTGTCAAAAATTTAGAATATTTTATAAAACTATTGAGCACCCACCGGTAACAGCACAATTAATAGTAAAAGCGGCTTGCCTCCTACACAATGTAATCATTGATCGTGAGAAGCCGTGCACTGTTATATCACCTCAATGGATTAATGCTGCAGTTTTCGGGACAGATGACAAAGAGACAGATGATGTACATAATGATGAAACCAATAAAATCTTGGATGGGAATGGTGACATCGTAAGAAGAAATTTAATAAAACTCTTTTTAAAAAATCCCTTTAACAATTAATCTTTTCCAAATGATCAGCCAATTGAGCACTAATTCTAAAAAAGAAATGACATTTTTGACAGAATTGTCGACCTTTTAAAACTACTTTATATACAGAATTTTGGATTTGGAGATACTATGTAAACCATAGAAGCTTGAACATGCAAAATACATTTGCAGCGATTCTAGGAGTACTTACACTAGCAATGCAGATGTACACAAGTTGCTCCTGAATCTTCCAGTACATCAACTACTGCTGCAGTTCCATCAAAATTCGAAGGGAAATCTGTTAGAAATGAAGAATTGAGAGCGAATTTGAGACCGAAGATTCTAAAAAGCAGTTAGAAAGGCTATTTTTGCTAAATATTTTCGATTATTATAATATAATTACAGATAATATATTCAAGATGCAAGCATGTCTGGAAATATTCTGCTTATTATTTAATTTTCACAAACAAAATAAGAAAATTATAAATCAAGATGTTTGTAAGAAAGATCAGTCTAAAACGACTGTCGGTAATAGTCATAAAACTGGTAACTTTGTAGGTTTACTATCATTGCTAGAAGTTTCAAATTTTAATTATATTTGTAGTCGAATGTATATTTTCTACTTTAAGGTGTTAGTGCTTTAGAAAATTTAAAAGCGAGAGACAATGAAGTGAGTAACGGACAGGACCTCAAACCGAAGATCGGTGATATCATTCATGACCAAATTTCTGATGAAAATGGTAAACATATTAATTTTATATATTAAATCTAACAACTTGAAACATATACAATATGTTTTTTTAGAAGTCGAATTTATAGATATTTCATCTATCCACGAAAAAAAAATTCAAGAAGTTACAATTGATGTAAAACCATCTGACACTCTCAAAACATGGCTACTGAATCCACTTGTGATTAAAAAAGAAATATAGTTTACATTCGCAGTCCCCGAAATGCATTGTGGTCTACGGCATGAAGTGCCGGCTTGACGCGCACCGTCTTTTGATGCGCTAACACACGGCCGCGCCGTGGAGAGCAGCATGAGCGGCGTGCGTTACTGTTACCACGGCGCAGAGCTGTGGAAATATTTCTCCGTGTATTATCACTGAGAGAAATTTCTGGCTCCAGAAATTTCAGGCGTCAGTTGTCCTTTGTTTTCTGATACTACAGTAGTACAGCGAAAAAATAAGGAGAGAAGTTGTTGCGTAGCTTTCATCACCATTCGGAGGGCTGTTCAGTCAAGACGTGCAAGCTAAGGCGGTTTCAACTGTTTTCAGTGGAACTCTACACAATACTTGATTCTTAACCAATGAAGCGAAAGCATCGATTCTAAGAGTACTTACACTAGCAGTGCAGATACTGACGATTGGTTTAAAAGGTAAGGTTTGTTTATTAGTTTCATTAATTAATTACTTTATAATTTATTTAACTTCGTTTCGGGTCATAAACTTTTTCGCATTTGAAGTCAATTAACTTCATGTACTCGTGTTATGAACATTTAAATATTCGCGTTGCGGATGAATTTTTACACTCAGTAGCAAAATACCAGCTTCGCGCTTTCATATTATTAAAATTATTTCACTTTACGCGTTTTTTATAGAGGTTATAAATAAGTTATCTTTTCTTGCTCTTGCAACTTGCCAAATGGCAAATATTAATAATTGTTTTAATGAAAAATATTGAGGTCGGTACAAAAGAAAGAATTTGGTAGGAATCTCAGTCGGTATAAAACATACTCTTCATAAATACAATTTTCATTTAAAGTATTTCATTTGTTTCACAGTAAGCAGTTGAATTATATTCATCACCATTTCCGCTTTAAGTTTGTCTGAGTTTGAAAACATACTGGCAATGTCATTCAGATGGTCTAGGGCTAAAACGGAATCTTTGATTAACCTAGTTTTCCAGAAACCACTACTATGGGATAAAACCTTAGGACCCAAAAATCCTCAGGAACTGGGCGAAATCTGGAAAAGCGTTGATGAATTAGGAGTTTCAAGTAAGCTAACTTGATAAAAATTCATTTAACAAAATCATTAATTGCATATGGGAATTTTTTCGATTCAATTAATTTAAATTAATTATAAATGAAATTTTGTAAACAAAAAATTGTCGGACTAACAAAAATTAATTTACGTCATTATAGATTGCATTTTTATTAATAGATGATATTTTTAGATGTATAATCAATCGGTCAATGATCTATTGTGATTATCGCGCGTGTGTGGGTGGATGTGTGTAAACTCATTATAAATTTAATATATTTTCAGAGCAACAAGCAAAGGGCAAATGGAAGGCACTACAAACCCATTTTCATAAAGAATCGGCTGCTCAGTTGAAACCTCGATCTGGAGATGCTGCGTCTACTGTTAATAGGCAGTGGACTTATTACCGGCAAATGTCCTTTTTGAAAGGAAATATATAATCAAAGCACTGGAAATCTAGACGAGGAATTGTACGATGACGATGAGGATGAACAAATAGAGTAACCAATGCAAAACAGCCCACCATTGCGTCGCTGTAGACAAGTTACTTCTGAATCTTCCAGTACATCAACTACTGCTGCTGTTCCATCAAAACTGGAAGGCAAATGTGTTAGAAACGAAGAATTATCATTTGAGACCGAAGATCCTACAAAGAAATCAGAATGGCTATTTTTACTAAGTATTTTGGATCATTTTAATAAAATTACAGATAATACATTAAAGATGCAAGCACGTCTGGAAATATTCTGCTGATTATTTAATTTTCTCACACAAAATAAGAAAATTTTAAATCAAGATGTTTGTGAGAAAGATCAATCTGAAAAAACCGTTGCTAATAGTCATAAAGCTGGTAACTTTTTAGGTTTACTATAATTGCTAGAAGTTTCAAATTTTAATTATATTTGTAGTCGAATGTATATTTTCTACTTTAAGGTGTTAGTGCTTTCGAAAATTTAAAAGCGAGAGACAATGAAGTGAGTAATGGACAGGACCTCAAACCGAAGATCGGTGATATCATTCATGACCAAATTTCTGATGAAAATGGTAAACATATTAATTTTATATATTCAATCTAACAACTTGACACATATACAATATATTTTTTTAGAAATCGAATTTATAGATATTTCATCTATCCACGAAAAAAAAAATTAAAGAAGTTACAATTGATGTGAAACCATCTGATACTCTCAAAACATGGCTACTGAATCCACTGGTGGTTAAAAAAGAAATATAGTTTACATTCGCAATACTAAGATTCAAGGCGACACACTACAAACGAGAGTTGGCTCCCCATGGTCGTAAATAGCGGTGTGCCAAGCAAATTATCAGCACTAGGCGACGTCGCGACCTTGTGTACGCGGCGGTGCTGCGTGTGAACTTAATTTAGCCGATACTGTCCACCGTTGTTTCTGGGAATTTTTCTACTATATGCAACGTATTCGCAGATGATGGATAACCTTGACTTGGAAAAAAAACTGAATTCCGTTGCATTCGATTTCGAAGGAGATCTTCTATTTTTAAAGATGCTTTTCCCGGATATGTGCAAACTCGAGTAGGATAATCCTTTGCAATTTCGTATGCAAGTATTCCAAATTTTAAGGAAGTATCGCAAGACAAAAGGAAATCAGAAAAGCTGGAGTCCCAATGACGGTGATACTCCCCGTTCGTACTCACCGCTATAAATTTTTTTAATGCTACACGAAAGCCACGGGGCAACTGCTGACCTAATTTTTCGCTGTACTAGTGTAGTATCTGAAAACAAATGTCAACTGACGCCTGAAATTTCTGGAGGTCGAAATTTCAGTGATATTACACATCAAGTGGCAACTATAACCTAAGAAGAACCGACTAATTATTGTAATAAGCTAGATAAGAGGACAAAAATTATATAAGATATCGTAGCGTGGTAAGAAGAAAAATCAACTAAAAAGAAACAGATAAAGAAAAGCCATAGTTTATCGCGAAAAGAAAAAATAAAACTTGTGCCCATTATTAAACTTTTTTCGCGCAAAACTGGCTTATCTTCGTGTGGCTCTTCTAAGTTGCCTTTTTTCATACAACGCGACGATGTATAAACTATTCAGATAATATACAAGAGGCTGTACAAATGTTTTCTATTATATGCAATGTATTAACAGACAATGGATAACCTTAACTTGGAAAGAAAACTCAATTTCGTTGCGTTCCATCCCGAAGGAGACCTTCTATTTTTAAAGATGCTTCTCCCCGATATGTGCAAACTCGAGGAGGATGATCGTTTGCAATTTCGTGTGCAAGTACTTCAAATTTTAAGGAAGTATCGCCAGACAAAAGGAAGTCAGGAAAGCATGAGCCCCAATGACGGAGCAGGGCCTAGTAAAAAAATTAAAGTTGAATCAAGTGAAAAGCATGCGTTAAACAAAAGTGTAGATATTATTATATTAGATTAATATTTAAAATATTTTTAACTTAGCTGATGCATTTAAATATTTTGTTGTAATTATTTATCATAGATTCAGACTCCAAACTGTAAAAATTATAATTATGCTATATATGTTATAATTAAAATACTGTAAAAATTAAGTTACTTCATATTTAAATAAATTTTGTTACGTTAAAAACCAACCATGAATAAATAACTTCTATAGTACTATGTGACCTAAACCCGCATATAAGTAAGAGAATGAAAGTGGAATCAAGCGAAATTTATGCGTTAAACAGAAGTGTAGATGATATTATATTAGATTAATAGTAGTTTAAATGTTTTAAACTTACCTGATGCATTTAAATATTTTTTTGTAATTATTTATCATAGATTCTGACTCCAAACTGTAAAAATTATAATTATACTGTATATGATATAGTTAAAATACTGTAAAAATTAAATTACTTCATATTTAAATAAATTTTGTTACGTTAAATACAACAACCATGAATAAATAACTTTTATACTTTTACATTTGATGATTATTAATGTTTTTATTAAGTGAGTCTTATTATTAAATTTAAAATACAGGTAATTTCTGAGATGTGCGTGTTTTATAAATAAATATAGAAAAATCTTCAGCGGCAAGTGGTTTTTGAATCTTGTGCCATCTCTTTTAGCTTTGAGATTTTTTTAATAATCTTTAAAAGCATTTACTGTCTGTTTTTACTCTTTGTTGCAAAATTGTTCTTATTCACCGTATATATAATTGTTTTTAATACTTGAGTTTATACGTGCACAAAAGACAAATAGAATTTGCTTTATCACGTTTAAAATGCGTTTAGTTTGTAAAAGTAAAAAAATTATGCCACACAGGTGTTTTGGACAGAATTTGAAAATGATTAGCTACAATTGTTAGTAATAAAAATGGTATATTTAACAACAACATGGCATGTTTAATAATTTTTAAAAACTATGAGAACTTTATTATCTATAAAAGATATAGATTTTAAGAATGAAAAGTAGTCATGTCGTTTGATTATAGACAAATCTTTAAAAGCGACACACTACGAGCGAGAGTTAATGTTGTACAGCATCTATGGATTATGTAAGTGAATGTTCAAATTGTGCTTAATTATTTTTAATAATATTACAATGTTTATTGTTACAAGTTTTATTAATTACTCTAAAAAAATATAGGTATTGGAGTTTGAGCTATTATTAAAGATAGATGAAGAAAAGTACTATAAAATACAGTAGCTATTTTCATAATCTGTGAAAGCTTACAATTTTATGAAACAGGCCGATAACTCGTTATTATACAAAATCGCTAAGCTTGTAAAAAATTAAAAGTAACTTTGAAAATATGTGTGAAAATTGTACTTCGAAAAATGAAAAAGTATTTATAAATAATAATTTTTTTTGTTTACTATTCCAAATAATTATTTTAATTTTATAAACTTCACATGAACTTGAATATCACCAATTTTCTGAATAAGACTGGCTTATTTGGCTATAAATTGACCTACTGTCGCCATCTGTGGGCCTTGAAGTGAATGACTGCACTACAGCTGACGTTCCGCATTCCACCGTTCTTGTTTAGTTTCCTATTTACCTAGGTCATATCTTGGTCAATCCTCCTGGTTATAGCTCGGTCAGATCTCGGTTACACCTCGGTCACACCTCGGTCGAATTCAGTTACACCTCGGTCGATCTCGGTTCACTCCTCGGTCAACCTCGGTCACACCTCGGTCGAACTTAGTTACACCTCGGTCGAACTTAGTTACACCTCGGTCTACCTCGGTTCACACCTAGATGGAACTCGGTCACACCTAGGTGAAACTCGGCTCACACCTAAGTGAAACTCGGTTCACACCTAGGTGAAACTCGATTACACCGCGGTCGACCGCAGTTCACACCTAGAAGAAACTCAGTTACACCTCGGTCGACCTCAGTGGCACCCATAGTTAGAACTTAGTAACACCCCGTTGATACATAGGAGAATCTCGGCAATACCTCGGTCGGCTCTGATTTAACCTCGATGGACCTCGTTCGATGCTAGTACGAATGTACGATTCCGTTTAAAAGTTGCGTATACTCGAGCGGAATCTCGAATGAACCTCGAGGCTAATCTCGATTAACCTCGATCTAATTGTCGGATTCATGAAGTTTGGACTATGACATTAAATGTTAAGTCAATTTCTATTTTCTCCCGGAGGAAATTTGATAAAAATATAATTCTTTGTTGCGTTAAATCGATTTGGAAAAATTATTACAGGTTAGGAGTGTTATAGGTTGTGTGTGTGTGTGCGTAGGTGTGTAAGTGCATGTGCGTATAGCGCGTATTAAGTTCCATTTGTTTTCGTGTATATCTTTCGAACTCGGGAAAAGATTCATTTTTTCTCTCGCGCATGAATATTGGTTTTATCGTGACCGCATAAAAGTTTTTAGTATAAGTGTAAATCTCTTTTCTCGTATTTTTGCATTTCTATCGCTGAAGAGTATTTCGACAATACGTGTTAGTTCTTTAGTTTCACACGGGTAAAAAGCAACAAATATCGCCATGTCGTAACTTTGGTGTTATCACAGTTTGGCACAGTTTGGTAAAGACGTACTAAAAGTAAGTGCAAGGGTGGTGTGAGGATGGTGTGGAGATGGTATGGCGTAGTACGGAAGTAGTATGGGAAAATATAAATTACCATACCATCTTCTTATCACAGGCATAAGATTCTTGTACAAATGTCATATTAAAAATTTTGATATAAGTTATCAATTTTAGAAAAATTACTTTGTTGCTTCTTTTTATTGATTAGGTTGAGATATTTCAATCCGGCGGAATGATATTCGTATCTTCCACCGAATGTCCTATTTTCTAATAAATATTATTTAATACTTAGACAACTTCGTCACTGTGAACGCACTCTTAGTAAAGTACTTGATCCAATAATTTTAACAAAATGTGAGGAATTTAAAAAAAATAAATAAATACATTTTTATATTGATATCATTTATTGTTATCTTAAAATATATATTACATGTAATTTTTTATAATTTTAATAAAAATATATTACAAATTTCAGATTTTCCTATTAATCTTTTATATAATTTGTATCTATCCAACTATTATGAGAATTATCAAAACCTAACCATTTTACATAGATGTTATTACCACGTTTTTTCAATATTTTTTCTACTAGATAAATATCAGGATATTTAGTCTTCAGAAGTTCTTCAGCATAAAATCCTCCAGCAATTACTTTGTTCTGGTAATCCTTTAAGTGGTAAGTCACAGGAACTGTATTAATAACTTTACAAACAGTAAAAATTTCAGTTGACCAATTTGGTGTGTAACCTTTCTCAAAAATTTGTTTACTTTTACTTACTCTGACTTTGTCATCGATTTTAAATTTTACTTTATTAATTATTCTTTTTTGAGATTTACTAACTCGACTAAGAATTTGTTGCACCTTTGATGGAGTTACATCTTTTGGTTTCATTCCAATGGTTCGATGATATGTGCTATTATATTGTGATACTAAATCAGGTAAAATATCTATCCATGTATAATTACCACGCAAGCTAAATTTTTTCCACATTTTATTTTTTAAAGTACGATTAAATCGTTCACATATTGATGCTTTTAGATTACTATATGTTGAATACAAACTCACATTGTAACGTTGCATGAGATCTTGAAAGTTTTTATTATAAAATTCTTTACCACGATCAGTTTGTAGATTTTTTGGTATGCGACCTTCTTGAAATATTGATTCCATACTTTTACTAACATCTTTACCACTTTTTTGTTTTACTGGAATAGCCCAAGCAAACTTTGAAAGGGTATCTAATACAGTAAGCAAATATTTATAACCTTTATTTTTATACGCATATGGAATCATTTCAACTAAATCAGCTTGCCATGTTTCATCTATATCACGCAAATCAAACTTTCGACGCTGATAATTACGTCGAGCTGGTTTATAAAGTTCTTCTACTAGCTGTTTATGTTCCATTCTTCTTCTTCTTTAAAATTGTTTATATCCTTTCTTTTCAGGTTGAGAATAAGTATTAGTAGAATATTTTTTCCAATCAAAGCTAGATTTTTCAGTATATTTTGTACATTCAAAATTATGTGTCTCCTTTTTTCGTTCAGCCTCCTTCAAAGGAGTATATTTTATATCTTTGTATTTCTGCTCTATTATACTTAATGCACATTTAAAGAGCGTGTGAAAGTATTTATAGTTTTGCAGCGTTGCTTATGGAGAGAATGACTAATTTTCATTTCTCAACTTTTTAATCTCTTGAATATTTATGTCATGTTTGTTTAGTTTTTCATCAATTTCATCTCGGTGATTTTCAACGATTACATTCTAAATCTTGAATATCAGATTTTATTTTTTTTATAATATCCAATACGCTATCAATTTCAGCTCTAACTATTCGATGTAAAGTTATTAAATTTACAGCATCAGTCAATTCATTAGGAGCTGCAACATTACACAGTCTTTTATTGTCAATGTCATACTCACCATTATCTGTGAATTTATATCCAATACCGGCAGGACCTGGAATACCTTGAATTTCATTTAAATGACGTCCAAACACATCTACACTCATCTTAAATTTAATGTATAATATTAGCTTCACGTAGCTCCTCTATGATCGAGTGAATTTCATTTATATAATTCTGATTACCAGCTGATTTTTTAGCTAATAATAATTTTAATCGTTCTACTAATTCATTAGGATCATCCCAGTATATATAGTCAATATTGGTCATTCTTCGTGCTATCTTAAATGGTGGGGGTAAAGTTAATCCTTTACCACTTGTAGAGGAACGTTTAGACGGTTTTATTAATTTAGAAATAAAATTCTTATATTTCAACGTATGTTGCTCACGAACAGATTCTTCTGATTTATAATATTTTCTGTAAGCATTAGTCATATTTAAGATTTCTCCATAGTTACTCATATCTTTATTTGAAATAAGGCTTTCATTTGGTTCTTTTTTAAATATTAGTTCTACAAGACCCTGACTTTTCACATACTTTCTATCATCTATAATTATATAATTATCATTAAAATATATAGAAGCATTACCAATCATATAACCTCCACGCAACTTACGTACACCATTTGTAGTATCTAGTGATTCAGTTTTATTGTTATCCAACATTTGCAAATATTCAGTAATATCATTCCTTGTTGATAATTCAGTTTTACCTTTATTTGAAATTTGTAAATATTCATTAATATTATCACTTTTTAATGTAGTGTTATTATCATTATCATCTTCAATATTTTCACTTTCACTTCTTGCTGATTCAAATGAAGTATCATACTCATTTTCTATCTCTTGTTTTTCATCTTTCTCTTTTTTTTTAACTTTCTCTTCCTTTTTTATACTATTTCGCTTATTTTTTATTGCTAATTCATTTTGATTTTTTATTTCTTGATTAGCTGTTTCAGAAACGTTCACTAATTTTTCTAATGGTTGAACGATTGGCTTAAATGTTTCATTCATAACTTTTTCAATGTCTAATTTACTTGATTTCAACAGTTTATATTTTTGTTTGATAGCATCACGTGCTTTTTCCATTTGTTGTAAAATATTGATCTCGTCGGTAAAGTTAGCCATCTTATTAGTTCAATGTCTAATGACATACTATTTAATTAGTTTCCAAACGACTTATATTTATAAAAAAACAATCAAATCCTTTTCTATATCTACCATTATTAATTTCACGCTCTTTATCGATTACGAGAAAAGTATGTTTATCATTCCAACAAGATGAACATAAATTTTTAAAAGATTGATATGTCATATCAGTGGTAACATGATCATTGTAAATGTGCTTTAAGTTTATATCATCTTGACGGAACACAATTAAAAAATTAATATTGTCACGTACTAAATGCTTAGGAACTTGTGCATAAGATTGACAGAGATAGAAACAGTCAACATTTTTATGTCTACCCATACAATAAAACGCTTTAACATTATCTTGCTTTTCACATGCTATATCATCGAATATCATAATAGAATTCGGAAGACCTTCATCAGGTGAAATAACTGTATCATGCTCATGAAAAGATAAACATTCAATTCCTTCGATTGGCTCGATGAGTTGTGCCAGAAATTTATATTTTGGTTGATTAAGAGATTTTGAAAACAAATAAATATTTTCGAACTTTAAACCATGTGGATGAGTTAAAAATGCTAGTAAAGTATTTGTTTTACCACAATTTGAAGGGCCTGTGATGCATGCTCTAATGTTATTTGGAAGTAGTTCTCCGTGTCGTTTATATTTTTCTCTATGTGGCTCAGTAAAAGTATCAAAATTTATCACCGATAATTTAATAGTTTGTTTTTTAAAATCCATTGTGCTTGAAGTTATAAACGAAACTGTGACAGTAAGCTATAAAAGCGTGTATTTATAACCATTAAGTCAGTCAGCATAAAACTTTTAAAGAGTTATGATCATTCATAAAGGTCGAGGATTAGTGAACAAATTCATAAATAATTTACCATTCGAACTTCATTTACCTGGTTACCAGTATTGCGGACCAGGAACGAAATTACAACAAAGACTAAGACGTGGCGATCCCGGTATAAATCCGTTAGACGCTGCTTGCAAAGAACACGATATTGCTTATTCGAAAAACCGTGAAAACGTTGAAGCGAGAAACGTTGCAGATAAAATTTTAGCTGAAAGAGCTTGGCAACGTGTCTTAGCGAAAGACGCAAATCTAAGTGAAAAAGCAGCCACTTACACTGTTGCGAACATCATGAAAGCTAAGTCTAAGCTTGGAATGGGGATTGGTAAGAGGAAAAAAAATAAGAAGAAGACAATGCTTACATTGAAAAAACAAATAAAATTAATGTCAAAGACTATCAAACCAAGTAATGATTCACGAATTGCTATTCAATCAGCACTCAGAACTGCACGTAATAGTATAAAGAAGATTGGTGGTAAAAAGTATATTAATATTCCACGAATATTGCCTGTTCCAAAAGTAGGTGGCTTTCTTCCTGCACTTATTCCAATATTTGCAGGTTTAAGTGCAGTAGGTTCGTTAGCAGGTGGCGCTGCTGGTATAGCTCAAGCTATTAATAAAACAAACAATGCTAAACAAAAATTGGAGGAAATGAAACGACATAATGAAAAAATAGAAGCTTTGGCTCTTGGTAAAGGATTATACTTGAAACCTTATCAAAAAGGATATGGGATTTGCTTGAAGAAAAAAAAAGTAATAAGAAAAAAAAAAGTTCGTCACGAGAGAAAAAAAAAACATTATTAAAGTAATACTTCCGAAACGTGCTTTAACAAATTTAGATTTAAGAAAATATGCTCATCACTTGAAAATATTTAATTTTAGAGGAGTATTCATGAGGAATGCATTACCATCAAATGGACTACTGTATAATGAGTCAGCTATCACTAATCTTGATGATAGTACAGGTCCCGGTACACATTGGGTAGCTTATAAAAAAAATGGTAAAAATGTTATCTATTTTGATAGTTTTGGTGATTTACAGCCTCCAATGGATCTTATACAATATTGGAATGTTGAAAAAATTAAATATAATTATCAGCGGTATCAAACATTTAATTCATTTATATGTGGTCATCTTTGTTTAAAATTTTTATGTAATTTACTTGATCATTCTGACAATTATAATCTATATAAGAAGATTCCCCGCTAAATCAGATTCACTTTAACTAAATTATTCAAGATGATAGAATCATTGACACTTACTTTATCTGGCTCTTCGTCAGTGCTAGAAACACATTATTTTCCACCGATAGAGCTTGATCCTGAGAAAATGTATGTTCTTGGATTAATTGATTTATTAACATTTAATTCTATTCCTAATGTAGACTATGGGCAAAACAAATTTTATGTTGGAGAAGAAGTTATTGAAATACCTACAGGTAGCTATGAAATTCGTGATATAGAAAGTTTTCTACAGAAGGCTCTGGAGTCCAAAGAAATTAAAATAAGTATTGCACCTAATAATAACACTCTACGCAGTGAAATTTCTTGCAGTTCACAAATCGATTTTCAACCATACGATTCTATTGGTAGACTGTTAGGTTTCACTCAACGTTTGTTGGAACCCTATATAAATCATATCTCTGACATGCCCGTCTCCATTTTACAGATAAGCGCTCTACGAGTAGAATGTAATATTTCGTCTGGAGCTTATATCAATCAGAATAAAGTTCATACGATCCACGAATTTTTCCCAGCCGTGCCACCAGGATTTAAAATTATTGAAATTCCTAAGCAAATCATATATCTCCCAGTTAATGTTAAAATTATTGATCATTTACAATTACGTATTGTAGATCAGAACAGAAATTTGGTTAACCTACGAGGTGAAATTATTACAATTCGTTTACATTTGAAGAAAGCTGTATAATGGGTATTGTTTTTAATGCAACAGCAGCAGAAAACTATATTAAGACATCAACATGCCATCCAAAAATCAGTCAACGACAAGCAGTCAAGCAACTAACACTACAAAACATAAAGTTTCTAAAAAGTCTTGGACTAAAACTAAAAATAAACGAGGAGAATCGCAAGAGGAAACGTTCTTACGCCAATTAACTTGTATATTTATATGCTGTTATCGTTGCATCTTTGAAAATAATGGAGGAAATTCTTAATGTACAGACACCTATTATTTTCGATAAATCTATATCACACTATGAGATTCACGCTCATCAACCATACACTTCACTAGCATTTAATAATAGTGATGAAATTCGTATATCTATCCAACATCAAGACTTATGTTTATTACCATCACGAAGTTCTTTACATATATGTGGAAGTCTTACACTTGCAAATGGACAACCAGTAAAAAAGACTCAATTTGTAAACAATGCAATATGTCATTTATTTGAAGAAATTCGCTATGAGATAAATGCTATAGAAATCGATAAGTGTAAAAATGTAGGTTTAACTACTCTTATGAAAGGTTATGCTTCATTCAATTCAAATCAAAGTAAAATTCTTGAAAATTCTGGATGGATCGATGTTGAAGAAACTAACAAAATTGTTGATGATAATGGAAACTTTGATATATCTATACCACTTTCAATGATTTTAGGATTTATTGAAGATTATCGTAAAATTGTTGTAAACGTAAAGCATGAACTTGTACTGACAAGATCTAGAAATGACATAAACGCTATATATCAAGAAGGAGTCGAACGGGATGATAGAACCGAATATGAGGATTTTAAAATTAATTTAAGTAGAATAGAATGGTTAATGCCTTATGTAATGCTGTCAGATAAACATAAGATACATCTTTTTAACTACATTAAAAAAGATATAGCAATATCAATGAGTTTTCGTTCGTGGGAATTATATGAGTACCCTATGCTTCCCGCAACATCACGACATGTATGGACAGTCAGAACATCAAATCAATTGGAAAAACCACGTTTTGTTATTCTTGCATTCCAAACAAATAGAAAAGGACAACGAACTAAAAATACAAGTCAGTTTGATCATTGTAATGTATCAAATGTAAAACTTTTTCTAAATTCTCAATACTACCCATATGGAAATCTAAACCTAGACATAAATCAAAATCAGTATGCAATATTATATGACATGTATGTAAATTTTCAAAAACAATATTATCACGGTGTAAGTGTTTCAACAGATCCATTTCTCAGTAAAAAGGATTTCAAGAAATATACTCCATTAATAATTATTGATTGTTCAAAACAAAATGAATCATTGAAGCAAGCTGCTGTAGATGTTCGTCTAGAGTTTGAGACCAAGGAGAATATACCTGAAGGAACAACAGCTTATTGTCTAATTTTACATGATCGCATCATTAAATATAATCCGATTAGTGGTGATATTAAAAAAATTGTTTAATAACTTTCTTTTATTTGTAATTATTTTATTATTATATTTTTTTAATAAATATTTATCATAAGATTTATTATATGTGTGTTTTTATTTATAGTTACCTCACCCTCAAACATAATATTTAAATCTTATTTTCATTATTTCATTCTATTTGTTGATTACAATGCATTTGCGCCTTTGCTTTAAAAAATCTTAAGAAAAAGTTTCTTAAAACATTATTAAAATTTTTAGATTTTTTATATTCTTCATTTTCCAAATATACCTATAAGTAAAATAAATATGTGTCTTCTAACATTGCACTGCAAAAAAGATAATCAGGACACATGTGACATCCCGATGCTCGCTGGTAAATCGATCTGATCGATTACCATCAGGGGGAAATCGGCCGCGATCGGTATGGTAGATGAAAACCGGTTGGTACTGCAGGCGCATGCACTACCGGCCGGGGAAATCTCGGTCGCGATCGGCATGGTAAATGAAAACCGGTTGGTATTGCAGGCGCATGCACTACCGGCCGGGGAAATCGATCGGTATCGACTGTTGGTAAGTTAGCGAGGAGTAGAACCCGTGGTCGGCAAGGTAGGGAGAATAAAGTTCCAGAAGCCCCATAGCCCATACTACTATTTGAAAACGTCGAAACTACATGTACGCAAAGGTTGTAAAGACGCGCGCGAAAAGAATCTCGCGTTGACAAATATGCAGTCGGTTAGAACACCTAACTGCTATTTGTAAACATTAAAATAGCATACACGCGAAGGTTACGAAGACGCGCGCAAAAAGTCTCGCTTTCTATCACATTCTCAAATATGCAGTCGGTTAATACACCTAACTGCGATTTGAAAACGCGTGTGAGAAAACGTCTTAATAACATGCACGCGAAGGTTATGAAGACGCGCGCGAAAAGAGTTTTGCGTTCACAAATATGCAGTCGGTTAGAACACCTAACTGCTGTTTGAAAACGTTGAAATAGCATGCGGAGAGGATTTACGCGAGTAAAAGACGCGCGCGAGAAGAGCCTCGTTTTCCCTCGCATTCCCAAATATGCAGTCGGTTACAACACCTAACTGCTATTTGAAGAGTAGCGAGGGCTCGCGCAGCGACCCGCACTCGGGCACTTGCGTGAGAGAAGTGTTGTTGCAGCCGGGCGCGTCTCATTTATAAGGATCGGCGAAGCTGCTCCGCCGCGAATCAATGAGCGGCGGCGGCGGCGGCGGCGGCGGCGGTCGCGGCGTAGAGCTATTCCGCATCAATCGGCGCGCGACCTCATATCCTCATATCCCGTTACGAGCCCCGCGTTGTACACCAACATGCGGACCGGATTCTCCGGACCACGTGTTGGTGTATGACGTGGAGTTAAGACAGTACATTGAGGAGCCTCGGACCACACAGCCCCAGCAGCAACAGGAGTCGCCGCGCAGTCCGCAGCAGCATTGGCAGCAACAGGAGCCGCCGCGCAGTCCGCAGCAGCATCGGCAGCAACAGCAGCACCAACGGCAACAGCAGCTCAAGTCTCCAGAGGTGATGACTATTAGTTCCACAGAATCGTCCCCCGAAGTGCTGGTTTTGTGCGAAAATCGGCCCGGACGAGGTTCAACTGCTGCGCGCCGCCTCTCCTAATTATATATATATACCAATCCGCCCTTTTCAGGGCGACCAAATATTTCCAAACGTTGGAACTATTTGTTCCTTATATATTTTTTTTGTTAATGTTTCCTAGGTCCCCAGGAGTCCACGATCCTGCATTCCCACTGAGATCGAATCCCCACGTGAGCCCGAATCCCCACGTGAGCTCGAATCCCCATAGCTCATCTACTTTGGACGTTAAGTAGTACTTTATGCCGCTGGCTGAATATTTTTCAGTGGGTACGAAAAGTTGTTTTATGTCAGTCAAGTTAATTTATGGATACTTGACTACAATAAATTGGTTTCAGTACTTTCTTGTGTTTAATTTGTATAGAAATATGAACAAATTTTAATACATTTCTGAGAACAGTCACACAGTAGTTTCCGAGAGTTGTTTGCATTACTTGACTATCGATAATTGATTTCACAACTTTCGTTTATCTGATTTGCAGTGAACAATTTGAATGTACTTACTTTCGTATAATTTATTCGGTATACAATGACTCAAAGAAGTAAAAGACTTTCACTGGTATTTATTTAATTTCTTTTACAAAATCACAAATATTATTATTTTATAGATATTATACAGAAAAAACATCTATACTTGCCTTATTTTATACTTTCGCAGAAGATTTTATATTAACAATATTATTATTTGTACAGTAATGAAATAAATTATTACCATTTGTAGAGAGTGCTTATTGAACAGATGAGATTCGAAGAAATAAATTAAAAGGCCTAGGCAGATTGTGTTGTTTTTTATAGATTTACAGAAAAAGAGTCTATACATGCCTTATTTTATACTTTCGTAGAAAGTTTTATATTAACAATATTATTATTTGTACAGTCATGAAAAAAATTATTACCATTCGTAAAGAGTGCTTATTAAATAGTTGGGACTAGAAGAATTAAAAGGACTAGACCAAATTGTGTTGTTAGAACGTACTTAAAAAATTAGCTTTTGAAAAACGTGTTGATTGTTTTAAAAAAATATTTAAGCTCGCATTAAAGTTTTTGGTTCTCAGTTTGACGAGTATTGAGAGATAGGGAGAGAGAGAGTGGAGGGCAAGAGGGCGGGAAAGAGAGGGAGGGAGGGAGACGGCGAGAGTGACAGGGGGCGAAAGAGAGGGCGGGAGAGAGATGTAGGGAGATTATTTATTCGTTGAATCCCTTTTTATAAAAGAAAACGTAAATAATTTTAAAGGATTATATAGATTTCGGAAAATAATTCTTATGGTTTCGGAAAGAAATTTTACGATTTTCAAAAGTTCTTATAAAACCATTGTAAATTTAAAGGTTTTGGAAAATAATTTTTCATTGCTTGCAAAAGTTTTTAAAAGATAGTCCAGATTTTGTAAATAATTTATCAAAAGATTTTTTAAAAGATGTAGTGATATAGTAATAGACGATTTTTGAAAATAAATTATACAACAATATGAATATTTAATTATAAATAATAATCATTAGTATCTGTTATAAAATTTTTTTTTTCAATAACAATGCAAATCACTGATATTAACATTTTTTGTCATGACTTTCATTTTTTGAGAAAAAAATTGAAATATGAAAAAAAATGAGTTTTGTATGGTTTACGATTACAGGAGTGAAATTGACTTAATCGCTTTGCAATTTCTCCTAGAGATAGATCTTGGATAGCTCTCGGCTGAGTTCATTGGGTCACATGATTGGTCTATAAATTTCAGAGATATTTGAGTTTAAAATTTTTTTAACCTTTTTTTCAAATCGTAATTTCTCGAGAACGGCTCTACGTATCTGAATCGGATGGGTAGCATTCGAAAGAGAATTTAAATGCCTATATTTTCTAAAAAAATGAATTTGCTAGCTATCACGGTTCTTTTGTTATGAACAAAAACGTAAACATTGAAAAATGAAGAAAATGAGTTTTCTATGTCGAACGATTACGAGACTAAAATTGACTTAATCGCTTCAAAATTCCTTGTAGAGGTAGATTTTGGATAGCTCTCGCTCGAGTTTTGAAGGAAAATAATTGGTTCATAAATTTCAGAGATATTTGAGGTTAAAATTTTTTAATCTTTTTCTCAAATCGCAATTTCTCGAGAACGACTTGATGAATTAGCTCCAGATTTATAGACTTTTTTTTGTGTGATATATATATGTATATATATATATATATATATATATATATATATATATATATATATATATATATATATATATATATATATATATATATATATATATATTATGTATGTGAATTTTCATCAAGATCTTACAATTACTTTTTGAGATATTTGATATTCAAAATTTTCGTATTTTTCAAAGTCACTTTCTTTGTCGAATGATAACTAGAGAAAAATTGTTTAATTTCTTTAAAATTTGGTGGAGATGTAGAGTTTGTATATTATTTATTATAAATATTTATAGGTTAACAAAATTTGTTTACGAATTTCAGATATTTGAGGTTAAAACTGATTTAGCCCTCTTTTCAAAGCGTAATTTTTCTGGAGCGGCTTTATGTACTAGAAAGTGGAAATGACGCGTGCTACGCGTGCGTGTTGTTTACTTACTTGTGTTTTTTATTGAGGTTGATTTACAGCGCACTTCACTGATACATGTAATTAGCTAGATACGCTGGCCAACTAGAGGCCGAGAAATACGTTTAACAATACTTTTGGCTGCACTTCGGTATTAATCGCGATCTCTCTTTTATAAATCGAAACATGAAATTTGTAGACAATTTTGTGTGTTGTATAGGCAATATGTTTGTGAAATTTCAATAAGAAACATTATCAAGGAGTGCGGGAGCGCTCCGAAGGCAAGTAACAGTCAATGCAGAAGAGGCCTAAGGAGTGAGCCCGTGCCCTATATTCTTTGATATGAGTGCGCGAAAACTTTGATCGCGTTGTATTTTATCTATACAGAATTAAATATTTAGCTAATACACTTGTTGAAATCTATGTTCATTAAACTAGAGAAATTTAAAGGTTTTATTCAAAAATATTGTCTCATTTAAGAGATATTAAGGGGACAAGCCATGGTTGAACCTGAAAAAAAAGCTATTGTATTAATTCTTTAATAATAAAGCCAATATATAATTTTAAGAGTTCAAACTTTTTTTTATTATTAAGTTATACAATTACCTATAATTTAAGACTACATCATCCAGGTGTTTAAGATTTTGGTCTTGCAGTCCATTAGATTAAGAAATCCTTCTGAATTAGAAACTGGCATGTCATTGCCGCAGGAAATTTTTTGAACAAAGCAAGGCAGGGGTCTGGTTACTTAGGAGTACCTTTGTAGTTATACCAGTTATAGAAAATGTGAGCTACTTTTTTTTCTAAAAATTTTTAAAATTGTTTTTTAATGAAAAATCTAATTTTTTTATGTTTTTTTTATTAAAATTTCAATATTTTTTGTAATTTTATTTTATAATTTTTTTTCTAAAGCCTTTTTCAAAAAAGTACCTCACATTTTCTATAACGAACACAATTTTAAAGATACTCCTAAATTTCCAAACCTCTAGCTTGCTTTATTTAAAAGAAATCCTGCGGCAAAGTCCCTGTAAATACAAAAAACAAGTTATTCAGAAATTCAATTCAAAGTTTTGGTTTTCTATAACTTTATATAAGTTTCAAAACTACTTACCAAAAATTTTTTTTTCATTCTGTATGATATACTTTAGTGGAAAAATGGAACAGATGCCAATTAGATGAAAGTAGTCCTGGCTAAATCATTTTAACTGTTGAATAAACCTATAAAAAAGAATTTCATTAATTCAACAATATTTTTAAATTTTTTAGATTAATACATAAATGTTGTACTTATTTTTTTTTTTTTTTCGTACTAGGCTGAAAACATTGTTAGTCATAAATGTTATTGACAGTAAAAATAACCTCAAAATAAATTAATCCTTTTATGAGAGCCAATAACACACCTGTAAAAAGAAAAAATTAATAAATATTATATTAGCTATTATCGCATAAAAATAACTTTTTACCTACTCTAGTAAGAACCTGGTGCATATGACTCTTCAGGTAAATTCAATTGCAGTCTCCTTCGTTTTCTCCTATTTTCTAAAGTGTTTTCTTCGGCATTCCTCTCAGCATGAAATAATCTGATGTCATTGCTTTTCTGTGCCCACTCAATTGCAGCTACTCCAGGTTTCACATCAAAGGCTTCCATAATATTCAGAAAACCAACTCTTCCATCGTTGAAGCAAGTGACAGCAATACAAGCACCTGCTGTGAGCACATGTACACCACTGAAGGAGGTCTTGGTTACAATCTTCCAAACTGAATTATTAAAACTCTCATTACTATTTTGGGTGTAACCGCCTAAACATCTGTGAAGCAGCTCCTGTTCAGAGAGATCTTTGTAAATTGGTTTCAACTGCTCCGTAATCACTGCAGGAATACTATCTTTATGATGAAAATCTTTTAGTTTTTTTTGAGCCTTCGCTTTTTGCCACTTGCACCAACTGCTCTGTCCTGGTGGGCATAAATGATGTTGAGGATTCTGGTCTGTGGAAATCTTGTGGTAGTACGCAGCCCATATAGCATTCAGCATTTTTTCTACAGAGTCCGTGTTGTTTCTGATGGCATTACCATAATATGTGGTGAACTGATCAATTACCTTTGCTGTTAATCGTTCTTGGCCTCCAATGGTTTTTCCATCGTCTAATAACTTTTTTCCAAAATTTTTCTTTAAATTCCTGAGTCTGGTTTCCATTCATTTCTGGACGTGTCCCACACACTCCTTCTTCTCAACTTTAACTTCATCACCATACGGTTTGGCCTGGCACAAAGCACTGTACACTTTCGAATCTCCATCTCCAATGTAATGATGGTATTTTACATTATACTTTTCTTGAGATCTTCTAAACATTTCCACAACTCCATCGACTTCCATCTTTCCAGCACTTCCTTCATGGTTTGCTGCACATTTATCTTGATGATCACTGAACCAGTCTTCATATTCTTCTGTGCCTTTTCTATTTTCCCACTTTAAACATGCTTTACAAAAACTGTTCTTGATAAATATGTCAAGAACTTGTTGAGAACGCAAGCCAATCAAACTTGAAATTCCTTGAAGACTGCGTCTGTTGGTTTCATAAGCATTGGTTTGAGCTCCAACTTGCTTGCTCGTGCTTATAATTCTTCTCTCTGAACAATTTTTGCACATAATGTTAAATTTGGAGCCAAGTCCTCGAATATCTTCTTCTATAATTTTAACTTGTCCTTTACATGTTGCACATACAAGAAATTTCTCCAGCTGTAAGAACAGAATGTTTATATCTATTATTCTGTTTCTTGTTTGTGACGCTTCTACAGATATATCTTTTATTTTCCCTGAAGTTGTACTTCTTTTCCTTTTGTTCGTGATTTTTTGTTGAACATTCTCTGAATTTTTGTTAAATCCTTTATGTTTTTTTTTTATGGGTTTGAAGTTTGCAACGTTGCGATCCAACGAAAATTCGATTTTCGAAAAACCACTTTTTTCCACATGGATGATATAATGTACTACAAATAATGGAAGAATACATCAAAATTGATTAAAATAAATTAATTCCAAACTACCCCCCACCCCTAACACGGAATTCGTGAGATGACCTAAGAGAAAAAAATTCTCTCTCCACGGCGTTTGGTATTTCCAAACTTTTTATTGCTGGAATTATTTTCTGAGGATACAAAATACCCGAAAAAAATTAGGAACCAAATCCACTCCCCGGAACACCCCCAAAAAGCTGATTATATAGGGGTAGTAACGGAAAAAAAATTCTCTCTCCGCGGCGCTTGGAATTTCCAAACTTTTTATCGCTGAAATTATTTTATGAGCACACAAATTACTCGTAAAAAAATTACGAAACAAATCGACTCCACGGAAAACCCCTAAACAGCTGATTATATAATCAGGTATATACGGGTTGTGACGGAAAAAAAATTCTCTCTCAGCGGCGTTTAGCATTTCCAAACTTTTTATTGCTGGAATTATTTTCTGAGCACACAAACTACTCGTAAAAAAATTAGGAACCAAATCGACTCCCCGGAACACCCCCAAAAAGCTGATTATATAGGGGTAGTAACGGAAAAAAAATTCTCTCTCCGCGGCGTTTGGTATTTCCAAACTTTTTAATGCTGGAATTATTTTCTGAGGATACAAAATACCCGCAAAAAAATTAGGAACCAAATCGACTCCCCGGAACACCCCCAAAAAGCTGATTATATAGGGGTAGTAACGGAAAAAAAATTCTCTCTCCGCGGCGCTTCGCATTTCCAAACTTTTTATCGCTGAAATTATTTTATGAGCACACAAATTACTCGTAAAAAAATTACGAAACAAATCGACTCCACGGAAAACCCCTAAACAGCTGATTATATAATCAGGTATATACGGGTTGTGACGGAAAAAAAATTCTCTCTCAGCGGCGTTTAGCATTTCCAAACTTTTTATTGCTGGAATTATTTTCTGAGCACACAAACTACTCGTAAAAAAATTACGAACCAAATCAATTCCCCGGAAAACCCCCAAACAGCTGATTATATAATCACATATATAGGGGTCGTGACGGAAAAAAAATTCTCACTGCTCGGTGTCTGGCATTTCCAAACTTTTTATTGCTGGAATTATTTTCTGAGGATACAAAATACACGCATAAAAATTAGGAACCAAATCGACTCCCCGGAAAACCCCCAAACAGCCTATTATATAATCAGATATATAGGGGTCGTGACGGAAAAAAAATTCTCTCTCAGCGGCGTATAGCATTTCCAAACTTTTTATTGCTGGAATTATTTTATGAGCACACAAACTACTCGTCAAAAATTTACGAACCAAATCGACTCCCCGGAAAACCCCAAACAGCTGATTATATAATCAGATATATAGGGGTCGTAACGGAAAAAAAATTCTCACTGTTTGGTGTCTGGCATTTCCAAACTTTTTAATGCTGGAATTACTTTTTAAGCATAAGAACTCGCTATAAAAAAATTACGAACCAAATCGACTCCCCGGAAAACCCCCAAACAGTTGATTATATAGGGGTCGTGAAGGAAAAAAAATTCTCTCTCAGCGGCGCTTGGCATTTCCAAACTTTTTATCGCTGATATTATTTTATGAGCACACAAACTACTCGTAAAAAAATTACGAACCAAATCAACTCCCCGGAAAACCCCCAAACAGCTGATTCTATAGGGGTAGTAACAGAAAAAAAATTCTCTCACCGCGGCGCTTGGCATTTCCAAACTTTTTATTGCTGGAATTATTTTCTGAGGATACAAAATACCCGAAAAAAAATTAGGAACCAAATCGTCTCCCTGGAACACCCCCAAAAAGCTGATTATATAGGGGTAGTAACGGGAAAAAAATTCTCTCTCCGCGGCGTTTGGTATTTCCAAACTTTTTATTACTGGAATTATTTTCTGAGGATACAAAATACCCGCAAAAAAATTATGAACCAAATCGACTCCCCGGAACACCCCCAAAAAGCTGATTATATAGGGGTAGTAACGGAAAAAAAATTCTCTCTCCGCGGCGTTTGGTATTTCCAAACTTTTTATTGCTGGAATTATTTTCTGAGGATACAAAATACCGGCAAAAAAATTAGGAACCAAATCGACTCCCCGGAACACCCCCAAAAAGCTGATTATATAGGGGTAGTAACGGAAAACAAATTCTCTCTCAGCGGCGTTTAGCATTTCCAAACTTTTTATTGCTGGAATTATTTTATGAGCACATAAACTACTCGTAAAAAAATTACGAACCAAGTCAATTCCCCGGAAAACCCCCAAACAGCTGATTATATTATCAGATATATAGGGGTCGTGACGGAAAAAAAATTCTCACTGCTCGGTGTCTGGCATTTCCAAACTTTTTATTGCTGGAATTATTTTCTGAGGATACAAAATACACGCATAAAAATTAGGAACCAAATCGACTCCCCGGAAAACCCCCAAACAGCCTATTATATAATCAGATATATAGGGGTCGTGACGGAAAAAAAATTCTCTCTCAGCGGCGTATAGCATTTCCAAACTTTTTATTGCTGGAATTATTTTATGAGCACACAAACTACTCGTCAAAAATTTACGAACCAAATCGACTCCCCGGAAAACCCCAAACAGCTGATTATATAATCAGATATATAGGGGTCGTAACGGAAAAAAAATTCTCACTGTTTGGTGTCTGACATTTCCAAACTTTTTAATGCTGGAATTACTTTTTAAGCATAAGAACTCGCTATAAAAAAATTACGAACCAAATCGACTCCCCGGAAAACCCCCAAACAGTTGATTATATAGGGGTCGTGAAGGAAAAAAAATTCTCTCTCAGCGGCGCTTGGCATTTCCAAACTTTTTATCGCTGATATTATTTTATGAGCACACAAACTACTCGTAAAAAATTACGAACCAAATCAACTCCCCGGAAAACCCCAAACAGCTCATTCTATAGGGGTACTAACAGAAAAAAAATTCTCTCACCGAGGCGCTTGGCATTTCCAAACTTTTTATTGCTGGAATTATTTTCTGAGGATACAAAATACCCGAAAAAAAATTAGGAACCAAATCGTCTCCCTGGAACACCCCCAAAAAGCTGATTATATAGGGGTAGTAACGGGAAAAAAATTCTCTCTCCGCGGCGTTTGGTATTTCCAAACTTTTTATTACTGGAATTATTTTCTGAGGATACAAAATACCCGCAAAAAAATTATGAACCAAATCGACTCCCCGGAACACCCCCAAAAAGCTGATTATATAGGGGTAGTAACGGAAAAAAAATTCTCTCTCCGCGGCGTTTGGTATTTCCAAACTTTTTATTGCTGGAATTATTTTCTGAGGATACAAAATACTCGTCAAAAATTTACGAACCAAATCGACTCCCCGGAAAACCCCAAACAGCTGATTATATAATCAGATATATAGGGGTCGTAACGGAAAAAAAATTCTCACTCTTTGGTGTCTGGCATTTCCAAACTTTTTAATGCTGGAATTACTTTTTAAGCATAAGAACTCGCTATAAAAAAATTACGAACCAAATCGACTCCCCGGAAAACCCCCAAACAGTTGATTATATAGGGGTCGTGAAGGAAAAAAAATTCTCTCTCAGCGGCGCTTGGCATTTCCAAACTTTTTATCGCTGATATTATTTTATGAACACACAAACTACTACTCGTAAAAAATTACGAACCAAATCAACTCCCGGAAAACCCCAAACAGCTGATTCTATAGGGGTAGTAACAGAAAAAAATTCTCTCACCGCGGCGCTTGGCATTTCCAAACTTTTTATTGCTGGAATTATTTTCTGAGGATACAAAATACCCGAAAAAAATTAGGAACCAAATCGTCTCCCTGGAACACCCCAAAAAGCTGATTATATAGGGGTAGTAACGGGAAAAAATTTCTCTCCGCGGCGTTTGGTATTTCCAAACTTTTTATTACTGGAATTATTTTCTGAGGATACAAAATACCCGCAAAAAAATTATGAACCAAATCGACTCCCCGGAACACCCCCAAAAAGCTGATTATATAGGGGTAGTAACGGAAAAAAAATTCTCTCTCCGCGGCGTTTGGTATTTCCAAACTTTTTATTGCTGGAATTATTTTTTGAGGATACAAAATACCGGCAAAAAAATTAGGAACCAAATCGACTCCCCGGAACACCCCCAAAAAGCTGATTATATAGGGGTAGTAACGGAAAACAAATTCTCTCTCAGCGGCGTTTAGCATTTCCAAACTTTTTATTGCTGGAATTATTTTATGAGCACATAAACTACTCGTAAAAAAATTACGAACCATGTCAATTCCCCGGAAAACCCCCAAACAGCTGATTATATTATCAGATATATAGGGGTCGTGACGGAAAAAAAATTCTCAATTTTCGGTGTCTGGCATTTCCAAACTTTTTATTGCTGGAATTATTTTCTGAGGATACAAAATACACGCAAAAAAATTAGGAACCAAATCGACTCCCCGGAAAACCCCCAAACAGCTGATTATATAATCAGATATATAGGGGTCATGACGGAAACAAAATTCTCACTGCTCGGTGTCTGGCATTTCCAAACTTTTTAATGCTGGAATTATTTTATGAGCACACAAATTACTCGTAAAAAAATTACTAACCAAATTGACTCCCCGGAAAACCCCCAAACAGCTGATTATATAATCAGATATATAGGTATCGTGACGGAAAAAAAATTCTCCCTGCTCGGAGTCTGGCATTTCCAAACTTTTCAAAGCTGGATTACTCTTTGAGCATAAAAGCTCCCTGTATAAAAATTACGAACCAAATCGACTCCCCGGAAACTCCCCAAACAGCTGATTATATAACCAGGTATATATGGGTCTTGACCGAGAAATAATTCTCACTGCTCGGTGTCTGGCATTTCCAAACTTTTTAAAGCCAGAATTACTTTTTGAGCATACAAATTACCCGTAAAAAAATTAAGAACCATTTCGTCTGCTCGTAACACCCCCAAAAACCTAATTAAATTTTTCTATTTATTAATTTTTATCGTTTATTCAATTGAATATTTACAAGGAGTGGGTTTCAGCTGCGGGAAACGGTTTTTAACAGGCATTGGAGAGTCGATTTTTGGTACTTAAAAATGAAGCCTAGTGCTCACATTTCCGTCAACTGGGCTCTTTTTCTTGAGATATGGGCAATTTAATCTCAAATATCGTCTATTTCGTTAAAAAATTATGTCTCTTCTATTGACTGCCACATTGCAAATATTTAAAATACGAAAACGAGAAACAAAAATTATAAAAGTAGACCGTAACAGCTAAAATTAAAGCCCTGATTCATTAAAAAATATTGATTTTTCAGAAAGTTACAAGCAATCAAAGATAGGGTACAAAAACGAAAATGGTTAAAAAAAATTCGATCCCTTTAATCGGTTGAAATGAAGACCAATTTTTAACCATTTTCATACCCTATCTTTGATTGCTTTTAACTTCCTGAAAAATCAATATTTCTTAATAAATAAGAGCTTAAATTTTAGCTTTTACTGTCTAATTTTATAATTTCTCTTCCTCGTTTTCGTATCTTAAATACTTGCAATGTGGCAATCAATAGAAGAGACACCATTTTTTGACGAAATAGACGATATTTGAGATTAAATTGCCCCTATCTGAAGAAAAAGGGCCGATTTGACGAAAATGTGAGTACTAGGCTTCATTTTTAAGTACCAAAAATCGACGCTCCAATGCCTGTTAAAAACCGTTTCCCGCAGCTGAAACCCACTCCTTATAAATATTCAATTGAATAAACGATAAAAATTAATAAATAGAAAAATTTAATTAGGTTTTTGGGGGTGTTACGAGCAGACGAAATGGTTATTAATTTTTTTACGGGTAATTTGTATGCACAAAAAGTAATTCTGGCTTTAAAAAGTTTGGAAATGCCGGACACCGAACAGTGAGAATTTTTTTTCCGTCACGACCCCTATATATCTGATTATATAATCAGCTGTTTGGGGTTTTCCGGGGAGTCGATTTCGTTCCTAATTTTTTTGCGTGTATTTTGTATCCTCAGAAAATAATTCCAGCAATAAAAAGTTTGGAAATACCAAACGCCGCGGAGAGAGAATTTTTTTTCCGTTACTACCCCTATATAATCAGCTTTTTGGGGGTGTTCCGGGGAGTCGATTTGTTACCTAATTTTTTTTCGGGTATTTTGTATCCTCAGAAAATAATTTGAGCGATAAAAAGTTTGGAAATACCAAACGCCACGGAGAGAGAATTTTTTTTCCGTTACTACCCCTATATAATCAGCTTTTTGGGGGTGTTCCGGGGAGTCGATTTGGTTAGTAATTTTTTTACGAGTAATTTGTGTACTCGTAAAATAATTCCAGCATTAAAAAGTTTGGAAATGCCAGACACCGAGCAGTGAGAATTTTGTTACCGTCATGACCCCTATATATCTGATTATATAATTAGCTGTTTCGGGGTTTTCCGGGGAATTGATTTGGTTCGTAATTTTTTTACGAGTAGCTTGTGTGCTCATAAAATAATTCCAGAAATAAAAAGTTTGGAAATGCCACACGCCGCTGAGAGAGAATTTTTTTTCTGTCACAACCCCTATATACCTGATTATATAATCAGCTGTTTAGGGGGTTTCCGGGGAGTTGATTTGGTTCGTAATTTTTTTGCGGGTATTTTGTATCCTCAGAAAATAATTCCAGCAATAAAAAGTTTGGAAATACCAACGCCGCGGAGAGAGAATTTTTTTTCCGTTACTACCCCTATATAATCAGCTTTTTGGGGGTGTTCCGGGGAGTCGGTTTGGTTCCTAATTTTTTTTCGGGTATTTTGTATTCTCAGAAAATAATTCCAGCAATAAAAAGTTTGGAAATGCCAAGCGCCGCGGTGAGAGAATTTTTTTTCCGTTACCACCCCTATATAATCAGCTTTTTGGGGGTGTTCCGGGGAGTCGATTTAGTTCCTAATTTTTTTTCGGGTATTTTGTATCCTCAGAAAATAATTTCAGCGATAAAAAGTTTGGAAATTCCAAGCGCCGCGGTGAGAGAATTTTTTTTCCGTTACTATCCCTATATAATCAGCTTTTTGGGGGTGTTCCGGGGAGGCGATTTGGTTCCTAATTTTTGTACGAGTAGTTTGTGTGCTCATAAAATAATTTCAGCGATAAAAAGTTTGGAAATGCCAAGCGCCGCGGAGAGAGAATTTTTTTTCCGTTACTACCCCTATATAATCAGCTTTTTGGGGGTGTTCCGGGGAGTCGATTTGGTTCCTAATTTTGTTTCGGGTATTTTGTATCCTCAGAAAATAATTCCAGCCATAAAAAGTTTGGAAATACCAAACGCCGCGGAGAGAGAATTTTTTTCTCTTAGGTCATCTTACGAATTCCGTGTTAGGGGTGGGGGGTAGTTTGGAATTGATTTATTTTAATCAATTTTGATGTATTCTTCCATTATTTATAGTACATTATATCATCCATGTGGAAAAAAGTGGTTTTTCGAAAATCGAATTTTCGTTGGATCGCAACGTTGCAAACTTCAAACCCATTTTTTTTTCTTCCAAATTTTCTCTTCTTTCCTGGAGCTCCTGATATTCTATTTCTCTTGTCAGAATCCATAGTGGCTAATATCTAATCCTCTATAATGTTAGTTATTAAGAAACACAAATAAAAGTCACTCACTGAACTCACTAAATTAAAAATATTAACAACACTTTGCACAGTGCAGTTAACCTAAAATCGCTGTCTTCTACACTCTCAGTTAAAAGAGTTCTACACAGCACTTTATTTACAAAAAAATTTTTTGTCAATACTGAATAAATTGCATTGAAAAATGCAGATTCAATTATAGTCAAAACACTTTTAGTTAAAATCCCAACGACTATGGCGCTGACAGAACGTAAACAGATGAGATTTTAAACCATCTATATGTATTGTACGTATTATACTTTTGTATAAGTAGAGTAAAAGTAAAATACACGAGGTTTATACCTCGAGTTAAGTTTGCCTACTATGTCAATGTACATTTACGTTCTAAATTCAGTATTGTATGCTGTGAAGCATAAAATAATATAAGATTAACAATAGTATATCTAAAATGGATAATTTAAGAAAAATCACTAAATATGCAAAAAAGTGACTTCACGGTTTTAGCTGTATTTTCTAAACGAAATCGAATTTGGAAATGCGGTTGGAAGCATAGTATTCAGCGGAAAATTTGCTATCAAAATAGTACATAAAAAAAAAAATCGATTTTTCGACCCCCTAACCATGGCTTGTCCCCTTAAGTATCAAAGAATCAGACTGGTTGATTCCAATCTTTAAATTTTTTCCTTTTCTTTCATCAGACCTACATCCGCTTCCGATCACGTGATATGTATAACGTCACGTGATCCCATACGACCCAGCGTGTGTATGTGTATATATATATATATATATATACTCTTAATGTTTCATCTTGTGATTTACTAAATTGATCTGCAATTTCAAAAATGATTAAAATAAGTAAATAAATAATGCAATATGGTGAAAATAAACTACAACTAAATCATAAAATAATAGCAGAGATTAAGTCTTAATTATAAACTTACGTTGAATGTTTGTAAGCTTTATTTTTATCTTGTAGGTTTCATAATTTTTCTTTTTAGAATTTCAACCACTTCAGGATATTTTATTAATAATTTTTCTAATAGTCTCTGTTTATCTGTTATCCATAATCTATTGGAACTTTCAGGTTATGTCTCATCTTCAGACACTTTTCCAGAGAATATAGAATATATTATCTTTACGTATAGAAGGTCGGATCGGGGGGTTTCGGTGAAGCCGAGTTAAGCGTTAGTTCCGTACCCCATGAGGCAGGCGGCGCTACGTTCGGGGTACGCGCGAGATTCAAATAGCATTAGTAAGGAATCAACTTGAACCGTAAATCTTGGTCATTTATTTGGATAAAGTTACTAAATATTTAGTTTATAATTTTTTATTATTATTTTTAAGTAAATATATACTTAATTTATAGATGGACGTTACATCTTATCAAATCAAACCACTTATATTATACATTTAATATTTGCAAAAATCAAAGAAAGCTATTTTTGGTTATAGAAAACGTAATATAAATAATTAAAAATTAATAAAGATACAATAATAAAACGAAATATTGGTCATTATAAGAAAATTATGTAATTATTATTTCAAATAATAATAGAAATTATCATATTTTAAAAAAATTCCTAAATTTTTGACTTCATATAACTTTAAATAATAACATTTTAATTTATATATAAAATATTTATATAAAGAATAATTTATATTAAAAAGTTCACAAAATTAATGTTAAGGATTTTAACTTTGATTTCCTGCACTCAGCTAATGCCAATAACATTAAATTAATACAAGATTTTTAGTATTAAAGAGTTTTACTTTTCTATTTAATAAGTAATAATAAATAGAGTTTGCATATAAGTGGATTTAAAAATAAATAAAAAATCTTTAATTAAGTAACAAAAAATTTGGTTATTGTCATTACTCGATGGAAACCACGGGAAGGTGGCAGGTTTTCGTTCCACCAGGATAGGATAGGATAAAGGGAAACGAAGGTACATACGTTGGATAATCGGAATGGATGAGACTTGATTTTTCAAGTCAAAGCTACGTACGACGTACACAACTAAACATGCATATATTTATAATAAAAAAAAATGTTAAAACAAGTATTATAAACATTTTCAATAGCAGATTTTCAATATTAAAAAAGTGCTTAATAAACCAGCATTAGCAAAAGTTAACGGGATGACAAAATACTAAAGCCTATAGTTTAATCATGGCAATCAACAGCATGCAATAAAACAGTATGATACGTTATTTTCCAAAAAGAACGTAATAAATTGCTAAATAAATTGCTAAATAAATTGCTAAATAAATTGCTAAATAAATCAATCAATAAATAAATTGTTAAATAAATCAATCAATAAATAAATTGTTAAATAAATCAATCAATAAATAAATTGTTAAATAAATAAATAAATTAATTAATTAATTAATTAATTAATTTATTAAGAAATCTACTCAAATTCAATACAAACAAATTCATAAAAAACTTGCGTAACAATTTACTTTTGCAATTTTTGCAACTTTGCGCAAGGCTTTTGTTGATTCGAATTACAAGATCTCTTACTTCATCGCGATGATCTCTGGACATCCACTTGAGGAAATAAAAAATATGAAGCCGAACAAAAAGTTTAATTATGTACTCTCTATGATTCAAGCATTCTTCAATTAGCCAAAAATCATTAAACTCAGTTAAAATTTCATTTTCAATATATTTAGTTAACATGAAGCCAATGTTTTTTTCAGTATAATGAAGTTTAAACTGTTTATCAAAAACATCGTAACATTTTATAATAATCGAATAAAAGGTGTCACAAGGAATTTTTAGATTGCCTAATTCCTTATCTGGTACTGCATATGCTTTCCAAAAAATCAACAAATCTGTAGACTGTTCAAAATTTTGATTTCCTCGCGTTAATGTCTCTTTACATTTCAGGCAACCAAATTTGTTCAAACATTTATAAATTAAATATCCTGCTACGTATTTCATTGAACATCTTTCTAAAGTAACAGTTTCAATTGAGTTGACAATCGTTAAGGAATCATTTGTATCATTTTCATTTTGATTATCATCGACATCATCTTCATCATAATATTCATTAATTGCCCATGCTTGCAATCGTGCATTAATTTCATTTGCTTTTTCTTCTGCATCAGATTCATTATTTTTACGAATCTTAATTACTTCGGTATAATTAGTCAATAAGGTCATGCATTCATCAGGTTTACAATTTGCTCCCGGAGGTGGGAAAAGCAGTGTAGTGACAGTGCCATGCTGAAAATTTTTCCTAAATTGCATTGCGGTAGGATTAGAGTTGAAACCTGACAAAGCTCTCATTAAAGAAAAAAAGTTTTCAATCGGATCTTGATTTAGCTTCCCGGTTAATAAATAATATCTACCGTCATTTTTTAAGTCGTGCCAAAACATTAAAATACTTTTAATCGAGAGTATTAAATTTACAAAGCAATCTGGATATTTAAACTTTTTACCATCAAACATCTGCAAAATTTCTAACCACGGTATCGCATCATCCAAAGCTTTTTCTACTTGAGGTTTAGCATCACATAAACCGCGACTAAAAGGATTAGAGTCATTAGGATTTCTTGCGTTCAAACAATCAAAAATACAATTCATTGACCATAAAAAGGAAGCTGTCGATACGCAATTTGGATTTATTCTTTAGTACCGAAACCCGCCATCATCGCTCTCGACACTGATCCACTAAAAATCTGTACAGCTAACTTTACGTTCATTTTTTGAAAATTATTAGGATCTAAGTGTCGATCGGTCAATTTTGGGGCAGCTCTACAACTTTTATAACGTTCAATTTCACGTAATTCCCGAATAGCATCCCATGAAATCGTTTCATCGTCTAATACAAAATTGTATTTCATTAAATTATTTCTAAAACATTTAAAGAGATGAGGAACGTCGAAATTGAAATAAAGTTTACGTCCGTGTCGTTCAAGATAGGGCTTATCTTCGCTAATATTTAAGTCAATTATAGCCTTTTGATTTGACGCGCCTTGATCCGAAACCATTGATTTAATTTTTAACCCTGCTTTTTCAACGGAATCAATCACATCAAGAATGATATCTTTTAATCTATCACCAGGTACGGCACCTTTTGAAAATGCAAAGAAAATTGCTTGCTTCCAATTGTAAGATAAACCTGATAGCATGAATGCTAATACGGTAGTTGCTTGCTCTTCCGTTCTTCCATATTTACCTAAATCAACAAAACCCTCAATATAATCCTCTTTTAAATTGTACTCCAAAAACGGCCTAATTGACATTTCATCCCATATTAGCACACATTCTTTTTCATAATTAGACATTGACTCGGCTTTACTTTTAAGCAATTTGAATAAATCTTCGTTGATACCCGGTATCAAAGTTAATTCATTAACCCACTCTTTTATTATAGTTAAACATGGTAAACTTAATTTTTTTCTTGTTTTAAAAACTTGTAAGCTTTCGGCGACTTGTAATATAAACTCAAAGCAAGCAATTTCTCGTCATCTTCCCATTTCTTTTTCTTATTAGTATGATTTAGTTGCATTTTTAAAAATGTTAATGCATTTTCGTTTAAAAATTTTGAAGCAGCTTCCAATATCTCTTTTACATTTAAATCTTTTTTGGTGTTTAAACGTTTCGTTTGACGTCGAACTTTTTGCAACAAAACTTTATTTTGCTTCCGTAGCTTTTCATTTTCTTTAATGAGTTCTAGATTTTTTTTAATCAGACCCGCTGATGTACTTTTAAGTGAATCGAGGTTTTTTAATTTCTTTCTCATGCGATGTCTTGATCTTTGAATCATGCCACGATTTGTACAAATTGCTGGAGAATCTGAATTCTTAGCATCCTTTTGTACAGTGACATCTGTCACGTTCTCTACATCATTCAAGTAGTCTTTTTCATTAAATAGTTGATCATGCACTACTTCATTCCTGCTTTTCGGAATACATGCACTTACACTACTATCATCAAGATATTCAATAGATATATCTGAGTTATCAATGACGTTATCCGAATGAACGCTTTTGTTACTAATCAAACTGTTATTTAAATTGTCATTATTTAATAATGTTGGATCATTTGTTAAATGCGATTCATTCAAAATAATGTCATTTACATCAATAGGGTAACTATCATTTTTAACTACTTTTTTCCCAACACCTTGAACTAAAAAGTCGGTAATCAAAAAATGCTCACTGCAAAGGCGCTTACTTTCAATCTTCTTGATCTCAAAATCTTCAATACCAGAACCACGTAACCACTCTCGTAAACTATATGTATAGTATTAAATATATAATACTTCACATCGCTATGATTTTTAATGAAATTTTTGCTGAGTTAAATCAAACTAAATTGACCATTTTAGCCGTTATAAATCTGTTTTATTATTTTTTATTTTTATAATATTAACATCACGATTTAAACTTTTAAATATTTTGTACCCTTATAGCAATTTTACTTATATTGATACAGACTACATTATTCATACGATGTTGATAATACGTTAAGACCATCATTTTAATGAATAATAAAAATTATAAAAATGAATTTAAAAAATGTCAAACGATATGCGAATAATTTATTAGTACATTTCGACACTGGTGCGGAGGGTGATGATTTACTTCATGTGACGTTTTTCAACGAAAAGTCACATGAAGTAAATAATCAACTTCCGCACTCGTTTCGAACGGTATTTTATACAGGCCTAAATTGTGCTTTTCTCGTACCGGGCGTCGATATGACACACAGATATATGTATATATATATATAACGTTTGCAAATATTTTTAAGCGACCAAAAGCCAATTTAGATTGATTAAACTTATTTAAAAATGACCATTCTTATGATGTACACAGCCTAAAAAAGTTAATAATTTTACAATCAAAGGAAAAATAAAAGTGCATATAGTTTAGCGTACAAGGCGATTTACAAAAAAGCCACTCGAAACATATTTTTTTCTACTAGGGATGAGCACACAAAGCAAAACCTCTAACCGCAAAAACAGCTTATATATTAAACCAATCAATAATAAGTAATATAAAAAATTATTTTAATACAATATAACATCATATTTTACACTCTTAGTGTATAATAGATACTATTCAACAGAAATTTGATTACACATCTTTATATATTTTATTGATTGGTTATATTTTGTAAAAAGTGGTCATTTCATTTATTTAATGTAAAAGAAATATATCAAAAGTATATTTAAATAATCATGCAAATACATCGCAAAGTATTGTTGAAAACTTTTAAACAATAAAAATCTGAAAATTTACTAGTTGCAATCACCAAAGCAAATCACCATACTCTAAAAATTACAAACAACTATGATTTACTTACGGCTAATGTATAGGGGATATAGAATAAAATTTCGTGTAAAAAAAATTAATGTACGAAATGTTATTTTTTATTATGATAATGTGGGAAATGAAATCAGGAAAAAAATTTTCTGTGTTATTTTTTGATTTTCCTACTAAGGTTTAGTTGTTATTTCCTTACCTAAAGGGGAAATCAGAATCTTTGTTTTTATTAAAATCATTCACTCAACTTTCTATTATACACTTCTTAACTATTTACATAATTATAATATATTATAATATATTGAAAATGAAAATCAAAATAAATAATAAAGTACAACATAAAAAGTTTGTTATTAGAATTGAGTATGTTGCTTTTCAAAATATTGTAATAATAATTTTCACTCAATGTGTGATAACGTTTAGATGATATTTTGGCACAACATTGAACGATAAATATTAAAAAGAATCCCAGTTAAAATTGTACTACTTTATAAAATTTAACTTTGAATATATGTGTATATTTACATGATTAATAAATCTACGTTCATGTTATCTACTTAACAGATAGTAAACAAAAAACTTTTGACTTAATGGTTTTCAGAAATTCACGTCCGCTAATATACTCACGATAAAATACCTACCGGGGAGTATTTTGAGTCGGAAACCTGTGAAACGTCAGATGTTGATGTTTAAAAGACGTGTTTCTACACGACTTGTATGCACACACGACCCGAGGCATTTTTACAAAGTATATGCAAAAATATAAAACTTAATAATAATACTACTTTCACTAATAATAAAACTTACTACTTCTGAACTTATAAAACTGAATGATAAATGCACTTCAAGTAAAAACTATATACGGCACATCTGCATGGATCGGCCGTTACTCGCGGAATGAAAACAAAACAAACACTGATTGTTGTTTTCGCGCCGCCGCGCTTTTATGGTTCAAATTTATGGTTTAAATTTTATTTGAAATGAATTGTATCTTTTTTATAAATATATTACTCTTTTATATACTAACATCTACACTTTGTGCACGCATTCAAATAAAAAAATACTTACCAATATGCTGCATAAAAAATTATAATATTTCTAAATACTTTAAGCTTACTTATAATTGTTTTAATTTTTTTATTAACATTTTCATTCAAGTTATAAAATAATTGGACTTTAGACTAACAAGATTTTGGCAACTAATTTTATTTAAATACTGCTGATGTTTTAGGAGTATTATCATAAAATTAGTTGCTAAAATCTTGTTCGTTAAAGTTCTAATTATTTTAAAACTCATAACAACTTTTGTAGAACATTTTATCTAACTTTAATTTTCATTAAAATGTGTGATAGTTAATTCAATATGTATCGTTTAACGAATTTATTAAATTCCACATAATTTGTCTAGTTTCCAAAGATGTAACGTCCATCTATAAATTAAGTATATATTTACTTAAAAATATTAATAAAAAATTATAAACTAAATATTTAGTAACTTTATCCAAATAAATGACCAAGATTTACGGTTCAAGTTGATTCCTTACTAATGCTATTTGAATCTCGCGCGTACCCCGAACGTAGCGCCGCCTGCCTCATGAGGTACGGAACTAACGCTTAACTCGGCTTCACCGAAACCCCCCGATCCGACCTTCTATGCGTAAAGATAATATATTCTATATTCTCTGACTTTTCTGGTTCTTCATCTTGTATAATTTTTGTATTGGATAAAGTTTTTCTATAATGCGTTTGAGGATGAGGAAGTCAATATGGAGATTGAAAGATTAGCAATAAATAATGGTAATAATTATTTATATACATATATACATTTTATATATATATATATATATATATATATACACATCCTGGTATAGAAAATCACCATTTTCTGGCCATATCTGGTTGAAAATGTATATACAAATTGACCAGAATATGGCCAGAATATGGCCAGAATATGGTTAATTTTCTACCAGGGCAGTCAAATATTTTGATGTACTTATGCAAGCACGTGTATTGATGTACTTATCTTGTGCAAGCACGTGGTTTTATTATATATTTCTTTCTTTATACACTGAGAAAAATGATGTATTAAAAGTTACTATAATATATAGGAAAGCGGGGACAAATCTCAAATACCAAAATTATTACTATTATTTTATAGTAAAAATTTTGCTATGTACATAGCAATTTTTATTATGTATATATAGCAATTTTTACTATAAAATGTAGTAATAAAATTTTGGTATTTGAGATTTGTCTCCGCTTTCCTATATATTATAGTAATTTTTTTTAATACATCATTTTTCTCAGTGTATTTATTTTGTTATGTTACAGAAAATGACAACAAAATCCTTTAAATGTGATGGCTTATCCTCCCATAGTACTTGTCGTACAATTGAGACCCAATAACGTTGTTGGACATCCTGCTGATGATCATAATAGATACCCTCGTGCTGATGTAGAAAATAGTCCTCTAAACAATAATAATGGTAACGTTTAAATTTAAATCAATAATCTAACATTAATTCTGTGGTCGTAGAGAAAAAGGGCACGTTCATTTTAGTTGGTATAAAAAAATTATCAAATTCTCAAAAACTTTTTGTTGTGACATGTGCCTTTTTCCTGTATGACCATAGAATTTTAAATATTATTATTATGTAGTTTAATTTTAAAAACAAATTATTTAACTAAAATTGTTCTTCTTTCCCATACAGCATGAAACAAAACTGAAATAATTACATGAAATAATTCATGAATTAATACATTGAAATGATTTAGAAAGAATTTTAAAAGGAAAAAAATTAATTTTAAATTAATTTTTAAAATAATATATGGAATCCTTACAAAATACTTTCAAAAATCTTCCAAAAAAATAAAAAAAGTGTTACCAAAAAATAATTACACGAATTAATTCTGAAAGGACTTTAAAAAGATTTTCTGAAAGAATACATAAAATAATTTCGAAATTATTGCAAGTATTCTTTCATGCAATAATTCAGAAATAATTTCAGAAAGATACAAATTAATCATTCACAAAAATAATTCAATATCTATTCAAAAATCTTACATGAATTATTTCATGAAATCTTCTGGGAAACTCGTGTGAATTAATACAAGAAATAATTTTGAATTCTTTTGAAAAAGATTTTTAGAATAAAATTTTTTAAAACAAAATAGCAAAAAAAATAATTACACGAATTAATTCTGAAAGGACTTTGAAAAGATTTTTTGAAAGAATACATAAAATAATTTCGAAATTATTGCAAGTATTCTTTCATGCAATAATTCAAAAATAATTTTAGAAAGATACAAATTAATCATTCACAAAAATAATTTAGTATCTATTCAAAAATCTTACATGAATTATTTCATGAAATCTTCTGGGAAACTCGTGTGAATTAATGCAAGAAATAATTTTGAATTCTTTTGAAAAAGATTTTTAGAATAAAATTTTTTAAAACAAAATAGCAAAAAAAATAATTACACGAATTAATTCTGAAAGGACTTTGAAAAGATTTTTTGAAAGAATACATAAAATAATTTCGAAATTATTGCAAGTATTCTTTCATGCAATAATTCAGAAATAATTTTAGAAAGATACAAATTAATCATTCACAAAAATAATTCAGTATCTATTCAAAAATCTTACATGAATTATTTCATGAAATCTTCTGGGAAACTCGTCTGAATTAAGGGGATGCCATACTCGTACCATTACCGACCGAGCAATTCACACAGTTTAAAGCTGATTAAAAATAAAATACGTCGAATCACAAAAAATCAAGAGAACACTCTTCTGTATTTTTTAACGTTCTATCATCCAGTCAAAGTTTGGAGTCGAAATATCAAGTCATTTTTGCAAAAACTTTGAACAAAGCGAAATTTAATTTCTTTCAAAGTTTTTGAAAAAACGGCTTGATATTTCAACTCCAAACTTTAACTGGATGATAGAACGTTAAAAAATACAGAAGAGTGTTCTCTTGATTTTTTGTGATTCGACGTATTTTATTTTTAATCAGCTTGAAACTGTGTGAATTGCTCGGTCGGTAATGGTACGAGTATGGCATCCCCTTAATACAAGAAATACTTTTGAATTCTTTTGAAAAAGATTTTTAAAATAAAATTTTTTAAAACAAAATAGCAAAAAAAATAATTACACGAATTAATTCTGAAAGGACTTTGAAAAGATTTTTTGAAAGAATACATAAAATAATTTCGAAATTATTGCAAGTATTCTTTCATGCAATAATTCAGAAATAATTTTAGAAAGATACAAATTAATCATTCACAAAAATAATTCAGTATCTATTCAAAAATCTTACATGAATTATTTCATGAAATCTTCTGGGAAACTCGTGTGAACTAATACAAGAAATAATTTTGAATTCTTTTGAAAAAGATTTTTAGAATAAAATTTTTTAAAACAAAATAGCAAAAAAAATAATTACACGAATTAATTCTGAAAGGACTTTGAAAAGATTTTTTGAAAGAATACATAAAATAATTTCGAAATTATTGCAAGTATTCTTTCATGCAATAATTCAGAAATAATTTTAGAAAGATACAAATTAATCATTCACAAAAATAATTCAGTATCTATTCAAAAATTTTACATGAATTATTTGATGAAATCTTCTGGGAAACTCGTGTGAATTAATACAAGAAATAATTTTGAATTCTTTTGAAAAAGATTTTTAGAATAAAATTTTTTAAAACACAATAGCAAAAAAAATAATTACACGAATTAATTCTGAAAGGACTTTGAAAAGATTTTTTGAAAGAATACATAAAATAATTTCGAAATTATTGCAAGTATTCTTTCATGCAATAATTCAGAAATAATTTTAGAAAGATACAAATTAATCATTCACAAAAATAATTCAGTATCTATTCAAAAATCTTACATGAATTATTTGATGAAATCTTCTGGAAAACTCGTGTGAATTAATACAAGAAATAATTTTATAGCAGACGAAAAAATAAGTAATTTGCCTATAACAAATAGTAAAAACAATATTACGGAAAATCAGGACTGCATTGCTCTCCGTTACATTATTATCTATCATTTTACAAAGTTTGAAGTTTCTATATAAATATTTCGCTGAATGGCATTTGAATAATGTCACAAATCAAGTAATTCAAATGCCATTCAGCGAAATATTCATGTAGAAACTGCAAACTTTGTAAAATGATAGAAAATAATGTAACGGAGGGCAATGCAGTCCTGGTTTTCCGTAATATTGTTTTTACTAATTGTTATAGGCAAATTATTTATTTTTTTTGTCTGCTATATTGTGGCGCGAAATTTGAATTTTTAATTGACTTTCGGACCCCCTTAAAACAAAATAGCAAAAAAAATAATTACACGAATTAATACTGAAAGGACTTTGAAAAGATTTTTTGAAAGAATACATAAAATAATTTCGAAATTATTGCAAGTATTCTTTCATGCAATAATTCAGAAATAATTTTAGAAAGATACAAATTAATCATTCACAAAAATAATTCAGTATCTATTCAAAAATCTTACATGAATTATTTCATGAAATCTTCTGGGAAACTCGTGTGAACTAATACAAGAAATAATTTTGAATACTTTTGAAAAAGATTTTTAGAATAAAATTTTTTAAAACAAAATAGCAAAAAAAATAATTACACGAATTAATTCTGAAAGGACTTTGAAAAGATTTTTTGAAAGAATACATAAAATAATTTCGAAATTATTGCAAGTATTCTTTCATGCAATAATTCAGAAATAATTTTAGAAAGATACAAATTAATCATTCACAAAAATAATTCAGTATCAATTCAAAAATCTTACATGAATTATTTGATGAAATCTTCTGGAAAACTCGTGTGAATTAATACAAGAAATAATTTTATAGCAGACGAAAAAATAAGTAATTTGCCTTTAACAAATAGTAAAAACAATATTACGGAAAATCAGGACTGCATTGCTCTCCGTTACATTATTATCTATCATTTTACAAAGTTTGAAGTTTCTATATAAATATTTCGCTGAATGGCATTTGAATAATGTCACAAAATCAAGTAATTCAAATGCCATTCAGCGAAATATTCATGTAGAAACTGCAAACTTTGTAAAATGATAGATAATAATGTAACGGAGGGCAATGCAGTCCTGGTTTTCCGTAATATTGTTTTTACTAATTGTTATAGGCAAATTATTTATTTTTTTGTCTGCTATATTGTGGCGCGAAATTTGAATTTTTAATTGACTTTCGGACCCCCTTAAAACAAAATAGCAAAAAAAATAATTACACGAATTAATACTGAAAGGACTTTGAAAAGATTTTTTGAAAGAATACATAAAATAATTTCGAAATTATTGCAAGTATTCTTTCATGCAAAAATTCAGAAATAATTTCAGAAAGATACAAATTAATCATTCACAAAAATAATTCAATATCTATTCAAAAATCTTACATGAATTATTTCATGAAATCTTCTGGGAAACTCGTGTGAATTAATACAAGAAATAATTTTAAATTCTTTTGAAAAAGATTTATAGAATAAAATTTTTTAAAACAAAATAGCAAAAAAAATAATTACACGAATTAATTCTGAAAGGACTTTGAAAAGATTTTTTGAAAGAATACATAAAATAATTTCGAAATTATTGCAAGTATTCTTTCATGCAATAATTCAGAAATAATTTTAGAAAGATACAAATTAATCATTCACAAAAATAATTCAGTATCTATTCAAAAATCTTACATGAATTATTTCATGAAATCTTCTGGGAAACTCGTGTGAACTAATACAAGAAATAATTTTGAATTCTTTTGAAAAAGATTTTTAGAATAAAATTTTTTAAAACAAAATAGCAAAAAAAATAATACACGAATTAATTCTGAAAGGACTTTGAAAAGATTTTTTGAAAGAATACATAAAATAATTTCGAAATTATTGCAAGTATTCTTTCATGCAATAATTCAGAAATAATTTTAGAAAGATACAAATTAATCTTTCACAAAAATAATTCAGTATCTATTCAAAAATTTTACATGAATTATTTGATGAAATCTTCTGGGAAACTCGTGTGAATTAATACAAGAAATAATTTTGAATTCTTTTGAAAAAGATTTTTAGAATAAAATTTTTTAAAACACAATAGCAAAAAAAATAATTACACGAATTAATTCTGAAAGGACTTTGAAAAGATTTTTTGAAAGAATACATAAAATAATTTCGAAATTATTGCAAGTATTCTTTCATGCAATAATTCAGAAATAATTTTAGAAAGATACAAATTAATCATTCACAAAAATAATTCAGTATCTATTCAAAAATCTTACATGAATTATTTGATGAAATGTTCTGGAAAACTCGTGTGAATTAATACAAGAAATAATTTTGAATTGTTTTGAAAAAGATTTTTAGAATAAAATTTTTTAAAACAAAATAGCAAAAAAAAAATAATTACACGAATTAATTCTGAAAGGAGTTAGAAAAGATTTTTAGAATAAAATTTTTTAAAACAAAATAGCAAAAAAAATAATTACACGAATTAATTCTGAAAGGGTTTTGAAAAGATTTTTTGAAAGAATACATAAAATAATATCGAAATTATTGCAAGTATTCTTTCATGCAATAATTCAGAAATAATTTTAGAAAGATACAAATTAATGATTCACAAAAATAATTCAGTATCTATTCAAAAATCTTACATGAATTATTTCATGAAATCTTCTGGCTAACTCGTCTGAATTAAGGGGATGCCATACTCGTACCATTACCGACCGAGCAATTCACACAGTTTAAAGCTGATTAAAAATAAAATACGTCGAATCACAAAAAATCAAGAGAACACTCTTCTGTATTTTTTAACGTTCTATCATCCAGTCAAAGTTTGGAGTCGAAATATCAAGTCATTTTTGCAAAAACTTTGAACAAAGCGAAATTTAATTTCTTTCAAAGTTTTTGAAAAAACGGCTTGATATTTCAACTCCAAACTTTAACTGGATGATAGAACGTTAAAAAATACAGAAGAGTGTTCTCTTGATTTTTTGTGATTCGACGTATTTTATTTTTAATCAGCTTGAAACTGTGTGAATTGCTCGGTCGGTAATGGTACGAGTATGGCATCCCCTTAATACAAGAAATACTTTTGAATTCTTTTGAAAAAGATTTTTAAAATAAAATTTTTAAAACAAAATAGCAAAAAAAATAATTACACGAATTAATTCTGAAAGGACTTTGAAAAGATTTTTTGAAAGAATACATAAAATAATTTCGAAATTATTGCAAGTATTCTTTCATGCAATAATTCAGAAATAATTTTAGAAAGAGATACAACTTAATCATTCACAAAAATAATTCAGTATCTATTCAAAAATCTTACATGAATTATTTCATGAAATCTTCTGGGAAACTCGTGTGAACTAATACAAGAAATAATTTTGAATTCTTTTGAAAAAGATTTTTAGAATAAAATTTTTTAAAACAAAATAGCAAAAAAAATAATTACACGAATTAATTCTGAAAGGACTTTGAAAAGATTTTTTGAAAGAATACATAAAATAATTTCGAAATTATTGCAAGTATTCTTTCATGCAATAATTCAGAAATAATTTTAGAAAGATACAAATTAATCATTCACAAAAATAATTCAGTATCTATTCAAAAATTTTACATGAATTATTTGATGAAATCTTCTGGGAAACTCGTGTGAATTAATACAAGAAATAATTTTGAATTCTTTTGAAAAAGATTTTTAGAATAAAATTTTTTAAAACACAATAGCAAAAAAAATAATTACACGAATTAATTCTGAAAGGACTTTGAAAAGATTTTTTGAAAGAATACATAAAATAATTTCGAAATTATTGCAAGTATTCTTTCATGCAATAATTCAGAAATAATTTTAGAAAGATACAAATTAATCATTCACAAAAATAATTCAGTATCTATTCAAAAATCTTACATGAATTATTTGATGAAATCTTCTGGAAAACTCGTGTGAATTAATACAAGAAATAATTTTATAGCAGACGAAAAAATAAGTAATTTGCCTATAACAAATAGTAAAAACAATATTACGGAAAATCAGGACTGCATTGCTCTCCGTTACATTATTATCTATCATTTTACAAAGTTTGAAGTTTCTATATAAATATTTCGCTGAATGGCATTTGAATAATGTCACAAATCAAGTAATTCAAATGCCATTCAGCGAAATATTCATGTAGAAACTGCAAACTTTGTAAAATGATAGAAAATAATGTAACGGAGGGCAATGCAGTCCTGGTTTTCCGTAATATTGTTTTTACTAATTGTTATAGGCAAATTATTTATTTTTTTGTCTGCTATATTGTGGCGCGAAATTTGAATTTTTAATTGACTTTCGGACCCCCTTAAAACAAAATAGCAAAAAAAATAATTACACGAATTAATACTGAAAGGACTTTGAAAAGATTTTTTGAAAGAATACATAAAATAATTTCGAAATTATTGCAAGTATTCTTTCATGCAATAATTCAGAAATAATTTTAGAAAGATACAAATTAATCATTCACAAAAATAATTCAGTATCTATTCAAAAATCTTACATGAATTATTTCATGAAATCTTCTGGGAAACTCGTGTGAACTAATACAAGAAATAATTTTGAATTCTTTTGAAAAAGATTTTTAGAATAAAATTTTTTAAAACAAAATAGCAAAAAAAATAATTACACGAATTAATTCTGAAAGGACTTTGAAAAGATTTTTTGAAAGAATACATAAAATAATTTCGAAATTATTGCAAGTATTCTTTCATGCAATAATTCAGAAATAATTTTAGAAAGATACAAATTAATCATTCACAAAAATAATTCAGTATCAATTCAAAAATCTTACATGAATTATTTGATGAAATCTTCTGGAAAACTCGTGTGAATTAATACAAGAAATAATTTTATAGCAGACGAAAAAATAAGTAATTTGCCTATAACAAATAGTAAAAACAATATTACGGAAAATCAGGACTGCATTGCTCTCCGTTACATTATTATCTATCATTTTACAAAGTTTGAAGTTTCTATATAAATATTTCGCTGAATGGCATTTGAATAATGTCACAAAATCAAGTAATTCAAATGCCATTCAGCGAAATATTCATGTAGAAACTGCAAACTTTGTAAAATGATAGATAATAATGTAACGGAGGGCAATGCAGTCCTGGTTTTCCGTAATATTGTTTTTACTAATTGTTATAGGCAAATTATTTATTTTTTTGTCTGCTATATTGTGGCGCGAAATTTGAATTTTTAATTGACTTTCGGACCCCCTTAAAACAAAATAGGAAAAAATAATAATTACACGAATTAATACTGAAAGGACTTTGAAAAGATTTTTTGAAAGAATACATAAAATAATTTCGAAATTATTGCAAGTATTCTTTCATGCAAAAATTCAGAAATAATTTCAGAAAGATACAAATTAATCATTCACAAAAATAATTCAATATCTATTCAAAAATCTTACATGAATTATTTCATGAAATCTTCTGGGAAACTCGTGTGAATTAATACAAGAAATAATTTTAAATTCTTTTGAAAAAGATTTTTAGAATAAAATTTTTTAAAACAAAATAGCAAAAAAAATAATTACACGAATTAATTCTGAAAGGACTTTGAAAAGATTTTTTGAAAGAATACATAAAATAATTTCGAAATTATTGCAAGTAGTCTTTCATGCAATAATTCAGAAATAATTTTAGAAAGATACAAATTAATCATTCACAAAAATAATTCAGTATCTATTCAAAAATCTTACATGAATTATTTCATGAAATCTTCTGGGAAACTCGTGTGAACTAATACAAGAAATAATTTTGAATTCTTTTGAAAAAGATTTTTAGAATAAAATTTTTTAAAACAAAATAGCAAAAAAAATAATACACGAATTAATTCTGAAAGGACTTTGAAAAGATTTTTTGAAAGAATACATAAAATAATTTCGAAATTATTGCAAGTATTCTTTCATGCAATAATTCAGAAATAATTTTAGAAAGATACAAATTAATCTTTCACAAAAATAATTCAGTATCTATTCAAAAATTTTACATGAATTATTTGATGAAATCTTCTGGGAAACTCGTGTGAATTAATACAAGAAATAATTTTGAATTCTTTTGAAAAAGATTTTTAGAATAAAATTTTTTAAAACACAATAGCAAAAAAAATAATTACACGAATTAATTCTGAAAGGACTTTGAAAAGATTTTTTGAAAGAATACATAAAATAATTTCGAAATTATTGCAAGTATTCTTTCATGCAATAATTCAGAAATAATTTTAGAAAGATACAAATTAATCATTCACAAAAATAATTCAGTATCTATTCAAAAATCTTACATGAATTATTTGATGAAATGTTCTGGAAAACTCGTGTGAATTAATACAAGAAATAATTTTGAATTGTTTTGAAAAAGATTTTTAGAATAAAATTTTTTAAAACAAAATAGCAAAAAAAAAATAATTACACGAATTAATTCTGAAAGGAGTTAGAAAAGATTTTTAGAATAAAATTTTTTAAAACAAAATAGCAAAAAAAATAATTACACGAATTAATTCTGAAAGGACTTTGAAAAGATTTTTTGAAAGAATACATAAAATAATATCGAAATTATTGCAAGTATTCTTTCATGCAATAATTCAGAAATAATTTCAGAAAGATACAAATTAATCATTCACAAAAATAATTCAGTATCTATTCAAAAATCTTACATGAATTATTTCATGAAATCTTCTGGGAAGTCGTCTGAATTAAGGGGATGCCATACTCGTACCATTACCGACCGAGCAATTCACACAGTTTCAAGCTGATTAGAAATAAAATACGTCGAATCACAAAAAATCAAGAGAACACTCTTCTGTATTTTTTTACGTTCTATCATCCAGTCAAAGTTTGGAGTCGAAATATCAAGTCATTTTTGCAAAAACTTTGAACAAAGCGAAATTTAATTTCGTTCAAAGTTTTTGAAAAAACTGCTTGATATTTCAACTCCAAACTTTGACTGGATGATAGAACGTTAAAAAATACAGAAGAGTGTTCTCTTGATTTTTTGTGATTCGACGTATTTTATTTTTAATCAGCTTGAAACTGTGTGAATTGCTCGGTCGGTAATGGTACGAGTATGGCATCCCCTTAATACAAGAAATAATTTTGAATTCTTTTGAAAAAGATTTTTAAAATAAAATTTTTTAAAACAAAATAGCAAAAAAAATAATTACACGAATTAATTCTGAAAGGACTTTGAAAAGATTTTTTGAAAGAATACATAAAATAATTTCGAAATTATTGCAAGTATTCTTTCATGCAATAATTCAGAAATAATTTCAGAAAGATACAAATTAATCATTCACAAAAATAATTCAATATCTATTCAAAAATCTTACATGAATTATGTCATGAAATCTTCTGGGAAACTCGTGTGAATTAATACAAGAAATAATTTTGAATTCTTTTGAAAAAGATTTTTAGAATAAAATTTTTTAAAACAAAATAGAAAAAAAAATAATTACACGAATTAATTCTGAAAGGACTTTGAAAAGATTTTTTGAAAGAATACATAAAATAATTTCGAAATTATTGCAATTATTCTTTCATGCAATAATTCAGAAATAATTTTAGAACGATACAAATTAATCATTCACAAAAATAATTCAGTATCTATTCAAAAATCTTACATGAATTATTTGATGAAATCTTCTGGAAAACTCGTGTGAATTAATACAAGAAATAATTTTGAATTGTTTTGTAAAAGATTTTTAGAATAAAATTTTTTAAAACAAAATAGCAAAAAAAAAATAATTACACGAATTAATTCTGAAAGGACTTAGAAAAGATTTTTAGAATAAAATTTTTTAAAACAAAATACCAAAAAAAATTATTACACGAATTAATTCTGAAAGGACTTTGAAAAGATTTTTTGAAAGAATACATAAAATAATTTCGTAATTATTGCAAGTATTCTTTCATGCAATAATTCAGAAATAATTTCAGAAAGATACAAATTAATCATTCACAAAAATAATTCAGTATATATTCAAAAATCTTACATGAATTATTTCATGAAATCTTCTGGGAAACTCGTTTGAATTAAGGGGATGCCATACTCGTACCATTACCGACCGAGCAATTCACACAGTTTCAAGCTGATTAAAAATAAAATACGTCGAATCACAAAAAATCAAGAGAACACTCTTCTGTATTTTTTAACGTTCTATCATCCAGTCAAAGTTTGGAGTCGAAATATCAAGTCATTTTTTCAAAAACTTTGAACAAAGTGAACTTTAATTTCGTTCAAAGTTTTTGAAAAAACGGCTTGATATTTCAACTCCAAACTTTGACTGGATGATAGAACGTTAAAAAATACAGAAGAGTGTTCTCTTGATTTTTTGTGATTCGACATATTTTATTTTTAATCAGCTTGAAACTGTGTGAATTGCTCGGTCGGTAATGGTACGAGTATGGCATCCCCTTAATACAAGGAATAATTTTGAATTCTTTTGAAAAAGATTTTTAAAATAAAATTTTTTAAAACAAAATAGCAAAAAAAATAATTACACGAATTAATTCTGAAAGGACTTTGAAAAGATTTTTTGAAAGAATACATAAAATAATTTCGAAATTATTGCAAGTATTCTTTCATGCAATAATTCAGAAATAATTTCAGAAAGATACAAATTAATCATTCACAAAAATAATTCAATATCTATTCAAAAATCTTACATGAATTATTTCATGAAATCTTCTGGGAAACTCGTGTGAATTAATACAAGAAATAATTTTGAATTCTTTTGAAAAAGATTTTTAGAATAAAATTTTTTAAAACAAAATAGAAAAAAACATAATTACACGAATTAATTCTGAAAGGACTTTGAAAAGATTTTTTGAAAGAATACATAAAATAATTTCGAAATTATTGCAATTATTCTTTCATGCAATAATTCAGAAATAATTTTAGAAAGATACAAATTAATCATTCACAAAAATAATTCAGTATCTATTCAAAAATCTTACATGAATTATTTCATGAAACCTTCTGGGAAACTCGTGTGAATTAATACAAGAAATAATTTTGAATTCTTTTGAAAAAGATTTTTAGAATAAAATTTTTTAAAACAAAATAGCAAAAAAAATAATTACACGAATTAATTCTGAAAGGACTTTGAAAAGATTTTTTGAAAGAATACATAAAATAATTTCGAAATTATTGCAAGTATTCTTTCATGCAATAATTCAGAAATAATTTTAGAAAGATACAAATTAATCATTCACAAAAATAATTCAGTATCTATTCAAAAATCTTACATGAATTATTTGATGAAATCTTCTGGAAAACTCGTGTGAATTAATACAAGAAATAATTTTAAATTGTTTTGTAAAAGATTTTTAGAATAAAATTTTTTAAAACAAAATAGCAAAAAAAAAATAATTACACGAATTAATTCTGAAAGGACTTAGAAAAGATTTTTAGAATAAAATTTTTTAAAACAAAATAGCAAAAAAAATAATTACACGAATTAATTCTGAAAGGACTTTGAAAAGATTTTTTGAAAGAATACATAAAATAATATCGAAATTATTGCAAGTATTCTTTCATGCAATAATTCAGAAATAATTTCAGAAAGATACAAATTAATCATTCACAAAAATAATTCAGTATATATTCAAAAATCTTACATGAATTATTTCATGAAATCTTCTGGGAAACTCGTTTGAATTAAGGGGATGCCATACTCGTACCATTACCGACCGAGCAATTCACCCAGTTTCAAGCTGATTAAAAATAAAATACGTCGAATCACAAAAAATCAAGAGAACACTCTTCTGTATTTTTTAACGTTCTATCATCCAGTCAAAGTTTGGAGTCGAAATATCAAGTCATTTTTGCAAAAACTTTGAACAAAGCGAACTTTAATTTCGTTCAAAGTTTTTGAAAAAACGGCTTGATATTTCAACTCCAAACTTTGACTGGATGATAGAACGTTAAAAAATACAGAAGAGTGTTCTCTTGATTTTTTGTGATTCGACATATTTTATTTTTAATCAGCTTGAAACTGTGTGAATTGCTCGGTCGGTAATGGTACGAGTATGGCATCCCCTTAATACAAGGAATAATTTTGAATTCTTTTGAAAAAGATTTTTAAAATAAAATTTTTTAAAACAAAATAGCAAAAAAAATAATTACACGAATTAATTCTGAAAGGACTTTGAAAAGATTTTTTGAAAGAATACATAAAATAATTTCGAAATTACTGCAAGTATTCTTTCATGCAATAATTCAGAAATAATTTCAGAAAGATACAAATTAATAATTCACAAAAATAATTCAATATCTATTCAAAAATCTTACATGAATTATTTCATGAAATCTTCTGGGAAACTCGTGTGAATTAATACAAGAAATAATTTTGAATTCTTTTGAAAAAGATTTTTAAAATAAAATTGTTTAAGGGGGTCCGAAAGTCAATTAAAAATTCAAATTTCGCGCCACAATATAGCAGACGAAAAAATAAGTAAGTTGCCTATAACAAATAGTAAAAACAATATTACGGAAAATCAGGACTGCATTGCTCTCCGTTACATTATTATCTATCATTTTACAAAGTTTGAAGTTTCTATATAAATATTTCGCTGAATGGCATTTGAATAATGTCTCAAAATCAAGTAATTCAAATGCCATTCAGCGAAATATTCATGTAGAAACTGCAAACTTTGTAAAATGATAGATAATAATGTAACGGAGGGCAATGCAGTCCTGGTTTTCCGTAATATTGTTTTTACTAATTGTTTTAGGCAAATTATTTATTTTTTTGTCTCCTATATTGTGGCGCGAAATTTGAATTTTTAATTGACTTTCGGACCCCCTTAAAACAAAATAGCAAAAAAAATAATTACACGAATTAATACTGAAAGGACTTTGAAAAGATTTTTTGAAAGAATACATAAAATAATTTCGAAATTATTGCAAGTATTCTTTCATGCAATAATTCAGAAATAATTTCAGAAAGATACAAATTAATCATTCACAAAAATAATTCAATATCTATTCAAAAATCTTACATGAATTATTTCATGAAATCTTCTGGGAAACTCGTGTGAATTAATACAAGAACTAATTTTAAATTCTTTTGAAAAAGATTTTTAGAATAAAATTTTTTAAAACAAAATAGCAAAAAAAATAATTACACGAATTAATTCTGAAAGGACTTTGAAAAGATTTTTTGAAAGAATACATAAAATAATTTCGAAATTATTGCAAGTATTCTTTCATGCAGTAATTCAGAAATAATTTTAGAAAGATACAAATTAATCATTCACAAAAATAATTCAGTATCTATGAAAAAATCTTACATGAATTATTTGATGTAATCTTCTGGGAAACTCGTGTGAATTAATACAAGAAATAATTTTGAATTCTTTTGAAAAAGATTTTTAAAATAAAATTTTTTAAAACAAAATAGCAAAAAAAATAATTACACGAATTAATTCTGAAAGGACTTTGAAAAGATTTTTTGAAAGAATACATAAAATAATTTCGAAATTATTGCAAGTATTCTTTCATGCAATAATTCAGAAATAATTTCAGAAAGATACAAATTAATCATTCACAAAAATAATTCAATATCTATTCAAAAATCTTACATGAATTATTTCATGAAATCTTCCGGGAAACTCGTGTGAATTAATAGATTTTTTTAAAGAAAACATAACAATTCAGCAATCATGTCAAGAATTATATCACGAAATAATTCAGAAATAATTTCAGAATGATAAAAATTAATCATTCACAAAGATAATTCAATATCTACTGAAAATAATTTCATGAATTATTTCATGAAATGTTGCGGGAAACTCACGTGAATTAATACAAGAAATAATTTAGAATTCGTTTGAAAAAGATTGTTACAATAAAATTTTTTAAAACACAATAGCAAAAAAGATATTTACACGAATTCTTCCTGAAAGAACCTTGAAAAGATTTTTTGAAAGAAAACATAAAATAGTTCAGAAATTATTGCAAGTATTCAACATGAAAAGGGCAGCGTCCGTATATAAGAGGCATCGTATAATGTATTTATTTTGTTTTTAATTCGAATTTGTTTCAATCAAATAAGTCCTAATTAATACAATATTTAATAAATAAAACTTACTAATACTAATTAAACAAAGTTAATATTAAAAAATAAAGAAATATTAGAAATAAATATTCTAATTTATTTTGTCAGTCATTTTGCACTATATAATGAAAAAAATGAAATGATTGGATAATGATCGGATTTAGTCGTCCATTGTTTTCTACATTCGTATGATCCTATTAAAGAACGTATTAAAATGTGTGGGGGGTATATAATTTTTCGTTTTTGTGAACTAAGATAGATTGAAACATTTACTAATTGCGAAAAATATTAATTTGAAAAGTTAATTTAAGAATATAAAAACTTAAAATAAAAGGAAAAAAAACATTTAAAGATGAATAATATAGGTACTTAAAATAAGCAATATTTTTTATTATTATTCATAATAGTATTCTTTCAGTATGACAATGTTTAGAAGTCCCCTCAAAATCGACAGAAATATTATTTATACGTCTGCCAAGAGTAAAGAGCCTTTGACTCTAAAAGTTGATTCTAAATTAACACTACAAATAATAATAACGTCGGTAAGGTAGAGCTCATTCTATTCATCTCTGCATTATATGCAATTATCATTTTTTTATTTTTATCGAATTTCGGGAAAAGAGCTCTTTATTGCCCTTCGTAATGACAAAAATACACTATGTGTAAATTTTCAGGTTATTGCTCGTTATAGATTTTACAGGAAACGGGTTGAAAAATTTTCTACCAGTTTTTTATGAAAAATAATGAACAGAATTTCTGAAAAATTTATAGGTGTATTATTTATGCAATTACGGAGTGCAGTGAAGAGCTTCATTCATCAAAAGTTGAATCTAAGATCAAAAAAATGTAAAAACTCATAATGTCGGTAAGGAAGAGCTCCCTTTATACACACACATTTCACATCGACTTAATACAATATTTAATAAACTAAAAGTATTAAATAACTATGAATTAATTGATCAAAGTTAATAATAAAAAATAAAGTAATATTAAGAATAAATTTTCTAAGGTATCGTATCACTCATATTGCAGTATATAATGAAAAAAATGAAATGATCTAACAAGCGAGCGATAGCGTAATGGATAGCGTATTTGCGTAGTACCCAAGCGACCCGGGTTCGAATTTCCATCATGTAAAAAATTTTTCTGCGTTTTTTTCTGCGATTAAATAGTGTAAAATTATTAACAATGTAAATATATGTAAAAATAGTTAGAATATTATTTAAATAATATTCTAAATTATAAAAATGTACCTTCAAATACGGGATTATATATACCCTTCGAAATTTATTGTTAGTAATATTTACTAAATATTTTCTAATTAATTCACAATATTTATTCCTGAATCCTTCCAAAAATCTTTCATTGAAAGAATTCTGCAATAATACATGATTTTATAACCTTCGAAATTTTTTGTTAGTAATATTTCCATTATATTTTCGAATTAATTCACAAAATTAATTCCTGAATCCTTTCAGACATCCTTCATTGGAAGGATTCTGTAATAATACGGGATTTATCCTCTTCAAATTTCTTGTTAGTAATATTTCCATAATATTTTCTAATTAATTCACAATATTAATTCCTGAATCCTTTCATACATCTTTCATTGAAAGGATTCAGGAATTAATTTTGTGAATTAATTCGAAAATATTATGGAAATATTACTAAAAAGAAATTTCGAACAGTATAAATCACGTATTATTACAGAATCCTTTCAATGAAAGATGTCTGAAAGGATTCAGGAATTAATTCACAAATTAATTCCTGAATCCTTTGAGACATCTTTCATTGGAAGGATTCTGTAATAATACGGGATTTATCCGTCTTCCAAATTTCTTGTTAGTAATATTTTCATAATATTTTCGAATTAATTCACAAAATTAATTCCTGAATCCTTTCAGACATCTTTCATTGAAAGGATTCTGCAATAATATGTGATATTAATTCTGAAAGGATTCTGAAAGATTCTTTCAGAAATCATTCAGTGAAAGGATTCTGTAATGATGCTATGTCCGGGGTATTTTCCTTTCAGAATTATTTCAGGAAATAATTTTGAAATATCTTTTAGTAACCTTTTGGTAATAATCCATGAATCCTTTCAGAAATTTTCTATTGAATAAATTTTGCAATGATATTATAAATTATTTTTGAATTATTCCATTGAATTAATTCTGAAAGGAAAATACCCCGGACATAGCATTATTACAGAATCCTTTCACTAAATGATTTCTGAAAGAATAAAATTATTTCATGCATTCTTTCAGAATCCTTTCAGAATTAATACATGCTGTGTGGGTTGTAACAGCTGATATTTATTTTTTTTTTGTCACAGAAAATGAAAACAATGGTGGTAATGCAATGAACAATAATAATAATGGAAATCCTTTAAATGTGATACCTCATCCTCCTGTATTACCTGCCGTAGAATTGAGACCCAATAACATTGTTGGACATCCTGCTGCTGATCAGAATAGATACCGGCCTCGTGCTGATGTAGAAAATATTGCTCCAAACAATAATAATGGTAACGTTTAAATTTAAATCAATAATCTAACATTAATTCTGTGGTCGTAGAGAAAAAGGGCACATTAATTTTAGTTGGTATAAAAAAATCAGATTCTCAAAAATTTTTTGTTATGACATGTGCCTTTTTTCTGTATGACCATAGAATTTTAAATATTATTATTTTGTAGTTTAATTTTAAAAATAAATTGTTTAATTAAAATTCTTCTTCTTTATAACAGCTTATATGTTATAAAATCCTGCTCCTGCAATTGCACCTATAGAAGCACAGAATGTAGCTGCTGGTGACTGTAACGCTGTGCAGCAAAATCCTGGAAGAAATGGAGGTAATTTACAAAACTATTTATACATGTAAATTGTTGAATGAAAGCATAATTTAAATATACATATTTAGGTCAAAAGTGTGTGTGCGTGCGTGCGTGCATGTGTGTGTGTGTGTGCGCATGTGTGTGTGTGTGTGTGTATCTGTGTGTATATTATTATATTATTTTTTATATACATAAAATAACAAATAAAATTTCATTTTTTGTAGAAGGAAATAATAATGGGAAACATCGAGGGACCAGAGCAGGCTGTAATCTACGTCGCCATAGATTAAATCCATATGAGCAAGGGCTGCAAAACATGGCTATGTTTTTCGCATCAGCAGTCAGTTCAAATATTCAGCTAACACGAAGTCGGTTGCAACGAGAGCGTGATGAGGAAGAAAATGCATAAAGTTTAACTTCCAATTATTAATCTCCCTAATTATTTTATTTTTATACATTACAATTAACGTAAACATTATTTATATGTATTAAGTATTTTATTTTATATAAACTTTATATAAATTTATATAAATTTCTAATAAAATATAGAAAAAATAAAGTTTTTTTATGTATTATTTTATTATCCTTGTTATTGTATAATTTGGTCATATATGTTTTGTTATTGTATAATTTGGTCATATATGTTTACTCTCATATATTATTATATTTATTTATATATTACTATAAACTCATGTAAATGTATTCGAATATTGATCCTGGATTCATAGACGAACTAATAATTCTGGATCCGTAATCGACAAATTTTAATATATTATTATTCAGACAAATATTTCATGTTTCTTTTTTTATGTTAATTTACATTAATTAATAGTAATTTATACACATGCGTATGTTATAGTATTCACACACCTTACAAACTCGTTGCAGGAATTCTTTTAATAATTATTCTGTATCGATCGAAAAACACTTTTAATAAAATAGATAATCTGATTTTTTATATTCTTTTATTGACATTAAAGCACAGAGATTTATTTCATTATTAGAGAGCATAGCGGTTTTAATGTGATAAAAACAAATTATTTCATTATATTTATGTAGTACCCACACAGCATGTATTAATTCTGAAAGGATTCTGAAAGAATGCATGAAATAATTTTATTCTTTCAGAAATCATTCAGTGAAAGGATTCTGTAATAATGCTATGTCCGGGGTATTTTCCTTTCAGAATTAATTCAATGGAATAATTCAAAAATAATTTATAATATCATTGCAAAATTTATTCAATAGAAAATTTCTGAAAGGATTCATGGATTATTACCAAAAGGTTACTAAAAGATATTTCAAAATTATTTCCTGAAATAATTCTGAAAGGATAATACCCCGGACATAGCATCATTACAGAATCCTTTCACTGAATGATTTCTGAAAGAATCTTTCAGAATCCTTTCAGAATTAATATCACATATTATTGCAGAATCCTTTCAATGAAAGATGTCTGAAAGGAATCAGGAATTAATTTTGTGAATTAATTCGAAAATATTATGAAAATATTACTAACAAGAAATTTGGAAGACGGATAAATCCCGTATTATTACAGAATCCTTCCAATGAAAGATGTCTCAAAGGATTCAGGAATTAATTTGTGAATTAATTCCTGAATCCTTTCAGACATCTTTCATTGAAAGGATTCTGTAATAATACGTGATTTATACTGTTCGAAATTTCTTTTTAGTAATATTTCCATAATATTTTCGAATTAATTCACAAAATTAATTCTGAATCCTTTCAATGAAAGATGTATGAAAGGATTCAGGAATTAATATTGTGAATTAATTAGAAAATATTATGGAAATATTACTAACAAGAAATTTGAAGAGGATAAATCCCGTATTATTACAGAATCCTTCCAATGAAGGATGTCTGAAAGGATTCAGGAATTAATTTTGTGAATTAATTCGAAAATATAATGGAAATATTACAAACAAAAAATTTCGAAGGTTATAAAATCATGTATTATTGCAGAATCCTTTCAATGAAAGATTTTTGGAAGGATTCAGGAATAAATATTGTGAATTAATTAGAAAATATTTAGTAAATATTACTAACAATAAATTTCGAAGGGTATATATAATCCCGTATTTGAAGGTACATTTTTATAATTTAGAAAATTATTTAAATAATATTCTAACTATTTTTACATATATTTACATTGTTAATAATTTTACACTATTATATCGCAGAAAAAAACGCAGAAAAATTTTTTACATGATGGAGATTCGAACCCGGGTCGCTTGGGTACTACGCAAATACGCTATCCATTACGCTATCGCTCGCTTGTTAGATCATTTCATTTTTTTCATTATATACTGCAATATGAGTGATACGATACATTAGAAAATTTATTCTTAATATTACTTTATTTTTTAATATTAACTTTGATCAATTAATTCATAGTTATTTAATACTTTTAGTTTATTAAATATTGTATTAAGTCGATGTGAAATGTGTGTGTATAAAGGAAGCTCTTCCTTACCGACGTTATGAGTTTTTACATTTTTTTGATCTTAGATTCAACTTTTGATGAATGAAGCTCTTCACTGCACTCCGTAATTGCATAAATAATACACCTATAAATTTTTCAGAAATTCTGTTCATTATTTTTCATAAAAAACTGGTAGAAAATTTTTCAACCCGTTTCCTGTAAAATCTATAACGAGCAATAACCTGAAAATTTACACATAGTGTATTTTTGTCATTACGAAGGGCAATAAAGAGCTCTTTTCCCGAAATTCGATAAAAATAAAAAAATGATAATTGCATATAATGCAGAGATGAATAGAATGAGCTCTACCTTACCGACGTTATTATTATTTGTAGTGTTTTCAATTTAGAATCAACTTTTAGAGTCAAAGGCTCTTTACTCTTGGCAGACGTATAAATAATATTTCTGTCGATTTTGAGGGGACTTCTAAACATTGTCATACTGAAAGAATACTATTATGAATAATAATAAAAAATATTGCTTATTTTAAGTACCTATATTATTCATCTTTAAATGTTTTTTTTCCTTTTATTTTAAGTTTTTATATTCTTAAATTAACTTTTCAAATTAATATTTTTCGCAATGAGTAAATGTTTCAATCTATCTTAGTTCACAAAAACGAAAAATTATATACCCCCACACATTTTAATACGTTCTTTAATAGGATCATACGAATGTAGAAAACAATGGACGACTAAATCCGATCATTATCCAATCATTTCATTTTTTTCATTATATAGTGCAAAATGACTGACAAAATAAATTAGAATATTTATTTCTAATATTTCTTTATTTTTTAATATTAACTTTGTTTAATTAGTATTAGTAAGTTTTGTTTATTAAATATTGTATTAATTAGGACTTATTTGATTGAAACAAATTCGAATTAAAAACAAAATAAATACATTATACGATGACTCTTATATACGGACGCTGCCCTTTTCGTGTTGAATACTTGCAATAATTTCTGAACTATTTTATGTTTTCTTTCAAAAAATCTTTTCAAGGTTCTTTCAGGAAGAATTCGTGTAAATATCTTTTTTGCTATTGTGTTTTAAAAAATTTTATTGTAACAATCTTTTTCAAAAGAATTCAAAATTATTTCTTGTATTAATTCACACGAGTTTCCCAGAAGATTTCATCAAATAATTCATGTAAGATTTTTGAATAGATACTGAATTATTTTTGTGAATGATTAATTTGTATCTTTCTAAAATTATTTCTGAATTATTGCATGAAAGAATACTTGCAATAATTTCGAAATTATTTTATGTATTCTTTCAAAAAATCTTTTCAAAGTCCTTTCAGAATTAATTCGTGTAATTATTTTTTTTGCTATTTTGTTTTAAAAAATTTTATTCTAAAAATCTTTTTCAAAAGAATTTAAAATTATTTCTTGTATTAATTCACACGAGTTTCCCAGAAGATTTCATGAAATAATTCATGTAAGATTTTTGAATAGATATTGAATTATTTTTGTGAATGATTAATTTGTATCTTTCTGAAATTATTTCTGAATTATTGCATGAAAGAATACTTGCAATAATTTCGAAATTATTTTATGTATTCTTTCAAAAAATCTTTTCAAAGTCCTTTCAGTATTAATTCGTGTAATTATTTTTTTTGCTATTTTGTTTTAAGGGGGTCCGAAAGTCAATTAAAAATTCAAATTTCGCGCCACAATATAGCAGACAAAAAAATAAATAATTTGCCTATAACATTTAGTAAAAACAATATTACGGAAAACCAGGAATGCATTGCCCTCCGTTACATTATTATCTATCATTTTACAAAGTTTGCAGTTTCTACATGAATATTTCGCTGAATGGCATTTGAATTACTTGATTTTGAGACATTATTCAAATGCCATTCAGCGAAATATTTATATAGAAACTTCAAACTTTGTAAAATGATAGATAATAATGTAACGGAGAGCAATGCAGTCCTGATTTTCCGTAATATTGTTTTTACTATTTGTTATAGGCAAATTACTTATTTTTTCGTCTGCTATATTGTGGCGCGAAATTTGAATTTTTAATTGACTTTCGGACCCCCTTAAACAATTTGATTTTAAAAATCTTTTTCAAAAGAATTCAAAATTATTTCTTGTATTAATTCACACGAGTTTCCCAGAAGATTTCATGAAATAATTCATGTAAGATTTTTGAATAGATACTGAATTATTTTTGTGAATGATTAATTTGTATCTTTCTAAAATTATTTCTGAATTATTGCATGAAAGAATACTTGCAATAATTTCGAAATTATTTTATGTATTCTTTCAAAAAATCTTTTCAAAGTCCTTTCAGAATTAATTCGTGTAATTATTTTTTTTGCTATTTTGTTTTAAAAAATTTTATTCTAAAAATCTTTTTCAAAAGAATTCAAAATTATTTCTTGTATTAATTCACACGAGTTTCCCAGAAGATTTCATGAAATAATTCATGTAAGATTTTTGAATAGATACTGAATTATTTTTGTGAATGATTAATTTGTATCTTTCTAAAATTATTTCTGAATTATTGCATGAAAGAATACTTGCAATAATTTCGAAATTATTTTATGTATTCTTTCAAAAAATCTTTTCAAAGTCCTTTCAGAATTAATTCGTGTAATTATTTTTTTTGCTGTTTTGTTTTAAAAAATTTTATTTTAAAAATCTTTTTCAAAAGAATTCAAAATTATTTCTTGTATTAAGGGGATGCCATACTCGTACCATTACCGACCGAGCAATTCACACAGTTTCAAGCTGATTAAAAATAAAATACGTCGAATCACAAAAAATCAAGAGAACACTCTTCTGTATTTTTTAACGTTCTATCATCCAGTCAAAGTTTGGAGTTGAAATATCAAGCCGTTTTTTCAAAAACTTTGAACGAAATTAAATTTCGCTTTGTTCAAAGTTTTTGCAAAAATGACTTGATATTTCGACTCCAAACTTTGACTGGATGATAGAACGATAAAAAATACAGAAGAGTGTTCTCTTGATTTTTTGTGATTCGACGTATTTTATTTTTAATCAGCTTGAAACTGTCTGAATTGCTCGGTCGGTAATGGTACGAGTATGGCATCCCCTTAATTCAGACGAGTTTCCCAGAAGATTTCATGAAATAATTCATGTAAGATTTTTGAATAGATACTGAATTATTTTTGTGAATGATTAATTTGTATCTTTCTGAAATTATTTCTGAATTATTGCATGAACGAATACTTGCAATAATTTCGATATTATGTTATGTATTCTTTCAAAAAATCTTTTCAATGTCCTTTCAGAATTAATTCGTGTAATTATTTTTTTTGCTATTTTGTTTTAAAAAATTTTATGCTAAAAATCTTTTCTAAGTCCTTTCAGAATTAATTCGTGTAATTATTTTTTTTTGCTATTTTGTTTTAAAAAATTTTATTCTAAAAATCTTTTTCAAAACAATTCAAAATTATTTCTTGTATTAATTCACACGAGTTTTCCAGAACATTTCATCAAATAATTCATGTAAGATTTTTGAATAGATACTGAATTATTTTTGTGAATGATTAATTTGTATCTTTCTAAAATTATTTCTGAATTATTGCATGAAAGAATACTTGCAATAATTTCGAAATTATTTTATGTATTCTTTCAAAAAATCTTTTCAAAGTCCTTTCAGAATTAATTCGTGTAATTATTTTTTTTGCTATTTTGTTTTAAAAAATTTTATTCTAAAAATCTTTTTCAAAACAATTCAAAATTATTTCTTGTATTAATTCACACGAGTTTTCCAGAACATTTCATCAAATAATTCATGTAAGATTTTTGAATAGATACTGAATTATTTTTGTGAATGATTAATTTGTATCTTTCTAAAATTATTTCTGAATTATTGCATGAAAGAATACTTGCAATAATTTCGAAATTATTTTATGTATTCTTTCAAAAAATCTTTTCAAAGTCCTTTCAGAATTAATTCGTGTAATTATTTTTTTTGCTATTTTGTTTTAAAAATTTTATTCTAAAAATCTTTTTCAAAAGAATTCAAAATTATTTCTTGTATTAATTCACACGAGTTTCCCAGAAGATTTCATGAAATAATTCATGTAAGATTTTTGAATAGATACTGAATTATTTTTGTGAATGATTAATTTGTATCTTTCTAAAATTATTTCTGAATTATTGCATGAAAGAATACTTGCAATAATTTCGAAATTATTTTATGTATTCTTTCAAAAAATCTTTTCAAAGTCCTTTCAGAATTAATTCGTGTAATTATTTTTTTTGCTATTTTGTTTTAAAAAATTTTATTCTAAAAATCTTTTTCAAAAGAATTCAAAATTATTTCTTGTATTAATTCACACGAGTTTCCCAGAAGATTTCATGAAATAATTCATGTAAGATTTTTGAATAGATATTGAATTATTTTTGTGAATGATTAATTTGTATCTTTCTGAAATTATTTCTGAATTATTGCATGAAAGAATACTTGCAATAATTTCGAAATTATTTTATGTATTCTTTCAGAAAATCTTTTCAAAGTCCTTTCAGAATTAATTCGTGTAATTATTTTTTGGTAACACTTTTTTTATTTTTTTGGAAGATTTTTGAAAGTATTTTGTAAGGATTCCATATATTATTTTAAAAATTAATTTAAAATTAATTTTTTTCCTTTTAAAATTCTTTCTAAATCATTTCAATATATTAATTCATGAATTATTTCATGTAATTATTTCAGTTTACTTTCATGCTGTATGGGTACACTTGTATTCCACAGTATTTTCACTTATCCATAGATCACTTAAGGTATAATTTTTCTATTTATAATCTCCTTGTTTTTATATGTTAAAAATGTCATTAAATTTAAAAAAGGTTTAAGTTACAATTGTTACAGAATTTTAAAAATATAATATATTTTATTTTATTGTTGATTATCTCTTACGTCTACGGCATGTCATAAGCAGCCAGTATGATTGATTGCTCTCTTTCTCTCTCTCTCTTCTCTGAGAATCTCTCTCTATAATTATTATATTATTTTATTATAATATAGCAGATAATTATATAGTAGAAGCTTAAGTCACGAAATCAAAATGCTATATAGTAGGAGTTTCAGCAATATGATGAGTAGGAACAACGAATATAGACGCATATAGAAGCGTACTCCTTAATAAACTTTTGGACAGAGCGTTTGGGTAACACGCCGATTAGTTCTGTTTCCCAACCGCGAGGCGACGCTGACGGCCGCCGAATATATATAGATATACACACGTGTATAAGATGTGAATAATAAATAACTGTTAATTAAGCACAATAAAGATATTATTTTACAAAGAATTATTGTTTTTATTTATATCAAAGATTTTGCATATAAAATACTAGTCGGTTATGTGAAAATAGGTAATATAATGTTTCTGTCTTGATCCGACTATCGCGCGGGAAACTTAGTGTAAAAGAGCGGGAATATCTGCGAGAGAAGCTTTCTGACACATGATAGGAGTGTTGCAATTCTAACAGCGCCGTTCAGTTCAAGGGTTTTGTTTTCTTTGAAAGTAGTTAGGTACTGGTTTTTTGAGCCTTTGAGGTAAATAAATCATGGCACCATCACGAGCACGTTGTGCTTATGAAGGATGCATAAACACCAAAGCGAAGAAACCCACCTTGATTTTTCATCGATTTCCAAAGGATGAAGCACGGTTAGATTGTTTTGGTTAAGTTTATTTATAAAGAATAGTTTCACATAAAATAAATTGAAATTATCATGATTAAATATTGATATTCATATCCGTTAGACATTTTTTGTGGCGGAATCTGGAGAATAAATGAAATTATTTTTATAGGATACATTTCTGAGCTTACAGTAATAATTATAGTTATTAAATTATTAAATTTATTTTATTTTCGTTTTGATAAAGATTAAACCATTTAAGTATTATATATTAAATATTTGTGTATTGATCTTTAAAATGTTAAACTATATTTATTTATATATATATAATTAATAAACGTAGGAAATAAAATAATTTCGTTTGTTAAAATGTAAATAAGTGGCTATAGAACGACAGTAAAAATTAAACATTATGCACACTTGTATAATGTAGGCAATACGTGTGCAAAATGTTATCAATTAGATCATATAATGACTTCTTGAGATATTCGATATTTAAAAGTTTGGTATTTAAAAAGTGATATTTATTATCGCACGATAACTATGGACTGAAATTGGCAGGGTTGGCAACTAGTTAAAAAGTTAAAAGTTAAGTTAGAAAGTTAAAAACTTAATAACTTTTAACATAACTTAGTTAGTTTTAAATCTATTAACTTTTAACTAAACTTACAATTAGTTAAATATTTTCTCAGTAACTTTAACTTTTTAACTTTTAAAAAGTGAATTATTACATACGGATTTTCTGAAAAATGATGTATTAATATTATTTATAATATTATTATTGTTATTTGTTGTTATAATATTATATTTATTATTCATATTTCTTACGTCAGAACTAGGGTTTTTCTACGTTATTTTTGACTAATGTACCTTAAACTTTTAAGGGCGTTCTCTTGGTTGAAACAGCAGTTTTCGAATTATTAACTTTCAAATAATGTTTAATTAATTTAATAATCCAGTAGTATTTAGACAATAGTTACTACGATATTGTTAAAATTAAAGCCAAAAACTTCAATAAGTTTTTTAATTTAAATGTTGTGAGGATCCTCGTGAGGGCCAATTCCCAGAAATAAATTTGAAAACAATCTTGAATACTAGATTGCAACGTTTCGTCAGGAAGTTCCCTGACCTCTTCAGGCTTTATTAAAAATATATAGAGTTAAAACACATACAAAAATAAAAATAAAAAACTAGTCAAATAAATTAAACACAATCTATGCAAAAACCTTTACCTATAAATAGCTACGTCGATACTGGTAAGATACCAGTAGAGTCGAGATGGTATGCAGAACATAATGCACGCTTCGCTGGGGTTTATATATAATCACGCTTGTTTACCTTTTTAAATGTAACGTTCTTAACAGCTTTTTGTATATATTATTCAAATTTTGTGTATCTTCTATTCTATTGATAGTGTTATGATTTAAATTAATATGTAACATTTCGGAAATAATTCGTTTCGTGTAATTGTTTTCCCTATCTAAAATTTGGATGTTTTTCCAGTCAACGATGTGTTTCATAGTTCTTTGGTGTGTTGCTATCACTGATTTGTTATTCTTATCTCTTTCATGTTCTTTAATCCTATTTTTTAACATTCGCTTAGTTTTGCCAATATAAGTCGATGTACAAGACATACAATTTATCGTATAGACTACGCCACATGTTTCTGATTTTTCTATTTTATCCTTTCCTAATTTAATTATATTGTTCAATTTTTTGTTGATCAAAGGTACTGAGCGGATGTTATATTTGTTTAAAATATACGAACATTTTTTATAAAAGGTATTATTATATGGAATGGAGATTGTAGTTAGTGAACGGTTCTCATTATTAGTCTTTTTATTGTGATATTTGAGTTTTCGAAGTCTATTTCGTATGTGTATGTTTATAAATTCGGAAGGATAATCGTTACATAAGAGAAGTTCTGTAATTTTGTGTATATTCGCGTCATGAAAACAAGTATCAGATAAAAGAATTGCTCTATCCACCAGGTTCGCAACGATGTTTATTTTTTGTTGTATGGTGTGGTTAGAATTATAATTTAACAGTCTCGATGATGCTGTTGTTTTTTGATACCAGTTAGTCAAAATTTGATTGTTTTTTCTCGTAAGACTGAGATCTAAAAGTTTATACTATTGTCTATTTCAGATTCGAATGTAAATTTAAGATGAGTATTATACTTGTTAAACACTTGTAGAACTGTATCAACTTGATCGCTTTTTATACATAAAATTGTGTCGTCCACATATCTAAAGTAAAAGAGTGGAATACAATCGTGTGTAATTTTTAATTCGCGCAAGCAGTCTGTTTCTAAATCTTCCATAACCATGTCAGCGAATAATGGTGAGATAGGAGAACCCATAGGTGTGCCAAATATTTGTTTATAAGTTCTATTGTTGAAAATGAAATATGTGTTGTCAAATAAAAAACAGACTATATTCGGAATCTCATGAAAAGGAATTTTGCATTTATTGTGAATATGTGTGTAACGTCTGTCTATGCTTTCTAATACTAAATCGCACGGTATATTTGTAAACAGAGAGCAAACGTCCAAAGATAGAAGTACATATGTACTGGGTATTATAATTTTACTGATTTTATCTTTCATCTCGAAACTATTATTAATATGAGAAAGCGGTTTCGGAATACAATTTTTTAATTCGTTGTAAATGATCTTAGATAAATAATGTGTTGGGCTACCAATAGTTGAAATGATAGGTCTTAGTGGAATACCTTCTTTATGGATTTTTGGAAGACTATATGCTCTAGGTAGTAGAGTGTTGGTTTGTGTGAGTACGGCGTAATATCAATTTGTTTAAGAAAAGTAAGTCAAGTTTTAATAAACAAATTGATATTACGTCGTATTGGTAACTCGTATCATAAATTTTCCCATCGATACTCCCTCTGAAATTTCTTAACGAACAAAATAAGCTTTATTTCGTTAAGATTGGATAAGAAACAAAAAAAATTAGGTAACTTATTGAAGTTTTTGTCTTTAATTTTAACAATATCATGGTAACTATTGCCTGAATTCGTTTAAAAAATTTTTTTTATGTTCCTTCTAGTGTATATTTGTTATATGTACTTACTTTTGGATTATTAAATTAATTAAACATTATTTAAAAGTTAAAAATTCGAAAACTGCTATTTCGACCAAGAGAACGTCCTTAAAGAGTAATAACGTACGCAAATGTACGTTATTTTCCGCTCCTCCAAAAAAGTATTTTCTTTCTGGCCCTACAAACAATGCATCGATACTTTACTCCCTACTGAAAAAAACACATGGGATCCCACATAGGATCCCACGTGGAATCCCACACGAGATCCCACGTGTGAATTTGATATGGGATCCCATGTGGCATCCCACGTTTGAACTCGAAGCATGAATTCCCACATGAGATCCCACAAGAGATCCCACATAGGATCTCATGTGGGATATGATGCGTTTAACTTGAGTACGGGATCTCATGCAGATATGGCGTAAAACTTTGGGTCCCCCATTGTGAGTAACGGGGATATCAAAAATAAGGCAAGCCTTGTAATTAGGACTCTTCGTAAAGAGTTATTTGAACGGCTGACTTACACGGCTTATATACTCTTGGCCATCCAGTGTATTCACAGAAAGCGCTATCCGAACGCCGCATTGCGCTGACAAAGCAGAACTTGTGATGGACGGCTCTCCATAAGTAAGCTTCGGCTATTTATCCGCTATGCGGTGCTTCGGTAGTGCTATCTGTGGATAAGTTGGACGGCCAAGAGTATATAAGGCGTGTAAGTCAACCGTTCAAATGACTCTTTGTGAAGCGTCCTAATTACAAGGCTTGCCTTGTTTTTGATAACTCCGTTACTTACAATAGGGGACTCAAAGTTTTACGCCATATCTGCATGAGCTCCCGTACTCAAGTTAAACGCATGATATCCCACATGAGATCCCATGTGGGATCTCTTGTGGGATCTCATGTGGGAATTCATGGTTCGAGTTTAAACGTGGGATGCCACATGGGATCCCATATCAAATTCACACGTGGGATCCCATCCGGTTTTTTTCAGTAGGGCTGTAACGAAAAGTATAAATTACGTAGACGTGCAACAATAAGCAAGACAATTATTCAAACAATTATAAACCCAAGAAGCCGGGGGACGCGAGGTTCACGTGTATTAGGGAATCACGTTGACGTGCAACAATAAGCAAGACAGTTATTTAAACAATTTTAAAGCCAAGAAGCCGGGTGACGCGAGGTCCATGCATATTAGGAATTACGTTGACGTGTAACAATAAGCAAGACAATTATTTAAACAAATTTTAAACCCAAGTAGGCTGGGGATATGAGGTCCATATAAGGGAATTACATAGATGTGCAACAATAAGAAAGATAATTATTTAAACAATTATAAACCCAAGAAACCGGGGGGCACGAGGTCCACGTATATTAGGGAATCACGTTGACGTGCAACAATAAGCAAGACAGTTACTATTTAAACAATTTTAAACCCAAGTAGCCGGGGGACGCAAGGTTCGCGCATATTAGGAAATTACGTAGACGTGCATCAATAAGCAAAACAATTATTAAAAAAAATTTTAAACCCAAGTAGGGTGGGGATATGAGGACCACGCATATAAGGGAATTACATAGATGTGCAACAATAAGAAAGGCAATTATTTAAACAATTATAAACCTCAAGTAGGCGGGGGATGCGAGTTCCTCGCGTATACTGGAATAAGGCAGTCGTGTATACATGGCAAAATAATTATGTAAATAATTCTTAACCTCAAGTAGGCAGGGAATGCGAGTTCCACGTATACGGGAGCGCGTCAGACGTGCATACAAGGCAAAATAATTATTTAAATAATCCTCAACCCCTAGTAGGTGGGGGATGCTCCCATATTCGCGTGGAACTTGTACCTTCCGCCTACTTGGGGTTAAGAATTATTTACATAATTATTTTGCCTTGTATGCACGCTGTCGCGCTCCCGTATACACGTGGAACTCGCATCCCCCCCCCCTACTTCGTGTTAAGAATTATTTAAATAATTCTTTTGCCATGTATAATACACGTCTGCCTTATACCAGTATACGTGTGGAACTCGCATCCCCCGCCTACTTGGGGTTAAGAATTATTTACATAATTATTTTGCCTTGTATGCACGTCTGACGCGCTCCCGTATACGCGTGGAACTCGCATCCCCCGCCTACTTGGGGTTAAGAGTTATTTACATAATTATTTTGCCTTGCATGCACATCTAACGCGCTCCCGTATACGCGTGGAACTCGCATCCCCCGATTACTTGGGGTTAAGAATTATTTACATAAGTATTTTGCCTTGTATGCACGTCTTACGCTCTCACGTATACGCGTGGAACTCGCATCCCCCGCCTACTTGGGGTTAAGAATTATTTACATAATTATTTTGCCATGTATACACGTCTGCCTTATACCAGTATACGCGTGGAACTCGCATCCCCCGCCTACTTGGTGTTAAGAATTATTTAAATAATTGTTTTGCCTTGTATTACACGTCTACGTAACACCCGACTCTAGCTTAAATTCACCCGTCATTTGAACGCGCGCGCTACGGCGCGCAGCGTGAGCGCCCAATCCGCAACAGTCTCTACTGCGCAGACTCAAAACTGCCGTCCGACTTGGACGCTCTACTTCCCAACTATAATATTCAAAATTTTCTTAAAGTTATGACTATGATTTGCACTTTCGTTCTATCAATTATATATTTTATTTACATAGACAACTAGATTGGATTCTTCACTCAGGCAATTACACACTTATTGATTTGGATTCCAACCAAATGGAAAACAAGCGACTTTGTAGTGACCATTTTACTGCTGACGATTTTGTAATCGGTCCTGGTATGAAGAGATTAAAAGATATTGCTATACCTATTCAAAAGGCTTCAGCTACTGATTTGAATGATTCCGATGAAGTTGAGGAACATGATGGCTCTGAAATTGATCTTCCTCCTATTACATGTCAAGAGAGATCAGCTATTGATTTAGAAACTCCTTTTTTAATAGAAACTAGTTTTAACATGCTTTGATACAGAAGAGCCGTCTTGTTCAGGAATGCAAAGCCAATTGAATTTTGATTGTGACTCTACCGAAAAATCCACAAATGCTGTTGATAAAATTAAAACTTATGAAACTTCACTTCAAAAATTGCAAGATGAAATTAAGAATTTACAACGACAATTAAACCAAAAAGATAAGCAATGTAAAAAAGCACAACATGTGATTAAACAAGTAAAAGCAAAACATGTAACGTATGAACAAAAAGCTAAAAACATTCAAAATAGAAATTAACAACTTTTTAAAAACATTCGAAATAGAAATAAAAAAATTATGAATCTTGAGCGTAAAATTGAAAGATCTAAGGAAGCAGTTTCTTTTTATGATGGGTACTTAAAGCTTAATGCTAATGTATTACATTTTTTTAAAATGCAAATGAATCATAACAAACAGAGAAAGTGATCCAATGAGGAAAAAGAGTTTGCTATGAATTTATTTTATAAGTCTCCAAAAGCTTATTGTTATTTGCGTGACCAAAAGAAGTTTGCTTTGCCCTGTATTAGTTTAATAAGGCGATGGATTAACGAACTTGATTTGAGTCCCGGAAATAACACTAAGTTATTAGAATTATTGAAAATAAAATCAAGTACAATGACTCAAAAAGAACGCCAGTGTGTATTAATGTGGGATGAAATGAGTATAAAATCGTGGTTAGATTACAACCCAAAACAAGATTTGATTGAAGGTTACACTGATATGGGAAAGCATGGTCGCAATAAAAATCATGGTAATCATGTTTTAGTTTTTATGTTACGAGGTAGGCAGAATGATTGGAGACAGCCTATTTGCTATTATGTTCCCCATAACAGTGTAAATGGAAAATTATTGCATAAAATCATTTTAGATGTTATAGATTACGTTGAAGACGCCGGTTTTATATTAAAATCAATGGTATGCGATCAAGGATCGCCAAATCAATCGGCCAGAAAAAAATTGGGTATAACAGAAAACGCGCCATTTATTGAACGACATAATCGTAAAATTTTCTTTAACTTCGATGCTCCCCATTTACTTAAATGCCTGCGTAACATTTTTCGTAAACGTCAATTTGAAATAAATGAGAAATATGTTTCATGGGACGCGATTCGGGAATTAAGAAATCGTGAAAAAGATCTACCAACTAAATCTGCCCCTAAACTAACAGACAGCCATCTAGATCCAAATTCTTTTCAACTAATGAACGTTAGTCTTGCAGCTCAAATTTTTAGTAAAAGTGTTTCCTCAGCGTTACTAGCAGGTGCGGTCGCACCAGAGCAACCTTTGACTCATCCACATTGTATAGAAACAGCAAATTTTATTAAAAAAGTAAACGACCTTTTTGATTGTTTAAATAGTAGAAGTTCTCGAGATGGTAATTCTTTGCGTCGTCCTTTATCAAAATTAAATCCTCAAGTACTACAGTATTTGAAAGAGTCCTTGATTTGGATCGAAAAGTGGAAATGCGTTGATAAAAACGGTAATCCCCTATGCTTTGACGGTTTTTATTTGACGGTTAATAGTATACTTTTACAATGGGAAGATATGGCAGCAAATGATGGAGTGTATTTGTTAACGACGCGTTTAAATCAAGATCCATTAGAAAATTTATTCTCTGTTTTAAGAAGTCGTTCTGGTCACAATCAAAATCCAACCGCAATGCAAGTAAGGCATAATTTGCAGTATAGCATTGCTGCAAATTTAACGTCTTCATCCAAATTAACAAATTGCGAACCTGATGGAACAGTAGCGTTACTAGCAATTTGTATGAAAAGTAAAAATGTTGAATTACAAGAATTGTTAGAAAACGGAACCAATTCTGTGCACGCGTTTGATGAAAATATTAATGCGGATTGTATTAATAGTAATTTCCTTGCAAAAGACAACAGTATCATCGAAGTAAATGCAAGTAGTCAAAATAATGAATTAGCTAACGATGATATTGAAGACGCTTGCAGTGAAATTTCGTTCGATGGAGTAAATGAATCTCTTCATTTCGATGAAAATGAAGGTACTTATGTGGAAAATATGTCTGATTCAGACACAGTTGTAGGTGATGATGATGATGAATTTCAAGAAGTATCTGATTCATTAAATGAAAGGAGTGAGAATTTGAGTAATACAACTAGGAGCTTTTTATCAGAAAGTTATGATAAAATGGATAGTGTATTGTCAAATTCACATAATCTACAAGATTCGTCTACTCCTTTACGGGGAGCAATGAAGTATGTTGCTGGATACGTAGCGATGAAATGTATCTCAAAATTTAATTGTTCTGACTGTAAAGCTTCTTTCACTAGAGTTAACTGTAATATTCAAACTAATGATGATCTATTAATTTTTTTTTTAAAGCGTATAAAGTATTTAATGTAAATAATGAACTTGGAAATCTTTGTGTTCCTTCTGACGATTTTTACGGAATCATTATAACAGCTATTGAAACTTTTGATGCATTATTTTCTGAAGTAAGTTATAACATAGAAATTAGTAAAGTTTTAATTGATAAAATCACATCTAAAGTTCTCGAATATCATGCAGAGTTTTGGATTACTGACGAACCTTGTAAATCGCATCGTGAGGCTGCAATAGCGTTTTTCTTTAGAGTTCATATTTTTAATAAAGTAAAATGGATCAATCATGATTTGCGGGACGCTAAAATTTCAAGGAAAAGACATTTTCCTAGTAACAAACCTAATGCTAAATTGCAGAAATTGAGTCATGAATAAAAAGAAATTGCTAAATTAAAATAATATTTTTATTACTTGCCGATAAAGCAAAACACACTATTTTTTTTTACAAAAAGGAAATATAATTCTTTGTTTCATGATCAAATTTCAGCAAGATGTTACGCTTATTGTGTTGTGTGTTGCTAAGAAATAAATATATGTATATATTGTTACGGAACATTAATTTATGTGATACCATAAAAGGTGATGTTTATTGACTATTTATTAATGCAAAGTATGATTTCTAATTATAATTTTTATGATTATTTTCAATTAAAGTAAAACACTAGTTATTCACTTTCAATTTCATTTTGCTTCATAGAAATTTTCCACTTCTTTCATTCCTGCATCATCAATTATTTATAAATCCTAGATCTTCATATAAGAAAAGTTTGTGTATTTGATATGACTATATTTAATAGTATAAAAATTTTAATTGCCAATTCGATAATTGTAATTTCCACTTCATAATTACAATATTTATTCCGTAAAATTATTTAAGTAGAATTATCAAAAATATAATGTCACTTTTTATGTATTTAGAATTTTCTTTCAATATTTATGTTTTATATTATATTTATTTATTTATTTATTGAGCCAGATTTTATTGTATTAAATTCCAAGGAGACGTTTATAGCGTGACTTCACCAGTGAATGAACGAATAAGGAAATTTCTATTTTTGTTATTTAGTTAAGAGAATTAAAAATCGATTAAAAGCAAAAATCTTTTTTAATTAGTATTTTAAAAACTTCAAACTTTACGTCAGTGACAAAATTTTAGATAAAGAATAAAAGTAGAAATTTTGTTTATAAGAAATCTGTAAATATCTCCTAAAAATCAGTAAATGAACACGCGATCTTAGTATCTAAATACGTTTCGCCAGTGAATGAATACTTCGCCAGTGAATAAATACTCAATAGCGGCGATTTTTTATGATTTTATTCTTAACAATTTCTTTTATGAAGTATCTTTATGTAAAATGAAATGAAAATTTTAAAAGATTCGAAAATTCTCGTCATTTTAGATAAACAATACATAGAAAGATTGATATTTTCATATATTTAAAGAAAATGTTCCTTAACTGGTGTCTGTTCGGATATTGGTGAAGTCACCCTGCAAAAAATACTGTAGTTCGTGGGGTGTGGGCACTATCATCATACGTATCATTATCGTTTTTCACTCATTATAAGCCATATTTTACGTTTCATAAATAATTTAGATTATAATACTTTGTTCGGATAATTTGAAAGTAGTTGACTTACTAGTATAATTTACGACTATATATTTAAACTTCAAATTAATAACGATTAGTTGTAGTAACATGCATGAAGACAATACTGTAGTTCATAATTTTGTTTTATCTTTTGTTGTAAATGGTAGTTCACGATTTTGCGCGGTCACTATTTGTATATGTTTTTGTAGTTCATTTAAATTAAACAATCAGATTAAAGATAAAAGATTTTAATTTTTAGTACATGTTTGTAATATTTGTAAATATTTATGACCCTTCCTTCCTTAACCTAATGCTCCTGTGTTTCCTATCCTATCCTGATGGAAGATATCTGCCACCTTCCCGCTTGGTTTCCGTCGAATAATATCGCGTTTGCATATTATCATCTGTATTGTTTAAAATAATTAATAAAATTGAATAACTGAAACAACGTGTAATATATAACAAATGCCTATGCAAACACGTATTAACTGAGAGCAGAACATATTAATGAACATTCCATGAATTTAAGTAGAATAAACAATCTTTTTCGTAACGCAGGGTCGATTTTTGTGTTTTTAAATTTTTAAAATCAATACTAGTTTTTTTATACCTGATCCATTACTTTGCGATTGCTGCAGCATCTTTTTATCCACAGGGGAGGTATTTTATCAGAATGGTGAAATGTTATATAGGTATTTTATTAAATATAATTTGACCATTTCCTTCAAAGAATATCTTAAATATAATGTCGTTTAAAAATTTTCCAAATCTGATACTGTCAATTAGAAACGGGAGCTATTCAGAACACGACAGGAATTATTTTCGAAAAGAAATATTAGAAAAATTCGCGTCTATAAAAATTAAAAACAAATTGCATAAACTTACAGACTTTTAACTATTCCGAAAAATGTAAAACATGTATTCTCATAAGATTTTTAGATCATTAGTCGACGTTATGGCTTCCCTTTATCACTACATTTTCTATACAGTTTAATCGTTAGGTGGAAATGGTATTGGAAATATTGATATCATATATAATATTAAAATAATTTAATGAGAATATTATGGTCTTCTTGCCAATTTTTTTTTAATTTTTATATACGAAGCTTTAAACATTTTATACCACTGTAGACTCAAAATCATAACTTTAATATAATTATTCGACTCTCGTGGTATAAAATACGGTTCGAAACTACTGCGTAATAAGACTTGTAGCTCATGTGACTTTTCTCACTCGCTTCGCTCGTGCGAAAACGCGTTATTTGAGCTAAATAATCACCTGATGCACTCGTATCGAAATGTACTATTTCGACATTCGGAAAATTAACCATTCTTATGATAAAGTATTCTAATTTTTTTATTAATATTTCTTTAAAATCACCCATCTGACAATTTAGTTGTCTGATATAATACCCCCTCGCCTTTCTTCTCAAACCTTTATTTATACATTGATTATGATAAATAAATTGAGTACCTATATAGGGGCAATAGGCCCTAGTGATCTGTGTTGAAAAACCGTTAATTTTTAAGAACGAAAATCTCGAAGATTATAAACTGTCAGAAAACATAATATCATGTTCACCCAAGGGCTAGTGGGCTTTTTTATATCGCGAGTTTGCAGGATTTGTGTGCGGCTTGCGAAACGCACTGACCTTATAGGCTCGTGCTAACTTGCGTTCGACTTGTACTTATAAATACTCGGTCTGCTAAATCCAACGTTACACCCTTGATACACAATATATTAATTAACAGTGAATACGATAATTAATACAATGGTTGTATACAGTCGAAAAGTGATATGATATATCAAGTTAAATAACTATACATATAATATGACTACATAACTAATTATTACTATTTATTTGCTTGAATAACAATTTATATCTTTTTTATTTCTTTCAATTATTATTTTTTTAATCAAATAATTGCAAGACTTTATTAACTTTTAATAATATTTGATATAATTGATTTGTATATATTAAATTTTATTTCATCATTATTAAATTGTTATTTATAAAAAAGTTTTATAACATTTCAAGTTGCAAATCATAATGCAGTCATGCTTTACGGTCCCTGCGCTCGGATCACCGTGAACGGCGCGTGCCAGTGAGCCGCGGACGGCGCGCGCGCGCGAGCCTCCGAGCCGCCAGCCGCGATTCGCAGAACAAAAGCACACAAAGTCAATGCTAGCGCCACCACTCGGTCAAGGCGGAACTAATTTTTTTTCGTCCTCGCCCCCCATCTGAAGTACGCTTCTATATGCATCTATATTCGTTGGTAGGAATATTCGCGTAATTCCATTCCGCGTTACTTTGTCTACGCACAACGGCACAAGCCTAGTTTTCATGAACTCGATCTGGGTCCTGATTCTAAGAGCGAGTCCATATTAGAGACACAGGCCTGTGCTTTTGTGCTTTTGTACCAAGCGAAAAAAACTAGTTGTCCGATATCTAGCATACTCATGACCCATGGCAGAAGTTCAATATGTTAATCTTCAGCAATGGGTAACGAGTATGCTAGATGTCGGACAACTATTTTTTTTCGCTTGGCACAAAAGCACAAAAGCACAGGCCTGGGCCTGTGCCGCACGGATTAGTGCTGCATCCGATCCGTTGTCTAAATGGTTCAAAATAAATTGTAAGTTGTATCTCTGCATTATTTATTTAACTATTTAATTTAAATCATGCAGAGATACAACTTACAATTTATTTTGAACCATGTAGACAACGGATCGGACGAAGCACTAATCGTGCGGCACCGCGCGGCATCGAACGGCATCGTACGGCATCGTACGGCATCGCACAGCACAGCGCTTATGTACATGCTCCCTTATATGGACTCGCTCTGGCTCCCGGCACATAAAAGCGATGAACGCGGACGGAATGCACGCGCTCCTCCACGTGCATTCGCGTCCGTTCGCGGCCAACCGCTCTTATGTGCCGGGAGCCTAAACAGATAGATTAATCAAAACAACAATTTACAAAAGCAGTGCGCAAGACAGAGATAAGAGATATACGTTTTATCGGTTAAGAATCATCCCCGAGGCAACATAAGTTACCTGGAGCCATTGCAATCTACAATATTTTGGCAACATTGGCATGTATGTGCATGTATACATACATTTATACATTATCACTCGGATAATTCATTGCCAAAATAAAATCACCTTTTAAAAAATGTTGTTACTGCATATAGCAGCAAAGAAAATTTTCTGTATATATATACATATATATATATTTTTTTCCTTTACTTTAAAGTTTATAAAAAATTATAAAATATAGTTTAGTAAGTATAGTAGCTTTTAATTATTTAGTTTTATCCAAACAATTATAAGTCATTAAAAATAGTTTATACCACGATATGACCTAAGTCCGCACTTAGCTCACGCCTATCCGTGACTTCAGTAGTCGATTATTGCACCGTGTTCATCGCATTCGCTACGCTTCTGCGCTAACCTCACGGTGCAAAAATGGACTGTTTAAGGCACGAATAGGCGTAACAGCGGACTTAGGTAAACGTGCTATAAAATATCGTACCAATAGTATCGTAATTAGCCTTGCGGCTTCGAATGATTGAAAATAACGTTAAATATTATTAATTAATAATAAATAATTATTATTATTAAAAAAATTTTACAATAATTTTTGTTAAATGAAGTATGCATAACTGTGTCAAACTGTATCAAACTGCGTCAGACTGTGTCAAACTGTCACACTATTCAAAATCGTGTTAATCTGTACCCACTCATCCCAAAAAGTCTAATCAAACTTTTTAAGAGTTAAAAAAATTTGTGCTGAAATTTGTTGAAATGTGCCAAACTTTTCCAAACTCTGCCAAACTGTGCCAAACTGTGAAAAATCTAGGAATTATCCGTACTTTGGCACGGTTAGACATAGCTTGATGATAGTTTGGCATAGGTGGGCATAGTTTAGCACTTTAGCACAGGTATACACATTTTAGCACACAAATTTTTTCCACTAGGGTATTTTCAAAATCGATTCAATTGTAATCGATTCAAATCCTTGTCAATGGGTATTTTATCAGAATGGTAAATAATTAGATGGGTATTTTCTCAGAAAGGTAAAAAAACAAATTAGAATATCTTATGATAGAAGGGTAAATTTTCCGAATGTTTGAAAATGTATAATATAATATAAAAATTCGAAAAAACTTGGCCATAAGACCATAATATCTTCTTCATTACATTATTTTTATATGATATGTCATATCAATTTTTCGAATGCCATTTTTACCTAATGATTAAATTGTAGAAAATGCAGTGATTTAGAAAAGCTATAACGTCGAAAAATGAGCTAAAAATCATATGGGAATGAATGTTTTACATTTTTCAGAATTTTATTTTTCTAGTAAAAAGTTTTATGCAATCTGTTTTCAATTTTTATAGACGCAAATTCTTCTGACATTTATTTTGGAAAGAAATCCCTTGTGTTCTGAATAGCTCCTGATCAGAATTTACAGTATCAGATTCGGAAAATATTTTAAATGCTACTATATTTTCTGTGGAAATATCCATGTAACGTGTTATTTCATGTTTACCATTCTGATAAAATACCTCCCCCGCCTTGTCAATCTATGTGTTAAATAGATTACTATTTTTTTAGTTACAAAACCCTTTCCTAGTTTCATAAATTATGTTTTTCGAATACTTATTATAGTATTTTAATTCAGTTTTTCATATTGCTGCTTTTTTATAATAAATATTGTTTTGTCGTGCCTTTTCCCAGAGAGTCAAGCGGTTATTTTCTACATTTTAGGTAAGTTTAGTGTTTTTTTTGTTCGCTGGCAGCTTTTAGCGCCCCGAAACAGGCAGCGTTTCGCGCCCCAAAACAGGCAGCTTTTAGCGCCCCAAAACAGGCAGCTTTTAGCGCCCCAGTACAGGCAGCTTTTGGCGCCCAAAAACAGGCAGCTTTTAGCGCCCCAGTACAGGCAGCTTTTCGCGCCCTGAAATTCGCATTTTTTTAACAAACATCTTTTAGTATAGTACACAGTACAATTACAGTTTTATTAAAAGAAAATAATAGTGTTAAAATAAATCACTAGCTTTCTACGATGGAACTTCAAATAGATCGGTATGCACTTATACCAGAGGATAAAATTAGAATTCTCAATGGATCGCTTTTAAAAGAAACCCATGTTGATCTTTTTCATAACATATTAAGAAGTAACACTCAGTATGATCCTAGATCTACATTAATCGTTCAACATATTGTATCGAATCCCCAGTCCACGCGTCTTAAACCTATTCCTCGCAATGTACAGCATTTGCAATTATTACATAGTTGCGAGGATTTATGTGAGAATTGTGTGGGTGGTCATTGGACTTGTTGTTACTATGATACAAAGGCAATTTTTATTTATGATTCCCTTAACAGTAATATTTTACATCCTAATAACGAACTATTTTTAAAAAAATTGTTTCCATATTTTAATGATGTTCCTAAATACTTTAGGAAAGTGCAGTATCAAAATAATGCTACAGACTGTGGAGTGTTTGCAATGGCATTTGCAACGTCATTAGTTTTTCAAAAAAATCCATCACAAATTGTATACGATATTAAAAAAATGCGACCGCACCTTTATGATATGTTTGAACGAAACACTTTAATTCATTTTCCTACATTAAAAAATCAGAACTCTAATAGAAATCTTTTATTTTGTGACAAACCTCCCTTTAATAATAACAAAAAAATTGATAATAATAGAAACTTTATATTAAAAACGTCTGTTTACATGAAGAATAAACAACAAGACCATAATAGAAATACATTTGAAAGTCATTCTCTTAAAACTAATATTCAATGCAATGCTGAAAAACAATTAATTAAAACTCATGATTTAATATGTCGTGTTGTTGGACTTCCAAATCCAGATATTTACTGTTATGCAAATTCATCTCTACAATGTTTATTGCATTGTATTGAAGTCAGAAAAAAGTTACTTCAACATCCAGAGCAAAACGCCCTTTATTATGTATTTCAGCAATATATTTCAAACACCAATGTTGATGTAATGTCTTTAAGAATTTTCACCAATGAAGAGTTCATGAGAAAAGAACAACAAGATGTAGCTGAATTCCTCACTTATCTTTGTAACAGGTCAGATAACTTGAGTGCTATTGTAAAGCATGAATTAGTAAGTAATATAACTTGCTTCAAATGTAATCATCTCTTATCTATGTCTACCGATAATTATATTGTATCTTTGGCTTTACCATCAACAATTACTCGTGATACTAATTTGCAAAATATTATTAATTTTAATCTTGATAAATGGGATTTTACCGATGCATTATGCAATCGTGGATGTCAATATCCAAGAGCCGAGAAAACTCAAATACGTACAAACAATAAAACTTTAATATTACAATTAAAATTATTTATTTTAAACGAAGGTGGTTTAATCACAAAAATAAGTAATTTAAAATTACGTAATTTAGAGAAAGAAATAATTGTCATAAATGAAAAACAATACAGAGTAATCAGTGCTATATTTTACCACGGTAGTACTGTTCAATCAGGTCATTATACGAGTATGTTACGTGTAAATGACTATTGGCTGAAAGTTGATGATTTACAAGTTACGCGTAGTTCTTGGCCAATGAATAGTAAAGATGTATATTTATTATTTTTGGAAGAGGTTTCTCAAGAAACTGTATTATTACTAACACCAACAAAAAATAATTCGATAAATGTTAACAAAATTTTTTACATTAAAAATGATTGTGAAAAAAATACGAAACCAAAGAACAAAATTATAAAGGAAGTAGACATAGTGGAAAACTTTCAAACAAATTTAACTAACGCAAACACGTATTCTAATACCAAAAACGTACTTGATAAATCTGTTCTTCAGAATACTAATAATTTTTTTCATTTTAATCCGCAAAAGGTTTTTATTGACAATTATTCTCAATTATCTAGTTCTAAAGTTACCAATATGCTTAAATGTAACGATATTCTGGGCAAAAGAAATACTCAACATGACCAAACCGAGAAAATAGAAAAATCAGGTAAGCGTAAATCAGATTATATAAAAGATAAAGAAAACATTACAAAAAAGAAAAAATCACAATGTAATCCCAAAGCGATTTAAAAAAATTCTGGTGAAAAACACCAATTATTTAATGCATCTACCAATATGTTTAAAGAACCTGCAAGTGATTTCGTTAAAACATCTATTGAATACAATCTTGAAGCACTTCCTCTAGAAACAGTCAGATTAAGAAATGCATGCAAAGGTTTGAATATTATTGGACTGCCAAATCCAGATATTTACTGTTATGCAAATTCATCTCTACAATGTTTATTGCATTGTATTGACATCAGAAAAAATCTACTTCAAAATCCAGAGCAAAACGCCCTTTATTATACATTACAGCAATATATTTCAAACACCAATGTTGATGTAATGTCTTTAAGAATTTTCGCCAATGAAGAGTTCATGAGAAAAGAACAACAAGAGGTAGCTGAATTCCTCACTTATCTTTGTAACAGGTTAGATAATTTGAGTGCTATTGTAAAGCATGAATTAGTAAGTAATATAACTTGCTTCAAATGTAATCATCTCTTCTCTATGTCTACCGATAATTATATTGTATCTTTGGCTTTACCATCAACAATTACTCGTGATACTAATTTGCAAAATATTATTAATTTTAATCTTGATAAATGGTATTTTACCGATGCATTATGCAATCGTGGATGTCAATATCCAAGAGCTGAGAAAACTCAAATACGTACAAACAATAAAACTTTAATATTACAATTAAAATTATTTATTTTAAACGAAGGTGGTTTAATCACAAAAATAAGTAATTTAAAATTACGTAATTTAGACAAAGAAATAATTGTCATAAATGAAAAAAAATACAGAGTAATCAGTGCTATATTTCATCATGGTAGTACTGTTCAATCAGGTCATTATACGAGTATGTTACGTGCAAATGACTGTTGGCTGAAAGTTGATGATTTACAAGTTCCGCGTAGTTCTTGGCCAATGAATAGTAAAGATGTATATTTATTATTTTTGGAAGAGATTTCTCAAGAAACTGTATCATCATCACTACTACTAATGCAAAATAATTTGATCAACTTGAACAAATATTTTGACAATAAAAAATCACAAAATTATTCTAACGAAATTTCAAGACATTGCGGTAAAAACCAAGAAGTATTTGAAAATACATCTTTCAATGTAATTACAAACGAATATGAGGAGAGTCACTTTGAAGCTCATATTATGCAAAAAAAAATGCATTACTTTAACTTCTGATGAAATTCCAAGCGAAACTATTATTCATTTTAACGAGACAGTTACTGCTGTAAATAATAATAGTGATGATATAATAATAAATACGTCAACAGATAAGAAAAAAATGTCTAAAAGTAAAATTAATAGTCGCTATTATCAATCTCGTAAAAAATATATACCAATAAAAAATAAATTGTATTATGATATTAATAAAGATAAAATATTGTTAAAAAGAAAGTCCAACAATTCTTTATCCAATGATGATGAAAAAAAAATTGCCAAAAGGGCATACTATAACTTGAATAAAAGTAAAATATTAAATAAATCGCAAGATTATTTAATATTTTACTTCTATTCAAGTTATAGTATGCCCTTTTGGCAATTTTTTTTTCATCATCATTGATATTATAAAGTCAGTGATATTATAAAGAAAATAAGGACAAAATACTATTAAGAAAGAAAGTGTATTACAAAAAATTAAAGGCCAAATATTGTGATCTCAATGATGAGCAAAAGCTCATAAAAACGAAAGACGCTCTTGCAACAAAGATTCAGAAAAAATATAAAGTTATTACTATGAAGCAGGATACAATTAAATTATTATAGAACAGGGCAAGATTTGTGAAAAATATTACGGAAAAATTATCTTCTTCGTCAGTGATAGGCAGATCAATAGAGGCTGATAAATTAGTTTCCACAGCCATTTACGTACGAGATAGATACATTTCACATTTAAAAAGGACGTTACAATCCTGTAAAGATAAAATAGAAATTTCCCTAACTCAGTTGGGTATTGAATCGATTCATGGAAATGAGCAATTTGCGTTGACAGCTTTGTGTGGTGTAGCAAAACATTGTTCTACTTCTGAACTATATTTTTCAGAAGCTGCGTATTATTTCAAAATGGGGCTTGCTGACGGAAATATAGCTGAAAGCTTAAATTCCATTATTCTGAATGAGGAAGGGCAATCGATAAACGTTTTTCCTCTCATAGATATACCAAATAAAAAACAAAAAATTTGGCAGTGTAACAAGTTTTGCAAGGCGGTTGATGCAGATATTTTACAAGAACTTAAAAGCCGTTTTGAAGATCTACTATACTTTACTTATGCTGATGCTTATAGATTTCTTAAGAATATTGATATTTGTTCTGTTGACACTCGTAATCCAAACAAATCTGGTCATCCAAGTATTTGTTATGCCCAGCCTCTACTATGTTCATCAAAATTTCTAAAATTAAGTATCTTATCATATCATTATCCCCGTTTACGTACAATAAAACGACTAATTTATAAATTAAAAGATTTTTATATTAAAATACATAAAATTGAAGATGCTTTAAATAACAGCAATATAGATGAATTACGCTTTATTTTATCAGAAGCGGATCGGTTAGCTATGCCTTTTAGGAACAATAAGTCTGAGATCTGGATGAAAATGAAATTAAAAAAATATATCACAGCGGTATTAAAGAATATACGAAAATTGCTACGGATCCACCAAAAACTCCATGTATTTCATGTGAAAGGCTTTGTTGTCATCGAAATCTTCAACCTGTTACTAATCATACATCAAATATGGATTTAGTGAAGGAGTTACTAGACGTGAATGTTGAGGAAATAGATTATTGGAAGAAGCTTAAGAACTTATATGATCCTCAAGAATTCAACAGCTCTTTTATTTGTCAATATTGTAATAATAAATTAAAAAAATTCTCATTGCCATCCACGTGTATTTTAAATAATCTTTTTGTAAAAGATACTCCTGAAGAAATTAAAGATTTAAATAGATTTGAAAAAATGTTGATTCAGCGAGCTAAAGCATTTCAAACTGTTGTCAAAATGGACACAGTTATGAAAAAAAATTTACCGCATTATGTTAAAATTGATAGAGTGAAAGGTAGAACTTTTCACTTACCTTTACCGTTAGAAAAAACATTGAAAAAAATTTGTCCTGATACCGATCCGCTGAATACTAATCATGAGTTATTTATATTGATGCGAAGTAACCCAACTAAAGGAAAGATTATTTGGGAAGATTATGTGGACATTAAAAAAGTGTGGACAGCATTATATTGGCTAAAGTGTTGGAATCCTCTTTATGCTGACATAATAATTCCATCTCCTCAACAATTGTTACTAACACTCAAACATTTAGAATTACAATATCAAAACAATTCTGAAATTATTAGTGATGAAATAATTAATAAAGATAGCAATGACGAAAAAAATAAAGATATGGCTAATAATTTACCAGCTGCAGCTTTAGTCACCCAAAAATCAGGATCAGATCCATTTTATGACCAATATTCGATTTATCCCTTGCACGATAAAAAAAATGAATGTCACGGATTCGAAATTATATCAAGTGCTACAAATATACGCTACAGCATTAGATGTTCGTGGCAAATATTTGGATTTAAAATGTTTTCCAGATCTTTATCGTTTTGGCATATGGGGCCAACATGAAAATAGACCAGTTAAATTAAGAGATTATGATTTTATTAAATCTAAGCTAATGTCCAAACATTCTGAATGCAGATTAAATATTCAGTATGTCTTTTATTTACTACATAATAATAACATTCGACAAATAAGTGCCGGAATTTTTCACAAGTTAAACATAGTAAATCCTCATTTTAAATATACAGCTGGGGAACTACTAGAACAATTAGAAAAAGACCAATTGGAGTCTAACATGCAAACTATATTTTCCCGTTAAGAGGTACAGAAGCATACTGGAAACAACCAAGAAATGATTTAGATTGCATGATGAATGAATATGGACCAGCAACATTTTTTGTTACTGTAAGTCCTGGTGAATGGATGTGGTCATCCTTAGCTGAATATATTCGTGAAGTAAATAATTGGAAAAATGATTCGAGATCCGTAAGTGAATTAATTCCAATTGATCCAGTGTCAGCTTCGAGGTATATTCAAAATACCTTTCAAGCAATGTTGAAATATATTCTTTCTTCAGCTAACCTAATAGGAAAGGTAGTACATTACTATTATGCTTGTGAATATCAGGGCAGAGGTTTGCCACATTATCATTGTTTATTTTGGATTGAGAACGCCCCTATCTACGGTAAAGCATCTAATGAGGAAATACAAGACTTTATCTTAAAACATCTTACGTGTCATATACCTGATAAACGTGTTTCTCCTGAACTTTACCGATGTGTTCAAGCATATCAGCAACACAAACATAATAATTACTGTATGCGTAAAAAGAAAACAAAAACAGGGTTTAAGAGTGCTTGTCGTTTTGGATTTTCTCGTCCAGTAACATCGCAATTAATATTGAGAAGTGTTTCCGTTGCAATAGCTAATCGAAGAAAATTAAAAAACAAAAGCCGATTTTATGACTTACCACGAAAAGAGGAAGAAACATGTATAAATGATTATATGCCGGCACTTTTGATACCTTGGGAAGGTAACAATGATGCACAATTTATTTGTATATCATCTTATCTTCTAACAAAATACGTGTCCAGTTATGGAACTAAAGGCGAAAAAAGCGTAATAGATTTTTCAGACATTCAGTCAAATAAATCATTATGTAGTCGTTTATGGACATTTTCTTTGCGCGCATTAAATCACAGAGAATGCGGCGCAATTGAAGCTGCTGATACACTGCTAGGGCATCCTCTCCAAGATATTTTACCTCAGATCTACCGAATACGCTCTTCTCTCGGTTGATCGTGAGGCCTGCCTCATTGATTCTTGCCAATACGCGTTCTAACATCGCTAGATGCTCTTCAAAAGTCTCTGTTACGATGATGGTGTCATCTAAATAAGAGAACGCGTATGGCTCTAGTTCGGGCCCTATGGCTCTGTCAATCATGTGCTGAATGGTGGCTCCTGCGTTTGACAACCCTTATGGCATTCTTTTAAATTGAAATAACCCCAGACCGGGTATTGAGAATGCTGTAATCTCCCGCGATTCTTCTTTCAAAGGGATTTGATGGTATGCGCTGCTCAGATCTAAGGTTGATATATAGTGGGCAGCTTGGAGCTTCCGCAGGATCTGATCCATATTTGGCAGCAGATACGCATCTCCTTTTGCGGCGGCATTCACCTTTCTCATGTCGATCACCATACGATGTTTATTGCCAGCTTTCGGCACCATGAAAGCAGGACTGGCCCAGGGGCTCGACGAAGACTCGATCAATCCGGCTGCAAGCATCTCTCGAACTTGTCGATGCATTTCCTCTTCCAATTTTCTGGAAATTGGATATTGTTTCTGCCGGATTAGTCGAGTTTTGCCAACGTCTATCTCGTGCTCGACATAATTAGTGCAGCCGAGTGGAGCGTCTGCTGCTGGTAGTACTCTTGTTAAAAGGGCTTGTAAGCGCTGGTGCTCTTCCAGCGTGATATCAGCGAGACCCGCTGAAGAAGCTGTCATCGTGTCGATGGAGGCGATCCTGATCTTTGTCGGATCTTTTGGATCTGACGTGGAGACACAGGCTAGTTCTAGTCCGACACTCTTTCCTGATTTTCCCACTATCAACCTGTTCTCCACGGGATCATGCATTGTCTCGAACCCACAGACGAAATTGGAGCCGACATAGCAGTAAACCTCCAAATCTGGTATTATGGATACCAGAACGTCCTTTTTGATCCCGCCTAACTCGAACGGGAGGTCTACGTGTCCCGTTACGCGGAGCAAATTATTACCAGCACCTCTGGCTCCTGCACCAGAGGCTGGTCGCAACGTACGTCCGCATTCTGTTGCTAACTGTAACCCGAGCGATCCCATCACTGTTCTCGATGCTCCGGTATCATACAGCGCGCGAATGCGGAACCCTCCGATTCCCACTTGTACCCACCAACGCAACTCGTCGGGTTATACTGGGATCTGATTGGAGCTGGGTTCGAACTCCTTCACGGAAGTGTTCTTTTGCTCGACTTTCGCTTCGTGTGAGCATTGCTCGGCTTTGACCTGGCTAGCGGTCACTACCAGGTCAGTTGGTCGCTCTACCTCCTTGTTTAACACTTTCGGGGCCTCTTTCGTGGTCTCGGCGGATTCGGACCCATTTAATCTCGCTGGTTCTCGTTTCCCGAACACTCGGGGCAAAACGAGCGACGATATCCTAACCTACCGCAGCCCCAGCACTTAATCGGCTCGGCAGGTCCGCTGGGTTTGTAGCTCGTCTCTTCGCCACCTTCACTTTTCTTACCGCCACCGGTTGGGGGTCTTTTTCCTTCATCTTTCCTCTCTTTAGCCTTTGCCGGTGGCGGTTTGCCCTTATCTTGGCGATAGTCGCCTTTTCTCCTAGGGTTGTTGCCGGATTGATGAGAGTTCTGCTTATTTCTCATCTCATTCAATCCGGCTTCTAACCTCGAAATCGCCGCCAGAATCGACTGATCTGGGGGCGGTTCTTGGCCTGCGGAACCATCATACCCTCTGGCTCCAACTCCGGAGAGCTTTGGCTTCGCAGGTTTTGAAGCTTTGGCTTTGTACGCCGCCTCTGGTAACATAGTTAAATCCGGAGGCGGTGGAGGTCGGAAAAGCCTTTCCGTTTCAAGGATCATCTCTGCTTCCCGAGACAGCTCTTGTAACTCGTCGATGTCCCGGAAGTCAGCTCTCCTTACCAGTTTCTATATATCCGGCCTTAAATTCCTGTGCAGCATGTCGAGCTGCATTTCTTGGTTCGGGATCGGCTCCATTTTTCTAATTATTACCAGGAGGCAAGTTATGAAGTCTCTCGATAACTCTTCTTCTCCTTGCGCCCTGGCTGTCGCTTCGGCCAATAACGGCTGTTGATAACCTCTTCTGGTTCCATACCAACGACGAGCTGCTGAACGAAAGTCTGACCATGTGTTCCATCTGTGTTTCTCTACTTGAAACCACATGGCTGCTACTCCTTTCAAGAGCTCAGGTAGGGCTTGGAATACCTCAGCTTCCGTCAGACTGGTAGAACCACGACACGCTTCCACTTTTTCGAGGAAAACCTCTATACTCTGGCCTTTTTCACCAGAGAAGGACACATTCCATTTCCGAACAGTGAGTCCGACGTCAACAATGGGGAAGTTTCGCCTTCTCAACGATGAATCTTCGATTCCACTGGCGCCGAGGTTCTCGGAGGTTTCGTTCCTCGAGAATCCTCCCCCCTCCCCCCAGGTTCTGCCACGGTTGTCCTACAGTGGCTGGGTCCTGTCACCTAAATGCGCCTGGGGGGTCGATGCTCCGTCCCGATGCGGATCGACGGGGTACTGACACGTGTATGTGTCTTGTAGGCGCACGTGTTCCTTCCGTTGTCTGGTCTGGTCGTCTTTCATCCTGGTGCTAGATGCTGCTCCTTGTGTTGCGCAGGTTGCACCCAATGTTTTGTTTTTCTGCATCATGTTACCGCAGAACTCTAAAAATGCTTCTGGAACCAGGAACTTCATGCCGGATGCGGATGTCATCGCTGCCATCGGCTCGGAAAACTGTGCCAGCGTCGTGTCGTCTACCACAGAACTCTGGTTTACTAAATTTCCAGAGTCCTGTTGGCTCGGATTTTCTGTGGTTTTACCGCCTGTTATTTCTTTTTCTGTCGGCTGTGGCGGCGCGGTTTCTTTTATTGCCAACCTTGTTGCCTCAAGGTTGGCTCTTGTCGTATTGTCCTCTGCCAGCATGGTTAACGGGTGTGGTTCGTCCATGGATTCACCCGTTACGTTCTCCCATGCTGGTGGAAGGTCTTCCGTGCTGTGTTCTTGAATGAACTTGGTCCGGAGGTTTTCTCTCTTTATGAGCAGGGAATATTCATCCTGCCCTTCTTCCATTTGAATATCCTCCGGTTCGTATATTCCAAGCAGCCACTGCGACATTCTGTTCATCTTTATAAATTTGGAGCCGCTGGTTTTTAAATTCAGTGTCTGTAGATGATCGTCTACTTCTTTTGCTGTCAAACATGGGCACCAATTTCCGATGGCTTCCTCTATATTCTGCGCCATTTTGAATTCTTGTTTCGCTTGTAGTCTTCTTTACACGCGCTTGAATGTGTATTTCAGAGTGTGGTTGGTTAGGTACACAAAACCAATATTATAAATTATTTATATATTTTAATATTTATTTATTTATATAAAGAAGGTGCGCCTTAGGAAACGATCCCATTTCTATAGAAATCGCACACACAAGCACGCTCTGAGTCACCAAAGCGCGTGGAAAGAAAACGACAAGCGAGCAAGCAAGATAACTGGTACAAAACGCGGAAGAATTTGTACCGGAAGAAGAAGTACAAGCCCTAGATGTGAAAATAGAAAATTTAGGGGCAACCTTCATGAAAGGTACAGTCTTCTTCCCAGGTGCCGTTGGTAAGCAGGCTCAACCGCTGCTTAAAAGCTACGGTAGAGCCTGGGAGGGGGGGGGGGCTCACCAAGGCAAGTTGAAACCTTGGTGATGTGATGTGCGGCACCAGAAAGAGAGAGAATACGTCGCAATAATTGATGAAGAGGACGACGAAGAAACAAGATGATACCAGATGATGGAAAGTCACTGCTAAGCAAGGAACGAGTAACGAAGAGTGCTTAGCAGTGACGACGAAGAAAAGAGCGATGATGATATTCAGAAGACGAAGAATACGAACAAGGCTGCTACGTCAGAGAAGAGGAATTGATCAATGACAGTTCGTATTACCATAGCAGTCGAAGTAAAAGCTCCAAAGAATTGTTGGAAGGAGAAACGAAGACCTCATTACGAGGGCAAGGAAGACCATTGACAAGGTCAAGGACAGCTCTAAGGTCGACTACCTTAAAGAGCAAGGACGACCGAGGAGAAAGGTCAAGCATAGCCCTAAGGACTCATTGGAGGACCTTGAAGAGCAAGGAAGACCGTCGACAAGGTCAAAGACAAGGTCAGGTCTCATTCGCTGCTATGGCTGTGGCGAGATAGGCTACTGAGAAGCCGAGAGAGCCACAGCCTGTCGTCGCTGAAGAATAGACGTTGATACATACCGTTTGACCAAAGAGCCTCATTTCCAGTGACGAGTGGGACAGGTCAACGGTAAATTCCAGCGACGGCAGGTAAGAAACTTCGGTGACGAAACATCGTAGCGCTGTTAAAGTTCAATGGATGGTGGAAAAGGACACGGGAAAATCCACCAAACCGACAAATTTCAGATGAAAAGAAGAAAGAAGAATATCCTCGGAAGGATAGGACCCCTCGACCGGAAGCCGAATGCCTCTGGGCCAGCTCAGGCGATCCTCTCACGTGGCATCGTTGGCCAACTAATTTTGCCCAAAATCAAGCCGCGATGACAGGTCATTTCCCGGCCGGTCACACCAGTGTCTGATAAAAGTGACCAGAGGTTTCGCCAAGTGCCGTAAATGCGTCGAAGCTTAGCTCCGCATCCGCTTTGTGCCGCCAGGCATCCCGTTCCCGATTTGTTTGTCGAATCGACGGTAACGATGCCTGGTTTGGAGTGTGTTTAACTCCAGGTAACGTAAGCGATGACCTTAGAAGTGACCTAGCTAAGTCTAGCATACCCTAGGGGAAGGCCACCCCGCAATGCGCTGACTCACACCAGCCGGGCGTAATTAACTGAAATGGGTAGCTCGACAGGTCGCTTCGCCTGTCCAGCACTATGGCTATGGAAATTCGATTCTGAGTTTCGAAAATCCAAAAAAATCTCCGAGGGCAACATTTGGCTCGAAGAATAGAAGAAGAGAGGAGGAAAGAAAAAGTCGAATAAAGGAGAGAATTATGACATCGCCCGACCACCGAGGGAGTTAGAAGATCCGGCGTTGAGCGACCCGCCGTTGCGAGAACCCAGCGGCCAGCGGGCGCTGGGCTCGGTAAGGTCGAGAGTAATAACCAGGATGCAAGGTGAAGACGAACTAGGGAGAGACTACATCACCTGCTTCCTGGTCAGTATAACAAAAATTAGCGAAGACGACACAGCATTTAACATCGTCGCCTGGCTAGAACGAACCAGGTGCCGATTAGCTGTTTGTACATGAAGTAGTGGCCAACGAGAAGCCACTAACGCGAAGAGAGGAACATTACTTTCTTGGTAGACAACCAAGACAGCAAAATGAATCACATACCGCTAGTTCTACAGGTAGATCAGCCTGTAGAGCTAGAAAGAGAGAAAGCTTTTGCTAAAGCTAAATCTCCAGACACTGCAGGAAAAAGTTCTTGCTGAATATAAGCGTCAGCGACAGAGTTTTTCTAGAGTTGTCAGGAACAACCGACGTCGGATTGTTGTACAGAGTCGCCCATCTGGAGATAAGCGACGTCTGGGTGGGGGGTGTCACGGCCTGCCGTACCGAAGTCGATAATAAATCGACAATGTATATGTTCGTAGTAACAAACGTTAGATGGCGCCTCGATGCAGTGTTGGAGCTGTATCGAGAGCTTAACCAAGGTACCGGCACAGACGCGACCGGCATCAATGTTGTTGTTATCGTTCGGACACAGACTCACGCGATAGTGAGTTCGCGGTGATATCCCGTTTTCCACGATAATTGTGAAGTGTTTGATAGTTGTAACCTCAGGAGTGCATACGTGATGCATCCTGAAGCCACTATTGTGATCCGCGAAATGTGTTATACCGTACTTTCGACGGAAACACGAGGAGAGCTCAGAGATAGTGCGACAGGCTAGAACTACCTGTCGTACTTTCGAACCAGCAACATCCTAGTGCAGTAAGCATGTTCGCCTTGCACAAAAGCAGCAGAGAGTATCACGAGAGGCGATACAATGAAGCCAGCCTAGCAGCGAGGATGCTCGCGAGAAACCTATGCCACACCGTATCAATGTAACCTAAAATAACGGTAAGCGTGCACGTATCATCCGCGCCGCGAGTAATTACGTGTAACCGCTCGTCCAGGTTCGTCGCATCTGGACAGCGGCTTCGATTAGGCGTTATTGTGCGGAGAGAGCGAGCGCAGAGAGCACAGGTCCGCGACTTATTTTGTAGAAGGTCACCGGCAAGGTTTGGCTTGCCGGCAGTTCGTAACTGGCAAATGCGCGTAAGAAGTGCGCAGACGATACAGCGTAGTAGCCTGATCTCTCTCGCGCTAGGTTAAGTGTGTGTGTGTCGCGCAGCGAGCACGAGCGCTCTCATTACTCACGTATTCGACAATGACTGCGTGACGCAGAATACTGTGTACGCGCGGCGTATGATACCGCGAGTGCGCGGCGTATATTACCGCGAGCGTGATGTCAGCCTCCGAGACAGCTAACGTCTGATTATATGTGCTGGCGCACCGTTAGGTAGAATCTAACCATGTTTTAACGTAATCATTTTATTATACAGACTTTTAATCATCATTTAACTTCATCATCTTTTATTTAATAAACAATAGTCTTTTATTATTAACTTTAACTGCTCAAGTTATTATTTCGCGACCTTAGTCATTGCCCGCTCCCCGCCACCTCCGCAGTCGTTACGTAAGAGAAAACGTATCGTTTTATCTGAGCAGCCGGCACACGAACCAGTGAACGAGAGGAGAGTTCGAGTCACTGGTGAAAAACAAAACGCAAGTCTTCGACTTGCGTGTTGCACGGTAATTCACCAGTTAGGTTCACATTGCACGACATTGTAGCGTCTGTTACCTAATCTGGCTACTCAATCTCCGGGAGTTGAACCAAGAGATACGGAATTGAACCGCTAAGGTACGCAGGTGAAACGTGCCTTAGCCCGAAAATCCACCCCGTGACAACACATACAGCACTTTTATAATATCCCCCAGTTCCTAATTAACACTTCCTAATTTCCCCTCACATTCTTGTGCGCTAAAACTTCAAGATCACTGATGGGAATGTAGAAGCAGCAAAAAAAGGTTCAATAATCTAAGCTGGCACTACTTCATGGATGCCAGTCTGCTGAGAATCATCTGGGAGAGTACTGACAGAGGCCGTCAAAGTCCTGGACTGGCTCAGTCTAAGAATCATCAAAGCACATTAATAGTAGATCAGCCTTGACTCTGGGAGATAAACAAGGAAAGTAGAGCACTTAAAAACCACATATGACTAATAAATAGATGACACCGATAAAAACATTACCATACAAAAGGAAAGTCTGCAGCAACGGTTGTAGTTCACTCGCTGAACCAGATACAACCAGGTAACAACAAGAGGCCAAGGCCACTAGTGGAAGCCTTTACTCGTTTCATTGCTGTAAACAGTCCCAACCTGAGAGTCGCTACGAGTCATAACACTGTACACATAGCCAGTAGTGTAAGAAGCAAACAAGGAAAGTTGAGTACCTAAAAACCACATATAACTAATAAATAAACAACTCAGATAATATTTCCATATTCAAGAAACGGTCTGCAGTAGTGTTCGTTGTTTACACTTAACTCCTCCCGTTGCCACGTACAGATACCCGCAATAAGAAAAAGTACCATCAGCCGACCCATCAGAGAGGTTAGGAACGAGAAAGGGCTTACCAAATCTGCTCTCGCTGTTGATATACTGCTTTTGTGTCTTCGATGAATCCTCAGCAACCGGCGAACACGCTGAAAGGGACGATAATCACTAGGGCGGCGTACTATAGCAGCCGCTGTCTCGCTGGAGACGCCGGAAGCCAAGCGGTGCGATTGTTGACATCAGACGCCACACGCCACGGGCACACGCGCGCACGCTGCGTAGTCCGCACTCCGCAGTATAGCAGTAGCAGAAAGCGCGCATGGCGCGATCCATATATATACATATATTTAGGTATACACAAAGAGCGCTGGCGATCACGTGGGTCGCATCTCGCATGCATTTTTCCGCTGTGTGTGCACGAAGCATGTAGCCTATAGGTATAGTCGAGGTAGCCGTTACGGCTGCTGCAATAGTACTCATGTGCAAGCAGCGCTATATGTGAGATTGCCGTTGCCGAATGCATCGGTGTTGACTTTCTTTTTCTTAATTCTGCAGTTTACTCCTTACCGCTTCGCGGCATTACTGATTGTGCCGCGAGTACTTGTATGTTCGTAATTGAGATTCTATAAGTATATGTAGTTAGGAACACTCGTGAGCAGATATTATTCAACAGAATTTGACTATTCTCAAAAATTTCAAATACAAAAGTCGTAGATAATATTGAAACTTTTTTTCTACTCAACGTTTTCATAAATAAAAATAATAAATCATAAAAACGATTTCGTTAAAAATTATGATAACTAGCTTTTTAATTTTAAATATACCTGCAATCAGGATACTTATATTCAATATTTCTATGTGCACTTTAATCATATGAATAAGTACGTATTAAATTTATATATATATATATATATATATATATATATATATATATCATAGGCTATATTTACAAAGTTATGTAAATATATTTATATATGTAGAATTAAAACGCAAACCTGCTACAAAAAAAAAAGATGAAATAAATGTGTAAAAGCAAATGGACAATTTTTATTTAAACTTTACTGTAGGTAGATGTATTTTATATTTATTTTAATGACAAAAACGAAAAATCAAGTATTTCAATTTTTGCAATAATGAAAGAATAAGATTCTTCCGAGTATTGCGGTCGTGCCCATTATGTAAAAACGAAGTTTTTACATAGGGAGGGGGTGGGCGACGAGCGAAGCGAGGAGCAGGTGTGACAAGGGGGCGGGCAGGTTGGCATGTCGAGCGCAGCGAGACACGCAGGGGGGCTCGGCCCCCCTAGTTACGTATTAATATTATTTCAACATATTATTACCTTTATATTTGTATTATTAAATGTTTCTCTTAATATTTCCTCTATTTCTAGCCATCTTTTATTTAAAATTTCTATATCTTTCGAAATACTATAAATACATATATTTTCACTAACTAATAATTCCTTTAGTTTATTAAATACCTGTGCTAAATTTTCCCTTATTAATTTATATGACACAGATGTATCTATGTATAACACGAATAATTTTTTATTCTCGATATTTTATTCTCTATTATATCTATATTATTTTTTGTAAATGATAGTTTTGGGTATATGTTTGTTTTTGATTAATAATTCAGTATTTTAATGTAGTTGTTTGTAAAAATGTGTAAGAAAACGTAATAAATTGTACTTTTCTACTGGATTTCGGACGCTTTTACATTTTATCACAGTTTATACCATTTTTTAATAATTTCTTACTTTTCCTTACATTTGTCTACGTTTTATTACTTTTTAATTTGTACTCTTAATTCAAATTTTATAGGCATTCTTACACTTTCGTACATCTTTTTACATTTTATTATATATTTGTACTTTTAATTACATCCTTTTACGTTTATATACAAATTTTGATACACATTTTACATCGTATCACATATTTGTACACTTTTTTCAAATAGTTCATAATTATACTTTTATAATAATTTATAATTGTACTTTTATTTAAATAAAGCTATAAATAAAATATTTTCAAAGATGTAAAGAAAAAATACTAAAACGTGATAAAATGTAAATTATTATGTATTAGAAATATAATTAATATATGTTACAAAATGTAAGTTACTGTATAAAAGTTTAAATTTTTACCAATTCTTACAGATTTTTACAATTTATTATCTTTTAATACAAATTCTTATACAATTCTACCAATTTCTAAGCAGCACAACGACCAATTTTAAATCCTACGGGTCAGCCAACAGCAGATGACAAGCTAGCTAATTATTCTGACGATCATGGATTATATGTTTTACAATAATGATATTCATGAAAAAAAGGTTGTAAACATAGCGATTTTTTGCACCATGAACATGTTATAATCGCTCGTTTACCACAAACATCGCATGTAATAAAATTAGAATTGAAGCAAAATTTTTTTGGGTTTTCAATTTTTTTTGGCCTTTCATCATGTAACCGGCGGCGTACCAAGCATATTTAAATAAATTTTGAAACCTGGGACTTGATAATTGATTATGTACTAATGAATGCATTTTGATTATATTATTTCTATCGTGTAAGTTGAGATCCTCATTTGTTAGAAATATCATATCCGAAAACGTTCGAACGAAGTTCTTCCACATTCGAAAACCGTAAATATCAAGCGGTTGAAGTTCACTTGTTGTTCTTTGTGGAATTTGTAGAATCGTTAAGGTTTTATGTTCCGGTTTTACTTTATAAATTATATCTAGGCAGTGACCTTTCCATGAATCAAGCAATAGGGTACTTGTTATGGTAGTTGATGGAAAATATACATCTTGCGCCCAAGTTTCAACATGTTCTTTAGTCAATTTACCTGATTTCGATGCCATTACATAAACATTTTCTGCTGCAAATAAATTTTTTCTGACTACAGTTCCAAACTCTCCCTTTGGTTCTTGCATGCTTAAAAAGAAGGGTGATAGAAGTTTTCCTTCAGCAGATACAGTAGGTTGGATAGTATAAGAATGAGTTGTCGAATGCACTGATTGCACTATACTCTCTACACTTTTATCTCCTCTAAGATTGAGGGTTCGACCACTGTGTATTTCGTAATTGAAACCACTTTGGTCGGAGTTATAAACACGTTTTGCATCATATTTTATGATGGCATTTTTTATTCTATTGCGAAATTCCTGTTTTTGTGCTGACCATTCTTCTGAATCATCTATAGATTTTTTAGTAATAATTTTTGTTATTTTTCGAGAAACGATATTAAATCGCCGTTTAAATTCATTTAACCAGTGTCTAGAAGCTTTAAATTCATTGAAGTTTAACTCTAATGCTTTTTCTTTTGCCATACGTCTTACATCAATGTCATGAATGGGTATTCTATTCGATCTGGCTACGTTAAATTTTTGTAAACAATATTCCTCAATTTTTTTCAATTTATCGATCCTACTTCCTCCTATTGCCACTTGATCTCCATCTATACAGCTGACGTGCTGTTTTTAATTTTTTGAATCGATTTTGGGATGTTTCAAATTTTAACTTGTTTTTACTACTTAACCAATACTCCACAGCTTGCTTTTTGTAGTCAAAATTAATACTCTCTGATTCGGTCCTACATTGATTTTCAGTTTCGGGTGTTATCATATCTTCTGCATCGATATCTTCATGTACATCATCTCCAGGTATGTCATCGTAAGGTTCGTAGGTATCATAATAATATAGAAATTCTTCCGTTTCTTCGTAAATACTACGATCATTTATACTTGATATTATAATATTATACACTATATTAGCAACATTTCTTTCAGCGTCATTAACAGGTAATTTCTTTTCTTGATCTTGAAACATACTGTTTAAAATAAATAAAACATTCATGGCATTTACCAAATTCATATTTATGGAAAATATTTTCTTTCTTCTTTTAGATACGTTGAGTCGCAGTGTAAACCTGTAAAAGTTTTAGTTATTATAGCCTTTTTATAGCCATAACAGTATAGGAATGTACAATAGCATGAATGTACAGTAAGTGTAAAAAGTATTCAGACATCCAAAACTTTTGAGGAAAACATTTTACTAAGTTCCTTTGTAAGTGCATGGGAATTCGTTATTGTTTGTCAATGTTTTGTCTACAAGATACACTATTTTATTAGCATTAAATAGTTGCTAAACGTTATTATTATAAATAAAGTACTACATCTATTCACTCGTATGAATATTTTTTTACACTTAACTTAACTGATTAAATCGTCAGTATGTCATATTTTATATATTAGAATAACAGTAATGTAACAGTAATTCTAAAAATTAAAATCAAAACATAATTTTTACTATCATAAAATAATTCAATGCATATATTAAGAGTACAGTTTCACTATCAAAATATTTACAATTGGTACAATAAAGATTCTATAATAGATTTTTACTGAATTTGACTTTCTTAACTTCGGCCACTTGTTCAAAATTTATTGTATATTTTGACGAGTTTTATATTTAAAAATGCTGCATTTTATTTAACTTTTCAATATTATATCTATTATATCCTTCTATTAGAAATATTTTGAATAATTATGTAGAAGAAAGAAATTTCAATTATATGGTTACTTACGACTATTATTATTGTTGTTATCATTCAATTCAAATAGGATTTCGTACTCGTAAAATGTTTACTTGCCATTAAAAAATATGATGCAAGTATCTCCAGACACTTATATTTTCAATTAATACCCATAAAATAATGTTGACATTGAATATTAATTTAACACGAGCGTAGAAAAACGTTCAGTAACGTATATTTGTTTTCGACTGACCGATGTTTCACTTATTTATGAATAAAAGAGGAGGAATCGGGAGATAAGCCATATCAATGCAAGTGTACGTAATCTTGTATATTGCGCAATAAGCATGAATTGCTATAATTATCATTATATTAAAAATTTTGTTCATATTAATTTATATTAATAAATCATAAATAAACTTTTCTTATTAAAACCTATCATAATTTCAACAAGCATGAAAATCTCTCCTAGCTGAAATTATAAAATATGAAAGAAAATAAGAAAATACTTATAAAATGGAATAAATTGTCGAAAAATGTAAGAAATCATACGATACTGGATTTCGGGCATATTTAACAAGTTGTTAAAGTTTCTTACATTTTCTTTCAATTCCTTACGTTTTCTAAATATTTCCTTGTGTAGCTTATTTTTATGAAATTATAAGGAAGTATTTGTTAGAAAAATCTGTAAGAATTAATTTGTTAGAAAAATCTGTAAGAATTTGTAAAAATTTAAACTTTTATACAGTAACTTACATTTTGTAACATATATTAATTATATTTCTAATCCTCTCTTAAAAAAGTGATGGAGGAAATCTGTCATCACAATAAGACTGTTTTGATTGGTTGTTGCTGGCTCATTTGATTGGTCTACATAGAATAAGCGCCAAAATCGGATATGTTTGAATTTTGAAGATTAGATTCTTGCCTTTGAATATTTAAAACTGAATAGTATAAGAAAAATTTCCGATTTTATTTATGAGACTTACGTTATTATCGTATAATTTAAACTATTTGAAACAAACTTTTAAAATGAAACTTGATCATGTTCATAACCTCAAAAACAAAAACCAAAGAGATAAATCATACGCGCGAAGCGCGCTAAAAGTGACTAGTACATAATAATTTACATTTTATTACGTTTTAGTATTTTCTCTTCACATCTTTGAAAATATTTTATTTATACCTTTATTTAAATAAAATTACAATTATAAATTATTATAAAAGTATAATTATGAACTATTTGAAAAAAGTGTACAAATATGTGATACGATGTAAAATGTGTATCAAAATTTTTATATAAACATAAAAAGATGTAATTAAAAGTACAAATATATAATAAAATGTAAAAAGATGTACGAAAGTGTAAGAATGCCTATAAAATTTGAATTAAGAGTACAAATTAAAAAGTAATAAAACGTAGACAAATGTAAGGAAAAGTAAGAAATTATTAAAAAATGGTATAAACTGTGGTAAAATGTAAAAGCGTCTAAAATCCAGTAGAAAAGTACAATTTGTTACGTTTTCTTACACTTTTTTACAAACAACTACATTATCATACACTTGTTTATCGTACGATAAACAAGTGTATGATAAAAAAATAATAAATAATAGAATGACATAACAAAACATTGTTACATTATTATACACTTATTTACATAATATAATTTCCACTAGGGGGTCTACATACTATTTTTCGTTGAATTTAAAATATTTCTAAAAAATTTTTCGATATATTGAATTCACTATTTTCAAATTTTTATTGTGAATCTAACTGTGGATTTCGATTAACGACTTCAAGAATCCATTTTAAGGAAACAAATAATTGCCAAAGAAATATACCTAATTCATTTGTGTTAGGGGTGGTTTACCACCTCTTAAGGGGTTGTTTCGCGAAGAATGCCCAAACACACCAACTGTTATTTATTGTAGTTGGCAAAAATAATGTTTTGACCTATTTTTAATTATTTTATGAATTCTCACAACAAAAATTATTCTTAAAAAAACACAATTTCACCCTCTAAAAAATAAGGGATGCAACCCTTAATGTTCATACTACCACGGATTTCTTGACTTTTTAATAAGAAACTCTTTCCATTTTGTTTCGTTAAAAAAAGTTAAGTAGAAGCCGAGATATATCAAAAAAACGTTTCTTGGGGGTAAACTTTAGGGGTGATTTTAACCCTTATAAAGTGCTTCTCAGCCGATAAAAAAAATGGTTTCGTGAATCTCGCATGGAGGTCTACTTTTTAATATGGGTTTGGAATTTTTTTGAATTTGACAGTTCGGGTACTTTCCTTGTAAGAATTTTTGGTTGTTCATAATTTTTATTTAATATTTGCTTATTTTGTGCTCTGGTAATAACAAATATCTCTTCTGGATTTCTAGATAGAGCGTCTGCATTTGCGTTCTGTTTTTCCGGTTTGTATATGATATCAAATTCATAATATGACAATTTTAATCTCAATTTTTGGACTCTAGTGTTATTATCAGCTGTTGTTAACCATAACAGAGGTTTGTGGTCTATAACTATTGTAAACTTATTTCCATAAATTTAGGATGGAGTGAATAGGTCGATCAACGAGGAACCATAAATAATAATAAAACTTAGTTTATTAGGCCGACGTTTCGGTACTGAAGTAAGTACCTTCTTCAGGGCTAATGATTAAAAAAAGGTTTACACCATGATTCGTAGATCACGACAGGTGACGCTGATCTACGAATCATGGTGTAAACCTTTTTTTAATCATTAGCCCTGAAGAAGGTACTTACTTCAGTACCGAAACGTCGGCCTAATAAACTAAGTTTTATTATTATTTATGGTTCCTCGTTGATCGACCTATTCACTCCATCCTAAATTAATATTCTGGAACGTACGAGCCACCGTCTCAAAAAAAATTATTTCCATAAACATAATTTTTAAATGTTTTTATTGCAAACATTATGGCTAATGCTTCTTTTTCATACGTGCGATATTTAGTTTTGGCTTTATGCAAACTTCGTGATGCATAAGCTATCGCTGGGTCCTTGCCAATTTCGCTTGTAACAAAATTGCACCTAATGCAAAATTCGAAGCATCTGTTGTAATGATGAAGGGTTCGTCAAAACGTGGATATCTTAAAACTGGTGCTGTAAATAATAAATTTTAATTTCCTCAAAAGCTTTTGGCTGATCATTTCCCCAATGAAATTTTGCATCCTTTTCTAGTAATGTATTCAAAGGTTTTGTTACTTTTACATAATTTTTTATAAATCTTCTATAATAACATAAAAGTCCTAGAAATTCTCTATGTTTTTAACATTTTTTGGTGTAGGAAACTTTCTTACGGCCACTACTTTCTATGGATCAGGTTTTATTCTGAGTTCACTTATAATATGACCTAAATAACAAACTTCTCTTTTTAAGAATTCACATTTTTCTGGTTCTAATTTTTAATTTGCTTCTCTTAGTCTATGCGTGACTGCATTTAATCTTTCATTTACTTCCTTAATATTTTCACCAAAAATGATTATGTTATCGATAAACACAAAGCATATTTTACCGATCAAGTCGCCTAAAACTGTATTTGAAACTATTTGAAATATACGCGGTGATTCTCCATCCGAAGGGTAATACGCGAGATTCAAAACGTGCCAAAGGATTTATGCTAAATTCTGTTTTCTGTATATCACTTGATTTCATAGGAATTTGGTGAAAACGTGATTTTAAATCTATGACGTGATATAATTTACTTTTTCCTAATTGGTCGAATATGTCAGTAATATTTGGGAGTAAATATGGATATGGAACTGCCTTTTCGTTTAGTTTTCTATAGTCTATTACCAAACGCCATCGTTTTCGTCCATCTGATAACTGTTTTTTCACTACAATTCATGCTGGAGCATTAAAAGCACTTTTTGAATTCCTTACTAAATTATTTGTTGTAAATTTTTGAGTTTCTTCTATCACTATTTCTTTCAAATTGTGTGGTAAAGGAAATTATTTCACGTATACGGGTTTATCATCCGTTAAATTTATTTCATGTTGTTCTGCATTACATGATCCTAAACTATCTTCCGCTAGCCAAAATATATCTTTATTTTTCAATACTAGATCTCTAATTATTGTTTTACTATTTTGAGGTGAATTTTGATAATATATTTCTTCTAGTAATTTTCCTTCTCGATTAAACTTCTTTAAACCTTATACTAAATCATTTTCTCCTATAAAATTTATTGATCCCAAATGTAAATCTCATTTTCGTCTATGTTAAAGTCATCTGTTATTTGAAAACCTTCAGACAAATTGTCTATTTCATTTCTATTTTCTATTTCATATATTCTTTTTTGTTTCCATAAAGTTTATTATATTCTTCGAAATCTACTTCAACCTTTTAATTTATTATTGTAAAAAATTGTTTATAGTCTGTTCATCCTATTTCCGCAAAATCGATTGTTTGGTCAGTATTTTCAAAAGAAATATTAATATTATTTATTAATTATCTAATGTTATTTTCGTTATTTTGCAAAATGTTTCCGTAATGTAATTTCTTATTTTCTGGTAAAATTTCATTTAATATTTTCTGTTGTGAATCCGTTTCTTCTGCTTTTAATTTCGAAATTGTATTCAAAATTTTTGTAACATCATCATAAAATGTGATTTCTGATTTTATATGTATTTCATTTTTAAGAAGATAAATTATATGGTTTTATACAAAGTATAAATGATGCAGTTTTAATTAATTTTATCAAAACTATAGGTTTAACTTAAATATATTGTTATAAACAAAATTTAAAATTTCGATTGTACATAACGAAACAATAATTATAATTATATGTTATAATATATTAAAATATATTATAATATTATGTTTTTATCAAAAAGTAATCGTACGATCTTCATGATAATTCAGATACATAATATCTAAATCACATACAAAATTGTACAAATTAGTTTAAACTCATGTCAGTATTGCTCTTCTTTCCACATAAATTTGTTTACCAATTCCCGAGGTGTCTAATAAAATTAGAATTTATATTTCTAAAAATCAAAAAATAAAGTGATTTTAAGATAGTTTTACATGCATGCAATATTAAAAAAAATGTTTAAAACTTAGAAGCACACCCTTATTATTATTATTTCTGACACCTAAAAGCCATTAATAAAAGTTTGTTAGGAAAAGTTTATTTTATGGTATTTGGGAAATTGAAATTAATTTCGTTTCAAAATACTTAGAATTCATTTATTGTATTTGTTATAGTGTTTAAGAATTCGTGAATTTATTGTGAACAAGCAATTTTTGGTATCATTGGGATGTGTTAATTTTTTTTTTGGTGACTTCAAATTATAAGTTATTTTGTGAATCAAATACAATGTTAACAGAGGAAGAGAAACTTATCATTTTGGGCATTGGTCATTTTTTAGGTACTAAAAGCATGTTAACTGATGAACTAATATTTAAATTTAATAGAATTTTAAAATCTCATACTCAGTTTTCGATGCAACCCACAATTTTCCTTCAACGGCTTTATCATATAAAGCCTGTACAGCGCAATGCTGAATATATTCAAATTTTATTTACTGGGCCGAATGAATGTGGACATTGGATTTGCATGTATTATTGCTATGTTATAATCTATATTTATGACAGCTTTAATCAGAACTGTTTAACTGAAGATCAAATGATTTATATTAATTGATTATTATAATAAAAATGACCTTAAAATAACATTTGAAACAGTTCAAAATCAAGAAAATTTATATGACTGTGGAATATTTTCTATAGCGTTTGTTATCTCTCTAATTTTCAATGTGGATTAATTATTTATATTAAACTTATGAGAAAACATTTATTAGAATTATATAATACTTGTACGTTGACAATGTTTCCGGTTTCTAAAAATCATTTTAATAATAATTTATTTATTTCTAATCATACTCCATCGATTCAAAATATTATTCATAATCAGCAATTTTTTACTATTCCGGTTAATTTTGATAATATTTATTTTGAGATTCTTGAACAAAACAACGATATAATGTTACTAAAAAAGATTTTGCTAATAGAAACTAATGAAACTTCTTTGGATAATTTGCGACAAGGCATCTTCAATGATACCTTAAAGAAAAACTCGTATACTACCACTACAAAAAAAAAGAACTGAAATACAATAATGAATGTAATGCAATAGATTTATGTATTCGTAAAAGAAATGATCTTCCTAATAAAATAGCTAAAGTAATCGATGACAGTTTAACGGAAAATAATCAATTATTACATAAAATTAACGACCTTGACATTACTCATCACATTAATTTAAGCAATAAATGTTCATCCACAATTTCAGTGTAAAGTGAAAACGTAATACATATAAAAAAAAACACAAAGATTTCAGATAATCTAGCTTCAAGAAAGCACTTTAAAAACTCAATTAATAAAAAACGAAAAATGCCCCTTGAATTAATTGATTGGACATCAGAGCCAGTATCAAAGCATAAACGATATAAAATAAGGCAAGTATAGACGCTTTTTCTGTAAATCTATAAAAAACAACACAATTTGTCTAGTCCTTTTAATTTATTTCTTCGAATCTCATCTGTTCAATAAGCACTCTCTACAAATGGTAATAATTTTTTTCATGACTGTCCAAATAATAATATTGTTAATATAAAACTTTCTGCGAAAGTATAAAATAAGGCAAGTATAGACGCTTTTCTGTATAATATCTATAAAATAATAATATTAATGATTTTGTAAAAGAAATTAAATAAATACGAGTGAAAGTCTTTTACTTCTTTGAGTCATTGCATGCCGAATAAATTATACGTGAGTAAGTACATTCAAATTGTTCACTGCAAATCAGACGAACGAAAGTTGTGAAATCAATTATCGATAGTCAAGTAATGCAAACAACTCTCGGAAACTACTCTGTGACTGTTCTCAGAAATGTATTAAAATTTGTTCATCTTTCTATACAAATTAAACACAAGAAAGTACTGAAACCAATTTATTGTAGTCAAGTACCCATAAATTAACTTGACTGACATAAAATAAATTTTCGTACCTACTCAAAAATATTCAGCCAGCGGGCATAACGTACTACTTAACGCCCAAGAGGCGTAATAGCGCCCGTACTCCTACACAACTTTATAGAACCTACGCACTTTACGCCCGTGGGAAAAAATTATTTCAATTAAATAATATTGTGTAAGTACATTCAAATTGTTACTGTATTGTAATTGTACTGCAAATCAGACGAACGAAAGTTGTGAAATCAATTACTGATAGTCAAGTATAATCCAAACAACTCTTCGAAACAACTGTATTACTGTTCTCAGAAATGTATTCAAATGTGTTCATTCTTCTACATAAATTAAACACAAGAAAGTACTGAAATCAATTTATTGTAGTCAAGTACCCATAAGTTAACTTGACTGACATAATAGAACTTTTAGTACCTTGCGTGTAAAATTACATTTTACGCCCACGTTGTAACTTCAAAAATATTCAGCCAGCGGGCATAAAGTACTACTTAACGCCCAACAGGCGGAATAGCTCACATACTCCTACAAAACTTTATAGAACCTACGCATTTACATCCGTGTGGGCGAAAATTATTTTAATTATATAACTATTATGCCTTCTTTTTATTTTTAAAATTCATAAGAATTTTTTCAGATATTTACGAAAAGTCAAAGCAAATATAACTAAATTACATAGTAACCACCACAACACCATTTTTCATTATTCATTCTCAATTTTGAAATTTCTATAATATTACGCATCTTGGGAAGATAATAGAAGTCTATAGAGCTGCTCTAGCAGGGGTGGTCCTCCAATCTCCCATACATACTTGGCAGGCCCGACGGTTTTCAGTTTAAGATATAGACTTGGTCATTTTCATATAAATATTCATATGTTTAAAAATCAGATAAAATGAATAAATAGGTTGCTTCTACATATTATATACTAATCCGTATTGAATCTATTACTCTGTTTTTAAATAGAAAGTGCAAACCTGCATGAAAATATCATGAGATACCATAATATATAAAATTGCAGATGACATCACATATATGATATCTCATATGAGATCTGATGTCTGAAGAACTCATATCAGAATGCATGTAATGAATGAAGGTAAATCATGAGATTCTGTACATGTAGGGATATTATATTTAAACGGTATCAATTAAAAATTGGAGCCAATATAATTATTTATAGTGGATTTATACGTACAAACATTGTTAATGAATTTATGCAAAAATTTAGATTTCTACATTTACAAAGCCCACAGGTAAACTGAAAACCGTCGAGCCCGCCAAGTATGTATCGGAGAATGGAGGACCACCCATGCTAGAGCAGCTCTATAGACTTCTATTATCCTCCCAAGATGCGTAATATTATAGAAATTTCAAAATTGAGAATGAATAATGAAAAATGGTGTTGTGGTGGTTACTATGTAATTTATTTATATATGCTTTGCTTTTCGTAAATATCTGAAAAAATTCTTATGAATTTTAAAAATAAAAAGAAGGCATAATAGTTATATAAATAAAATAATTTTCGCCCACATGGGTGTAAATGCGTAGGTTCTATAAAGTTTTGTAGGAGTATGTGAGTTATTGCGCCTGTTAGGCGTTAAGTAGTACTTTATGCCCGCTGGCTGAATATTTTTGAGTAGGTACGAAAAGTTGTTTTATGTCAGTCAAGTTAATTTATGCATACTTGACTACAATAAATTGGTTTCAATACTTTCTTGTGTTTAATTTGTATAGAAAGATGAACAAATTTTAATACATTTCTCAGAACAGTCACAGAGTAGTTTCCGAGAGTTGTTTGCATTACTTGACTATCGATAATTGATTTCACAACTTTCGTTCGTCTGATTTGCAGTGAACAATTTGAATGTACTTACTTACGTATAATTTGTTCAACATACGATGACTCAAAGAAGTAAAAGACTTTCACTGATATTTATTTAATTTCTTTTACAAAATCATGAATATTATTATTTTATAGATATTATACAGAAAAAACGTCTATACTTGCCTTATTTTATACTTTCGCAGAAAGTTTTATATTAACAATATTATTATTTTTACAGTCATGAAAAAAATTATTACTATTTGTAGAGAGTGCTTATTGAACAGATTAGATTCGAAGAAATAAATTAAAAGGACTAGACAGATTGTGTTTTTTTTATAGATTTACAGAAAAAACGTCTATACTTGCCTTATTTTATACTTTCGTAGAAAGTTTTATATTAACAATATTATTATTTGTACAGTCATGAAAAAAATTATTACCATTCGTAAAGAGTTCTTATTGAATAGTTGAGACTAGAAGAATTAGAAGGACTAAACCAAATTGTGTTGTTAGAACGTACTTAGAAAATTAGCTTTTGAAAAACGTGTTGATTGTTTTAAAAAAATATTTAAGCTCGCATTAAAGTTTTTGGTACTCAGTTTGACGAGTGTTGAGAGATAGGGAGAGAGAGAGAGGGGAGGGAAAGAGAGGGTGGAAAAGAGAGGGAGTGAGGGAGAGGGCGAGAGTGACGGGGGCGAAAGAGAGGGAGGAAGAGAGATGGAGGGAGATTATTTATTCGTTGAATCCCTTTTTATAAAAGAAAACGTAAATAGTTTTAAAGGATTATATAGATTTCGAAAAATAATTCTTATGGTTTCGGAAAGAAATGTTTACGATTTTCAAAAGTTCTTATAAAAAGATTGTAAGGTTTTGGAAAATAATTGTTCATTGCTTGCAAAAGTTTGTAAAAGATAGTCCAGATTTTGTAAATAATTTATCAAAAGATTTTTTAAAAGATGTAGTGATATAGTGATAGACGATTTTTGAAAATAAATTATACAACAATATTAATATTTAATTATAAATAATAATCATCCATATCTGTTACAAAATTTTTTTTCAATAAAAATGCAAATCACTGATATTAACATTTTTTGTCATGACTTTCATTTGATGAATAAAAAAAGACCAATAAATGGAAACAACTACAAATAACTGTAAAGAACTGTTACTGACAGCAAATAATTCTTAAAAACTATTATTAAGTGTCATTAGCGTTCCAAATCATGTATTTATAAACTGCAAATAAAAATTATATTTAGTTATTAACAATTGTGTGCAGAATTTATTTCCGCCTGGGTGGGTCTGGGTTAGTATTACATTGTAATATTTTTATTAATATTCTTGCACTTCTATATTGTTCGATAGATTGATAAAATCTCCTTCATAACTAAACTCACAGGTCCGGGGCCAACTTTCTTTGGTAGAGTCGCTATAGCTTACTTTTAAAGGAATATCTACAACAGTGTTTCTCTTTGTCTCTACTACAGAAAGTTGTGTACTTTGAGAGACTTGAACATAATCTTTTGGTGGCCTTAATGAATGATGATTTGATTCACACCATCCAACAAGAAAAATTTGTAACGAATTCTTATGTACTATATGTTCAGCATTTTATTATAACAACCTAACTTTAAGCACAATAAGTTAGTTATGTATGAATAGAAGATACAGCCTATGTGGCCAAATGCTTCATAAAAATGTCTATAGCAGCTACATTTCACGCGACTCATAAGTTTATTGCAGTGCATAACTGTTTAAACTTCAGAAAATAAAATGTCAGTTGTAAGTAGTTATTGTGGCACCATGGGGAAGACACAACAAACCCCCACCACCACACCCTGGTGGAGGGGGTATTATACATCCCCTCCCCCTCCCACCAGGGTGTGGTGGTGGGGGTTTGTTGTGTCTGCCCCATGGTGCCACAATATTCAAAATTCAAAATTATGATTTAAACTTAACTCTATGATTTCAAAATTTAAAATTATGATTTCAACTTAACTCTATGATTTCAAAATTTAAAATATAACTTGAACTTTTAAAATTTATATAATATTGAACTCTATGATTTAAAATTTAACTTTACAATTTAACTCTATAATATTATACTTTATCTGCAAGAAAACTAGGAGGTATTTCAGGATAGGAGTATAAAAGGTAAGTAAAAACAAGTTTATTTATTTATTTATTAAACCAGAGTAAGTACATAGGTATTACGATAATATCAATATACATTTTTCATTACATGCGTAACCCAGCAGAGGAAGTATTTCCTGTATGCTGGTCTGGTGACTTAAACTAACTTAAAACTAAATTGAAGTATTGTCCCTGATTGTTTGTCGATCTTGTATCCCCGTAGCTAGCAGCTACGGAGTCAAGTCGACAACCACACATTATTCATGACTTTTCTTCTATCACCAATATCTAACCAACATTTGTCTTGCTGTTGTAAATGATTCCGTGGATGCGTTTCTGTCTCTTGCAAAGATGATTCTTTCGTAGCTGTTTAGTCTTGTTGGGCAGGTGAGTCCCACTGCACATGTAACTCTGTAGTGTGGGAACATCAATCTGTGTTGGTTGGCTGAGTCACATTTACATGTTGATGTAAAAACAATGTCGTCTACTACTATGAGATCGTTGTATTTCGGGTGCTGTTCTAGAGTATACATTGAGTTTGTAAATGTTTGTTTACCTCGAATGCCTCTGTCGAAATACAGTAGTGCTTTATTACAGCCTAGATAGTTGAGGTCTCCGTAAGACATGCGGTAGGTGTTATCTTGCAGTATAGGCTTTCCCGGTGCGCCACTTGCTTCCATTGACATGGTTTTTGTATTGTTATCCTCAGCCATTTTATCTATCGTACTAAATACAGTTTCTATGGGATTATATTTTTCGTTGTTGTGTTCCTTTTTTATTTCAATATCTTTGGATTTTTCTTTGACAAAGTGTATATGTTTTATTTCATTATTTCCGTTAGTAATACGATAGTCACAACACTTATTGCTTAAAGTTGTATTTTTGTTGCTCTCTGAGAGCGTCCACCTGTTAGCAATCATATTTGCAATTTCGATGATAATTTGTTGATTAATATTGAGTTTTCGGATTTTGTTCCAGTTGTAATTAGATAATCGACGATGAGAACGTTTATAATGTAGTGTGCATAACCCGTGTGCGCATATATATATGTTCTTATATCCAGTAACAGTTTATCGGACTCTAAACTCCCCATGGGCTTCCAATGTGGGAGGTCTGTGTCCGATATCTTTATTAGTGAATAATATAGTTGCTTTATCTGTTTACAGTTAATATTATTAGTATTATTCATGGGTGTTTTATTATGCTAGATGTTTGCTTTTATCCAGATCTTGATTTTATATTTCAGACTTTTTTATTCGTTATTGTTTTAAGGTCATTAGGCAGTTTGTTGTAGGTAGTTAGTGCTCTAATGTAGCTGTTTTTGATGCTGATGCGTTTACAACGTTTAGGTATTGGTATACTTTTATTCCTCGTTACTTTGTCGGATTCTATATATTTGTCTTGTAATTCTTTGTAATGAAATATTAGTGACTCAAAGGTAAAAATTTGCTCTATATTTAGTGGATTTCTGCCATAAATAAAATTGTTTTTATTTATAAGTTTAAGCAGTCTGTTTTGCAGGCTTTGTAAGCTTTTGGTTCTACCTGCGTAAGCGCCTCCCCAGGCTATAATACCGTAGGAGGTGATACTGTGGAACAACGCATAGTAAATCATACGGAGATTGTCTGTGTCCATTATAATAGACAGTTTGTATAAAATGAAAGTAAGGTATTTGGTCTTATTATATATATTTTTGGTGTGTATATCCCATTTCATGTTGCTATCGAAAGTTACTCCTAGGTATTTGGTGTTTTCTACTCTTTTGATGTTTTTTCCTTGTATGCAAATGTTCATATTTTTAGGCGTGCTTTTATAATTGCTGCCGAATTCCATGTATATTGTTTTGTCCTTGTTGAGAGATAGTTTATTTAGTGCTAGCCAGTCGGCTATTTCTTGTAGATAGTCGTTCATTTTAGTTTCTACTTCTTGCCAGGTTTTACCTATTGCTATGATCGCAGTGTCGTCAGCGTATGACAATATTGTATCTTCAGGCATTGAAGATAACATATCATTAATATAAATAATGAACAGCAGTGGTCCAAGTATTGTACCTTGCGGTACTCCCATATAGACAGTTTTGTATTTGCTATAATCATTACCTATTTTCACCCTTTGTTTCCTATTACTTAGATAACTTTTTATGAGGTTATATGCGCTACCTCTGATGCCGTAGTTATATAGTTTATCAAGCAAAATTTGATGATCTACTGTATCGAATGCTTTCACTAGATCGAGGAATGTAATAGCTATTGGGTCGCTTGCATCTATGTGGTTATAGATTGTGTTAGTTATTTGATATAGTGCATCTTTAGTGCCTCTATTTTTCCTGAATCCAAATTGTTTATTTGAGATCAAGTTACATTTATCTATGAAAGATGATATTCTACTATGCAGTAGTTTTTCCAATACTTTTGCAACATTTGAGATCAGGAAAATTGGTCTGTAGTTTGTTGGCAGATGCTTTTCTTTGGCTTTATGTATTGGTATAATATCCGCAATCTTTAAAGCATCAGGCCAAATTTCTTTCTCTAAGCATAAGTTGGTTATGTGAACCAGTGGGTCGGAGATGTGTGATATTAAAACTTTGAGTGAGAGTGTGCTAATACCATCACACCCACCATTTTTATTTTCCATGTTTAATATTGTTTTTTGTATTTCTTGATGATTAGTAGGATATAGAAAAATACTCTTGTTATTCTTAGTAGGCAGCCTTACTCTTTTGTTTGGTGGAGTTTTAATTTTGTCACACAGTTGTTTACCAACGTTGCAGAAGAAGTTGTTGATATGTTCAGAAATTTCTTTTGAGTCGGTTATTTTTTTGTTGTTATTATCCATGATAAAATTAATGTTGTTATTTATTTTACTATTTTTTCCAATTTTGTTATTAATTAATCTCCAGAGATTCCTTTGATTGTTCATGTTTGATTGTATTTGCTTTCTATCATGGTCCTTTTTTGCTTGGTTGATAATGTGGTTAAGTATCTTAATGTAGTTTTTGTAATTTCTTTTTTTACAGAGTTAGTAGGATCCTTCTTCCATATATTATATAGTTTTTCTTTATTTTTACACGAATTTATTATTGCTTTTGTTATCCAAATTTTCCTCGGTTTCATGTTGTTTTGTTTATTGCTATGCTTCTTAATTATTGACCTGTTTAGGCATGTTTGAATTTTTTGTATAAGGTTATTTAAGGCTTGGTTGGGATCTGTTATTAATGAGATATCTGCCCATTTTATAGTTCCTGCTGTTTTTTCCAATTTATTGTAGTTAAATCTTTTTCCTAATTTGGTACTGGATTGTTTTTTAATATTTTTTAATGACATCATTATGGGAAAATGGTCGGTAAAAGGTGTTTTTAGTAAGTAGGTTTTATATTTAATTTTGTCTAGTTTAATGAAAAAGTTATCTATACAGGTGCCATTGCTATTGTTATTAATATCTGATGGTCTAGTTATACTTTTAAATCCTGGGCAGTAACCATTTTCTAATAGTATTTGTAAAAAGTCTTGATCTAAAACATCTTGGCTTAATATATCAAAATTGAAGTCTCCTATTATTATATTATTTTTTTGTTTCTTGCTTATTTTTAGAAAATTTTTAATATTCATTAAGAATTCAGTTTTATGTATGTCATGTGATCGGTAAATTGATGATAATGTTATGTTTTTGTTATTTTCAAGTGTGATTTTCGTGTTCATTATTCTAAGTTTATTTATTTGTATAATTTCCGTGGTTTCTGTGATGTCTTCACTTATATATAATACTACACCATCCGATTGGTTTATGTTGCTTTCATTATAGTACATTCTATATTTTGGAATATTAAAAAATTCGTGGTGTTCAAGTTTTCATGTTTCAGTACATACTATAATACAAGGCTTTGTAACAAGCCTGTTTAAGAATACTAATAGTTTATTGTAATTAGCATTTAAACTTCTTATATTAACGCAAAGAATTAATTCTTTGACTGTAGCTAGGCATCTATTTAATTCGGTTACACTATTTGTGATATGTTCGTTGTCAAATATTACCTCTTGAGAATCAAGATTCATTTTCATTTTCATTTTCTAACGTATCAAATCTTGGTTGAGCTGTAGATGTAGGGGTTGCTGGAGATAATGTACCGGCAGATGTGTTGGTCGTTAATCTAACTCTTCTAGTAGTTATCCATTGCTGTGAGCGGGAATTGCTTTGTTTGCCGATTTCTAGGTTGCCAAAGTACCGACGGTAGGTAGGCTGCAGTGGATAGTCTGTCATTTCAATGTATTTTTTATTTTGTGTTTTAGCACTTCACACTGATCACTGTCTATTGCACTATGATTTATATTGTAATTAGTTTTGTATTTGTTGTTGTTAAATTCACAGTTTGCACATTTAAGAGTATCACATTTACACTCAGCAGCTGCGTGATTTCCTGCACATTTGTAGCACTTGTCCTCATTATCGCATTTTTTGCCACTGTGGCCGACTCTTGAGCATTTAGTACATGGATTTGTGTTTATTATGTCAAATACTCTGCAATTTTGAAACCCTATAAATAACTTGTTTTTATTGTCTCTTATATGTTTGTAGATTGTAGGCGTTACTTCAACTATTGCACTCATTGTTTTAGCTTTTTCACTTGAGTTTATGTGTAGAACTTTGCACTTGTCATCAATATTGTTAAAGTTTCTTTGATTAATGTCTTGTTCTAGTTCTTTATCATTAAACACTTTTTCAATGTTAATAATTTTCACTGTAGGTTTTTTTATTTCTTCTTTTTTGATTTTTGCATTAGTTGATAATTTTTTAGATAAGGTCTTTTCAATTGCATTTATACTTTCTTCGTTCATACAGTTTATTAATATAGTATCATTATTTATTTTTGTCACTTTTTTTGTTTGGATTGTTTTGTCTTTAGCAAGATAATGCAGTACAGTGTTTTCTAGGTTTATATTGTCTTTGTTGTTTGTTTTTTAACAATTAGTTTTGGTACTCTTTTAGCTTTGGGTTTAGTATTTGTTAAAATTTCTGCATAAGTGTGGGGCTTGATGTTTTTAAAATTGTTATTTTGTCTTTCTTTTATTAGTAATTCGTTTAGTAAGGCGTTCTTTTCTTGTGTTTCTTTAAGTAATTGTTTTAGCAGGTTATTTTCAATTTTCAGTGAGTCTGATTCATTGTAATCTTCATATATGGTTTTATTGAGACCATTTTCTTCTGTTGTCTCATGCACTATGTTATTCACAATGTCTTGTTTAATTTGTTCACGGTTTTCATGCTTTAGCTGTGCTATGAATTGCCACGCTGCTTCACTGAGCATGCCATATGGCAACTTTGAGGTTAGTGAGAGGTTAGGATGATCTTGGCACACAATAAATGAGTTGCTGAGGAATTTAATTGGTTTTCCTATGTTATATTTTGTAACTATTTCATCAGTATGGTAGAAGTTTCCACACACTATGCACACCACTGCCCCAACGCTAATGCTGGGATGGCACTTGTAATATTTATTAAGAGAGGCATCGGGCGGCTCCTTCTCCTCCGACGCCATGTCGAAAACTGTTTGATACATTTAAATCTTTTTATTCATTAAAAATATAATATTTTCTAAATGTAATGATACAAGCTCATATATTAAAGACATAACATCATGAATGGGTATTGATATCGGTATATCATTTTTTTTAATCATTATTTCATCATAAACTTTATCAGAATCAGGTATGCCGAATTTTTCCGCATAAGTTAATAAATCATCCTTAGAAAAATGTGTATATTGTGATGATTGCGATTCTTGCAATTTTTCTTTGAAATAATGACAAAGAGTATTAATAATATATTCTATGTTACATGTTACATCTAATAAAAATCTCACTCTCACACGTATACAATGTTTTAATATTTTTAATCTATCAAAAGAAACTTTTTTAAATACTAAACTACGTCGGTACTGTTTCTTTGGTGTTTGATCACCTGACGTCTGTGAATCTTCTTCTTCTACAAGTTCAATTACCTTGTCACCATAACTCATAATAAGCCTTATGCTAAAACGGTTAAAGGGCATCTTTTTATCCAGCATATCACCATCTTCAGTTTCAAAGAACTTATCAATAACTGGAAAAATTTCTTCAAATAAACGCCAGTCAGACACAGTAAATGGTATACCAACAAAGTCGTCACCACTAAGACGGATGATAGGTAGAAATTCCCCACCAATTTCCTTATTTTCTAGACCAATTGTAATTTTCTTAGTATAAGATTTGTTTAGTCCGTACACCATTGGCAACAGTTGATGACGACAATGATATTTGGAAACACTTTCTTGACCTGCCATTGCCTTCTATTTACGCTTGCCTTGACCAGCCATTCTTGTGTATTATTTTCAGCAGGAGTGATCGTATGAACTAATGAATAGGTTGTGGTAGACGCTCTTTTTTATACTATTCATTCGGATGGTGGAGGGGTTTTCTATTGGAAGGGTAGGATAGTAGCGGGATGAGTTAGTAGTGGAGGGGTTGGTAATGGTAGTAGGGAAATGTGCCCCTATACAATTTTGAAACATAATTTCTAACAATTTGATCATTTTTGTGTAAGTTACAAGAAAAGTTTTCGAGAAAAATGTCCAATTCCAAGGCCCACAGACATGTAATGTAAAAACATGAGACAAAAATAACCACATGTATCTGAAGTTTCACTTTGTAGTTGTCGTGAATTCCACCGAAATTTTCTAACATTTCTCTGAATACGGCTTCTATGATCGGGTATGTAAGGAGGTACACCAAAACTATCAAAAAAACTATCAAAGTACCAGGCCTCACCGTTTTTATTGACGTAAATTGCCACCCAATGCAAGCCAGGTTTACCGTGCCTTTGGGTGTTGAAAATAAAAGCTGTCGGTCTCGTCCAGACCAGAGGAATTTGATCTGCCGCAAAGACCCCCACAGCGTGAGTAGGAATTCGAGATAAAATCCGTTGAATTTGTATATTGTTCATCACAGATGTTAATAGGTGGTTCAAAGATAAACTCTTCACCAACAGCTTCAGTTTTACCACGTGTTTTCAACCACGTTTTTAACTTAGAGACGTTATTCAAAGCACAACTAAACTTTGAAAAACCATATTTTAAAGAATGTTGCATGCAGTAATTACCAGATGCTGTAAGTTGGTGAAATGGTGGACAATCTTCCTCAAACTCTAAATTTATAATGTGTCGTGTAGTGATTTATCGTAAAATCGCCACTTTCATGCCACCACGAACATAAATATTGTTTGCTCTCTTGCAAATTTCTTCTAGGTTTTTGAACAAGACTTTTTCGGAAACACCTTGATCAAGCCAGTCCAAGCCGTGATGGTTTCATGATAACCAATCGTTTTCTTTTCTAGCCTCTTGATATAGTGCAGTTATTTGTCTATTCGGAGAAACAAGCCAATGTCCTGTGAAATTTTGATTTAATGAAAGAACTGCCACTTTTTTGGTACCGGGCGGTTTTTATCATCTTTGACACACTGTATATTTACGACGATATCCATCTTCATAGTTTTGAACAAATCAACGTCCAATCAACGACTGACATACAGAAACATTTCCAAACCATTATCCTTTACCCCCCACTACTACTACTTTCCCCCACCATCTCACCCACTATAGTCCACGAGAACTTGACGTGACGAATCAATCTCAAGTATATTTTCATATTCAGCATAAATTATACAATTTACTGTACTGCTTAACGGATCATCAAAACGAACATCAATTCTCACACTACCATGTTTTACTAGATTCCAATGTGTGTCTTGATTTGCTGATAAATCAGGTGTTAAATCGAAAGCGAAAAGACAATATCCATTGGCATAAGCTTCGCGTGAAATGGAATTACCCTCATTTAAATAATGTATACCTGTACCAGAAAATAAAGTATGATATGCATCAACATACATATTACTCGTTTTAAAATCAGGTTGTAATGGTTTAGACGGTACTTGTACACCATCAATGTAGAGACACAAATAATTTATATTGAAATTTTTAAAATTAAATGGATTGAGTCACCCTTATCACCGTTAAAAGCTTTATTTTCTACAAAGCCAATAATAATTCTTTTTGGTAATTGACCTAAAATGACATTATCCAATGTTTCTCCATGAATACCACTATGCATTGTAATAGCTTTTACTTCTACACGTGTGAGGGGATATTTAGCTGTTGTTTTCGAAAGTGCTTTTTCGTGAGCCAATATAATACTTGGACTAAGTCTGACACGACGTACAAAGAGAGCAGCTTCGGTGATTCGAGCGGTGTAGAGTCCTGTCGGGTCCATAAGACAAAAACTATCTCGTGATCGTACGAGCCGCACACATACTTCGACACCATTAATTAATAATTTGTCTTGATTGAAAACATCACAATGTAAATACCCAATCATATCTATGTTTTTCTCATCGCCCATAAGGATTCGGCGGTTTATAAGACCCTCGTTTTCGTCATCTGTAGCATCCATTTTTCCAGGAGTGTCGGTGTATCATAGTGCACTGGTGAGATGAGATTTTTTAGCTGCCGACCCATAGTTTAATAAAGTTTCAATGTATGATCGATAAGCGTAGGCGTTATTGGGCGGAGAAACAGGTTTTTGATTAAAAAACACATCAACTTGATTAAATATCAAGTGCATAAAATTATTTACAGGACCAACATTTTTCAAGGTAGTTTTATCTATGGTTTCAGGGGTTTTACTGTTTGTGCGATAGTTACACGAACACTAAGCAGAGTATGTGCAAGGTCGATATATTCACTAGTTCCCGGTATAGAAAACTCTATTGGCGATCCTTCAGTTAGGGAAGATATTGGCTTATATTGAACATAATTTGAATTTTCAATCGTTGTTTGAGTAGGGGGTACACTAAATAAATTTACTTCAGATTTAAGACATGCACACGAATCACTATGCAGAAAAGCCATTATTCTTCAAAAATATCTCGTGCAGTACGTTTTTCTTTCAAAGTTTTCCTTTTATTTTTACAGTGTTTTTTTTAATACCAAATTTTTTATTTGGTTTAACTTTGGAACGTTTTCTACTTTTGCTGTTAACGGCATCAAAGTTCTTAGTCAACTGTTGTTTCTGGGCCCGACGCTTAGTTTTATATCCTGAGCCACTTATCAGATTATCCAATTTTTCTTCGGCTTTTCTTTTGAGATTCTTTCCTGATTCTCGAATATTATTGCGAAAAGATTCTTTAAAAGGTTTTTCATGTGTAATGTCATCTAAAATATTTACACCTGCTCGTAAAGCCTCTTTACCAACAGCTTTTCCTAGAGCCTTACCACCTTTTTTTACAAACGGTAAAATACTACGATAGACACCTTTTAAAAAGCTTCCAACACCTTTTCCTTTTTGCAAAGATGTATCTATTATAATATAATTATTGAATGGGTCGTGGGCACTTTGGTTATCATAAATTGTTTCAAAATAACCCATCTTATGCTGTTCTCTTAAAATGAAGTGTTACTGTCAACGTACCGTAAACGAATGCTATAGGGTTTCCATCTTGGTCCTTTATATCTATTGTGATCGATTGAAATGACGTAGATAACAATGGAATATACGTTGGCGTGATAAAGTTTTTAATCTCAATGCTACCATATTTATACTCGTTCATATTAAGAGGAACTATGCGTAAAAGAGGTGTGTGTACATCACCTGTAATGTAAGGTTCACAAATATGACTATACACTCTTATTATTGATGGTAAACCGCTAATAAGATCGGATGATCTTTGACCAGTAACTGTATCTCTAATTTTTTCAAGATTATAATTTTCAAAGCCAATAATTCTCAAGAGTTTTTCAGACAAAATTAAACTATGAAAACTCGTGTCACAAGTAACCTGGCAAGTTCGTTCAATTTCTATAAACCCTCTACGTTGTGCTTTGAATTGTAAGTGATTTTTTATGTTAGGTAAATTATTTATTTCTTGTAAAAGATTTTCCATATCTGTGTAAATTCCTGGAGATAAGTGTGCAATAACATCATTTTCTATTGATTCGTGTCTCAAATCATTTGGTGAAAACGACTCAGTTGTTTTTACACAGACCATACCCTCATAGTTATCGAGCGAAATATGTTGAAATGTGTGGGGTATCTGAATCTCGCATAGAGCTACAGACCACTCACCGTGTAAATAAATATTTTGAGGTAGCTGTGTGGTAAAATGTGTTGTTTTATTTTCAGGAAACACGTACATGCTGTTGTTACTAGATAATACTATGTAAAATTGTTCTCTCATTATATCTTTTTTAAACTGTTTGCTGAAACCCAGGAATTAAATTTATCGGGATAACCTTTCCAAGTTACAAAATATTCTTTGTTTTTCCCTTTACCTTTAGTTTTAAGAATCTTATCTATTTGAAATGATTCTGTATTCAAATCTTTTTGTACTCTGGAAAGTTCTTCTTCGTAGAAAAAACCTTCGATTGGTTCACCGTCAAGATCTTCCAAAGTATAAACAGGTGGTTGTCTCTCAGTAGATATACGTATAATTCGGAACAATTCCAAAGTCCAGCCACTTTCATATGCTTTCTTGAACATCAGTTTGGCACGACTGACACGTGCCAAGTCACCCACCTTGTATTTAGGATATCGGATACGAGTCTTATTGTATCGTTGGTTTTGGTGTGCTTTTGCGGCATTGTACAAATTAACTTTAGCAGGAACCATTTTAGTACCAGAATGCCAAGAACTATTGTAAACATCAACAATTTTTTGTAAAATATCAATATATCTGTACGTGTTTGTATGAGTAAAATATCGCCATAATCGACCCTTCAATGTTCTGTTAAACCTTTCAACCACAGCTGCTTTAATATCAGGATTTCTAACTACACGATAGTTTATACTGTTCTTTTTCAAAACTTGTTGCATCTCTTTGCCGAGAAATTCTTTACCTTTATCAGTTTGAAAGAGCATGGGGTGCTGTCCTTTACAACGTGTCAAAATACATTCAAATGCTGTAGCGACACTTTTCGATGTTTTGTTACGAATATGTTCAACCCATGCAAATTTTGATAAAACATCTATAACCACAAGTAGATATGTGTTGTCATTGTTATAGGCTTTTAATGATCGTAAATCAGCGAGATCTCCTTCCCGCACATCAAAAGGGTTACGAACGTCATAAGACCTACGTGGAAAATGACGGCGTACAGGTTTATGTAGAGTATAAGCATCCTGACTTTCAAGCCATTTGATAATTTTTTTGCGATCGTATTTTTTACCAATTGTTTTTAAAAGGTTGTACGCACCAGCATAGGCTGGTGATTTCGGTGGTCGATAAAAAAAATTATGTAACGTTTTTTCCATTTATCTTATTCTTAAACTTTTTTAGTTTCTTTTTTACGTTTCTTTTAATTATTTTTTTAATGTACAAAGAAAACTTGTCAAAAGTTATTTTACTTATCATACAACAAGTTGTGACTAAAGCCACACCTCTCTCGTTAGTTGTAGCTGTTTCAGACAATAAACGTGCAAAGGCACGTTTAGCCAACAAACAATGAGCTTTGCTACGATCACTACTGCTTGCATATGCTATATCATGTTCACAACAATAATCGTCAAGTGGGTTGATACCTTTCTCACCTTTCTCTAACCTCTCGTTTAGACGTGTACCAGGTCCACAAAAATGGTACCCTGGAGCATGTATTTCAAAAGGTAAAGAATTGATTAAATTATCTACAAGACTTGATTCTGGGTGTGTTATCAAATCTTCTTCAATGTTTACTCTAGGCGATCCCATGGTAGAATACGAACTTTTGTAACGTGTCTAGGTGTTTCTTGGGGGTGTAATCTTTTTTTCAACTTTCTTGGTGTTGCTCTATTGGCTGGTTTTTCGTTTGTTTCTTCACTATTAGATTATTGAGTTTTTTCGTCGTCGTCGTCGTCACTGTCAGGTTGTGGTGAAGAAACAAGTTCCGAAATTTTATTGTTACCAATAAATTCTCGTGGTATATTTGCTCTGCGAAGCGCTTCGGTAAACTGCCTATAACCACTTGACAACGGCTGTTTTCTATTTCTCAGAGCATCGTTAATCAAATCTACTATATTTCCACCTTTGACGACACTGCCATCTATGGTAATCTTACCAAGATCATCCCATGTGACATCACCAGAAGCAGACAATCGCAGTAATAACTGTTTTGCTTTAAATCGAAGCGTTGATGGTACACTGTTTATTATGTTATCATCTACTTTGCTGCTATCTTCATTGGTATCTTCGTTATTATTTACTCTGCTTACTTTATCGATATCTCCAGGGGTGGTTACGTCGCTCACGTGAAACTTTTTTGCACCATCATTTGATTTATAATACATAAAACGGTCTAATGCTTGTTGGTACATCGCATATTTTTCACGATCATCTTGAATTGATGTCGAATTTATAATTTCGCTCATTTCTTTGTCTAGTCGCGACGAAGGTGTACCCGGTGTTTGCATAGTAACCAATTTTTCACCTGATAAACGATGGTGTAAATTGTTTATACTTTCTTCAGGGATCAAAATCATTTCTCTTGCATGCTCCATAGTTTTATCACAGGTACCAAAATGAGTGGTAAACAAGCGTGGTATTTGATAATCAACTTTTTTTTATTTTTCAAACTTTGCCAAGAATCAGTTAATTTTCTTAAGAATAAAACGCACTTTTTCAATTTATTTTTATAGTTTTTGTTCAAAGGCACGTTACCACTTAAAATATTTAAACCACATTCGCAAATGAGAATAACAAGTTTTTTATCTGCTTCGTGTAATAAAACACGTCGTTGATTTTTATCGAAATGAAGCAGAGATTTTAAACTATTTAAATTTTTTTGACCAAGACGCTTGCGTCTACTCGAACCCATTACAATCGTATGACTGGTATATTATTCCCAAGTTCGCTACCTTTTATAGATTTCTTGGAAACATAAACATACTGATATTTATCAAATGGAAATATATTACTACGAAAACGACAATTATCAGGTATATCTTGGCGTAAGTCAAGTAATAAATAGGAGTGTGCTTGTTTAGTTGCATCAAGATAAGTCTCTTGTAGAAATTGTGGATTTTCAGGACACACTTGGCGAGCTAGATACTGTATCTGAGATTTATCTCTAGGGTTTTTGAAAATAACTATATAATTAGAATTTAACGAGATTTCACGCTGGCCATTATGGAAAAGGTTTTGTGTGATGAATATTACGCTTAAATTATTATGATGACTGCCCTTGGTAAAAAGATTGGCAATAACACCATCCGAAGACTCCCTCATTAAGTCGTCTATAATTATCAATTTTGGCCTAGGGTCGTCGACAAAGTCTGAATTTTTGGGTAAGCCTTCGTGAAATTCGGTATCATCACCCAGCTCATTATACGTTGATTGCCATTTGGAATAGTAAACTATTATTCGATCAAAGTGTACGTTACTCATACCATCTATATGTTTTAAAAAGTTTTTAACAAACATGGTTTTTCCACATGATGTGGGACCACAAACCATAGCTGTCCAAGGATGTTTCCACCGTGGATCCATGACAAAAACTGTTTCGTTAAAGGAGATAATATTTTTTATAAGTCTCGAGGTTTGTGGCGACGGCGGCGGCGGCGCGCGCGTGTCACAAGCTTTTTGAGAAATCAGATTGCTGCTGAACCGACAAGCTAATTTGAAGTGACAAGCTAATTTGAAGTGACAAGCTAATTTGAAGTGACAAGCTAATTTGAAGTGGTAAGCTAATTTGAAGTGATAAGGTAATTGAAGTAACAAGCTAGTTTGTAGCTACAAAACTTGTGATAAACGTGCTCAACGAGTACCAAAAAGCTTAATGTGAATCAATAAGCCTAATGTGAATCGAGAAGCTTGATGTGTTATATCAAACTATTTAATGTACCTCTTGAGCCTTTCGCCACTGCCGCTACCACTTTCGACAGATTTGTTTATGCTAACTTTATTACTTTAAAATAGAGATAATTAAGAAACAAACAGATTTTTAATTGAAATATAATTAATTTATTACGGTCATATACCTAACGTGTCAAAGGTAAGGAAAAACAAGATTGATATTTTAATACATTTATTGATTAATATTTTTGTTCATAACATGATCAATATCCTTCAACTGTAAAGATGCAAGTTTATACATCAAAATATAGGCATCATCTATTAACATACTTAAATTATTTTTTTTCAAGATTTTATGTAACTTATTAACATTATGGGTATAAAATGTGCTTGTTATAGAATGTATATCATAAAATGTAAACTGTGTATATTGTGATAATTGATTCTTTTCTTGTAATTTCTCTTTCGTATAGCTACAAATTTCATTAAATACATATTTTATATCTTTGCACGCATTTAACAGATATTTAATCCTATTGTCTACGTTTCTAGAGATGTGTTTGAGCTGATCATAGATTGTTTTATTATACACCAATCTTGATTGAAAGCATATCTTTGTTGGTGGATCACCTCTATGATTTTTCTCTTGTGTTTCGTCTATCAGCTCAAAAGCTTTATCAGAAAAACTTATCATTAACCTTATGCTAAAGCTGGTATCACAAGATATTTTTTGATCAACCATTTCGTTTCCTTCAGATTCAAAGAATTCGTCAATCCTGGGAAAACTTTCTTCAAAGCAGATCCACCCGGTATGCGTCAGTGGTATACCCGCAATATTTTCAACACTTACAAGGAAGGTACCCCAAGTGTAAGTCGCCGATTTGGACGATACTGCAATATGTTGTAGTACATTAAAAAATAAGAGACACGTATTCTTTTTACGTGCTGATAGACACTTTAAGGGGGTGAAATCTACCCCTAAAGTTCACCCTCAAAAACAGTTTTTTTCAAATATTTCAAAAACGAATAAAGCTAGTTTAATGAAACCGACGCCAAAAGTTGTAGAATAAAAAAGCCTTCAAAACAGCATTACTTTCAATTTCAAGGGTAGCAACCCCTATTTTTTTTTTTTTTCAAGAAAACTAAGCTTTTCTCATCAATTTTCAGCTATAAAAATTACAATAAATTGTATATCGCCTCAAAACAGATTTCATTTAAAAGAAAATTAAAAAATAAAGTTGACCTGTCTCGTGGTTTTGGCCAAAATTATTTTTTAGGGGGTAACTACCCCTTATTTATATTTTGTTCATTATTTCAGAAATAAATAAAGACATCTTAATAAAACCAACGCTAAAAATTTTAAAATAAGAAAGGCTTCAGAACAGCATTATTTTCAATTTTAAGGGTAGCAACCCCTATTTTTTTTTAAAGACAACTAAGCTTTTTTCATCATTTTTCAGCTATAAAAATTATAATAAATTATATATCGCCTTAAAACTGATTCCATTTAAAAGAAAATTAAAAAATAAAGTTCACCTGTCCCGTGGTTTTAACCAAAATTACTTTTTAGGGGTAACAACCCCTTATTTTTATTTTGTTCATTATTTCAGAAATAAATAAAGATACCTTAATAAAACTAACGCTAAAAATCTTAAAATTAAGAAGGTCATAAATCTGCATAACTTTCAATTTTAAGGGTAGCAACCCCTATTTTTTTAAAGGAAATTAAGTTTTTTATCAATTTTCAGCTATAAAAATTACAATAAATATATCTCTTTAAAAACCATTCCATTGAAAAGATTGACCATAAAATTTTTACCAATAACACAGACAAATGCTATGTAATTTTAGCGCTTTCGGGCAATACGAAATACTAATTTATCATTAATTTTGCAAAATTAGTTTGGTTAAACTACTTGTTTAAACGGATTATTGTAAAGCTTTTTCGAAAAACTAATTTTGACTTGAATTCTACAAGAAAAGTAACATGTTTATTCAAACTTTTATATGTTGTAGTGAACCAAAAAACGAAAAATATTTATATTTTTTATCTGTGAATAATACATTTTAAAGGGGTGCAAATCATCCCCGGAAGTTCATTATGTTCTTGCTTCCCTTTATTATATATTATGTATTATTATAAATACTTCGTCAAAGGCAATCGTAACGTTTTGATACGTGATAAATAAAGCATTAAAAAAAAATTAATGTGTGTGTGCGTGTGTGTACGTGGATGTAAGTGATTTTTATGCAGTAAATAAGAGTAATCGCTGATTGTGAATGAGAAAATAATATGTTATTTTTATGTTATTATGAGGCGGATATTTATAGATTGGTGATTTCACTCGTAGTTTCATATATTGCTGGCAAACATTGTATTTATAAATCGGTAGAGTTCCAGTCGTGCAGTGTTGTTTTGTGAAAGTGGTTATTTCTACAATATTGTGGCTGTAATATTGCATCAATTCATTTTTTTTAATGTCAGCAGCACTACAAAACTACAGGTAAATGTCTATTTATATATCAGATCTAATGCATTAATTGTAAGAATTTCGTATCTATCTATAGGCTTTCATAAAATTATAACAGCTTTTCAAAATTATATTTTGCGTTATTTTTAATGAACATATTAGAAAGTATGCAATTTCGTACATTGTTACATTTTTTGGAGATACATTTGACGTTATAGAGCACAAATAGTTTAAATTGATTTTTCTTTAATTTTAAAGATTTAGAAAATCCTGATTTATAAGTGCATAAAGTATTTTTAATATTTTTACGAAAATTAAAAAATGTATCAAAATATACTTTATTGTGTATACTGTACTGTTTACTTTCTGTTATTAACAAAATTATAGACTCCTGATTCAATTTTTAGCCAAAATTGTATACGCTTCCTTTACTATTAGATGTATTACAAATAATAAATTTTACATACAAATAATAATTTTAAATAACTAAATCTTAATTTTAATAAATCTAAATTAACAGGCATTGTGCAATACATCTTATCGATTACTGTTTACAAATTTAAAAAAAACTCGAGATTACCTTCTTTTCATTTTAATCAAGCGCTTTAGTAAAGAAATATACAGATACGATATTCTTAATAGATTCTTAACAGGATGGCCCAAAGTATAAATATTTGTTTTATTTGTATGTGTCGCCTTTTTAAATGCAACATTATTATCTTGTGAAAATATAGTATTTTTTTAATATTTAAACAAATATTTCCCGGTAAAAAGACATTGGTCGCATGATGGCGTATATCAGTAAAAGCGTACAACGTACAACGTACAAAGCTTCCTCATTGAGAAATAGCTATGTTCTCGCAACATAGCAATGTAACGTTTAGAGAGGTGACGCATACAAATTGAAAAAATGTTTTTATTTTCAGCATTCTATATATGTGTGTTATAAAGATACTATTTCTGTATGCAATTATTCTTATAAATATTTGATTATTTTAGCACTCAAAATGAAAATTAATCCTCTGAATGTTATTAATTTGCTGCTTGCCTATTTCCAAACACTTGATATTGAAGATAGCCCTTATAATATTAAAGAAATAGAAATAAAAGACCATTTCCAAATGATACTGTTAGATTTAATGGAATCGTCTAATAGCATAGACGTTATAATGGAAAAATCGTTGGATTTTCAAGAAGAATATAAATAAACAGATGCACGTATTGTGGAAGATGCTGATTTACGTACACTTCCTTACTATCCTGAATTACCTACAGATCAATATACAGGACATGAAGAACCATTGAGTTTTGAATACAAAAAAGGGCTGTAGAATATTGGAGAAGTGGAAAAACAAAAAAGAATTTATCGCTTAAAACAGTTCAAAATAGATCCAGGAAAGTCAGTTCTGAAACACAGTTACATCGCTGGGCTCACCAAATCAATCAAGGTGGAACTTACCGAGAAAAAATTGCAAGAATTTACGATTTCACACTAGAAAATTTTAAAGCTGCTACTGAAGCTGGATTAATAATTCATGACAACGATTTAAGAAGATGGGTTCTACAAGCACGAAAATTAATCGGAAATGAGGATTTAAGATTTACAGCTTCATAACATTGGCTTTCAAAATTTAAAAACACCCATAGAATTGTTTCTCGAAAAATTAATAAATTTATCACAAAAAAAAGTATAGAAAATAGAAATGATTTGCATAAAAAAGAAGTAGAATTCGTAAAAGAAGTCAAACAATTGATTAATCAAATAGGCGCTGACAATACATATAATTCAGGCCAGTCTGGTTTTCAGTTGGAAATGCATTCTGGTCGATCTCTTGCTTTTGAAGGAGAAAAGAAATTACAGTGCCTTGTACAGTCGGTCACCTCAACAACTCATAGCTATACTGTACAACCGACAATTTCAGCCACAGGAAAGTTACTATCACCATTATTTTTAGTATTAAAGGAACGAAGCGGAGAATTTGAACCAATTGTCTCACAAAATTTGTTTGTGCCTACAAACGTATATGTTACATCCTCGACATCTGGAAAACTTAATTCAGGTAAAATCACGTTCTATTAATTTCTAAAAATAAAACGTTAATTATTTCGGAAGACAGATTTAAATAAAATCAAAATTTGTAGAACTCTTTAAGGCGTGGTTAAAAGAGGTATATTTTCCTCAAGTTGGACCTAGAAGCATGCTGCTAATTGATTCGTGGAGTGGTCATTGTCCAACGATTGTACAGGAAGTTACGCCACACGATAAAACACTACATTTCAAAATGATACCTACAAGAACGACTGGAAACATACAGCCGTTAGATGTATATGGATTCCGCACATGGAAGAACTATGTTAAACATTTTTCAGACCATGTTTTGCTCATAGACGAAGACTTAAATTTACATTTGAGAAATAATATAATTAAATTACAGTCTTTGGTTCATAACCAATTTTCATCTCCACGATATGAAAATCTATTTAAATATTCGTGGTATAAAAGTGGGTATCTTGTGAATCGACCAGGAGATTCCGATGACCCCATAAGTTTCAGTTTCGGAGATTCATGTGCAACGCATTGTGAGATCAATGGTTGTAATAATGTTGCAATTGTTAGATGTTCGCGGTGTAAAAAATCTTTATGCTTAAAACACTTTTTTGAAGAATATCATTATTGTACAACTTACAATCCATAATGCCTCGAGCTATTCGACAAACAATTACTTTTTTGAGAATACTTTAAATTTTTTGTAGTAATAGTAATAATAAAACTTGTGTTGTTAAAACAAAAACCATATTTACATTAGTTATCATTTCATTTTGTATTTTTCTGCAACACGTAACTTTAATTTTTATTATTTTTTTGAAAAAAAATTAATCTCACTAAATTTTGATTATTTACGCAATTTTTTCAGAAAAAAATAATAAACACATTTATCCTCCCTGCTAGAAAAAGTTAGTAGAAGTCGATAAAAATCGATAAGTTTCACCATTGAAGTCAATAAAGTCTCTTAATTTCCTTAAAAAGAGAAAAATAGGGATTCCTACCCTTAAAATTGAAAGTGGTACAGATTTGTGGCCTTTTTAATTTGAAGATTTTTAGCGTTAGTTTTATTAAGGTATCTTTATTTATTTCTGAAATAATGAACAAAAAATAAATAAGGAGTAGTTACCCCTAAAAAATAATTTTGGCCAAAACCACGAGACAGGTCAACTTTATTTTTTAATTTTCTTTAAATGGAATCAGTTTTGAGGCGATATATAATTTATTGTAATTTTTATAGCTGAAAATTGATGAAAAAAGCTTAGTTTTCTTGAAAAAAAAAAAAAAAATAGGGGTTGCTACCCTTAAAATTGAAAGTAATGCTATTTTGAAGGCTTTTTTATTCTACAACTTTTGGCGTCGGTTTCATTAAGCTAGCTTTATTCGTTTTTTTAAATATTTGAAAAAAACTGTTTTTGAGGGTGAACTTTAGGGGTAGATTTCACCCCCTTAAAGTGTCTATCAGCACGTAAAAAAAAATACGTGTCTCTTATTTTTTAATGTACTACAACATATTGCAATATCGTCTAAATCGGCGACTTACACTTGGGGTACCGTCCTTGTTAGACGAACAACAGGTTTGAAATCACCACAGCCAATAACATGGCTTTCTAGACCACCTTTAAGTTTCTTACAGTACGATTTATTTAATCCATACAGTATGGATAGTATTTGGCGACATTGGAACTTAGAGTTTTGATTACTATTCTGAGCAAACATTTTTCAGTATTATCATGCTTTAGTAGGATCCAAGATTAAAATGACAGATAATTAAAGTACCCCTTTATATATAAAGTATCCGTAAACACTCACCCTCTAGCAACCCTTCCTAATCTTTGAGAATGTAATCATTTCTAGATTGAGTGTGTGTGTGTGCGTGCGTGTGTGCGTGCACGCGTGTGTGTGTGCGTGTGAGTGTGTGTGTGTGTGAGTGTGAGGGTATGGTGTTATGAGTGTTAATAAACCATTAAATTAATTATAGGTATAATGATTTATAAAGTTTAAGTATTTTTTTACATCATGAACCATATAAAAATCGTTCCTAAAATAAGAAACGACAAGTATTTTACAAAATTTTAAAAAGTATTTATTATCATAATGAGATATATTTAAAAATACTGATAAAGAGGTCATAGATTTACAAGAAAATACGGTATTTATTTTGATGTGTTTTTATTCAGCTTCAATTTTTCAATTTCACTTTTTAATTCATTAATTTAATTCTGTTGCTGTTCAAACTTCCGCTCAAAATTTTGATTTCATAATAATAAATGTTTTGTAATTTTATTTAATTGTTTACATAGATTATCTTTTTTTCTAAGTAATTTTTCTGTATAATGCACATTACAGTCAAGAATAAGTTTTATGTATTTGTTACTTTTTTCTAAGTCATCTAAATTTTTTAAATCTCTATTGATTCAACAGTATTGAATAATGAATTTTCATTGGTCCAATGATCTTCGTCATATGCTTCGAGAGTTTCGACTCGTTCAATGACATTTAAAATTGCCATATGTGTACGAGTTTCATCGAAGACCATGTTGAAATCAGGTATCATCTAACAAGTTATTTTCCATTTTAAAATTCACCTTGTCACAATATTAACAACTTAAGAGAGTGTGGTAGTATTTAATACTTTAAGAAGAACTCACTTTAACATGCGATAGAAGTATGTATGGATGATGAAGTGTATTTCTACGATCACTCAAACCAAATTTATAAGTATGTAACAGCGTACTGGTTCAACTAATCTTTGATAGTTTCTGGGGCACAGACAAACTGAACTGTGGTGTAAATATCGTTTAAGACGGCTTATATATATAACACCAAAGAGCATGAAACTACGGATTTTACGGTGGGGGCAGAATAAAAGAATGCAGAGCAACGCAGCGAAATTTTGAGGAATAGGCACTTTTGAATTTAAAAAGTCTAAAAACATAATCGCAGCTTAATATATTCTAATAAAAAATCACCGAAAAATCTTTTTAAAACACTCAGAATTATAAAAAATTCCATAAAATAATTTCTACGACTAAGTTATAAAATACGGTAAATAGATGGATACAATGTGTAGTAAAACTATGTTACTCTGAACTGATATGAAAATTGATTGGGTTGATCAATACATCGATCGGCCTGTGAAGTTCCAAAATACCACCAATAAAAAGAGAATGTTGAACCTAACAATAAAGTACAATACCGCGAATTAATGTGAATGTAACTTTCCACGATATCCGTACCAATACCTTACTAATACCGAATCAATAACAAAATTAACTGGTTAATGAAAGTTATAAATATGCGGAACTGTTAGAGGGTAAAGTGGGTAGTAAAAAGTATAATATCGCGAGCTAATATAACCATCGATTAGACTGATCAATGTATCGATAACGAAATCGATCAACCAATGAGGTTCCAAAACATCTTCATTTAAAAGAAGATATGGTATCTTATACAAAAGTCTAATACCGCGGATCGATCTGACCGTAATTTCTGGTAGTAATCGTGCCAATACCGTACCAATACGTTGATCAGTGTACTAAACTCTCTCTATTTTCTCATCCTGCCTTGAAGTTTACGTAGAGGGGAGTTTGTGTACTTGGAAATCATAATAAATGAATTTTTATTACAGTTTTTTGCAGTATGTATCAGGAACATATAAGTTAAGAAAGTGGTACGTGTGAATATAGTCATAAATAAACCATTATACCTGCTGGTCAGTTCGCCATTATGACGGACTACTTGGCATAGAAGCGACGACACCTCATTCGTTGCACTTATGATAAGAGACAGCCAGCGAAAAATCTTCAAGGCGATACACATAAAGTAGGTGTAGTTTAACGTGTGCTAGTGGGGCGGCCCCTAATGCAGTGGTTATCATTCTATTTTTATAGCTTTTTAATAAACCTACTCACTCAGATGTTTCTCTGCTAACTCGGGTCGATTTAATTTTATATTAATATTAACTTTTTAAGTAAAATTAATAAATAGACATTTCCTAAACATAGTTTTGTAATAAATAAACTTAAATAAACAATAATTAAACATAAACTAATAATTTAAAATATTTCTTGTGTAAAACGCTGTACAAGCGCTGAATCAGTGCTTATATGAACTTTTCTCAAATAATTTATAAATTATTTGGATAATATAGTAGACAAATGTCTCTGATATCGGCTGAGATTGAATGTTTTCGTGAGAAAAGAATTTTAGAGTATTCGCCAGACGTAATAAGAGTAAACCGAGGGTTTTGTTCCATCTCTTATTATCGCATGATTTTAGAAGTTATTTGAAAAATAATTTCTACTTCCTCCGTCATGTGTAATATGAATCCAGAATCCGATTTTCTGCAAGTTTCTACAGACTCTAGACGTGATAAGACTGTAACTTATGCTTCAGTTTTCACAAACTTTTACAAAAATGATGGTTAGAGCACCCTGCTGTCCACCAGTCTACCGCACGTTTTCGACACGACAAGATCTCTCTCTCTCTCTACCCTATTATGCAGAATATTGGGGAAGTACGCGTCGATATCGACGCTTACCCCGAGCTGGTTCACAACATCGCTCCGCCACCACAAGAGCTGGCGAATTTCGTGAATAATTTGATCGATATGGGGGAGCTAAGAATTGCTGACAATATACGGCAAGAAGGCGTGCAACCTCTGGTACTCCAAGAGGCTCTGTTAGAAGAGCAGGCTCGTCAAATACAATTAGAGGAGGACGCTGCACTTGCAGATTTGTTGCAAGATGCTTTCGATGAGGCTGCCGCTGAGGAGGTGGACAGCGGCTTCGAGAGCGATAGTATTGAGGAGGAAGATCAGGAGAATGACCGGCCAATGGATGTCGTGGAAGCTGAGGAAATAGATTCCGACGCCGAAACCATCGATAATAATCACCCTGATCAAGTGGAAGATATCGAAAGTGAAAGTGAAAGTGACAATGATAACGAGTTAGATATCGATGAAGTGACACTGCGACGTGTGATGTGTGTGCGACGAAGATTTTTTCGCGGGGTACAACATTTATTACGGTTACAACGCAACGAAGAGATGTCTCGTATGCGTCGGCGATTACGTGGTATTCAGCAGCGTATAAGTCGCCGTCGCCGAGACGTGGTGTATGATGCACCACGTCGCTATCGCGACATTTACTACGGCTGTTGTAAACGGTTTTGGTACCAGCGTAGTCGTCGTTGGATTCGTTGTGCATCTTGCGGATTCTGGTTGTGCCCGGCCTGCAATGAAGACACAGTGCACTGCCAGAACGAGAGGCAATTTTTGCCATGATGGCGCACACACACACATCGAGGAGTTGTAAATAGTTTATAGTGACAAAGTGAACCGTACACTTAAGTGACAAAGTGTTTGGAATATAATTTAACTCGAATGACAAAGTGCTTAGTTATTAGCATATTGTTTAGTTCTAAGTGACAGTGGTAAAAACAATGACAAAGTGACAAAGTGTGTAGTAATTAATAACACCCACCACAATAGCCGAAGTGCCGGAAAATGATGATGTAAGTATTCTTATAATTATTTAAATATTATTATTAAAAATGTGTGCGTGTGTATACTTATTTTTAAATATTGTGTGTGTGTGTATGTATGTATTTGTGTGTGTGTGTATGTATGTGTTTGTGTGTGTGTATGTGTGCGTGCATGCGTGCGCGCGCGTGTGTGTGTGTGTGTGCGCGTACGTGTGTGTGTCGACGCAGGGGGAAGCTGCAGCTGCTCCCCACTACTACTACCGATGGTGGGGAGCTACAGCTCGTAGCCGTGGCTGACTGCACGATCGTGTAGTCTGCCCGGAACAGCGGGCCGTCAGACGGGAATCCCTGCGCCGTCTGGTACTTGCGTGTATAGTGAGCGCTCTGAATGCGAGCGCTCTACGGTAAGATTGTGGAGATCCTGCCGATCTCGTCTCTCTCTCTCTCTCTCTCTCTCTCTCTCTCTCTCTCTCTCTCTCTCTCTCTCTCTCTCTCTCTCTCTCTCTCTCTCTCTCTCTCTCTCTCTCTCTCTCTCTCTCTCTCTCTCTCTCTCTCTCTCTCTCTCTCTCTCGACGGGTAAGTGTCAACATCTTTGAATTTTGCTCCCGACTTTTTCGAGCATTTGTGAAATATTCTTTCACTCCTTGGAGTGCTTTGTTGACAGAAAAGTGGCTCCACCGGCTCTCAAGCTCCTCGCCTAAGGGCCCATGTTTTACACGGTGTCCTATGAGCCAGGAGTTACTTTTCTATTGAAGACACTTGCCTTAACCTCCAAGGCTGACAATCATAGCTACCATCAACGAGCAAACCCCGGCTTTCACCATCGGTGAGTGTTAACTCCATCACCAGCACCAACACCACGTATCAGCATTTGCTGGCCACCACTCCTCCACTGCACTGCACCACACTGCAAGTCGGCGCACGGTTCCTACTGCGGCAGCTTTCTAATCATCCCAACGGCGAATTTTGAATTCAGCGGGCCAACCGACAGCAGACGGAAAGCTGTCAACAATCACAGAGGCGATCGTGTGTTATTGTAGTGGAACATGGAGAAGAGGTGTGCTGTATGCGGTGAGTCATCGATGAGAGTGCTGGGATTATGCCCGATATGTGGCCAGCCGTGCCATGCCAAATGCTCCGGCAAGAAAAAGAGTGCCCCGTGTGACCTATGCCGCATTGCGGAGCAGAGACCAACGTCAGCAGAGGCGTCATCCTTCATCAAGCCGAAGAGTACGCAGGTGAGCAAGCGTGCGTCGTTGTCGCAACGACGCACGCCCAATACATCTAATATTGCCGCCTCCCACCATCATACGCCTCTCAGCTCATCGACGCCGGCTGCCAAGTTCTCCGCGCGTAATAGTAGCGCGCATGGTCGTGCGCGCTACTCGCTACCAGTGTGGCTAAGTCTGCGGGGCAGGTAGCTGGAGCGCAGGGGCCAGGAGCGCCAGAGAGAGGTGCCGAGCGGGCCAACTGCCCACAGGCGCAGTCTGCTCTAAGTGAGAGTACCGGACGGGTCACCGACACTCAGGCGCCAAAAGACGCATCATAAATCTGCGAAGTTACGGGAGATATTTCATCGGCAGTGGCGAGCTCAAGTATTGCGCAATCTTCCGCCACCAACCAGGTACTACCCCCGCCGCTGGGGGATGTAAACCTGGTTGGTGTGACAAATGTTTTAATTCCTGTAAGCACGCTGGAGCTCTTTTTTCAGCGTTTCGACATGCTCGAGAGGCAGTTGGACGAACTCAAGCTCCTTGGCAGCCGGAGCCCCGCGTCGTGCAGCGCCGACACCACTCACTGCGATATAAATGGGGGCGGAGTTGCTCTGTATGCACGAAACGACTTCACCATCACGAAACTGGCGTCATCTATGACTCAGGGACTGGGAAAACCCTCAATCCCTGAGTACTTATTCTGTCGGGTGCAGCAGGGTTCCTCTCCTCCCATTTTGGTCGGTGTTATTTATAGACCTCCACACATTGCCATGCAAAAGGACACCGACCTTTTCGATGTTTGGCGCAACCTAAGTAGTGAGTATAGTCACAAGTTTATCATGGGGGATCTGAATGGTGACTTGTCATCGGCGTCCGATGCTGATGCATATTCCATCAGAAACCTTGCCACAGAGTTATCATTACATATTGTGCAGCATGGCCCAACACATCACACGCCCACGTCTCACAAATGGATTGACTTAATCCTCACGGACGAAAACGACGAGGCGCTTGACTATGCGAATGAACACCTGCCCATCGGTAAGCATGCTATCATTGATGTTACCATCAACTATTTTGTGCCAGCGCGAGTAGGGAAGTCTTTCTCCTACAGAGATTATAAAAACGTATGCCCTACATCTCTCAATGAACTGCTTGCGCGCTGCGAGTGGGTAGGCATGAATTCGATTGAATCCGATTTGGAGGGAGCACTAGATTCCTTAAACGCAAACCTTAACTCTGTCATAAACGATTTAGCGCCTTTAAAAACTGTGAAACCCAGTCGAAATAATGCTCCTTGGATTGGTCCTGAGCTGAGGGAACTAATCAAAAAACGTAATGCGGCCCATAGGCGTTACAAACGCACTGGGCGAGCGGCGGTGTTCGATGGGTTTCTTCGGCTCAGCAATGAGGTCGACTCACGCTTTGCTCAAGAGCGTAACTCCTTCCTTCACAAACATCTCTCAGATGCTCTTGATGCTAACAAGGATATATGGAAGGAAATGCGTAAACTCGGCCTTATTCCAAAGCGAAAAGAGGAGGACCTTTGCGGCTTCACGCCGGGAGAGTTAAACGCTCACTTCGCTGGAATCTCCGTGTCCCCCCTTGAAAACATAGAAGAAGCTATGGACACTATTTTACTAACAAGTGAGGAGGGCTTTTCCTTTAAACAGGTTACACTGAGTGATGTAGTTCTTGCAATTTCTCACTTCTCCTCACAGGCAAAAGGGGTGGACGGAATTCCTCGGGAGGTGGTCATGAAGGCTCTCCCTGTCATTGGTGACTACTTGGTCAGAATTTTCAACTCATCCTTCGCTCAGGGAATTTTTCCAGGCTCCTGGAAGCAGGCACAGGTAATTGCGCTCAAAAAAATTGCATCGCCGTCTACAGTCTCGGACTTTCGTCCTATAGCGCTACTCTGCTTTCTTTCTAAGGTACTTGAAAAATTGCCCACAACCAAATCACGGAGTATCTTAATAGCAATAACTTACTTGACCCCCTCCAGGCCGGATTTCGCAAGCACCACAGCACACATACGGCACTTCTCAAGCTAACCGACGATATACGTATAGGCATCGACAACAGACAACTGATAGTTACTGCTACTGTTCGACTTCAGCAAAGCGTTCGACACCATCTCACCAACAGCGCTTCTGCGTAAGCTCTGTCGACTGGGGTTCTCCAGGGCAGCTCTCCTGTGGATTCAATCATATCTGAAAGGACGTACCCAGATGGTCACCTCAAATAGCAAAGGTAACTCTGACTGGTTAGAAACCAATCTGGGAGTTCCATAGGGATCTGTCCTGGGTCCACTGCTTTTTTGTCTCTACGTTAACGACTTACGTGACGTACTTGACGGTAATACTATCAGACATATATTTTACGCAGATGACCTTCAAATCTACTTACACACGACAAAAGACGAAATTCTGGAGGGTATTGATCGGCTGTCCCATGCGGCGCAAATGGTGGCTGAATGGGCGGCGAACTCGGGCCTGCACCTCAATGCTGGTAAGACCAAAGCCATTGTATTCGACTCCAGGGTAGGAGTTAATCATACAAACTCATTAGATCTGCCAGGTATTGGTGTGCGGCCTGGGGAACGCATCCCGTTCAGTAGCGAACTTACGAGTCTCGGTGTTACACTGGATAGTAAATTAACATGGAAACCGCACATTGACCAACTCACAAAGAAAGTCAATAAAGCCCTATACAGTTTGCGGTTTATTAGGGCGTGTACCACCGAGATTCTCCGCAAAAGATTAGTCGAGTCCCTAGTTCAACCCCACCTTGACTACTGTACGTTGGTCTACTTGGACGCGTCTGACGAACAGCGAGCGAGAGTGCAAAGATTGAGCAATTCATGTGTGAGGTACGTTACTGGGGCTAGGAGGGATGAGCATATCACCCCCTACTTGAGATGTCTGGGCTGGCTCCGTATGGACTCACGCAGATTCTACTTCGCAGCCCTGCTACTATATCAAATAATTCGGATGCGTGAGCCCAGTTACTTGGCTGCCTTTTTTACGGTGCACAAGCCTAGGCCAACAAGCAGGAGAGTGCAGCCGGAGCTTGCTTTCCCTGCCTTGAACTATAAGACGGGTGATAGAGCGTTTCTGGCTCAGGGTGCCCGCTTTTGGAACTCCCTTCCCCCCTCCCTGCCCTACCTTCCATCACTTTCATCATTCAAGAGGGCTGTGCGCCAACACCTGCTTGATCTCGATGCCTAGCCTCTCTATAAGGATGCTTAGAGCTGCCAGTGCGGGGACCTTCATCTAGTTTAGTATTAGACTGCGGATTAACTTTGATCTGTGATTTTTTGACTAAGCGACTGTGATACCTTACTGTGATATTTTATGAAATGGTTAATGCATTATTATAACTGTAATATTTTCCTTTTAGCGTATAGTACCAGCTGTGATATTTTCTCTATTTTTATTTATTTATTTTGTTTTAATGAAGGGTCCTCGTGATTTTTAATGATTTTTATGTATTTTATTTTTATTATATCATATGGTTCTTTTTTATTATTTTTTTATCGTATTCTTTTTTTGTACTATTCAGATTGTATTATTGTAAATTATGCTCTGCATAAATTTTGTATTTAATGTTTTGCCGCGAAGGCAAATAAAATGCTCTCTCTCTCTCTCTCTCTCTCTCTCTCTCTCTCTCTCTCTCGTGTGTGTGCGTGTGTGCGTGCGTGGGCGTGGGTGTGTGCGTGGGTGTATGTGTGTGTGTGTGTGTGTTTTTTTTTTTTTTTTTTTTCCGAGGCGACGGGGAACTGCTTTAGGCACAATAAGGAGACACGTGTCTCCCCGTGTGTGGGACTCTCCAGATGTTGACATGTCAGGATTTACCCACTAAAACCCCGCCGCCTAATACTGCCACCGTGGAAACCGCCGGGAGGCATTACTTCGCGGTGACAGTTGTTGCCTCAGAGGCCCTCCTCAGCGCCATCCGGCGCTACCTCATCCATTGGTGATGTCCACACCTCTTCTCTCGTCTGCCCTCCGGATGGAATTCAGCCTCTCAACGATGGTCGTGGTGAGTGTAACCACAGCATCCCAGCCCTCCTGTGAGGCAATCATGCACTTGTCAATGCCATCGGGCGTCAGGGGACCTTCCCATGAGGCCCGGAACTGCTCCCTCTCATTTTCGAACCTAGGGCATGAGAACAGTGCATGCTCCACATCTTCGTCGATTCCAGAGCATACCGGGCACTCCGCGCTATGATAAACGCGGATACGATGTAAGTAACTGCGGAAGCAGCCGTGTCCGGTAAGCACCTGCGTCAGATGGAATGTGACGAATCCATGTCTCCTGGTTATCCACTCCTCAACATCTGGTAGGACACGGTGGGTCCATCGGCCATCTTCTGCCAGATCCCATCGACGCTGCCACTCTTCAGTTGCCCCTCTAGACAATTGGCCATGGCGGCGACTCTGGCCCATGTCGTCTTCTTCGGCATGCTTGCCTTCACGGTACTTAATGGATCTTTCGGTTGCCAGAAGGTCTACGGGAGGAAGTCCAGAAATCACCGAGAGAGCGCTGTCCGACACGGCTCGGTAGGCACGGGCCACCCTTAGCGCGGTAGTTCGGTAGGCCCGTCGGCAAGTGGCTCCGAAGGTCCTATGGCTACTCAGAGCTTCTGCCCAGATTGGGGCACCGTATAGTATTACGGATGTCACCACCGTAGAGAGAAGGGCCCGTCGCGGCTGCTTCGATCCTCCTATGTTGGGCATAATACCCGCCAGGGTGCGAGCCACTCCCGTTGCCTTTAATCTAGCATTTATAAGATGCTCCTTAAACGACAGCCGCGCATCTATCATCACCCCAAGATACTTAATAGTGTTTACAGTCCGAATCTTTTTGTCTTCGGCCGTGAAGGTGGCGTACTTCCTCTTTTTCGTTCGTGAGATGAGCACCGCTTCCGTCTTCTCTGCCGCTAGACTCAGTCCGTGGTCGGTCAACCAGCTAGCTACCACTTCAATAGCCTCATCTCCGAGGTGTTGGATCTCATCGATACTCTTCGCTACGACGATGAGCGCAACGTCGTCAGCGAAGGCCACCATCGAGGCTCCCTCTGGGAGCGGTTGTCTAAGTAGTCCGTCATATAGGACATTCCATCCAGGAGGGCCCAAGATCGAGCCTTGCGGGACGCCTCCTGTGATCTCGTAGGAGTGCGTGCCGTTATCGGTGTCATAGAGCAGGGTTCGGTTTGCTAGGTAGCTCGAGATAACCCTACGAAGGTAGAGCGGTACCTTTAGTCGCTTCAAAGACTCCATAATGTGGTCCCACCTGGCCGAGTTGAACTCGTTTCGGATATCTAGGACAATGACAGCGCACATTCTCTTTGTGCTCCGACTGCCGCTGATGGCGTCCGAAGCTACCGCTATCACTCGGCCGATGGCATCAATAGTTCAGCGTCCTTTCCGGAAGCCGAACTGATTATCGGATAGGCCACCCGACTCCAGTATCGCCGCGTCCAGCCTGGCACTTAGTACCCGCTCGAACAGTTTCCCGACAATATCCAGCATACAGAGAGGTCGGTACGAGGATGGCTCCTGGGCGGGTTTCTTCCCTTTAGCAAGGAGTACCAGCCTTCGTACCTTCCACTGTGCCGGGAAAATTCCCTCCTGTAAACATGCGTTGAATGTATTCACAAAGATATGGGGAACATTGAGCGCAGCGGTTTTTATGGCCAGGCCTGGAATTCCGTCAGGTCCTGGAGCTTTCCGTATGGGGATCTTCTTGGCGGCCATCTTTACCTCGGCTTTCGTGACGTCTGTCAGCTCGGCTACGCCTTCTGTTATCGTCAGGCCAGTGCCAGCTGGCCGATCCTGGTGCTCTGGAAACAGGTGGCGAACTACCCTATCGAGAAAGACTGGACAAGTTGGTGCGTTAGGACCCCTCGGCTTGATCTTGTTCGTGACCGCTTTGTACGGGCGCCCCCAAAGGTCACTATCCGCCTCCTCGCACAGGTCTCGCCAGCACTTTCGCTTGGCCATTTTAATGGCGGTCTTGAGCTCTCTTCTTTTTTCCTCATAGACCACACGTAGTTCCTCATATCTGGGCCCACGAGCAGCTCGTTGGTGCAGCCTCCTAGCTCTAAGGCACTCCCGGCGTATTGCCGCAATGTCGTCGCTCCACCAATAGACTGGCGGGCGTCCCCTGGGATTAGACTTTGTGGACATTGAGGCATCGCAGGCCGCTGTTATGGCTCGTAAAAGGCTTTGAGCTTTCTCCTCTGCAGTTCCTCCCAACAATGTTCCCTCTAGGGAACAGAGAAACGCCTTTCTGTCGAAGGTAGACGGTGCCCATCTCTCTTTTATCGGCAGCTTATCCATGCCTGCCATTCTGCGGGTTAGCTGTAGCTTATATACTAGGGCTTGGTGGTCGCTGCCCGTATACCGATCGCTAACTCGCCATTCGAGCACTTCTCCCATCATTCTAGTGTTGACTAAGGTCAGGTCGACTATGGATGTCTTGCCTCCCTTAGAGTAGGTTGGCGTTTTCCCTGTATTAGCGATCTCAAGTTCTAGCGTCGCGAAGGCCTCGAGGAGGATACTTCCGCGCTCATTAGTCCTCGCGCTACCCCACTCAGTCGCCCATGCATTAAAGTTTCCTCCGATCATTACCGGCAGTCGGGAGGTGCTAGCACTGGCTATAATGGTATCCAGGGATCTTGCAAAGTCATCGATTTCATCGCTGGGTGGGAAGTAGCAACTGTACAGTCGCATACCCGCTACCTCCACCCAGGTGAACCCGGGCATGGGTGGGTCCATCTTGTTGGATATATGGAGGTTCCCACATACCCAGATGACAGCCCTGCTGGTGGTATCCCTAACCCAGTTCGGTTCGTCAAGATCCCTGTACTCTTCGCTGATTATGACAATGTCGGCCTTCTCTTCTCTAACCAGCTGTAGTAGTAGGTCCTGGGCCACAGAGCAATGGTTCAGGTTGATTTGGAGTACCTTAGCCATTGTTGCTGTTCGTTGTCCCGTCCTCCGTCGGTTTCTCATTGTTATGGGACATGCAGTCCACTGCTTTGTGGCCCTCTCTTCTGCACCGGAAACATTGCGTTGACCGGTCGACCGTACTTTTGCAGTCCTTCGCTATGTGTCCGTTTTCATGGCACCAAAAGCATCGCGATGGTGTTTCTCGCCGTCGTACCCTGCAGTTCACCCAACCAATTCTGAGTTTTCCACTCTTCAGCAGCTTTTTTGCTTCTGCGACGGAAAGCAGGACACTGGCTGCTTGGGTGCCACTATAGGATTTCCTAAGTTTGACACATTCGGGGGTTACTGCTTGCGACCCGATCACCCCGGCAATAGCCTGGACGACCTCTTCGATAGAAGTAGACTCGTCCATGTCCTTGATGATTAGGACTTCCTTATGGGTCAGCGTTAGCACTTCAGCTGATTCCTTCAGTATGGACGAGGCTATTTCCTGAAGCTCTTGCGTGGCAACGCCAGGTCTTCCGAGCTTCAGTAGAAGTTCTCCTGCTCGGGTGCGCCTGATACGCGTGACCCTTTCCCCAAGTTCTTTTAGGTCCGGCGTGCCTTTGACCTTACGTATAATGTTGACATACGACATTGTTCCGGATGTCTTTATTTTGAAGGCATCGGGTTGTGAAGATCTAAATCCGACCTTCGGCTGTGCATTTGGTATATTGCGCTTAATGGCATCGGAACACAGGGTCCTCCGTCTGTCTTTAGCCAGCGAATTTCTCTGCTCCTGCCTGATGGCATCTTTCTTCTTTTTGGACCTCTTAACAACTGCTGTCCACTCAGGCTCTTTTGGCTGATATGCCTGGTCCCCTGTATCTTTCGCGGGGATCCGTATATGCTGCGAACCTTTTTCTGTCTCTCTCCTCGCTTTTTTCTCTGTTGGAGACTTGGGCGGTGTTATTTTGTCGCGATAGCTATTCGCCTGTGACGCATTCCCTTTGCGAAAAAGCGGTGATGTTTGACTTGTTCTGTCCTTGGTAGGTCTGGTAATTTGTCCAGACTCACGACTTTTTCGACTTTTGACGACTTCTTTTAAGGCTCTTTGGGTAGTCCTCGCCATGGACTTGAGCTCGTTGTGAATGTTCTTCTTATCTAGAATAAACGCCACCAGAGCCTCCACCTTTGTTTTTAGAGTTCGAAAGGCAGCTGCGCTATCCTTGCTCACTTCGTCTTCTTCTCCGTCTTCGCTCGTCTTTTGAGATGCAGTATGGGCCAAGCGGTCCACCCCTTCTGCAGCAGCCTGATTGGCCATATCGTGCTTCTGGCTCCCCCTTTGATCCCAAAATCCGTGGAGCCTGCACCGACCGACCACCGGGGCTTTCACCCGATCGGAACCGGTGGCGGGATTTTCCTCATTGTGGAGGATACCCGCTTGGGGTACTATATTTTCTAGCACATCTTCCATAGTTGGTTTATTATTCGGGGTGCCTTCCCCTAGCTAGTTTTGGTCCACCCCGGGTATTTTATTTCCCCGGTGCCCTTCATATGTGACGAGCTTTCCCCTATCCGCCACCTGGGGAGGCGCCTGATGCGAGACTAGCAACTCCACACGGGTGTGTGTGTGTGTGTGTGTGTGTGTGTGTGTGTGTGTGTGTGTGTGTGTGTGTGTGTGTGTGTGTGTGTGTGTGTGTGTGTGTGTGTGTGTGTGTGTGTGTGTGTGTGTGTGTGTGTGGTGTGTGTGTGTGTGTGTGTGTGTGTGTGTGTGTGTGTGTGTGTGTGTGTGTGTGTGTGTGTGTGTGTGTGTGTGTGTGTGTGTGTGTGTGTGTGTGTGTGTGTGTGTGATTTTAAATCATAGTATCAAATTTGAATATTGTGGCACTATGGGGCAGCCATAATACCAACGAATATAGACGCATATAGAAGCGTACTCCTTAATAAACTTTTGGACAGAGCGTTTGGGTAACACGCCGATTAGTTCTGTTATCCAACCGCGAGGCGGCGCTGACGGCCGCCGAAAATATATAGATATACACACGTGTATAAGATGTGAATAATAAATAACTGTTAATTAAGCACAATAAAGATATTATTTTACAAAGAATTATTGTTTTTATTTATATCAAAGGTTTTGCATATAAAATACTAGTCGATTATGTGAAAATAGGTAATATAATGTTTCTGTCTTGATCCGACTATCGCGCGGGAAACGTAGTGTAAAAAAGCGGGAATATCTGCGAGAGAAGCTTTCTGACAGATGATAGGAGTGTTGCAGTTCTAACGGCGCCGTTCAGTTCAAAGGTTTTGTTTTCTTTGAAAGTAGTTAGGTACTGGTTTTTTGAGCCTTTGAGGTAAATAAATCATGGCACCATCACGAGCACGTTGTACTTATGAAGGATGCACAAACACCAAAGCGAAGAAACCCACCTTGATTTTTCATCGATTTCCAAAGGATGAAGCACGGTTAGATTGTTTTGGTTAAGTTTATTTATAAAGAATAGTTTCATATAAAATAAATTGAAATTATCATGATTAAATATTGATATTCATATCCGTTAGACATTTTTTGTGGCGGAATCTGGAGAATAAATGAAATTATTTTTATAGGTTACATTTCTGAGCTTACAGTAATAATTATAGATATTAAATTATTAAATTTATTTTATTTTCCTTTTGATAAAGATTAAACCATTTAAGTATTATATATTAAATATTTGTGTATTGATCTTTAAAATGTTAAACTATGTTTATTTATATATATAATTAATAAACGTAGGAAATAAAATAATTTCGTTTGTTAAAATGTAAATAAATGGCTATAGAACGACAGTAAAAATTAAACATTATGCACACTTGTATAATGTAGGCAATACGTGTGCAAAATGTTATCAATTAGATCATATAATGACTTCTTGAGATATTCGATATTTAAAAGTTTGGTATTTAAAAAGTGATATTTATTATCGCACGGTAACTATGGACTGAAATTGGCAGGGTTGGCAACTAGTTAAAAAGTTAAAAGTTAAGTTAGAAAGTTAAAAACTTAATAACTTTTAACATAACTTAGTTTTAAATCTATTAACTTTTAACTAAACTTACAATTAGTTAAATATTTTCTCAGTAACTTTAACTTTTTAACTTTTAAAAAGTGAACTATTACATACGGATTTTCTGAAAAATGGTGTATTAATATTATTTATAATATTATTATTGTTATTTGTTGTTATAATATATTTATTATTTATATTTCTTACGTCAGAACTAGGGTTTTTCTACGTTATTTTTGACTAATGTACCTTAAACTTTTAAGGGCGTTCTCTTGGTTGAAACAGCAGTTTTCGAATTTTTAACTTACAAATAATGTTTAATTAATTTAATAATCCAGTAGTAAGTACATATAACAAATATACATTAGAGGGAACATAAAACAATTTTTTTCAAACGAATTCAGACAATAGTTACTACGATATTGTTAAAATTAAAGCCAAAAACTTCAATAAGTTACCTAATTTTTTTTCTTTCTTATCCAATCTTAACGAAATAAAGCTTATATTGTTCGTCAAGAAATTTCAGAGGGAGTATCGATGGGAAAATTTATGATACGAGTTACCAGTACGGCGTAATATCAATTTGTTTAAGAAAAGTAAGTCAAGTTTTAATAAACAAATTGATATTACGTCGTATTGGTAACTCGTATCATAAATTTTCCCATCCATACTCCCTCTGAAATTTCTTAACGAACAAAATAAGCTTTATTTCGTTAAGATTGGATAAGAAACAAAAAAAATTAGATAACTTATTGAATTTTTTGTCTTTAATTTTAACAATATCATGGTAACTATTGCCTGAATTCGTTTAAAAAATTATTTTTATGTTCCTTCTAGTGTATATTTGTTATATGTACTTACTTTTGGACTATTAAATTAATTAAACATTATTTAAAAGTTAAAAATTCGAAAACTGCTATTTCGACCAAGAGAACGTCCTTAAAGAGTAATAACGTACGCAATGTACGTTATTTTCCACTCCTCCAACAAAGTATTTTCTTGCTGGCCCAACAAACAATGCATCGATACTTTACTGTAACGAAAAGTATAAATTACGTAGAGGTGCAACAATAAGCAAGACAATTATTCAAACAGTTATAAACCCAAGAAGCCGGGGGACGCGAGGTTCACGTATATTAGGGAATCACGTTGACGTGCAACAATAAGCAAAACAGTTATTTAAACAATTTTAAAGCCAAGAAGCCGGGTAACGTGAGGTTCATGCATATTAGGAATTACGTTGACGTGTAACAATAAGCAAGACAATTATTTAAACAATTATAAACCCAAGAAACCAGGGGGCGCGAGGTCCACGTATATTAGGGAATCACGTTGACGTGCAACAATAAGCAAGACAGTTATTTAAACAATTTTAAACCCAAGAAGCCGGGTGACGCGAGGTCCATGCATATTAGGGAATTACGTTGACGTGCAACAATAAGCAAGACAATTATTTAAACAAATTTTAAACACAAGTAGGCGGGGGATATGAGGTCCACGCATATTAGGGAATTACATAGATGTGCAACAATAAGAAAGACAATTATTTAAACAATTATAAACCCAAGAAACCGGAGGACGCGAGGTCCACATATATTAGGGAATCACATGACGTGCAACAATAAGCAAGACAGTTACTATTTAAACAATTTAAAACCCAAGTAGCCGGGGGACGCAAGGTTCGCGCATATTAGGAAATTACGTAGACGTGCATCAATAAGCAAAACAATTATTAAAAAATTTTAAACCCAAGTAGGGTGGGGATATGAGGTCCACGCATATAAGGGAATTACATAGGTGTGTAACAATAAGAAAGGCAATTATTTAAACAATTATAAACCCCAAGTAGGCGGGGGATGCGAGTTCCTCGCGTATACTGGAATAAGGCAGTCGTGTATACATGGAAAATAATTATGTAAATAATTCTTAACCCCAAGTAGGCGGGGGATACGAGTTCCACGCGTATGCGTGAGAGCGTAAGACGTGCATACAAGTCAAAATACTTATGTAAATAACTCTTAACCCCAAGTAGGTGGGGGATACGAGTTCCTCGCGTATACTGGAATAAGGCAGTCGTGTATACATGGCAAAATAATTATGTAAATAATTCTTAACCTCAAGTAGACAGGGAATGCGAGTTCCACGTATACGGGAGCGCGTCAGACGTGCATACAAGGCAAAATAATTATTTAAATAATCCTCAACCCCTAGTAGGTGGGAGATGATCCCATATTCGCGTGGAACTTGCACCTTCCGCCTACTTGGGGTTAAGAATTATTTACATAATTATTTTGCCTTGTATGCGGTCGCGCTCCCGTATACATGTGGAACTCGCACCCCCCCCCCTACTTCGGGTTAAGAATTTTTTAAATAATTCTTTTGCCATGTATAATACACGTCTGCCTTATACCAGTATACGTGTGGAACTCGCATCCCCCGCCTACTTGGGGTTAAGAATTATTTACATAATTATTTTGCCTTGTATGCACGTCTGACGCGCTCCCGTATACGCGTGGAACTCGCATCTCCCGATTACTTGGGGTTAAGAATTATTTACATAAGTATTTTGCTTTGTATGCACGTCTTACGCTCTCACGTATACGCGTGGAACTCGCATCCCCCGCCTACTTGGGGTTAAGAATTATTTACATAATTATTTTGCCATGTATACACGTCTGCCTTATACCAGTATACGCGTGGAACTCGCATCCCCCGCCTACTTGGTGTTAAGAATTATTTAAATAATTGTTTTGCCTTGTATTACACGTCTACGTAACACGCGACTCTAGCTTAAATTCACCCGTCATTTGAACGCGCGCGCTACGGCGCGCAGCGCGAGCGCCCAATCCGCAACAGTCTCTACTGCGCAGACTCGAAACTGCCGTCCGACTTGGACGCTCTGCTTCCCAACTATAATATTCAAAATTTTCTTAAAGTTATGACTATGATTTGCACTTTCGTTCTATCAATTATATATTTTATTTACATAGACAACTAGATTGGATTCTTCACTCAGGCAATTACACACTTATTGATTTGGATTCCAACCAAATGGAAAACAAGCGACTTTGTAGTGACCATTTTACTGCTGACGATTTTGTAATCGGTTCTGGTATGAAGAGATTAAAAGATATTGCTATACCTATTCAAAAGGCTTCAGCTACTGATTTGAATGATTCCGACGAAGTTGAGGAACATGATGGCTCCGAAATTGATCTTCCCCCTATTACATGTCAAGAGAGATCAGCTATTGATTTAGAAACTCCTTTTTTAATAGAAACTAGTTTTAACATGCCACAAAGCTTTGATACAGAAGAGCCATCTTGTTCAGGAATGCAAAGCCAATTGAATTTTAATTGTGACTACCGAAAAATCCACAAATGCTGTTGATAAAATTAAAACTTATGAAACTTCACTTCAAAAATTGCAAGATGAAATTAAGAATTTACAACGACAGTTAAACCAAAAAGATAAGCAATGTAAAAAAGCACAACATGTGATTAAACAAGTAAAAGCAAAACATGTAACGTATGAACAAAAAGCTAAAAACATTCAAAATAGAAATAAACAACTTTCTAAAAACATTCGAAATAGAAATAAAAAAATTATGAATCTTGAGCGTAAAATTGAAAGATCTAAGGAAGCAGTTTCTTTTTATGATGAGTACTTAAAGCTTAATGCTAATGTATTAAATTTTTTTAAAATGCAAATGAATCATAACAAACGGAGAAAGTGGTCCAATGAGGAAAAAGAGTTTGCTATGAATTTATAAGTCTCCAAAAGCTTATTGTTATTTGCGTGACCAAATGAAGTTTGCTTTGCCCTGTATTAGTTTAATAAGGCGATGGATTAACGAACTTGATTTGAGTCCCGGAAATAACACTAAGTTATTAGAATTATTGAAAATAAAATCAAGTACAATGACTCAAAAAGAACGCGAGTGTGTATTAATGTGGGATGAAATGAGTATAAAATCGTGGTTAGATTACAACCCAAAAAAAGATTTGATTGAAGGTTACACTGATATGGGAAAGCATGGTCGCAATAAAAATCATGGTAATCATGTTTTAGTTTTTATGTTACGAGGTAGGCAGAATGATTGGAGACAGCCTATTTGCTATTATGTTCCCCATAACAGTGTAAATGGAAAATTATTGCATAAAATCATTTTAGATGTTATAGATTACGTTGAAGACGCCGGTTTTATATTAAAATCAATGGTATGCGATCAAGGATCGTCAAATCAATCGGCCAGAAAAAAATTGGGTATAACAGAAAACGCGCCATTTATTGAACGACATAATCGTAAAATTTTCTTTATCTTCGATGCTCCCCATTTATTTAAATGCCTGCGTAACACTTTTCGTAAACGTCAATTTGAAATAAATGAGAAATCTGTTTCATGGGACGCGATTCGGGAATTAAGAAATCGTGAAAAAGATCTACCAACTAAATCTGCCCCTAAACGAACAGACAGACATCTAGATCCAAATTCTTTTCAACTAATGAACGTTAGTCTTGCAGCTCAAATTTTTAGTAAAAGTGTTTCCTCAGCGTTACTAGCAGGTGCGGTCGCACCAGAGCAACCTTTGACTCATTCAGATTGTATAGAAACAGCAAATTTTATTAAGAAAGTACACGACCTTTTTGATTGTTTAAATAGTAGAAGTTCTCGAGATGGTAATCCTTTGCGTCGTCCTTTATCAAAATTAAATCCTCAAGTAGTACAGTATTTGAAAGAGTCCTTGATTTGGATCGAAAAGTGGAAATGCGTTGATAAAAACGGTAATCCCCCATGCTTTGACGGTTTTTATTTGACGGTTAATAGTATACTTTTACAATGGGAAGATATGGCAGCAAATGATGGAGTGTATTTGTTAACGACGCGTTTAAATCAAGATCCATTAGAAAATTTATTCTCTGTTTTAAGAAGTCGTTCTGGTCACAATCAAAATCCAACCGCAATGCAAGTAAGGCATAATTTGCAGTATAGCATTACTGCAAATTTAACGTCTTCATCCAAATTAACAAATTGCGAACCTGATGGAACAGTAGCGTTACTAGCAATTTGTATGAAAAGTAAAAATGTTGAATTACAAGAATCGTTAGAAAACGGAACCAATTCTGTGCACGCATTTGATGAAAATATTAATGCGGATTGTATTAATAGTAATTTCCTTGCAAAAGACAACAGTATCATCGAAGTAAATGCAAGTAGTCAAAATAATGAATTAGCTAACGATGATATTGAAGACGCTTGCAGTGAAATTTCGTTCGATGGAGTAAATGAATCTCTTCATTTCGATGAAAATGAAGATACTTATGTGGAAAATATGTCTGATTCAGACACAGTTTTAGGTGATGATGATGATGAATTTCAAGAAGTATCTGATTCATTAAATGAAAGGAGTGAGAATTTGAGTAATACAACTAGGAGCTTTTTATCAGAAAGTTATGATAAAATGGATAGTGTATTGTCAAATTCACATAATCTACAAGATTCGTCTACTCCTTTACGGGGAGCAATGAAGTATGTTGCTGGATACGTAGCGATGAAATGTATCTCAAAATTTAATTGTTCTGACTGTAAAGCTTCTTTCACTAGAGTTAACTGTAATATTCAAACTAATGATGATCTATTAATTTTTTTTTAAAGCGTATAAAGTATTTAATGTAAATAATGAACTTGGAAATCTTTGTGTTCCTTCTGACGATTTTTACGGAATCATTATAACAGCTATTGAAACTTTTGATGCATTATTTTCTGAAGTAAGTTATAACATAGAAATTAGTAAAGTTTTAATTGATAAAATCACATCTAAAGTTCTCGAATATCATGCAGAGTTTTGGATTACTGACGAACCTTGTAAATCGCATCGTGAGGCTGCAATAGCGTTTTTCGTTAGAGTTCATATTTTTAAGGCATGGTGTGGTTTGTGCACATAAGAATTATGCACATATTTATTGTGCACACTTTAGCATTGGTGTATATCTATATCCATGTGTATACTCCAATGCTAAAGTGTGCACAATAAATATGTGCATAATTCTTATGTGCACAAACCACACCATGCCATTTTTAATAAAGTAAAATGGATCAATCATGATTTGCGGGACGCTAAAATTTCAAGGAAAAGACATTTTGCTAGTAACAAACCTAATGCTAAATTGCAGAAATTGAGTCATGAATAAAAAGAACTTGCTAAATTAAAATAATATTTTTATTACTTGCCGATAAAGCAAAACACACTATTTTTTTTTACAAAAAGGAAATATAAATCTTTGTTTCATGATCAAATTTCAGCAAGATGTTACGCTTATTGTGTTGTCTGTTGCTAAGAAATAAATATATGTATATTTTGTTACAGAACATTAATTTATGTGATACCATAAAAGGTGATGTTTATTGACTATTTATTAATGCAAAGTATGATTTCTAATTATAATTTTTATGATTATTTTCAATTAAAGTAAAATACTAGTTATTCACTTTCAATTTCATTTTGCTTCATAGAAATTTTCCACTTCTTTCATTCCTGCATCATCAATTATTTATAAATCCTAGATCTTCATATAAGAAAAGTTTGTGTATTTGATATGACTATATTTAATAGTATAAAAATTTTAATTGCCAATTCGATAATTGTAATTTCCACTTCATAATTACAATATTTATTCCGTAAAATTATTTAAGTAGAATTATCAAAAATATAATGTCACTTTTTATGTATTTAGAATTTTCATTCAATATTTATGTTTTATATTTTATTTATTTATTTATTTATTGAGCCAGAGTTTATTGTATTAAATTCCAAGGAGACGTTTATAGCGTGACTTCACCAGTGAATGAACGAATAAGAAAATTTCTATTTTTGTTATTTAGTTAAGAGAATTAAAAATCGATTAAAAGCAAAAATCTTTTTTAATTAGTATTTTAAAAACTTTAAACTTTACGTCAGTGACAACATTTTAGATAAAGAATAAAAGTAGAAATTTTGTTTATAAGAAATCTGTAAATATCTCTTAAAAGTCAGTAAATGAACACGCGATCTTAGTATCTAAATACGTTTCGCCAGTGAATGAATACTTCGCCAGTGAATAAACACTCAATAGCGGCGATTTTTTATGATTTTATTCTTAACAATTTCTTTTATGAAGTATCTTTATGTAAAATGAAATCAAAATTTTAAAAGATTCGAAAATTATCGTCATATTAGATAAACAATACATAGAAAGATTGATATTTTCATATATTTAAAGAAAATGTTCCTTAACTGGTGTCTGTTCGGATATTGGTGAAGTCACCCTGCAAAAAATACTGTAGTTCGTGGGGTGTGGGCGCTATCATCATACGTATCATTATCGTTTTTCACTCATTATAAGCCATATTTTACGTTTCATAAATAATTTAGATTATAATACTTTGTTCGGATAATTTGTAAGTAGTTGACTTACTAGTATAATTTACGACTATATATTTAAACTTCAAATTAATAGCGATTAGTTGTAGTAACATGCATGAAGACAATACTGTAGTTCATAATTTTGTTATATCTTTTGTTGTAAATTGTAGTTCACGATTTTGCGCGGCCACTATTTGTATATGTTTTTGTAGTTCATTTAAATTAAACAATCAGATTAAAGATAAAAGATTTTAATTTTTAGTACATGTTTGTAATATTTGTAAATATTTATTACCCTTCCTTCCTTAACCTAATGCTCCTGTGTTTCCTATCCTATCCTGATGGAAGATATCTGCCACCTTCCCGCTTGGTTTCCGTCAAATAATATCGCGTTTGCATATTATCTGTATTGTTTAAAATAATTAGTAAAATTGAATAACTGAAACAACGTGTAATATATAACAAATACCTATGCAAACACGTATTAACTGAGAGCAGAACATATTAATGAACATTCCATGAATTTAAGTAGAATAAACAATCTTTTTCGTAACGCAGGGTCGATTTTTGTGTTTCTAAATTTTTAAAATCAATACTAGTTTTTTTATGCCTGATCCATTACTTTGCGATTGCTGCAGCATCTTTTTATCCACAGTAGAGGTATTTTATCAGAATGATGAAATGTTATATAGGTATTTTATTAAATATAATATGACCATTTCCTTCAAAGAATATCTTAAATATAATGTCGTTTAAAAATTTTCCAAATCTGATACTGTCAATTAGAAACGGGAGCTATTCAGAACACGACAGGAATTATTTTCGAAAAGAAATATTAGAAAAGTTCGCGTCTATAAAAATTAAAAACAAATTGCATAAACTTACAGACTTTTAACTATTCCGAAAAATGTAAAACATGTATTCTCATAAGATTTTTAGATCATTAGTCGACGTTATGGCTTCCCTTTATCACTACATTATCTATACAGTTTAATCGTTAGGTGGAAATGGTATTGGAAATATTGATATCATATATAATATTAAAATAATTTAATGAGAATATTATGGTCTTCTTGCCAATTTTTTTTTTAATTTTTATATACTAAGCTTTAAACATTTTATACCACTGTAGACTCAAAATCATAACTTTCCCTACTGAAAAAAACCACATGGGATCCCACGTGGAATCCCAGACGAGATCCCACGTGTGAATTTGATATGGGATCCCATGTGGCATCCCACGTTTAAACTCGAAGCATGAATTCCCACATGAGATCCCACAAGAGATCCCACATGGGATCTCATGTGGGATATCATGCGTTTAACTTGAGTACGGGGTCTCATGCAGATATGGCGTAAAACTTTGAGTCCGCCATTGTAAGTAACGGAGTTATCAAAAACAAGGCAAGCCTTGTAATTAGGACGCTTCACAAAGAGTCATTTGAACGGTTGACTTACACGCCTTATATACTCTTGGCCGTCCAACTTATCCACAGATAGCACTACCGAAGCACCGCATAGCTGATAAATAGCCGAAGCTTACTTATGGAGAGCCGTCCATCACAAGTTCTGCTTTGTCACCGCAATGCGGCGTTCCGATAGCGCTTTCTGTGAATACACTGGATGGCCGAGAGTATATAAGCCGTGTAAGTCAGCCGTTCAAATAACTCTTTACGAAGAGTCCTAATTACAAGGCTTGCCTTATTTTTGATATCCCCGTTACTCACAATGGGGGACCCAAAGTTTTACGCCATATCTGCATGAGATCCCGTACTCAAGTTAAACGCATCATATCCCACATAAGATCCTATGTGGGATCTCTTGTGGGATCTCATGTGGGAATTCATGCTTCGGGTTCAAACGTGGGATGCCACATGGGATCCCATATCAAATTCACACGTGGGATCTCGTGTGGGATTCCACGTGGGATCCTATGTGGGATCCCATGTGTTTTTTTTTCAGTAGGGTTAATATAATTATTCGGCTCTCGTGGTATAAAATACGGTTCGAAACTACTGCGTAATAAGACTTGTAGCTCATGTGACTTTTCTCACTCGCTTCGCTCGTGCGAAAAACGCGTTATTTGAGCTAAATAATCACCTGATGCACTCGTATCGAAATGTACTATTTCGACATTTGGAAAATTAACCATTCTTATGATAAAGTATTCTAATTTTTTTATTAATATTTCTTTAAAATCACCCATCTGACAATTTAGTTGTCTGATATAATACCCCCTCGCCTTTCTTCTCAAACCTTTATTTATACATTGATTATGATAAATAAATTGAGTACCTATATAGGGGCCATAGGCCCTAGTGATCTGTGTTGAAAAACCGTTAATTTTTAAGAACGAAAATCTCGAAGATTATAAACTGTCAGAAAACATAATATCATGTTCACCCAAGGGCTAGTGGGCTTTTTTATATCGCGAGTTTGCAGGATTCGTGTGCGGCTTGCGAAACGCACTTACCTTATAGTCTCGTGCTAACTTGCGTTCGACTTGTACTTATAAATACTCGGTCTGCTAAATCCAACGTTACACCCTTGATACACAATATATTAATTAACAGTGAATACGATAATTAATACAATGGTTGCATAGAGTCAAAAAGTGATATGATATATCAAGTTAAATAACTATAACAATTTATATCTTTTTTATTTCTTTCAATTATTATTTTTTTAATCAAATAATTGTAAGACTTTATTAACTTTTAATAATATTTGATATAATTGATTTGTATATATTAAATTTTATTTCATCATTATTAAATTGTTATTTATAAAAAAGTTTTATAACATTTCAAGTTGCAAATCATCATGCAGTCATGCTTTACGGTCCCTGCGCTCGGATCACCGTGAACGGGGGCCTTTCTACATATGTGTGTTCTGTGTGTTCTGTGTGTTCCCGACAAAGACAGATAGATCTGTTCCGTTTATGTAAGACAGAAACAGTCATAGAGAGAAGTTGTCTAGAACGGACAGAACACACATATGTAGAAAGGGCCCGGCGCGTGCCAGCGAGCCGCGGACGGCGCGCGCGCGCGAGCCTCCGAGCCACCAGCCGCGATTCGCAGAACAAAAGCACACAAAGTCAATGCTAGCGCCACCACTCGGTCAAGGCGGAACTAATTTTTTTTCGTCCTCGCCCCCCATCTGAAGTACGCTTCTATATGCGTCTATATTCGTTGATAATACATTGACCCTTTCTGGTGGTGGGGGTTTATTATGTCTGCCCCATGGTGCCACAATATTCAAAATTTGTGATTTAAAATTTTTCTTTTACAATTCAACTTAATAATTTAAAATTTGATAAAACTATGATTTAAAATTTTTCTTTTACAATTCAACTTTATAATTTAAAATTTGATGAAACTATGATTTAAAATTTTTCTTTTACAATTCAACTTTATAATTTAAAATTTGATGAAACTATGATTTAAAATTTTTCTTTTACAATTCAACTTTTATAATTTAAAATTTGATTGAACTATGATTTAAAATTTTTCTTTTACAATTCAACTTTATAATTTAAAATTTGATGAAACTATGATTTAAAATTTTTCTTTTACAATTCAACTTTTATAATTTAAAATTTGATTGAACTATGATTTAAAATTTTTCTTTTACAATTCAACTTTATAATTTAAAATTTGATGAAACTATGATTTAAAATTTGATGAAACTATGATTTAATATTTTTCTTTTACAATTCAACTTTTATATAATAAATATATATGAAAAATGTTGAACAATTGAAAACAATCTTGTGATAGTATTTTAACCACACATCAATTTTTCTTATAATCAGGCCCGGATTACGGGTTATGGTGGCCCGGGGCTATAAAAGCGTTGGGGCCCATGTAAGGCGGATATAACCCTCTGCGTTTATTAAAGTACGGTAATGATGTGAAAATGATTTTTATGTAAATTTTAAACTGTAGATAAGTAAATACTATAAAGTAAATACTTGTATTACCTATATTTTATGAAAATTGTTTAATCGCAAAATTCGTAATAGAACGGGAAAACAGGAACATAAAATAATTAATGCACTTTAATATCAGTAGTCAGAAAAAGTTTCTTTTTATATAAATTGAGTTATTTAATTATGATTACAAAAAAGAAATATCTACAAAAGATTCACTTCTATATCTTAATGATTGAATAATAAAAGTAATGGACTTAAATTACTTAATTACAAAAAATGTAAAGCTTCGGCAAATAATTATATAATTAAAAATTTCTCTCTAAAAAAATAAATAAAAATATTTATAATAACTCATAAATAAGAACATTAATATAAAACAATATGCATATTCTACTTATATCGTAGAAATAAGCATTTCAAGTAAAAGTTTTCTTCCTTGACTTTGAATTTGCAAAATCCTTTATTAAGTCTTCAAAATCCATAGATCACAATAATTCGGATTCAATTGCTAAACTTGATAGAGCTGATAATCGATCATCTAACGTTGTCGCTCTGTACATATTTTTTATTCTTTTGAGTACAGAAAATGACCTTTCTGCCTCACAATTCGCAATAGGTGCAGTGACGAAAATTCTGTACGATATGTACACGTTTGGAAAAACATCAACCATTTGTCTATCTACTATCCAATTAAGTACCTTTAATGGCGCCAGAAAATTAAATGAATTACCACTATTATTTTGTTCAGGATTGCTTGAGCTATTTGAGAAGAAGCCTTTAGGTTGTAGTTTTATCAATGCTGTGAATTGTTCTAACTCAGAAACTAAATTGTCTTGTAAATCTTTCGAGTAGGTTCGTACTAGATTTAAAGCTTTAGTTTGAATTTCTTCTCTGCTGATGGTTGTCAAGTTACATAAAAATCCAAATAATTCAATAATCTGAGTATAAGCTTCACTACGTTTTTTCAACTCGGCTGATAATTTATCTATTATTACATAAAAAGTTTCAATCCGAAACTTATCTGATCCCGTTAAGTTTGATATTTCTTTTTCACCATCTCTAAGTTTTTTGTTATTACTCTCTTTTTAGAGTCAGAATATTCTGGAATGATGAATTCGCTAAGATTTCTCGACTCGTTTTCTATATTTATAAATTCGCAGCGTAAATTTTGTATAAAATCGACTAATGATAACAGCATTTCATTAGCTGCATATAAGTCTACTTCAACTTTTTGAATGAAAATGCTCGTAAGATTAAACCTACTCAAGATTCGATGCCACAGCACTGCCATGAATGCATTTTCTAGTTTAATCATTTTTTTAAGTAGAGACAGGGCTTCTCGTCGTGTATCAGATTTTTGAGTACCATCTTCAGATAATACTTTCAATGCATTGTACACGCCATCGAAATTTTTGATGATTGTATTTGTGGCATCGGCTCTACAGGACCATCTAGTAGTAGATAAGCTTGTGAGCGTAGAGCTTTCTTGTTTTAGTACGTCCCACCTATGGGTCGAGGAACTAAAAAAAACATAAAGATTTTGTAGCAGGCCAAAGAAATTAATAGCATGTAGAGCTTCATTCATGCTGCACTCTCCAACCAAATTCAACGAGTGCCCAACACAGGGAACATAAACTGCAAGCGCATTTTCTTTTTTAAACAGGCCTGCACACCAGAATATTTACCAGACATATTACTTGCATTATCATAGCTTTGTGCACGGCAATTTTTGATTTCTATTTCATTTTCTTTTAGTAATTCTAATATATCAGTGCTTAGAGATTTTCCAGTGTGGCTTTTAATTTGTAAAAAACAGAAAAAGCGCTCATAAATATGACCTTTCCAATAATAACGAAATATTATTGATAGCTGATCGGCATGGGAAATGTCGGGAGTAGAGTCAACTACAAGCCCCCAATATTTCGTCTGCTTTATTTCCTCTTTTATACGCGCCATAACCTTTGTTGCCATTAACTGAATTATTTCTTCGCATATAGTTTTAGATAAATAAGAAATGCTCCCTCGGCCTTTATTTGCATTTGTATCAATATGCTCTTTTAAAAACGGGTCAAATTTAGCAATAAGTTCCAATGCTCCGAGATAATTTCCATTATGGGGCGAGCCAATCACTTCATTACTACCACGAAACGCAAGACCTCTTTCAGCTAAATATAAAATAGCTGCTATAACTCGCCTTAATATTTCAGTCCAATATGCCATTTCGGATTTCATTGCATTAACAAGTCCCTTATCTACGTGTGAATCTTCGTGTATAAAATTTAACCAATCTATCATGCATCGATGGTGCTCTTTGCTATTTTCATGGCTAGAAATGGTCTCCTCTCCTTTCTTCCAATTTGAAAATCCTTCTTTCACAAAAACATTTTCTTGATCGAGTGAAAATAGTTTACAGACATAACAAAAAACAGTCCCTCGGCTCTCTGAATACATCAACCATTTCCGATCACATTTTTCGCCGTTTTTTAATTTTCGGTAAAAAAAATTTGGTGAGAAATATCTGCTTTGCATCGCATACTCTCGTTTTGAAAGTTTAAAATTAGATTCCTTGTTTTGAAAAAATTCGTATCCTTTATCCAAAAAATGTGTTCGTTTGTTCTTATTTTCATGTAACTTTAAAGGCCACAAAGCAGGATCTTTATGTAAAATATCTGCAAAAAATATATGAAGCAAATTTAGATTTAAAAAACATATGTTCTTAAATAGTATATTACGATACATGTGACTTATGTGGCCCATTATTGTCCGGCGTGATGTTAGCGCCCGAGCGCAGCGAGGGTGATATATCACGCCTTGCTGTGGGCCACTGAAGTCACATGTATCGTACGATATTTTATAGCACGTTTACCTAAGTCCGCTGTCACGGGTAGGCGTAGGCGTGACCTAAGTGCGGACTTAGGTCACACCGTGCTATAATATATATTACTATAAAAATTATTACTATAAATATTGATTTTCTACATATAAAAGAAAAAAGTATAAAAGCCCAGTTGATTTGCTTTACGAAATGCTTTTAAATTATAATTTACAAATATAACCTTTTTTTTGCTAATTAAAAAGTATCGGCTTCTTATATTTCGATTTTTCAATAAATTAAAAACTAGATTTCTGACATTAGTAGGTACGAAAAAAATTTTAATTTCAAATTTACGCACCATATTGCTATCAGGTATTTAACAATTAATCAAATCAGTCTTCTTGTGATGACAGATTTAAAAACCAAAATCTAAATAAAACTATATTTATTTAATAAGAATAATTGAAATACCTGTTTCAATCGAGTATTCTAATTTAGCAATGGCACTGGTATCACTACTATTAGTTTCAGTAGTTTTGCTTAAAATATCGTCGCCAAGAACATCTTCAAAAAAGCTAGAACATTCATTAATAGCCGTATCAAGTTGCGTTGTCGCGTGTGTTGTTTCAGTTTGCTGCATGCATTCTGACAATTTTAAATCATCTTCTCTATCAATTTCCGACTGAGGCAATACGAAATATTCTGTCAATTTTGGCAATTTAGCTTGAAACTTCTCTTTTTCTTTCTTTAGTTTTCTTTTTAATGCACCGCTATCGTATTTTCTTGACATAATCAATTCTCAAAAACAAAACATTCAATAAGAAAACGTTAGTTTTTCACTGATTTCACAAGAGTACTGTTCACTTTTAATCAAATTCACTGTTCACTTTTAATCAAATTCACTGTTCACTTTTAATCAAATTTATACTGAAGTTATTAAACTGTAGCGCCGAACCTCGTTCTCTAAGATTATTCTTCTTTGCAAAGAAAGTGGAAACTGTTGACGACCAGGTCTCTGTGTAACACTATGCTACTGCCCGAAACAAATGAAGCGCTCTCAAAAACAATAACACGCGTCCACATGCGTCGACACGTGAATACCGCCCTTTGCCGGCCGCTTTCCGATTTTCCGCGAATGAGGCTGGGTCGACAATTACGCGAAAATCGCACGCGCGCGCGCTCGCGCGGTTTTGTCGGCTCGGCACGAGCGCAAGCGCGCATGCGATTTCTACGTGTGGATGATTGTGGACCCAAGCCTAACGAATGGTTACCAAAATAAACATTTTCCGATACTTAATTTCGATTGATAAAAATGTTATATTTCTAATACATATATGATTACATTACAGTCCTCGAACTTCCGTAACTGTAAACATTGGAATTTTTTTTCAATTTCCTTCTAATAATGACCAAAAAATATATAATTAATGAAAAAAACAAAAGAATTTTGTAATTATTGTACTTATCTTTCAAAAATATTACACTTTTAAATCTTAGTATAGAATAATACTTATGTATTATATAAATATAATTATTTGAATATTGCACGCAAAAATATAAACATAGCTCAAGATAACATAATTTATAAAAGATGTTATTGGTAAATATCTGATAAAAAAAACTTAATTTCATAATGATGACTATTAAAACATCAAATGATAAAGTTAATAATACATTAAGTTAATTAATATTTCATACTGATTTTAATTGTTTATTGAAATTTATTCTTCTCAATATTTATTGTTTAATTGATGTTTTAGATTTTTTGAAACTTTCTCATATATTTAAGTACAGCGATAATTTTCTCCTATAATTTAAAAATATGATATATAAATATTGAATATATAGCCTTATACTCTTTCGAATTTCATTTTATACTTACATTTAATTAATTGTTCCATGATTTTGTGTATTAATCATTTGTATGCTTGATGCCAGTATTTGGTATTACGTATATTTTATTAATTTTCTATCAACAAATGTATACGAATGAACGTATACGGAGTTTATATTGTTAGGGTTTATCGCCGATCAGAGAAAATAATAAATTGTAATGACTCTTAAAGTATTTGCTCCAACCCACCCAATAGGCAAACTGATAATACGAGAGCCTCGCGTAATATCAGCAAAGCAAAAAATAGCAATTGGGCAAGAAGTAAAGCAAGGGGTAAATATAGACAAGGCAAATAATGTTTGGCGAGAGAGAAAAATAAGTCGTAGGACTTAAAGTATGTGCTCCCACCCACTCGCAAGTAGAGTGGTAGCAAAGGAAATGTGTACACGAAGCGCGTTCGTGTAAATAGGCAATAATATGTCTTACTCGCAAGTAAGACACCAAAAATAGGCAATGTAAGTATAGGCAAAAGGTATAGGCAAAGTAGTATGCGTAATATGATAAGATTGAGTGCGAGGAGTAGGTCTCTACTTAAGCACGCGGGTGATGTTTTTTCATTGAAGGTTGCGCTTGGCGCTTACCATCTGGCGGACACTTCGGGTACTACGATCCCGAACACTTATTATTTATTATTTAAAGAGAAAAATTGGTATCAGGAGTATTATAACTAATCATTAAATTAATTTACGATTTTCTGAGATATTATTTTTTCACGACCACATAGCTTTTCTTAAAAGATTCCGTAAATTTAAAACCTTATTTAGACTATTAAATGTAAAGTGCATTTTATATCATTAAAAAAAATTGATTTTGATTCAAGCAGGAAGATCGGTGGCGGGGCCCCCTTCAAGTCAGGGCCCGGGGCTCTAGCCCACCCTAGCCCCCCCCCCCCCTGATCCGGGCCTGTGCATGGGCCTCATACAAATAAATCACCTTGTATTGTTAAAGATACATCTATATGTAAAAAGAGATTTCCTAAACAATTTCGTGATTTTGACAATTTTGAAAGAAAGTGGTTATCCAGAATATCGACGACAAGATAATTCTGCAGATAATCATACATAAAAATCAAAAACTGGTCCAATCGTTTATGTTGATAATAAAATGGTAGTTCCATATAATAGTTTTTTACTACAGAAATATAAATGTCATATTAAAGTTGAATATTGTGCATCAATTCAAAGTATCAAATATATGTTTGATTATATACATAAAGGAGGTAACAAAGCATTGTGTAAAATTCAGAAAATACATAAAGTAGATGAAGAGACTTCTGTAGTTTTTGATGAAATTTCACAATATATTGACGGTAGATATTTGAGCCCAATGGAAGCCGCTTGGCGCCTAGAAACGTTTCCTTTGTGTGGTAGAAGCCATACTGTCATTCATTTAGCCGTACATACCGAAAATCAACAAAAAATTGTTTTCGAAGAAAATAAAGAATTTGAAGCTTTGCGTAATAGAGAAACTACTTTAACTGCGTGGTTTAAATTAAACAAAATCGATCAGGTTGCGAAAAATATAAAATATGTTGAAATACCTCGATATTATGGATTTACCAAACCTAAAGTATGGAAACGTAGAGAACGCAATAAACAATTTGATGCGATTGGGCGATTAAATATTGTTTCACCTAAAGATAATGAAAGATTTTTTCTTAAATTACTGTTGAACCGCATAAAAGGTGCTACTTGTTTTAAAGATTTACGAACATTTAATAACGTCTCATATGAAACATATAAAGAAGCAGCACTTGCTATGGGTTTAATAGAAGATGATTCCCAAATTTATTTTATTTTTGATGAAGCAAGTAATATCATGCTTCCTTTTCAATTACGTAAATTCTTTGCATGGTTTATCTTAGCTGAATATATTCAAGACAACTTAATTTGGAATAAATTCAAAAAATTTTTTACTGAAGGTTTTAAAGTAAATAAAGAAAATAATGCTTTGTTACACATTCAAAATATCTTACAAACTGAAGATAAAAGTTGTAAAGATTATAGTTTACCTGAACCAACAATAAATAGTATCGAAGAAAGTCCTGAAAATTTAGCAAACAGCAAAAATCTTTTTGAAATTTTGTTTAATCAATTAACTACTAATCAAAGATTAATTTTTAATGAAATGATAACTAACAAAAATAAAATTTATTTTATTGATGGACCTGGAGGTTCAGGAAAAACTTTCATATACAAGACTTTAATATATCATTTTTTATTTAAGGTAAATAATTGACTCGATCGATCACTTCGAACCATTTATTGTTGATTTGAAAATTCAAGTCCGACGTTTCGACAGTGTTTTTGACTGTCTTCTTCAGGGCTTAAAAAATTACGAAAAATACATAGTAACTTAGGCGTTACTTTGTATTGACAAAGTAACGCCTAAGTTACTATGTATTTTTCGTAATTTTTTTAATACCACGAATAACATTAAATACTGGAGATTCTTCTTCATTTCCGTTCACACTTTTTAGAAAACAATTTTCACTTGTATTCGCTTTTGCTATAACAATAAATAAATCTCAAGGTCAGAGTTTTAATTCTTTAGGTATTTACATTAGACGACCTTTATTTTCACATGGCCAATTATATGTTGCTTTGTCCCGATGTAAAAATCCTAACAATATATTTATTGAAAATCTTTTAGAGAATTCCTCAATAATTGATAATTGTTTGGAAAGAAATTTTTGAAGTTTAATCTATACTTTTTAATATATTTTTTTACGAATTATTATTATTTTTTTTGTTTCTTTATATATTTATATGTAAATTTATATAGATTAAACTATCCCCAAATAAATTTATATCAAAACTCATTTTATTTATAATATTATTCTTTTACGAAAGTATAAGACATGTTGTACTTTCTTATAAGCATAATATCATATAAATAATCTGATTGTTTTGTTACATATAATAAAAAAAATTCAATATAAATATATTAACATCAAATATTTTTTTTATTACATGTAATAAAGATGGGAATCAATTTTCATTACATTTATTAAAAATTAATAATACAAATTGATTAAAATTAATTAAAATTGATAAAATTTATTAATTAAAATTGATAAAATTTATTAATTAAAATTGATAAAATTTATTAATGAAAATTGATTCACATCTTCCATGGTGGAGGAAGGATGGGATAGATTGGAGTCAAGGAGGAACGATTTCCATGGTTTGAGGGCTATTGGCGATGAATTCCATAGTTGTGTTTAGACTTATTATATAAAAAAATGATGAACAATAATTTTATATGATTTTGGCATGTCCCATTATCATATATAATTATTATTATTTGTTATATAAAACACCTAAGCACAATAAAATCAAAAATTCAACGCGCCCATAACAGTACCTCAGTGGTGGTGTGGAAAACTGTTAAATGTAGTAAATAAAAAAGCTGAAAAACTGACTATACGCAAGATATCTATGATGAATTATATGCGAAGGAATAGGTCGGCGGAGCGGACGTGGAGCGGGGTGGATGGGAGGTGGAGGGGCAGACACCCTTCAAAATAACGTAAAATTTGAAAGTATTTCACGGTAAAAAGTGGAGGCAAAGTGGAGGGCAAATAGAGCGGGGTGGAGCGGGGTGGTACCCATTTTGAGCCTTACAACTATATAATATAAGAAGATATATATATATATATATATATATATATATATATATATATATATATATATATATATATATATATATATACACATACTAGGGGGGTACCCTCCCTACTCGCTCCGCTCGTCAACCCCCCATTTTTAGAAACTGATTAAATTGTAAATTCTGTTCTATTTTTCAGCCTAGAGGTAAATAGGAAGATGCGTTTTATATTAAAGTAGGCCTAATCTATTGACTATGTCACTATCAAATTTTGGAAACCATTAAAATTGTATGAGTTTTTATTGAAGGAAGTAAAGAAATTCAATAAACTTTAAACTACCAGATATGCCTTTTGTATTACTTGATCTTCTCATTTTCTTGAATATCACCAATAACTTCTAATTTCAAGTATATGTTTTCAACAGGAAAAAAAATAATATTGACTCCAAAACCAATTTCACTACTGATGAGTGTGCTCTTTTGAATGGTGAGGTCTAAATTACATTTGGATAGTTCCATAAACCAACACGTCGGTTATTCAGTAAAAAATTACTAATAGCCAAATCGTGATTAGCACCCTCGAAAATCTCTGTATACCAATTTTGAGCCAAATCTAAGCTTTTTTCGAACTCTTCACCACCATATTGGATTCACCATTTTGAATTTCGAAAGTTCAATAGCAAAATCTTTATCATAAACCTCGTAAACCCCTCTATACAAATTTTAAGCAAAATGCTTCCTTCGAACTTTTAACCGCCATTTTGAATTTCGACAGTCTGATAGCAAGATCGCGAACAGCGACCCGAAAACCCCTATGTTCCAATTTTTAGTCAAATCTAAGCTTTCCTCGACTTTTCAATGGTAATATTGGTTCTCCTACTTTTAATTTCGAAAGTCCAATAACAAAATCTTGATCAGCGAGCTCGAAAACCACTGTATACTAATTTTAAGCAAAATCTAAGCTTCCCTCTATCTGTGTAGAATATGAGTAAAATATCGCACTTCCAAATTTTTTCTAAGAAGGTGATGAGTTAAGTCGATCTGACGAAGGCGAGGAGTAGAAATAAAAAATTCAACGATTTCATTAGAAAAAGCAACGTTTCGTTGGCTTGGTCTGCCAACCTCTTTTGGCTACAATTTTTTATTAAACAGAAAAAACAATTAATACAATGTAATTAATATAATTAAACACTCGCGTGATACAATAATTAATACCTTAAATTATAAAGTGTTACGTAGTACAAATGAAGTCGATGTTAACGCAAAACATGAGACTGGTCAGTATTTATGGTATACACAGTAAAGGGTTGGTGCCTGTGTTTACAAACAAAGCGCAGATACATATAGAAAGAAAAATCAAACGACAACAAATTCAATTTAAAAGTCTCAATAAAGGAAAATAAGACGTATTTAAAAATTTAACGTCTTCTTTCTTATTTATGTTATTACTGTTGCACTTAATCTGGATCATTTCTGACAATATACGTTTTTTGTAATTAGCTTCCTGATCTAGAATTTTAGTATTGTCCCAGTCAAAATCATGGAGAAATTTATTCCTATATTGTGGAACTACTGATTCTATGTTGTTATTTTTTTAATGTTCGTTAATTCTGATTTTTATTGTACGTTTAGTTTCTCCTACATATGACGCAGGACACGATTTACAAAAGAACTTATAAACTACGTTGATCTTATCCTACTTTTTTATAGGGTCTTTACCTAATTTTATTACAGAACTTAGGCTCTTATTAACAAGAGGCAAAACACGGAAGTTATAAGGTTTGAGAATGGTTACAATTTTTTCAAAAATGTCATTGAACGGTAATGAAATATGGGATACAAATTCGTTTTGTACAATATTGTCTTTCTGGTTGTTCTCATATTTAATTTTGTAAAACCTTTTGTATGCATATTGTTTTATGAATCTCCGAGGGTAATTATTATTTTTGAGTAATGTAGTAACAATATTTAGATTTTTCGTATGAAATTTTTTATTTGATAATAAAATTGCTCTGTCAACAAGGTTGTACACAATATTGATCTTCTGTTGTGGTGGATGATAGGAATGATAATTAATAAGTCTGCAGGAAGAACTGGGTTTATTATACCAATGTGTGATAATCGTATTGTTATGGTGGATTAAAAGAATGTCTAGAAAATTGATTTTTTTGTCCTGTTCTAATTCATAAGTAAATTGTAACTTGCTACAATAGGAATTGAACGTATTTATTACGGTATTGATATGTTTTTTGTCGATACACATAATCGTGTCATCAACGTAGCGGAAATAAAAAAGTAGAAGAATATTATGGTTTTGTTTCAAAGTTTTTACAGTCAGTTTCCAAATCGTCCATCACGATATCTGCAAATAATGGCGATATCGGGAAACCCATAGGTGTACCATCAATTTGTCTATAAAATTTGTTATTGAAAGAAAAAAAGGTATTCGAAAATAGAAATTTTATACATGTAATAATTTCGTTGAATGGGATTTTGCATCTATTATGTATGGAATCAAATCTTCGATCTATACTGTCTAATACTAGTTGTAGTGGAATGTGCGTAAATAGAGAAATAACGTCTAAAGAGAGTAATACATAGTTATCTGGTATGATAACTGAATTTAATTTTTGTTTCAAATGAAAACTGTTGTCGATATGCGACTCTGGGATTTTTATGGACGATTTGATTTCATTGTAAATAATTTTAGCTAAAAAGTGGCTCGGACTATTGACTAATGAGATTATGGGACGGAATAGTACATCTTTTTTATGTATTTTTGGAAGACCGTAACATTTTGCCAATGTAGTATTTGAATAAGACAGCTTCCCTCTATCTTTTGACGGACATTTTGAATTTCGAAAGTCTGATCGCCAGATCGTGATGAGCGATATCCGAAACACCTGTATTCCAATTTTGAGAAAAACCTCATCTTTTTTCGAATTTTTAATTACCATATTTGATCCACCATTTTCAATTTTGAAAGTCTGATAGCAAAATCGTGATCAGCAACTTCGAAAACCCCCGTATACCAATTTTGAACACAATCTAATATTTTTTCTTACTCTTCATTACAATACTGTATCCGCCATTTTGAATTTCGAAAGTCTAATAGAAAAATCCTGATCAGCGACCTCGAAAACCCCTGTATTCCAATTTTCAGTCAAATCTAAGCTTTCTTCGAACTTTTAACAGCCATATTGGTTCCGACACTTTGATTTTCGAAAGCCCAATAACAAAATCTTGATCAGTAACCTCGAGAACCCCTGTATACGAATTTTAAGCAAAATCTAAGCTTCCCTCGAACTTTTGACCGCCATTTTGAATTTCGAAAGTCTGATAGCAAGAACATGATTAGCGAGCTCGAATATCCCTGTACTACAATTTCGAGAAAAACCTAAGCTTTTTTCGAATTTTGAACCGCCATATTGAATCTGCCATTTTGAATGTTGAAATTCTGATATCAAAGTCATGATCAACACTTCGAAAACCTCCGTATACCAATTTTGAACACAATTTACTATTTTTTCTTACTCTTCATTACCATATTGTATCCGCCATTTTGAATTTCGAAAGTCTAATAGGAAAATCCTGATCAGCGACCTCGAAAACCCCTGTATTCCAATTTTCAGGCAAATCTAAGCTTTCTTCGAAATTTTAACAGCCATATTGGTTCCGCCATTTTGAATTTCGAAAGCCCAATAACAAAATCTTGATTAGTAACCTCGAAAACTCCTGTATACCAATTTTAAGCAAAATCTAAGATTCCCTCGAACTTTTGACCGCCATTTTGAATTTCGAAAGTCTTATGGCAAGATCGTGATCAGCGACATCTGAAATACCTGTATTCCAATTTTGAGAAAAACCTCATCTTTTTTCGAATTTTTATTGCCATATTTGATCCACAACTTTCAATTATCAAAGTCTGATAGCAAAATCTTGATCAGCAACTTCGAAAACACCCGTATGTCTATTTTGAGCACAATCTAAGATTTCTTCGAATTTTTAACGGCCATGTTGATTCCGCCATTTTGAATTTCGAAAGTCCAAAAACAAAATTTTGATCAGGGATCTCGAAAACCCCTGTATACTAATTCTAAGCAGAATCTAAAATTTTTTCGAAGTTTTACCGCCATATTGGATCCGGAATTTTGAATTTCCAAAGCCCAATAGCAAAATCTTGATCAACGACCTCGAAAACTCCTACATAACAATTTTCATCATAATCTAAGCATTTTTCAAATTTATAATTTTCCTTGCTGTAAGCTTGTCTTGTGCGTTACTTCATCGAATGTTCGCATTCATATATGAAATACATATAACAGATCAAGGAATCTATCGAGATTCGCTTTGAGGCCAACAGGGCTAATCCTGATAGAGTTATTATAGATAGAGGAGGCAAGGAGTAGGCGCTCTTACAATGGAAGTACCACGGAAAAACAAAAAAAAAAAAAATGACGTAGCTGTCAACAAAACTAAATATATACTATATATTATGTATATATTATATACATTTATTAGAAAGCAATAAGGAGGGTAGGAGGAAAGGAGGAGAAAAGGAGAAGAAGAGTGGCTGTAGAGGGGCGGAGGAGCGGAGGAGGAGCGGAGGAGGAGCGGAGGAGGAGCGGCGGAGGAGCGGCGGTTGAGCGGATGGGGAGCGGCGGAGGAGCGAAGGCTATAAATAGACCAAATTCCTCAAAATAACGTAAAAATTCATAAGTTTCTACGTTATTTTCAGGAGCGGAGGAGGAGCGGAGGAGGAGCGGAGGAGGAGCGGACCCCAAATAATGCTTACACCTATATAATATAGAGATATATTGTAACGGATAATTAATTCTCTGGCTGCTCGGGATTATCCGGTTACAAATGTAGTGCATGCGGCGGCGAGGCTAGCGCGCCTCGTGCAATGCACGCCGCATGCGAATGTAGAATTGAATAAAGGTGGGAGAACAGGGTAGCAAATGAATGATCACTCGCGAGAGTTAAATAACGTATAACGGGGTTTATTGAAGAAGTCATAGAGGGGAAAGGGGGGCACAGCGCACAATGTGCGATTTGCGGTCAGCGGGCGCAGGATGGAGGCCCGAGTTGCCGCGAGTTAGGGAGAGAGAGAGAGAAGAGTCGAGCCGGCACTTACAACTGGTGCGTAGTCGCTGTCGCCGAAGACGCCTCGCCGGAGCTCCTGGTGCGCAGGTCGCTTTCGGTCGCCTCGCTGAGGTGGGTCCGGGGCCGTGACCGGTTCGCCGACACACCCACACACACAGGCTCACTCACTCTCACACTGGGACGCAGCTCTATTCTCGCGAGAGGACTCTCGTGTCAAAACTGAGCGGGGAGCGCGGGCGCTATCCAAAACGAGACTAATTGACTCTCTACCGAGTCTCAACGGTTCGCGCGCGCTCCTCGCTCTCTCTCTCTCTCTCTCTCTCTCTCACTCTCTCTCTCTCTGTCTCTGTCTCGGCTGAGCGTCCTTCCGCGTCGTCTGCACCTATAACATCTAAAGAGGATTTAGTAGATGATTAATGCGGGGAGAGAGGGAAATGACGGAGAATTACCTCGACGTCGAAGGGCAGGTCGAAGGGCAGGTCTACGTGGCCCAGCACCGCCGCGGTCGTGCCGTTGGCGAGGCGTGCGCCACTTCCGCGGTGCGGCGTAATCTGCTTGCTACACGCGGTCGCAATCTGCAAGCCAATCGGGCCTACTGCGGTAGGAGATGCTACTGAATCGTGTAACGTGCGTATGCGAAATCCGCCGAGACCCACTGGTAAATACCATCGTGAGTATTCTGGCTGGCTCAGGGTACTCAAATTTCCCTCCGAGTCGGTGGAAGTGGTTGCGACGGATGCTGCCAGGGCGTCTGGCAGTGGCACCGATGAGGTCACGTTAGGTTTTGGAGGGGCAAGAGGGACCTCGTCTACGCGCCCCCTCTGCCTTTTCCCGAGACTCCAGGCAGTGTGGCTTAATATAGCCAGGCCAGCTACAACCCCAACACCGCACGTGCTCTTTTGGCCCGGGCTGGCTGTTGGCGTTCTTGTCGCTGCTCGGAGTCGGCGACGCGTACTTCACCTCGCCGTTCCTGGCCGAAGCATTTTCTCTATGCTTGCTAGAGTGACTGCGGCTATTCTTGCGGTACGCTCCAGTCCTCTTGGGAGAGCCGTGGTTCGCCGGCGGCGGACCCAGGGGTCGCTCCCTGCTCAAGTTGAGTTTGGCCAGTTTTTCGTCTAGTAGCCGGCTAATCAGCTGATCGAGCCCTTGAGCCGACTGCTCTGCCATCGCGGCTAGGCTTGGCTTGCCATCGCTCGTCACAGATTGTCCGCGTGTGTCTTGCGGAGGCGCGCCACTCGCCATAGCCGCCAAGCTATTTTTGCTGCGCTGCGGTTGCGTTTTCGCGGACTTTGGCCCCTTATAGGCTACGTCTGGTAACAGACTGTCGTCCGGGTTCGGGGGAGGTTTGTAACTCCTCTCCGCCTCCCTTAGCGCTTTCGCTTCTCGTGCAAGCTCTATGAGCTTTTCTATGTCTGTAACTTTCTCCCACGGCACTAAGCGTTGGAGACTGGGCAGCATATTTCTATATATGTGCTCGAGTTGTCTTTCGTCCTCCCAAGGCTCCTCAAACTTGCTTAAAATCGTAAGGAGGCATACAATATAATCCCTTACAGGCTCGTCTCTGCCTTGGGTGCGGGCTTGCGCTTCGCCGACGAGTTGTTGCTGGAATCGCTTGTCGACCCCGTAGCAGCGGCGTGCGGCGGCGCAGAAGTCTTCCCAAGTTCGCCAATTTTTGCGAGCTTGGCGCCACCAGTGCCTTGCCACACTAGACGTCAGCTCCAACATAGCATTTAGCAGGTCCTCGTCAGTTATTCGCGCGAGCGAGCGACATTCGTTAACTCGCTCGAGGAATTCCACGATGCTGGTGCCTTTCTCGCCGGTGAATTGCAGTTTCCACTGCCGCACCGTTCTGCCAATATCCATGTTTATGGATTGATGGAGCGTGGTACCTTCACCCGAGTATTTACTTTGCGAGTTACTCGGGAGGCTCCCCCTCCCCCAAGACTCTTGCCGGTCACGAGCATGAGGCTGAGGATGTCGCTGGGGATCACGCTCGTTCGCATAATACCTTTGCGGTGTGAAGTTTTGCGCTGCTGGATTTAGCGCTGGTGGCTGTCGCGCATTTGCGTTCGTCGCTGTATTGCACGAGTCCGTTTGTGTACTTCCTTCATCAAGGTACTGTAACCTGTACGTGTCTTGGAAGTTCACTGTCTTGTGTTTTTGCAAGCTCGCTTCATTGCCTGTCGTTCTGTTTGACCTCGTGTACAGGCGTGTACTCGCTATTAGGTCTGACATCTGCTCCTGCAGTTGCCTTATTTCTTTATCGTAGCCTTTTGCGATTCCTTGTATCCTCAACATTTCGCATGCTACTGCTCTTGGTATTGTGTATGTTTTGCCGTTTGTGAGCGTGCATTGTACAGGGTCATCGGCTGTAGTTGCTGTTCGTGTCGTGAAGACCGATTGCGGGGCTGAATGTATTGTGTACGTTCCCGCAGTACTGGCTACGGCTGTACTCGCCGTTGTCGTCGTGGTTGTTAGCGTGTTTACCCACGTTGACTGTGTTGTGATAGGCGATGGAAATCTACCTTCGGCTATCGCTTTTTCCAGGTTTATTGCTTCACGAATATCTTGCTGCGACATTCGCCTCGATCCTGGTTGATTTTGCGTCGTCGCGGTCCATATTTGCTCTGCAGTTGTTGCTAGTGCTGTCGCGCAGGCGTTTTCTTCTTGTACTTCAGTGATCGACATGTCCACTTGGTCCAATAGTGTGTGGACGTGGTTTAGTGGTGTTGACGTTTGACATCTTTGCGTGTGGTGTGTGCATCTCGTAGCTTCACGCCTTTCCGCCAGCTCGTCAAGTGTGCGTGCGTCGAACGGCAGAGTTCGTGTAAGGTTTTCTAGTTTTCCATTTCTTCTGTTGAACGCTTCTGCTTCGCCTTCTGCTTCGTTCGTTCGCATGAAATCGTTCACCGTGTAGTCACCTCGCAATCGCCTATATAACCTATCCGCTTTTGCAAACTGTGTGCCGCTTTTTAAAAGTTCTAATTTTTCGAGCGCATCGTCGAGCGGCTCGCCTACCAGATTCATTATCCAGCCTTGGATTTCCACCCCCATGGTGTCTTCGAATGTGTCTTCGTTTAAGAGTAGCATGTTGTTGATCTGAAAATCCCTAATGCGCTTCGCTGAGGAATTCGGGTTTTAAAGTTTTAGTTTTTAATTATTACGCCTTGGGTGTTTTCAAGTTTAATTTGCGCTAATCGCTGGTCAATTCTCTTTTATATTTAAGGAGAATGAAGTATTTACTATTTCTTTATTTAGATCGGCATCGGGTAAAAGAAAAATTAATAAAAGCAAAAGAAGGAAAAATTTTGCCTCTTCCAGTTTTATTTGTTTTCCTGTGTATCAATTTAACCACAAGAAAATTTGAATTCACAAAAGGCAATTTTTTGTAAAATCAAAAAGAGATAAATTCAAATAATTTATAATAATTTATAATAATTTATATTGTTTGTGGGGTCGTTTGCGCTTTGTCTAAATGTGTCGCATTCAGATTTGCACTTGCGACATACGCGTTCAATAATTTATTGCAATAGATAAATTACGTTTGTTAAATTCTGTGAATTTATTTTGCGTGAATCGCGGTAAATAAATTCTGAGAATATTTTATTATGTAATTTAGATTAATTTATCTCTTTATTGTAAAAAAAGAAAAAAAGAATATTTATTACTAAATTAGGTAGAATAATAATAGTGTTAAATAAAAAAATGAAATAAATTATTAAAGTGCCACTTTTTTGTGGTCTTAATTTTAACTGGAAGGGTATTTGGTTTGACTTAAAATTCCAAAGGCTATTTTATTATTTAATATTATTGAAGACTTAATACTTCAATATACTACAGAAAGGAGAAAAAATAAATTTTGTTTTGTTCAACTAATTTTGTGACCCGAATTTCTCTGAAATAGTCTAGAACGTGTATGCGTTTTTGCATTGGTTCTAACTTATTTCGTTTGTTTTCAATCTAATGTTTTTGACTTCGCATTTATTTTACTAAAGTACGTTTTAATTTTATTTACGCTAGTCAGTAATAAGGTAAATGTTTCTGATTTTTCAACGTGACTCAAATGGAGGGTGTTGAGTGTTTGTCTTCGAATTATACAATCTATGCTAGTTGCCTGTTAGGTGACTATACGGCACTCGCGTTATTCGCTGTCGGGGTACGATGGTTCCCGAGCGATCAGCTGTTGCTGTTTCCACGCTGCGTTGTATCGCGATTCGCAAGCTACGTTGCGTGTGCCTAGATATTGAGTTTTGAACAGCGAGGTCGCCCATGCGTTATTTCGCGTTAGCCAATTTTGATTTTTTCAGTAATCATTCGAATTTTTATTTAATTTGAATATTAAATTCAGTAATTTTGAAAGTAATTCCACAATTTAATTTATTTCCAATTTTAAATTGATGTCGGTTGTTAATTACCGAACGAGAAGACAAAAAAAATTTCCTATTAATTTTAAAGTACCATAAAAGTTAACTTGTTTAAACAGATTTCAATTATTTTTATTAATTTTGCAATAACGCGTGTCCAAATTTATGCAATTAATCAACGCTTATTAATGCGAGGTCGCTTTCAAAACTCGTGATCGAACAGTAAAAGAGTAAGTGTATATAAGACTTAATGTTGTCATATGCGCGTCGCGTATTGAGTCTCGCTGGTATAGCGCTTAAGCTGAAATAATATTCAGCCGCGCACGAAATAATTCTTGCTCCGAATATAATATTCGGAGTAATCTGACTCTCTCCAACACACAGTGCGAAAACTTGTGCGCTGGAAAGGCGCGCTTTGTTTACGTTCTGCGCGGCCCGAGTCCTATGTCGGCGCGCAACGTAAACACTGTCCGCGGTTGCCGTCGCTGCGCGTGTGCGCGACGGCTGTTGAGTATTTTTCGACTGTGTCCTTGAATGCGAAAATGCGCGTTCGCTGGCTTTCCCGGAGTGCGACGATGCTTAATGCATCCACCCCACCGGTGTTTAATTGCCAGTGTTCAATACACTGATGCGCTGCGTGAACTAATGTCACCGCGCGCTGCAATTTTCCGCACTCCGGTACACGCGAATTCAAATCGTTAAACGAATGTTATACCCACGTTCTCGAAACTGTGGGTTTTTTCGAGGGGCGCCAATTTGTAACGGATAATTAATTCTCCGGCTGCTCGGGATTATCCGGTTACAAATGTAGTGCATGCGGCGGCGAGGCTAGCGCGCCTCGTGCAATGCACACCGCATGTGAATGTAGAATTGAATAAAGGTGGAAGAACGGGGTAGCAAGAGTTAAATAACGTATAACGGGGTTTATTGAATAAGTCACAGAGGAGAAAAGGGGACACAGCGCACAATGTGCGATTTGCGGTCAGCGGGCGCAGGAAGGAGCCCCGAGTTGCCGCGAGTTAGGGAGAGAGAGAGAAAAGAGTCGAGCCGGCACTTACAACTGGTGCGTAGTCGCTGTCGCCGAAGACGCTTCGCCGGAGCTCCTGGTGCGCAGGTCGCTTCCGGTCACCTCGCTGAGGTGGGTGCGAGGCCGTGACCGGTTCGCCGACAAACACACACACACAGGCTCACTCACTCTCACACTGGGACGCAGCTCTATTCTCGCGAGAGGACTCTCGTGTCAAAACTGAGCGGGGAGCGCGGGCGCTATCCAAAACGAGACTAATTGACTCTCTACCGAGTCTCAATGGTTCGCGCGCGCTCCTCACGCGCACTCTCTCTCTCCCTCTCTCTCTCTCTCTCTGTCTCTCTCTCGGCCGAGCGTCCTTCCGCGTCGTCTGCATCTGTAACATCTAAGGAGGATTTAATACATGATTAATGCGGGGAGAGAGGGAAATGACGGAGAATAATTTTCCGTCATAATATATATATATATATATATATATATATATATATATATATATAAATATCATTGGACGGTATCTTGAGGATTTCATAAAGAATTTGTACAATAGTGGTAACACAAATATAAACATTGTTATAAACAACCAATAAACAAGCGCGTGACTAAAGAAATAATGACCCTAAGGTTATTGACTAACACCACGACGCCTGCGGCGCCCGCTTTTACGGAAAAATATCACGGAATTTCCGAAATCGATGTATTAACACACTATTGTGGAAATCGCTGAAAAATCCTCAAAATGCCTCTCGAGTGCTTTGGACTTTTGAGGAGACTCCTCAAAATGCCTACAAAATCCTCAAAATTCGGTATATATGACTTATATAATCCTCAAAATGCGTCCCAGATGTGAATATAAATATATATATATATATATATATATATATATATACACTTATCGGGGTTTATGTAGCCCATGACTGTATATTAGTACCTACAGCCCAGAGTTCCCTATGACAAGTGACTAAAGAAATAATTGACCCTGGGGTTATAGACTCTAGGTCGGGCCGCATAAACCCCTATATTTAGAAATATTATGAAACCCGGGCTGCATAATCAAAATCGAGCTCAATAAACCCCTATATATAAAAAAACGGGCTTTATAAACCCCTTTCAAGAAATGTATATATATATATATATATATATATATATATATATATATATATATATATATATATATATATATATATATATATATATATATATATATATATATATATATATATATATATGACGATAACTCGTGGTCGCTTGGGAAGGAAGTGGCGGGCAAAAGAAACTAAAAGGCTAGAAAATAAATGACACTCATTGGTCTTGATTAGGCATGGTAAATAAATATATATATAAATGATATTGATCTATAATATTGAGGAACACAGAGGGCACCCTGTCACAATCATTGTTCACTTCACGTGCGCACCGAAGCGGTCCGTAGTCGATACATCCGTCCTCGGCGAGAGCTGTGTGTAGACTGACTCGACGCGAGGCCAACCATCGCGGCCTCGTGTTCTCTTCCCGCCAGATACCCGTGCGATTGCGCGCGCACAGTGCCACCGATGCAATAGAAAATGCGGCTGACACATGGACTATGCCCCAACGGAAACGTGAAGCCTCGTGATTGTCACAACATCCCGCCCACCTCGTTCCTGGAACGAACCTGAAATAAAAGAACAAAACAAAACGCATACTGAAGAGGGGCAAGCAAACACAAACCTGAAACCAAGAAACGGTTCCGCCCACCATGAAGCCTTGAACTTCGGTTAAGCTTCGACCCTTACGGGGAGAATGATCAACTTGGTTATGGGCCGATCATAGGTGCCGGAGGCAGTCTTTATCGTGGCAACTCGCACAAGACCATCTGGCCCTGGGTGAACGGCGATCACGCGACCCATTGGCCAGCGATCACCATGAAGGAGAGAAGCATCCAAAATTAGGACGAGATCGTCCCTTCTAAGATTGGACAGTGGACGTGTCTACTTAGTTCGCTGCTGAAGAGTGTGCAGATACTCTCGGGACCATCGGGTCCAAAAGTGGTGATACATGGCCTGCACCAGCTGCCAGTGCCGAAGATGCTGGAAAGGTGTGCCAACATCGATGGGCTCAGGAATGGAAAGAAGAGAGGAACCTATGAGGAAGTGGCCAGGGGTTAAGATCTCCTGATCCTCGAGACTTCCAGATAACGGAGTGAGCAGACGCGAGTTCATCGCGCGTTCCACCTGTGTTGTCAAAGTTGTGAACTCCTCGTAGGTCAGAAGTTGGGCGCCAACAACGCGCTTGATATGAGACTTGGCAGATTTCACAGCTGCTTCCCATAAGCCGCCAAAATGTGGTGCTGAAGGAGGGATAAATTTCCAGCGGATACCCTCATTCACTAAAAGATCTGCAACATGCTGCCAATGAATACTAGCTTCCCGGAACATTGACCGCAAGGCGGCATCAGCTCCGTGGAAGGTTGTGGCGTTGTCGCTCCAGAGCTCCGCTGGCACACCCCGACGTCCTGCAAAGCGTCTGAGGGCGGCTAGGAAAGAGGCAGTCGTCAAATCACCCACAACCTCTAAGTGGACCGCCTTTGTTGCAAGGCACACAAAAAATGCCAGATACCCCTTTGACGATCGCACTCCCCTTCCTTTGGCCGATTTAATTTGAAAGGGACCAGCATAGTCAAGTCCGGTTCGCGAGAATGGCCGACTTGGGTGGACTCGTTCCTTTGGAAGACTGCCCATCGACTGAGTAGCCGGTCTTGCCATGGTCCTGATACAGTGGACGCAGCGACGAAAGCGAGCTCTGACCATTTGTCGTCCGCTAATGATCCACGCGCGTTTCAGGACACATGAGTACGTTAATGAATGGCCTCCATGAAGGCATGTCCTGTGAGCCCAGTCGATCACAAGCTCAGCCAATCGACTGTGCTTTGGGAGAATCACAGGATGCTTCTCTGCATAGGTGAGTCGAGCCGCATCAAGACGTCCACCGACCCTGAGAGTGCCATCCTCGTCGAGAAATGGCATCAGGCTGCGCAGAGGGCTGCCTCTTGGCCCACATCGTTCAGCTCGAAGAGCTCTAATGTCCTCGAGAAAGGTAGATTGCTGCGAGATGCGGACGCAGCATAAAAATGCAGCTTCGAGTGCTGTTGTTGTAAGAGGTTCACTCATACATCGTATTCCTTGCGGCTGTCGGAGTCTCAGAATACGCAAACAGCGAGCAATGACTCTTTCAAGGCGGATCAAGGAGGGGAAATGATCGATGAGACCATTCTGTTCTCGCCCGACCAGTGCCGCACAACAAGAAAGGCTTTCAGTTGATGATGGCAGATGTCGATGGCGAAGCTCGTCTTCGAGGGGGCCAATGATTTCCCCCAATGATGACGGCCAGGTCAAGTCAGATTGAAGCATCCAGTGAGGGCCCTTCCACCAGAGAGGTTTATTCGCTAGTTGAGCCGGGGGCATTCCTCTCGAGGCGATATCAGCTGGATTTTCAGCCGATGGGACATGGCGCCAAATAGCAAAGGGGGCCTCGCGCTGAACTTCGGAGACGCGATTAGCGACGAAGACACTCCATCGAGAAGGGTCCGTAGCCAACCAGGCTAAAACAACCTGTGAGTCGGACCAGGCATAAGCAAGAGGTTTAGGTTCCTCGAACTCCTCAATGACTCGATGAAGTAGCTGAGCCAAGAGGACTGCGGCGCAGAGTTCGAGACGTGGGATGGTCACCGTTTTCAAGGTGGCGACCTTGGCCTTGCTCAGAAGGAGATGAGATGTGTCCCTGCCAGGACGTACTACATAAACCGCTGCTGCGTATGCCATCTGACTGGCATCAGCAAAGCCATGAATGGTAATCGTTTCTCCAGGCGATGTCCCAAGCCATCGAGGAATCCTGATGGTATTTAGATGGATGACATCAGCGACGAATGTTCGCCACCTCGATGTAAGCCCTGGTGGTAATGAGTCGTCCCAACCAAGCTTCGCCTTCCAGATATCCTGCATCAAACGTTTTGCTATGATGATAACTGGACTTAACCAGCCATTTGGATCGAATAGTCTGGCAATATCGGCCAGAATCTGTCGTTTAGTAGTCGCAACCGAGCCACTAAAGTCGGAGGGTCTGAATCGGAATTCATCCGATGCAGGGTCCCAAGACACTCCCAGAGCCTGCACTGGATCTCCTAGCTCAAAGTCGAACCAGGCTGGACGTAGGCGGTCTTCTTGTTTGATCCCTTCTAACAAAGAAGGGTCATTGGCTGCGATCTTTTTTAAGGGAAAGCATCCCTCCTTCATGAAGGAAACAAGTTGATCTCGAAGATCGTTTGCAGCATCAATGTTGGGAGCTCCAGTGAGAATATCGTCAACATAGGTATCTCTTGACAATGCCTGAGCAGCTGCGGGATAACGGTGTCCCTCATCCAATGCGAGCTGTCGCATGGTCCGCAGGGCCAAATAAGGGGCACAGCACATTCCATACGTCAAGGTCTGTAGACGGTAATGCCGAGTAGTCGTGTCTTGCGGCCCACGCCAGACAATACGCTGCAGATTCTGATCCTCTTCAGCTACTAAGATCTGTCGGTACATCATCTTGATGTCTGCGCAGATCACAAATTGATGACGGCGCCAGCGAAGCAAGATGATGACCAGATCTGCTTGAAGTGATGGCCCTGGGCAAAGATGTTCATTTAGCGATCGCTCACCAGACCGGCGTGACGCGTCAAAGACGACACGAAGCTTTCGACCTTGATCGGCTCGCTGCGTAACACCATGGTGAGGGATATAGCAGCTAGGACCAGAGCTTTTATTTAACTCACTCTCTTCTATCAATCGCATGTGTTGAAATCGCTCGTATTCGTCCATGAACTGCGTGTACTCCCTTTGGTAAGCCAAGTCACGTGCCATCTTACGATGGACACCGTTGAGTGACTGGTGTGCAGTTCTCAAGGTGTATCCCAGGGTCTGTGAAGTGAGAATTGTCCGCCGAGGTAGACGGACGACATATCGTCCATCGGGGAGACGACGATGCCCTTCCACAAAAAGACGCTCACACATCTGATTCTCAGGAGACAGTGGTATTGATCGAGGAGGCTCCTCCAGTTCCCAGAATCGTTGAAGAGCTTCTGCAAGCATAGAGTTGTCTTGATACATGGTGCACGAGCTGGTGCGTTGTAGTGAGAACTCTTCGATAGGGGTTGGTGATTGACACTGGGCAGTACCAGTGACTATCCATCCAAGTCGAGTTTCCTGCGCAATCGGATCACTGATGAGTCCTCGGTGAACCCCATTAAGAATGAGCGCACTGTATACATCTGCGCCGAGCAGCAATTCAACCTCAGCAGATTGGTGAAACGCAGGGTCCGCGAGAGAGAGACCCTCGAGACGTTTCCAACGTCCAGGATCGATGTCAACCCGCGGCGTTGTGATCCTTAATCGTCTTAAGACGAGCGCTGTGACCTGGATCGATCGAGTTAGTCCCGTTGTTGTCAGCAGTCGGAAAGTGGAACATTTGGCAGCTAATCCGACATCACAACCACCCACTGCTGTAATGCGTGTGAGAGCATCCGAAAGTGGAAGATTGGCTCGTTGAATGAGTCTGAGCTCGACCAAGCTGACTTCTGATACAGCATCGATCAAGGCTCGTGTTCTTATTAAGCATCCGGATGAGGATTCGATGCTTACTGAGGCGGTTGGAAGAAGCGCTAGTCATGCGTGCTTAGTGCCCTGTCCGTCCGGAACCATGGAATTGGAAGGCTCTGACAGCCTCTGTCTCTTTCTGTAGCCATCTTGTGTTTGTCCTTCAGTACTCCGTTTTCTAGCCAAGCCATCGTGGAGGGCCTCATGATGAGCCGATGAGCAAGTTGGGCACGGCTTGCCTGAACGGCAATTTCCGGCCCAGTGACCAATTCGGAGACACTTAAAACAACTCTTCACCTTTCTGACAATCGCTACACGCTCCTGCGGTGTGCACTTAAGGAATCTGTTGCAGTAATTTAAGTGATGGTGTCTGTTACACTCAGGGCATTGATCCTGAGTTGCAGTGGCTAGACATCTAACCGATCTCGGTGGTTTGAACGAGGTTGATCCTCTCTTAGGTGGTTGCAGCTCTGAGGATTGCAATGCCCGAATGCGACCACCAATGAACTCCGAGATGGTTTTGAGGGAAGGAAGGTCAGCTTGATCTCCAATGTGTTTCTCCCAATCCTTCCTAGTTATTGGATCCAGGCCGTGAGTGAGAAAGAAGACGATCCAATCCTCCCATTGATCGACGGGCATCTCGAGGGCCCGAAGAGATTCCTTCGCCTTTGTCACTCGGTCCAGAAGATACTGCAGTCCGATCGCGGTTTCTTCTTTGAGGGGAGCTGGTCGAGCGAGCGATGCCATATGGTGATGGGTAAGGCGCCTTTTATGCTCGTATCGTTGAAGGAGAAGGTCCCATGCAGTCATATAGTTGGCTTCTGTAACAGGAAGTCCCTCCAACACGGTTCTAGCTTCACCTTCTACCGAGGTCTTCAGAAAATGGAGTTTTTGAACTCCGCTTAGAGAAGGATGGAGGTGGATCATAGAGCGAAATATGTCGCGGAACGTCTCCCAGTCCTGAAGTCGGCCGGAAAAGGTTAGAAGATGAATCTTTGGCAGGTGCGCTGCAATTGGAGGGGGGGCGGTAGATGATCCCTGCTGACCTGAATGACCGGCGGAAGGTTGGAGCTTGCTCTGGAGATCGTACAATGTCCCCATGGCTCGGGTATACAGCAACTCCATGGTGCTGTAGGAATCTTGTTCAAAATACTCGTGGTCCTGGGCTGCTGGTAGTTGGATTAATTCACCGTGGTTTCGCCGATAATCCTCCCAATACCTTTCCAGTAGATCTATGCGACTCCGAACGTAACCTGCGGAAAGGCGATCACGTCCCACTTTGAGGGTATTTTCAATGAAATTCGCAACAAGTTTCCCCAAGGACACCTGACGTAGTATTAGAACATCCATTTTGCAACGCGGTGAGTCGTGTGATACTGTTCGCTGTTACAAAGAAAGAGCCACCAAGGGAAACACAAGATAACACACTTGAGTGAGGTCACTCACTCTGATTCACTATATGACGAGATCACTCGTAGAAAAGCGACTGAACAAGATCACTTGTCAGCGACGCGCAGCGAGATCACCCGCTCTGATCGCACGCAGACGAGATCACCCATCCACGTATGTGACGTCCAAAACGCTCTGACTGAGAAACCCGATCACGGGCTCTCCCGAATAGAGCTGAAGAAACCCCGAGAATACACGACCCGATCACGGGTGCTCGAGTAACACTCTCACTCGTATAAGCGAACGTCACAAGCACGTGATGTTCATCGCCGTGTTACAAACGGCAAATTTTCACCTCTTCCCTCGCGATCCGGCTCGAAGGACCAATGTCGATAACTCGTGGTTGCTTGGAAAGGAAGTGGCGGGCAAAAGAAACTAAAAGGCTAGAAAATAAATGACACTCATTGGTCTTGACTAGGCATGGTAAATAAATATGTATACAAATGATATTGATCTATAATATTGAGGAACACAGAGGGCACCCTGTCACAATCACTGTTCACTTCACGTGCGCACCGAAGCGGTCCGTAGTCGATGCATCCGTCCTCGGCGAGAGTTGTGTGTAGACAGACTCGACGCGAGGCCAACCGTCGCGGCCTCGTGTTCTCTTCCCGCCAGATACCCGTGCGGTTGCGCGCGCACAGCGCCACCGACGCAATAGAAAATGCGGCTGACACATGGACTATGCTCCAACGGAAACGTGAAGCCTCGTGGTTGTCACAACAATATATATATATATATATATGGCATGTTTCAGGTGAAGTAAGCATGTCAAAATTTTAAAATCGCTCAAAACACGTTTACTTTTAGGTTTTTATGAAAAAAACGTGTTCCTCAAATTTTAGGTCGATATTTGTATAAATAAAAAAGTTATGCAACATTGAAAATTCAAAGATTTTGCAATTTTTGGTTAAAATCCAAGTTTATTCATTTTTTTACTCAAAATCTTGAAACTTTTTATATAGAATGTTGATTGAGAAAAAGTTTGCATTTTATTTGAAGAATACACCAGTACTTTTTTTATGACCCTTTTTGAAAGTCTCTGATTGGTTGGTTTTTGGTATACCTTCATCGAGCAAAAGTAAGGACTACGCCATACCAAATTTCTCCACCAAAGTTTTTTTCAATTCTTTGGACAAAATACTTTAAATTAAAAAAAAAAAGTTTATGACTGGAGCTAAGGAAAAAATTCTATAGCACATTGAAAATTGATAAAAACCATAAAAATGTTAAATCATGCAACCGTAAGCCATTCTGTGCTTGAGTATCATTTGAAGACTTCATGTCACTTATCTTGCTACATAATTTTGTATTAGCAGTAAATGTACATTAAAAAACTAATTTGATTTGTCGAATACTTCATACAATATATTTAGCAATGTGCTCAAACCTCACTTACTTTGAATTTTCTGAATATCACTACTTTCTTAATATTATATAAGTATTTCTATAATATACTACAGTAATACTATATAAGTACTTTTTATAATGATTCAAATTATTTAATACTCAAAGTCAGACATGTTGCGGATGAGCCTTTGCATAAATTCCATAAAAATAATTGTACTAAGACTATTGAAAAATAATTGTTAATTGCAGTCGGCTAAAATAATGTAACAAAACAGAACATTGAATGCTTACATTAAAATAGCTGTGTAATTTATGTGATTGATATGAACTTTTGAAATTAAAAAAAAAAATAATTGAACAAAAACATTTCATATATTTCATACAAAAGAACCATATGAAAAATTATCCATTTTGATATCTTATAACTGAATTAAATACCTGTCCTATCGCAGTCTAATCACCAGTTTCACAATTCCAGTACGAGTTAATTCATTATCAGTAAGATAGTAATTTTAAATTTTAAATTCATCTAAAGTAGTATAAAACATGGTTTTTAGTGAATATTCGATAAAGATTAACTTATTATAAGTTTTATCCGCAACATGTCTGACTTTCAGTATTAAATAATTTGAATCATTATAAAAAGTACTTATATAGTATTACTGTAGTATATTATAGAAATACTTATATAATATTGAGAAAATAGTGATTCACGTTTAGACTGAATTCTTGATCCGGGTACCGGTAACTCTGATGTCAATCAGTTATAATATCTATTCAGAAAATTCAAAGTAAGTGAGGTTTGACACATTGCTAAATATATTGTATGATGTATTCGACAAATCAAATTAGTTTTTTAATGTACATTTACTGCTAATACAAAATTTTGTAGCAAGATAAGTGACATGAAGTCTTCAAATGATACTCAAGCGCAGAATAGCTTACGGTTGCATGATTTAACATTTTTATGGTTTTTATCAATTATCAATATGCTGTAGAATTTTTTCCTTAGCTCGAGCCATAAACTTTTTTTTTAATTTAAAGTATTTTGTACAAAGAATTGAAAAAAACTTTGGTGGAGAAATTTGGTACTGGCGTAGTCCTTACTTTTGCTCGATGAAGGTATACGAAAAGCCAACCAATCAGAGAATTTCAAAAAGGATCATAAAAAAAATACTGGTGTATTCTACAAATAAAATGCAAACTTTTTCCCAATCAATGTTCTATATAAAAAGTTTCAAGATTTTGAGTAAAAAAATGAATAAACTTGGATTCTAACCAAAAATTGCAAGAACTTGAAATTTTCAATGTTGCATAACTTTTTTATTTATGCAAATATCGACCTAAAATTTGAGGATCATGTTTTTTTCATAAAGAACTAAAAGTAAACGTGTTTTGAGCGATTTTGAAATTTTGACATGCTCACTTTACCTGAAACATCCCATATATATATATATATTATATATATATATATATATATATAAATATATATATATATATATATATATATATATATATATATATATATATATATATATATATATATATATATATATTAAGCGTTATTTCTGGGATTTTACAGTGTTATATAGTCCATTTTCTCAGAGTTGCGTCATATAAGTGACTAAAGAAATAATCCCTCTCTTGGTACCGAACCTCTAGCGGGGTGCCAGAAATAACGCGAAAACTCGGTCGGTAAATCTGGGACGTCCCAGAAATAACGCTTATATATATATATATATATATATATATATATATATATATATATATATATATATATATATATATATATATATATATATATATATATATATATATATATATATATATATATATATATAACTTAGTACACCGCTACCTTCCAGGATACCTACAGATTTTCTGCAATAGAAGTAGGTATAAAACGTTAAACAGTATATAAGTGACTAAACAAAATAATATCCCTCAGAGTGTTGACTAACACCACGACGCCTGCGGCGCCCCCTTTCAGTTCCGCAGTATTTTACGTTGATTTCGGAAAAATTTTACGGAAAAAAACGTTGTGGAAGAAACCCTAAATTTCCTGAATAATACAAAAATGTCCTGAAAGGTAGCAGTAAACATATTCCTAATTCAGTACAGTCCTCAAAACATGCAAATGTCCTGAAACATAGCGGTAAACCAATGAAAAGTCCTGAAACATAGCGGTGAATAGAAATATATATATATATATATATATATATATATATGTATACACGTTGATCATTGGCTATATTATTGGGACATCAACAGCTTTCTCTGAGAGTTGGCTTATATTAACGTGACTAAAGAAATATGGACCCTCAGGTTGTTGACTATAGATTTGTCCCCGAAATAGTGGATTCGTCCATTTTATTATGGGGACAGTCCCCAAACTATTGCAATGTCCCTGAAGTATGGTGAATGTATACGTTTTTGTCCCCGTAATAGGGCAAATATATACATCAAATGCAGCTTTTGGGATCTATGTCAGCACGGATTCGATACTTTGAGGATTTTTCGGACTTTTGAGGACATGCATCCTCAAAATTCCTTCGGTTTGAAACGGTACTTTTGAGGATTTATATTAATACCTTCAACGCAGAGAGGGAGTTATTTCTTTAGTCAAGCATATACGAACTCTGGAGAAAAAAACTATAGATCCTCAAAAGTACCGGTTTCCGTAATGTGTGAGTGTATATATATATATATACAGCGTGTCCAAAAAGTCTGGAAACACCCAAATAATTTCTCAGCTGAATTACTATTGGAAAATGTTAAGGTCGCCTTTGTAGTAATTTTTTACGAGGAATCCAATGGTGACCTTGGATTCGACCTTGGACCTCATTTTTGAGGTTATTTCAAGGTCAACCTCATTTTTTTAAATGGTAACCCCTATTTTTTATAGCGGAATCTGAAAGAGCGGAAAATTTTACGTGCGGATATGTATTAAGGTATGAGGTTGAGGTTACCACCAGAGGTCAAATTGAGGTCAAAGTATGATTTCTTAAAAATTTCGCGAGTTCAGTGGTAAAACAAAACAAACAAAGGTAAGGTTTGGTAAGTTCGAACGAAGATTTGAAGGTGACCTCTGATTCGACCTTGAACCTCATTTTGAGCCTCATTTTTGAGGTTATTTCGAGGTCAACCTCATTTTTTTAAATGGTAACCTCGATTTTTTGAGCGGAATCGGAAAGAGTGTGAAACTTTACGTCCAAACATGTACTCAGAACATAGTTCAAGAAGGACCTTGACGTTCATTTGAAGGTCATTTAAACTTAATGACGGTCTGATCTTGTGTAAACTTTTTAATTTTTTTAAACAGTCTAACATCTTATTTCAAGTGCTCGAATTATTTTCCATCCACTTTTTGATAGTAACCTAATCGATGATCGAAAACACCAACAGTATTTTTGATCATTTCAGTAGGAATGAGAGCTGATTCATTGTAAAATTTTTTGAAGCGTTTAAATATTGAACATTGTTACTTGTTATTTTTCGTATGGTTAGAGTGACAATAAACTATTATTCATTCCATAACCACCACAGAAAAGGGTTGGTCATCTTTCAAACATATTTTTTGAAAATTAAAAGTTCTTTTTATTTTCAACTCAAAAAGTATTTTTGGATAAGGTCTACTACGAAGAGTAATAAAAATGAACAAACTCACTGATAGAGAAAGAATAACGATTTTCATGATGAGAGGTTGGGGACACATGCAGCGATCTTATAGGGCCGTAAGAGATATTTTTAATGCTTCATTTAGGGTTGGTGGAACTCCACTATCATTTTCAACAGTTCAAAAAACTGTTAGAAGGTTTGAAAATACCGGCACTATCAGCGATTTACTTCGATCAGGCAGACCAATGTCAGCAGGTAACGAAGAGAAATCTTTAGATGTTGTGTTAACATTCACCGAAGATCCGCATACTTCCGTTCGTAGAGCTGCTCAAGTGCACGAAATAAGTAAATCATCTATTCATAACATACTAAAGAGAGAGAAGTTCCATCCATTTAAAGTAACGCTAATACACAAGTTAAATGAAGATGATTTCGATCGTCGCGTTGAATTCTGTGATGATATGATGGCACGCATCGTACAAAATCCAAATTTTCCATCAAATATAGTCTTCTCAGATGAAGCTACATTTCAACTTGACTCAAGCGTAAATAGGCATAACTGTAGATATTGGGCAGTTGAAAACCCTCATTGGGCAAGAGAAGCCAAGTCACAATATCCACAAAAATTAAATGTCTGGGCTGGAATATTAAATAATAGGATTATAGGACCATTTTTTATTGATGGCAATTTAAATGCAGAAAAGTATGAAACTATGTTGCGGAATCAAATTGTTCCTGCTATAAGAGAAATAGCTGGAGAGGACTTTAATAACACATGGTATCAACAGGACGGTGCAGCAGCTCATTATGCACGAAACGTTCGCACATACTTAGATACAGTATTCATTAATCGATGGATAGGACGAAGAGGTGCAATTGAATGGCCAGCTAGGTCCCCCGATTTAACGCCTCTAGATTATTTCTATTGGGGTTATCTGAAGGATCGTGTATTCAAAACAAAACCCTTAAACTTAGATGAATTACGTGAAAGGATCATTGATGAATCAGCTCTCATTCCTACTGAAATGATTGAAAATGCTGTTGGTGCTTTCTATCATCGATTAGGTTACTGTCAAGAAATGAATGGAGAACAGTTCGAGCACTTGAAATAAGATGTTATACTGTTTAAAAAAATCAAATGTGAGAGGCAAGGGGACTCACGTAAATCAAGTGCCCCATCGTGAGAGGCAAGGGGACTCACGTAAATCAAGCACCCCACCGTGAGAGCCAAGGGGACTCACGTAAATCAAGCGCCCCATCGTGAGAGGCAAGGGGACTCACGTAAATCGAGCACCCCATCGTGAGAGGCAAGGGGACTCACGTAAATCAAGCACCCCAAAGGGAACAGATTTTACTACGTCCACGTCGTTGTTCCTGGGTAACGCTAAATGTAAAAAAATTGAACTTGACATGACTTTTAAGGACAATGTCAAGGTCACCATTAGATTTCTCGTTGAAAACTACTAAAGAATTAACCTCGCTCAGTGTGATAAAAAGTTTACACAAGATCAGACCGTCATTAAGTTTAAATGACCTTCAAATGAACGTCAAGGTCCTTCTTGAACTATGTTCTGAGTACATGTTTGGACGTAAAGTTTCACACTCTTTCCGATTCCGCTAAAAAATAGGGGTTACCATTTAAAAAAATGAGGTTGACCTCGAAATAACCTCAAAAATGAGGCTCAAAATGAGGTTCAAGGTCGAATCAGAGGTCACCTTCAAGTCTTCGTTCGAACTTACCAAACCTTACCTTTGTTTGTTTTGTTTTACCACTGAACTCGCGAAATTTTTAAGAAATCATACTTTGACCTCAATTTGACCTCTGGGGGTAACCTCAACCTCATACCTTAATACATATCCGGACGTAAAATTTTCCGCTCTTTCAGATTCCGCTATAAAAAATAGGGGTTACCATTTAAAAAAATGAGGTTGACCTTGAAATAACCTCAAAAATGAGGTCCAAGGTCGAATCCAAGGTCACCATTGGATTCCTAGTAAAAAATTACTACAAAGGCGACCTTAACATTTTCCAATAGTAATTCAGCTGAGAAATTATTTGGGTGTTTCCAGACTTTTTGGGCACGCTGTATAAAACATACCATATATATTATACATTTCTCGAAAGGGGTTTATAAAGCCCGTTTTTTTTATATATAGGGGTTTACGAGTCCGATTTTGATTATCCAGCCCGGGCTTCATAATATTTCTAAAATTAGGGGTTTATGCGGCCCGACCTAGAGTCTATAACCCCAGGGTCCATTATTTCTTTAGTCACTTGCATAGGGAACTCTGGGCTGTAGGTACTAATATACAGTTTTGGGCTACACAAACCCCGATAAGTGTATATATATATACACTTCGCCCCCTGCTCGCTCCGCTCGCCAACCCGCGATATGTTGTAATTATAATAAAAAATATGTACTTGTTACGTGACAACTTTTTGGCTTTACCTTTCTTCTTTAATTGGTTAAAATTATAGTGAGTACAATGATTTTCATTGGAACATATATTTTCCCCGCAGTAAAATTTTAAAATTTGTATACGCGATCCTAGTTAAGAGCTTATCGCCCAAAGCTGCAACAAGTTGCGTCCACGCAGCACTCTCCCCTCGTAGCCGAAAATCGCATTCCTACACGCGCCGAGTAATAAGACACCCCTTAGCGGCGATAAGTGTCGCACAGCGGTGCGACATTGTCGTCAAGGGGCATATGGTGCGTGGGTGCGAGAGAGAAAGCGAGGACAATTAGGGGGCAAGGCGACGGGCAGCTCGACGATGCCACGCCAACTCGGCAGTCAGAAATTAGCAGCCTTCACGCTTAGACTAAGCGAAGTCTACGAGAACCAGTTATATATATATATGTTGAAAGAGTCGCAGTGGCCAAAATTATTTTTTTTACAGTTTTCTTTTTATTCGCACATGTTTCTACATTATTAAAAAAAACCCGGATCATCAGTTTTGTTTTAAAAATTCCACCATAGTATAACGCATTATAATACGGCGAACATTACTACACGCAAATACAAATCGCACGCAGATCCTACCGAACTCGGACTATCAACGATAATAATCAAATAATTTGCAACCACAGTAGAGAATCAGCACTAGAGTGATTCACCATTTACACAAAGTAAGTTGCCTTTCGTATCATATTACTGTTTCCTTAAGGTATAGACTTCTCCGAACAAAGTTGTGAACTAGCGCGCGGTAGAGATTTGTGTATGTGTGTAGGCCGCGAGTGTTACCCTTGCCGCAATAAAAAGGGTTTTATTGAGGAATCCCGAGTCCTTGAAGCGAGAATAACTAACTAGTCCTCAGATCAGAGTTGTTGGTTCCTAGTCTCATCCGTCAGCTGGTTAAAGAATATAGGGCTGTTAGTTGTTCCATTCCAGGGCTCGTACCAGCTACCAAAGGCGATTCATTGAACTCGGTAGTGCTATTCGACAGGAGAAGCACCTCCACCAGATCACTTTTTGTAGTAGAAGCTCCTTCGAGTAGGTCGCTGGGGAGCTTGTGACGGAGCCCTCTCTACGTCTCCTTTTTTTTTCTTTTCCTTTTCCTCTTCTCTAGTTGTACCCCTAGAATCAATATAATAAATAAATAAACAAATAAGACTTAGGATCATCTACCCGGCATAAGTGCAAAAATTTCCTTTTCCTTTTTTTTTTTTTCACTTTTCTTTTACTTTTTATTATTATATATTTTTTTTACTTTTTATTATTTATATTATTATAAAGTTCATCATAAATATCAATATCTCGCTTATCAATATAATACCTTGTATGTACGTCAAATAAACCTCAGCTCTAAGTCGCATAGAAAAATAGTCATTACATGCATATACCATCAGTGAGAGGTATACCATGCATGTACTCATAAGTGCGTAGGTACTCGTGAACTGATGTTAGCCGCTTGTACCCATACAATTAATATCCAGCTTTTCTTTTTGACTCACCCCCTGCAATAAGCAGGAATTGCGGTCTTGCTCCCTGTAGTGGTGGACGAAGGCCAGGTGACATCCTCAACTGTCCTGCTTCCCCTTGTACCTTCTCTTTCCTCGCCCTATAGGAGTTCAGATTCTTCGACAAGAGTCGAAGCTCGAAGGAGTGTCAGTCAACCCTTCGCCTTTCCTTAATCGACACCTAGCATCATCCCCTCCGCAGATACTGGTGAGTGTAGCACGACAGCGGAGCACATGGGAACATCATAGCAACGCAGCCTGATCCGATGGAGCCACACAGGTCTTAAACACACAGTGCAGTGAAGCATCAAGTAGATTAGAATCTAGATGCATATATCCACACTCACATTATATATATATATATATATATATATATATATATATATATATATATAAACACAGCAGTACGCCTCACTATGCATACCCATATGTAGGCGCATAAATACAAATACACTACAGCTGAAGCAATACACTGGGTGGAAGGAGTCCTCTGGCCTTGACCCGCACCTTCAGATTTCCTCTCTGCTGTAACTAGAAGAAATCAAAGGAAAAACAACATCACACAGAGTACTCAGTCCTTCTTGTTGGGATTTTCAACTAATAAATAACCATCAAAAAGGTGGCACTTAACTGACATCGGAGATATCTTCGCCGCAGGGATCCGCTCAGCCAGGTATCGAATAACTTGCGGTTTTCCACCTCCTTCCGTTCCCTCGGACAACACCCTCCTCGTGCCACCCGGGTGTCCAGCGTCGTCGTTCGGCTGCCGCGGGGAGCGAGACGGCTGTTCTGCTGCTTTTGCTGGCGACTATAGCTCTACATAGAAGGCCGCGCGCCACCCGCGACATATGCGACTATACGACGGTGCTGCGCCGCCTCTCCGACATCAAGGTGCGTTCACATAGGGACATAGTATTAGGGTCGCGCTTGGTCTAAATTATAGTAGTTAACGTTTAGACAGTCTAGTTTATACTTCACGCCACGAGACAGGCTCTTATATATCCACGCTTACACAAATAAGTAATAACGGGTATCATCACACTTCGTGATTCTCTACTGCGGTGTCCCCAATAGGGGGGTTAACGTGTCATCATTTCTGCAACGGGGCTTTAGTGTATTTCAGAAGAAGGATCCCGGGATATAATCATTAGTTAAGTAGACTCTCCGCGCTCCCGCGTTTTCTCGAACCTTAAGGCGCGTTTACATAGGCGTAAGACGGGAATTGCCGAACTCCTTTGAGGAATTAGGGTTTAGTTTTAGTTATCATTTTTGGATTGTATAAATGATTATAATAAAGGGATAAGAACTTGAAATAATTTCACAGGTCTGTTAATTTTTATTGTTCAGTCGAGTAGCCCTACAATCATACCCTAATCCTTCTAATCTTCGGAATTTTGTTGGACGCAATCGCTTCACTGAACTATCCCTATATCGCACGCTTATGGGGGCGTGTGACGAATAAGCTGAGAACGAGAGGTCCTCGTGAGAGCAAGGCGGACGGATGCCTTGTGAACGTCATCCAATCAGAAACTCTCTTTGACGCAGGTAACAGAACAAGAAGTTAGTAGGTCAAAGGAAGTGTTACGATATGAGATCCGTTTATATCGTAACAAAAATGGTAGCAGAGCGTGGTTTGACGCTCTAACCTCTTGCGCTTATCTTTTGGAGAATTTTCGAGTTGATCGAAATAATTCAGCGTTATCAGACAATTAATAGTCCAATAAAAATTAAGAGTGCGCAAACACACATGCGCGCGCCTATACACATACATAGATAAACCCGTTATAATTATAATACCAATATATACCTTTTATATAATTGTAATATTTATATAACCTATTTTACTATAAAAAAAAAAAAAAAAAAAAAAAAAAACCCATAGCATTGTGTGCTTCCCGCATGATTGTTTCTCGTTTCCGTTCGCTTAAACGGTTGCAACTCACTCCCCTTTTTCGAATTGACCATCGTGGGTTCAACCAGGATCATTGCTAAATTTTATTCGCAACTCGAGTGTTTCTGACTTCTCTTCCACAACGAGTAATATCCAAGGCAGCGAACCCGGGGACTAAGAGGAAACCGAACGCAGTTAACATGGCAGGGGGTGACGATACTACAACCGCGGGGGGGGGGGGGGTGGTACGAGCGCCGAATGTTCTCAACTAATGGTAACCATGGCAGGAACAATGGCGATGCAAGCCGCCGTTTCTGGCATCCCATCATTTGACGGATCGAATCTGCCCCTCAAGGATTTCCTACAAGATGTGCGGAATGCTGCAACCGATGTGCCTGCGGAGAAGATCGGTGGGTTTCTTAAAAAGGTGTTAGGAAAATTAAGGGGTTCTGCTAGGAACTCTACGTATGGAGTGACCTTCAATAGTGTAGACGACCTTGTGAAGCATCTCAAGCGGAGATTCGCACCCGGGAAGACCTTTACGTATTATAACGCTCAAATAAATGGAATCCGGATGTTACAACAGGAAACGGTCGGCGATTTTCGGGACCGCCTCAACATCCTGTTGATGGGGGCTGAAAACGCGCTGAGAGAGGAAAAGGGCGCGGCATACGTAGACGCCATGATGGCACCTATGAAAGACGCTTCCATAGACATCTTTATTCGAGGACTGCCATACACCATCAGCGCTGCTGTGGACGCCTGCCATCCGAAAACTCTTGATGAAGCCTACCTAGAGGGAGTGCGGATCGAATCTCGAATCAAATCCCGAATACTCTCGGACTCGCGCATGCCAGGCGCCTCTCAATACAACGAAGCCCACGAGGTATCACAGAATTTTCGACGATCCGGAAATTATGCGGCGCCGTTCCAGAATCATCACGCGGAGGGAGGACACAAGGCCCCTGCTTACATTGGATACATGGAAAATGGTGATGCTGCTCAGCTGCCGGAGTGCCCGACCATCCAACCTCAGGAGGAGCTGGAAAACCCCTATGTCGGATACTTCTACACGGGGCCGGCAGAACCATCGCCCAATGGAGGCGCTCCCGGTGGCGATCGACCCCCTTCGCGCAATACAATCGAGGTAGAGGGGGATATCGAGGTCGAGGTCGAGGTTACCCGCAAGGAACCCCTCGACCTAAAGAACCAATAGACCCTAGGTTGTACTACCCAAACAATCAACAAACTCAGTCGGGTTTTACCCTTGGCCTTCCTCCATCCCATGGCCCACCGACCTCATACCCTTCGCCACAGGCGTCTTTAAACTCCCAGAGGGCTCGCCCGGAACTTTCGGAGGCGAGCCCTGTTCACTCAGCACCGACCGTTCAGCCGATGGCTCGCGAGCAACCGCCGGTAAGTCAACTCACCCCGCAAGCCAGTCAAACCAGCCCGACGCCACGGGTGTTTCTAGCAAGAGCCCCGATGACACAGCCGTCCGGATTGGTTCCTGTTCATCAGTTGGCCGAGAGGATGCGAGAGAGGATGAGCCTACAGTAGTACGCGTAAGGGTTCCCGAGGGTCGCAAGGACGGACTCTTATTTATGGTTGACAACGGTGCCACCGTCAACCTAGTTAAGGTTGGAGCCTTGGATCCTAACGCACTGGTGGACACGAACCAAGCCATCCCTTTGATCGGTATTAGCGATCAAACGGTAGAAACCTTAGGCACTGTCTCCCTTACCATCCGGGAGAAGCCTGTCACGTTTTTAGTCACTTACGATGACTTTCCTATCGATCAAGACGGGGTCCTAGGTAGAAATTACCTTAAGCAAGAAAAGGCTGTCATCTCGTACCATTATAATACGTTGATGATTGGGAGCGACGTCATGCACCCAATTCCTTTCATCGATCCGCCCGCCGCGCCCAAACCAATAAATATTTGCGACACCGCCACCTGCAAGCAACCAGAGGGCGAGGAGGCAGACTCCACCGTTCCACGCCCTGAAACGACTAGCAATAAAAACCTACAGGGACCGCCTACTGACTCGCCCCACAAACCTGCCCCCATTCGGTACACTATCCCCGCCGGTCGCGCAGGGTGCTTAAAATTAACCTCGCCAGGACGGATTTGAAGGAAGGTTACCTACCTCTTCTGGACGTCGGGTACGACGACGTCTACGTGGGAGAAGGAATCGTAAGGGTGGAAAACAACTGCTGCCATGTGATGGCCATCAACACTCGTGAGGACGATGTCACCATCGAAGTACAACCGGGAGAACTCATTCCTTTCGAATACGCAGCTATGGACTTCGAACCAGGATCGGAGGATGATATCGAGGTCGCAGCCAACAACCCCATCATGGAAAGCTCCAAAAGGATGCAAGAACTTAAAACGATTATCCCCACCGATCATCTGAACGATCAAGAAAAGGCCTATGTAGATAAATTGATCCACGATTACACTAATGTTTTCCTATTACCAGGAGACCCCTTGCCATGCACGGACGCTGTGGAACATTTTATCCCTACGGATACCAACAAGCCTGTAAGTTTACCTTAGTAGCCGATCACGAGCCCCTTAATTGGATGCACAGTCGGAAGGACCCGGGACAAAGACTCATGCGTTGGATGTTCAAATTCACCGGGTACGAGTACACATTCAAGTACAAACCCGGAAAATTGAACTGCAACGCCGACGCGTTATCCAGGAACCCCGCAGATCAACCTGACGAAGATGAGATTAACACAAAGCTCCCGCGGCTGAAGATCATGGTTCTGAAGGATCGAAAGGACGCAGGCAAGCCCACGGGAAACGGGGGTGATAGACCCCTTACACCGACGCCCGCCCTTGGTGCAGCCGGTCCGTCCGGGACTCAATCGCTGGCGTCTCGCTCAAAGGCCGTGTTTAACCCCGTCCGAGGTAGAGGGCGCCCCTTGGGTGCTCTAAAGAAAAAGACCGCGCCTGTGTTGGAACACAGCGTGATAGCCCAGCGGACACGGCTGAGGAAAAGAATAGGTTCTGCAGGGAACAAGGATTCAGACAAACGATCGCCTGCCCCTCCTCGCAATCGTCGACACCGAAAGGACTTCCGGCCCCATCACAGGAGGGTAGTTGTCGCCCTGTGGATGTCTCTATAGGACCCCAGTTTAGCCGGCACTCATCGATCATTTCCTCCTCAGGAGGGGGGGAATCCGGCGAAATCGACGAACCAAAAACCCCGATCTATGATCCTCGAAGAAGCGGGATCAGGCTTAACGACGAGAAAGGAGAGGAACCAAGAGAAACCACCAATGAATTATCCGAAACGGACGCCACTGCGGATACTTCTGCACCAGTCGACGAGCAGGTGGAGATCCAAGCTACAGCACCAGAACAGAGCGCCTCTGAAGTGGATGACGATCTCTCTCCCGGACAAGTCACCATCAGTCCTGAGGAAGTCGCGGAATCTGCCCGCAAGTTTGAGGAGAGCCTCTGAATTCTGGCGGAGAAAACGAGAACAGAGGAAGAGGGCGATGAGATCCCTCCTCTCGAGCTCCCGTCCCACTTATCCGAAGTGGACGTTGTTGACGATCACACACGCAGCGTATTGGACCAGTTGGATCTATATGATGGGCAGAACGACGATGCTCTATCCCAAAGGATCACTGAATTGGTGCAACGGGCCGCGGCCGCGACCGAACCCGAATCGGCTACTTCCTCGAACCCAGACACAGCCCCAGAAAAACCCAACCGAGAGCGCGACGGTTCTATGATCAGCCAACCCGTGCAGCGCGCCATATCGGTAACTCCCCAAGTAAGAGCAGGCCTTCCAACGGCCAGAAGCACTCCCAACCCCTCTGGGAGTTTTAAACCTATTCCCCGGTTCCCTCAGCTGGAGAATATCCGAGAAGAAGCGGAGGGGTCTAAACCCGTACACTTAGAATTCCCTCAACCGCCGATCGACACCTTGGGATTGTTCATGTCTATGCTCGGGCAATACCAGCCTCTGAACCAATACGTCGATCCGGACTGCAGCAACGGAAGGAAATTGCCACCCTCCGAAGGCCCTAGCGAATCAGAGGAGCAACGACCAGCCATACCACTACCTCTTAAGAACAACGTCATTATCTCACGGCAGTGTCTCACTTATAAGAGAGACAATTACGCCCACTTTTTGGCCAAGGATTACGAAACAAATAACCCCGTTGCTCGCTTATTGTCTGACATCGGGGCTCTAGACCTCAAGAATCTCAAATCAAAAAAGGCCAAACTGGGGCAAATTATTACTACTCCTTATAAGAACCATAATATCTTCTCTCTTGTAATCATAGAGAGATATTATGACCCTATTGACATAAAATGTTTAAAACGCAGTTTGAAGAACCTACGAGACCTCTTGTTGAAGAAAAACCTACCCAGCATCAGGATATCCCGGAGAGGAGACTTCACCGACACCTTAGACCCTGGACTCCTCACCGAGATCCTCGTGGAGATTTTCAGCGGAACACCGATTAAAGTCGTGATGTGTTACGGAAAGGTGGAGTTGCCTGACAAGGAAGAACGACAGCGGATCATCGAAACCTTGCACGACAGCCTGGTAGGAGGACACAAGGGTATCAACCAAACGTACCAGAAGATCCGAGAGCGATATTATTGGCCGGGGATGCGCAATGATGTTCTAGATCACGTACGTCGGTGCCCAAGTTGTCAAGAAAGGAAAATAGAACGGATCAAAACGCGAGAACCTATGATCATCACCGACACCCCGATCGAAGCCTTCGACAAAATCTCCATTGACACCGTGGCGAAACTCAGGATCACTCCGCGCGGGAATTGCCACATCTTAACTATCCAGTGTAATCTCACTAAATATCTGATCGCAATACCCCTGCCAAATATCAAGGCCCTAACCATCGCGGACACTCTAGCCAAACATCTCATCTGCAAATTCGGCGCCCCCCGAGCTATATTGTCCGATAGAGGAACCAGTTTCCTCTCCGAAATTTTTGACAGCCTAATGAGGATCTTCAAAATACATCACCTCACTACATCGGGGTACCACCCTCAAACTAATGGATCGCTGGAGCGTAGTCACGCCCCTTTGGTCGACTTTATTCGAACGTATTCCGAAAAGTACGACGACTGGGACAACCTCGCGCCGTTTGCCACATTCACCTACAATACTAGTGTACACTCAGCAACAAATTTTACCCCGTTCGAGCTCGTTTTTGGCAAATTGGCTAGGTTCCCTATGCGCATACCTAACGACGAGAAGTTGCGCACTTACAATGTGTATCTGCAGGACCTTGTGACCAGGTTGGGTGAACTGAAGCGGGTAGCGGGTGAGACGCAGATCGCGAACAAAATACGGAGCAAGGATCGGTATGATCTCAAAATTAAAAACCTTAAGGGAAAGATCGGTGATTACATGTGGGTATTAAAGGAACCCCGTACCTCAAAATTCGACAGTTTTTATAATAAGTCACTGAAAATCGTAGAAATTCTCGGACGAAACAACGTGATCCTCGAACTCCCAAATGGGAAGAGAATTCGGAAACACACGGATAAATTAAAAGTCGTCCCCCCTACTGACTCCTCTGACTAATCACCTTGCATGAATTTCAGGTAGTACGCTTTTGCGCTTTTTCCCTCACTATGCACCTACTGCTTGCTGCAATCCTCTTCCTAGGGGTGGGGACTTTGGCCATTGCGGACCCTTATTACGATGTCACCCCGATTCGAACCAATCCCGGGATCTATTATGAACGGACCCGAGCCGTGCGGATACGAAAAAACAACTGGAAGATCGTTATCTATCTGGACATACCGGCCTTCATCAATACCCACCGACCCTCTAACAGTTACGCAGCCAACCTCAAGAGGTGCGAAGCATATTTCGACCCGCATAGATGTCATACCATCCTCAGCAAAGAACTAATGGACGTAAAACACCAAACGCTCCTGAACTTGCATGACGAGATTCGGATCCTAGCGGAAAGCATGAACGTCAGGGAACCTAACACGCCCCCCCCCCTCTTAGAGACATGCGATTCAGGAGGATGGCTCCTTTAGGAATAATCGGAAGTATGAGCAAAGGACTATTCGGACTCGTCACGGAGGAGGACGCGGACTTGATCAACAAAAACATCGACCAACTCTTCCAGGATCAAACCAAACTTGCGAAACTCACCGAGGACAAAACACACATCTTAGCGGCAGGGCTGGAAGAGCTTTATAACATGACAGCATCTCATCAAGCCCTAGTAAAAGCAATGGAAGTCCAGATGCGAGACAAGGTGAATAACCTCACTAGAGATTTCGAGAAGAACCAGTTCTTATGGGAACTAAACGCGTTCGCACGACAAACCGAGGCCAAGATGGACCATCTCATTTATTGCAACCGAGAATTGTTAGCCATCCTTAACAACCTGATGGAACGAAGAATACATCCCCGGCTGTTAAGGAGGGACACTATTCAGAGTATCACGAGCGATATTCGGCAATTAGACGACAATCTGGATCTCCCAATCCCTACTCAACACATCCGAGCCGAGGAAATCGCTCGAATTGCCTCCATAGATGCTATATACCACTCAGGGAGGGTTCTGGCAAGGTTAAGCCTCCCGCTCACGGATAGGACTTCTTATGATTTATACAGACTACACCCCGTCGCCATACCTCAAAACGTTCCGGGGCATCCTCTAGGGTCCGCCTGTATCGTCCCCGAATATGAGTATATGATTCTTAGCAAAGATCAAAGGACCTACCTCAAGATCCATCAACATCAGCTGAAGGATTGCCTCGACTCTCACTATGGGTACATGTGCCCCACTCAAGGAGCCGTCTACACCGCCGGGGGGCATAAGGAATGCGAGATCGAAATGTTAACTAATCCCACGAAGGCATCCCTCTCCTTGTGCAACATCGTCATGAGACCGGAAACCACGACGCAATGGCGCTATCTAGAAACCGACGGCACCTGGTTATTTTCCACCATCGAGACTGAGACCATACAGGTCTCGTGTCCAGGGGAAGTCTACAAAAATGTTAACCTCCAGGGGTGGGGATACTAAGACTGGCCGAGGGATGCATGGGACGTACTCCGCACCTGACCTTAATTCCTAATAGCGTCAGGACCTCCAGGACCCAATATATATACGACCCAGATTTTGGACTGAACGTGACGGACCTCCTACCGAATTTTCAGTTACGGGACAATTCCTCCACCAGCGAGGCAACACTAACCCAAGAAGCCTTAAGTCATCTACCGTCTTGGGGCGACAGAAAGGAATCATTGAGAAGCATCATGGCACAACTCCAAGAAGTTGGCCGACACAAGCGGGCTACTTCCTTCACCAACAACTTGATCTATAGCGGGCTGGGAGTCCAGGGAGTTTTCATAATCTGCGCCGTTTTGTACCTCGTCGCACGAATTTTTCCCTTCAAGCGGAACCGGCGCTCCACGTCCAAACCTATTATCCGGGGGTATGACATCGAGATGCAGGGATCCGGAACGGGACAACGTTCCGCAGAAAACCTTAAGAGCCCCGTCCCAATATCCATCTCCTCATGTCCCATCACAACCATCGACACCGAATAAATACTAATCATCCCGGTTCCCCTCGGTTACAGAGCATTCCATAGTGGACTTTCCTCTCTAGCATGGATTCAGTTCTGAATACGGTCTTGATCCAACTACAACGGATGGAAAAAACTATCTCCACTCGAATAAAAAACGAGGTCACCGAAACCCTCTCTGACCCTGGCAAGAACACACCCATTGTACTTGCAACCGAAGACATTGAAGAAACGTCACGACTCGGGAGCCCTGACCCGAAAATGCGATCCGAAGTCCGGAAGGTTCCGAACAAGAAAGACAACCTTAAATTCGATAAGAATCGAATATTCTGTCAACTACCATGGGATCGACGAGTCAGGCAAGGGACAGAAAGAAATCAGGGTGAAAAGAAGATCGAACGCCGTTTCTTTTCTCATTTTGCGAAATTCGGCACCATGGAATACTGTTATACGAGAAGGGACCATCTCGACAGGTTGTCCCATGGATTCGTGAAGTACCACCACCAGGCAGATCCTAACCATGCCCTTCGCTCGAGCGATGCACGTTACCGAGCTCGACCCGCCCTACGCCAGTACACCATCACCAATAGAATCACGGAAAGGACCCACCGAACCTGTGGATTTCCTATTGACACCAGAAACTGGGTTATGCACTTGCCCACATGCTCGCGACAGCGAGCCCTAGAACAATTACGAAAATAATAAGGACTTCTGTAATAACGCTCACCATTGTCTCTATCCCATAAAAACATATATATTGCCTTGCCATTTTCTTATCTACCCCATCCCAAGCTTAAATAAAACCCCAATTAACTTGTCATTGTCTGTTACAGCCATGTCTCAATCACTATCAACCCAAGAGGACAACGCGTCAGGTACAGGAGCAGCACTGGGAGGCTTACCAGTTGCCCTTCAAAGGATAGCCGGGATATGGAGGGCTCGACGCGAACCTTCTCCTTCCTGTGTCCCCACTGACGAGGAACAAACCAGCCAAGAAGATAAGGATCAGGAAATCGAGAACGTGATCGGACTACGGTTGATATCCATATACGGGAATCCGGAAGAGCCAACAACGGGGACTTTTGAGTACATGGACTGTCGATCCACTACCCTGCTAATGCGGATGTTGAGGAAAGACGGGGCACTCCATTTCACGGGGCCGGATCAAAAAGAGAAACGCGGGCGTACCAGCTATACACTGAACGCAGAGTTCAGTAGCTTCGACGAATGTTTGAAGGCATTCCATAAATACAGCCTGTGGGCGTATGATGACGTGACGTCCGAAGAGGATCAGGACGAGGAGGACACTGCCTCCCAAGATGATCCGAATGATCAACCGCCCACGCAGCAAGAGGAACGCCCAGCGGAACCGAAAGAATCGCCGAGAATGCTGAAGGCCCCCGAAACGGGAGCAGAAAGGTTCGCGCGAATATTACGGGAGCGAACCCCCAAAATGATCAGCATGAGTGAGCATGTTGCGGGGCTTAGGATCACTATCGTGATCACCCCGGTCGACGAGGAACTAGAAGTCGTCAAACAATTCGGCAGATATGGGCGGATAGATTACTTTTTCTCCCAACCCATCGGAGACAGGGGGATCATCCAGACCTATATCAAATATTTCAACCTACAAGACGCAGAGACAGCCCTGAACCGTGCGCCGCCAAAATATGGGGCGCATCCGACGATTCCCCCCATAATCTCTGCACGAGAGAAGGAGCGCCTAACTATTTACCACCCGATGTGCGGGCGTGATGTGATCCGAAAGCACATCTTCAATCATCAAGCCATTTGCGATCTCCAAGCAGGATTGGAGATAATCAAACACCATGGTTGTGGATTTAGAATGACGCGGCGTAGCCTAAAAGGGCACCTCAGGATGTGTAAACGAGGGACTTACTAAGCCACATATATATATATATATATATATATATATATATAAACGGATCCTCAATGGGTCCACAATGCACTTATACTCTACTCTTATTCCACACTAATGACGGACTTAATATTTTTGCAATAAAACAAAAAAAAAAAAAAAAAAAAAAAAAAAAAAAAAAAATTTTCGGACTTCAAAAATATTTTTTATCTTTCTCCAAAACCAAGTAGGACTTTCCAGACTCTCCTTCTTCTTCGAGACACGACCAGGCGCAGCGCTTCCAGTGGATCAGCATTTTTCCTATGACTCAAGTTCTCCGTGGGCGGCAAACGTTCCACAAGGGGAGGGTGTTACGTGACAACTTTTTGGCTTTACCTTTCTTCTTTAATTGGTTAAAATTATAATGAGTACAATGATTTTCATTGGAACATATATTTTCCCCGCAGTAAAATTTTAAAATTTGTATACGCGATCCTAGTTAAGAGCTTATCGCCCAAAGCTGCAACAAGTTGCGTCCACGCAGCACTCTCCCCTCGTAGCCGAAAATCGCATTCCTACACGCGCCGAGTAATAAGACACCCCTTAGCGGCGATAAGTGTCGCACAGCGGTGCGACATTGTCGTCAAGGGGCATATGGTGCGTGGGTGCGAGAGAGAAAGCGAGAACAATTAGGGGTCAAGGCGACGGGCAGCTCGACGATGCCACGCCAACTCGGCAGTCAGAAATTAGCAGCCTTCACGCTTAGACTAAGCGAAGTCTACGAGAACCAGTTATATATATATACGTTGAAAGAGTCGCAGTGGCCAAAATTATTTTTTTTACAGTTTTCTTTTTATTCGCACATGTTTCTACATTATTAAAAAAAACCCGGATCATCAGTTTTGTTTTAAAAATTCCACCATAGTATAACGCATTATAATACGGCGAACATTACTACACGCAAATACAAATCGCACGCAGATCTTACCGAACTCGGACTATCAACGATAATAATCAAATAATTTGCAACCACAGTAGAGAATCAGCACTAGAGTGATTCACCATTTACACAAAGTAAGTTGCCTTTCGTATCATATTACTGTTTCCTTAAGGTATAGACTTCTCCGAACAAAGTTGTGAACTAGCGCGCGGTAGAGATTTGTGTATGTGTGTAGGCCGTGAGTGTTACCCTTGCCGCAATAAAAAGGGTTTTATTGAGGAATCCCGAGTCCTTGAAGCGAGAATAACTAACTAGTCCTCAGATCAGAGTTGTTGGTTCCTAGTCTCATCCGTCAGCTGGTTAAAGAATATAGGGCTGTTAGTTGTTCCATTCCAGGGCTCGTACCAGCTACCAAAGGCGATACATTGAACTCGGTAGTGCTATTCGACAGGAGAAGCACCTCCATCAGATCACTTTTTGTAGTAGAAGCTCCTTCGAGTAGGTCGCTGGGGAGCTTGTGACGGAGCCCTCTCTACGTCTCCTTTTTTTTTCTTTTCCCTTTTCCTCTTCTCTAGTTGTACCCCTAGAATCAATAGAATAATAAATAAACAAATAAGACTTAGGATCATCTACCCGGCATAAGTGCAAAAAATTTCCCTTTTCCTTTTTTTTCACTTTTCTTTTACTTTTTATTATTATATATTTTTTTTACTTTTTATTATTTATATTATTATAAAGTTCATCATAAATATCAATATCTCGCTTATCAATATAATACCTTGTATGTACGTCAAATAAACCTCAGCTCTAAGTCGCATAGAAAAATAGTCATTACATGCATATACCATCAGTGAGAGGTATACCATGCATGTACTCATAAGTGCGTAGGTACTCGTGAACTGATGTTAGCCGCTTGTACCCATACAATTAATATCCAGCTTTTCTTTTTTGACTCACCCCCCTGCAATAAGCAGGGAATTGCGGTCTTGCTCCCTGTAGTGGTGGACGAAGGCCAGGTGACATCATCAACTGTCCTGCATCCGCTTGTACTTTCTCTTTCCTCGCCCTATAGGAGTTCAGATTCTTCGACAAGAGTCGAAGCTCGAAGGAGTGTCAGTCAACCCTTCGCCTTTCCTTAATCGACACCTAGCATCATCCCCTCCGCAGATACTGGTGAGTGTAGCACGACAGCGGAGCACATGGGAACATCATAGCAACGCAGCCTGATCCGATGGAGCCACACAGGTCTTAAACACACAGTGCAGTGAAGCATCAAGTAGATTAGAATCTAGATGCATATATCCACACTCACATTATATATATATATATATATATATATATATATATATATATATATATACATAAACACAGCAGTACGCCTCACTATGCATACCCATATGTAGGCGCATAAATACAAATACACTACAGCTGAAGCAATACACTGGGTGGAAGGAGTCCTCTGGCCTTGACCCGCACCTTCAGATTTCCTCTCTGCTGTAACTAGAAGAAATCAAAGGAAAAACAACATCACACAGAGTACTCAGTCCTTCTTGTTGGGATTTTCAACTAATAAATAACCATCAAAAAGGAGGCACTTAACTGACATCGGAGATATCTTCGCCGCAGGGATCCGCTCAGCCAGGTATCGAATAACTTGCGGTTTTCCACCTCCTTCCGTTCCCTCGGACAACACCCTCCTTGTGCCACCCGGGTGTCCAGCGTCGTCGTTCGGCTGCCGCGGGGAGCGAGACGGCTGTTCTGCTGCTTTTGCCGGCGACTATAGCTCTACATAGAAGGCCGCGCGCCACCCGCGACATATGCGACTATACGACGGTGCTGCGCCGCCTCTCCGACATCAAGGTGCGTTCACATAGGGACATAGTATTAGGGTCGCGCTTGGTCTAAATTATAGTAGTTAACGTTTAGACAGTCTAGTTTATACTTCACGCCACGAGACAGGCTCTTATATATCCACGCTTACACAAATAAGTAATAACGGGTATCATCACACTTCGTGATTCTCTACTGCGGTGTCCCCAATAGGGGGGTTAACGTGTCATCATTTCTGCAACGGGGCTTTAGTGTATTTCAGAAGAAGGATCCCGGGATATAATCATTAGTTAAGTAGACTCTCCGCGCTCCCGCGTTTTCTCGAACCTTAAGGCGCGTTTACATAGGCGTAAGACGGGAATTGCCGAACTCCTTTGAGGAATTAGGGTTTAGTTTTAGTTATCATTTTTGGATTGTATAAATGATTATAATAAAGGGATAAGAACTTGAAATAATTTCACAGGTCTGTTAATTTTTATTGTTCAGTCGAGTAGCCCTACAATCATACCCTAATCCTTCTAATCTTCGGAATTTTGTTGGACGCAATCGCTTCACTGAACTATCCCCTATATCGCACGCTTATGGGGGCGTGTGACGAATAAGCTGAGAACGAGAGGTCCTCGTGAGAGCAAGGCGGACGGATGCCTTGTGAACGTCATCCAATCAGAAACTCTCTTTGACGCAGGTAACAGAACAAGAAGTTAGTAGGTCAAAGGAAGTGTTACGATATGAGATCCGTTTATATCGTAACAGTACTAAATTATAGACTTAGGAATAATTTTATATAGAAAGATATAAATGTATAGTTAGAAAGATCCCATTTGAAAAATGTTTATAAAGATATGAAATGTATAATATATAAGTTATATATATTTAACAGTTTTCCACGGTCCCTTAGAGGTACTGTGAATAGGCGCGTTGGATTTTTTTTAAAGTGGTATACGTTGCCAATAGCCCTCGTAACCACTTTCGATATTTAATTTTAAATTGGTATACTTTTTACATATGACTTATTTTACTACATATTTTTCATGTGTTATTTACTAAAAAATAGTTCAAATTTACGAAAATTTTGATAATTTTTCATTTGGGAAAATTTTTCTTTAACATATTCTCTAATGTTTTACTTTTTTGTATTCTTTTCATAATTAGGAAACACATATATTTATTGTTCCTTTTATATATATTTTAGCATTATATGTTAACATTATGTAGAATATGTGTAGAATATGAGAAATGTTAATGAACTTATAATATTTTCAAAATTTCATCGCTATTTTCGTAAAATTTTAAATATTATATATTTAAAAAAGTTTAATTGTTATCATTTGAACATTACAAAAAATGCTATTCATAATATTTTTCTTTAATATAATCCTTTAAGGGTTCATAAGTATTTTAGGAACTTTATATATTTTTACTGTTGCTTTTTTATATGTAGTTAATTGTTAGGACATAAATTTAGGAAATTCAATTTTTTGACTTCTAATAATTATTTGTCATGTATTATTTACTAAATAATAATTAAAATTTACGAAAATTTTGATAATTGTTTATTTGCGAAAATTTTTCTTTAACATATTCTTTAATATATTACTTTTTTGTATGCTTTTTATAATTAGGAAACATATATTTATTGTTCCTTTTATATGTATTTTAGCACTATATGTTAACATTATATGGAATATGTGAAAGATGTTAATGAACTTATAACATTTTCAAAATTTCATTACTATTTTCGTAAAATTTTAAATATTACATATTTAAAAAAAGTTTGATTTTTATCATTTGAACATTACGAAAAATGTTATTAATAACATTTTTTTTTAATATAATCCTTTAAGGGTTCATATGTATTTTAGGAACTAATTGTATATTTTTATTGTTCCTTTTTTTATATGTAGTTAATTGTTAGGACATAATTTGTTATTGTTAAAGAAGGATAAATTATTGTTAAAAAAATTAATTTTTTTGACTTCTCATAATTATTTTAACTCTTAAACTTTTTTGTAAAATATTCATTAATTTTATCAATTGAATTTAATTATTATATATATGTTTCAATTAAAGTTTTTATATAATTCATATCATACTCTTTAAGTAAGTTATTATTATACTCATTATACTTATTTTCTTCTTTTTCATATTTTTCCACCAATTGGTTTAACCTGTCAAGTTTAACTGCATGATCTTTTAGATTATCTACTTCATTATATTCATTTTGTTCTGGATTCCATATCAATGGAATTTGTCCTTGTGTGATATCATTATTATATTCATTTATTTGATTAATTAAATCATGTTCATATTCATCTTCCGCATTAATATGATTTTGTAGTTGTTTATTTATTTCATCCAAATATCTTGCATGCTGTATACTTTCTATTTCGACATATATTTTCTGTGTTGGATCCCATTAATAATTTATTTTTTTTAGTTAAAAAGTTCAAAAATAATAACAGAAAGAAAGGATAATGAAATAGTGGTTATGTAGGGCTCCAGGCGAAGGATACCACTTTAAACAAAATCCAACGCGCCTATTCACAGTACCTCTCGGGTGGCGTGGAAAACTATTAATAGTATATAAGTTATATATTATACTGATAAAAATTTTTATGAACAATAGAATTGTTTTTAACTACACATTTATATCTTTCTAAAAAACAATTCCAAAAGAATTGCTTCTAAAAATTTTTCTAACAGGAAAAGTCATGTAAAGCTGTTGTTTAAGGGACATTGAGGGGGGGGCTAGGGGAGGGCTGAGGGAGGTGGCTGAGGAGGGGCGAGGAGGGGGCGAGGAGGGGGGGGGTCTAATAGAATAATAAGTCACGAAATAACGTAAAAAATTACGGAATTTTACGTTATTTTGAGGAAGCTGGTGAGGAGGGGGTAAGGAGGGGGCGAGGAGGGGTGCAGATGGAGCGAGAGGGATGAGGGGGCTACGTGGAAACATTCCTCTATATAATATAGGAAGATATATATATGTATATATATAATATATACACTTATCGGGGTTTATGTAGCCCAAGACTGTATATTAGTACCTACAGCCCACAGTTCCCTATGGCAAGTGACTAAAGGTAGGGCCGCATAAACCCCTATATTTAGACATATTATGAAGCCCGGGCTGCATAATCAAAATCGGGCTCGATAAACCCCTATATGTAAAAAAACGGGCTTTATAAACCCCTTTCGAGAAATGTATATATATATTATATATATATATATATATATATATATATATATATATATATATATATATATCTATATATATATATATATATATATATATTATAGGTGTAAGCATTTTTTTGGGATCCGCTACTCCGCCGCTCCTCCTCCGCTCCTCAAAATAACGTAAAAACTTATGAATTTTTACGTTATTTTGAGGAATTTGGTCTATTTATGGCCTCCGCTCCTCCACCGCTCCTCATCCGCTCAACCGCCGCTCATCCGCCGCTTCTCCTCCGCTCCTCCTCCGCTCCTCCGCCCCTCCTCCGCCCTTCCACAGCCACTCTTCTTCTCCTTTTCTCCTCCTTTCCTCCTACCCTCCTTATTGCTTTCTAATAAATGTATATAATATATACATAATATATAGTATATATTTAGTTTTGTTGACAGCTACGTCATTTTTTATTTTTTTTGTTTTTCCGAGGTACTTCCATTACAAGAGCGCCTACTCCTTGCCTACTCTATCTATAACTCTATCAGGATTAGCCCTCTTGGCCTCAAGGCGAATCTCGATAGATTCCTTGATCTGTTATTTGTAATTCATATATGAATTCGAACATTCGATGAAGTAACGCACAAGACAAGCTTACAACAAGGAAAATTATAAAGTTGAAAAATGCTTAGATTATGATGAAAATTGTTATGTAGGAGTTTTCGAGGTCGTTGATCAAGATTTTGCTATTGGACTTTGGAAATTCAAAATGCCGGATCCAATATGGCGGTAAAAAATTCGAAAAAATGTTAGGTTCTGCTTAGAATTAGTATACAGGGGTTTTCGAGATTCCTAATCAAAATTTTGTTTTTGGACTTTCGAAATTCAAAATGGCGGAATCAACATGGCCGTTAAAAATTCGAAGAAAGCTTAGATTGTGCTCAAAATAGACATACGGGTGTTTTCGAAGTTGCTGATCAAGATTTTGCTATCAGACTTTCATAATTGAAAGTTGTGGATCAAATATGGCAATAAAAATTCGAAAAAAGATGAGGTTTTTCTCAAAATTGGAATACAGGTATTTCAGATGTCGCTGATCACGATCTTGCCATAAGACTTTCGAAATTCAAAATGGCGGACAAAAGTTCGAGGGAAGCTTAGATTTTGCTTAAAATTCGTATACAGGGGTTTTCGAGGTTACTGATCAAGATTTTGTTATTGGGCTTTCGAAATTCAAAATGGCGGAACCAATATGGCTATTAAAAGTTCGAAGAAAGCTTAGATTTGACTGAAAATTGGAATACAGGGGTTTTCGAGGTCGCTGATCAGGATTTTCCTATTAGACTTTCGAAATTCAAAATGGCGGATACAATATGGTAATGAAGAGTAAGAAAAAATATTAAATTGTGTTCAAAATTGGTATACGGAGGTTTTCGAAGTGTTGATCATGACTTTGATATCAGAATTTCAACATTCAAAATGGCAGATTCAATATGGCGGTTCAAAATTCGAAAAAAGCTTAGGTTTTTCTCGAAATTGTAGTACAGGGATATTCGAGATCGCTAATCATGATCTTGCTATCAGACTTTCGAAATTCAAAATGGCGGTCAAAAGTTCGAGGGAAGCTTAGATTTTGCTTAAAATTTGTATACAGGGGTTTTCGAGGTTACTGATCAAGATTTTGTTATTGGGCTTTCGAAATTCAAAGTGGCAGAACCAATATGGCTGTTAAAAGTTCGAAGAAAGCTTAGTGTTGGCGATCCAACGCCTCAAACAGAGGAGCGCTGACGTCATCACGCCTTATAAGGCAATATACGGCTCGAGCAAGAGGGCAGCCAATCAGCGCTCTCCACGCAGTCCTCTCTCACCGCCCCTCCTTCAACAAAGACACGCCGACGGCACTTCGTAGCGCCGGCCGGCTCCTCATGTACGCCTGCTACGGCACAACGGACAGAGACAATAAAACCAACTTATCTCCACACGAAACGCCTTCAATTATTGAAACTCTCCAGTCCACGATCCACCCACATTCACAACACAAAACATTTGGTCCTTCGAGCCGGATCGTGGGAGCATCAACAACAACGCCACGAGAATGCAGCTAAAGAAGAAACTTCGCTCTAGCCTTACGTCTACTTTCGAGTGACGTAACACTAGTCTTCTTCTTCCAGGTACGCATCAAAAGTATTCGTGGTCGTGAGTGCCGTTAAAGTCGCACGTGCCCGCATGCTGACTTCGCGCGTACGTTGCTGCCACTCTCTCTCTCGTTTGTTACGCCGTCGCGTGAATTCGGAAGCCACCTTCTAAGGTTTCCGAGGGGAAATAGCACATCGATTGCTATTGTCCCCATTTTCTGAAAGCGCCTTGGAGTGTGCGTGTCAACCGACTCCAAGACGTCGACAAGAGCGTGCGCTGTAAAGCCAGCTCTAGAATCATCGCATTCGTACGATGATCGGCAGTTCTAGAATCATCGCTTTTACGATGATCAGCCATCTTGTTGTAGCCAAGAGCAACAAGTGGCATTTCTGTTCAGAAGCGTGCGTCGCTGACCAGCTTCAATCCGCCAAGAGTGTGCGCTGTAAAGCCAGCTCTAGAATCACCGCGTTCGTACGGTGATCGGCAGCCATCTTGTTGGAGTCAAGACCAACAAGTGGCAATCTATAGAAGAGCGTGCGTTGTAAACCAGCTCTAGAATCATAGTCATCGTACGATGATCTTCTAATCGTTGCCGGCTAGTGCAAAGAGTCGAAACGGGGTTCACACCTCTCATTTCAAGGAGTACCCGCGTGGCGCCTACGCGCTAGGGGGTCCACGCCAGTCAAGACAAAGAGTACCCGCGTGCGGCGTTCACGCTACGGGGCTCACACCGGTTAAGACACGGAGTACCCGCGTGCAGCTTGCGCTACGGGGTCTACACCAGTCCATCCAAGGACTACCACAGGAAGCGAACTGATACCTCGACTGTCCTAATACTTGAACACACGTATCGTTCCAATTTGTTTAAATTAAATTTGCAACTATCGTCTAGTCAATCTAGTACATTTATTACTTTTAATGAGAATTTAATGATCTCTATTTAGTCACATTACTTTAATTAAAATTGAGTAAATTTAATTTGAGACTAGCACTATTTAATTTGAGTTTGAGTTTATTATAAAATTAATTGTAATATTTAACTAGTCTTGTGAAAATTGAATGTAATTTTCGACTTAGCAAATACTTATATTATTGAACCTTGCAGTTTTACTGCTGCCTGCGGATGCAACATCGCGACTCAACTTAGGCTGCTTATCTACATTTGGATACCCTTCCGGATTCAGTTGCTGATTACATGCTGCAGGAGTTGCTGAATTCAACACTGGCAGTTACTCCCCTTCGAGCAGTCAACACTGATCAACAGCTGAATCACCGTGGGAACGTTAGCAGTCGCGCAACGTCGCATCTTCAAGCGAATATCTACGTGCATACTATCATAAGTATTATAACCTAGGCTAAGGCTTAATTGTAACAATTTTCACTTATGGTTATTCTACTTTCGAGTTGGTAAACATAGTTCAAGCAATACTTAGGTTAAATAATCAAATTTGTTACTAGCCTGAATTAACTTGATCTCAAAATGGAGGCGTTTCATGCTAAGCAGATAGCACTCCAAGCTAAAATTACAAACTCCTTTAAAAATTTCAAATCTAAGGGTAAAGATAATATGACGAAAGGTTATGCAAAATCATGTCTAACCGGACTTGAAACTAATTTTACGTCGTTTCGGGTAAATCACGAGAAACTTATGCTCGTTGAGGATATTGATCAAGATCATGCCTATTTTACAACTAACATCTTTGATCTGGTTGAGGATAGTTTTTACCTCCGCAGGGGAGACTTTCTTGATTACTTAGAAACTTTTGAAACTAGAGATGCTGCTCAAGGATCTTCTAATTCGACTGCTGAGCCAGTGCCTGCAAGCACTGCTCGATCTACGAACGTTTCGTTGCAATCGTTGCCGAAAGTAGATTTACCAAAGTTTTCGGGGAAATTCTCGGATTGGGAAAATTTTAGAGACGTCTTTCGTTCGGTCATACATCGGCGTGAAGACTTAACGCCTGTTCTCAAATTGCATTATCTTCGCACTCACCTTACGGGTGAAGCACTTGAGAAAATTAAATCTCTTTCCATTGCTGGTGATAATTATGAACGTGCATGGACAACTCTAACCGAGTATTACGAAAATCAACAGCGTATTGTTAACTCTCATATCTCGAAAATCTTCGCAGTCAAATCTATGAAGTCAGATATTTCATCGGAAATCAAACGGATTTATAGGAAAATCTTCAATCCCATCGCTAATCTGACCTCTCTAAATAGAGCGGCTTCTTTAGGTAGTGATTTGATCGTTCACTTTACACTGAATCGTCTTGATTTGAATACGCGAAAAGAATGGGAAAGACACTTAGGTGATAGTGTCGATCCACCTACAATGGAACAACTTCAAGCTTTTCTTCGAAGCCAAACCCTCACTCTGGAGGCTATCGAGGCAGGTACTAAATCTTCTGCGAACAATAATTCAAAAGCACAATCACCTAATACAAAATCTCGAAAACCAGTGCATGACAATGCTCAGTCGGTTTATTCTCATCAGACTTCTCCGACAAACCCTTCAAAAAAGAAATGTTCTTTTTGCAATCAATCTCATTTCACAAATAGATGTGAACGATTTATCAATAAAACGGTTCCTGAATGAAAGGAATTAATTAAATCTTCAAACCTTTGTTTCAATTGTCTAGGGAAGCACAATGTTAAAAATTGTACTTCCACGTACCGATGCTTTGTTTATAAAGCCAAGCATCACACCATGGTGCACTCTGACAACTATCAAGCAATCAGTTCGTTGCAGACTGATCAGATTGACTCAGCGACCAGCACCTCTAGCCCAAACTGTGGCAATTTCGTCATTTCTAAAGACGATCAATCTGCTCTTCAAGCAGTCTCCCTCAATAGTGGAGAAAGTACTAAATGTACAGGAGTACTTTTAGCTACCACTAGGGTTAACGCCCTTGGTCCTAACGGAACCAAAATTCTAGTTCGTGCGCTGATTGATCCTGGATCCCAAATCTCAATTGTTACACAAGCTATGTGTAACTTGCTTTCTCTAAACTGTAGAACCAGTCACACGCACATCCAAGGTATAGGTGAAAAGACAGCTGCTGTCTCTTCTAAAGTAGCCCGTCTTACTATACAACCGCATTTCAATTCAACTTTCTCTTTGGAAGTTGATGGCATTGTTTTGCCAAAACTCTCATCGTATAAGCCTCCCGTCGTAGGGGGTAATACAAATTTCGAATACTTAAGAGGGCTGCAACTAGCTGACCCCAAGTATCTCGAACCTTCACGTATCGATATTCTACTCGGTGCAAGCGCTTATGCGCAAATCATTGAAAATCAAATAGTTAAGGGCCAAAGTCTTCAGCCGATAGTACTTAGTTCCAAACTTGGATGGCTCTTGACAGGTAATCTCTCTTCTTCAACGCCAGAAATAGGGCTAGACTCAATATCTCTTCATTGTTCGAACAACTGCGAGCATGAAGCCAAACTATTGGAGCTCGTACAAGATTTTTGGAGGGCGGAGGAAATACCTGTGGAAAAAAAATCTTACTCGCCTGATGAACAAGCATGCGAGGACTTCTATCAAAAAACAGCTCGTCAAGATGAAACAGGGCAATATATAGTAAGCCTACCTTGGAAAAGTCGAGACCAGTTGAGATCTGCTCATCTCGAGAGCTCTCATTCTGCTGCATTACGCGCACTCAATCGTCTCGAAGCAAACTTCGCCAAGGACGAAACACTCAAAATAGCTTATAGTGATTTCATGGAAGAGTACATTGACCTTGGTCATATGTTACTCTCCACAAAATTTGATCCATCTTCTAACAAGTCTCAAGCCTTCTTACCACATCACGGTGTGTGGAAAGAAACCAGTACGACAACCAAGTTACGTACAGTGTTTAATGGCTCGAGTAAGTCTAAATCAGGTATTTCGCTCAATGATCTTCTTCACATTGGACCTAATCTTCTTCAAAGTCCCGTCGCTTTGATCACACTCCAACTTCTGAGGAGATTAGTGCTAGTGAGATTGGAAACACCAAACTTTGTTTGATCCACCTAATTCAAACTGCTTACTTTAAGGCTGAACTTCAACAATTAGGCAAGGTAAACTTTCGACTAAAAGCCCTTTGTTATCGCTAAACCCCTTGATTCAAGATCATTTACTCAGGGTGGGCGGTCGTCTTTCTCACTCACTTCTCGGAGAAGATGCATCCCCTTATCCTTCCAGCTGATTGTCACTTTACAACTTTATTAATAAGAGATGCTCATCAGCGCACTCTTCATGGTGGTGTTCAATTAACCCTTGCAACACTCAGACGTCAGTACTGGATAGTGAAAGGTCGATCCGCAGTCAAGAAAGTCATCAGAACTTGCCTAGCATACTCACGCCATGCCGCCCGTGTGCCAACTCAACTAATGGGTGAGTTGCCAAAGGCTCGAGTACGCCTTTCCCCGCCTTTCGAGGGCTCTGGTGTCGATTACGCCAGCCCCATTCAGCTTCGTCTCACTAAGACTAGGGAAAAGGGAACCATGAAAGGTTATATTGCGATTTTTGTCTGCATGGCTACACGAGCTGTACACATCGAGGTAGTTGAGGACTACACTAGTGAAGCGTTCATCGCTGCTTTCCACCGATTCACCGCTCGTAGAGGTCATTGCAAAAACCTATACTCTGACCAAGGTACGAACTTCGTAGGTGCAGATGCTCTGTTAAAACAGATGGTTAGCTCTTCTGCTTCTTACTCAACTCAAATTGTAAATTCTCTTGCCAAGGAAGGCACGTCTTGGATTTTCAACCCTCCAAGTGCACCCCATTTTGGAGGTATTTGGGAAGCAGCAGTTAAGTCAGCGAAACATCATCTGCGTCGAGTCATTGGAGAGCAAGTTCTCACCTTTTCTGAACTCGCCACACTCATGTGCCGGGTCGAGGCCTGCCTCAACTCGAGACCTTTAACTGCTCTCACCGACGATCCAACTGACCTTGATTTCCTATCACCTTCACATTTTCTTATACAACGCTCATCATTTTTAGTTCCGGAAGAAGATGTCAAGGAAGTCAACATCACATCTGGAAAGCGCTGGCTCCTAATTAGCCAGCTGGCCCAACACTTCTGGCATCGATGGTCGAAGGAATATCCCACTTCTCTTCAGGTCCGTCAAAAGTGGAGGCAACAGCAGGTTCCTATAGCGGTGGGCGATCTCGTGCTCATAAGAAATGAGCTCACTCCGCCAGCCAAGTGGCCGCTGGCCCGTGTCATCGCCATCCATCCAGGGAAGGATGGTATCTCCCGCGTGGTGGATCTTCGCACCGCTAGCACAACTCTTCGTCGCCCCATCACCAAGGTCGTTCTCCTCCAGGCTTCCACCTGAGGTCCGTTCGCCAGTCTGGCGAAGGTGGGCGGAATGTTGGCGATCCAACGCCTCAAACAGAGGAGACGCTGACGTCATCACGCCTTATAAGGCAATATACGGCTCGAGCAAGAGCGCAGCCAATCAGCGCTCTCCACGCGGTCCTCTCTCACCGCCCATCCTTCAACAAAGACACGCCGACGGCACTTCGTAGCGCCGGCCGGCTCCTCAGTTCACGCGCGACGGCCAGAGAGAGAACGGCAACCCATGTACGCCTGCTACGGCACAACGGACAAAGACAATAAAACCAACTTATCTCCACACGAAACGCCTTCAATTATTGAACCTCTCCAGTCCACGATCCACCCAAATTCACAACACAAAACACTTAGATTTGACTGAAAATTGGAATACAGGGGTTTTCGAGGTCGCTGATCAGGATTTTCCTATTTGACTTTTGAAATTCAAAATGGCGGATACAATATGGTAATGAAGAGTAAGAAAAAATATTAAATTGCGTTCAAAATTGGTATACGGGCGTTTTCGAAGTTGCTGATCACGATTTTGCTATCAGACTTTCAAAATTGAAAATGGTGGATCAAATATGGTAATTAAAAATTCGAAAAAAGATGAGGTTTTTCTCAAAATTGGAATACAGGTGTTTCGGATATCGCTCATCACGATCTGGCGATCAGACTTTCGAAATTCAAAATGTCCGTCAAAAGATAGAGGGAAGCTTAGATTTTGCTTAAAATTAGTATACAGGGGTGTTCGAGCTCGCTGATCAAGATTTTGTTATTGGACTTTCGAAAGTAAAAGTAGGAGAACCAATATTGCCGTTGAAAATTCGAGGAAAGCTTAGATTTGACTGAAAATTAGAACATAGGGGTTTTCGGGTCGCTGTTCGCGATCTTGCTATCAGACTGTCGAAATTCAAAATGGCGGTTAAAAGTTCGAAGGAAGCATTTTGCTTAAAATTTGTATAGAGGGGTTTACGAGGTTTATGATAAAGATGTTGCTATTGGACTTTCGAAATTCAAAATGGTGAATCCAATATGGTGGTGAAGAGATCGAAAAAAGCTTAGATTTGGCTCAAAATTGGTATACAGAGATTTTCGAGGGTGCTGATCACGATTTGGCTATTAGTAATTTTTTACTGAATAATCGACGTGTTGGTTTATGGAACTATCCAAATGTAATTTAGACCTCACCATTCAAAAGAGCACACTCATCAGTAGTGAAATTGGTTTTGGAGTCAATATTATTTTTTTTCCTGTTGAAAACATATACTTGAAATTAGAAGTTATTGGTGATATTCACGAAAATGAGAAGATCAAGTAATACAAAAGGCACATCAGGTAGTTTAAAGTTTATTGAACTACCAGAGTTCGAAATAATTAATTAAAATTTGAATTAATTATTTATTTTATATAATGACAAAATAGTTTTATAATTAAACATATAGTTTTATATATACCAAAAACTCTTTAATGAGAACTTAAATATTTTTTTAAAACAATCAGTAAAATAAATTGTATTGTTATAAAACTTTCTACGAAAGTATAAAATAAGGCAAGTATCTGATTTTTTCTGTGTAATCTATAAAATCATATATAATTATTTTATTAAATCTATAAAATAATATATATTATAATTTTTTAAAAGAAATCAAATAAATACTAGGAAAACAGTCTTTTACATCTTTGAGTTAGGGTATGCTCAACAAATTATATGTAACTACATTCACATCGTTCACTGTAAATCAAACACATGAAAGTTGTCAAATCAATTTTTAATAGTCAAGTAATGCAAACAACTCCCCGAAACCATCACTGTATGACTGTTCTCAGAATTTTATTCAAATTGGTTCATCCTTCTATATAAAAATTAAACACAAGAAAGTACTGAAATCAATTTATTGTAGGCAAGTACCGAAATAAAACTTTTTGTACCTCGGATGTAAAATTGCACCATAGTACTTCTACAAAACTATAGAATTACATACGCCTTTTACATACGCGTGGGCGAAAATTATTTCTAATTATATTCTATAACGTCTCCTTTTTATTTTTCAAATATTTTACGATTACATCCTATTGAAAAAAAATTCTATAACATTACGTTCTATAATATCATCTTGGGAGGACAAGGGAAATCTAGAGATGCATGCTCTAGCAAGGGGTGGTCCTATGATGTCCCATACATACTTGGCGGGCCCCACGGTTGGTAGCGTACTCGCTATTTAAATGTAGAATACTAAAAATATTTGTATGAATTCACGAACAATATTTGTCTATATAAGTCCACTATAAATAATTACATTAGCTCTAATTTTTAATTGATACCATTTATATCCTATACAATATCTCTAGAATCAGGATTAACTTTCACTAGAAATAGGGTGGGTGTACCTGTGCCCGTCCATCTAAGTTCAATTACCGGCCACTTCTTCTTCTGCAATTAACGATTACAAAATGGATAAGTTTAAATCTTAAGACAGCAATTTCGAAAGGGGGTAAAATAGATAATTCATATAAATTTTTAGTGCACTCGAAAGATCTCTACATGTTTACCTACCGTGCTTTAAATAAGTAAAATATATTTTGTATTCTATGGCACTTCTATTTAAAAACAGGGATAGATTTACGAACCAGCATTTAATTTGTAGAAAAAATTCATTTATACATTTTAACCGATCTGGCCCGCCAAGTATGTATGGGACATCATAGGGCCACCCCTTGCTAGAGCATGCATCTTTAGACTTCCCTTGTCCTCCCAAGATGATTTTATAGAACGTAATGTTATAGAATTTTTTTTTCAATAGGATGTAATCGTAAAATATTTGAAAAATAAAAAGGAGACGTTATAGAATATAATTAGAAATAATTTTCGCCCACGCGTATGTAAAAAGCGTATGTAATTCTATAGTTTTGTAGAAGTACTATGGTGCAATTTTACATCCGAGGTACAAAAAGTTTTATTTCGGTATTTGCCTACAATAAATTGATTTCAGTACTTTCTTGTGTTTAATTTGTATATAGAAGGATGAACCAATTTGAATAAAATTCTGAGAACAGTCATACAGTGATGGTTTCGGGGAGTTGTTTGCATTACTTGACTATTAAAAATTGATTTGATAACTTTCATGTGTTTGATTTACAGTGAACAATGTGAATGTAGTTACATATAATTTGTTGAGCATACCCTAACTCAAAGATGTAAAAGACTGTTTTCCTAGTATTTATTTGATTTCTTTTAAAAAATTATAATATATATTATTTTATAGATTTAATAAAATAATTATATATGATTTTATAGATTACACAGAAAAACTTAGATACTTGCCTTATTTTATACTTTCGTAGAAAGTTTTATAACAATACAATTTATTTTACTGATTGTTTTAAAAAAATATTTAAGTTCTCATTAAAGTCTTGTATAGATTAAACTTTTGACGTCTCCCACCCTGGGAAAATCATATAATACACGAGAATAACTGAGCACTTTTATTTGTTGAAATTTTCACAATATAACACATCCGTTTTGCTTTTTTCATTTGACATAATCTTTTAATTGGTGCTTGAGTAAATATGTACAACAGTAAAGCACTGATATCGACTAAGCTTCTTGCAGATGACAAATGCCTTTCCATTAATAATATAACCACCAGGGTCATGAGGACAATCGCTCAATTTGCAAATTTATAATTAGATTTTTCAGTTGTACCTAATTAGAACTTCTTATATATAATAATACTGACATTCACCATAAAGTAGAACGAGGCTCTAATTCTAGGGGGACAACTACCACAATATTTCTGCCTCTGCTACTGGAGGACTGGAGGTTGTGTGCTTTGATAGACTTGAATACTTGAATATCATAATAATCTTTTGGTAACCATGATATATAGTGATTCGAGAACACCGTCCAACAAGAAAAATTTATAATGAATGTACGTGTATGCATTAATGACATATAATTATCTGAAAACAAAAAGAAGCCTAGGTCTGAAGGAATTAATATAATTAAATAAATAATATTATTACACTTTTAGTATATATGTAAAAATATTGAGTATATGATACACTTTTAAAGTCTGAGAAAATCTTACATCTCACTATTTCCAGATTTTAATAAGTTGATATCCTACTTATTTCAGATGTCGTCATAAATGCTTCACAAATTTTTTTTTATAATGATTTTTACTTCCAGAAACATTTTGAAACAAAAAACTTGTAATAATAATAGAACTTGTAATGTATTTGTTTAAAAATATAATTCTTTCAATTCTCTTCTATGATGTAGTATAATGGTAAAAAAAATAATTCTTGCGTTCTAATACTCTGTAATAAAAAAAGATTTCACAAAATAACAAGAACTTTTATATATTTTATATTAATACGATTAATTATTTTCTAATAAAAGTTTGCTACTTATCTGAATATATTTATTATATATTATGTTTTATATGTGTATATTATTTCACATACAAATAGAGAGGTTATATGTTATACATATATATACTTATTTTGTATAATAACATATTACTTCATTTACGGTAGATGTTTTGCCAGTACCAGAAACTTCACTTATAAAGCAGCTTTAATAGATAGAACTTGAAAGAACTTGAATAGATAGAACGTGCAGCTTTAATAGATGGAACTTTACTAGCGCTACGGTCACTCTCACTTATATTCTCACTCTCACTTGTACTTTCATCCTCTTCTTCCACATCACCATTATATTGATCACTTTCATTAAATTATTTATACATAGAATCATCAGCATGTTCATTATACTTAATTCGTTTCATATATGTTCTTTAGATTATGTCTTTCATAATTTTTGAGGTGTACCAAATGATTGGTATTTTAAATTTTTTTGCAGATCCTTTCACGGTGTTGTAAATGTACTAGGTGTTCTAATCAAAGTTTTTGATCCAAGACAAGCAGGAGAAATTTTTTATTTGTATTTGGCACATTTCATTTTCATCTACTTCATTTGCATCTCCTTTCTGGTTCTTATTTCAATAGTATTCTTATTACTATTTTCAGCTTTTAGAGACATAATTTTTGAGGTGTACCATATAATTGGTATTTGAAATTTTTTTACAGATCCTTTTTCGGTGTTGTAGATTTACTAGGTGTTCTAATCAAAGTTTTTATTTTAAATCCAAGACGAGCAGGAGACATATTTTTATTTGTATTTGGTATTTCGTTTTCATCTATTTCATTTGCATCTGCGTTCTGGTTCTAATTTCAATAATATTCTTATTACCTATTATCTTCAGCTTTTAGAGTATTTACTGACTCCAACAAAAATCTTCTTGACTCTGTAAAAAATAAACAAAAAATTTTCACAAAGTATCAATTCTTTTATTTAAAATTACCAATTAACAGTTAACCATTTAATACTTATCTAAAAACAATTGTTACCCCATTGATGCTCGTAAATAAATTCTTTTTGTCAGTGGAGTTCTCGAAACCTTTAATAATTAATTATTTAAATAAACAATCTACCGCGATGGTCAGTGATATTGTGGTATATACCCTGGTAGAAAATTAACCATAAGTTGGCCAGAATATGGCTAAGCCATATGCTGGTTAAGCATATTCTGCCCAACTTATGGTTAATTTTCTATCAGGGTAATAATAAATATATCACAGACATATAGACAGGTTATGTTATTACTGTATGTAATATTATTATATGTGTATTTATCAACGAGCGCGGGAGCGCTCTAAAGGCAAGTATAGAAGAAGCCTAAAGGAGCGACCCGTGCTACTCATACATTGAAATGGGTGTGCACGAAATCAATGCGCCTATATATATATATATATATATATATATATATATATATATATATATATATATATATATATATATATATATATATATATATATATATATATATATATATATATATATATATATATATATATATATATATATATATATATATATATATATATATATATATATATATATATATATATATATATATATACACACGCTTTGCTTTATTTTTTTTAACATTACTCTGAATCGAAAGTCATTTCATTGTTCTACTTAAAACAGAAGATTTTATTTAAAAAGTTTATCTCGTTCAAAAGATATAAAGAACTGAATTTTTTGATATCGACTTTCAGATTCTTAACTTTCTCCATGGGATTCAGCCTCACATCTGGTTTTCCCGACTTCCTGTGACGTTATATATTATGGTATGCGCATGCCTGTTGGACGAACTGTTATCTGTCTGCTACTCTATATATATTATACACATATATTATATATATATATATATATATATATATATATATATATATATATATAAATATATATTATTATCTATTTATATTAATTAAGTATATACATCATCATAAGATGAAAATTTTTTATCATTGACAAGTAGATCATGATGATAGTTGGTGTATAAATTATTATTTCATTTTGAATTTTGGAGTTAATTTGGAAAAATATAACCTATATAAGCAGCTGTGACAATCAATGGGCAATAGCAATATTATAATCAGATAAGTAGTAAACTTTTATTATAAAGTTATAAATCTCAAAAATGTTTACAAGAATTGTTACTTTGTGAAATCTTGTTTTTATTTTACAGATTATATCAGAAAATGTAAGGATATTATATTTTATATTACCAAGTAAATACATAGATCATTGTTTAAAAAATACTTTTTAACAAAGAAGAGTTCATTAATAATTATTATTATTATTATTATTTTAATTATACAAGTTTATCAAAATCATTGAATAGGCTAACGAAATCTTGTGTATGTCCATGTGAATCTCAAGAACTTTTTAAATCTTCAAGTGAATTGGAAAAAATCTATAATAAGGACTATATTAGAAGATAATGGTGGACAATAATATGCATTTTGTACAGTTTTCTTTACTGCAAAGTGTTACATCCAGTAAAATAAATCTTTGGGCTTTTCTGTCAACGGGTAGTTGATACAGAGTATAAATTTTCATTAAGAAATCAAATAATCGGAACCAGAATGAATATTATATCAATATAACAAGAATCCCTGCAATGAGTTCATATTCTATGTGAGTAAATGTTGTAAACTAAACAATGGAAATTTTAGTTGGCTCGTTACGAAATGACTTGTTTTTGTAACACAAATACCATGGGCTTTCCAGTAAAATATACTGCAGGAAATAGAAAATAGATCTAAAATAGTTGCTGGTAAGATATTATATTTAGAAAATTATCTTATTTAGATTGTGAATGTGGATTTTTTGAAACATTTCTTGTAGCTCCTGTAAATACACGTTTTCAACATCACTTTTCCGGATTTTTCTCTTATTTCAGTAATTTGGATTTTAAAACTAATGTTGTTTATCCATATGTTGGCAATAGTATTATAAACAACTGCCTGAAGAAATGGAAATCTAGAAGAGTCATCTACAAGAAAATAACGTAGAAATATCCTGATTTAATTTTTCAATGCATATACATCCAATAGATTCTTAAAATATGACAAAAGCTGTTAGGAATTAGCTACAACTAAGATGTTTAAGACAGTATTGCACAGAAAGTGTGAGAAAGGTATTCTGAAAAGGGTAGAACTTGAATTAGAATGCAAGTTTTGAAAAGTTTATTTTTCATAAATATATTCTTAAAATAAAAAGAAAAACTAGATATTTTGTGAAATTTTTTTCATTTTCAGATTATACAATTCTCACAGACTTTGAGCTCTGGAATAGATTCTTATCGAAGAAGTAGTACCAGTAGTAATCAGTAACTTCTCATTACATCGGCAAGCTCTTCATAGGCTACAATTGCTAGTATTTCTTACTATAAAAGAATGCCGAGAAAGCTTTTCTCTCACAATGATTCTTTGTTCATAAACTGTTTGTTTTTCATTTTACAAGATGTCTAACAATGATGGATTTTTAAGTCAAGTGATTTCTAGTGAAAACTTCAGAAATTTATGATACTTATTTGAAATATTTGTCGGAGCCTTGGTTTAAAAACAATTTGTCTACTTCAAGAAATTTAGTCGATATCAGTGCTGTGCTGTAGTACATATTTACTCAAACACCAATTAAAAGATATTATGACAAACGAAAATTGAATTACTGAAAAAGCGAAAATGATGTGTTATTGTGAAAATTTCAACGAATAAAAGTGCTCAGCTAATCTAATTTATGATTTGTTCATGGTGAGAGATGTCAAAATGATTCAGTCACCAGTAAATATTTTTCTACACAAGATTCAGATAATAATTTCAAAAAGTTATCTATACAAGAATTACAGAGTATCAGAACGTAAGGATTATTGACACGCAGATCATGATTAAATAGTCTGTAACATAGAAGAGTTCATTAAAATACATAAATTGTATAATACATTATTACACAAGTCTGTCAAATTAAAACATGGAAATAGTGAGATGCAAGATCAGAAGTTTACACATGTCTGTCATATTAAAACATGGAAATAGTGAGATGCAAGATTAGAAGTATTCGTATCTTTGAAATTAAAAAATGCAGTTTTAGTGTAATAGCAGTATAAATATCAAATTTGAAATAATAATTTTTGTGGAACTTTCTCAAAACATTGTAGTTCTTGGTTTATATTAATATTTTGAGTTACGTTAATTCATTCAGACTCAGGCTTCACTCCGTTCTTTGCTTAAAATGCAAATAAAAACAAAAAAACACACTAAAAATTGATGAAGTTGATTATACAGGTCAATGCGTCAAAGAATAGATTACCAAGTATTTTACTAGTGACATTAATTGATGATTCATTATTTTGAGAAAACTTAATTTAAAAATTAGTTCTTCGAAATAAAATAAGAAAATTGTGATTTTAATAGAAGATCATCTATCTAGTTGATTAGAGCTGATGGAGTGTTTTGAAGATTTATGGAACAAGCTCAGCGTGTGCTTTTCTTGAGAGACTGTTGGAAACTCACTAATGACAAATAACATAGTGATCTGCCCGATACAAATACATTATTGTATTGTTGATAAAAATGACATCTAATCAGTGTTCATAAAAATAATGTAATTCAAGTGAAATGTCAGTGCGAGTTTCCAGTTATAATAAAATGTTTTGTGTAATAAAAATAAACTAAATTACTGGTTAAGAGCTAAAAATAAAATTGCCTAATAGTGTTTCATGTCAGAAAAATGTACAGACAAGATATCAGATACATAAAAGTGTAATGCAATAACAAGTCAAATGTAAAATTAATCAAAATAAAAAAAGGTAATAGTGATTTTAATAAATCATATTCAAGCTGGTGAATTTTTTTGAAAACTTATGGAATAAGCTCAGCCTGTACTTTTCTAGAGTGATTAGAATCTTACTGATAAAAAATAACGTAGTGATCTATCTACCCGATACGAATATTTTATTGTATTCTTAAAAAGTGATCAGTGTTCATAATAAATATATAATATAATAAGTCAGTGCAAGTTTTCCAATCAGATATAATAAAATGTTTTTTGTAATATTATATTGTTGATAAAAATGACATCTAATCAGTGTTCATAAATATAATATAATTCAAGTGAAATGTCAATGCAAGTTTCCAGTTATAATAAAATGTTTTGTGTAATAAAAAGAAACTAAATTACTGGTTAAGAGCTAAAAATAAAATATAGTGTTTCATGTTAGAAAAATGTACAAACAAGATATCAGATACATAAAAGTGTAATGCAATAACAAGTCCAATGTAAAATTAATCAAAATAAAAAAAGGTAATTGTGATTTTAATAAATCATCTATCTAGTTGAAAATCATATTCAAGCTGGTGAATTTTTTTGAAAACTTATGGAATAAGCTCAGCCTGTACTTTTCTAGAGTGATTAGAATCTTACTGATAAAAAGTAACGTAGTGATCTATCTACCCGATATGAATATTTTATTCTTAAAAAGTGATCAGTGTAATAAAAAAATAAACTAAATTACTGGTTAAGAGCTAAAAATAAAATTACCTCATAGTGTTTCATGTCAGAAAAATGTACAGACAAGATATCAGATTCTTAAACTTTTGTTTTTAATTTTGCAAGATGTGTCTGATGGGTTATTAATTCAAGTGTTTTCTAGTAAAAACTTCAACAAATCCAAGTGTTAAAAATAATATAATTAATGATTGGCTTATGGTGAGGGGCGCCAAATGCTTCAGAGGAGCCATCTGTTCTACAGGTCCGGATCAAGGGGGGGGCTAGGGTGGGCTAGAGCCCCGGGCCCTGACTTGAAGGGGGCCCCGCCACCGATCTTCCTGCTTGAATCAAAATCAATTTTTTTTAATGATATAAAATGCACTTTACATTTAATAGTCTAAATAAGGTTTTAAATTTACGGAATCTTTTAAGAAAAGCTATGTGGTCGTGAAAAAATAATATCTCAGAAAATCGTAAATTAATTTAATGATTAGTTATAATACTCCTGATACCAATTTTTCTCTTTAAATAATAAATAATAAGTGTGCGGGATCGTAGTACCCGAAGTGTCCGCCAGATGGCAAGCGCCAAGCGCAACCTTCAATGAAAAAACATCACCCGCGTGCTTAAGTAGAGACCTACTCCTCGCACTCAATCTTATCATATTACGCATACTACTTTGCCTATACCTTTTGCCTATACTTACATTGCCTATTTTTGGTGTCTTACTTGCGAGTAAGACATATTATTGCCTATTTACACGAACGCGCTTCGTGTACACATTTCCTTTGCTACCACTCTACTTGCGAGTGGGTGGGAGCAAATACTTTAAGTCCTACGACTTATTTTTCTCTCTCGCCAAACATTATTTGCCTTGTCTATATTTACCCCTTGCTTTACTTCTTGCCCAATTGCTATTTTTTGCTTTGCTGATATTACGCGAGGCTCTCGTATTATCAGTTTGCCTATGGCATATACCTTGCGTATTGCTTGCCTATTTTTCTTAAACGCGCGTAGCGTTCATATGCCTTTTGCTACAACTTTACTTTCGAGTGGGTTGGAGCAAATACTTTAAGAGTCATTACAATTTGTTATTTTCTCTGATCGGCGATAAACCCTAACAATATAAACTCCGTATACGTTCATTCGTATACATTTGTTGATAGAAAATTAATAAAATATACGTAATACCAAATACTGGCATCAAGCATACAAATGATTAATACACAAAATCATGGAACAATTAATTAAATGTAAGTATAAAATGAAATTCGAAAGAGTATAAGGCTATATATTCAATATTTATATATCATATTTTTAAATTATAGGAGAAAATTATCGCTGTACTTAAATATATGAGAAAGTTTCAAAAAATCTAAAACATCAATTAAACAATAAATATTGAGAAGAATAAATTTCAATAAACAATTAAAATCAGTATGAAATATTAATTAACTTAATGTATTATTAACTTTATCATTTGATGTTTTAATAGTCTTTTTAATCATTATGAAATTAAGTTTTTTTTATCAGATATTTACCAATAACATCTTTTATAAATTATGTTATCTTGAGCTATGTTTATATTTTTGCGTGCAATATTCAAATAATTATATTTATATAATACATAAGTATTATATTATTATAAGTATTAAATAATTATATTTATATAATACATAAGTATTATATTATTAATACATAAGTATTATTATTCTATACTAAGATTTAAAAGTGTAATATTGTTGAAAGATAAGTACAATAATTACAAAATTCTTTTGTTTTTTTCATTAATTATATATTTTTTGGTCATTATTAGAAGGAAATTGAAAAAAAATTCCAATGTTTACAGTTACGAAAGTTCGAGGACTGTAATGTAATCATATATGTATTAGAAATATAACATTTTTATCAATCGAAATTAAGTATCGGAAAATGTTTATTTTGGTAACCATTCGTTAGGCTTGGGTCCACAATCATCTACACGTAGAAATCGCATGCGCGCTTGCGCTCGTGCCGAGCAGACAAAACCGCGCGAGCGCGCGCGCGTGCGATTTTCGCGTAATTGTCGACCCAGTCTCATTCGCGGAAAATCGGAAAGCGGCCGGCAAAGGGCGGTATTCACGTGTCGACGCATGTGGACGCGTGTTATTGTTTTTGAGAGCGCTTCATTTGTTTCGGGCAGTAGCATAGTGTTACACAGAGACCTGGTCGTCAACAGTTTCCACTTTCTTTGCAAAGAAGAATAATCTTAGAGAACGAGGTTCGGCGCTACAGTTTAATAACTTCAGTATAAATTTGATTAAAAGTGAACAGTGAATTTGATTAAAAGTGAACAGTGAATTTGATTAAAAGTGAACAGTGAATTTGATTAAAAGTGAACAGTGAATTTGATTAAAAGTGAACAGTGAATTTGATTAAAAGTGAACAGTGAATTTGATTAAAAGTGAACAGTACTCTTGTGAAATCAGTGAAAAACTAACGTTTTCTTATTGAATGTTTTGTTTTTGAGAATTGATTATGTCAAGAAAATACGATAGCGGTGCATTAAAAAAGAAAACTAAAGAAAGAAAAAGAGAAGTTTCAAGCTAAATTGCCAAAATTGACAGAATATTTCGTATTGCCTCAGTCGGAAATTGATAGAGAAGATGATTTAAAATTGTCAGAATGCATGCAGCAAACTGAAACAACACACGCGACAACGCAACTTGATACGGCTATTAATGAATGTTCTAGCTTCTTTGAAGATGTTCTTGGCGACGATATTTTAAGCAAAACTACTGAAACTAATAGTAGTGATACCAGTGCCATTGCTAAATTAGAATACTCGATTGAAACAGGTATTTCAATTATTCTTATTAAATAAATATAGTTTTATTTAGATTTTGGTTTTTAAATCTGTCATCACAAGAAGACTGATTTGATTAATTGTTAAATACCTGATAGCAATATGGTGCGTAAATTTGAAATTAAAATTTTTTTCGTACCTACTAATGTCAGAAATCTAGTTTTTAATTTATTTGAAAAATCGAAATATAAGAAGCCGATACTTTTTAATTAGCAAAAAAAGGTTATATTTGTAAATTATAATTTAAAAGCATTTCGTAAAGCAAATCAACTGGGCTTTTATACTTTTTTCTTTTATATGTAGAAAATCAATATTTATAGTAATAATTTTTATAGTAATATATATTATAGCACGGTGTGACCTAAGTCCGCACTTAGGTCACGCCTACGCCTACCCGTGACAGCGGACTTAGGTAAACGTGCTATAAAATATCGTACGATACATGTGACTTCAGTGGCCCACAGCAAGGCGTGATTTATCACCCTCGCTGCGCTCGGGCGCTAACATCACGCCGGACAATAATGGGCCACATAAGTCGCATGTATCGTAATATACTATTTAAGAACATATGTTTTTTAAATCTAAATTTGCTTCATATATTTTTTGCAGATATTTTACATAAAGATCCTGCTTTATGGCCTTTAAAGTTACATGAAAATAAGAACAAACGAACACATTTTTTGGATAAAGGATACGAATTTTTTCAAAACAAGGAATCTAATTTTAAACTTTCAAAACGAGAGTATGCGATGCAAAGCAGATATTTCTCACCAAATTTTTTTTACCGAAAATTAAAAAACGGCGAAAAATGTGATCGGAAATGGTTGATGTATTCAGAGAGCCGAGGGACTGTTTTTTGTTATGTCTGTAAACTATTTTCACTCGATCAGGAAAATGTTTTTGTGAAAGAAGAATTTTCAAATTGGAAGAAAGGAGAGGAGACCATTTCTAGCCATGAAAATAGCAAAGAGCACCATCGATGCATGATAGATTGGTTAAATTTTATACACGGAGATTCACACGTAGATAAGGGACTTGTTAATGCAATGAAATCCGAAATGGCATATTGGACTGAAATATTAAGGCGAGTTATAGCAGCTATTTTATATTTAGCTGAAAGAGGTCTTGCGTTTCGTGGTAGTAATGAAGTGATTGGCTCGCCCCATAATGGAAATTATCTCGGAGCATTGGAACTTATTGCTAAATTTGACCCGTTTTTAAAAGAGCATATTGATACAAATGCAAATAAAGGCCGAGGGAGCATTTCTTATTTATCTAAAACTATATGCGAAGAAATAATTCAGTTAATGGCAACAAAGGTTATGGCGCGTATAAAAGAGGAAATAAAGCAGACGAAATATTGGGGGCTTGTAGTTGACTCTACTCCCGACATTTCCCATGCCGATCAGCTATCAATAATATTTCGTTATTATTGGAAAGGTCATATTTATGAGCGCTTTTTCTGTTTTTTACAAATTAAAAGCCATACTGGAAAATCTCTAAGCACTGATATATTAGAATTACTAAAAGACAATGAAATAGAAATCAAAAATTGCCGTGCACAAAGCTATGATAATGCAAGTAATATGTCTGGTAAATATTCTGGTGTGCAGGCCTGTTTAAAAAAAGAAAATGCGCTTGCAGTTTATGTTCCCTGTGTTGGGCACTCGTTGAATTTGGTTGGAGAGTGCAGCATGAATGAAGCTCTACATGCTATTAATTTCTTTGGCCTGCTACAAAATCTTTATGTTTTTTTTAGTTCCTCGACCCATAGGTGAGACGTACTAAAACAAGAAAGCTCTACGCTCACAAGCTTATCTACTATTAGATGGTCCTGTAGAGCCGATGCCACAAATACAATCATCAAAAATTTCGATGGCGTGTACAATGCATTGAAAGTATTATCTGAAGATGGTACTCAAAAATCTGATACACGACGAGAAGCCCTGTCTCTACTTAAAAAAATGATTAAACTAGAAAATGCATTCATGGCAGTGCTGTGGCATCGAATCTTGAGTAGGTTTAATCTTACGAGCATTTTCATTCAAAAAGTTGAAGTAGACTTATATGCAGCTAATGAAATGCTGTTATCATTAGTCGATTTTATACAAAATTTACGCTGCGAATTTATAAATATAGAAAACGAGTCGAGAAATCTTAGCGAATTCATCATTCCAGAATATTCTGACTCTAAAAAGAGAGTAATAACAAAAAAACTTAGAGATGGTGAAAAAGAAATATCAAACTTAACGGGATTAGATAAGTTTCGGATTGAAACTTTTTATGTAATAATAGATAAATTATCAGCCGAGTTGAAAAAACGTAGTGAAGCTTATACTCAGATTATTGAATTATTTGGATTTTTATGTAACTTGACAACCATCGGCAGAGAAGAAATTCAAACTAAAGCTTTAAATCTAGTACGAACCTACTCGAAAGATTTACAAGACAATTTAGTTTCTGAGTTAGAACAATTCACAGCATTGATAAAACTACAACCTAAAGGCTTCTTCTCAAATAGCTCAAGCAATCCTGAACAAAATAATAGTGGTAATTCATTTAATTTTCTGGCGCCATTAAAGGTACTTAATTGGATAGTAGATAGACAAATGGTTGATGTTTTTCCAAACGTGTACATATCGTACAGAATTTTCGTCACTGCACCTATTGCGAATTGTGAGGCAGAAAGGTCATTTTCTGTACTCAAAAGAATAAAAAATATGTACAGAGCGACAATGTTAGATGATCGATTATCAGCTCTATCAAGTTTAGCAATTGAATCCGAATTATTGTGATCTATGGATTTTGAAGACTTAATAAAGGATTTTGCAAATTCAAGGCATGGTGTGGTTTGTGCACATAAGAATTATGCACATATTTATTGTGCACACTTTAGCATTGGAGTATACACATAGATATAGATATACACCAATGCTAAAGTGTGCACAATAAATATGTGCATAATTCTTATGTGCACAAACCACACTATGCCAAATTCAAAGTCAAGGAAGAAAACTTTTACTTGAAATGCTTATTTCTACGATATAAGTAGAATATGCATATTGTTTTATATTAATGTTCTTATTTATGAGTTATTATAAATATTTTTATTTATTTTTTTAGAGAGAAATTTTTAATTATATAATTATTTGCCGAAACTTTACATTTTTTGTAATTAAGTAATTTAAGTCCATTACTTTTATTATTCAATCATTAAGATATAGAAGTGAATCTTTTGTAGATATTTCTTTTTTGTAATCATAATTAAATAACTCAATTTATATAAAAAGAAACTTTTTTCTGACTACTGATATTAAAGTGCATTAATTATTTTATGTTCCTGTTTTCCCGTTCTATTACGAATTTTGCGATTAAACAATTTTCATAAAATATAGGTAATACAAGTATTTACTTTATAGTATTTACTTATCTACAGTTTAAAATTTACATAAAAATCATTTTCACATCATTACCGTACTTTAATAAACGCAGAGGGTTATATCCGCCTTACATGGGCCCAAACGCTTTTATAGCCCCGGGCCACCATAACCCGTAATCCGGGCCTGCTGTTCTATGAACATAATATATAGTACATGAGACCAAAATATAAATTAGTGTAATGGTACATTTTTCAACTATGTGTATGAACATTTGTGTACACCTAAAAATAGAAAACTTGTTAAAAAATGAAATATTCAATAACAGAATCATTTCTGTAAATTATTCATTATTATATTTTCTCTACAAAATATCTCCAAAAATGGTCCATCACTACATCTTTTTAAAAAAATCCATTAAGAAATTATTTTACAAAACTTCTACAATCCTTTACAAACTTTTGCAAGCAACGAAAAATTCTGTTCCAAAACCTTTACAATCACTTTACAAAAACTTTTACAAACGATAAGAATTTTTTCAGAAACCATAAGAAGTATTTTCCGAAACCTATACAATATCCTAAAAAATTATTTAAGTTTTATTATATGAAAAGGAATTCTACGAATAAATGATAAATTTTTGCTTTCTAAAGTCGAAATAAATTTCTTTCACGCGGATACTGAAAGTCAAACCCAAAAAAGTTGTGAAATCAATTAAAGTGTAATTTTATATACTTAACAAACAATATTTATAATGTACTTTTACTCTTAAAAAGTTGTGAAATCTCTCTAAAAAATTTTTTTACAAAAGTAAAAACTTATAGGCAAGAATAAGTTTGGTTACTATTCTACATAGTTTTATACTTAACAAACATTATTTACTAAACTCTCCCACCCTCTCTTTCTTCCCCCTCTCTCTCTCCCTCTGTTCCAAAAACTTTAATGAGAGCTTAAATATTTTTTCAAAGCAATCAAAACGTTCTTTAAAAAACTAATTTTTTAAATATATTCTAACAACACAATTTGTCTATAGTCCTTTTATTTATTCTGATCTCATCTATTCAATAAGCACTCTCTACAAATGGTAATAATTTTTTTCATGACTGTACAAATAATAATATTGTTAATAAAACTTTCTACGTAAGTATAAAATAAGGCAAGTATAGAAGTTTTTTCTGTATAATCTAAATAATATTTATGATTTTTTAAAAGAAGTCAAATAAATACTATAGTAAAAAAGTCTTTTACTTCTTTGAGTCAATGTATGCTCAACAAATTATATGTAAGTACATTCAAATTGTTCACTGCAAATCAAACAAACTAAAGTTGTGAAATCAATTATCGATAGCCAAGTAATGCAAATCATTCTCCGAAAAACTGTATGACTATGTTCTCAGAAATGTATTCAAATTTCTTCATTCCTTTATACAAATTAAACACAAGAAAGTACTGAAATCAATTAATTATAGTCAAGTACCGGCCATAAGAACTTTTCGTACTTCGCGTGTAAAATTACATTTTACGCCCACGTTGTAACTTCAAAATTGTTCAGCCAGCGGGCATAAAGTACTACATAACGCCCAAGAGGCCCAATAGTTCACACACTCCTACAAAACTTCATAGTACCTACGTACTTTACGCCCGTGTGGGCGAAAATTATTTTAATTATATAACTATAATGCCTTCTTTTTATTTCTAAAATTCATAAGAATTTTTTCAGGTATTTACGAAAAGTCAAAGCCTATATGTATAAAAAAATTACATAGTTACCAACACATCACTATTTTTCATTATTCCTCCTCAATTTTGAACTTTCTATAATATTACGCATCTTGGGAGGACAAGAGAAGTCTAGAGCTACTCTAGCAGGGGTGGTCCTCTGATCTCCCGTACATACTTGGCGGGCCCGACGGTTTACGATAAATTCTCCGGGTTACGATAAATGTAAAGACGTTTGTAAAAAAAATTTTCCTAAACCTTTTCAATCGTCAACAACATTAAAAAAAATCGTTATCCTCAATATAAACGAACAAATAATTCTTCTGATAATTACACATATCGACTTAAAAGAAGTAAAAAAATTATTCCAGTAGGTAATTCAATGGTAGTTCCTTACAATAAATTTTTATTAGAAAAATATAAATGTCATATTAATGTTGAATATTGTGCTTCAATTCAAAGCATCAAATATATTTTTGATTATATAGATAAAGGTAGTGATAGAGCTTTTTGTACATTAAAAAAAGTGATGACAAAAGAAATGGAATATATGATGAAGTTACTGAATATATTGATGGCCGGTACTTGAGCCCAATGGAAGCAGCATGGCGGTTACAAAAATTTCCCTTATGTGGAAGGAGTCATACTGTTATCCGTTTAGCAGTTCATACAGAAAATCAATAAAAAATTGTTTTTGAAGAAAATTATGAAATAGATGCTCTTGATAATCGGAAAACAACTTTAACAGCGTGGTTTGACTTGAATAAAAATGATAAATTTGCAAATAATGTAAAATACGTTAATATGCCGCATTATTATATATTAAACGCAAAAAAAGTTTGGGTAAAACGTGAACGTGAACAAAAACATTATGCTATTGGACGTTTAAATATAGTATCTCTAAAAGATTCTGAAAGATTCGCTTTAAAATTAATATTAAGTCGTATAAAAGGCGCTACTTCCTTTAAAGATTTACGTACATATAAAAATGTAACGTATAATACTCATAAAGAAGCTGCGACTGCAATGGATTTAATAGAAAACGATTTACAAATTTAAAAAATTTTTGAAGAAGCATGTCGTATCATGTTACCTTTTCAATTACGTAAATTTTTTACTTCGATTCTACTAACAGAAAATATTCAAGCCAATATTATTTGGGAAAATTAAAAAAAATACTTTAGTGAAGATTTTCATGAAAATAAAGATAACTTAGCTTTAGATCATATAAATAAATTATTATTGTTGGAAGATTTATCTTGTACAGATTTTGGATTACCTGAACCTCATCCCATCATAAATGATATAAAATACGATAGTAAAATAATTTCAATTAGTAAGGAAATATTCGAAGATATGTTTACAAAATTAAATGAAGATCAAAAATTTATTTTCAAACAACTTATAAAAAATATAAATAACATAAATTTTATAGACGGTCCTGGAGGTTCGGGTAAAACATTTTTATATAAAACTTTAATTTATTATTTTCTATCAAAAGGAAAAACAATTATATCAGTGGCTTGGACTGGTATAGCGTCTATTCTATTACCCAAAGGAATGACTACTCATAGAACCTTTAGATTACCATTAGATTTAAATAGTATTGAAAATTCTTTTTTAAAATTAGAATCAGATAAAAAGAAATTAAGAGAAACAGAAGTCATAATCTGTGATGAAGCATCTATGATACCCAAAAAAAGCGTTAGAAATTATTGACAGAACTTTAAGAGATTTATGTACAAACGATTTACCTTTTGGGGGAAAATTAATAATTTTAGGAGGTGATTTTCGACAAATACTCCCAGTAATGAAAAACGGATTTAGAAGTGCTATAATTGAAGACGCTATTAAATATTCTGAACTTTGGCATTTATTTAAAATTTTCAAATTAAAACGCAATATTCGTTCTCAGAATAATGAATTCTCAAAATTGTTATTACAAATTGGAGACGGTAATATAAATCCTTTTATAATACCTAATAATTGGAGAACTAACGATGTTTGCTTACAAATTTATAAAAATATTAATAAAATAAATGATTATGATCGTGTTCTTTTAGCACCTCATAATGAAGACATTAAATTTTTGAATAAAAAAATTTTGATGTTATTAAATGGTGATAAGAAGACTTATTATAGTACAGATTATGCGACTCATAAAGGTGTTAATCAAAGTGATGACAACATTCATCTACTTTTTCCAATAGAAACATTAAACAATATTTATGAAGGTTTGCCACCTCATAAATTAGATTTAAAAGTTAATGCTCTTGTTATGTTAATTAGAAATTTGAGTATACACGAAGGTTTGTGTAACGGTACTAGACTTAAAATAACCAAATTATTTAGATATAATATTGAAGCAGAAATATTAACAGGAGAAAAAGTAGGTAATAGATTTTTTATTCCAAGAATTACATTAAATACAGGAGAATCTTCTTTATTACCGTTTAATCATTATAGAAAACAGTTTCCATTAACATTAGCATTTTGCATGACCATTAATAAATCTCAGGGTCAAAGTTTTGATTACGTACGGTTATACATCAAAAGGCAATTATTCTCACACGGTCAATTATATGTTGCTTTATCACGATGTAGAAATCCAGATAACATATGGGAGCGTCCAGCAGAAACGGGGCACGGAGCGCGCGCGGTGCCTTTTTTCGCGTAAAAGGCGCTCTGTTTAACTCGCTCATAATCGTATGCTGCGTCTTTGAAAAAAAAACCAAGGACCTATATTGATAGATTTTTTTCTGTTCTTTCCAATTGCGCCATTGTTTTTATTGCGAAACGCGTTCTTCCGGACGAAAACTCGAGTTGAATATTGAAAGCCATTTTTCTCAAAGTATATCATGTTTTTTTTCAAAATAAACTACACCATTGGAAAGTACAACTCTTAAGCTTCAAAACCCTATCTTGGAGAAGTTGGAGAAATAAAGGGTTTAAAAGTAACAACATGAAAAAGACAGCGCCGAGGGTCTGCGCGAGCCCCTCGCGCCCGTGCGTACGGCACGTTTAAGTGCACGCTCTATTCAATTCGCTAATAATCGTGTACCAAGTCTCTGAAAAAAGAACTGAGGACATATATCGATAGATTTTTTCCTGCTCTTTCCAATGGTGCTATTATTTTTATTCCGAATTTCACTGCTTTCAGTGCGTTCATGGATATTTTTATGTTTAATATATTATGTTTTTCAAATTTTGTTATATAAATGAACAAAGTTCATTGTAATATTATACTAACTGTTACAACTAGATCCACAAAATTATGTCCACGCATTGGCATTGTAAGTTACAAAACATTTTATATTTACAAAAAAGAAAGGGCGAAATAGCACATCGCGTGTATTAATCCGCCCTTGAGCATAGCGTAAAAAGTTCGGGCAGCCGCTGTCTTTTTGATCTTACTATTTTTGAACTTTTCATGTTTCAACTTAAAAATATAATATTTTATAGTTTAAGACTTGTACTTTTGAAGAATATAATTCATTTTGAAGAAAGGACTGATATTTTATTGAAAAAATAGAGTTTAAACATTCAAATGGAATTTTCAACTAGAAGGAAGCATTTCGGAATAAAAATAATAGCACCATTGGAAAGAGCAGGAAAAAATCTATCGATATATGTCCTTAGTTCTTTTTTCAGAAACTTGGTACACGATTATTAGCGAATTGAATAGAGCGTGCACTTAAACGTGCCGTACGCACGGGCGCGAGGGGCTCGCGCGGACCCTCGGCGCTGTATTTTTCATGTTGTTGCTTTTAAACCCTTTATTTCTCCAACTTCTCCAAGATAGGGTTTTGAAGCTTAAGAGTTGTACTTTCCAATGGTGTAGTTTATTTTGAAAAAAAACATGATATACTTTGAGAAAAATGGCTTTCAATATTCAACTGGAGTTTTCGTCCGGAAGAACGCGTTGCGCAATAAAAACAATGGCCCAATTGGAAAGAGAAGAAAAAAATCTATCGATATAGGTCCTTGGTTTTTTTTCAAAGACGCAGCATACGATTATGAGCGAGTTAAACAGAGCGCCTTTTACGCGAAAAAAGGCACCGCGCGCTCTCGGTGGCCCGTTTCTGCTGGACGCTCCCATATATATAAAAAATAATTTAGAAAATTCATTAGAAATTGAAAATATTGTTTGGGAAGAAATTCTTGATAATTAGAAAAAAACATTAGTTATATAAGTAAATATGTATATATATTTATTGCATATATTTATTAAAAAATATGTTCATATATATTCAAAAACCAAATTTCTGAATATAAAATATACGCAATGAAAGTATAAAATAAAGGAGAAATTATTTGAATGATAAGAGATTTTAATAATTAGCTAAATGAAAATTGTATATAAAATTTAATTAAGTTTCGATTTGATCCATATAAAAATACAAATAAAATCAAAGAAAAGATTTTTAAATGAAAATTTTTAAAGTGATTATTCTCTAATATTTTCAAAAAACAAATTTCACAATATAAAATATACGCAAAAATAGTATAAAATAAAGGAGAAATTGTTTAAACGATATTATAAGACATCTAAATCAATAGCTAAATGAAATCGGTATACGAAATTTATTTAAGTTTCAGTTAATACATAAAATAATAAAAATAAAATACAACAGAAGATTTTTAAATCAAAATTGATAGCGTAAATGTACTCTTATATATTCAAAAAAATCACTACCTTGAAAATAAATAGGTTCAAAGTCTTCAAGGTTTTATTTTTCAAAATTGGGGGGCTGACGAGCGGAGCGAGTGGGGGCGCATCCCCCCTAGTATATATATATATATATATATATATATACATCAAATGCAGCTTTTGAGGATCTATGTCAGCACGGATACTATAGATCCTCAAAAGTACCGGTTTCCGCAATGTATATATATACACGGTATTTCATTTTAATCTATGCAGCCAAATATCTCCGAATGGAGGCCAGATACAGAAAAATGGTTCAGATGGGGGTCAACTTTTGGTCACCATCAATTTGACTTTGAGATCATTTTTCAAGGTCATTTCAAGGTTAAGATCATTTTTTCAAATTAGAAACCCTATTTCTGACGTCGGAATCGGATAGAGCGGGAAATTTTACGTCCAAAACCATTCTTTAAACATTCTTTGTGACCTTCACAAGGTTAAATCAAGGTTAAATGCTTAAAAATTGGTTAGAACGCGAAATTTCATAGTTGTCTCAAGCAGAACAAGCCTTCATAAACCCAACCAATTAAGAAATTTTTGTGGTCGCCAATTGTGAATATGATGTTAGGTTTCTGTAGAGTGCGATGTGATGGTACCGCATGGAGGCTGAAATATCCCAAATGAGGTCATTTTGAATCACTATGAAAATCACTAAAAACACATTCTGAGAGCTTCAGGGGTCGCTGATTATAAATTCGAAGTCAGATGGAACGCCGGAGTACCACATGGCGATTGAATCGCTTTAAGTGGGGTCAATTTTCCAATTTCCATGAAAATCGCTAAAAATACTATCCTGGGAGTTTTCGCGATCACTTATCTAAAGAAGTTCCAGCAACATTGCTCTATTGACTTTAAGCTCTTTTTGATAATACTGGGTCCTTACTTTTAGCGTTTCCCAGAAACAACGACGCGGACGTAGTAAGGCCTGTTTCCTTTGGGGTGCTTGTTTATGTGAGTCCCCTTGCCTCTCACTGGGGTGCTTGTTTAACGTGTGTCCCCTTGCCTCTCACTGGGGTGCTTTTTTAACGTGAGTCCCCTTGCCTCTCACTGGGGTGCTTTTTTAACGTCAGTCCCCTTGCCTCTCACTGGTGTGCTTGTTTACGTGAGTCCCCTTGCCTCTCACTAGGGTGCTTGTTTAACATGAGTCCCCTCGCCTCTCACTGGGGTGCTTGTTTAACGTGAGTCCCCTTGCCTCTCACTAGGGTGCTTGTTTACGTGAGTCCCCTTGCCTCTCACTGGGATGCTTGTTTAACGTGAGTCCCCTTGCCTCTCACCTTTATTACTGCAGTTGACATTATCTATCCACGGTTACCTATCTATCAAAGTTATCAGTTGACGTTATCTATCAAAGTTACCTCCGTTGGCTCCAGGCACAGGGGTAATCGCCGTTGGAAATGATCCACAGTCCTGAGCAACGTTGCTCTAGAAATGGATTCGCAAGCTCTACGAATTCTATCCGTAAAATCTTCCCTTGTTGTAGGCCGTGAGCAAAAACTACATTTTTTACGTACCCCCACAAGAAAAAATCTGGTGACATCATATCTGGTGAATTAGCAGCCCAGTTAACTGGACCTCCTCGTCCAATCCACCTGTCATTGTAGTTGTTATTTAAAAATTCTCCAACGATTCGTGCAAAATGTGGTGCTGCACCATCCTGCTGAAGCCACATTCTTTGTCTTGTAGCTAGGTCGACGTTTTCCAAAAATACTGGCAAATGATCTCTTATTAGCTCTAAATAGCTGTTTCTATCGACATTTCGCTCAAAGAAATACGGACCTATCAAGTAACCATTGATTATTCCACAACACACCATTATGCTCCACCGATTTTGATGATCCATCGCTCTGTGCCAGTAAGGGTTCACATCTGACCAATAATGGCAATTGTGCCTGTTCAGTCGCCCATCGCTACAAAATTTTGCCTCATCCGAAAAAAGGACGTATTTGAAAAAGTCTGGATCACTTTCTATCATTCTTAAAGCCCAGTGACAAAATTCAATGCGCAATTGAATTCTGTCTTAGTTCAAACCACTTTTAATTGCTTAATTTTAAGAGCTTTTGTAATTTTCTTTGTCGTTTTTAGCATTTTCAAATTATTTAATAAAATATTTTTAATATTTTAAAATATTCGGGCAATAAATACATGAATTTCAAGTAATTTAGACCCATGAAAAGCCATCGATTCAGTTGATTTTGGCCTCAGAAGCCACTAGGTGTAACACGCCCTTAATGGATACGTATACGAATAACACCTATTTTGAAAAATTCGTAACCTTTGCAAATATCAAAAAAAACGAACGAAACCAATTGAGTCGTTTTCTAGAAAGTTAAAACTTTTTTTTCCGTCCAATACGAGCCCAATCGGTTTTGATAGAAAAAAGATACAGGGGTGCCAACATTGCGATTTTCGAAAATCGACCATTTTGAAAGAGCTGTGTTTGCTTCTAGTTAATCAAATCAATCGTTGGCCAAGTGAAAATGAAACGTATTTTTAAGACGAAGAAAATAGGCCCTACCCGATCTCAATGTCTATAAAACTCGAGGAACTACGAAAGATGAAAGATAACCTTAAAAATGAAAATATTTAGATTCACGTTTTGCTTTGTGTAAAAATTTCATTGCGTTATTTTTGTTCCACAATTTTTTTTTCTAAAATTTGACAAAATAGCAAAGAAATTCCTTCCTGAATCATTCAAATCGATCGAAAAACGAACCGCACAATTTTTCGAAATTCAGCACAGTGTAGCTGTCTCAATATTGGATATGGGGAGCTAATATTGGGGCTTTCTCACTTTTTTTATATGTACTTTCACAGGAAAAATCAGCGAGGAAAACGGTTGACCCCCTGCGACCGGTTATGACCGAAAAGTACAAAAGCGATCCTTATAAATGTATAAATATATATATATATATATATATATATATATATATATATATACATATATACTGAATCTACATATGTTTAACGTCAGTTTTGAGGACATCGGCCCCCATAAGAGACATTATTTCTTTAGTCACTTAAACTTTATATAAACGGTATAAAACGTTAATATTCAATTTATTTTAGAAAATTCTTCTAGAAAATGTTGTCGTTGGTAATGCAAAACGATATACTAAAGGAAATGTACATTATGAATTGACATTAAAACATTATTCGTCAATAATATCATTTGGAGAAGTTGATATTTTAAAAAAAATGAATATAACAGAAATTAAATTTGAACAAATTCCAACAAACCGTGGATTAATAAGTATAAATTTTTAGTTTTATACAATAGATTAATTAAACTTATATTATAATTATACAATAAAATTGTTAGAGATTGAAGGCTATTTACAAAATAATTTTCATCAACGAAATAAAAATAACGACTTAGAATATCATGCTGCAATAACTAATGGAAATCATAAATTGGATATTGTAGTTACTAAAAGTTCAAGTGACTCTCTAGATATTGAAAAAGGAACAAAATTAGATATAACAGGAGATCTACAAGAATTTGGTAAATATACACCTTATTATTTAGTGATAATTTATTATTATATTTCTTTATTTTTTTTAGAAGTATCTTTTATTTTGAAAATTAAATCGATAGAACACATAAAAACGTTAAATGATCATAAAATGGACCTAAACAATTTGATAGTGGGTTCTGAAATATTTTTAAATGAGGTAAAGTTTTAAATTTGCATATTGAATAAATATTAGTTATAATAATTAAGGTTATTATTTATTAGACGAAACAAAAAGAAGAAAATGATGAACAATCATGAAAATGAAAATAAGGAAAAAAACTAATTAATAAATATAAATAAGATGAGTATATTTCTTTTCTCTATTATTGTTATAAAATTTTTAATAAAGAATGATAAATAGAAAATTTATGAATATTCATAAACTTTATGATATCATTAATAATGAATTTATTCTTGCATAATGTTCAAATGAAACGGAAACAAATAAAAAGGAATATATAAATATATTATTTTCCTTAATTTTCCAAATGAACACAATAATAGACAAGAAAATGATTTAATGATTTCCATAAAGGCTTATTAAAATGAAAACTAATTAATTTAATTCCTAGTATCATTCCTAGTAGATATTAAACACACACACATATATATATATATATATATATATATATATATATATATATATATATATATATATATATATTAAATAATTAAAAAAAAATATTAATAGTAATAATTTTTTTTAGGTAATCAATATAATTAATCTGTAAAAAGTTCATAATAACAAAAAGAAAGGATAATGAAATAGTGGTTATGTAGGTCTCCAGGCGAAGGATGCCATTTTAAACAAAATCCAACGCGCCTATTCACAGTACCTCTCGGGTGGCGTGGAAAACTGTTAATAGTATATAAGTTATATATTATACATTTATATACTGATAATGGTTAGTAGAATTATTTCTAACTATAAATTTATATCTTTCTAAAAAACAATTCCAACAGAATTCCTTCTAAAAATTTTTCTAACAGGAAAATTTATATAAAGCTATTGTTAAAGAATAAAAATACAACAGTATCTTCAAGGTGACATAGCATTTCATTTCAATCAAAATTTTTTTCTTCCCAATATTAAATTTTACATAAATTTGTTTCCTACTTTATGACATTGTTTAAGAGACATTGAGGGGGCGGGGGGCTAGGAGGGAGCTGAGGGGGGCGCTGAGGTGGGGGTGAGGTGGCGCTCAGGAGGGGGCTCTAACAGAATAAGAAGTCACGAAATAACGTAAAAAATGACGGAATTTTACGTTATTTTGAGGAGGGGGCTGAGGGTGGCGCTGAGGTAGGGGTGAGGAGGGGGCGAGGGGGGGGCTGAGGTGGGAGTGAGGTGGCGCTGAGATGGGGGTGAGGTGGGGCTACGTGGTAAGATTCATCTATATAATATAGGAATATATATATATATATATATATATATATATATATATATATATATATATATATATATATATATATATATATTGTTTCGTTATGCGCGAGAAGGAAAATAAATATTCAAATAGACAGTCCTTAAGTCAATAATAGCTTTATTTATGGGAGAGCAAAGACACGATGTTATCCTTTTGGTTGTTCAACGGAGAATGAGAAAAAAATAGAAGGCTCTCGTCTTCCTGACTGGCGTGAGATGCTCGTTTTTTATCAACAGTCGCGTTACTCAGCAACGAAGAGCTTGCAAGCTCGCGTACTTCGGACGCTCCTGTAGGCCTGCACCCGCGAGACAGCCTCGCCACGCACTCTTCCTCTGTTTCCGGTAATAGAATTATCGGCAGAGGAGGAACTGTGCCCCCGCGCGATCACAATGACCGGCGCGACACGGTCAAAAACGCAACGGCACTCAGTGTCTACCGCTGCGCCGGTGCGCCCGTCGTATACATACTCAATCATTTAAACACTTGCTCTCACGCCAATCACAGAAACGATTACAAACATTTTATAGATATTTACAATCGGGAACATCCTCCCCTCGGTACAAACTTGTTTGTACTTACGCAAATTTTACGAGTTTTCTCGTAGGACGCAATAAAACACCTTGTGCCGTTCGAATTTCAGCCACACGTACTTGACCATCAGAGCCTGGTGATACGCGTGTAACTACGCCTTTCCTCCATTGATTTCGTTGCACGTCGATATCAAGAATTAAGACAAGATCTCCTTCTTTAAGGGGAATTTCATTTTCGTGACACTTTTTTCTTGAAATCAACGACGGAAGAAACTCGCGTAGCCACCTGCGCCAGAACGCATCCGCAAAGTGTTGAGCCAATTGCCATTGTTTATTTGTACATTCAATTTGCGCATCGCATTTACTTAATCTAATTTGACCGGAAGAAGCTCCTAACAAAAAGTGATTAGGAGTGAGCGCCTCTTGATCGCGGGGATCGACAGAGACGTGCATCACCGGACGCGAATTTACAGCATCTTCTATTTCACATAGAAGGGTCAATAAAACTTCTTCTTTAGGAACGTGTTCTTTCAAAACTACAGATAAGGCTGTTTTTACAGATCGTATTAGTCGTTCCCACGCACCTCCCATGTGAGACGCGGCGGGGGGATTAAATTTCCAAACTATATTATTCTTTACGGCGTAGTTTTCGATTTTCTTGCGGTCTAGTTCTTTCAACACTTGTTTCAATTCATTTTGTATGCCTCTAAAGTTAGTGCCGTTTTCGCAATAGATCGTAGCTGGTGTACCCCTTGGCGACGTGTAGCGTCTCAAAGCCATTATGGCGGAATCTGTACTGAGACTTTGTGCGAGTTCGATATGTATCGCTCGTGTTGACATACACGTAAACAAAGCACCCCATCTCTTTTCACGTCTTCGCCCTATTTTCACCATCATTGGCCCAAAATAATCGAGACCGTAGTGAGTGAACGGACGGAGTCTATAAGCCAGTCTTGCAGGTGGTAAAGCAGACATTTTCGGGTTAGCTCGCAAAGCACGAAGCATTTTACAAATAATGCATTTACTAACTATCGACCGCAAACCTTGTCTTAATCCTACAATGTAATATTTTTGTCGCATTTCATTTATTACTGTTTCGTGGCTACCGTGGTATAATTTTTCGTGGTAATGTTTAGTTAATAATCTACATAAAGGCTCTTTCGCGTCTAAAATTATCGGTGTTGTTGACAATTCAGATAAATTATTAAGCCTATCTTCTGCGCGAAGAATTCCCTTTTCATCGAGAAAAGCTCCCACTGTAATGATTTTACTACTTTTAGGTATCGAATTTAATTTTTTAAGAGCATTTACCTCATTTAAAAACGAAATAACTTGACTACTTTTAATTATAAATTCTTCAGCTTTTACTCTCTTTTCTAAAGACGACAAGCATTGTTTTTTCATGTAATCGACCGCTTGCAATACTTGTGTGAAGGTTGATAAAAGTCGTGCCGACGAGAAAAAATGTGAACTATCTATTAACGCGGACTCGACTGTTGTGCACGTTACTATATGGGTGGTTTCTCGAAGTTCGGTCGTCCCCTTATCAAGCTTCCGTGAAAGGCTTTCAGCTGGCCAATGACATTCAGGTTTTTTTAAGAAAAAAGGACCCAAAACCCATCTGCTATCTTTTTTAAGCACGTCGGGCGTAAATCTAGTTCCGTCGTCTGCCGGATTTTCCTTTGTCGGTACCCATTTCCATTCTGCAATAAGTGAGTTTGCTCTAATTTCTTCTAGACGATTAGCCACAAAAATCTTAAACTCGCGAGGGTCTTTCTTAATCCAATACAAAACTGTTTTTGAATCTGACCAGAATACTCTACGCGTAATTTCAAATTTATGTTTGTCGGCGACCATTTTTGCTAACCTTGTAGCAAGTAGCGCAGCTTGGAGCTCTAGGCGGGGAATCAAAACTACTTTTAAAGGTGCTACTCGGCTTTTTGACCCAATTAAGGCTATATGAAAGGAGTTATTTTTTAATGAAAATCGCCAATATGCAACAGCTGCATATACTTTAGAGCTGGCATCACAAAACACGTGAAACTCCGCAGATCTTACTTGGTATTCCTTAATTTGGTAGCATCGACTTAAACGAAAAGATTTTACGCTTTTAATCTCTTTTAGCCATTGTTTCCATCGTAAAAATTCCAAATCAAGTAGAACTTCGTCCCAATTTATTTTACTTCTCCAAATTTCTTGCATTAAAATGCGAGCTTGAATAGTAAATGGAGACAAAAAGGCGAGTGGATCGAATATGGACATAATTAGTCTAAAGAACTCTCTCTTAGTCGGTTTTCTTAACCTTTCCGATAACTCACGCGTGATTCTATTATCATTAAAATTAAAAGCTAAATCATCCGGCTGATTCAACCATCTTAACCCTAGAACTTTTTCGCTGTTATCTATCCCGTCGATTTTAACTAGATCACTCGACCACCCATGCATTTCTCAATTTGCATTTTTATTTATTTTTATCGCCTCACGAACTCTTTTAGAAGCTTCTGTACTTGACTCGCAACTGTCCAGAAAATCGTCCATATAACAGTTCTCGATTATACTGTTCGCGGTCTCGCTAAATTCGGAGGAAAATAAAGCTGCGTTTTTATCTTTAATGTATAAGGCCGTGCTCGGAGAGGACTTCGCTCCGAATAACGTAGAAGACATTACGTACTCCTGCGGCTCAATAGATTTATCATTGTTTCTCCATAAAAAACGTTGCGCGTCCCGATCTTCCTCGTGGATTTTTATTTTTAAAAACATATCTCGGAGATCAGATTTAATGGCGTACGAGAATTGTCTAAACCGCATAATTACACCGAGTAATGATTTTAGAAGATCCGGGCCCGTGAGTAATAAATCATTAAAACTTGTGTTACCTGTTTTTGCCGCCGCGTCAAAAACTAAACGCACTTTCCCGGGCTTGTTTATATTCTGGACACCGAAATGCGGAAGATACCAGACTCGATCACCAGTCGGTGAATGAAAAACTTTTTGTGCAAAATCCTCGTTTAACAAAAGATTTATTTCTCGGTAATACATTTCTGCGTAATTCGCGTCGCGGTCAAGTTTCTTTTCTAAAAAGTGGAGTCGTCGGAGCGCATTCGAACGTCCGTTCGGAAATTTACCCACATCCGATTTCCATAACAGTCCTACTTCCCAAGACCCATCTACATAGCGACTCGTTTTTTCTAATACGTCAAGAGCATATTTATCACTAGATTTAATTTCGACGTTAGATATACCCAAAGCATCAATTTCAAAATAGAGCTTAACTAAATTATTTAATTCATCATCGCTGTTTTGAGAAAGATTTTTATTACTCGTGCTTTCATTTATCACGTTTACCTGTCCTATTTTGCTTTTCAGAAAATGCCCGTGAATCGCCCAACCTAACAAACACCGTGAAACTAAAAGTGTATTATCTTTAATGATTTTAAAATCTCTAGTGATTATGAGATCACAATAGTCTGGGCCTATCAGCATATCAGGCGCGCCCGTATACGCTTCCGTCCGTACACCCGTTCTTAAAGCGCAAAAATCTGTAAGCTCTTGGTTTACTGCTTGTATGGGAAGTTATTAACGACTAATACGTTCTCGAAAGTATAAGTTGCTGAAATACCCTTTATTTTTAAATTAACCTTTTCATTACAATTTAAAACAGATTCTACGTTCCCGACGCCCCTTAAGACTACGTGGATTCGCGAACTCGTTACACCAATTTTTGTAATTATTTTAGAATTTATTAAAGTTATAGTTGAACCCTCATCCAATAGAGCAAGTATACGCATCGACTTTTTCGAACCTATTACAGTAATAGGAATGAACTTCAATAGTGCATGCACATCCGACTCTAGTCATTTGATATTACTTGCGGCTGCAACAAATTCGGAACGCGAACCGGAGTTTTGTTTAACCGTTTCCGAATTAGTTTTTGAGTTTTTATTTACTCGCATATAATCAACCTTATTAGTAAAGTGTAAGAGAGTGCGGTGCCTACGATTACAATTCTCACATCTCTTTTTATTTATACAATTCGCTCGCATGTGATTTTTTTTAGACAGTTAAAACATAAATTGTTAGTTTTAGTTATTTTCCAACGCTGAACTAAAGGAGCTTTAATAAAATCTTTACATTCGCTTAGTTGATGATCTTTATGACCGCAATGAACGCAACGACCGCCCTGAAAACTTGCCTGATTACCTACGTCATTAGCATTTTCATTTATACTTGCAACACATACTGCTTGGTGAAAATCGTTATTATTTTTTGTACGTCGCTCAGATTTCTTTTTTATGTCTACTTTTTTTGAACGAAATGTGAATCCAACAGATAACAAAGATTCCGCTTCACGGTATAAGAAATCACTGATTTTTTCTAAAACAGGTTTTTTACGATCTTCACCTGCAGCGTATTTTATGAAATCGTTCATCACAGAAATAGGCATTTTATCTGATATGCTGTTAGCGAGCTCCGGGCTATATAAATATCCTAAATCGTCTAATGATTTTATTGCCGATACTGCATTTTTTAAATCGGAGGCAAATTCTACTAAGTTAGTTTTCCGTGGCTCGATATTTGGTAACTCGTTAATTTGAGCAACAATTTTATTTAAAATTAATGCTGAATTGCCAAATCTCATTTCGAGGGCTTTCATAATATCAGCCGCGCTGATATTCATCGCTTTCATAAAATTACCGGCTGCAAACAGGGCCGTCGTTGCCTTACATGCGTCGTCTTTCAATACTTCGGAAAGTCGCATAGTATACTCACTGTCAGAATAATCTCCGAGTTTGGTAGAAAGCTCATATGCTTGTTTAAACCTAACCCAACCAAGCAGATCTCCAGAGAATGTAGGCAGTTTTTTCGCAGAAGACATTCTATTTACTAATTTGGAATTTTTACCAGGAAAGCTTAGGTTGCGTATTTTAGAAAAGGTTTGTTCCATGACATTTGCCATTCGAACTACTGGATCCTCGCTTGATTGGTTTACATCATTATTATTTTTATCATTCGATAAATTCAACTCTTGCTCGTGTCAAGTGCTATGGAATTGAGAAACAAAATTTTCTTTCTCATTTACTAAATTATTTTCCGGTAAATTATTTACCAAATTATCATCCGGAAAATATTCAAAATCATCTTCCGGCAAATACTCAAAATCATGTGCACTTGACGTGAAACCATACGCAACGCGATCGTGACTTTTATCATAACCTTCATACGGCGTAACCTCGACGTCCAAAGATGATTCTTCCTCAGGAGCAAAGAATGTAGACGGCGGTGAAGCGTCTCGTCCTTGCCTTGTCGGTAAAGGCGCGTGGAAACGTACTCCCGCCGCTGTCGAATGCGTATGCTTGCCGCTTGCTTCGGCTGAGTAAAGCTCATCGATGTCTCCCGGCACCGCTTCTGGGTGTGATTGTGTGTGTGCTGCACTGAGTTGCGTCGAGACATCGCGAATACGCGCCGCGTGTGAGCGCGTCGTCGGCCTTGGAGTCGGTGAGTGCGCTCGCAAGCGCGCCGCTGCGGTTACAGGCGGGTCTCTCGCCGCCGTTGATGGTAGAAATGCCTGCAGGCGCACCGCCGAAGTTACTGGCGGGCTCCTCACCGCCGCCGATGAAAGCGCCCGCAAGCGCTCCGCTGCAGTTGCAGGCGGGCCTCTCGCCGGCGCCGATGAAAGCGCACGTAAACGCTCCGTTGCAGTTGCAGGCGGGCCTCTCGCCGCTGTCGATGGTGAAAGCGACCGCAAGCGCGTCGCTGTTAACCTCGCCGCTGGTGGAAGCGTACCTCCCGCCTCCGCTACTGTTGCAAATTCACGTGAAAGACTCACCGAAGCTGAACGCGCACCCTCTGCATACGCTTCCGCCCTCTTCCCGTGGAAACATGCGGGTACATGTACTTCCAAGATGATGTTGGATCAGGAGAAGCCTCGACGACCACTTCTCGCGAAGCGGCGTGAACCCCTCCTGGTGTGGAGACGTGGCGAGCGCGAGAATGGCACTTATTTATGGGAGGGCAAAGACACGATGTTATCCTTTTAGTTGTTCAAAGGAGAATGAGAAAAAAAGAGAAGGCTCTCGTCTCCCTGACTGGCGTGAGATGCTCGTTTTTTATCAACAGTCGCGTTACTCAGCAACGAAGAGCTTGCAAGCTCGCGTACTTCGGATGCCCCTGTAGGTCTGCGCCCGCGAGACAGCCTCGCCACGCACTCTTCCTCTGTTTCCGGTAATAGAATTATCGGCAGAGGAGGAACTGTGCCCACGCGCGATCACAATGACCGGCGCGACACAGCCAAAAATGGAACGGCACTCAGTGTCTACCGCTGCGCCGCACAGTGCGGTATTGCCGAGCGCTATGTGCGTTTTCAATAATCTCTTGACAGGATAAAGGTAAAGGAACGTACGATCGCTGAAATGAAAGGTAAATAGGTTTAGAATAACGGGCAAGAAGTCCCATTTAATTACTTTTTACCTTTGTTTTATTAATTGTACATTTATATGGATGGAAAACATGATCTTTATATACATGTTAGTGCATTACTGATAATTAAATTTTGTGTAATAAATAAGTTTAACGTAATACGATTTTAATATTAATAGTATTTAATTGTAATTGTAATAATAAATAAGTAATTAAGTAAGTAAGTAGTAAATAAGTATATTTCATTTTAATAGCAATATTATTTTTGGCCAACTATAATCATTTTAGCTTTGATTTATAAACAAATTCATGCTTAATTTTTATAATAATATAAGAAAAATGTGTACAATTAATAAAACAAAGGTAAAAAGTAATTAAATGGGACCTCTTGCCCGTTATTCTAAACCTATTTACCTTTGATTTCAGCGATCGTACGTTCCTTTATCTTTATCCTGTCAAGAGATTATTGAAAACGCACATAGCGCTCGGCAATACCGCACTGTGCGCCGGTGCGCCCATCGTATACATACTCAATCATTTAATACACTTGCTCTCACGCCAATCACAGAAACGATTACAAACATTTTATAGATATTTACAATCGGGAACACACACACACACACACACACATATATATATATATATATATATATATTGTGACGGGGTTCAGTTACGGAGAGGGTATTAATCCCTCTCAGGAGTTCGCGGGGTAATATACGGGCGTATTCTATGCCCGGGCAACTCACCGTTGTAGAATCACCTGTAGTCCGGCAGAAGCGCCTCGGCACAGGTTCCGAACATACGAGCCCGGCTTCTATTGTAGAAAGCCTAGGCCGCTTTCCATTAGAACCGGCGCTGTGCTCTGCCGCTGCTGCCAACTGCTGCCCGCGAACTACCGGCTGCTCGCTATGACCTAGCGTTACCAGCGCAGCCGGTCTTTCCCGCGTACAACGCCGCTCGGTCTAACCTCTCGAGCGGCTATTGAGATACTAACACCCGCTACCGATGTTCCTCTAGGAGGCAATGCCTGCGACTAGCTGCAGCTGCTGAAAAGGGTAGAGGGCGGTATTCGGGAAATCATGCATAGGTTAAGTTGCCCTCAATAAATACCCTTGACTCGACAAGTTAAGATAAAAAGGAACGGTTTATTCGAATAAAGTAATCGCGCTAAGGGGCGCGAAACCCGGACAAGGTGATAACATAAAACGCGACAGGCCGACACTTTCAACTACGCACGCACGCAGCCGTCGATGCGCGACGGCAACAGGTTACTCCGCGACAATGAGAAGGAAACGCATACATCAAGCGCGACTTACTCTCGGCTGGCAAGCCATCGCAGACTCTATCATGATCGACGACTCTCTCTCTCGCTGCTATCGAGCGGGGATGGAGCGTGCCTCACTGTCCCCGGTCCCCTCTGTCGCTGTCTCTTTCTCTCGCTTCCTCTCGCTCGCTCTCGCTCGGCCACTCTCGCTGGTGGCAGCGCGGTGGTCCCAGTTTCAGCGGTGGAGGCACAACACACTCACCCGACCTATTTTCTCTACGCGTAACTGTGACGGCGACTACTTTCGCGTGTCACGGCGAGAATCAACATGGCCGCGCGCTCACGTTCACAGCGGCGCGGCAGCTTCGTCTTCTTCTTCACCTGCTACTGGCTTGTTCCGCGTGGCGCTCTGTCGATCACGATACGTGCAAGCGCGCGAGATTCAGATCTCGCAGTGCAGTATACGTGATTCGCATAACTTATATCGGCGCCCGTTACACCCCCAACCCAGATTTGGCGTTCCCTCGGACGTTACATCGAGGAAGGAGAGGGCGCTGAAATAAGGAGGCAAAGTCTAACGAGGGTGCGGATGTTGGTATTTTAGACGTCGCAGGCTCGCTGTGGTTTCCCACCGGCCGCAACGTAGGAAAGCGGAAGGGTCAGGTGGCTTTCCGAGGGCGCCCGCATCCTCGCTGCGGTTGGGCTGGGGCGGATGGGGCCACCAGATTCGACCCGAGTGGGTCTACTACCACTGCTCGGGCTCTCGCGGGTCTTCCGCGTCTTCTCCGTGGAGGAGGTGAGGCGGGCGGTGCCACCGGGGTCTGCTCGAGTGAGTCTACTACCACTGCTCGAGCACCCGGGGGCCTCCCGCGTCTCCTCGGAAGCATTTCGTCCATAAGGGCGTCGCCGGGGGGCTCGCTCGTGGGCGCGGCCTCCGCGTCGATCGTTCCCTCCGGCTCTTCGGGTTCTGGCGGAGCAGAGTGGTAGCTTTTCAGCTGTTTCGCAGCCACCACCTCTTCTACCTCACCGCCGTCGCCTACCAATCTGTAGGTGTTCGGTCCAAGGGCATCCGTAATCCAATACGAACCTTCGAACTTCGGCGCTAGCTTCGCCGCAATGCCCTTGGCGGCCGAGGATAGGGGATGACTGCGCTTCCACACTCTGTCACCTGGTTTGAAAGTTGGCTCGCGCCTGCCGGCGTCATAATAGCCGGCTTGGCGTTCTTGAGCCGCGCGCGCTCTCGAAGCGGCGCACGCGTGTAACTCTGGAAGGGCCTCCATTCGCTTCTTCCAGCGAGTCAAACTTTCTTCTTGAGCCGGGGCGTCTGCTGCTACCTCTTGCATCCTCAGTTGCATGCCAGGAGGTGCTGGCTGTCTCCCATAGAGCATTAGGGCCGGGCTCATCCCGGTAGGACTTTGCTTAGCCGTATTCATGGCGAAGAGAAATTCCGGAAGCTTCTCGTCCCATGTACTATGCCGCTCCTTAAGATAGGAAGAGACCATCGTCTTTAGGGTACGGTTGGCTCGTTCCACCGGGTTAGCCTGAGGCTGATAGGGGGGAGTGTGAGTGTGATGCACACCGCGCTCCCGCAGGAAGTCTTTCATGGCATGGTTCTTAAACTCTGTGCCGTTGTCAGACATGAAGACTTCCGGGCAACCGAATCGAAGAAAGATCTTCCGACTCAGTTCCGCTATCACCATCTTGGCGTTTGCTTTGCGTATGGGGGATACTTCCACCCACCTGGTAAAGAGGTCCTGGAACACCAGGATGTACTCGCAACCTTTGGAGCTTCAAGGCAGTGGTCTGATAATGTCTCCAGCTACGACCTGCCAGGGTTTGTCGATTACTCGGCGCCCCATGAGGCCGGCTGGAGCCCTTTGCTCCACCTTGAAGCGCTGGCACGTCTCGCAGTTTCGCACGTACTCCTGCGTTTCCACATAGTAGCGCGGCCAGTAGTAGCGCAGCGCGACTCTGGCGAACGTCTTCTCCCTGCCAAGATGTCCAGCGGTGGCGTCATCGTGGCATTCCTGCAACACCTCGCGACGATGTTCTTCTGATACCACCAGCTTCCAGGCATCGTCATCGTCGCCGAGGGTTGAGTCTACCTCTGAGTTGGGGCGGTACCGATAGAGACTGCCAGCTACAAGTTTGTAGTTGGGGTAGTCATTTGGCTGCTCTTTGATCTTGGCGCACCACTCCTGATACCACGTATCCTTGGCGTCGGCGAACCACAACACCGCAGCCACTTCTAGCTCATCCTCATCCTGATACATACGAGAGAGGGCATCATCTGCTACGTGGTTCAAGGCGCCTTTGCGGTGTTCCACGGTGAACTTGTGACCTTGCAGCTCCAATGCCCAACGAGCCAACCTGCTCGTTGGGTTTTTCAGTTGGCATAGCCATCGTAAGCTGCTGTGGTCTGTCACTACCTTAAACTCGTAGCACTCGATGTATGGGCGAAACTTTTGGATGGCCCATACTACCGCGAGGCACTCTCGCTCGGTAGCGCTATAATTCTGTTCCGCCGATGTGAGCACACGGCTCGCGAACTCGATCACCCTCTCCTGCCCTTACAACTCTTGAAGTAGCACTGCGCCTAGGCCCACGTCACTCGCATCCGTTTGCACCATGTATAACCCCTCAGGATGGGGTCGGTGCAGCACCGGAGCGATCATCACTATCGCTTTCAGCAGATCGAAAGCGTGCTGCTGCTCTTCGAGCCACTCATACACTCTGGTTTTTCTTAGTCAGATTCGTCAGCGGCACAGCGATGGTGGCGTAGTTCGGGATGAACTTCCGATACCACGACGTAGTGCCTAGGAACCTCCGCAGTGCCTTCAGGTTCTGGGGCACCGGGTAATTCCTAATTGGTTCGATCTTCGCCGTGTTAGGCCTCGTGCCATCCCGGTTAATCAAAAAACCCAGGTATGCTACCTCTGGATTGCAGAAGACGCACTTATCTGCATTAAGCATCAATCCAGCGGCTACTAGCCGTTCTAGCACCATTCGGAGGCACTCCTTATGTTTCTCGAATGTCCCGGCGACAATTATAATGTCGTCGAGGTAGGCATAGACGTACGGCTCCAGCTCGGGTCCGAGCACCTGGTCTATGAGCCGCTGGAAGGTGGCGGGCGCGTTCGTAAGCCCATACGGCATCCGCCGGAATTGGTATAGCCCCATCCCGGGGACCGTGAAGGCTGTTATGGGTCGCGCTTCCGCCGCCAGAGGTATCTGATGGTATGCACTCTTAAGGTCGAGCGTGGAGATGAACTTCGCCTTCCTCAACTTCCGTAGAATATCCTGCATATTCGGTAGGGGATAGGCGTCTGGTTCCGTGACTGCGTTCACCTTGCGCAGGTCTTCACAGAACCCCCGTGTTCCGTCACTCTTCCGGGTCATCACGATGGAGCTCGACCAACCGCTTCGGGAGGGCTCAATCACGCCCTTTTCAAGCATCTCCTTTACTTGACGGTGCATCTCCTCTTGCACTTTATCCGAGACTGGATAGTGCTTCTGCTTGATTGATCGAGTGTCCCGCAGAGTGATCTCATGCTCCACGCACGTTACGCATCCTAAGCCTGGGGGAAGCTTGCTCAGGATGGCGTCTACCATTTCCTTCAGCTCCGGCCGCTGAACTTCCGTAGCGTACTCAAGCCCGATAGCAGACACTGCGCTTGGATCGGCCGTCAAGCTGGCTACTTCCAGCTCGACGTAGGCTTCTGAGTCCTTACAGAAGAGCCTATCCGTATCCGGGTCAAGTACAGCCCTGAGCGCAGGTACGAAGTTGACCCCTAAGTAGCAGTCTGCATCGAGCTGGGGCATAATGGCGACTCTAATTTCGCGAGTAAGCCCCCCCCCCCACGGTGAGTGGGAGAAACACGTAGCCTAACAAGGGGCTGCGGCTACCATCCGCAAGCCTCACGCCTTGTTTCTCGGACGCTACAAAATCTTTCCCGAGTGCTGTGGCTAGTTGGAGCCCGACGTCGCCCATCACCGTGGTGGATGCTCCCGGATCCAACAGCGCTTGGAGGTTGAACTCACCCACCTCAATTCGAACCCACCAGCGCGTCTCTGCGTTGGTTGGTCGGCCGACGGAAGCTTCTCCTCGGTCGGGGGGCAGGTGAGCATCTGACTCCTCGGAGGCCGGGCGAAGGTCGCACGCGGCCGCAGTGTCCTCGCACACTGGAGTCGTGTTCGGACTCGGCACTCGGAGTGCCGCCGGGGTTGGCTCGAGTGGGTCTACTACCACTGCTTGAGCTCCCCGGGAACTTAGGGCGGGAGCGATTTTCTCTAATCGCCCCCCTTCCCGTTTCCCGAACAATTGGGGCAATACCTGGCTATGTAGCCAATCTTGCCGCATGAGTAACAACTCAGCGGCGGCCTCGACTGCCCTGGGGTTCGCCCCCGGGTTTGGCAGGCGGCGCGGAGTCCCCTTCCGAACTCGTGTTCTTGCCCACCGGAGTTGGCGCCGGAGGCCTCTGTGCTCCCGTTCACCCAGGCGGCTGATGGCCACGCCCTCTACGCGGGCCACCAGGCGCATGCCTCGATGGATGCTCTGCTCGAGGACTTGCAAGCTCGGCAAGGCTCTGCTTTAGCACCCGCCGAAGCATGTCCTCAAAATTCTCCGATTTGGGCTCTGTCACGCCGCTCGCAGCAGCTACTTTGCCCTCCTTGGCGTCTGCCTTGGGCTTCCTCTGCGGGTCGGCTTTAGGGGGCGGCTTATAAGCCATCTCCGGCAGTAGCATCGTCGCTTGCTGTGGAGGGGGCCTATAAGTTCTGGAATTTTCCAGAGTCTGCTCCGCCTCCACTGCCAGCTCTAACAGACCCTCTACCGTCTGGAAGTCTGTCCTCCGAACCATGGCTTGCAGCTGTGGTCGGAGATTCCGGTGGAGTTGATCCAGCTGTTGCTCCATCTTGGGGGGAGGCGATATCTTGCGGTTGATCGCTATCAGGCACGTGATGTAGTCCCTCACGGCCTCCTCTTCCCCCTGGGTGCGGTTATTAGCCTCCGGTACTAGCCGCCGCTAGAATCCTTTTGTCGTTCCATACCAGCGCCTCGCCGCTGATACGAAGTCTTGCCACGTAGCCCACTTCTCGTTCTCGTTGCGGTACCACGTGGCCGCTGTGTCCGTGAAGAGCTCCGATAGCGACTACAGCACCTCTTCTTCCGTGAGGTTGGCCAGGACTCTGCAATCCTCGAGCCTTGCCAGGAATACGTCTATGCTCTGGCTCTTCGCGCCAGAGAAGCGTATCTGCCACTTCCGCACTATTTGGCCGATATCTCTCGAGTAGAATAATCCCAACCTCGAGAAATTGGCTGACGTTCCTGGCGCGGAGTAGTTGGGCCAGCTCGTACTTCTCGCCGAATTTCGGCGGTCACCCCCCTCCCAGGCTGGGTTTACGCCCCGTAAGTCAGCCTGGTCACTAGGGCGAGCTGGCGGTGGCGAAGGCTGACTACGATCCCAGGCTTCGTTCTGCTCTGGAATCGTGAACGTGTCTTCAAAGCGCCCGTTCAGTCCTGGCCTGGTATCCGCTATATGGGTGCTGGACGCTGTTTGTCGCTGGTGGTCTAGTTTGTCCTCCAGCGATCTTACTTTTGTCTCCAGCCTCGCTACGTGGATATTGTACGCTGCTTGTCGCTGGTGGTCTGCTGTTAGCCTCTCCTCTAGCGACTTTACTCTCGTTATTAGGTCCACTAATAGCAGGCTGACGTCCTTAGGCACCTGGAACTCTGTCCCGTCGCTTGCCTGGAGACGCAGCATGTCTCCCTGCCGTGTATCTTCCATGTTGTCATGAAGGTCATCTTGTTGCGCGTGCTCCTCTTCATTTGCGTCTTCTTGATGAACTTCAGCGACCTCCTCGTATATGGCGTTCTCGCTGTGCACCGTGCGTTCATGGGGTTATGGTTGTTGGGCTCGCGGCGCCGCCTGTGCCGTCGTCTCCCTCAGTAGTTTCGATATCGGCTCGCTCTTCAGTACTGCCTCCAATGGGTGTACGTCCCACTTGGAGATTTCTACGAAGGTGCCGTCGTCTTCTACTAGGAGTTTGCCCAAAAGACTTGACCTCAATGATTTTCGCCGGGCGATCGCATCTCCCGGCTCCTCTGTCCCGTCAAAGTCATTTGGGCAATACATTCCCAACACCCACTTAGTCAGTCTATCTTCCTTTCTGAAGACTGTACCATAACGCCTTAATTCAAGTTGCGCCAGGCAGCTGTCAATCTCATTATTTGTGAGAGAATCTGCCCAATCCTCCACGGCTTCCTGGATGTAGTACGCCATCACAGTCGCTCGCGAATTTTTGTGTGCGCAAGGGGATTTTTAGTTCAATAACGCGGAACTCGAAAGTGCTTTTGCACTGCCACTGGTATCTTTCACAAGGTACCTACTGGATTACCACTGACTAAGGAAAACACGAATTTCCGCAACTGGTGGTTCGGTCTCTAATCGCTAGACCCGGGTAACTCGTTTTTTCACCTGCTTGCTTGGAGGTTATGTCGCTTTATGGTTATTGCGCAAACGTAATTCGCTTGTTTGCGCAATGTGCACCCGTTTTTATCGCAGGCGCAACGATTCAGCGCATGCGCAAACGATAAAATCGGTGCGGTCGCGATTTCGCGGATGCGTGAGCGTTCTTGCGGGGTTCTAAGTCTTCGATTGCGAATTATAAATAAACTAATTGACTTTTCTCACTTCTACTATCTGCGCAAATCTATTCGGCACGTGAGCAAACGATTCCGCGACGAAAAATCGAAATTTGCGTTTTCCGCGTACTGCGCATGCGCGGAACTCAAGTCACTATATACAAAATGTCCTCCAGCGCATGCGCAAACGATTCCGCGTGCTAAATCAAAATTTCGACTTTTCGACCCTTTGCGCATGCGCAAACTCAAAATTAGTGATGCGCGCACCTCCCAGTGAGATGTGCTACCGGTCAGCGTGTTAAATCAAAATTTTTATTTTTCGACCCTTTGCGCATGCGCAAACTCGAAATTAGTGGATGCGCGCACCTCCCCGTGAGATGCGCTAACGATTCCGCGATAGTGATTTTCCACTTTTTTTCCGATTTCTGCGCATGCGCGGCCTCAAAATTACTGCGCGCGACCTCTGGGCCGTCCCCCGCGTCCGCGCTCACGCGTATTTCCCAAAAATCCGGAAATTTCCGCTAATAACCCTTAAAACACGAATTGGGTGCGTAATCTGCTACTTTACGCCCCGGCGTGCACGTGAGTTGTCCAACAAAGAGATCGAACGCTAAAAACCTATTATTGATAAAAAAAAAAATTATAAATAGTGTAATAAATAATAAATAAATAATTGTTAATGAAACTCTTTGTTGCCCTCACTAAGTACTTCAACAATGCTCGGCCTTCACAAGCAATGTCCTCGCTAAGTACGTGCAGGCCAGGTTATTCCCTCCAAGCAAGGTTATAAACCACCAGTTGGTTACCCTTGCACACACTATACACTTTTGTAGTAATTAATTATCCCTCTCGATAATTAATTATTCGCAACGCGAGTCTCGACCTGTTTAAATAATCGAATTATTCCCTAACCTATGCTTTCCAACACTTTAAGGGCGCCAGTTGTAACGGGGTTCAGTTATGGAGAGGGTATTAATCCCTCTCAGGGGTTCGCTGGGTAATATACGGGCGTATTCTGCGCCCGGGCAACTCACCGTTGTAGAATCACCTGTAGTCCGGCAGAAGCACCTCGGCACAGGTTCCGAACATACGAGCCCGACTTCTATTGTAGAAAGCCTAGGCCGCTTTCCACTAGAACCGGCGCTGCGCTCTGCCGCTGCTGCCAACTGCTGCCCGCGAACTACCGGCTGCTCGCTATGACCTAGCGTTACCAGCGTAGCCGGTCTTTCCCGCGTACAACGCCGCTCGGTCTAACCTCTCGAGCGGCTATTGAGATACTTACTCCCGCTACCGATGTTCCTCTAGGAGGCAATGCCTGCGACTAGCTGCAGCTGCTGAAAAGGGTAGACGGCGGTATTCAGGAAATCATGCGTAGGTTAAGGCGCACTCAATAAATACTCGTGACTCGACAAGTTAAGACAAAAAGGAACGGTTTATTCGAATAAAGTAATCGCGCTAAGGGGCGCGAAACCCGGACAAGGTGATAACATAAAACGCGACAGGCCGAGACTTTCAACTACGCACGCTCGCAGCCGTCGATGCGCGACGGCAACAGGTTACTCCGCGACAATGAGAAGGAAACGCATACATCAAGCGCGACTTACTCTCGGCTGGCCAGCCATCGCAGACTCTATCACGATCGACGGCTCTCTCTCTCGCTCTCGCTGCTACCGGGCGGGGATGGAGCGTGCCTCACTGTCCGCGGTCCCCTCTATCGCTGTCCCTTTCTCTCGCTTCCTCTCGCTCGCTCTCGCTCGGCCACTCTCGCTGGTGGCGGCGCGGTGGTCCCAGTTGCAGCGGTGGAGGCACAACACATTCACCCGACCTATTTTCTCTACGCGTAACTGTGACGGCGACTACTTTCGCGTGTCACGGCGAGAATCAACATGGCCGCGCGCTCACGTTCACAGCGGCGCGGCGGCTTCGTCTTCTTCTTCACCTGCTACTGGCTTGTTCCGCGTGGCGCTCTGTCGATCACGATACGTGCAATCGCGCGAGATTCAGATCTCGCAACACAGTATACGTGATTCTCATAACGTATATATATATATATATATATATATATATATATACATATCTCTAAAGGGGTTTATAAAGCCCGTTTTTTTATATATAGGGGTTTATCGAGCCCGATTTTGATTATGCGGCCCGGGCTTCATAATATTCCTAAATATAGGGATTTATGCGGCCCGACCTAGAGTCTATAACCCCAGAGTCCATTATTTCTTTAGTCACTTGCTATAGGGAACTCTGGGCTGTAGGTACTAATATACAGTGTTGGACCTCATAAACCCCGATAAGCATGTCTATGACCGGATTATGGGGACCGACTATACATCAGTATATACTCAGTATACATTAACTCCAAATTAACCAAAAAATCGATGTATACCAACTAAAAACTTTATTTTTGAGTCAAAAAAGCCCAAAATTCATTTAAACGCTATTATGGGGACATACATGGATACGATATAGATAGTATGGGGGCAATATATGTAGGGGAGTACTTCAAAATTACTATGGTCAAAAATTAAAAATTATTAACCTTAGTTGATCATCAAAGAGCGCGGGAGCGCTCCGAAGGCAAGTATAGAAGAAGCCTCAGGAGCGACCCGCGGTACTTATACATGGAACAGGGTGTGCCATAATTTCACTAATTTTCTACGCCTTGGAATTATGTTTTTATCTAATATATATAATATCAATGGATAGCTGCTTTGATCTATTACATGCATAAAAAATTTCAAATAAAAATATGCCGCCGTTTTCAAGTTATATTAAGGTAAAAAATTCGAGGGCCGATTCCTTTTCAGACTATTTTTTTCTTTTCTCTGTCCTTCAGACCTCGATCAGCTGTTTTGTTCAGACCGTTGCTCTCTCGTGATTGGTCTATATCCTATACTATATATATGTTATTCTGTATCTCCTCCACAGTCCACTCAACTGTCCACATTTCTACCTATGCTCTGTGTGTATGTGTGAGAGAGAGAGAGAGAGAGAGAGAGAGAGAGAGAGAGAGAGAGAGAGAGAGAGAGAGAGAGAGAGAGAGAGAGAGAGAGAGAGAGAGAGAGAGAGTATATACATTAGTATATATATAACCTGTCGCATATGTATGTATAGGTTACTTTACACACACAGATGTTACAAATGTTGTCATATCGTCGCGAGTTAGTTTAAAATTAAAATTAGTTAATTAATATATATTCAAAGATCTCAAGTAGTCAACTGGTTATCGAAGAATTCATCTATTCATGTATCAATCAACGGGCGAATAATATATATTCCCGTGTCTTGTATACATATTCCCGTATCTGGGCGATGACGACCTAACCTTACACATCTTTTACACACACATGTTACAAATGTTATCATATCGTCGTGAGTTAGTTTAAAATTAAAATTAGTTAATACATATTCAAAGATCTCAAGTAGTCAACTGGTGATAGAAGAATTCATTTATTCATATATCAATCAACGGGGGTTTTATTAGATAAGTATTGAACAGCAAAATGTTAAATGGCTACAATCATTTTAAAAAAATTGATACTTTGTATTTTTTTATATTTACAGATTATACAAGATTTGTTTACAGTCATTGAAATTTGATTTTGAATTAACTTGGACGGTTGCACAACGTAAACAAATGCTGAAAGCCTTCTTCATTCTATTTTGAATATGTAATATAGCCAATAATGTTGAGGAGTTCTAATTGTGTCCTGTCTGAAAAATCTAATTTTGAATTAGCAAAAATGACCGAGTGCCCTCACGACCCTGCTGGTTATTTTATTCTTAATGGACAAAAAAAGTTATTTTAATACAAGAACAGACGTTTAGGAGTAGAATAATATTAAAGAAGATAGTAAGAATATAGTACTACTCAAGAAAGGAAAACAAAACTAATATTAGCGTATGGAAGAACAGGCAAATAGTATTTAAAATACGATATTTTTCAAGGTGTATCTATATATTCTCTACATGAAAATTTTTCATGAGATATAATTTTAGAAGAATATTAAAAATTTGTCTTCGTATTTGACAGGACGAATAGAGGACTTGGATGTCCATGAAGAAAATGACAGTTTAATTGCTTTCAATGAATAACACATAAAACAAACAACAACTAAGATGTTTATTTGGACAGTATTGGATTCAAAGTATGAAAAAAGTATTATGTTTTGAAGTAAGTTTTTAAAAATGGGGAAAAAAACTTGTGATTTTCATAGTTCGTCTATCTAGTTGAAAATTATATTCATAATAAAATTGTTCCGATTATTAAAAAATGACATCTAATCAGTGTTGTGCGTAATAAATAAAATACGGGTATGATGTGTTGCATGAAGTGCATATATAATCAAATGACATGATAACAAATAACATAGTGATTAAAAACTAAATCAGTGTTTTGTGTAATATAAAAAAAAAAAAATACTGGTAAAATGTGTTGCACGAAGTGTTATATAAAATTTTAAGACTTGTACTTAAAATCAGTTTGAAATGTTTTGAGAATAGAACATGTGTGTACTAATAAATAATTATGTGTTATGAGGTTCATAAACTTCTTAATAAGCTTTTGCATAGAAGAAAATATTGCTGAGTGACACGCGAGGTTATAAATATACAATATAATTTTCAGTGTTTTGTCTAATAATAAATAAAATATAGTACTTGTATGACGTGTTACGTGAAGTGTTTATAATCAAATTTTAAAACTTCTATTAAAAATCAGTTTCAAATGTTTTGAAAATAGCTCAAGTGTGTATTAATAAATAATTACGCGTTATGAGGTTCATAAACTTCATTATAAGCTTTGGCATAGAAGAAAATATTGCTGAGTGACACGTGAGGATATAATTATACAATATAATTTATGATGCCTATTTGAAATATTGGTCTGAGCCTTGAAAAATTGGTTTTCGGAATTAGATTTTGGGTACACATGATGGTAAGTAAAAGCAAAAATATTTAATCTTCATTAAAATAGCCAGACCATAGAGGAGCACCTGCAGAGGGTGCTCAAAGAAGATGGGCGGTCCGGGAGGAGCTGAAGAGCCGAACACCACGGTACTTCACGCGTGGTGAGATTGGGGTCAATAAATCCTGGAACTGACCCAACCAAGCTCGTTACAAAGGGCGCTAGACTCGACCCCGAGCGACTGAAGAGTGGCGAAGCTCTGACATCACTTATTTTGTTTTTTAATTTTTTGTTTATATAAATCTGCGGAGAAGCAGTGGGGCCTCCCTTATAACTAGAGTAATGACTTTTATACTCTGCAAAGGTAGGGCTTCGATTAGATACGCTTCTGCGCAAGTTGGGGACAAAATGTATATTTTAAGACTATTACGGGGATATCTCTCAAAATAATTATATATTATAGTTATTATTGAACTGGCTATAAACATTAATGTAAGAGTGGATCTTTATAGTTCCAAATATTTGCAATTTTTCAGAGACTCGTATAAGACTCTCCACTAAGCTGAAAGAATTGAATAGGTGACTGTACTGAAATTTTGCGACAGTTATTTCCATCGTGGAACTGTCAAGTGTCTGTCACGTTTTTACGCTAGTATGGGGACAAAAAGGTATATTTTAAGAATATTACGGAGACAAAGCTAAAAATAATTATATATTATAATTATTACTGTACTGTCCACAAATATTAATTTTAGTGTTATTCTTCCCAGCATCCATTATCTGTTAATCTTTGATAAATCGGCGATTCTTATATACCCTGCAAAGGTAGCGTTTGGATAAGATACGCTTCTATGCAAGTTTGGGGACGAAAATATATATTTTAAGACTATTACGGGGACATAACTCAAAATGATTATAAATTATCCTTATTATTGAACTGGCTATAAATATTAATGTAAGCGGGGATCCTTATAGTACCAAATATTTGGAATTTTGTTGGAGACTCGTATAAGACTCTATTCTAAGCTGACAGAATTGAATAGGTGACTGTATGGAAATTTTGCGATAGCTAATTCCATCGAGGAACTGTCAAGTGTCTGGAACGTTTTTACGATAGTATGTGGACAAAAAGGTATATTTTAAGACTATTTCGGGGACATAACTCAAAATAATTATATATTAGAATTTGTACTGCACTGCCCACTAATATTAATTTTAGTGTTATTCTTCCCAGCATTCATTATTTCTTATTCTTTTGATGAAACGGAGATTTTTTTATACACCCACACCCACACACACACGCACGCACGCACGCACGCACACACGCACACACGCACACACACCAAAGCACTGACAGGACAAGCGACTCACGCCGACGTGAGAATGGCTGTGCGACGGCCATGATGCCGACAGCCATGCGAGACGCGAGATGGAGAGAGACAGCATGCGCGCCAACGGCGATGGAAGGAGAAGGGAAGCGACCGCGGCAGCCTCCGCGCTTCATACGGCTGGCATGAGAGAGACAGAGACAGGGAGTATGAGAAAGAGAGATAGAGCGAAGGCAATAGGCAGCCTGTATGCTGCCGACGGTCGTACCACGCGAGTATGAGTATGAGAGAGAGAGAGAGAGAGAGAAAGGGCGCAGCGGCGCACGTGTGGATGAGAGCGAGAGAGAGAGCACAGCAGCGTTTGTGTATGTAGGAGAGCGGGGGAGAAGGAGAGAGAGACTGCCAGCAGCAGCCTACGAGCTGCACCCTGCGGCACTAGAGTGAGAGAGAGAGAGAGAGCGCGCAGCGGCGCTTGGGTGTATGAGAGCGAAGAGAAAGAGAGAGAGATTGCCAGCAATAGCCTACGTGCTGCACACTACGCCGCGAGAGTGAGAGAGAGAGAGAGAGAGAGCGTAGCGGTGCACAGGTATGAGAGAGAGGGAGTGAAGGCCAGCGGCAGCCTGCGCGCTGTATACAGCGGACATGAGAAGGAGAGAGAGGGAGTGAACGCTACCGATATGAGGACGACCGTCGAATCAATATGGAGGTGCGCCGCCGTTACGGGCGCGCCGCGACTGAGCGTAGGGAAGAAGCCAGGTTATACCGGATTTGAAATTCGCCCGCAACAGGTGGCAGCAGGACTCGGCTCAGCAGTCGTTGCCGTCGCTTATGGCCAATCACAGCCACCGTTTTAGTAATTAGACCCCTAATTGGCTTTCACTAATAAATTTCACCACAAAAGGAAAAAGGAACTTATGACGCACGCCGATACCTGCTACCAACCTGTCCATCGACCTATCTAAATGTACGAGAGCAAGAGAGAAAGAGAGAGACTCCACCGAGGAAGAAGACGGAAGCGAGCATGTGCGGCTTCCTTCTTCTTTCACTTAGTCCTGGACTGTTAACCCGTGCACACCTCGCAGTAGTGTTTTGAGTAATTGTGAGCGTTTAGTCAAGTAGTTGAGAGTCGTGGAGAGGTTTGTAGTTGTTGGGTGGAGTTGGGGTGTTGTTTGGGGTGAGAGAGAGGATAAGCGAGGACAAGAGGAGAGAGGAGGTCGAGGGCAGAGAGAGAGGGAGAGAGAGATTGTCCGTCGCCACGTGCAAACCTCTCGCCAGGAAAACCACCGCCGATATATATATATATATATATAATTATCCCCCCATCCGTTTATGGAGCCCATCCCTGTATATTAGTACCTACAGCCCAGAGATCCCTATGGCAAGTGACTAAAGAAATAATGGACCCTGGGGTTATAGACTCTAGATCGGGCTCCATAAACGCCCGAGAAAAATGTTTTATGGGACCCGGGCTCCATAAAAGAAAACGGGCTCCATAAATATGCTGATGTGTATAAAAGGGCTCCATAAATCTGTTAAAACAAATGTATGTATATATATATATATATATATATATATATATATATATATATATATATAGAGAGAGAGAGAGAGAGAGAGAGAGAGAGAGAGAGAGAGAGAGAGAGAGAGAGAGAGGGATTTATTTCGCTCAGCAGACGTACGACGGTAAGAATTTCGTTGCTTACGTCGGGAGGTAATTCCTTTTCTGCCCCCCGACCCTCAATAATATTATACTTTGTAGTGCGAGCGGGAACTCCCAGCGGGGAGAAATTATCGTGCGCGTCTCTCTCGCGTGTGCGCGAGTAACCGGCGTGCGAGGCCCCGTGCCGCCGTTTTGTTAACCGCGCCGCGAAGTAGAATTACTGTAGTCACCGACCACCGCCAGAGAGAAGGATTTCGGCGTCTGATTAAAGATAATAACCCGTAGCTGCCTTGGTGTGATTTATTTACCTATTTTGCTTTCTTTTTTTTGTGTGTGATTTTGCTGTGTCCGTTGTTAGGCGTCAGTCGGGACACGAATAATCTGCCGCGTCGCCGGCCGTTTTTCGCGCATTTTCCTAGTCACCGAGGGTATCGGCCGCACCGGGCCGTTGCAACACCGTCCACGCCCGAGAAGGAGAGTCCACAGTCAGGCAGAGAAGGAGAGAAAAGGGACGCGTCATCGCCGTGGTCTGGCGCCCTTAAACAAATTTGACCATGGCCGCGCGTTACACTACTGGGAATTCGAGTTCGTTGGGAATTAGTAGAGTCGTGGAGTTCAATCGTGAAGATAAATCCCTCCGGGCGAGATAACTACGTTGTATAAGGGAGTGGAAAATTCGCAACGTAACAAATGGCGCCCAACGTGGCGCCGACATCGACTTGAGGAAAATTGCACGAATCGACGAGCTGAGCAACGCGTGAGAGAGAAAATTGTGAGCCGAGCCGGCTCACACCGACACTTATTATTATTATTATTTTCTTTTATTTACATTCATCGAAATTTATTTAATTGCTGTGTGTGTGTAGATACACTAAAATTTACACTAAAATTACTAAAAAGATACACTAAAATTTATATTTTGTCCCCGTAATATTCTTAAAATAGATTTTTGTCCCCATACTAGCGTAAAAACGTTACAGACACTAGACAGTTCCTCGGTGGAAATAACTATCGCAAAGTTTCCATACAGTCACCTATGTATTTCATTCAGATGAGTGAACTCTTATACGAGTCTCCCAAAAACTTGCAAATATTTGGAATTATAAAGATCCACGCTTACATTAATATTTATAGCCAGTTCAATAATAACAATAACATATAATTATTTTGAGTTATGTCCCCGTAATAGTCTTAAAATTTACACTTACGTCCCCAAACTTGCGTAGAAGTGTATCTTATCAAAGCGGTACCTTTGCAGAGTATAAAACAATCGCCGTTTAATCCAAAGAACAACAGAGCGCTGGTGCTATGAAGAATAACACAAAAATTAATACTTTTATGCAGTGCAGTAATAATAATAATATATAATTATTTTTAGCTTTATCTCCGTAATATTCTTAAAATATACCTGTTTGTCCCCATTCTAGCTTAAAAACATTACAGACACTTGACAGTTCCTCGATGGAAATAAGTATCGCAAAGGTTCCATACAGCCACCAATTCAATTTTTTCAGCTTAGTAGAAAGCCTTATACGAGTCTCCCAAAAAATTGTAAATATTTGGAACTAGAAAGATCCTCGCTTACATTGATATTTATAGCTAGTTAATAATAACTATAAGTTACAATACAGTCACTTATTCAATGCTTCTCGCTTATAACAGAAATGCTATGTCGTGCGTAGTGCATGATTTTGGATTAGGTTGGCTTTACCTGGTTTCTGATTGATTACTACGACACCATTTTCCGTTTTGCAGTTCTTCACCATTGATGTTTGCGTCAGTGTCTTGATTTTTCTTTCTTCCCATATCTAACGTTTTGCATATTAAAACTTTACATAAAACCCACTATAAATATGTTTAATAGCTTCCTCAAATTTTTGAATATTATAAATAATAAAAAATGAAGAACTAAAATAGTTGTAAGCTATTAATTCTTCTTATAACCCTTATAAATGAAGCGACGCTTTAATAATTCATCAAATACTCAAAAAATATGAATGTCAAATAGTTCTAAAGAGACTGGTGGAAAAAATACGCTGCAGATGCATATCTCAGAAAATTATTTGAAGATAACTTTTTTATTCTATCATTATTTTATACCTTACAGTATGCAGGATGGTTCTTCGATAAATGGCATCCTCCGAGTCATCCGAAGAATAACGGATAATCGGTGCTATGAAGAATAACACTAAAATTTATATTTTGTCCCCGTAATATTCTTAAAATATACATTTTTGTCCCCATACTAGCGTAAAAATGTTACAGAGACTTGACAGTTCCTCGGTGGAAATAACTATCGCAAAGTTTCCGAACAGTGACCTAAGTATTTCTTTCAGATGAGCGAATAGTCTTATACGAGTCTCCCAAAAAATTGCAAATATTTGGAATTATAAAGATCCACGCTTACATTAATATTTATAGCCAGTTCAATAATAGCAATAACATATAATTATTTTGAGTTATGTTCCCGTAATAGCCTTAAAAAATACACTTTCGTCCCCATATAAGCGTAAAAACGTAACAGACACTTGACAGTTTCTCGATGGAAATAGCTATCTCTATGTTTCCAGAAAGTCACCTATTCAATTCTTTCAGCTTAGTAGAGAGTCTTGCGACTGTCCCAAAAAATTGAAAATATTTTGACCATAAAGACCCACGATTATATTAATATTTATAGTTAGTTTAATAATAACTAAAATATATAATTATTTTGAGTTAGTCACCGTTAAAGGCTTAAAATTTGCACTTTCGACCCCAAAAGTCCGTAGAAGTTTATCTTATTCAAGCGCTTCCTTTGCCGAGTATAAGACAATCGCCGTTTAATCCAAAGAACAACAGATAACTGGAGCTGTGAAGAATAACACAAAAATTAATATTTTTGGGTAGTGCAGTAATAATAATGATATATAATTATTTTTAGCTTTATCTCCGTAATATTTTTAAATTATACCTGCTTGTCCCCATACTAGCTTAAAAACGTTACAGACACTTGTCAGTTCCTCAATGGAAATAAGTATCGCAAAGGTTTCATACAGTCACCAATTCAATACTTTCAGTTTAGTAGAAAGCCTTATACGAAACTCCCAAAAAATTGTAAATATTTGGAACTAGAAAGATCCTCGCTTACATTGATATTTATATCCAGTTTAATAATAACTATAAGTTTCAATAGAGTCACTTATTCAATGCTTCACGGTTATAACAGAAATACTATGTCGAGCGTAGTGCATGATTTTGGATTAGGTTGGCTTTACCTGGTTTCTGATTGATTACTGCGACTCCATTTTCCGTTTTGCAGGTCTTCACCATTGATGTTTGCGGCAGTCTTGATTTTTCTTTCTTCCCATATCTAACTCTTTGTATATTAAAACTTTACATAAAACCCACTATAAATATTTTTAATAGCTTTCTCAAATTTTTGAATCCTCTCTTAAAAAAGTGATGGGGGAAATCTGTCATCACAGTAAGACTGTTTTGAGTGGTTTTTGCTAACTCATTTGATTGGCCTACATAGAATAAGCGCCGAAATCGAGTATTTTTGAATTTTGAATATTAGATTCTTGCCTGTGAATATTTAAAACTGAATAGTATAAGAAAAATTTCGGATTTTATTTATGAGAGTTACGTTATTATCGTATAATTTAAACTATTTGAAATAAACTTTAAAATGAAACTTAATCATGTTCATAACCTCAAAATAAAAAAACAAAGAGATAAGTCATACGCGCGTAGCGCGCTAAAAGTAGCTAGTATTATAAATAATAAAAAAATGAAGAATTAAAAGAGTTGTAAGCTATTAATTATTCTTATAACCCTTATAAATGAAGCGACGCTCTAATAATTCATCACATACTCAAAAAATATGAATGTCAAATAGTTCTTAAGAGACTGGTGGAAAAAAAATACGCTGCAGATGCATATCTCAGAAAATTATTTGAAGATAACTTTGTTATTCTATCATTATTTTATACCTTACAGTATGCAGGATGGTTCTTCTATAAATGGCATCCTCCAAGTCATCCGAAGAATAACGGATAATCGGTGCTATGAAGAATAACACTAAAATATATTTTGTCCCCGTAATATTCTTAAAATATACATTTTTGTCCCCATACTAGCGTAAAAACGTTACAGACACTTGACAGTTCCTCGGTGGAAATAACTATCGCAAAGTTTCCATACTGTCACCTATGTATTTCTTTCAGATGAGTGAATAGTCTTATACGAGTCTCCCAAAAAATTACAAATATTTGTAATTATAAAGATCCACGCTTACATTAATATTTATAGCCTGTTCAATAATATCAATAACACATAATTTTTTTGAGTTATGTCCCCGTAATAGTCTTAAAATATACATTATCGTCCCCAAACTTGCGTAGAAGCGTATCTTATCCAAGCGCTACATTTGCAGATTATAAAACAATTGCCTATCAAAGAATAAGAGATAGTCTGTGCTATGGAGAATAACAGTAAAATTATTATTTATGGGCAGTGCAGTAATAATTATCATATATAATTATTCTTAGCTTTCTCCCCATAATATTCTTAAAATATAGATTTTTCCCCCAGACTAGCGTAAAAACGTCACCGACACGTGACAGTTCCTCGATGGAAATATCTATCGCAAAATTTCCATTCAGTCACCTATTCAATTCTTTCAGTTTAGTAGAAAGCCTTATACGAGTCTCCCAAAAAAATTGTAAATATTTGGAACTAGAAAGATCCTCGCTTACATTAATATTTATAGCCAGTTCAATAATAACTATAAGTTTCAGTAGAGTCACTTATTCAATGCTTCCCGCTTATAACAGAAATACTACGGCGAGCGTAGTGCATGATTGTGGCTTAGGTTGGCTTTACCTGGTTTTTGATTGATTACTACAACTCCATTTTCCGTTTTGCAGGTCTTCACCATTGATGTTTGCGGCAGTGTCTTGATTTTTCTTTCTTCCCATATCTAACTCTTTATATATTAAAACTTTACATAAAACACACTATAAATATGTTCAATATTTTCGTCAAATTTTTTATTATTATAAATAATAGAAAAATGAAGAATTAAAATAGTCGTAAACTATTAATTATTCTTATAACCCTTACAAATATAAATAAAAAAACTTGCGTAGAAGCGTATCTTATCCAAGCACTACCTTTGCAGATTATAAAACAATTGCCTATCAAAGAATAACAGATAGTCAGTGCTATGAAGAATAACACTAAAATGAATACTTATGGCCAGTTCAATAATAATAATAACATATAATTATTTTGAGTCATGTCCCCGTAATAGTCTAAAATATACATTTTCGTCCCCAAACTTGCGTAGAAGCGTATGTTATCGAAGCGCTACTTTTGCAGAGTATAAAACAATTGCCTATCAAAGAATTACAAATAGTCAGTGCTATGTAGAATAACACTAAAATTAATATTTATGTGCAGTAATAACTACCATATATCATTATTCTTAGTTTTCTCCCCATAATATTCTTAAAATATGCATTTTTTCCCTAGACTTGCGTAAAAACGTCACCGACACAGGACAGTTCCTCGATGGAAATAACTATCGTAAAATTTCCATACATTCACCTATTCAATTCTTTCAACTTAGTAGAGAGTCTTAAACGAGACTCCCAAAAAATTGTAAATATTTGGAACTAGAAAGAGCCTCGTTTACATTAATATTTATAGCCAGTTCAATAATAACTAGAAGTTTCAATACAGTCACTTATTCAATGCTTCCCGCTTATAACAGAAATACTACGTCGAGCGTAGTGCATGATTTTGGCTTAGGTTGGCTTTACCTGGTTTCTGATTGATTCCTACGAGTCCATGTTCCATTTTGCAGTTCTTCGCCACCCAATACGCAAAAAGAAGTTTTAATGAACTCTTTAAGACTACTTTTTGAACGCTTTTTCCATGAAAGTAATCATAATGAATTCTTATAGACCACTTTACCCTATCTCGAATGTCCCATCGGTGCTGATTCTTTAAGTATTATCAAAGAATTCTTTACGGAAATATTTTTTGCCAAATTAATAACCCCAAAATTTTTTTAATAGTTAAAAAGAGTCCTTAAAGAATTCATAAAGACTCCACAAAGTATTCACAAAGACTTCACAAGAATCCCTTTGATATAGAACATTTTTTGATACACAAAATTTTTATGAATATTATAAATTTATAATTTATGGATTTTTCTATAGAAATATGTAGATAAGATTAACAATAATTTAATAAAATGCAATTTTAACGATGAAAAAAATCCTGATTGTATGGGAATTTGAACTTGGGTTTTGGGATTGACAGGCGAAGCCTTAACAGTTTGCGGCATCGACGAACACTTACGTGTTATAATTCGGATCGTCTACATATGTGATGATGTACTAATACTAATAGTCTTTTAGGATACTTAGTGATTACTTTATGATTACTTTGTGATTATTTTCCATTGATATTATTTTGTTTTATTAAAAATATTTTCGAAAATATTTTATACAAAGTAATCTATAAGAATACTTTGTGAATATTTAGAAAATCATCCTCAAGCAAACATTCTACTTAAAGAATTTTTTTACCCCAGATTTTTGCTTATTGGGCATTGACGTTTGCGGCAGTGTCTTGATTTCTCTTTCTTCCCATATCTAGATAGAGATCTTTGTATATATAACAATTTTACGTACAACACACTACAAATATGTTCAATATTTTCGTCAAATTTTTTAATATTATAAATAATAAAAAAAGGAAGAATTAAGATAATTGTAAACTATTTATTATTCTTATAACCCTAAGAAAAAAAGACACGCTTTAATAATTCATCAAATAGTCAAATAATATGAAAGTTGAATAGTTCTGACGAGACTGGTGAAAAAAAATATGCTGAAGATGCATACCTCAGAAAATTATTTGAAGAAAACATTTTTATTCAATCATTATTTTATACCTTACAGTATGTCGGATGGTTCTTCGGTAAATGACATCCGAGTCGTCCGAAGAATAAAGGATAATCGGTGCTATGAAGAATAACACTAAAATTTATATTTTGTCCACGGAATATTTTTAAAATATACATTTTTGTCCCCATACTAGCGTAAAAACGTCACAAACACTTGACAGTTCCTCGGTGGAAATAACTATCGCAAAGTTTCCATACAGTCACCTATGTATTTCATTCAGATGAGTGAATACTCTTATACGAGTCTCCCAAAAAATTGCAAATATTTGGAATTATAAACATCCACGCTTACATTAATATTTATAGCCAGTTCAATCATATCAATAACATATAATTTTTTTGAGTTATGTCCCCGTAATAGTCTTAAAATATACACTTTCGTCCCCAAACTCGCGTAGAAGCGTATCTTATCCAAGTGCTACCTTTGCAGATTACAAAACAATTGCCTATTAACGAATAAGAGATGGTCAGTGCTATGAAGAATAACACTAAAATTATTATTTATGGGCAGTGCAGTAATAATTATCATAAATAATTATTCTTAACTTTCTCCCCATAATATTCTTAAAATATACATTTTTTCCCCAGACTAGCGTAAAAACGTCACCGACACGTGACAGTTCCTCGATGGAAATAACTATCGAAAATTTCCATACAGTCACCTATTCATTTCTTTCAGCTCAGAAGAGATTCTTATACGAGTCTCCCAAAAAATTGTAAATATTTGGAACTAGAAAGAGCCTCGTTTCCATTAATATTTATAGCCAGTTTAATAATAACTAGAAGTTTCAATACCGTCACTTATTCAATGCTTCCCGCTTATAACAGAAATACTACGTCGAGCGTAGTGCATGATTTTGGCTTATGTTGGCTTTATCTGGTTTCTGATTGATTGCTACGACTCCATTTTCCGTTTTGCAGTTCTTCACCATTGATGTTTGCGGCAGTGTCTTGATTTTTCTTTCTTCCCATATCTAACTCTTTGTATGTTAAAACTTTACATAAAACCCACTATAAATATGTTTAATAGCTTCAACAAATTTTTGAATATTATAAGTAATAAAAAAATGAAGAATTAAAATAGTTGTAAGTTATTAATTATTCTTATAACCCTTATAAATGAAGCAACGCTTTAATAATTCATCAAATACTCAAAAAATATGAATGTCAAATAGTTCAAAAGAGACTGGTGGAAAAAAAATACGCTGCAGATGCATATCTCAGAAAGTTATTTGAAGAAAACATTTTTATGCTATCATTATTTTATACCTTATAGTATGTCGGATGGTTCTTCGATAAATGGCATCCGAGTCATCCGAAGAATAACGGATAATCGGTGCTATGAAGAATAACACTAAAATTTATATTTTGTCCCAGTAATATCTTTAAAATATACATTTTTGTCCCCATACTAGCGTAAAAACGTTACGGACACTTGACAGTTCCTCGGTGGAAATAACTATCGCAAAGTTTCCATACAGTCACCTATGTATTTCTTTTAGATGAGTGAATAATCTTATACGAGTCTCCCAAAAAATTGCAAATATTTGGAATTATAAAGATCGACGCCTACATTAATATTTATAGCCAGTTCAATAATATCAATAACATATAATTATTTTGAGTTATGTCCCCGTAATAGTCTGAAAATATACATTTTCATCCGCAAACTTGCGTAGAAGCGTATCTTATCCAAGCGCTACCTTTGCAGATTATAAAACAATTGCCTATCAAAGAATAACAGATGGTCAGTGCTATGATGAATAACACTATCAAGGAGTATATCTCAGATCCGGGTCATGGATCCTCACCACCTCACAGGATCTTTCTTCTTTTACCTAAAAATGAAAATCTGTGCGATACTACACCCTAATGCTTTGAGGATTCTAAGATACAAGCCCTTGAATTATTTAAAAATTGAGTAGTGTTTTCCACTAAAATTACAGTTTTGGCGGGTGAACCTTCCTCTAACACCTGTAAATAAGCTTACAGACATGATTACTTGCTTGATTATGGTATCACATGGTAAAATATCTAAAAATGTCTCATGAAAGTATCCGTAATTATTTGCATTACCTTATTTGATGACGTAAAAGCCCTTAAATTGCTTATTTGGCGATAAAACCTTGCGTTTAAACCTGTAAATAAGCATGTAGACATAATTATCACTAAAAGTAATGGTTTTATATGGTAAAATATATTATAATTTTTCACCAAATTACTATTGTTAAATTTACATTACCTTGTTTGAGCCGATACAATGCCTTCAAGGCGACCAAGGCCTCCAAGGCGACAATTGCTTATATTGCAATTTAAATAAGAAATATTCGGAAAAAAGGCATTGTATTGCTTTAAACAAGATAGTGTAAATTTAACAATAGTATTTTTCTAAAAAATTCTAATATATTTTACCATATAAAACCATAACTTAAGTGACAATAATGTCTGAATGCCTATTTACAGGTATAAATGCAAGGTTTTATTGCCAAATAAGCCATTTAGCGGCTTTAACGTCATCAAATAAGGTAATGTAAAATAATTAAGGATACTTTCATTTGAGATTTTTATACATTTTACCATGCGATACCATAATCAAGCAAGTAATCATGTCGACATGCTTGTTTATAGGTATTAGAGGAAGTTTCACTTGCCAAAATTGTAATTTTAGTGGAAAATAACACTCAATTCTTAAATAATTCAAGGGCTTGTATCTCAGAATTTTGAGAGCGTTAGGGTCTAGTATCGCACAGGCTTTCATTTTTAGGTAAAAAAAGAAAGATCTTGCGACCTGGACTGGATCCATGATCCGGATCTGAGATACACTCCTTGTAAAATTAATATTTATGGCCAGTTCAATACTAACTATAACATGTAATTATTTTGAGTTATGTCCCCGTAATAGTCTTAAAATATACATTTTCGTCCCCAAACTTGCGTAGAAGCGTATGCTATCCAAGCGCTACCTTTGCAGTGTATAAAACAATTGCCTCTCAAAGAATAACAAATAGGCAGTCCCATGTAGAATAACACTAAAATTAATATTTATGAGCAGTGCAGTAATAACTACCATATATAATTATTCTTAGCTTTCTCCCCATAATATTCTTAAAATATACATTTTTCCCCAGACAAGCTTAAAACGTTACAGACACTTGACAGTTCCTCGATGGAAATAAGTATCGCAAAGTTTCCATACAGTCACCTATGTATTTCTTTCAGATGAGTGAATAGTCTTATACGAGTCTCCCAAAAAATTGCCAATATTTGGAATTATAAAGATCGACGCCTACATTAATATTTATAGCCAGTTCAATAATATCAATAACATATAATTATTTTGAGTTATGTCCCCGTAATAGTCTGAAAATATACATTTTGTCCGCAAACTTGCGTAGAAGTGTATCTTATCCAAGCGCTACCTTTGCAGATTATAAAACAATTGCCTATCAAAGAATAAGAGATAGTCACGGCTACGAAGAATAACACTAAAATTATTATTAATGGGCAGAGCAGTAATAATAATAATATATAATTATTTTTAGTTTTATTTCCGTAATATTCTTAAAATATACTTGTTTGTCCCGACACTAGCTTAAAAACGTTACAGACATTTGACAGTTCCTCGATGGAAATCAGTATCGCAAAGGTTCCATACAGTCACCAATTCAATTCTTTCAGCTTAGTAGAAAGCCTTATACGAGTCTCCCAAAAAATTGTAAATATTTGGAACAAGAAAGATCCTCGCTTACATTAATATTTATAGCCAGTTCAACAATAACTATAAGTTTCAGTTTCATTTATACAATGCTTCCCGCTTATAACAGAGATACTATGTCGAGCGTAGTGCATGATTTTGGATTAGGTTGGCTTTACCTGGTTTCTGATTGATTACTACGACTCCATTTCCCGTTTTGCAGGTCTTCAACATTGATGTTTGCGGCAGTGTCTTGATTTTTCTTTCTTCCCATATCTAACTCTTTGTATATTAAAACTTTACATAAAACCCACTATAAATATGTTTAATAGCTTCATCACATTTTTGAATATTATAAATAATAAAAAAATGAAGAATTAAAATAGTTGTAAGTTATTAATTATTCTTATAACCCTTATAAATGAAGCGACGCTTTAATAATTCATCAAATACTCAAAAAATATTAATGTCAAATAGTTCAAAAGAGACTGGTGGAAAAAAAATACGCTGCAGATGCATATCTCAGAAAATTATTTGAAGAAAACATTTTTATTCTATCATTATTTTATACCTTACAGTATGTCGGATGGTTCTTCGATAAAAGACATCCGAGTCATGCGAAGAATAACGGATGATCCGTGCTATGAAGAATAACACTAAAATTTATATTTTGTCCCCGTAATATTCTTAAAATATACATTTTTGTCCCGATACTAGCGTAAAAACGTTACAGACACTTGACAGTTCCTCGGTGGAAATAACTATCGCAAAGTTTCCATACAGTCACCTATGTATTTCTTTCAGATGAGTGAATAGTCTTATACGAGTCTCCCAAAAAATTGCAAATATTTGGAATTATAAAGATCCACGCTTCAATTAATATTTATAGCCAGTTCCATAATATCAATAACATATAATTATTTTGAGTTATGTCACTGTAATAGTCTTAAAATATACATTATCGTCCCCAAACTTTCGTAGAAGCGTATCTTATCCAAGCGCTACCTTTGCAGATTATAAAACAATTGCCTATCAAAGAATAACAGATGGTCAGTGCTATGGAGAATAACACTAAAATTAATATTTATGGCCAGTTCAATACTAACTATAACATGTAATTATTTTGAGTTATGTCCCCGTAATAGTCTTAAAATGTACATTTTCGTCTCCAAACTTGCGTAGAAGCATATGTTATCCAAGCGCTACTTTTGCAGTGTATAAAACAATTGCCTCTCAAAGAATAACAAATAGTCAGTGCTATGTAGAATAACACTAAAATTAATATTTATGGGCAGTGCAGTAATAACTACCATATATAATTATTCTTAGCTTTCTCCCCATAATATTCTTAAAATATACATTTTTCCCCAGACTAGCGTAAAAACGTCACCGACACAGGACAGTTCCTCGATGGAAATAACTATCGTAAAATTTCCATACAGTCACCTATTCAATTCTTTCAGCTTAGTAGAGAGTCTTATACGAGTCTCCCAAAAAATTGTAAATATTTGGAACTAGAAAGAGCCTCGTTTACATTAATATTTATAGCCAGTTCAATAATAACTAGAAGTTTCAATACAGTCACTTATTCAATGCTTCCCGCTTATAACAGAAATACTACGTCGAGCGTAGTGCATGATTTTGGCTTAGGTTGGCTTTACCTGGTATCTGATTGATTCCTACGACTCCATTTTCCGTTTTGCAGTTCTTCACCATTGATGTTTGCGGCAGTGTCTTGATTTTTCTTTCATCCCATATCTAACTTTTTGTATATTAAAACTTTACATAAAACAGACTGTAAATATGTTTAATAGCTTCCTGAAATTTTTGAATATTATAAATAATAAAAAAATGAAGAATTAAAAGAGTTGTAAACTATTAATTATTCTTATAACCCTTATAAATGAAGCGACGCTTTAATAATTCATGAAATACTCAAAAAATGTGAATGTCAAATAGTTCAAAAGAGACTGGTGGAAAAAAAATACGCTGCAGATGCATATCTCATAAGTAAAGCATACTTGGTGTCCGCCTCCGATTTTCATGAAACTTCGCATATGAGTAGAGTGTCAAAATATTCGACACATATTTTTTTTTATCTGCGGAAAAACGTATCTAAGGGGTGAAAACCGCCCTTAAAGTTCATCCTCAAAATTTTTTTTTTTTAATATCTCAAAATGGAATCCGAATTTTTTAATGAAATCAACACCTATTTGTTTCTTATGGAAAGTCGAGTTTTTCGGCACAGTTTTAAAGCTGGGGGTTGCATCTCCTATTTTTTATAAGGGTAAATATGATATTTTCCCTTGTATTTTTGATATGAAAATGTTTTAATGATCTACATTTGATTGAAAATTACCATGTTATAAAGATAATTGAAAATTATAGTTGATCTCTTTCGAGATTTAAAAATAAAAACAGGTTGACTGTGTGTATTACCCCTAATTTGATTAATTACCTTTTTGTTAGTGTCTGCCTCCGATTTTCATGAAACTTTGCAACTGGTTAGAGTATCGAAAAATATCTGACACGTATTTTTTTTATCTGTGGAGAAAGACATCTGAGGGTGAAAACCAACCTTAAAGTTCACCCTCAAAAACAGTTGTTTTTAATATCTCGAGATGGAATCGGAATTTTTTAATGGAACCAACACCTATTTGTTTCTTATAAAAAGACAAGTATTTGGACACCGTTTTAATGATAATGGGTTGCACCCCCTATTTTTATGGGGTAAATATAAATTTTTTCACACTGTTTTGGAAATAACAAAGTTTTAACGAGCCATATTTGGTAAAAAAGACCATGTTGTAAAGAAAATTAGAAATTATAGTTGACCTCTTTCGAGATTTAAAAAAGGAGGGGTGAGCTGCCCGTACTTTAGTTACGTATCTTTTAGTGATTAAAAACAATTAATCACAACATTCCTTTTGATTTTTAATTTGGCAATGCTTATTTTGCTCATATTTACTATTAAAAGTTAAAAAAATAAAAAATATTTTAATTTTAGTGTGGGTAGCTACCCCTATTAACATTATTATTACTAGATTATGAGCGAAAACTTTTTTCATTTTCATTAATTTGTACCTTGTGATGATTTGTCAATGTAATATATGTAAATATTACAGAACTTGATGAATTTGCAAATGTTATTCAATGTACGTTGGACAATAATGATAATCTGTGAAAAAATGTTTAAAACATAATAGCTTTTTACACTATGCACATCGTAGGACTGCAATTCCTCCACATTTGTCGCAAATTGGTTCCTCTTGAGTATGGAAACAGAAATCTACTGGATTTTGATGTCTTGGAGATTCTTTCGTTAGGTATTCACTTTTATACCAGGCATATTTGAAAACAGTTTGAAATCTTGGTGAAGAAAATTGATTATGGGTTAGAGATTGTAGTTTGATTATATTATTTCTCTCGTGTAATTTAGCATCATAATTTATGAGAAGAGTTATTTCTGATAATGTTCTGATGTAAAAATAATATATATATATGTGGAAGTAAAGAACAGAGGGGTATGTATGTGTATAGGCCTTTATTAAGTGCTTATGGTGACGTGCGCGCTCTGTGCATACGGGCACAAGACTACTACCGTGTGGGGGAGAGAACTAGTACATATAAAGCTAGGTCTAGTACAGGGGCTTGCCGCTGTGGGCGTCTGTGCGAATAATTACAATAATAACACGCCACCATAATTATGAGTACAAAAAAAAAATATACAAGTGGTTCAACACTGTTTTAGAATCCAAAAAAAAAGTTTGTTGTTAATATATTTTTCACTTTTACCTTATGTATATATGCATATATAATTTTTGTTTTATCACATTACATAGAGTTGTAAGTTAATCCTATATTTTTTATTAATAAATTTAATGATGGTTTAGATGCTGCTTTGGTGAGACTGTCGGCGACCATTTGGGTGGATGAGGTAAAAATTACCTTGACGACTCCTTCTATTTTCTCTTTTATGAATGAATGTTTGACTCTGATGTGCTTTGTTTTTTCTCTGACGTTGCCAGTTTCTGCTAGAAGGATTGCACCTTTGTTGTCACAAAAGATGCATATCGGCTTATCGGCAGATATATTGAGATCTAGCACTAAAAGTTTTTGCCAAGTAGCTTCCTTGGTTGCTGCTGTTAGGGCCATGTACTCGGCTTCAGTGCTAGATAGTGCTGTGGTTGATTGCTTTCTGGAACTCCAACTCACTGCGCCACCATGAAAAGTAAAGATGTAACCAGTGGTGGATTTAGTGTCTACTTTATCACTTGCCCAGGTTGCATCACAGTGTCCATGGATATATGGTGGTGAGTCCCTACAGTAGCGTATGGAGTAATTACTGGTGCCTCTTAAGTAGCGTAGAATCCTTTTTCCTGCTTCCCAGTGTTTTTTGCTGTAATTGTTATTAAACCTACTTAACGCACTAACGGCGTGCGCTATATCGGGTCTAGTGCCTTGAAGGACAAACATCAGTGATCCAATTAAATTTTGGTATGGGTATTTTTGGAAGTCTTCTCTATCTTGAGTAGGTGTGAGATCTACATTAGGGTCCATGGGCGTCATGGCAGGATTGCTGTCCTGCATTCCATATTTTGTCAAGATCCCCTCAATGTAGTCACTCTGGTTTATGTCGATTGTGCCTAAATGCATGTTTCTCTTGAGGTTGATTCCAAAACATTTAGTTGCCTCACCCAGGTTTTTAATTGGTAGAACTGCTTCTAATTTTTTATAACATTCATTGATCCAACTGCTTGTGTTAGAAAAAATTATGAGGTCATCTACAAACACAGCAACATAAATAGCGTGTTCTTGCTCTAGGTAGAAGTAGATGCATTGATCGTATGTTGCTTGTTTAAGCCCCATGTTGTGAAGAATTTTGTTTAGTTTTTGATTCCACGTTCTTGAGCCTTGTTTGAGTCCATAAATGGCTTTATGTAGTTTGTACACTGCATTTTCTCTTCCTGGGACTTCGAAGCCTGGTGGTTGCTGCAGGTATACTTCTTCTTCAAGTACTCCATGTAGGAAAGCTGATTCTATGTCCCAGTGGAGGATCCAATAGCCTTTTGCAGCTGCTTGGGCTAATAGTATTCTAAAGGTTGTCAATTTAACCACGGGGGCAAAAGTGTCCGTATAGTTGACTCCTTGGATTTGTGAGAAACCTCTAGCGACAAGTCTGGCTTTGTATCTTACTTGTGTGCCTTTGTCTGTTTTAATTTTAAAGACCCATTTTGATGAAATAGGAGTTTGGCCTGGTGGTAAGTCTGTCAGTGTCCAGGTGTCATTTTTTCTTATACACTCCAGCTCGTGTACCATTGCCTCTCCCCATTGTTTTGCTAAAGGGCCTTGTATTGCTTGTTCATAAGTAATATTTTCATCCTCTATAATATCTGTGGCCGTGTAGTAACTTACATATTCTTCGTTGGAGGTATGGTTATCTGATAAGTTTACTTCTGCACTAGCACACTGAACTTCATAGTCATCAAGTCTAGTGGGTAGTTTTTTTGGTCTGGTTGATCTTCTCAAAGTTTTTTCTTGGCTTTCCTGTGGTGGTGTTTCTTCCAGGGAGGGTTGGTCTTCATCAGTTAGGGTGTCTTCTTCTTCTGCAGGATATTCTGGGTGCTCTTCAATCTGAATATTTGCGAAATTTTTGTTAGTCTCTTGATCTTCATAAAAAACCACATCTCTGGAGACAAGAATTTTATTTGCTCCATCAACCCATAGCTTATAACCTTTTTGGGTACCTGGATAGCCAATGAATCTACACTCAACCATTTTTGAATCCAGTTTATGTCTATCTTCACTTGGAATGTGTGCCACGGCTTTACAACCAAAGACTCTTAAATAAGAGAGGTCTGGAAGATTACCAGTCCACAATTGCTCCGGTATTTTTCCATCCAAAACATTTTTTGGTGATCTGTTGCTTAAATGTGCTGCAGTACTTACGGCTTCGACCCAGAATTTCTTGGGTAGATAGGTGTCTAGGAGTAAGCAGCGGGCTTTGTCGAGTAATGTTCTGTTCACTCGTTCGGCCCTGCCGTTCTGCTGGGGGTTTCTGGCTATTGACATTTCGTGATGAATCCCACAGTCTTTGAAAAAATGTTCGAGACTGAGATACTCTCGCCCATTATCTGTTCTAAGTCTCTTGATAGTTTTTCCAGTTTGGTTTTCAACTAAATTTTTATACTGTTTAAATGCTATAACAGTGTCACTCTTCTTTTTTAAGAAATACACATAGACTTTTCTACTAAAATCATCAACAAATGTGATGAAATATTTGTACCCTTTGATTGAAGGGTCATCAACTTGGCACAAATCTGAATGAACTAATTCTAAGATTTCAGATGCTCTTGACTCGCTATCTACATAAGGCTGTTTTTGGTACTTTCCTTGTGTACAAATTTTGCAATTTAATTTCTTCATATTGTCACTTTGGAAGCGGATTCCTGTACCAGCAGTTTGCATTAATTTGTTCATGTAGGTGGGATTAAGATGCCCGAGTCTTCGATGCCATAAAAACGGGCATTCGCAGCGGGAAGCAGATGAAACATTGGCGGATGGTCCGGTCTTTCCACATGATTTTGAAGGAGTAAGCTCAGACTTCAATACATATATATCATTTGGTAGTGGTATGCCTTCTGCTATAGTGCACCCTTCATTCGTCATAATCCTACACGAGTTATGTTCAAAAACGACTTTGAATCCGCTTCTGTTTAGACTTCTTACTGAGAGTAAATTTGCGGTTAGGTTCGGTACATAGAGAACTTTAGTAAGCTTGAATTTTGCTTTGCAGGGTAGCTGAACAGCGCCCTCTCCTTTTACAATGAGTTTTTGTTTATTAGCGACTGCTATACTTTTTACTGTTGACTCTCTAACATCAGTTAATGCGGACTTGTCACATGTCATATGTCGCGATGCTCCAGAATCGATCATCCAATGATTTGTACTACACACTTGAAGTGCTACTAGGCTTAAGTTCGTGCACAACACTTCATTGTCATTTTTTTCGGTTTCGGTATTAGCGTTCAAAGCATTGTCTCTATCGTATCTACACTCCGTTGCTATGTGTCCATAGCGTCTGCAATTATAGCAACGCGGTTGGTAGCCGCCTCTTGGTTTGGTCGAGTTTCTCTTTCCCCGCTGATAACGACCACCTTGTCCTCTCCAATTCGATGTTGTGAAGAAACCTTGTTCGCACGTAGGCGAAGGATCATTTTCTGTGTTTACCTCTTGCAAAAGTTTTGTTTTGATGTAGTCAGAGGTTATCGGGGTGCCGGAACTTTCCAAGGCCATGACAAGCGGTTTATACTGGCTCGGTAATCCGGCGAGCATTATGGCTCCAACAACTGGGTCCGACATCTCAAACCCTATTGCTTTCAATTTATGCGCCGTGTTCAATATATTACTCACATATTTTTCGACTGATTCACTTTCAGCTAGCTTGATAGAAATCACCTGGCGTAGCAGTGTAATTTGATTGTTGACTCCGGAGTCTGCATACGCTTTCTTTAACATAGTCCATGCTTGGAGAGCTGTCGTTGCTCCGCGAAAATGCGCTCGTACGTCGCTTTCCACGCACAGTCTGATCCTTGCGATTGCTTTGCAATTTCTGGTGGGGTCCGTGTCGACAACTCCATCAGGGGGAGCTTTGATGCATGACCAAAGTCCAAGGATTTCTAGGCAGGACTGCATGTCTTCCAACCAATCATGGAAATTTTCTCTGCCACGTAGTTTCTCAATTGATAGGCCACTCATACTTGGCTCTCGCGCTTCCGCCGTCGCCATTGTTCTAAGCACTAAGTCTTTCGCAATAGGATAGTCCATACACTTGCACTTGGCTGCGCTTTTTCGCGAATAGAACTGTCACCTCTCGTTTCTTCGGGGTCCTGGGCCCATAACCTGATGTAAAAATAATATATATATATATATATATATATATATGTGGAAGTAAAGAACGGAGGGGTATATATGTGTATAGGCCTTTATTGAGTTAAGTGCTTATGGTGACGTGCGCGCTCTGTGCATACGGGCACAAGACTACTACCGTGTGGGGGAGAGAACTAGTACATATAAAGCTAGGTCTAGTACAGGGGCTTGCCGCTGTGGGCGTCTGTGCGAATAATTACAATAATAACATGTTCTTACAAAGTTTTTCCATAATCGAAAACCATATACATCAAGAGAATGTGTCTGACCAGTTGTGCCTTTTGGTATCGTTTTCAATATAAGATTTGACTCTTTCCGTAAAGCTTCTTTTACAGCGTTTTCACATTGTCCACTCCATGAATCTAAAAGCAGTATAGGTGAATTCCCCCTGTGAAACAAAAATTCGTTTTGAATCCAAATTTGAAATAGTTCCTTGGATAATTTACCGGACGCTGATGCTTCTACGTATATATTTTCTGATTTTAATAAAGTTTTCATTACTTTATGTCCAAATTGCCCATAAGCCTCTTTCGAGACAATAAATAACGGGGTCATAAGCTGTCCCTCTGCTGATATTGTTGGTTGAATAGTGTAACTATGTGTTATAGAAGATACCGACTGAACGATGTTTTCTACATTTTTAATCCCATCATAACAAAGAGTGCGACAACTATGTATCTCTAAATTCAACCCACTTTGATTAGAATTGTAAACTTTTTGAGTACCATGTACTTTAATGTGATTTTTGACATCGTTAACAAAATTTTCTTTGTGTTTTTCTACTTCTATTGCCTTCTGTGTAGATGACATAGTAAGAAATTTTGTTATTTTACGTGAAACAATGTGATGTTTTTTTTTCTAATATTTGTATACATCTATGTGAAGCTTTAAACCACGGAATATTTAATTCTGCTTTCTTTACGAGAGCCCATCTTTTTATATTAATATCTTGTAAAGTCATTTTTTAATCTATCGCTTCTTTAACTTTTTGAAGTACATAAGTTGCTATTCCATATAGAATAGTTTTCTGTCACCCCTGCTTCAATTTGTAATTTCCACCGTCGCAATTGACGATCGGAAGTAACCTTTCTATACTTCGATTGTACACTTGTCAAGGATAGTGGCTTTCTTTTTCCACTTTGCCAATACTGCACTGCCAGTTTCTTATATTCAAAGTCTACATCTTCTTCATTCGCTAAACAATCAGGAACCTCTGCATAATCTTTATTTAATTCATTCTCTTCTTCAATATCTTGTGGAAGTGTATCACTGTAGTTATCCTCAAAAAGTAAAGTATATTCTTCTTCTGTATGTAAATTGTAATTTACACTCTCCTTTATTGTATTTTCATAAAGTTATCTCTTGTTCGTTAGCTTGTGATTCTTAAAATTTAACATTGCTAGGATTAAAGATTATAGATATTAAAGATTATAGATAATAAAGATATTACAACCATTGGATTAATAGCCATTTTTTAATTTTATTTGAGGCAATGACGTTCAAGCAACAGTCGTAGATTATTTATTCTATAATTATTATTTTAGTTAAAATAACTTTATTTTATTTTCATGGACGTCGATTGAACTTACTTTTGTTTCAGATACTTCATAATTTTATCCCCTTTATTAAAATTGATGGCTATGTTATTTCACGTTTTATTCGTAATCTCATTGTCGGAAGCATTGCCATGCTGTAGCTATGTGCATGACAACGAACTGTTGTTTGATTATATTTTTCTTATAACATTATTTTCCCATTTTTGAATATTGTATTCAAAGCACAGTTCATCTCCGCGAGCACAGCGCGCGTTTGATCTAGTCTTCTTTTTAAAATAAAGTTATGTTTCACTGAAATAAAAATATTATAATTACTACAATATGTGACACACACAAACAATTTAATTTATTTTATTTGTTTATTATATGGTACAGATAATCGTGCCAGTTTAATATAATAAATACATAAAATAATGAAATTGAATATATGTATTTACACTCAAGTGCGCGCGCGCACTCACATGCTTACACACGCACGCTCATACGATTTCATTAATTTTATTTATTAATTGTATTAAATGGGCAAGATACTCATTACAATAAAATATTATACTAGTTTTATTTAAAACAGATATTGAGGGCATGTCGAATACGAATAAGAAACTTTACCGGCCACAACGTGTGTTAATTAAAAAATTAATTTGTGAACATTTATTTGATATTGTTACGTATGAGAGGACAGACTGAATAAGTCGCGTAAAAAAAATATGCGACGAGCGGAATTCGAACGCACGATCTCGAGGTTTGTAGGCCCGCGCTCTACCACTGAGCTAACGTCGCGATGCTTGTTCGAGAGCATCGCGAGTGTCTAGTCCTTATCGTGAAGCGGATGCGTCAGGGCTGGGATGGCGGTCGAGCTGAGCCCGTGACACCTCCGGGGCTAGGTGGAACGACGCCCTCGTCGTTCTTAATTTATCCTCCGGGTAAACTTTTTTTATCGACTGCGTGCTCGGATCCTCACACGTGGTACTATATCTTCACGGGGGACGCAACGAGTCGTATTTGTACTTCGCAACTCAAAGACCAACCGTAACGCTTGGTGCCGTTTCATACTAGGCTACACAGAGGCGTGATTCGGGGCGAGTCTGCGGTTAAATTTTCTATATATACTTAATTAATCTTCGGAGGGTAAAGTAGGAAATGATGTAGGTTCGTTCACTTGACAGAGTCATAGCCTGTGGAGGCTTGGTAAAGTGGACTATGCCACACAAGGGATGCCAGATTTATATATGTTACGTATGAGAGGACAGACTGAATAAGTCGCGTAAAAAAATATGCGACGAGCGGGATTCGAACGCACGATCTCGAGGTTTGTAGGCCCGCGCTCTACCACTGAGCTAACGTCGCGATGCTTGCTCGGATGCGTCAGGGCTTGGATGACGGTTGAGCTGAGCCCGTGACAATATAATCTCGACTTCAAGCCTTCGATTTGTGCGGAGATAATTTTCAGAAATTTTGTGGATCGTTTTTGTTATAGTATCTGTGAGATATTTGGGTTGAAAAATCTAACGACTTTTTTAGATAATTGTAATTATTTAACATACACTCAATAAAAGGCAAACGAAAAATTTATTAATATATCATGATATGATATTTATATATATAATAAATATTATAAATTCTATTAACTTTAGAAAAAAATGAAAACAAGTCGATGTTTTTTTACAAATATTATTCTTATCATGGTTATACTAATAAATTGAACATTATTAGAATCATTATTTTATTTTACGTTTTTATAATAATCCTATTTACATTATATCACTTCTTTTAATCAAACTTACTATTTGACTTTAGATATCATTTTAATATTTAAACTATTTTATTTTTTTCAAGAAAGTTCTTATTTGTTTAAACGCTTCGCCCATATGACTAAAAATAACATAGCAATACTTACAAGCCCTTTTTAATAATATATTTTTTGTATCCTCAATGCGTAATTTAAAATTTTTTTTTCAAGGGTATATAATAAAATGTATAATTATATCAATTTAAACAATTGTATAAATACCAACAATATGTAATCAGTTTAGTAATTAGCGTGCAGTCAATACAAAGAAACACTGCAAACTGACCACAGTCGAATTAAAACATCTCTTGTTTACTCGAGAATTATCTCGTATTCAAAGTTTATTTTTAACTTACCAATATTTTTATAAATATCGCCCCGAAAAAAATATTCGTAGAAGCGTGATGCCAATGAAAATTGTAATGCAAACTTAATATAATTATAATTATATTGCATATTTCGGTAAGAATGAAACCTTCGTTGATAAAAAAAAACTTAAATATTTATGACATCAATAATACAAGTAACCATACGGGAAATGAAATATTATCCTAATATAATGTAAAAAAAGATGAATTTTTAATAGAATTGTTCCCAGAAAAATTCTTTGTTTATAAATAATTTTATCATTAATTTCATAAACAAAAAAAAATAATCGATAAAGATTTTCTTGCAAATTTTCATTTAATTTATTAAATTTTAGTAGTCAAGTTTAGTATTTCATGTAAAATATGATTTGAAATAAGCATCTCAAAATTAAAAATCAAAAAGAATGTTGTGATCAATTTTTTTTAATCACTAAAAGATAAATAACTAAAGTAGGGGTTGCTCAACCCTTCTATGTGTTTTTTTTAAACCTCAAAACAGGTCAATTACAATTTTTAATTTTCTTTACAACATGGCATTTTTTATCATATATGGCTCATCAAAACATTATTATTTTAAAAACAGGGTGAACAAAATTATATTTACCCCCATAAAAATAGGGGGTCCAACCCCTTATCATTAAAACTGTGTCCAAATACTCGTCTTTCTATAAGAAACAAATAGGTGTTGGTTTCATTAAAAAATTCCGATCCCATCTCGAGAAATTAAAAAAAAAACAACGGTTTTTGGGGGTGAACTTTAAGAGCCGTTTTCACCCCTTAGATATGTTTTTCCGCAGATAAAAAAAAATCCGTGACGAACATTTTTTGATACTCTACTCGTATACAAAGCTTCATGAAAATCGGAGGCGTACACTAAGTATCCTTTCCTTGCCAGAAAATTATTTGAAGAAAACTTTTTTATTCTATCATTATTTTATACCTTACAGTATGCAGGATGGTTCTTCGATAAATGGCATCCGAGTCATCCGAAGAATAACGGATAATCGGTGCTATGAAGAATAACACTAAAATTTATATTTTGTCCCCGTAATATTCTTCAAATATACATTTTTGTCGCCATACTAGCGTAAAAACGTTACAGACACTTGACAGTTCCTTGGTGCAAATACCTATCGCAAAGTTTCCATACAGTCACCTATGTATTTCTTTCAGATGTGTGAATAGTCTTATACGAGTCTTCCAAAAAATTGCAAATAAATGGAATTATAAAGATCCATGATCACATTAATATTTATAGCCAGTTCAATAATAACAATAACATATAATTATTTTGAGTCATGTGTCCCAGTAATAGTCTTAAAATATACATTTTCGTCCCCGAACTTGCGTAGGAGCGTATCTTATCCAAGCGCTACCTTTGCAGAGTATAAAATAATCGCCTATCAAGGAATAACAGATAGTCAGTGCTATGAAGAATAACACTAAAATTATTATTTATGGGCAGTGCAGTAATAATTATCATATATAATTATTTTGAGTTATGTCCCCGTAATAGTCTTAAAATATACATTTTTTCCCCACACTTGCGTAAAAACATCACATACACGTGACAGTTCCTCGATGGAAATAACTTTCGCAAAGTTTCCATACAGTCACCTATTTAATTCTTTCAGCTTAGTAGAGATTCTTATACGAGTCTCCCAAAAAATTGCAAATATTTGGAATTATAAAGATCCACGCTTACATTAATATTTATAGCCAGTTCAGTAATAACAATAACATAAAATTATTTTGAGTCATGTCCCCGTAATAGTCATAAAATATACATTTTCGTCCCCAAATTTGCGTAGAAGCGTATCTTATCCAAGCGCTACCTTTGCAGAGTATAAAACAATTGCCTATCAAAGAATAACAGATAGTCAGTGCTGTGAAGAATAACAGTAAAATTAATATTTATGGCCAGTTCAATAATAACTATAACATATAATTATTTTGAATTACGTCCCCGTAATAGTCTTACAATATACGCTTTCGTCCCCAAACTTGCGTAGAAGCGTATCTTGTCCAAGCGCTACCTTTGCAGAGTATAAAAGAATCGCCTATCAAGGAATAAGAGATAGTCAGTGCTATGAAGAATAACACTAAAATTATTATTTATAGGCAGTGCAGTAATAATTATCATATATAATTATTTTTAGCCTTCTCCTCATAATGTTCTTAAAATATACATTTTTTCCCCACACTAGCGTAAAAACGTCACAGACACGTGACAGTTCCTTGATGGAAATAACTATCGCAAAATTTCCATACAGTCACCTATTTAATTCTTTCAGCTTAGTAGAGTGTCTTATACCTGTCTATCCAAAAATTTCAAATATTTGGAACTATAAAGATCTACGCTTACATTAATATTTATAGCCCGTTCAATAATAACGATAATATATAATTATTTTGAGTTATGTCCCCGTAATAGTCTTAAAATATACATCTTCGTCCCCAAACTTTCGTAGAAGCGTATCTTATCCAAGCGCTACCTTTGCAGAGTATAAAATTCATTACTCCAGTTACGTCTGCTTTATAATTGTATACTATCTGAACCGTGTTACATTACCGGATTAGTGCGTCTTCACTGGACAACCTTTAAGTTTTCTCTTTTACTCCGTGTCTTCGCATTTTGATTATTTCTCCATTTTAGTTTCCAATATCAGCTTAAGTAATACACGGATTTGAAATGTTAATGGAAAGGAAAATTTATGTCCCCAAAATATCATACACATATAATATCAGGTTGTAACTTATGTCCCTAAGCCATGTCATACTTATTCTAGCTTGCTTGTGTTTAGGTACTTCCCGAAAGTACAGTGTTTTTTCCTGTAGTAATACTCAGATTAGTTCTTATACGTATTTTTCCCGTTACTTATGTCCCCAAAGAGCGTGTAATATATACTGTAGCCTTCTCTTCATACCATCCATTTGAAGGTATGTCCCCGAAATATTGGACAGATATAATGTCAGTTCATTGTTATGGTTATTCATGTCTCTAAAGTTCGTGTTGTATCTATTGTGACCGTGTCGTCAGACCTTCTATTTCATGATATGTCCCCAAAATGTTGTGTTTATGTCAGTTTTTTGGTATGGTCACTGATGTCCCCAAACTCCGTGTTCTACGTATTAGCAGCCTGTTTTATAGTATGTCTCCAAAGTATGGTGTAGGTATAATAATAGTTTGGGGACAATGCCCCCAATATCCGGTAGATGTATTCAATTAATTTGGAGACCGTCCCCGAAACATTGCTTTGTCCCTGAACTATGGTAACCATATCTATTTTTGTCCCCATAGTCAGGTCAATGCATATATATATATATATATATATATATATATATATATATATATATATATATATATATATATATATATATATATATATATATATAATTATCACTTAACCCCTTTATGGAGCCCATCCCTGTATATTAGTACCTACGCCCAGAGTTCCCGTATACAAGTCACTAAAGAAATAATCCCTCTCTGGGTATAGAAATTCTAGATGGGGCTCCATAAACGCCGTATAAGAATATTTTATGGGACCCGGGCTCCATAAAAGAAAACGGGCTCCATAAATATGCTCATGTGTATAAAAGGGCTCCATAAATCTGGTAAAATAAATGTATATATATATATATATTCATTTCAATTGTATCTTACATCGAAGAAATTTTAAATGAAGAAAAATTCACTAATAGAGAAACCCAACGTGAATTTAGAATATTAAAATTTATAATACATAACAATGACGGTGTTTGTGTTCAATGTAATATGTTCAATGAAAACATAAACATATTTAAAAATCAACTTAAATTATTCGATGTAAGTAATAGTAATATATATATATATATATATATATATATATATATATATATATATATATATATATATATATATATATATATATATATATATATATATATATATATATATATATATATATATATATATATATATATATATATATATATATATATATATATATATATATATATATATATATATATATATATATATATATATATATATATATATATATATATATATATATATATATATATATATATATATATATATATATATATATATATATATATATATATATATATATATATATATATATATATATATATATATATATATATATATATATATATATATATATATATATATATATATATATATATATATATATATTATGTTAGTTTCAGGACATTCCAGATGTTTAACGTTGGTTTCGGGGACATTTGTTAGTTTTGGGGACAGTCCCTGAATCTACATATGTTTAACGTCAGTTTTGAGGACATCGGCCCCCATAAGAGACATTATTTCTTTAGTCACGTATAGGTATACAGTAACATGGGGTCCTGGGAACTAACGTTATACAAGTTTATACAAGTTTATATATATATATATATATATATATATTACTATTACTTACATCGAATAATTTAAGTTGATTTTTAAATATGTTTATGTTTTCATTGAACATATTACATTGAACACAAACACCGTCATTGTTATGTATTATAAATTTTAATATTCTAAATTCACGTTGGGTTTCTCTATTAGTGAATTTTTCTTCATTTAAAATTTCTTCGATGTAAGATATAATTGAACTAAAAGTCAAAGAAATTATTTACATTAACGAAAAATAAAATTTATATTTAAATATTTCTTCGCTGAAATAAAACTTACGCTGATGTGTCACCAACTATAATTTTAGATTTTAAAAACTCTGTACATGAAAATGCGATATTTTTTTTTCCTGATGGTTCATCAGACAATTTGTTGTGATTTTTTCTTTTAGACATATTTTCTAAAAATAATATATAAAGAAAAGTGGTTGAAACGTTCAAAACAGCGAATAAATAAGGCTATTGGTAGATTAAATGTAGTATCACCGAAAGACACTGAACGTTTTTTTCTTAAACTAATACTTAATCGAGTAAAAGGAGCAACATCATTTAATGATTTAAGAACATATGAAAATAAAACATATAATACTTATAAAGAAACTGCTATTATCATGGGTTTAGTCGAACACGAAACACAAATTTATAATATTTTCGAAGAAGCATGTCAAATAATGCTTCCCTTCCAGTTACGAAAATTCTTTGCTATTTTTCTTTTATGTGAAAATATTCAAGGTAATATTATTTGGGAAAAATATAAACAATTTTTTACAGAAGATTTTAGTGTAGATAAAGAAAATAAAGCACTTGGACATATCAATGGAATATTGAATACTGAAGAAATGTTATGTACCGATTTTGGTTTACCTGAACCAAATATAAACGAAATATGTGAAATAGATGAATTTAATTTAGAAATTATAAACTACAGTAAAGAAAAATTTAATAGTATGTTCAATCAATTGAATGAAGACCAAAAATATATTTTTGAAACAATAATAAATAATAACAACTGATAAGAATTTTTCCATCGGTCTTACAGTCTTACAAATTAAATTAAAATAATTAATATTTATGGCAGTCAGATTGCCCTTGTTTATAATCACCCCCGCAGAATCTGAAATAAAAACTAAATTAAAATCTGGAAAAAACTTTGTTAGCAAAAGGAGTCCCTGAGGAGGAGCCGGAGCAGGCTCGAAACGTCGGACAATGTGGTGGTGGTGGGCAGTCAGATCGTCCTTTGCTAACAAAGTTTTTTCCAGATTTTAATTAAGTTTTTATTTCAGATTCTGCGGGGGTGATTATAAACAAGGGCAATCTGACTGCCATAAATATTAATTATTTTAATTTAATTTGTAAGACTGTAAGACCGATGGAAAAATTCTTATCAGTTGATATTAAATTGCAGTCGACATAAGTAATATTTTTAATAATAATAAATAATACTAATAAAATGTATTTCTTAGATGGTCTAGGTGGTTCCGGAAAAACTTTTTTATATAAAACATTGATTCATTATTTCACTACAATAAAAAAAAAATTTTTATCAATGGCTTGGACAGGTATAGCATCTATGTTGTTACCTAAAGGTATGACAAGCCATCGAACATTCCGATTACCACTAGATTTATCTAATATTGAAACTGCTTTCCTAAAATTAGATTCAGATAAAAAAAAAATAAGAGAAGCTGAAGTTATTATCTGGGACGAAGCTTCAATGATACCTAAAAAAGCTTTGGAAATCGTAGATAAAACTTTAAAAGATGTATGTTATAATAATAATCCCTTTGGCGGAAAATTAATTATTTTAGGTGGAGATTTTAGACAAATTCTTCCAGTAATAAAAAATGGATTTAGAAATAGAATTATAGAAGAATCCATTAAATATTCATATGTTTGGCCTTTATTTTATATTTTTAAATTAAAAATAAATATACGTACTAAAAATAAAGACTTTGCATCATTTTTATTAAATATAGGAGAAGGAAAAATTGATCAATTTATTATTCCTAATGAATGGAAATCAAATGATGTTTGTCATATAATTTATAAAAATATTAACAATAATTATGATTTTTCAAAAAATGTTATATTAACTTCACATAATGAAGAAGTAAATACCTATATTAAATAATAAAATATTAAACTTAATTAATCATGAAACTATAACATATTATAGTATAGATTATGCAACACATAAAGGAGTCGATCAAACAGATGAAAATATTCATCTAAATTATCCAATAGAAATATTAAATAACATACGTGAAGGTTTACCTCAACATGAATTGAAATTAAAAATAAATTCAATAGTAATGTTAATTCGAAATATTCGAATAAGTGATGGATTATGTAATGGAACCCGACTCAAAATAATAGGATTATATAAATATAATATAAAAGCTGAAATCATTACAGGAGAAAATAAAGGAAAACAATTTTTTATTCCCTGTATAACACTTAATAATTGTGAGTCATTTGCATTGCCGTTTCTCTTATATAGGAAACAATTTCCTATTGTATTAGCTTTTGCTAGAACTATTAATAAATCTCAAGGTCAAAGTTTCGATAACATGGGATTATTTCTAAAAAAATCTTTATTCTCTCATGGTCAATTATATGTTGCTCTTTCAAGACGTAAAAATCCAAATAATATATACATACAAAATGAAACAGAAAATAAAAGTCAAATAACAAATATTGTTTGGAAAGAAATATTAGATTAATTACATTTTTTATCTTATTTTCTTTTATTATATTATGATATTTAACATTTTTAACTGTAGCACATTTAATATAATTACCAATAACTTAGTAAAATACCAAATGGCTATTCAAGGAGATTCAAGACCCAGTCCATTATGATGGGATCCAACACAGAAAAATATGTCGAAGTAGAAAGTATACAGCATGCAAGATATTTGGATGAAATAAACAAATAACTACAAAATCACATTAATGAGGAAGATGAATATGAACATGATTTAATTAATCAAATCAATGAATATAATAATGATATCACACAAAGACAAATTCCATTGATTTGGAATCCAGAACAAAATAAATATAATGAAGTAGATAATTTAAAAGATACCGTTGAACTTGATAGGTTAAATGAAATGGTGGAAAAACATGAAAAAGAAGATAATAAGTACAATGAGTATAACAATAACTTACTTAAAGAGTATGATATGAATTATATAAAAACTTTAATTGAAACATATAGATAATAATTAAATTCAATTGATAAAAATTAATGAATATTGTACAAAAAAGTTTAAGAGTTAAAATAATTATTAGAAGTCAAAAAAATTAATTTCTTTAATATATGTCCTAACAATTAACTACATATAAAAAAGGAACAATAAAAATCTACAAGTTCCTAAAATACTTATGAAACCTTAAAGGATTATATTAAAGAAAAATTTTATTAATAACATTTTTCGTATTGTTCAAATGATAACAATTAAACTTTTTTAAAATTTTACGAAAATAGTAATAAAATTTTTAAAATGTTATAAGTTCATTAACATCTTTCACATATTCTACATAATGTTAACATGTAATGCTAAAATACATATAAAAGGAACAATAAATATATGTTTCCTAATTATGAAAAGCATACAAAAAAGTAAAACATTAAAGAATATGTTAAAGAAATATTTTCCCAAATGAAAAATTATCAAAATTTTCGTAAATTTTAACTATTATTTAGTAAATAATACATGAAAAATATGTAGTAAAATAAGTCATATATAAAAAGTATACCAATTTAGAATTAAACATCGAAAGTGGTTACGTAGGGCTATTGGCGAGGGATGCCACTTTAAAAAAAAATCCAACGCGCCTATTTACAGTACCTCTAAGGTGGCGTGGAAAACTGTTAAATATATATAACTTATATATTATACATTTCTTATCTTTATAAACATTTTTCCAATGGGATCTTTCTGACAATTATACATTTATATCTTTCGTTATAAAATTATTCCTAAGTATACAATTTATAACATTTTTTATTATAATTACAACACGTCGGGAGTTGGCGAGCGGAGCGAGCAGGGGGGCGAAGCCCCAATAGTATATATATATATTTCTGTTCACCGCTATGTTTCAGGACTTTTCATTGGTTTACCGCTATGTTTCAGGACATTTGCATGTTTTCAGGACTGTACTGAATTAGGAATATGTTTACCGCTACCTTTCAGGACATTTTTGTGTTATTCAGGACATTTAGGGTTTCTTCCACAACATTTTTTTCCGTAAAATTTTTCCGAAATCAACGTAAAATACTGCGGAACTGAAAGGGGGCGCCGCAGGCGTCGTGGTGTTAGTCAACATCCTGAGGGATATTATTTCTTTAGTCACTTATATACTGTTTAACGTTTTATACCTACTTCTATTGCAGAAAACCTGTAGGTATCCTGGAAGGTAGCGGTGTACTAAGATATATATATATATATATATATATATATATATATATATATACAAGGTGTCCCATTTTAATCGCCCCAGGCAAATATCTTGAAAAGTATGAGAGATGGAAAAAAACTTTAAAAACAAAAGTTATAGGGTGCAAAGGGGGTCAGCTAACGGTAACAACGACTTTGACCTTGAACTCTATTTTCAAGGTTATTTCAAGGTCAAAGTGATTTTTTTAAATGAGAATCCCTACTTTCGACCCCGGAAATGGAAAGATCAGAAAATTTTACGTTCAGAAAGATCGGATATGTTGGGGTTTCAAGGTCAACCAGCTAATTTAATGAGGTCGACCTGGGAATACCTCTAGGAAGGACAAAATTGACCTTGACGTTCAAGGTCATTTTAAGGTAAGTTGATTTTATAAAATGGAACCCCTTATTTTTGACCCTGGAAATGAAAAGAGCGGAAGAATTTACGTCCGAATATGACCTTGACCTCGACCTTGACTTTAACCGTGATCTGGAAGGTTAATTTAAGGTCAAGTCGATTTTTTTAAAATCCCCTTATTTTTGACCTCGGAAATGGAAAGAGAAGAAAATTTTACGTTCAGATATGTACCGTCATATGGTGTCAAAGTTGGCCCTCTGGGGTCAATTAAGGGTCAAATCGTGCTTGAGGTCAATTGGGGTCAAATTAATTTTTTTAATCTGATGTTTTCTTACTTTTGTCAGCGTAACTCTGAAGGATTTTTGGGATTAATTTTCGGTATGAAAAGGTACTTTTCTTCTTGTTCTTTCTTGGTTAGGTTGGCACCATTGAAATGTACGGCTACGTCAAATGATATTTTTTAAGTACGAGTGACCGATTACTTTAAGGTAGTTATGAGGCGATGATTTAATGGTTTTGTTATGAGTCAATTATAAATAATCGAATTCTTTAGTTTGGTCAATTTGGGAATATTTTCATTTTTTTTAAAGAGTAATAACAATACTGCACTCGAAAATAGGTAGAGTTAGTTATTTTTAGTGGTGTCACTGTGCACAGTACAAATAAAGAAAACCTTTTAATTTCTTATTATTGAATAGCATACGGTAATGATTTCATGTGTTTATTAGAATAAATAACTTTTTCGCTCATTTCCGAAAATTGCCTTCTTAATTTCTTTTTATGCATACAATTGAAGTGGAAAACCAAATTTCTTTTGTGTTACCATATTCCTTTTTGAGATGGCTGATTACACGCCCCAGGAGATTGTGAATATGATAAAAGTTGTTGGTGAATGTCATGATAATTAGGCATGGTGTGGTTTGTGCACATAAGAATTATGCACATATTTATTGTGCACACTTTAGCATTGGTGTATATCTATATCTATGTGTAAACTCCAATGCTAAAGTGTGCACAATAAATATGTGCATAATTCTTATGTGCACAAACCACACCATGCCGATAATTATAGGGCTGCAGAAAGACGCTATGCCGAGAAATATCCCAATGCCCGTCACCCAGATAGGAAAGCCATCAAAAGATTATTAACGCGAGCTGCACAAGGCTCCATCGTTCGTAAGAGGCGCAAAACTGGAACGAAACAGCACATTGCGCTGGGTGTGCGAGCTATTATTGCTGAAAATCCCCACATTTCAACACGAGATTTGCAACGAATGCATGGTGTTCCCAAATCAACAGTAAATCGCCTGTTGAAAACATCTAAATTTCACTCCTACCACGTTCGCCTTACACAAACACTAGAGGATGGAGATTATTCACGGCGTTTAAATTTTTGTCAATGGGCAAATAATCAGATACGTAGGGACCCTTTCTTTTTTGATCGAGTGCTATTCTCAGATGAAGCAAAATTTGATAATATGGGTGGTGTCAATCTTCATAATGCCCACTATTACGCTGAACAAAATCCTCATTGGAAACGAGATCATCGAATCCAGAGACGTTGGTCAATAAACGTGTGGGCAGGTATAATTGGAGATCATGTGCTGGGACCTATCTTTTACAATCAAAATTTGAATGGACAATTGTATTTGGATATTTTGCAAAACCAGCTACCTCCTCTATTAGAAGATATCCCACTTATCTTACGGCGGGATATGCGGTTCCATCAAGATGGAGCTCCTGCACATCGCGTTCGATCAGTCAAGAATTTTCTCAATGATATGTATCGTAATCGTTGGATTGGCATCGGCAGCCAAGTACACGAGTGGCCGCCTAGATCCCCAGACCCCACACCTCTTGACTTTTTTTTGTGGGGAGTAGTTAAAGGCAAAGTTTTTGCACATGCTCCAACAACCTTAGAGAACATGAGAGGAAAAATTATGGAATCCATTTCAGTGGAAACATTGAGGAATGTTCAAGCAAGCTTCCGAAGAAGGATGCAAATGTGTTTCAGAGAGAACGGACACTTGATCGAGCATTTGCTGCCTTAGATCTTCAAATGACAGTCCGTTAATCAATCGGCCCTTTTCAGGGCCAATGATGTGCGAAATCCTTACGGCAACCTCCACGCGGTGCACATTAGGTAATGCTAATGTCGAGGGTAGTCTTTCTAATTTTCGATTCATTTGAGGGAGAAAAAATACTTTTAGATTCCTAAGTAACTCATAAAAACAGTGAAATCCACTTCAAAAAAATTAATTTATTTATTATTACCCTTAATTCACCCCAGAGGGCCAACTTTGACACCATATGACGGTACATATCTGAACGTAAAATTTTCTTCTCTTTCCATTTCCGAGGACAAAAATAAGGGAATTTTTAAAAAATCGACTTGACCTTAAAATAACCTTCCAGATCACGGTTAAAGTCAAGGTCGAGGTCAAGGTCATATTCGGACGTAAATTCTTCCGCTCTTTCCGTTTCCGGGCTCAAAAATAAGGGGTTCCATTTTATAAAATCAACTTACCTTAAAATGACCTTGAACGTCAAGGTCAATTTTGTCCTTCCTAGAGGTATTCCCAGGTCGACCTCATTAAATTAGCTGGTTGACCTTGAAACCCCAACATATCAGAGCTTTCTGAACGTAAAATTTTCTGCTCTTTCCATTTCCGGGGTCGAAAGTAGGGGTCCTCATTCAAAAAAATCACTTTGACCTTGAAATAACCTTGAAAATAGAGTTCAAGGTCAAAGTCGTTGTTACCATTAGCTGACCCCCTTTGCACCCTACAACTTTTGTATTTAAAGTTTTTTTCCATCTCCCATACTTTTCAAGATATTTGCCTGGGGCGATTAAAATGGGACACCTTGTATATATATATTACGAAATTGCCGAAATCGATGTATTAACACACTATTGTGGACACTGCAAAATAATCATCAAGATGCTAAGCTGATGCTGACGTCTTTTGAGGATGATCCTCAAAATGCTAAAAAATCCTCAAAAGTCGGTATTTTTGCCGAATATAATCCTCAAAATACTGTAATAGCATATATATATATATATATATATATATATATATATATATATATATATATATATATATATATATATATATATATATATATATATATATATATATATATATATATATATATATATATATATATATATATATATATATATATATATATATATATATATATATATATATATACTAGGGGGTACACCCTTACTCGCTCCGCTCGTCAACCCCCACTTTTGAAAAATAAGTAATTTATTTATTGATGTAATAACACGGTGTATGTTAGCGTATGAATTTATCCCTCGATTATTGTGATTATATTGATGTAGATCCCCAGTCGCCCTAATCCACTGTCTTTGTCACTATAAAATTTTAGAAAACATGAAAATTGTTACAATAAAAGTATATTTTTCTATAATATAATATATATTTTGTAAAATTAAATTTAATAATTAAATGATTTGAAAATTACCTGATAATAATTTAAATTCTTCGAAATTTTGGTTTTCAATTGTATTTTTGAATTTTTATGTATTTTTTTTTTATATTTAATATTTTTTGATTGACTATTTAAAATTTTACAAACGTTATTTATATATTCCATTGTCCTAAATGAAAGAAAAAATATTATTGTTTTAATTAACTAAAAATTAATTTAAAAAATTAATTAATTAATAATTATATAAAAATTTACCTAAAAAACAAAATTTCAATTATTATAAAGAAAGATTTTTAAATCTTTCTAAAATTTTTTCAACTTTAACTTTTCCAATTTTGAGTTTTGTATTTTTATTGTTCTGTTGTTTTCTTGTTTGTTTTGACTGATGATTTAGTTTCCTTAATTTATCTTTTTCAATAATTTGATCTGATTCTAAATTAATCATGTATTCCATAAAATTTTGTTCATATTCTAAATAGTCTATAACTAATAATTTATTATGTATTTATTATTATTATTGAATAATGAAAAAATATACTGTTGTCATTTATAATTTACTTTCGTTATATGTAGCCGACATGTTCTAAAATGAAAAATGTTTGTAAATTAAATACTTTCAATTTAATGATTTTTGTTTGTCTAGCGACTGAATGTATTACTTTAACCTGATCGCAAATTTTGTATTTTCTGTTAAGTAAAAAAATATATATATGTATACACATTATGGGTGAAAATAAAGAATGTTTCAGACTTAAATTATTTCTTTAGTTAAAGGTAAAGACATTTTTTATTTTTATTCCCTAATAGTAATATATTTCTTTATAATAGTTATATTGTTTTTAAATAATTTTATGTAATTTAAAAAAAAAAAATTAAGAATCAAAAATTTCTTTCCAAACGATATTTATAATTTCTTCTTTATTTTCTGAATTGTTTTCAATAAAAATTTTATCTGGGTTTCTACATCTTGATAATGCTACATATAATTGACCATGAGAAAATAAAGATCTTCTAATATATATTCCAACAGTATCAAAACTTTGACCTTGTGATTTATTAATAGTCATAGTAAACGCTAATATTAAAGGAAATTGTTTTCTATATAAAATAAACGGTAATGATGAAGAATTACCAGTGTTTAATGTAATCCGAGGGATAAAAACTAAATTGCCAGATTTTTCATCTGTTATTATTTCTGCTTCTATGTTGTATTTAAATAATTTAGTAATTTTTAATCGTGTTCCATTACATAATCCATCGTTAATACTTAAATTTCTTATTAACATTACAATAGTATTTATTTTAAGTTTTAATTTATGTGGTGGTAGTCCTTCACATATATCGTTTAAAGTTTCAATCGGGTAATTAATATGGATTTATCATCAGATAAATTTACATCTGTAGCATAATCTAAACTATAATACGTATTTTCTTCAGTATTTAATATTTTTAAAATTTTATTATTTAAAATATTTACATCTTCATTATGTGATGTTAATATAACACTATTTATTGATATACTACAATTTATATTTTCATATATTTTAAAACAAACATCGTTTGTTTTAAAACTATCAGGTACAACAAATGAATTAAATTTACCTTCTCCAATATCTAATAAAAATGAAGGAAACATGATATCTTTTGAACGGATATTTTTTTTCTAATACATTATATTAAATAATGACCAAAGATTTGAATATTTTATTGTTTCTTGAATTATTGTACTTCTACAACCATTTTTAACAACTGGGAGAATTTGTCTAAAATCACCTCCTAAAATTAATAATTTTCCTCCAAATGGTAGATTATTATTACAAACATCTTATAAAGTTTTATCAACAATTTCTAAAGCTTTACGTGGAATCATTGACGCTTCATCCCAAATAATCGTAAAAACTTCACAAAATTTTTTTTTATCTGATTCAAATTTTAAAAATGCACATTCAATATTGTTTAAATCTAAAGGTAATCTAAAAGTTTTATGACTGGTCATATCTTTTGGTAATAGTATAGATGATATATCAGTCCAAGCCATTGATATAATTTTTTGTTCTATTGACAAAAAATAATAAATTAAAGTTTTATATAAAAACGTTTTACCTGAACCTCCAGGACCATCAAAAAAGTTAATTTTATGTTCATTATTTAATATTTGTGTAAAAATTGTTTTTTAATCTGTGTTTAATTGACTATAGATATTATTAAACATTTGTTTACAGAATAAAATATTTTCTTTATTATTTTCATTATTTGTATCGAAAATTTCGTCAGGTTCAGGTAACCCCCAAAATCTTTACAAGACATTTCTTCAGCTTTTTTAAAATTTCGTTTATATGATGAAGAGCCCGGTTATTTTTATTATTATCAAAATCTTCTGTAAAATATTTATTAAATTTTGTCCAAATAGTATTACCATTAATGTTATCTTTTTTTAAGAACCAAGTAAAAAATTTACGCAATTGAACAGGTAACATTATATTACAAGCTTCTTAAAAAATTTTATTAATCTGTAAATCATCTTCAATTAGACCCATTTGTATTCTTCGTAAGTATTATATGTTTTATTTTCAAATGTACGTAATTCTTCAAAAGATGTTGCGCTTTTAAGGTGATGTGATACCCTGATTTTAATATTTTTTAAATCAACATTCAAACGTTTATTTGGAAAAAACGACTGTCAGGCGTTCCGGACACGTAAACACTATATTCAGAATTTTTTGTGGATGATTCTATTGGTATTTTCATGAGATGTACTCTTTTTAAAATTATGTCGGTATATAACATCACCTTAACACGATTTAAAATTAATTTTAAATGAAATCTTTCAATATTTCTTGGAGATACTGCATTTAAACGTCCTATAGCAAAATGTTTTAGTTTTCGTTGACGTTTTATCCAAGATTTATTCTTAAAAATATAATACTTTGATACATTAACGTATTTAATATTTTTTTGCATTTTCATCTTTTTTATTTAATTAAAACCACGAAGTTAATGTAGTTTTCCAGTTATCTAAAGCTTTTTCTTCTTTATTTTCTTCGAAAATTATATTTTGTTTATTTTCGGTATGAATTGCTAAACGTATTACGGTGTGACTTCTACCACATAAAGGAAATTCTTGTAATCTCCATGCTGCTTCCATTGGACTCAAATACCTACCATCTATAAATTGAGTAATTTCATCATGTACATCTGTTTTATTATCTGTATTTATTTTTTTTAATTTACAAAGTGCTTTGTCACAACCTTTATGAATATAATTAAAAATATACTTTACAGTTTGAATCGAAGCACAATACTCAACATTTATGTGACATTTATATTTTTTTAATGAAAAATTATTATATGGTACAACCATAGAATTGTCTACGGGAACTGGTTTTTGGTTATTTCTAATTTTGTATGTTAAGTTTTCTGAAACGTTATTTTTTCCTATATTCTGGATAACCATTTTTTTGAAATTTTGTAAAATCAGTGAATGGTTTTGGAAATTTTTTTTTACATATTGGTTCATTTTTGACAAAACATGGTGAATTATTAGTATGAGGGCCATGAAGCATATGTTTAATAACTAATTGATATAGTTCTTCGTCATCATTTATAGATGGAATTTCTGCATATATATTTATCAATTTTTTCAGGAGATAGTAATTTATTGTTAGGGTGTAATGTTACAAGAATATGTGCATGAGGAAGGCCTTGTTTTTTAAATTCTGTGGTATAAATATATGATATAACATTACCAAATATTTTATGTTTATTTATATCATCAATTAATAACATTAATTTTATATGAAATAACCGAACAGTAATATTGGGAATGTCATTTGGAGTAGTGTTTCGTAGAAATTTTATTAAAATTTCTTTCAATTCTTTCCATTTAGGATTACATGTAACTGTTATAAATAAATCAGGTCTTCCTATGTTTCTCATTATAGCCATAGCATCCTGATAGTGTTGCTGCATATACCTTGGACTACCTATATACGTAGCTGGTAATATAAAAAGATTTCCGAGTTTTTCTTTATTCTTAAAATTTGATGAAATGTTTGCAGCTCTATTTATTACGTGATCTAATAAGCCTTGATAACATTCTACACGTAAATTTTTTTTATCACTTCTAAGATAATTCATTCTATTATTTTCTACAATAATATAAGCATGTAAAAGAAATTGTTGAGTTAATCTACCACCGTATAATAACGGATTAAAAATTTTACAGTTTGGTCTATATGCTAATAGTATTGTAATGCAGTAAGATTTTCATTTGATTTTGCATTTGGTTTTTTTAAATATCCAATACTCCAACCTAAATCTCCAGATGGAAATAATAACGGAAAAACCATTGGATGAACATGATGTCATAATTTGTTTAAATAAGTGATTTCTTGATTATTAGAAACATGTTTTGGATAAATACATATATCATAATTTTCTGGTATTTCGTTTTGTGAAACTATTATAGCTCCACATTCTGATGTTAAAGGTGCATTATAAGGACGTTTTTGATTATTATTTTTACAAATGAAATACATTTTATAATTTGACATATTATTAAAATTTGATATTTCATGTAAATGTTTATATTTTTTAGAATATGGATTATTATTTAACACTTCAGTTAATAATTTTAAATGTTCTTTACTTAAATTTTCGTTTTTATTCAATCTTTTCTCAATGGCTGTTACATTATCATATATATAAAGTTGTCCACAACATGGTTCTTTATTATTAACGGGTATCAATGTATTTGGTATTGTATGAAAAATTTGACCTTGAATTTTTAAGTTGTAAATGGCTTTCTTTTTTTCATATTTAATATTAGCATTAAATGTAGCAAAACCAAAAAGATTGTTGTAATGTCGAATTAGATATCTGAAAATTTGATCATTTAATAATAAATGTTTTAATTTTGCGTCATAGTTACTTAATGGTGAAAGTACTATGTTACCATTTTGACAACAATTTGATCTTTTTTTCTTCGTTCCAAAATACTGCTGAACAAAATGAACATTTATATTTCATTTCGCTTAAGTAAGATGAGCTGTCTAATTCTTTAATTTTTTTTTACGTTTATTACAATTGGAATCAATCGTTAATTTTAATTTTTTATTACAAATTGCAGTATCTGTCTGAAAATCCATTTTTCGTTGACGTGTATTTTTTTAAAATTTTATAATTGCTGATTTTATATTATCATTAGAATATTCTAATATATCGTAATGACCTGAATCAAGATTACCATTAAATAGTAATGTTAATTTTTGATTACTTGAATTGTTACCAAAAGAATATATATTATTAGTATTACTTAAATGTACAATAATGTTGATATTATACATTTCTGCAAAACTTTTAATTTCAATTTCATTTCCATAAATTCCATTTTGAGACATTAATAATTCATAATCATTACTTTTTAGTATATCTTTATAATATTGATTTCCTAATATAAAATTTTTATAAGTATTCCAATTATTTATAATATATTTGACTATATTTAATCTTACTTTATAGTGAAGATTTTGATTATTATACAAAAAGTATGCAAAACATCGAAATAAACAATTTCCATCACCAATCATTTTAATTTTAATTGTATTACTTTTATTTGTTTGAATATCAGTCTTAACATTTTCATTAAATAAATTAGTATTTGTTTGAGAATCTATTTCTAGGTTATATTGATTTTTTATAATTTCTGATTTTACATTATCATTAGAACATTCTAATATATCGTAATGACGTGAATCAAAATTACCATCAAACATTAACGTTAATTTTTGATTATTTGAATCTTTACCAAAAGAATATTTATTATTATCATTATTTAAATGTACAATAATCTGAATATTATACATTTCGGTAAAACTTTTAATTTCAATTTCATTTCCATATATTCCATTTTGAGACATTAACAATTCATAATCATTACCGTTTTTTACATTTTTATAATATTGATTACCTAATATAAAATTTTGATAAATCTTCCAATTATTTTTAATATATTTGACTATATTTAATCGTACTTTGTAGTGAAAATTTTGATTATTATACAAAAAAATATGAAAAACAACGAAATTCCTTCGTTAAATGTTACCATTTATTCCTTCTTTAATTTCCTCTTTAAATATTAATTACTTTCAGGGAAAGCTTCTGACTATAGATTTAGATCCTTCTAAAAGTTTATCCAAAGGAGTTATAGATGTATCCACAACTTTGATATTATTAGAATTTTGCTTTATGTATATCTTTAAAATCAGTTATAGATATTTTCAATCTATTACTTACATATGCTTTACGTATATATCCAAGGACTATCTTATTGTGTCTGAGATCGTCAACTTCTTCGTAAGCCTCACATATCTGTGGCTGTATCCTTTTCATGCCTTTCAAAATTTTATAGTAACATAGACAGTGGATTAGGCCTACCGGGGATACCACTTAAAAATAAAACGCATCTTTCTATTTACCTCCTAGGTGATGTGGAAAAAATAGAATAAAATATATCGTTTTCAATGTATTTTTTTTATATATAATTAATGTAGTTTTCTCAATAATCTATTCTTTCGTTTCAGAAATTAAGAATTAAGAACTACTCTTAAGCGTTACATCTGTATATCCATAAAAAATATGAAAAATACCCTATTAATAAAATGTATGAAAAATATAAATTATTACTTTTGTATAATATTCATGAAAAAAGTGAACTTTTAATTGAATATTTAAATGAGGGGGGTCACGAGGGAGGTCTGAGGGGGGTGCGAGGGGGGGCTGAGGGGGCGAGGGGGCGAGGGGGAGCTCTGTCATACTCAAAATAACGTAAAAAAATCACAATTTTACGTTATCTTGATGGTCTGAGGGGGGCTGAGGGGGCGAGGGGGGTGGGGTCTGCGTGACACAAATAACGCTTACGACTAACTATATATATATATATAATAGCGGCGTTTTGAATGCGCGATGCCATCTTAGCAGGTAACTATAGCAAAATCCCATATGTAAGACGAAGACAGACGCATTCAAAAGACCAATTGATTGCATTTTGAACATGGGGATATCGTCGCGTGGTAGGAAGAAAAGCTAAATTGGAAGTTACAGGCGAAGAAAAGCCAAAAACGCGTCTAAGGCGAAGAAAAGCCAGTTTGCGTTCTCTCAAACGAAGAGAAGCCTGTTTGCGCCTTCCAAGACGAAGAAAAGCCAGTTTGACTTTTCAAGAAGTAACATTTAGTTGATACCTTAGAGATAACTTTCAGATAATAAGATAACCAAAAAGATCAAAAATCTTCTTAAAAAGAGAAAAAGATAAGATAACAACATAAAAAGATGATCAGTCAAGATAATTAGATAACTAGTAATTGATTAGATGCCGTCAGTTGGGATTTTTCCTCCGCAGGAATGGCGCAAACTGGCTTTGCTTTGTCTGGGAAGATTCAAACTGGATTTTCTTCGTCTTGAAGGGTGCAAACTGGCTTCTCTTCATTTGGGAGGACGCAAACTGGCTTTTCTTTGCCTTAGATGCGTTTTTGGTTTTTCTTCGCATTTCTGTAGTACCCCCTCAAATACAGTTCTTCAAAGTTGTATATCCTGGTTCTCGAAATTATTCACCTTATAGGTCTAGTACCAAGTGTATGGCATTACTTATATAATTCATGTATGCAAAACTTGGGCTTGAAAATTTTCTCTACAATTTGCTCATACAAAACATAACGACCTTGAGACCATCTTTATCGAAAAATTAACATTGAATAATACTTAAACGTTTTCTTCTGTTTATTCAATCGATCGTTGTTACTTTGCTGACTATAGTGTTCAAAGACGCACAATCTTGTCTACGATTGAATGTAATTTTTCTGTAATAACCATGAAATTCAATAATTGTCTGCGCATCAACATTGGTTAGTGCTTTTTACAACTACGTAACGCGTTTTATGGTTTTTGATAGGTACTTCTTTCGTTTAATAATTGCTAGCGTATACTGTAAAGGCTCTCTAACCGAAATATCCTTTTCACGGCATGGTTTAGATTCTTTGTTCAGCTACTTATCCACATTCCCTCGTCACAGTATTGTTCCTGGCTTTTCGGCCCCCGCAAATAACCCGTAGATAAAAAAGATGCCTTAACTAACGACTCGGATCCTCATACATCACAAGCGACGTCTTTTTCCTCCATCACTCAGGTAATATTCTATATATATATATAATATTCTATAAATAAAAGAAATTTGGATCCAACATGCTGACACTCATTTCCCTTTAAAATTTTATTTAATATTAAGAGACTTACGAGGTTTAATATTGACTAGAGAAATATGAAAATAGAAATATTACACAACAAATAATAGTAAGTAGAAAAATAGTTTTAAAATAATCTTTGTTATAGTAAAGAGTTTCGCAAGTCCATAATTTTTTCTACTTCATTACAAAAATTTCAGTGTAATCAAAATTAAATATATTTGTTTTAGATAAGTAGAAAAGTTTATTCATGAAAGTGGTTTCTTCTTACCTGAGGTCTTCCAGTTCGTAAAACATATCCTTGTTACTGTCATGAATGTAAATTTTAACGTGAGGACTGTCAAGATATTCCATTGTTAGTTGCTTCGGAAAACTTCTCACAAAAAGAGCCTTAACTGTGTCGATACTCGTTATCTCGTTCGGTAGCAAAGCTCTTTTCGTTTCGTTTCTGTACTGAAGGAATACCAGACCTATAAAATAATATTATTATTCATAATAAAAGTTAGTAGTCTTCTATTTATGATACATGCATGCTCAAAATTTAAGAGAACTATATCGCTTTGTCCTGGAGGAAAAACTGTGATGGGAGAAATAAGAGTTTGTTATAAAGGAAAGAAGCCATAAGTCTTTAATAAGACAATTCGAATCAAAATTTTTATTTTTACAAATTTGCTTATGGATAATATATATACTAGTGGGGCTTCGCCCCCCTGCTCGCTCCGCTCGCCAACCACCGATTAATCTCGTGCTTATACTATTTTTCAACATCCATGTGCCGAAAATACCACATTCTCATCTTTGAGCTAGGGTGAAAGTGGTACTTGTGGCTAGGGTATGCTGAAAATAGTTTTTCGGTCTCTGTATCTACGTCTCCGTCTCTACGTCTCTGTCTCTATGTCTCTACGCCTCTGCCTCTACGTCTCTGTCTCTAAACACCTGTCTCGATGTATCTATCTCTATGCATCTGTTTCCTATGTCTATGTCTCTACATCTCTATCCCTACGTCCCGTCTCTACTTTTCCGCCTCTACGTCTCTGTCTACGTTTCTGTCTCTACGTTTCTGTTTCTACATCTGTCTCCACGTCTCTGTTTTTACGCGTCCGTGTCTACATGTCTGTCTCTACGTCTTGGTCTTTACGGCCCTGCTTCTACGTTTCCCTCTTTAATATCTCTCTTTCTACGTCTCTGTCTTTAAGTCTCGGCCTCTACAGCTCTGTCTCTAATCTCTATCTCTACGTGTCTGTCTCTACTTCTCTGACGCGACATCTCTGTCTCTCTAACTTTGCCTCTATGCCTCTATTTCTCCGACTCTGTTTCTACATCTCTGCCTCTATGTCTCTCTCTCTCTACACGCCTGTCTCTACGACTCTATATCAACGTCTCTGTATCTTCGTTTATGTCACTATCCCTCTGTGTCTCCGACTCTGTCTCTACGTCTCTGTTAAATGTAACTGTTTAAGTAATAACATTATTTTGAGGATGGTGGCTAGGGGGGGAGCTGAGGGGGAACTGAGAAGGGGGAGAGGGGACGCGAGGGGGCGAGGAGTGGCGAGTGGGCGCTGAGGGGGCCTTCAATTCTCAAAACATATGTAAATAATCTCATTTTTCCGTTATTTTGAGGGGGCGCTGGGGACAGAAGAGGGGTGAGGGGGGCGCGAGGGAGAAGAGAGAGGGCGACAGCGTGCGAGGGGGTGAGGGGGCTGCGACTGACACTTTTTGAAACGTCTATACAATATAGGGAGATATCTACCTATATTATATAGATGTTAGTGTTCTTTTTGAACATCACCACCCCCTCTGCCCGCCCCCCCCCAGCCCCCCCCCTCAAAATAACGTAAAAATCAGCGTATTTCTATACTGAGAGAAGAAATCGTAGGCAGTCTACAAAAGTCCGTGCGCGCAGTCCGCAAGCAGCCTCTTGTTAGTCGCCCGCACTTGCGTTTGTTGTTGATATACGTACAAGCAAAGGTTGGCCGGAGACAATTGAAGGTAGGTGGTCTGCTCGCAAAATCGTATGGCATGCAAGATGCAGATGCCGTTGGCGCTTTGTTCGCGCATTTTCGCTCATATTTTCGAGCCTTTTTAAGTCGAATTTTCACCGTTAAGTTGATATGGACTAAAAAAGACCACTTTACACCCTTGGCACAAAATATACTATTATTTCTCTAAGATTAATATTCTTTATTTCTTTATCAATTTCATATACTTATTAACATTTATTTTTCTTCAATAAATATTTTTAAATATTTTATAATACTATTTTATTAAATGTTTTTTAATTTTCTTAAAAAGATAATATTTTATATATAACATGGCGAAATTAATAAAATTGTTTATTAAATTATTTTTAAAAACAAATTTAATGTGTAATAATATATTCAACATTTATATGTAAATAATTTTGTTTATTTTTCTAACAATAAATAAAATTGCATACAAGAAAAATAAATGTCTATTTATATACATACACTGATAGAAGTATTCATTTGTAGTAAATGAATATATTCATTTGAAATCTAAAAACATGGTGTATTTAAATGAAAGGCAAATTTCCTTACTATTATATAATATTCATAACTAGTACGTTCGTATATGTCTTGTGTGAAATCCATCAATTACTTTAGCCCAAATGCTAGTTAATGAATCTTCCTTTGCGCACACTTCCGCAGGATTTAGAAGGCTTGGCTCTGTCGGAAATGCAGAACGTGGCGTAGACTACTGAGCTTCCGAAAAAAATTGGCGGCCTATAACCGTTCTCCTCTCATGATTATCACCTTTTTTCGATGTTCTTCGCGGCGCTCGGCATCGAAAAATGAGGTGACAAGCAGCGAGAAAAAAGAGGACGGCCCGTCCATGTGTTTTCGGCTGCCGAGCACGCACGAACTTGCATAGACGGCACGCTGCTGTGCGACGTACTTATACCGTTGTCTTCTTATACAAGCGAGCGCACCGTCTTTCTATGTGTTGTCGCCGCGGACCCGCGGTTATTGTGCGTGTATAATGTGGGTGTGTGTATGTTGTGTATCTGTTTATGGCGATCTCTCCTCGCATCTCTGCACGCTGCTCTGAAGGTTATGTGTGCAGTGACGGATACACTACTCACTATAACTGTTAATACACCACGTTATTATACATTAATCCACGTGGATTAATAGTACAGGAATATTCATTTCTCGAAATTTCAAACGCCGGTGGCTTAATAGTTAAGGTCACGCGACTTACAATAAATGAATACTTCTATCAGTGTATAGATGAACCATCAAAAACTGTAAGCTGTATGCTTTTCAACCGCACTTGCAATTGCGCGCGACTAACAAGAGTTCGCTTGCTGACTGTTCGCTTTCGGCCGATGGTCGATGGTTAACAGCTAGAAGTGCGCGCGACTAACAAGAGGCTGCTTGCGGACTGCGCGCACGGACTTTTGTAGACAGCCTACGATTTTTTCTCTCAGTGTATGAGTTTTTTTATATTAAAATAGCCTCTGAGCCCGACCTCACCCGCCCCTCACCCGCCCCTCAGGCGCCCCTCTGCCCCCTCCTCCGCCCGCCCCTCGTTCCGCCCCTCTTACCACCACTCTTATCCACTTTTTTCTTTAATCGTATTTATGATCTCGGTATACATGCGACAAAGATCTTTTTTTCTCAGACCACGCGTAAAGTATTGTGTTTTCACATTGACGTCAGGGAGTCTCGCTTCGCTCGGGCCGTAAATAATTATAAACGGCACGAATCATCGGGAAAAATAGACACACGAGCATAGGCTTCGCAGTTTCTAGGAATGAGGTTATGTGACGTTTTCGACCCTGAAATTAAAGATTAAGCACAAATAAATTTCTGTAAGATATATGGGAAAATTGTATATTGTCTCCAAACAATGAGGACCATTGATATTTTTTTTAACACAAATAAGTCTCTTTTCCACGCCACCCAAGAGGTAGATTGATAGGCGCGCTTTTTTATAGAGGTTTCCCTTTTTTTACTATCTTTGAATTTATTTTCCATTAAATATTTCATTGTTTTTTCATAATAAAAAGTTAGTAAAAAATGGCCTATTCCTTTGTTAAAAAAATGTAAAATTTTCAAGTATTACATTTGTTCTATTAAATAAACATATGTTATATTTTTAAACATTTTTATAGTTATTTAATTAATATAAATTTTTCATACAGAAAATCATACAGAAAATCAACGAAGAATTATTTTTGAAGAAAATAACGAGACTGAAGCTTTAGAAAATTATAAAACAACATTAACATCATGGTTTGATTTAAATAAAAAAGATAATTATGCAAGGAATATAAAATATGTTAATATACCTAAATATTACAACTTTAAAAATAAATGTTGGATGAAATGAAAACGAAATAAAGAAAATTATATAATAGGTCGTTTAAATATTGTTTCTCGAAAGGATGTTGAATGATTTCATTTAAAATTAATTTTAAATCGTGTTAAAGGTGCAATTACGTTTCAAGATTTACGAACGTATGAAAAAATTACATATAACACATACAGAGAAACTGCAATAAAAATGGGTTTAGTTGATGGTGACTTACAAATAAAAAATATTTTTAAAGAAGCTTGTGACGTTATGTTAGGATATCAACTACGTCAATTTTTTGCTTGGTATTTACTATCTGAAAATATTAATGGTAATAATATTTGGAAGGAATTTAATAACTTTTTCATAAAAGATTTTAAAGATGATAAATTAAACAATGCCCTCATACAAATAAATGAAATATTATCATGAAATGAAAAATCAAGTATAGATTTTGGATTACCTGAACCAAATAAAATCTTAAAAATTTAATGTAATGAAGTTAATAAGACTGAAATTTTATTCTGTGAAGAAATATTTAGTAACATGTATACTCAACTAAATTTAGACTTACAAACTGATCTTTTGCTTAACCTTCAAAATCGATCTACTTTTAGAATTCAACAAAGGTTTCGTTTTAAGTTTCGGACTGCTTTCAGCGACCTTCATAATTAATATTTTTAGCGTCATACTTTGAGCGACCTTTGAAATCAATATGAAGTTCAAAAGCTTTGAATGACTTTCAAGCTTAAAATTTATGTTATTTAGATAACTATAAAAATGTTTAAAAATATAACACATGTTTATTTAATAGAATGAAAGTAATACTTGAAAATTATACAGCTTTTTTAACAGAGGAATAGGCCTTTTTTTACTAACTTTTTATTACGAAAACAAAAAATTACATATTTAATGGAAAATTAATTCAAAGATAGTAAAAAAGGGGAAATCTCTATAAAAAAACGCACCTATCTATCTACCTCTTGGGTGGCTTGGAAAAAATAGACTTTTTATATCTCTATATATTATATAGAGTCTCTGTCACTCTTCAGCCCATATATTACCTTTACCTAGAGATGTACAATTTCCTCATATGTCGTACAGAAAGTTATTTGTGCTTATCCATAATTTCAGGATCAAGTGAAGCGAAGGCCCAACTTGCGTGCGTTCGTGGTCCTCATTGCTACCGAAGACAATATACAATTTTTTCACATACCGTACAGAAAGTTATTTGCACTTAATCTTTGATTTCAAGGTCGAGAACGTCACATAACCTCACTCCTAGAAATTGTGATGCCTATGCTCGTATGTTAAATTTTTTTTTAGATAAAGACTTATGATCCTTACTTATTTTTAATAATATCTATATAATAATATCTACTACTTTTTTTAATTTTAGAATAAAAACTGATAAATAAAAAGTCCACTTACTAATGGGGGGTTGGCGAGCGGAGTGAGCAGGGGGGTAGCCCCCTAGCATATATATATATATATATATATATATATATATATATATATATATATATATATATATATATATATATATATATATATATATATAATAAAGAATAATGTTATTATTCAGGACTCCTATAGGTTTTCCGCAATAAAAGCGGGTAAGAGCGGCATTACGCGCCGTCATTATCTATAATACAAACATCCCTCAGGTTATTGACTTTCGCAGCGACGCTAGCGGCGCCCTCTTCCAGTTCCACAGTATCATACGTTGATTTCGGATAAATTTTACGGAAAACACCGTTATGAAAGTGACCATAAATGTCCTGAATAATACAAAAATGTCCTGAAAGTACCGGCAAATATATTCTTCATTCAGGACAGTCCTGAAAACACGCAAATGACCTGAAACGTAGCGATAAAACAATAAAAAGTCCTGAAACATAGCGTGTGTGTATATATATATATATATTGCGGAAACCGGTACTTTTAAGGATCTATAGTTTTTTTCTCCAGAGTTCGTATATGCTTGACTAAAGAAATAACTCCCTCTCTGCGTTGAAGGTATTAATATAAATCCTCAAAAGTACCGTTTCATACCGAAGGAATTTTGAGGATGTCCTCAAAAGTCCGAAAAATCCTCAAAGTATCGAATCCGTGCTGACATAGATCCTCAAACGCTGCATTTGATTTATATATATATATATATTTGTTGTAACAGATTTATGGAGCCCTTTTATACACATGAGCATATTTATGGAGCCCGTTTTCTTTTATGGAGCCCGGGTCCCATAAAATATTTTTCTCGAGCGTTTATGGAGCCCGATCTAGAGTCTATAACCCCAGGGTCCATTATTTCTTTAGTCACTTGCCATAGGGATCTCTGGGCTGTAGGTACTAATATACAGGGATGGGCTCCATAAACGGATGGGGGGATAATTATATATATATATATACATACTAGGGGGGCTTCGCCCCTGCTCGCTCCGCTCCCCAACCCCCATGCATAGCGTGAATTGTTAAAAAAATATATTATAACAAAAGATAATACAATTAGGTAAATATAAACTGAATTAGGTTTTTAAATCTAGAAATATTTATGATGTTTTTCTTTATATAAAAAAAAAAATCTTTTCTTTTTTTAAATTTGTTAGATATGTTCGAATAAAGTTATGAAATATATTTACATGTAACAAAAGAATACATATTTATGTTGTTCATGTAGGTTTATTATAGAAAAAAATGATTAACAATAATTTTGTATGATTTTGGCATGTCTCATTATCATATATAATTATTATTATTTATTATATAAAATATCTAAGCACAATAAAATAAAAAATTCAATGCGCCCATAACAGTACCTCAATTGTGGTGTGGAAAACTGTTAAATGTAATAAATAAAACTGAAAAACTTACTACGCAAGATATCTATAATGAATTATATGTAAAGGAGGAGTAGGTAGAGGGACCGGTGAAGCCGGCATGGATCGCACATGAAGCGGGGTGGAGCCATTTTGAATTTTGAAAATCTAAATTATAATTTATCCATTTAATAGCGAATCCAGATTCTCTTTATACATAATTTGCAGCAAAATTCATTAATATTTCACCATCTTCGAATCTACCATTTTGAATTCTTTTAATCTGAGTTCAGATTCGTAATAATCGACTCCAGAAAACTTCTATATACCATTTTTAGCAAAATCCAGTAAAATTTCAATTTTTAACCACCGTTATGCGTCGTCATTTGGAGTTTCCAAAATCTGAGTTCAGATTCCTAATCAGCGAATCTCGAAATCCCTATATACAATTTTCAACTAGATATCTATAAGAAATTAGTTGTAGTGCGGTAGGTGGAGGGGCAGGTGGAGGGGTAGGTGGAGGGGGTGTGGAGGAGGAGCGGAGGGGAGTGGAGGGGGTGGAGGAGTCTGGAGGAGGGTGGAGGGGAAGACACCCTTCAAAATAACGTTAAATTTGAAAGAATTTAACGGTAACAAGTGGAGGGGTGGTGGAGGGGAGGTGGAGGGGTGGCGGAGTGGGTGGAGTGGAGGGGGTGGAGGGGGTAGGTACCAATTTTTGCCCTTATAACTATATAATATAGGAAGATATATATATATAGTGACTTATGCTGACAAAAAAAAATTGAATTTTAATGCTTAAAATCGATAAAACAAACGTTTTAACAAGTAAACATGATGAAAAAAGTGTTTTCCTATCTCAAATAATGAATAAATGTGCACTTTTTACGTTATTAAGTGCAAGGGGATTTATGCTGACAAGTCAACATAAATTTTGACATATCTTACATCGGTGTCTGCATATGTCCTTGCGTCAATTATGTTGACAAATTATTATAAAATAACGCGCATATGTTGACATAAATACGAAATTCATATTAAATGTGCGTCTGCATATGTCGTTTCGTCAGTTATGTTGACAAATTATTACAAAAAAACGTACATATGTTGACATAAATGCGAAACACATCATAAATGTGCTTCTGCATATATCGTTTAGTCAGTTATATAGACACATTGTTATAAAATAACGTACATATACTGACATAAATTCTAGAAGAATTTTAATTGTACGTTATGATACTTAATAATGAAAATTGGTCCACACTATTTTTCACTTCGCCATATCCGATCCGACCTACCCACCCCGTTCTGCCTGTGTCACTATGGAACAAAAGTAAAGTAGACAGTCTACTTAATTTGTAGTTTATAATGCTCTATTCTCCAAACATTTTTCCTTCGTATACACCCGTCAAGAGAATAACAGCACTATGAACTACAAATTATCCATGTTATTCTTATAACGGTTCCTGTTCCTGTAACTTTTTCTTTTTGCGTATAACGGGCTTTTATCTTCATATTCCTTCTTGTTCATCTGCATCTGTATTTAGAACTGTAGAGCTGTGCGAAGGGCCTTAATACAAAAGAATTATAGTATGAGTATACATATCCAGAAGTAGATATTAACTCTCTAGTAGTAGTAAAAAAAGACAATTATAAAACATTATACATAAATTATAATATATATGGGATATTTCAGGTGAAGTCAGCAGCTCAAAATTTTAAAATCGCTCAAAACTCGTTTTCTTTTAGTTTTTTATGAAAAAAAAATGTTCCTCAAATTTTAGGTCGATATTTGCAAAATAAAAAAGCTATACAAGATTAAAAATTCAATTTTTTTGCAATTTTTGGTTAAAATCCAGGTTTATTGATTTTGTAACTCAAAATTTTGAAACTATTTGTATAGAACATTGATTGGCAAAAAGTTTGCATTTTTTCTGTAGAATATGCCAGTATTTATTTTATGGCCCTTTTTGAAAGTCTCTGATTGGCTGCTTCTTAGTATACCTTCATCGAAGGATATTGAGGCTGCGGCCAAATATTTTTTATTCGACAATTTTTTTTTGTATTCTTCTTCGAAAACCCTTCAAAATGCTTTTTTGATCAATGCTGGCCGAGCAAAGGGAAAAAAGTTACAATTTTTTGAAATATCAAGAAAAATCCATAATTTCAATTTTGATAACATGATTAATGAAACTGAATATTATTCATACATCTTATGACATGGACTGTATCACTGAAAAATGCAAACCTTTTGCCAATCAATGTTCTATACAAAAAGTTTCAAGATTTTGAGTTAAAAAATGAATAAACTTGGATTTTAACCAAAAATTGCAAAAAAATTGAATTTTGAATTTTGAATCTTGCATAGCTATTATTTATTTTTGCAAATATCGCCTAAAATTTGAGGAACATTTTTTTTTCATAAAAAACTAAAAGAACGAGTTTTGAGCGTTTTTAAAATTTTGAGCTGCTGACTTCACCTGAAATATCCCATATATATATATATATATATATATATATATATATATACATATATATATATATATATATATATATATATATATATATATATATATATATATATATATATATATATTTATATATATATATATATATATATATATATACATCGATACTATTGGGGTCGTAGAGTTTCTTACTCTGAGAGTTTACATTGGAATACCGGAACAAATACACTTGACTAAAGAAATAATGACCCTAAGGGTACCGTGATTCGCAGGGGGCCTGCGGCGCCCGCTTTTAGTACCGAAATTCCGGAACAAAAGCCCGGAAAAGAACCTAAGATGTATTGTAGACGAAGCCTTGTGGACCTCAAAAGTAGCGATACATGCATCGTATTTTTGAAGCCGGTCCCCAAAAAGGACAAAAGTCCCCAAAAGTAGCAATCTATGGTGTATATATACCCCAAAAGTACCAACACATATACCTATATATATATATATATAATTATTATCCCTCCATCCGTTTATGGAGCCCATCCCTGTATATTAGTACCTACAGCCCAGAGATCCCTATGGCAAGTGACTAAAGAAATAATGGACCCTGGGGTTATAGACTCTAGATCGGGCTCCATAAACGCCCGAGAAAAATATTTTATGGGACCCGGGCTCCATAAAAGAAAACGGGCTCCATAAATATGCTCATGTGTATAAAAGGGCTCCATAAATCTGTTAAAACAAATGTGTGTGTGTGTGTGTGTGTGTGTGTGTGTGTGTGTGTGTGTGTGTGTGTGTGTGTGTGTGTGTGTGTGTGTGTGTTTGTGTATATATATATATATATATATATAAAATTTTATCCTGGGATCCTTTTGAGGATTTCATAAAGATTGTGTACAACAGTAGTGACACAGATATAAACATTGTTATAAACGATCAGGACACAAGCGCGTGACTAAAGAAATAATGACCCTAAGGTTATTGACTAACACCACGACGCCTGCGGCGCCCACTTTTACGGAAAAATATTACGGAATTTCCGAAATTACTGTATTAACACACTATTGTGGACGCCGCAGAAAAATCCTCAAAATGCTAAGCGGGTACCGAGGAATTTTGAGGATGCTCCTCAAAATGCTAAAAAATCCTCAAAAGTCGGTGTCTGTACCGAAAAAAATCCTCAGAATGCTGTAGTACCTTATGTATAAATATATATATATATATATATTCAATTAAATAAATTGATATTAAAAAAAACTAATTGAAGTTGTTTATGATAAATTTTAAACTTTTAAATTGAAAGAAAAAATCATTTCACCATACCCTGCCGGAAGTGCCACTTTGACTCGGTAATTCTAAATTTCAAAAAATTTTATTATTGATTATATAATATTTGTAAACTGCATTTCTATAATATTTTAGAAAATGGAAAAAAATTCTGAAAATAGAACAAAAATTTTGCAAGAAGTAGTCAGTTATCGTTTGTGCACCGTTTATTTTATAACAATAATTTAGGAGGCCTAACCAATTTTTTTCGAAATGACATAGGTTTCATAAAACGACAAATATTCCTGTACGTAAAGATGAAGCTATATATATATGATGACCATTATGAAAGATACACACCGATTCATTTCGCAATTCAAAACAGTAACCTACACGTTATCAAATAATTATTAGATTTTGGAGCTAATATTAATATCAGAAGTGGTAAAGGATCACTGATACAGTGTGCCGTAATAGCAAATAACAAAGAAATTTATTATGAATTATTAAATCGAGGAGCGGATGTTAGCATAGTCAATTTTAGTGGTTATAATGGATACCATACACTTTTTTTCTGTGATTTCAATGAGACTTTTAATCTCAGTGATGATCTTTTAGAATTTTGGTTTAAAATACTTTATAAAGCTGGATGTTATGTGAATCATACTAATAATAATGGTGATACACCATTACATTTTACACCAGGGAGCTTATAGAATTATTAATTAACCATGGAGCTGATATAATATTATAAATAAAAATGGTGTTACACCATTATACAGGTTGATCGAAATGAAGATATTGATTATCCAGAAATATATTTTATAACATATAAATGTATGAAGAAATTGCAAGCACTGAATTTATATATTCATGAAAAAAACATACAGATATGTTCATTTACGTTAGGTAATCGCAGCAAAATTGATGAGGATGGTGAATTTTTCAAGGATGACAATTTAAAGAATTTTCAGGCAGAACTTTTGAATGAAAGTGCAAGAATGAAAACTATAAAAATTTCAAATTATACTATGTTATATAACCTTTTAACATTTAATTATTTGACGTATTAAAGTGAAAATGAAACATTAAAAAACCGCTGCCTATTCATTGGCCCGTAGCTTCCTCAACCGCAATTTGTTGATTCCTTTAATTAATTTTTAATAACAAAATTTACAATTTTTTAAAAAATTTATTGCATAATTATAATTAAATTCATTTATGAATATTAAAAATTGTTAATTATTAAATTTATTTATTTATTTATTATTTATTTATATCAAATTTATATCAATTTTGAGCTGATAAATAAAGTTATCATTTGAAATAGAAGTAAAATATCTATATTTTATAATAAAACAAATAGCTATCACGGTTGTTTTGTTATTAACAAAAACGTTTTTTGTTTATATTTCATAATTCATATGTTTTAAGAAAAAAAAATTTATAGCTATCATTGTTCTTTTGTTATTAACAAAAACGTGTTTTTTTAAAAAAGTTCATTCAAATTATGGATTAGTTTGTCCCCATATTGGGAAATATAGCATTTATCTTTTCTTCATGACATCGATTAACCGCAAGAAGTAGAACTGGACTTGATAAGGTAAATGCTTTATGGATTCTTTATAAATTCTGCCTTGGCGAACCTTTATCTATTTAATGAATGTAGAGGTACATAAATCCATAAATCATTTACTTTATCAAGTCCAGATCTACTTCTCGCGGTTAATCGATGTCATGAAGAAAAGATAAATGCTATATTTCCCAATATGGGGACAAACTAATCCATAATTTCCTATGATATAATTTCCTATAATTTCTAATATGGCGACAAATTATCAAAGCACTAGAAAATCCCTTATATGTACGCACAACGCACGACGCACCGTGTACGCGTGTATGCAGTACTGCAGGATTCGTGACTAACCCACAGCTTGTTGGACCCGGCCGGAATAGATACTGTACTACACGCTACCCCGATCGGAGCGCCACCTACTCTTATACTATTTTAATTATTCATCAGTTTTGAATACTTAAACTCAAGAAATCAATCTTGAAAATTCAAACATATTACATTTTGACGTCAATACTATATACTTTTATAATATACTGATCATTGGAGTTATGAGTTTAAAAAAAAAATACGTTTTTGTTTTTGATGATAACTAAAGAACCGTGATACATAGAAACTTAAATTTTTCAGAAAATATAGGTATTTTAATTCTCTTTCGAGTGCCACCCACCCCATTCAGATACATAGAGCCGTTCTCGAGAAATTCCGATTTTAAAAAAATGTCAAAAAATTTTTAGCCTCAAATATCTCTGAAATTTATGGACCAATCATTTTGCCCAAAGAACTCGACCGAGAACTATAAAAAATCTACCTCTAGAAGGAATTTTGAAGCCATTAAGTCAATTTTACTCTTGTCATCATTGGACATACAAAACTGATTTTTTTCATTTTTCAATTTTTTACTCAAAATCTAGCCTACAGAATGTATTCAAATTTTAACAGATTATAGATATTTATATTCTGTATTATCATGATTTTTCTCAAAAAAATTGACCGTTAAGTTTAGGAGTTATAAACTTCTAAAAAAAACACGTTTTTGTTAATAACAAAAGAACCGTGATAGCTAGAAACTTTTTTCTTTTAGAAAATATAGGTATTTTAATTCTCTTTCGAATGCTACCCATCAGATTCGAATAACTCGATCCTATCATTAAAAAAAATCAAAAAACAGTTTTGAGAAAATCGAAAATTTGAAAAAAAACAAAAACGCATCGCCCCAATCAAAAAACGGATTTTTGACCCGCCATCACGCAAAAAAAAACAAAAAAATGAGACCTGTCCGTTCAAAATCGACCGAGTAGAAGCTGAGATCTAGGCGTACACACACACACACACACACACACACACACACACACACACACACACACATACACACACACACACACACACACACACACACACACACACTCACACACATACACACACACATATACACATCCGAATAGACACACACATCCGAATAGACATTTTTCAAAAACCATGTATTTTAATTCCTAACACCTCGGAACACAATTATAACATGTTTTTACAACAACTCAAAAATTTACTATCACAAAGCTTCCTCTAGGAGGAAGCAAAATGTAAGAAAGTGTAAAAAAGGTTAAATAAAATGTTAATTAATGTAAAAAAATATAAAAACACTATAGTCAAATGTTAATAAGTATAAAAAAACTGTAATAAAATGTTAATAAATGTTGTCACGGGGTGGTTATTTGGGCTAAGACGCGTTTTAGCTGCTCGTCTTAGCGGTTCAACTCCGAGTCCTCCGGTTCAACTCTCGGAGACCCAATACCAGATTAGGCAGCGGACGCTACAATGTCGTGCAATGCTAAACCTAATCTGGTTACTTACCGTGCAATACACAAGTCGGAGACTCGCGCTTTATTTCTGCCAGGGACTCGAACTCCTCACCGGGTTCCTGGTTCGTGTGCCAGGTGCTCAGTTGTAAACGATACGTTTTCACCAACGTAACGACCGCGGAGGCGGCGGGGAACGGGGAATGACTAAGGTCGCGTGATTAAAGTTAATAACAAATTACTGTTATTTATTGAATGAAATATGATGGTTTGGTAAAAGAGTAATAATATAAAAGGAATGAATTTAGATATTGACGGAACGGGTTAAATTGATACGTTGAATAATCTATCCTAACGGTGCGCCAGCATAACGCTAAAGACGTCAGCTGTCTCGGAGGCTGACGTCACGCTCGCGGTAATATACGCCGAGCACGCGCGGTAACATACGCCGCGCATACACGGTATTCTACGTCGTGCATTCATCGTTGAATACGCGGGTGAGACCGGTCACGCTCGCTGAGCGACACACACACACACACGTGACAGAGAGAGAGAGAGATGGAGAGTGAGAGAGAGGGAGGGAGAGAGAGAGAGAGAGAGAGAGAGAGAGAGAGAGAGAGAGAGAGAGAGAGAGCAGGTTATACCGCGCAATGTAATCTGCGCACTTGTCGGTTACGAAACTGCCGGCAAGTTAAACTTTGCTGGTGACCTTTGATAACTGATGATCCGGGCCTACGCTCTCTCTGCGCTCGCTCTCTCCGCACGAGAACACCTATTCGATGCCGCTGTCCAGGAACGACTAACCTGGATGGGCGGTTACGCGCTATTACTCGCGTTGCGGATGATGCGTGCACGCTTACCATGTTAGATCTTAGGTGGACGTAACTTGGTGGCCTAGCTTCTTGCTGTGTATCCTCGTGACTCGTAGCTTGATCCCTCGTGGTATCTTGGACTGTAGCAATACCAGGCGAGCCGGTCTTCTGCTCGAGGAAGTCGCTTTGTATTGATAGTACGGCAGGTAGAATCAGCCTGTCGCCAGTCTTGGAACACTTCACATACTTTCCACGTAAATACGTAAAGTCACACTTCTCCGGCAGAGAAATAGCCTCAGGGATCTACACCTGTTCACTCCTGAGGTTGGATGGATGAAAAGACCAATTCTCCATCATGTAAATTGCGATTATAAAGTCCTGCGAACTCGAGCGCGTCTCTATCTCACGAGTGACAACAACAAGATGGATGCTGGGCTCTCTCGCGCCGGCTCGCTCCTCGTCTCGTCGATGCAGCTCCAATACTGCTTCGACACGCCCTCTAGCGTTCGCTACCATGAACTTACTAATTACCGACGTCGGTACGGCAGGCCGTGACAATGTAAAGAAGTGTAAAAAACTAAAGAATTTTTCAATTATGAGTATCAAAGAAAGTGTAATAAATTATAAAAAAACTGTAAGATAGTTAAAAAAATGTAAAAAATTGTAAAGAAAGTGTAGAAAAGTGTAAAACAATGTAAAAAACGTCCGAAATCCAGCATTAGGTTACACCTTTTTACATTTGTTTACTTTTTTTACATTTACCTGCATTTATTTACATTTTAAAATTTTCGCTAGGGTAGTTAAAGAAAAATTACTTAAACTATAAACCTTAATAGAAATATATATTGCAATATCTGAAAATGCAAAGGTACTTATAAATTTTACAATATAAACTTGTTATTATATTTGTTAAAACCCCACTAGAAAACTCATATAAAAATTATATGTACAGTGTGCTTGCCAGAATGTTTTCTATAAAAAATCTAGAAATTATATTAAGATTTTCCAATGTGTACCGACTAATTTCTAAAAATGACTATGGTTTAATCCTTATTCGTACTCATAAAAAATAGAAACTTATAAATTTTGATTCGATAGTTACCTTATAAAACATAATATGAAATTTGAGATAAAAACTTTCTGTTAAAGGTAATTTCTTATAAATGTTAATTAATTTGTCAAATTAATTACTATGATCTTATAAAATCAATAAAGTTTCTATACTTTTATAGTCAGTATGTAAAGTGATATTTTGGTATAAAAACCAATAAAAATTATTTATAACAAAATTCATATAACTTGTAATAGAAATTCTTTGTTAAAATACACTAAAAATGCATATAAAAACTTATATGTTGATTGCGATTGCCTGAACGTTTCCTATAAAAAGCAAAAAATTGTATTAAGATTTTCCTATAGGTATTGTTACGAGTGGTAGCTTCCAGAGAGAAAGCGCGTGCGGCCATGAACTCATACAGACTCTCGAAGAACGAAGACACGTAGCCCAACACAAACTCCCGGTCAGCAATATGCCGAGCGTTGATAGAGGACGTCGAATGTCGATGGTGCATGACATCAACCATTGCGAATCTGCGAGGCACTGAATCACCGGCACGAGATCTGGACGTCGAATTAGGGGGAAGAAACGAACAGCCGATGAGCAATGATCCCCCACTTACGATCCCCAAGACAGAGATATAAAAACCAAGGGAAGCGCATCCAGAAGAATAGAAAGAAAGAGAACGAAAGCGGGGTCAGAGAGAGGACGGAAGCGAGGTACGAGGGACGAGGACGAGCGGATAACGAATTTACGAGAGGACGTCGATCGGTTGCATCGTGGACGCGCGTTACGATTATCTCTCTCGCGTCTATAAGTATTTTAATAAATAACCCAAGTATACTTTAACTCTAGTTGTATTTCACTGCATCGTTTCGAGTCTCGGCTTGGAACGACACGAACACCTCAGAACCCTTCGTACGTGCGTGAACCGTGATAGGCTCACACATAACAATTTTCTGGTGCTAGGTGTGGGGTGTTCGTTAGAAATACATCTGAGTAAAATCACGAAGTACGAACCGAATACGTGCCACTCAACGCTTGACAGGAAGGAAGGATGTTACACGTCTCCATCATCCTTATGGTGGTCTGCCTACAAGGGTAAGTGAAACTTTTAATACCCAATTATTGCACCCTGTCTCTCGTGGGGAATCACGTGACCAATAAGGAGCGAGTTAAAAGAAGGTAAAATTACGGGCCGTGAATACTGAGTGATTTTGGTTCGCGGTACACTTTAAATCTATCATGTTTAAGAAACTCTTGTCGCGTCGAAACATGAGGAATAACGAAGAATATAACCTTGACTCCGCGTGGCAAAATGAAGCCGCCGGATTCGATCCCAACGTAGAAGTAACGCGATGCTCAGGGGCACGCCCTCGAACCCCCGGGTTTCGAACGACGGATCAGCTGGAGGCCGACATTAATGGTGCTCTCGCCTGTGCCGACATGGCAATAGCTCTATCCTCTCCCGAAGCTTTGGAAATCGCGAGTTGGAAGCTCGATCACGTTTTATCTGTGGGGGCCGGAGATCTGGGGATCGACGAGGTACAAATTATTACGAACTATAGAGAAGAACTCGCGGCCAGATTACAAAAATTACCAAAAACGCAATCGAAATCCCCGAACCCGTCAAGAGAACTATTGCAGGCGACGTACTCCACCGGGAGGGCGTCGCCCGGGAAAAGTGAACTTAATAATGGGGGACTCCCGGCAGCGCCCAACGCCGCGAGCGTGGATCGCGACTTACTCTGTGCTCCGCACGCAGCCACAGAAGCACCCAATGACTACATACCGAAGTGGGTAACACCTGACCAAATACCAGAATTTAACGCGAGAAGACTGTCGGGTTACAATCATTTCCTCGCGCACGTCAAAAGGGCTAGCGGATTAACAAATATAGAGTCACAACTAAAAACAGAGCTTCCAGGCTCCGGGGCAGGCTATATACCGATGCGTCAGCCCCTCGCCGAGCCACTGCCCGAGTCCATCGACCTCCCACCGCTACACCCGCGCGTCTCCCGGTCGAGAGACGCTGCGTGGACATTTTCACTGCAACATGCTATGAACACGATTCCTCCGTTCGACGGCAATCCCAACTCGGTGGCATTTTTTTGCCGCGTTGGGCGCAATGTACTCAACGAATTCGGCCCGTCAGCAGAATTTTATCAAAAAAAAAAAAAAAAAAACATCCGCGTTCAGCATAGGCAAGGGATGGCGAATTGCTTTTATTGATCGACAAACCCATGAGAAAGTTGTAAGATATATAAATTTAAAGTGACTGACTTGTTATACAAGAAAATCATAGGCCCGCGCCGGGGGTATACGCTAGGCATTCATAATATGCACGGGGATAGTCAAAAGAAAAAAAAGGACAACCATTTATCAATAATACAGGGTGTGTCAAAAGTTCCGGGACGGCCAGTTATCTCAGCGGGAATGCATTTTCGGAAAAAATGTTTCATACAAAAGATGTAGGATTTTTCCCTGGCTATCTGGTGGTGACCTTGAATTTGACCTTGGGCTTGACCTTCAAGGTCATTTGAAGGTCAAGTCGAATTTTTTAAATGGGAACCCTCCTTTTTTATTGCGCAAACCGAAAGAGGGAAAAATTCTCTTTCCAACGATATAAGACACATACGCGGTCAAATGTGATCTAGAGGTCGTTTCAAGGTCAAGTCGGTAAAATGAGGTCAAATTGATCTTGGGCAGTCCAAAGCATGGAAACTAAGGGCGTTGGGAAAAAACTTTCCATACGAAAGTTTCCGCAAATCGAATGGAGCATCTGATGGTGACCTTGAATTTGACCTTGGGCTTGACTTTCAAGGTCATTTAAAGGTCAAGTCGATTTTTTGAATGGGAACCCTCTTTTTGTTGCAGAAATGCGGGAAAACTTACCTTTCCAGGGGTGTAAGATACATACGGGGTTAAAAGTGAGCCGAAGGTCATTTGAAGGTCAACGTTCTTATACTCCGATCATCTGGACACCCCATCGAATTTCGTGTATCAGGGCGTTAAAAAACATTTTTTGTGCAAACGTTTTTGGATCAAAACCCAGACTTGGGACCTGGCTAATCACCGCTGACCTTGGAACGACCTTGGATCGACCCAACGGGGCAAACCGACCCCAGATACGGGTTCAGCGACCCCAAAATCCCATGGGTCCGTTGTTTCAAGCACCTTCTGCAATTCCTTCTGGTTTGACCTTGGAACGACCTTGGGTCGACCCAACGGGGCAAACCAACCCCAGATACGGGTTCAGCGACCCCGAAAACCCATGGGTCCGTGGTTTTAAGCACCTTCTGCAATTCCTTCTAGTTTGACCTTGGAACGACCTTGGGTCGATCCAGCGGGGCAAACCGACCCCAGATACGGGTTCAGCGACCCCGAAAACCCATGGGTCCGTGGTTTCAAGCACCTTCTGCAATTCCTTCTGGTTTAACCTTGGAACGACCTTGGGTCGACCCAACGGGGCAAACCGACCCCAGATACGGGTTCAGCGACCCCGAAAACAAAATCAATATGCGCAAGTCATTTGGGATCTCATGTTTATGTGGGTTCTTATATTTACTCATACTTATTACAGTGTGGGTCTCCCATTCAATCGTCATTTCAGTCTCAACTATCGTGCCAGTGCTGTGATTCTCGAGAAATTTTATCTACAACTATTGCGAAATATTTTTTTTCGAATATTTCACTTTTCTACTTATAGCTCATTTGACATCTCTGTGCCAACCAGTCATAAGCTCTCGGCAGTGTTTGATGCTCGATTCTTTGTTCTCGTTGAGTTTGAGTACATACAAAATCGTATCCCAACTCTTACAATGCAGCGACTTTCTGAAAGAGACAGAATATCGCTTCTCATGATTCGAGGTTGGGGAGATGTGAAACGTTCTTTCATGCAGGTAAGAAATGTTTTTAATGAAACTTTCAGAAATGGGTTAACTCCGATTTCAAAATCAACAGTTGAACGTACTGTAAAACGTTTTGAAGATATCGGTAGTGTGAAAGATCGTCCACGAACAGGACGGCCAAAAACAGCTACTACAGAAGAGGCATCATTAAATATTGTACTCTCGGCTGTAGAAGATCCTCATTGCACTCTTAGCAAACTCGCTCAAGAGCATGAAACAAGTAAGAAATCTGTTCATAGAGTATTACGAACAAATAAATTTCATCCCTTCAAAGCAAAACTTGTTCATGAGTTAAATGAAGACGATTTTGATCGTCGAGTTGAGTTTTGCGAAGATATGATGGAACGGATCGATGATGATCCTAACTTTCATCACAACATAGTTTTCTCTGATGAAGCAACATTCCAACTCAATGGTACTTTGAATAGGCATACCAGCAGGTATTGGGCTGCTGAGAACCCCCATTGGATGCGCGAAGATATGACACAAAATCCTCAAAAGTTGAATGTTTGGGCCGGGATATTAAACAACAAACTCATCGGTCCTTTTTTCTTCGAAGGAAATATGAATGCCGAAATGTATGAGGATATGCTCCGTAATCAAATAGTGCCAAGAATTATAGAGGTAACTGGTCAAAATTTTGAACATACTTTTTTTCAACAAGATGGAGCTCCAGCGCATTATGGTAGAAATGTTCGCAGTCGTTTTTCATGATAGGTGGATAGGACGAAGAGGCTACATTGAGTGGCCAGCCAGATCACCCGATTTAACGCCGTTGGACTATTTCCTATGGGGTTATCTTAAAGATATAGTTTACAAAACTAAGCCTCGGAATTTAGAAGAATTACGACAACGTATACAAGATGAATGTGATAATATGCCTGCTGACTATCTCGTGAATGCCGTTGAAAGCTTTTACAATAGATTAGGCTACTGTCAAGAAGATGATGGAAAACAATTTGAAAATTTATTGAAATGATTCTCAAGACCTCTAAAATTATTGAAACTTTTTTAAAGTCTTGCCTTGACCGGCTGGTCTGCGGAGGTCTTGCCTTCACCGGCTGGACAGCGGAGGTCTTGCCTTGACTGGCTGGACTGCGGAGGTCTCGCCTTGACTTGCTGGACTGCGGAGGTCTTGCCTTCACCGGCTGGCCTGCGGAGGTCTCGCCTTGACTGGCTGGACTGCGGAGGTCTTGCCTGCACCGGCTGGCCTGCGGAGGTCTTGCCCTCACCGGCTGGACTGCGGAGGTCTTGCCTTCACCGGCTGGGCTGCGGAGGTCTTGCCTTCACCGGCTGGACTGCGGAGGTCTCGCCTTGACTGGCTGGCCTGCGGTGGTCTTGCCTTCACCAGCTGGACTGCGGAGGTCTTGCCTTCACCGGCTGGACTACGGAGGTCTTGCCTTCACCGGCTGGACTGCGGAGATCTTGCCTTCACCGGCTGGACTACGGAGGTCTTGCCTTCACCGGCTGGACTGCGGAGGTCTTGCCTTGACTGGCTGGACTGCGGAGGTCTTGCATTGACTTGCTGGACTGCGGAGGTCTTGCCTTGACTGGCTGGACTGCGGGAGATCTTGCCTTGACTGGCTGGACTGCGGGAGGTCTTGCCTTTACCGGCTGGACTTCGGGAGGTCTTGTACAAAAAGTGTTTTTTTAACGCCCTGATACACGAAATTCGATGGGGTGTCCAGATGATCGGAGTATAAGAACGTTGACCTCTAACTGACCTTCGGCTCACTTTTAACCCCGTATGTATCTTACACCCCTGGAATGGTAAGTTTTCCCGCATTTCTGCAACAAAAAGAGGGTTCCCATTCAAAAAATTCGACTTGACATTCAAATGACCTTGAAGGTCAAGCCCAAGGTCAAATTCAAGGTCACCATCAGATGCTCCATTCGATTTGCGGAAACTTTCGTATGGAAAGTTTTTTCCCAACGCCCTTAGTTTCCATGCTATGGACTGCCAAAGATCAATTTGACCTCATTTTACCGACTTGACCTTGAAACGACCTCTAGATCACATTTGACCCCGTATGTATCTTATATCGGTGGAAAGAGAATTTTACCCTCTTTCGGTTTCCGCAATAAAAAAGGGGGCTTCCCATTTAAAAAATTCGACTTAACCTTCAAATGACCTTGAAGGTCAAGCCCAAGATCAAATTCAAGGTCACCATCAGATAGCCAGGGAAAAACCCTACATCTTTTGTATGAAACATTTTTTCAGAAAATGCATTCCCGCTGAGATAACTGGCCGTCCCGGAACTTTTGACACACCCTGTATAATAATAATCGTTGGAATGATTTGCTTAAAATTTATCACCAGAACCCTTAGAAAATTGTAAGCAGGCACACACAATAGATTACGGCACCAACAAACAAGAATAGAGGACTCGGGACAAACGAGTCATCATTTCAGACTAACTAGGCGACGCGCGTATTATATACATAAACCGAACTATAGACGGCCTTGTAATCAAGTTAAGACGGACGTCAGCATAAATGTAAAGCGCATACTCACCGTCGCACGGCTAATGAATAAAATAAAAAGTTATACTAATAGAGAACCCGACTGGTCGAGCCAATTCTACGCTTTTGAATGGCTACGTAATGGAATAAGAAAAGGGGAACACGCGGGATGTCCGACCTCAACCGTCCGAAGGGAATAATGGTAATTCCTTCCATCAGGCACAGAATAAATTTAAACCCAAAAAAGATTCTTACATTAAGATTGAGGAGGTATAGGCGTATGTAACTAGGACTGCTAGTTAAATGAAGAAGAGAAAAAATAATAATAATAATAAAAATAATAATAATAATAATAATAGCAATAATAATAATAATAATGAGGAAGCGAAGGCCGTCGTGAGAAACACCCGACTGACTAAAAACGGTGGGGTTCTCTTAGAACTGGAGAAGCGATTGGAAGACAGGGAGGCCTTCCAGAGAGTTATCCAGGAAAATCTGGGAAATGAATACCAGGTTAAAGGCCTCACTCCAAGGCTTACACTGGAAATAGGCGGAATGACGTGCGTGACCACCGAAGAACAGGTAAACGCCGCGATTAGGGAGGAGGTAAGCGACATGTGTAACCTTAGCACCCACGTATTTGACGTAGGGGGAGGAGAGCGGAGGATGGCCATAGTCGAAATGGACGAGACTGCGGCCATGACTCTCCTAAGGATAGGGAGGATTAAAATAGGGTATTTCAGCTACCGAGTTAGAAAGCGAATAGTGGTTCCGCGATGTTTCAGATGCCAAGGCTTTGGGCATCTGAAAAAGGACTGTAAGGACGAGGATCGTACTGCGTTATGCAGGAAATGTGGAAAACCAGATCACGTGGCCAGGGACTGTCGCGCGAGACCGGATGGTCAGGCCTGCTTCTTGTGTAAAAAACGCGGGGTTGCGTCCACTGAGCTAGCGCATTTCCCGGGCACGGGGACATGCGTCGCTTTCAGGGACGAGCTAGAAAAGTTAAAGCGGCCTAAAAAATGACGACGGTTCTACAAATAAACACGAACGGCACCGTACTCGCTGACGACCTGCTCACTAATCGAGTGAGCCAGGGGCTCGCGGATGTGTCATTAGTTAGCGAACAGTATAGGCATCGGGCCCGCAATACAACCACATGGTTCGCGGACGAGACCGACACAGCGGCGGTCTGGATAGCAGGTAGACATAGGTCAAAGATTACCGGACGAGGCAAGGGGGAGGGTCTAGTATGGGCGCGCGTCGGGGATGTTACCTACGTGAGCGTGTATATATCCTCCAACTTACGAAGAAACGAATTTCTTAGGCAGGTTGAACGTATGGAAGACGTATTGCGGAATATCTCTGGCCTCCTACTGGTTGCAGGAGATTTTAACGCAAGGGCGATAGAATGGGGTATGCCAGAGACGAACAGTAGGGGCAGGGATTTACTCGAGATGGCCGCTAGATTAGGATTGGAGGTTGCGAACGAGGGCATGGCCACTACTTATTGACGCCCCGGGGTCAGCGAATCCATACCAGACGTCACTTTTGCATCTGAGCAACTAGTACCGAGGATTAGTAACTGGCAGGTCTTAGAGGAAGAGTCAGGCAGTGATCACCAGTACATCACGTTTACGGTTTTAGATAGGGTAGGTGTACCCCAAGCGAGCAGACCATTACTGCGGTGGAACGTCCATCGATTAAACGTGGATTGGCTAGTAGAAGTGCTAAGTGTACCACAAAGGTCCGACGAAAATGATTTATCAGGCCGGGAGCGTGCGGAAGCCCAGGTGACCAGGGCAACGTCAGCTATAGTAAGAGCATGCGATGCTTCTATGCCGCGAAGCAGAAATGGAAACCGCCGCCAACCAGCGTACTGGTGGACAGAGGAGATCGTGGAGTTACGTAGGGTATGCTTGAGGCTTCGTAGACGGGCACAGCGCGCACGGGAACGACGCGGGGCCACTGTTTTTAACGCTGAATTTAAACAGGCACAAAAAAGGCTAAGGCTCGCGATTAAATGCAGTAAGCGACGATGCTGGAAAGAGGTGTGCGACGAAGTTAACTCCAACCCGTGGGGATTAGGCTACAAAATCATAACTCGCAGAATAGGGGCAATGAAGCCACCGTAGATAAAGGAAGTGCAGTTGATAAGTGAGATAGTTGACGGGCTTTTCCCTGAGCATCCGCCGAGGGAAGAGACTCTGTACCAAGCCTGAGTTACGGGTAGCGATTAGATCCCTTAAGAGCGGCAAGGCGCCAGGCCCCGATGGGATTTCAGTTGAGGTTTTAAAAGCCATCGCCTCGCGATGCCCGGAAACCTTACTGGATACCTACAACTTATGTCTCAGGGAAGGTGTTTTCAGCAGTCGTTGGAAAAGGGCGAAGCTTGTCCTTATCAGCAAAGGGAAGGGAGACATGACATCCCCGTCCGCGTATCGGCCGCTTAGCCTATTAGACACGATCGGCAAGGGTATGGAGGCGCTATTAAGGAGCAGAATCCAGATCGCGATACAACAGTCAGGGGGTTTATCGGAAAACCAGCATGGATTTAGAAAGGGTTTTTCGATGATAGGCGCGATACGATCGGTCATCGCGGCGGTGGGGCGATCAAGGGAACGATGTCACGGAGCGCGACCACTGGTGTTGGTAGCAACGCTGGACGTTAAAAACGCTTTCAATTCGGCACGCTGGGCAGACATACTCGCAGCGCTGAGGGGCTTCGGGGTCCCACCCTACATACTACGCGTAACAGAGGACTACTTCCGGGATCGCGAACTCATTATCGAGACGAGCGAAGGGACGGTGGTTAGGGAAATTACGGCAGGCGTTGCACAGGGATCACTGTTGGGCCCCGATTTTTGGATCGGGTCGTACGACGGATTGCTGCGCCTGGACATGCCCAACGGGGCATTTCTCGTAGGATATGCGGACGACATCGCGGTGGTGGTAGAAGCACGGAACGCGGACTTGGCACAACTTATCTTGTGCCAGGTAATGAAACGAGTAACTAGGTGGATGACGGAGCACGGGCTCAGTCTCGCGCTGGCGAAAACCGAGGTAGTACTATTGACACGTAAAGAGATCCCTACAATACTACCGGTGTACGTAGGATCCGAGTTAGTAATTACGAGGCCGACTGCGAAGTATCTAGGTGTCACCCTGGACTCAAAGCTTTGCTTTTGGCCCCACATCAGGGAAGTAACGGCAAAGGCAGAAGCACGTATAGCGGCGCTAAGTAGGTTAATGCGCAACGTTGGAGGCCCGCGGACATCCAAGAGAAGACTTCTCATGGCGACGACCAACTCTATACTCCTCTATGGAGCGGAGATTTGGGCTGATGCCATGGAAGTTATCAAGTACAGGAAGAGAATGGTGGCCGTGCAGCGGCGAGGTGCGCTGAGAGTTGCATGCGCGTATCGGACGGTGTCGGTAGAGGCTGTGGCGGTGATAGCTGGTATGATTCCGATCGACCTGCTCGCACGGGAACGGAAGCAGATCTACGATAGGAGCGCAGAAGTAGGACGGGCAGACGCGGAGGGCGAAGCCCGCCGCCAGACGCTACAAACTTGGCATGAGAGGTGGAGGGCGGGGACGAAGGGTAGATGGACCTACCTATTGATTCAAGACATAACGAGGTGGCTGGGACGGAAGTACGGAGAGGTTAACTTTTACCTTACGCAGTTCCTGACAGGACATGGATACTTTCGATATTACGTAATTAAATTAGGTAAAATAAATACGCCAAAATGTAAATACTGCGGGCACGAGAGGGATGACGCGGAACACACCTTTTTCGCATGTAATAGGTGGGCCGCGGAAAGACAACGTTTGGAGGTGATGGTAGGGCGACTCTCGCCCGACGTGGTGATCGAATGCATGCTTTCAGGGAAAGACCGATGGGACGCGATAAATACCTTCATCGAAGGGGTACTGCGCGCGAAAAAACGAGACGGATGCTTAATAGATTAGATAGGGCATCGTAGAAAGAAAGAACGTAGGAAGGACGGATGACGCCCCCGAGGGCGGTAGGGCTGCGGCCCGAACTGAAGTAATGCGAAAGCGGTTCCGGGTCGAGGCTGCCGTAGGGATAGGTTTTGGGTGTTTAGGGGGTAGAAATCCCTCACACCACGGAGTCCGCTACTCCGTGATGGTCTTAGTGGGCCTCCCTTCTTGCTCCACCTCCAAAGCAAGGACGAGCGCCCCGGAAGATTCACCTAGTACCTCGAAAAAAAAAATAAATAATAATAATAATAATAATAATAATAATAATAATAATAATAAAAACAATACTCTGGAAACTACATAAAAACCTTCATTAAAATTTAATGTAAGTCATAGAAATAAACAATAAATTCATAATTTAAATATCTGAACAGGACCCTATGGGCCACATAATCATTTAGAGAAGGGTTCAGAAATAAGGGAAAACAGAACAGGTAAGATATTAATTTAAAGGAAAAAACCGACACCACACACTACTAGCTCTGGACAGGCGAGCAAACACAGGGAGCGCATGAGAGGCCAAATGCGATTCGGGAACGTGCAGCACGACATTGCAACAACTACAAATGCAGTCAAATGCATTGAGGTATAGCTCAGCGTGCATATACATACACGAGCTTGCAACAACTACATAGGAAGAAGAGTTGCGTAACCACTCATAAAAGCATACGCTGTATGCTTACAATCGAAAAAATGTCAGAGATGGCTTAAACGATCGCTTCTAATTTTAACTATGAGAGGGAAAAGGCATATCACGCCCAAAAGTTATTTAAATGATTAGTAAGCGTTAATAAACATTTTAACAATAAATCACTATAATTATTAAACTTGCAATCGGAAAAATGTCAGAGATGGCTTAAACGATTGCTCCTAATTTTACCTATAAGGGGGACAAGGTATTTCACGCCCGGAAGTTAGTTAATTAATTAATAAAGATTAATAAACATTTTAACAATAAATTACTATAATTAATAAACTTACAATCGGAAAAATGTCAGAGACGGCTTAAACGATCGCTTCTAATTTTAACTATGAGAGGGAAAAGGCATATCACGCCCAAAAGTTGTTTAAATGATTAATAAGCGTTAATAAACATTTTAACAATAAATCACTATAATTAATAATCTTACAATCGGAAAAATGTCAGAAACGGTTTAAACGATTGCCCCTAATTTTAACTATAAGAGCGACAAGGTATTTCACGCCCGGAAGTTAGCTAAATAATTAATAAAGATTAATAAACATTTTAACAATAAATCACTATAATTAATGAACTAATAATCAGAAATACTTGAGTGAGGTCTTAAACTAATCCCCTCGACGTTAACTACTGGTAAATAACATAAGTGAACTGAAAAAAGTTATTTAAACATTCAAATCAGGCTAATAAACATTTGAACAATAAAGCCCTATAATAAAACAACTAATAATCAAAAATACTTGAGTGAGGGCTTAAACTAATCCCCTCGACGTTAACTACTGGTAAATAGCATAACTGAACTGGAAAAAGTTATTTAAACATTCAATTCAGGCTAATAAACATTTTAACAATAAAGCCCTATAATAAATCAACTAATAATCAAAAATACGGGAGTGAGGGCTCCAGCTCATCCCCTTAACGTAAACTACTAGTAAATAGCATAACTGCACTGGAGAAAGTTATTTAAACATCCAATAAAAGTTAATAACCCTTTTCACAATAAATCACTATAATAAAACAACTTTTAAGTCATCTTGCTAAGAAATTGTGGAGGTAGAAATTAGACTACTTGATATTGTATGAAATGTGTATGCACCACAAATAACTATATAGTAAACCGACTAAATGGCAACCATCATTTAGATGTCACCCTCCAATGACGCCACAGTAACAATGAAACCATCGGCATGCGATATTAAGACTCCCATAGGAAGTCAGGGGGACAGGCGAACAGCTTACGGACTGCGCCATGTGTTACGTTATTTTTATCTACATTTTCAAAATACTAGCCAAATTCATGCGCGCCGCGCGCGTTATATGTGCTTTCAATTGGCATTCCGTATAACTTATAAGTCGGAAATCCTTTTCTTTCAATTTTGAGCATCTTTAAGCATTGATGTAATACTGTAGGACATCTACTCTTAACAAACACAAAATTTTGTATATTATTGACATAAGTTATTCTAATAGTCACTACCGACGGAGGATCGATGCTGCAACACATAATGAGAGAATCTGATAGCATGCCACAAAGCAAGCTCGCGCAGCCCGCTTCGCTAGAATTGGGAAACGAGCTGAAGAACATAATCAACCGCGCGCAGGAACTAGAACAACGCGACGACGTGGATGGCGAGTTTATAGCCCTAAAACAAGCAGTCTCGTGTTCAGGCGGGTCAATCGTCGCGATCATAATCGTCCTCGCGTTGGGTTGGAAATTCTGGCCTAGGGGAAGGGAGCTCCCGCTACTAATCAATAAAGAACTTTTTCCAGGTACACCATCGCAAGCGCTACTACCTTCAGCGGTACATTATTCGACTACCACAGGGAGAGTCATCACCCTGCCACACCGTCAACACGAAGTACGGGTTGAGAAAAATCAGAGCAGCAAGCCCGATCCTATAAATAAAGAAAATATATATGTATATATATATATATATATATATATATATATATATATATATATATATATATATATATATATATACACATATCTATTGTTATATCACTATATCATGTATCCAAGTATTAACAAACACTATGTGCAAGAAGAATATAATAAGAAACGAGAGAGAAAAATCGTTAGGTTTAGCATTGTATTGTTAGGTACACTCACGCAGACACAACACTACACACGAATATTAAGACTGTAACATACACACATCATACCCTAGAAAGATGAATAATTTTGTTAACACTCCCGACCGCTCGACGTCAACCTTAGCCAACCCTAGCAGTATATAGACTTTAGTATCGAACTAACTCCAACCAATCCTAGCAGCAATTCTACAAACCTACCGCATCTAACCCCCTAACATCAAAAAAAAAAGGAAAATTTTTCTCCCGCCCCATCACTTGTTTCATCGCCCCGGAGGTCGATGTCGCGGCCCTCAGACGTGTTACGAGTGGTAGCTTCCAGAAAGAAAGCGCGTGCGGCCATGACCTCATACAGACTCTCAAAGAACGAAGACACGTAGCCCAACACAAACTCCCGGTCAGCAATATGCCGAGCGTTGATAGAGGACGTCGAATGTCGAAGGTGTATGACATCAACCAATGCGAGTCAGCAGAACAGCGAATCCGCGAGGCACTGAATCACCGGCACGAGATCTGGACGTCGAATTAGGGGGAAGAAACGAACAGCCGATGAGCAATGATCCCCCACTTATGATCCCCAAGACAGAGATATAAAAACCAAGGGAAGCGCATCCAGAAGACAGAAAGAAAGAGAACGAAAGCGGGGTCAGAGAGAGGACGGAAGCGAGGTACGAGGGACGAGGACGAGCGGATAACGAATTCACGAGAGGACGTCGATCGGTTGCATCGCGAACGCGTGTTAGGATTAGCTCTCTCGCGCCTATAAGTATTTTAATAAATAACTCAAGTATACTTTAACTCTAGTTGTATTTCACTGCATCGTTTCGAGTCTCGGCTTGGAACGACACGAACACCTCAGAACCCTTCGTACGTGCGTGAACCGAGATAGGCTCACACGTAACAGTATTCACTACTTTCTAAAATTGCTTAATCCTTATTCGTACTCATAAAAGATAGGAGTGAAGGAATTTTAATTCTGTAGTTACCTTATAAAAGATCATAAGAAATTTATAATAAGTTGTAATTATAGGTAATTTCTTATAAATACTTATAAAGTTAATGTTCTTATTGGAGTGTATGAATGTTTTTTAATTTTTCCACTGTATAGCCAGACAAACACTTATAAATTAGTTATTGTAAATGACTAACTCAATACTATAAGTAGTATTATTAAATCAGTTTTTATACGAACTTACGGGTGCAAATACATAACTTAAGCTTACAAACTTTTTTTTATTCTCTTTTATCGGTTTGTTTCAACTGGAATTATATCAAATGTACAAATATATCTCGTTTAATAAAATGGCTTTTCATTTTACCTCACTACTGTACCATATAAATACCTTTTTTCGAAATGAGTTCTCCAACTCCTTAATATAGTTCTTGGTACACTGATTAAAAGTATCAATGGATACTTGTGCTCGCTCTGGACACACTGGTGCTCGTGGTATAAAATAGTGTTCAAAACACTAACAAGGAAAGTATACTTGGTGACCGCCTCCGATTTTCATGAAACTTCGCATATGAGTAGAGTGTCAAAAAATATTCGACACGTATTTTCTTTTATCAGCGGAAAAATATATCAAAGGGGTAAAAACCGCCCTTAAAGTTCAGCCCCAAAAACCGTTTTTTTTTAATATCTCAAGATGGAATCCGAATTTTTTAATGAAACCAACACCTATTTGTTTCTTATGAAAAGTCAAGTTTTTCGGCACAGTTTTAATGCTGGGGGTTGCATCCCCTATTTTTTATACGGGTAAATATGATATTTTCCCTTCTATTTTTGATATAAAAATGTTTTAATGAGCTAAATTTGATTGAAAATTGCCATGCTATAAAGAAAATTGAAAATTATAATTGACCTGTTTCGTGATTTAAAAATAAAAACACGTTGACGGGTTGAATTACCCCTAATTTAATTAATCACCTTGTTGTTAGTGTCTACCTCCGATTTTCATGAACTTTGCAACTGGTTAGAGTATCGAAAAATATTTGACACGTATTTCTTTTTTATCTGTGGAGAAAGACATCTGGGCTGAAAACCACCCTTAAAGTTCACCCCCAAAAACAGTTTTTTTAATATCTCGAAATGGAATCGGAATTTTTTAATGAAACCAACACCTATTTGTTAATTTTAATAATGAATCTAACGGCTATTCAGGCAAAGATAAGGAAGGTAACTAACTTATCAAGCACTTTCTTTATATGTGTTTCAATACATCTTTAAATTTTAGAAGCTATTTGAAACATTAGTGCAGTCAAGAATTTTGTCGCAGAAGGTTGTCGGTTCGAGCCCGATCTGGGCCGTTATTTTTTTCGTTCTCGTTTTTTATCCTATACCTTTACCTTTACCACCTTCCCTTTCCATGTATTCTCCTTTCTAAAAAATTCTTGACTGCACTAATGTTTCAAATAGCTTCTAAAATTTAAAGATGTACTGAAACACATATAAAGAAAGTGCTTGATAAGTTAGTTACCTTCCTTATCTTTGCCCGAATAGCCGTTAGATTCATTATTAAAATTAACATAAAATCGACGGGCATTTCCTTCAATTGATTAAATACAACACCTATTTGTTTCTTATAAAAAGACGAGTATTTGGACACAGTTCTAATAATAAGGGATTGCATCCCCTATTTTTATGGGGGTAAATATAATTTTTTTCACCCTGTTTTTAAAATAACAAAGTTTTGGCGAGCCATATTTGATTAAAAAATGCCATATTGTAAAGAAAATTAAAAATTATAGTTGACCTGTTTTGAGGTTTAAAAAAAACACATAGAAGGGGTGAGCTACCCCTACTTTAGTTATTTATCTTTTAATGATTAAAAAAAATTGATCACAACATTCTTTTTGATTTTTAATTTTGAGATGCTTATTTCAAATCATATTTTACGTGAAATACTAAAATTGACTACTAAAATTTAATACATTAAATGAAAATTTGCAAGAAAATTTTTATCGATTATTTTTTTTTGTTTATGAAATTAATGATGAAATTATTTATAAACAAAGAATTTTTCTGGGTAAAATTCTATTAAAAATACATCTTTTTTTACATTATATTAGGGTAATATTTCATTTTCCGTATTGATACTTGTATTGTTGATGTCATAAAAATTTAAGTTTCTTTTATCAACGAAGGTTTCATTCTTACCGAAATATGCAATATAATTATAATTATATTAAATTTACATTACAATTTTCAATGTCATCACGCTTCTACGAATATTTTTTTCGCGACGACATTTATAAAAAAATTGATAAGTTGAAAATAAACTTTGAATACGAGATAATTCTCGAGTAAACAAGAGACATTTTTATCCGACTGTGGTCAGTTTGTAGTGTTTCTTTTTATTGACTACACGCTAGTTACTAAACTGATTACATATTGTTGGTGTTTATACAATTGTTTAAATTGATATAATTATATATTTTATTATATAATCTTAAAAAAAAAATAGTATTCTCGAAGTGCGCAGTGAGCGTTGTGATTTTATCGAAACTACACCACTTTTGTTTTTGTGACCTAGCAACCCGTTACACCCACCAACCAAACAATTAATAAATTGATATCATAAGTAATCCGTCATTTTTTGAAGATAGGAGATAGGATTAAGGAGTTATACGCTTTTTTGAAAAAAACACGTTTTTGTTTTTGTTCAACAAAAGAACTGTGATAGCTAGACATGAAATTTTTTCTTCCAAATATAGATATTTTAATTCTCTTTCGAATCTTATTCTCGAGAAATTACGATTTGAAAAAAAGGTTAAAAAAACTTTAACCTCAAATATCTCTGAAATTTCTAGACCAATTATTTTGCCCAAAGAACTCGACCGAGAACTATACAAAATCTACCTCTACAAGGAATTTTAAAGCGATGAAGTCAATTTTACTTCCGTAATCGTTGGACATAGAAAACTCGTATTTTCATTTTTCAATTTTTTTCTCAAAAACTAACCAAAAGAATGGATTCAAATTTTTAGAGCTTATAGCTATTTATATTCTGCTTTATCGTGATTTTTCTCAAAAAAATTGACCGTTTAGTTTCGGGATTATAAGCTTTTTAAAAAGAAATACGTTTTTGTCAATAACAAGAGGATAGCTAGAGAAATTTTTTTTTTTGGAAATAATAGGTTTTTTTACGCTCTTTCGAATGCTACCCATCAGATTTAAATATCTCGATTCTATCATTGAAAAAAAGCCAGAAACAATTTTGAGAAAATCAAAAATTCGAAATAAAACAACGAATCGGCCCAATCAAAAAACGGATTTTTGACCCGCCATCACACAAAAACAAAACAAAAAGAATGAGATCTGTCAGGTTAAAATCGATCGAGTAGAAGCTGAGATCCAGGCACACACACACACACACACACACCACCATACAGACATTTTTCAAAAATCATGTATTTTGGTTCCTAACACCTCGAATATCAATTATAAGATGTTTTTACAACAACGCAAAAGATTACTATCACAAAGCTTCCTCTAGGAGGAAGAAATTTTTAATTCAGCAGATTTCATTAATTATCCGTTATATGGTCCTATGTTACATATAAAATTTAAAAGGTAACAAGAAAGAAGGCATATATTGAAATTGATTCTGCAAATTTTAGATTATATAAGTAAAAATATTTTCAGAAATTTAATATTAGAGAAAATTTTTTCATATTTAAGCTAGACAGCTAACTGCCGACATTTACTCGATAAAATATTTTTCTAATTGATTTAACAATTATAATAAATGAAATATTTATTAACCTATTTTTTCAGATATTTATTATAAGATTAATGGAACGTATGCACATCCACAGTTTACAAAATGCAGCAAAGCTCAAATCTTTGTTCACTACGTGTGCTTGATTATTTGTGTACATTTCTATGGGTCTGAAGTCTGCACGTTCGAGTACAACAAAACTTAAAAAACCTTGTTTTTATTTCAATGTAAAATTCTTCATGTATATTTAATATACATATACTGCTTCCTTTCATACGTAACAGCACATATAGCATAAACAAACTTTCCGTGTAATAATTATAAAAAATTAATTCGTTGTAAACTTTAGATCCATGCATTTCTTTCCTGTCAAATAAGAGCGTTACCTGTATCACTAAACTAGTCGTTCAGTAAAAAAAGAAAACCAGCATAATACAATTTGAAACTGTATGTTGTGTAGACTGCATTCATCACAACCTCATTGAAATGTCAAGTGTTACAGAAGATGCATATTTGACTATATAATATTATCCGTATGAAAATAATAAGTACATTTGAAATAGAACATATTTTAATATCATTTTTGACAATTTCTTGTGCAATTATAAATATGAATTACTTTATAAAAAAAACACTTTATATTATAAAACTTGTTATCTATAATGCAGTTTGAGAGGCATTTTACGCATTTTTCAATTTTTACAAATTTGGCGCATGAGATCTCAGGTAATTTCTCAGCAGAGATATTGTTAAAAATGCTTCTAAACATGTATCTTTGAGTTCATCTGAGGGGTTGGGTTGGGGGAGGGGAGTAAAACATCCAAATATAACAGACAATATCCAATACTGACCAAGCTCATTTTTACTTCACGTAATTTGTTTGTAGCATTTGGAGCTGAATCTAAGGATAGATTTTGGCGTAAAATTTTATCTGAGATCTCACCTGAGAAGTCACCTGAGATAAAAAAGTAAAATTCTCTATTTTTAAATTTGAAGAAATATTATACTCCCTAAAATAACACTTTTTAAAAAAGTAAAACTTTGGCGAGTATAAGTGTATTTGTAATCTCTCTCTCTCTCTCTCTCTCTCTCTCTCTCTCTCTCTCTCTCTCTCTCTCTCTCTCTCTCTCTCTCTCTCTCTCTCTCTCTCTCTCTCTCTCTCTCTCTCTCTCTCTCTCTCTCTCTCTCTCTCTCTCTCTCTCTCTCTCTCTCTCTCTCTCTCTCTCTCTCTCTCTCTCTCTCTCTCTCTCTCTCTCTCTCTCTCTCTCTCTCTCTCTCTCTCTCTCTCTCTCTCTCTCTCTCTCTCTCTCTCTCTCTCTCTCCCTATCTCTCTCCCTGCCTCTCTCGCTCTTCTCTCTTTCTCTCCCTCTTTCTCTCCATCTCTCTCTTTCTCCCCCTCTCTCCCCCAAAAGAATATAATAGTTTAAAACAAACACATGAAAGAAGTGGAATCAATTATTATTTTATATAGACAAGTACATTCTTGTGACATAAAAATATGGAATTATTTTTATAACAAAAAGCGTAAGTACTACTAAAAATAAACTCATGAAACTGGTGAAATCAATTAAGTGCAGGCAAGTCAATTATTATAATAAAGAGAATTTTTAAAATAAAATTTGTTTAATATATATTTACTATAAAAATTTGTATAAAAAATAATTACGTCTAACAAAAAATATTACAAAAATAATAACATAATAACTGTAATTGAAACACAAAAAGTTAAAAATTTTTTGCGTAAACATTTTCGAAGTATAGATCATAGAAGCCACCACCCTCTAAAATAGTTTAACCATGAGCTGTTATACATCATAAATTCATGTAAGTTTTTCTTACACAAGTCAATCTACCTATTATCTGCAAATATGAATTTTAATTAAACATCCCGGACGCATCGTTTTGTAGTTCAAGGTGCGTAGGACGGAAATCGCAACCTTCTATGTATTTAGTTTTTGATCACGTAGTATGTAAATGATTAAAATAAAATGGTAATAACAGTTCAAGAAAATAAGTATATTTCGATATTTAACTAGAGCAAAACTTACACAAAACTTGTTCGTTATATAAAGAATTAATAATAATTCAATTTGTATAATGAATTTGTATAATGAAGATATTACAATGAAATTATAATGAAATTATAATTCTAGAAATTATAAAGATTGATATAAAATTTTTGTGAAATTAGTAGATATAATAGATAGATATAATATAATTGAAAAGTTTTTATAAAATATAATATATAAATCTGATTCCAAAAAATAATGATATAAAAATAAATATTTGATAGATTAAAATATAAATACTACAAAACGATGCGTCCGACAAGTATCTTCTGTCTTTAAAAGAAAATTTCCCAAAATCTAAAAAATTACATTAACAGTTTAAGAAGATGTTTAATTAAAATTCATATTTGCAGATAATAGGTAGATTGACTTGTGGAAGAAAAACTTACATGAATTTATAATGTATAACAGCTCATGGTTAAACTATTTTAGAGGGTGGTGGCTTCTATGATCTATACTTCGAAAATGTTTACGCAAAAAATTTTTAACTTTTTGTGTTTCAATTACAGTTATTATGTTAGTATTTTTGTAATATTTTTTGTTAGACGTAATTATTTTTTATACAAATTTTTATAGTAAATATATATTAAACAAATTTTATTTTAAAAATTCTCTTTATTATAATAATTGACTTGCCTGCACTTAATTGATTCCACCAGTTTCATGAGTTTATTTTTAGTAGTACTTACGATTTTTTGTTATAAAAATAATTCCATATTTCTATGTCACAAGAATGTACTTGTCTATATAAAAAAATAATTGATTCCACTTCTTTCATGTGTTTGTTTTAAACTATGCTATTCTTTTGGGGGAGAGAGGGGGAGAAAGAGAGAGATGGAGAGAGAGATGGAGAGAAAGAGGGAGAGAAAGAGTGAGGAGCGAGAGAGGGAGGAAGAGAGAGATAGGGAGAGAGAGAGAGAGAGGGAGAGAGATTACAAATACACTTATACCCTGGTAGAAAATAACCCAACCAAAATGGCTTAACTGCAACGGTTTGCCAATCTTTTTGGCCAACGAATAATAAAAATATTGACGAACGGTTGGCCAGTGGATGGTGAACTATCGATAATTAGAAGCATCGAATGCGTGGACTACATCTTTGGGGTGGCCGATGATGGACTCTAGGTGGTGCGCTCCATAGTTTTATGCATTAAGATCTCAGGGTGAATCTAATACGTGGGCCAAGTGTCCGGGGTAGCCGATGACGATGTCTAGGTGGTGCACTCCGCAGTTTTTTGCATCTAGGTGTCGGAATGCATTCCATATGTGGTCTAAGTGGTCTGCGGGTAGCCGATGACGGAGTCTAGGTGGTGCGCACCGTAGGTTTGTGGCTCTAGGTGTTGGAACTTATCGAATGCGTCGTCTAGGTGTTCCGGGTGACCGATTACAGAGTCTAGGTGGTACGCATCGTACGTTTTTGGTTGTAGATGTTGGAACACATCGAATGCGTGGTATAGGTCTTTGGGGTAGCCGATTACGGAGTCTAGGTGGTGCGCACCGTAGGTTCTTGGCTGTAGGTGTTGGATCTTATCGAATACGTGGCCCAGGTGTTCGGGGTAGCCAAAAACGATGTCTACGTGGTGCGCTCCGTAGTTTTTTGCATCTAGGTGTTGAAACACATCGAATGCGTGGCCTAGGTCTTTGGGAGAGCTGATCATGATGTTTAGGTAGTGCGCTTCATAGTTTTTTAGCTCCAGGTGTTGGAACGCATCGCAAACGTGGTGAACGAGGAAAACTACGGAGCGCATTACCTAGACACCATCATCGGCTTCCCCGATCACCTAGACCACGCATGGAATGCATTCCGACACGCAAACGCAAAAAACTATGGAGCGCACCACGTAGACATCGTCATTGGCTACCACGAACACCTGGACCACGTATTCGATGAGATCCAACACATACAGTCAGGAACCTACGATGCGCACCTCCTAGACTCCGTAATCGGCTACCCCAAAGACCTAGATCACGCATTCGATGTGTTCCAACACCTAGATGCAAAAAACTACGGAGCGCACCACCTAGACATCGTCATCGGCTACCCCGAACACCTAGACGACGCATGGAATAAATTCCGAGACCTAGATGCAAAAATCTACGGAGCGCACCACCTAAACTCCGTAATCAGTCACCCTGAACACTTAGACGACGCATTCGATGAGATCCAACACCTACAGCCAAAAACCTACGGTGCGCACCATCTAGACTCCGTAATCTGCTACCCCGATCACCTAGACCACGCGTGGGATACATTCCGATACACAGATGAAAAATACTACGGAGCGCACTACGTAGACTCCATAATCGGTCACCCTAAACACCTAAACGACGCATTCGATGAGTTCTAACACCTATAGCCACAAACCTACGGCACGCATCACCTAGGCTCTGTCATCGGCCACCATTTACGAAGCTAATGAGCCATTTATTTGTAACAAGAAATCACTTTTCTTATTATAGCATTCATTGGCCAACCGCAAGGCTTATTCCGTAACGAAATAAGCGGTAATTATTACCAACCGTTGGTTAAACGGTTGGCCAAACCTTTGCGATTTGGTAAACAGATGACGAACGGTTGGTTACCATTTCTACCAGGGAACTCGCCAAAGTTTTACTTTTTTTAAAAGTGTTATTTTAGGGAGATTCCACAAGTTTCTAAGAGCTTCAATAATAATTACAAAGTTTTATAACGGTAAAGAATGATACCATATTTCATAGATTTAATTTTCGTGTGGGTACATGATGATAATCGCATCGTGTGAGGCTGCTGTATTTGTAAAAAAAATGGAATAACACTTTCATTGTATCAAGAAATCCCTTTTGCTATATATAATAGTATATATACTCTTCTTTTTATAGACAAATTAATTTATTATATAGAACCGGTAAGATAAAATTGTCAGAAGAAAATAATTATTTATTATTAGAATTACTTTTCATAGAGTATAAGTTTTTTATTCATATTTTTATATATTACAGAAACACCTTATGCTTGCCTTATATTATACTTTCGTAGAAAGTTTTGTTATAAAAATAAACATTGCTATCTTCATAATTGTAAGTAAAATAAAGTAATTCGAATTTTTTTCCATATCCGTTGTAATGATTACTTTTTAACAAATGACTTATGGAAATAATTCATTCCAGTACAACTTTTCGAACCTATGATTAAAATGAAGAACTATAAAGAACTATATGATTAAAATAAAGGACTATTTGTTTCCATTTTTAAATAGTGTATTATTATATATTTACCTCAATCAGTAATGCAAACAAGTAGAGGTATTCCTCTAACTGTTATACTTATTAACAATTTGGATTTTACATCCCTCACTCAATTAGTTATATACCAAAAGCCATATATTGAAAATACCTTACGGATACATTATATGGTTTTAAGAATTAACATCTATAGCTGTTATATTAACAGCTTTGGATTTTACATCAGATATCCCCTTCAAGAATGAAGAAAATATATAGTTAGAATTAATTGCAAGTAATTTGTCACATTTGACATTATCTCTCATAATGTAAGCTAAGTGAGAAGCTCCATAACCTATTTCATTGATCGTAAAGGATTCAATGTTTTATGTTTGCAATATGACCAGTCGGGTGATAAGACTTTTTTGAGACAAAGTTTATATTCTTTGTATAAATGGTTTACAGTTATGATTAGAAAAGTTAGAAAATATAAAAATTTATTGTGAAATGGCATTGTAAAATAACTTGTTTTTTAAAATAATTAAAATTAGAAAATTTTTATGTTTGATACATTTCAAATCATAACTATAAATCATTTATACAAAGAATATAAACTTTGTCTCAAGAATCACCCGACTGGTCATGTTTCAAACATAAAAAATTGAAAATCCTTTACGATGAATGAAATAGATTTTAGAGCTTCTCGCTTAGCTTATATTATAAGAGATAATGTCTTTGTCACAAATTACTGTAAAATAATTCTAAATATTTTCTTCTTTTATAAAGGGGTTATTTGATGTAAAATCAAAAACTGTTATAATCCTCTAACTTGTTAGCATTATTGTTTGGTAAATATATATAATACACTATTCAAGAATGGAAACAATGTCCTTTACCAAACTCAGCTTACAGTCCCCTTGTATTTAATTTATAGTTCTGGTTCAGACAGTTGTACTTGAATAAATTATTTCAAGTAAGTCATTTATTAAATGGTAAAAGCTTTACCAGATATGAGAAAAAGTAAAATTAACAAATTTTACATTTGTTATTAAAGACATTATCTTCCATAATATAAGTTAAGAGAGAAGCTCCAAAACCTATTTCATTCATCATAAAGGATTTTCAATGTTTTATGTTTGCAACATGACCAGTCGGGTGAAGGCTTTTCTTGAGATAAAGTTTATATTCTTTGTAGAAATGGTTTATAGTTATGATTTGAAAAATTCCAAAAGTAAAATTTGTTAATTTTACTTTTTCTGATATCTGGTAAAGCTTTTACCATTTAAGAAATGACTTACTTGAAATATTTTATTTAAGTACAACTTTCTGAACCAGAACTATAAATTAAATATAAGGAGACTGTAAGATGAGTTTAGTAAACGGCTTTGCATCCATTCTTGAATAGTGTATTATATATATTTACCTCAAACAGTAAGGCTAACAAGTTAGAGGAATATAACAGTTTTTGATTTTACATCAAATAACCCATTTATAAAAGAAGAAAATATTTAGAATTATTTTCAAGTAATTTGTCACAAAGAGATTATCTCTCATAATATAAGTTAAGCGAAAAGGTTCAAAACCTATTTTATTCATCGTAAAGGATTTTCAATGTTTTATTTATGCAACATGACCAGTCGGGTGAAGAGTTTTCTTGAGACAAAGTTTATATTCTTCATATGGTTTATATTTATGATTTGAAAAGTGAGAAAATATAAAAATTTATTGTGAAATGGCATTGTGAAATAACTTGTTTTTTAAAATAATTAAAATTAGAAAATTTTTATGTTTGATACTTTTCAAATCATAACTATAAACCATTTATACAAAGAATATAAACTTTGTCTCAAGAAAAGCCTTCACCCGACTGGTCATGTTGCAAATATAAAACATTGAAAATCCTTTACGATGAATGAAATAGGCTTTGGAACTTCTCGCTTAGCCTACATTATGAGAGATAATGTCTTTGTGACAAATTACTTGAAAATTATACTTATCTAAACTCTTGTATTGTAGTAGCCGTATAGTTGGGATATACTCAATTTCTAAGATCTCATCTGACAGTACTTAAAAAAATAAAAACAGAACTACATCTTGATCTCTGCTTTCTACTGTCAATGTATATTTTAAAATACTTATCTAAAAAGTTATTCCCGGTCAAAAATATCCAGTTGGGAAATCCAACTGGATTTTCCAAGAGGGAAATCCAGCTGGGGAAGAGTGGATTCCAGCTGGATTTTGGTGGATTTCCCGTCGGATTCCCAGTTGATGATACCAAATATTCCCACCCATTTTTAACTGGATATTTAAGTGGATTCCCACCTAGATATAACAGGATTCCTATGCATTATTAACTGGATTGGATTCCATTGAATAGAAAAGCGAAAGTTAGATGGATTCCCATCTATATTAAACTGGATTTTTACATGGATTTCCGCCGTCACGCTGGGATTCCCATTTATTATTAAGTAGAATTTTGAGTGGATTCCCATTTAATAGAAATGCGAAAGTTAGGTGGATTCCCACCAACATTTAACTGGATTTTTACATGGATTTCCGCCTTCGCCCAGGAATTCCCATTTATTATAAATGGATTTCCATTTAATCCAGTTAAAAATGGGTGGGAATATTTGATATCATCAACTGGGAATCCGACTGGAAATCCACGAAAATCCAGCTGGAATCCACTCTTCCCCAGCTGGATTTCCCTCTTGGAAAATCCAGTTGGATTTCCCAACTGGATATTTTTGACCGGGTTGTCTCATTGATGATGCTCGTAAATAAATTCTCTTCATCAGTCCACTTTCTGAGATCTTTGATATAATTTAAATATTAATCCATGATAGTATATACATATTGTGTATGTACATATTTCATAATAACATTGTTTTTGTTTATTAGAGATTAGATATGCGTGAGGTTATGTCGATACGATTACGAGTGTATATATATAAATATATGTATATATAGCCCTGTAGAAAAATTTATAGCGCCACTCTCGGATACAAGTAGAACCACTATCTATATAGAACGTGCCTATACGTACGTATATATGGTACAGGATTAAAATACGATGACGTCGCGAAGACGACGAAGAAAATGAAAAATGAGATGAAAATTGAGAGGGCAAATTTACTATTAAAAGTATACGAAAACGAAAGAATCTTGAAACATGAAATTGCAGATATGGATAGTACATAAAAGATTCTATCTAATGGAATGCATTTAAGTATTCAAATAAAGAGTAAAAAAATGTTGTTATCAAGAATAGAAAAAAGTAAGGTTGGAGCGGACTATTCCAAAGAATAAAGGGGGCGTCAACGCTCTGCTTGCTCGCTAGTCACTTCGTTCTTTTACTCGCCAAGCAGGGCGCTGCAGCACCCTTTGATATTCTGATAGTTAAAAATATTTCAATGATCTTACAAAAAATTAAAAAAATCTTGATAAATGTTCAATTATCAAAATCTCAAAATCAAAATTTTGTATATAAACTTCTTTTAGGTATAAAATAAGATATAAAATTTAAAAATCAAATAAGATTTAGGAGAATAAATCCTGGAACAGAGGTTCGATATTTTTTACTCTAGAACACGACCTTTCAATTTGGTAAAAATCCGTGACCCAAAGGTTATCGCACTTTCCTTGTTATTAAAATATCTTCAATTTGAATTAAATTTTTTATCGTTTAATTAATTAATTAAATATGTTAATAGATATAAATGTGCAGTCCCGGACTTCTGCATACGAATTCTGACCCTGAAAGAGACTTATGCAGACCTTATGGTACTTATGCCTACGTCAACATAAGGGAGGGACTATTTCTTTACTTGCATAATTGACAAACATTATGACTGTAAATGTATCAGTGCGTAACTGCAGTGTTAATGTACGTGTGAGTATGTGACTGTATGTAGACTCGATAGACATTGATTCTCGTGGAAAGTGCTTACTGAATTTTAAAATCCTGCAATCCTATTGGACAATTCAAGTGTAGCCATTGACTTTAAATGCGACTGCAGAATTTTTAAATTTATCAGACGCGTTCTACAAGAATCAGTCTATCAAGAAGTGTACATATGCGCATGTGTACACTTATATCAGAACGTGTACGCCCTGTTAAAAAAAAATCAGCTAAAAAAATAGCTAAAAAAAACAGCAAAAAAATATAGCTATATCGACCTGAAATACAGCTGTATTTCATTGGATATTTAGTTATATTTTTTATCTGAAAATTTAGTTAAATTTTTAGCTGTAAATCTAAGTAAACGATTACGACCTATTAACAACTGGAAATTTAGCTAACATTTTTGCTGCAAATCCCCCTGTTAACAACTCGAAATTTAGCTAAATTCCACCTATGAATAACTGGAAATCCAGTTATATATTTAGTAGCATGGAAATTTCCAGCTACTAATCGGTAAAAATTTAGTTAATTTTTCACTTGTAAATACACCTATAAATTTATTATTAAATGGAAATATAGGTAGATTGAAAGATGAAAATATAGCTATATTTTTCAGCTACAAATAGAGCTATATTTTGTTCTCGACTTGGCCATATTTTTTTAGCTGTAAATCAATGTATTAATATGGATTGGATTGTTAATTTCATTTTATGCTAATAATAACAAAATTTACAGATCATATCTGTTTAACATACCCTGCAAAAACTATCTTATTAATAGTACATTACGATACGTGGGCCGGAAATTGGATTTCCGGGCCGTACGTGGTATGACGCTCGAGGCGAAGCCGAGGGCGTCATGATGCACGGCCAGGGCATCCAATTTCTGGTCCAAGTATTGTATACTATTTTTCTTACTCCCCGGCCAAAAGTACGTTCTGTAATTGTTAAATAATTGATAAAATTGCGTTGCCGTCTGCTAGCTGTGTTTGAGTGTTAGTTTTTCTTTCGGCCTGCTCGATAGTACTGCCACTGTCGGCCGCTTTGGGTAGCTCGGTCGTTATGACCGACTGTTTTTTCTTTCGGCCCGGCGTGGAGAGCTGGTTTTTTGGTCGTCTGCTACTTTCGCTGTTACACAGATGGTTCGATGCCCGCCCGACATTTGCAAGACCGAGGCGAAGCCGAGGTTTTGCTGGTCGGGGCGGGCATCAGAAACACATTCATTAAAAAAAGACAACACCACTTTTTATTTCAACTAACTCTTTTTTCTCGTCACACGTGCACTTTTCTCTGTCTATTTCGTACGTGTCTAACCTTCACACCACACAAAAATATTTTCCTCGGACGCTCCCGCCCGTACGTTTACTTAATTGTTTCTACACGACTCAAAAGTACGTGTAGGAAACAAGAGGAAAAAACAATGACCACGATCAAACAACACCACTTTTTATTTCAACTAACTCTTTTTTCTCGTCACCCGTGCACTTTCCTCTGTTTATTTCGTACGTGTCTAACCTTCATACCGCACAAACATCTTTCCTCAGACATGCGCGCGGGCGCTCAAGCGCCGCGGGTCAGGAAATTTCGGCAGCCAATCAGAGCGCGCGGTTGGTCTAAAATAGGATGCCAAAGTTTCTCTTTCGGCCCGGAGATGCGGGACGGAAGTACGTACTTTCGGGTGGGCGAGTAAGAGAAATAGATTTGATCTGATTAAAAAATCCAACACGAATTAATCGGAAATCTTAATACGAAAATACCGGATTTAAAACTTTTAAAATTGATTCATTTAAATCATTTTTTATCAGAATTAATTGATATTTTTCTCACCTTATTAAATCCGATTTGATTCATATTAAAATTTGAATTTAAAACTTAAATCTATCAACGAGCAACTAAATTGGTAATCTCAAAGGAGATGTGCCTATAATTACAGCATAAAGACTGTACCTATAAGTACACGATATTTACTAAATAACAAAATTAATAAATATATTAAAAAAATTTTTAAATATACCTCACAGTGCAACAGTGAGTGGTGGAGAAGAAACTTCAATTATAATAAATAATAATGAATGTACAAAAAATTTATTTAAAAATCGATTACAATTAATAAACTAGTAAAGCTATCCACATTTAAATACTCTTTCATACGTAAAGTGCTTTTATAAGTATATGTGAATTCACCAAGACTAGTGAGGATTCAAATTTTGTAAGATACTTTTTACTTTAATTTGTTATATGAGACTTGGCGTAAAATTTTAGCTGAGTTCTGTCAACGGGGACATCATCGCCAAGACGTCGCCTCCTCGCGCTGTCGCCGTCGCTATCATGACTGTTCTTGATAGCTGCTAATATCGAGTACACGTGGGCGCGCTCGGCGCCGGCCTCGTGTGATTTTGCTATAGCGGATCGGCATCGAGTAGCGCGAGCACGAGACTCGTTGACCATCGTTTCTCCTTTCTCTACATTGGCAGAGGTGTAAAGTTATGAAATGTCAGTGTTTCTTCATACTAGAGTACAAGTACAAGTTATTGTTATATAACTTACAGTGAAGGAGGAAACTTAGCAGTAAATTTAAAACAATATAATATTTATTACAGACATGGAGAAAAATATATTATTTTTTATAATAGCGCTGGGACACACTCGACATATGAGATTTTTACTATTTGAAATAGTACTTTTTATGACTGCTGAAAAATAATAAAAATTACTATTTCAAATAGTAAAATTTGCTACAAGAATAATAAAAATTATTATTTAAAAAGAAAAATTTGCTACGAAAATCATAAAAATTACTGTTACAAACAGTAAAAATCCGACATGTCGAGTGTGTCCCAGCGCTATAAAATAATAAATTTTTTTATAAACACAGTGATGTTTACAAATAAATTTTTCTCTGTGTGGATTTTTTCCTAATTCAATGGTATGTGATAATAAGTAAGTATCACTTGTTAATATCACTTGCAAACCATATATAACAAATAATGAAAAGGACAGTTTGGATAATTTCAACTCAGGCGTCGTTCATCTCAACACGCTAGTATACTTATAGTGTGTATGGGTGATCTGGGGTACGCCAATAGTATTTAAACCATGTAAATAACGGCTTAAATATATATTTGAATATATTTGAAGCAGAAAAGTTCTTTTTAGTTTTAAATAGTAATATTATGTATATAAATATATCTTTTTAAATATACCTATGTTAAACAAATATGATCTTTAAATTTTGTTATTATTAGCATAAAATAAAATTAACAATTCAATCCATATTAATACATTAATTTACAGCTAAAAAATATGGCCAAATCGAGAATAAAATATAGCTCTATTTGTAGCTAAAAATATAGCTATGTTTTCACCTTTCAATCTACCTATATTTCCATTTAATAATAAATTTATAGGTGTATTTACAAGTCAAAAATTAACTAAATTTTTACCTATTAGTAGCTGGAAATTTCCATGCCACTCAATATATAACTGGATTTCCAGTTATTCGTAGGTGGATTTTAGCTAAATTTTCAGTTGCTAACAGGTGAATTTACAGCTAAAAATTTTAGCTAAATTTCCAGTTGTTAATAGGTCGTAATCGTTTACTTAGATTTACAGCTAAAAATTTAACTAAATTTTCAGATAAAAAATACAACTAAATATCCAACGAAATACAGCTGTATTTCAGGTCGATATAGCTATATTGTTTAGCTTTTTTTAGCTATTTTTTTAGCTGATTTTTTTTTAACAGGGCGTGCACGTTCTGATATAAGTGTACACATGCGCATATGTACACTTCTTGATAGACTGATTCTTGTAGAACGCGCCTGATAAATTTAGAAATTCTGCAATTGCATTTAAAGTTAATGGCTACACTTGAATTGTCCAATAGGATTGCAGGATTTTAAAATTCAGTAAGCACGTTCCACGAGAATCAATGTCTATCGAGTCTACATACAGTCACATACTCACACGTACATTAACACTGCAGTTACGCACTGATACATTTACTGTCATAATGTTTGTCAATTATGCAAGCACGTACACAGTTGTAAAAATAAAACTTATTTTTTAATGTTGAATTTGGGCCTACTCGCGCGATTATCGCGCCAGAAAATGGTCGATAAACTGGCACGATCAGTCGCGCGATTAATCGCGCGATATTTTTCAATAGGGATGAATTTGAATAAAAGTTTTGCCGCGAAAATACGTTCGGGAGCTTCCCAAAGACAGATAAATAAATTGCCGATATTCATAATATTCATCCGAAATCTTTCGTTCAGAGGTTGGAAAGAGGGCAAAACGGATAAAAATAGACGAAGAAGACTTTTAAAAAATTCTTTCTCAAGGGTTTATGAATTTAAACAAAGTTTTTCCGCGAAAATACATTCGGCAGCTTCCCAAAGACAGGTAAATAAATTGCCGATATCAATATTCATCCGAAATCTTCCGTCCAGGGGTTGCAAAGGGGGAAAAACAGCTAAAAATACTTTTACTTCAAATTTTTTGGGGATGTCCTTATTCAGTATTCCATTTTGATGCCCATGCACTACTTTCTTTATGTAAGAATTTGATCAATTATTATGAAACATAACATTTTAAAAATGCATCAGTTACGTTGAAGAATTTGCGACTTTTCTTCATATTTGTTGAATCAGTTATTTTTCATGTAAGGTAAAAGATAAGCTATATTTCGAACTTTCTTATCTGAAATTTCAGCAGGAATTTTTCATACAGTATTCCGTTTTGATGCCAATGCCGCATTTTATTCATAGAAAAAATTATAACAAATATCATGGAATGTTACATTTTTTAAAGTGCGAAATGTAAGTTCCAGAATTTGATGATACCTTCGACATACCTCAATACATGTGTGTTTTCTGAATTTTCCCCGAATATTTGTAATTCTAATGAATAATTATATTTATAAGGTAAATTATAAAGGATTTAAGATTGTTTAATACGATGACAAATAAAATATTCGTAACTTATTTGCAAAATCATGAAGCGTCAACTGCTTATTTTCCCAGTTCGTGAAAAACACCTTTATTACGAACTTTTTTACTTCAAATTTTTCGGAAAAGTCTTTATACAGTATTCCATTTTGATGCCAACGCCGCATTTTATTCATAGAAATAATTATAACAAATATCATGGAAGATTACATTTTTTAAAGTGCGAAATTCAAGTTCCAGAATTTGAAGATATCTTCGCCATTTGCGAAATATGTGTGTTTCCTGGATTTTCCCCGAATATTTCTAATATACACTCTTCTAATGAATAAATATCTCTATAAAGGAAATAATAAATGATTTAAGATTGTTTAATACAATGGCAAATAAAATATTGGCAAATAATCGTACAAAATCTTGAAGAGTCAGCTGATTATTTTCCCAGTACGTGAAAAAGCATATTTCGATTTTTTTATATGAAATTTTTCGGGGATGTCCTCATAGAGTATTCCATTTTGATGCCCATGCACTATTTTCTTTATGTAAGAATTAGACCAATTATTATGAAACATAACATTTTTAACTATACGTTAGTTACGTTCAAGAATTTGCGACTTTTCTTCATACTTGTTGAATACGTTATTTTTCGTGTCAGGTAAAAGATAAGTTTTATTTAGATTTTTCTTCTCTCAAATTTCAGCAGAAACTTTTCATACAGTATTCCGTTTTGATGCCAAAGCCGCATTTTATTCATAGAAAAAATTATAACAAATATCATGAAAAGTTACATTTTTTAAAATGCGAAATTTAATTTCAAGGATTTGAGGATATCCTCGTAATTTGCGAAATATGTGTGTTTGCTGGATTTTCCCCGAATATTTCTAATATACACTCTTCTAATCAATAATTATATTGGTTACTATTCTACATAGTTTATACCTAACAAACATTATTTACGGAGCTCTAACACCCTCTCTTCCCCCTCTCTCTCTGCCTCTGTACCAAAAACTTTAATGAGAGCTTAAATATTTTTTCAAAACAATCAACGCGTTCTTTAAAAACTAATTTTTTAAATATATTCTATCAATACCATTTGTCTATAGTCCTTTTATTTATTCTAATCTCATATATTCAATAACCACTCTCTACAAATGGTAAGAATTTTTTTCATGACTGTACAAATAATATTATTGTTAATAAAACTTTCTACGAAAGTATAAAATAAGCCAAGTATAGAAGTTTTTTCTGTATAATCTATAAAATAATATTTATGTTTTTTTAAAAGAAGTCAAAAATAAATACTATAGTAAAAAAGTCTTCTACTTCTTTGAGTCAATGTATACTCAACAAATTATAAGTAAGTATGGCGGGCCCGACTGTTTGCAGTTACGTGGGCTACTTTGAAATGTAGAATACTAAATTTTTACATAAATTCATTAACAATATTTATACCTATAAGTCCACCATAAATAATTACATTGGCTCTAATTTTTAATTGATGCCGTTAAGTACAACATATCCGTACATCTGCAGAATCATGATATATAATTCATTACTAAACATACTTTTCCTTGTGTCCGTCCTTTTTAAACGAGAATAAAATAAAAAATTCATATAAATTTATAGCCTGCTCAAAAGTCCTTTACATTTTACTAACCGTTTTATAAGTAAATATCATATCTGATCTCATATGAGAATTTCAGACAGAGCATATCTCATATGAGATCTCCTATGATATTTTCACGCGTGTGTTTACTTTCTATTTAAAAACAGAGTGATAGATTCATAGATCAGTAGGTAGTATGTAGAAGCAACCCATTTATACATTTTATCTGATCTTTAAACATATGAAAATGTATATGAATATGACCATGCCTTAGAGCTTGAACTGCAAACCATCGGGCCCGCCAAGTATGTACGGGAGATCGGAGGACCACCCCTGCTAGAGCAGCTCTAGACTTCTCTTGTCCTTCCAAGATGCGTAATATTATAGAAGGTTCAAAATTGAGGAGGAATAATGAAAAATAGTGATGTATTGATAACTATGTAATTCTTTTATATAGGCTTAGACTTTTCGTAAATACCTGGAAAAATTCTTATGAATTTTAGAAATAAAAAGAAGTCATTATAATTATATGTAATTAAAATAATTTTCGCCCACATAGGCGTAAAGTACGTAGGTACTATAAAGTTTTGTTGGAGTGTGTGAGCTATTGGGCCTCTTGGGCGTTATGTAGTACTTTATGCCCGCTGGCTGAATAATTTTGAAGTTATAACGTGGGCGTAAAATGTAATTTTACACGCGGGGTACGAAAAGTTCTTATGGCCGGTACTTGACTGCAATTAATTGATTTCAGTACTTTCTTGTGTTTAATTTGTATAGAAGAATGAAGAAATTTGAATACATTTCTGAGAACATAGTCATACAGTCTTTCGGAGAATGGTTTGCATTACTTGACTAGCGATAATTGATTTCATAACTTTCGTTTGTTTGATTTGCAGTAAACAATTTGAATGTACTTACTTATAATTTGTTGAGTATACATTGACTCAAAGAAGTAGAAGACTTTTTTACTATAGTATTTATTTTTGACTTCTTTTAAAAAAACATAAATATTATTTTATAGATTATACAGAAAAAACTTCTATACTTGGCTTATTTTATACTTTCGTAGAAAATTTTATTAACAATAATATTATTTGTACAGTCATGAAAAAAATTCTTACCATTTGTAGAGAGTGGTTAATGAATATATGAGATCATAATAAACAAAAGGACTATAGACAAATGGTGTTGATAGAATATATTTAAAAAGTTAGTTTTTTAAAGAGCGTGTTGATTGTTTTGAAAAAATATTTAAGCTCTCATTAAAGTTTTTGGTACAGAGGGAGAGAGAGAGGGGGAAGAGAGGGTGTGAGAGTTTAGTAAACAATGTTTGTTAAGTATAAACTATATAGAATAGTAACCAAACTTATTCTTGCCTATAAGTTTTTACTTTTATAAAAAAATTTTTTAAAGAGATTCCACAACTTTTTAAGAGTAAAACTACATTATAAATAATGTTTGTTAAGTATAAAACTACACTTTAATTGATTTCACACTTTTTTGGGCTTGACTTTCAGTATCCGCGTGAAAGAAATTTATTTCGACTTTAGAACGCAAACATTTATTATTTATTCGTAGAATTCCTTTTCATAAAATAAAACGTAAATAATTTTTTAGGATATTGTATAGGTTTCGGAAAATAATTCTTATGGTTTACGAAAAAATTCTTATCGTTTATAAAAGTTTTCGTAAAGTGATTGTAAAGGTTTTGGAAAAGAATTTCTCGTTGCTTGCAAAAGTTTGTAAAGGATTGTAGAAGATTTGTAAAATAATTTATTAATGGATTTTTTAAAAGATATCCCCTATAGCACCCAATATTGGAGCAACATTGCTCCAACATTGCTTTGTCATATTCCCCATATTCGCCAATATTCCCTCAACACTTTTATGTATGGATGCTATGTGGGAGCAATGTTGCTGCAATCCGTGATTTCCGTTTCACCATTGCTTTTTTAAAATGATGGGTCAAGCTCTCTGTCATAGCAATATTGCAGCAATATTTAGCCAATATTTAGCATGATGAAAGGAATATTAATTTTATAATTATATTTTTCTGCTGATTTTTCTGATGATTTAGTAATATTGCAAGAATATTTGTACAATATATATATAAACACTGGAAGAATGTTCCCGTTTGGCCACTGATTGTTGGAGCAATATTGCCTCAATTTCCAAAATACATTAGTGAATTTCCCCTTAAGGGGAATGACGCGAATATGTCAAAGCAACATTGAGGCAATATTGCTCCAACAATCAGTGGACAAACGGGAACATTCTTCCAGTGTTCATATATGGGAGCGTCCAGAAGAAACGGGCCACCGAGCGCGTGCGGTGCCTTTTTTCGCGTAAAAGGCGCTCTGTTTAACTCGCTCATAATCGTATGCTGCGTCTTTGAAAAAAAAACCAAGGACCTATATCGATAGATTTTTTTCTGCTCTTTCCAATTGCGCCATTGTTTTTATTACGAAACGCGTTCTTCCGGACGAAAACTCGAGTTGAATATTGAAAGCCATTTTTCTCAAAGTATATCATGTTTCTTTTCAAAATAAACTACACCATTGGAAAGTACAACTCTTAAGCTTTAAAACGCTATCTTGGAAAAGTTGGAAAAATAAAGGGTTGAAAAGTAACAACATGAAAAAGACAGCGCCGAGGGTCGGCGCGAGCCCCTCGCGCCCGTGCGTACGGCACGTTTAAGTGCACGTTCTATTCAATTCGCTAATAAGCGTGTACCAAGTCTCTGAAAAAAGAACTAAGGACATATATCGATATATTTTTTCCTGCTCTTTCCAATGGTGCTATTATTTTTATTCCAAAATGCTTCCTTCTAGTTGAAAATTCCATTTGAATGTTTAAACTCTATTTTTTCAATAAAATATCAGTCTTTTCTTCAAAATGAATTATATTCTTCAAAAGTACAAGTCTTAAACTATAAAATATTATATTTTTAAGTTGAAACATGAAAAGTTCAAAAATAGTAAGATCAAAAAGACAGCGGCTGCCCGAACTTTTTACGCTATGCTCAAGGGCGGTTTAATACACACGATGTGCTATTTCGCCCTTTCTTTTTTGTAAATATAAAATGTTTTGTAACTTACAATGCCAATGCGTGGACATAATTTTGTGGATCTAGTTGTAACAGTTAGTATAATATTACAATGAACTTTGTTCATTTATATAACAAAATTTGAAAAACATAATATATTAAACATAAAAATATCCATGAACGCACTGAAAGCAGTGAAACAGAAATTTAAAATAACCTTATAGATTGTTTAATCTGGCATAACAATATTACCTTTTCCTTTAAATTCGAATTTTTTTACATTTTTTTGATTTTATAAGAATTGTCCTTTTTGCGACATTCGCTTCTTTCTTTGTTTGAGTTTTAAGTACTTTTTCTTTTTTGATCGGTGGATATAATTGAGAATCTTCTGACGCTGAAAATCTTTTAAGTTCTAACTTTTTGGCATCATTTAATAATTTAATACAATGAAACAATTGAGTTCCGGGTATTGTCTTAGCTGGGTTTTGTAGCTATTCTGCAGCCTTTAAGTAATCGTCTTTTGATGAAAAAAAGCACTCAATATTTTTGAAATACTCAGTTGTCCATTTGTATAAATCTTGGGGCGTCAATATATAATTGTCGGATACTTTCCGTAAACTTTCTCGTCTGGCATTGCTTTTCACGGAAGCACCTAGTCCATCACATGCATTTTTTCCGTGGGCTGTTGCATGAAAATGCCACTCAGCATCAACAGCAAAATCATCATAATGATGAAGAAGATTTTGGAAATTGCGTTTATTTTTAAAATGTTGCGCAGCTCCATCAGTAAAATAAATAACTTTTTTAACTAAATCGAAAGACTTTTTAAGGAAATTAATTATAATTTCTTGTATTAGATAAACTGCAACAACGTCATGAATTAAACTATCTGAGAAAACTACCATGCTTTTGTGTTCAATTTTAGATTCTGATCCTTTATAGTAAATGACTATTGTAGCTAAACTACATAGATTATTATTATAATGAAATGATTGTGCTGCATCTTGTGCTATAAAAGCATAGTTTTCTGAAAAATCTAGAGAAATTAAAAACTCTCCTTCAGATAAGGATTCTCTCAAGAATTGAAAATAAGAAGACTGTTGTTTAGAAATAAATGAATGAATCTTAAGTTTATACAAAAGAGGAAAAAAAATATCGATAAATGAAGACTTAGAAACGTTTTCAGTTTGCAATGTTGATCTATCGGTTGTTTTCCACATTTGAAACTTTATTTCATTAATCTCAGAGCTTTCGAATAATAATTCTAGATCATTTTTTAGAGGTTCGACACCAGGACAATTTTCGCACATATTTAAATAGCATTTCGCTGTTGGACTTTTACAAACTATTTCGGCTATGCAATCCTTATAAGTGTTCATTCTATCAAAAGAAACTCCTGAGTTTCTTAAACCAACTAACAGAAGTTTAACATTTTGATGATAAACGCAAACACACTGAATGTGTCCCACTGCTACCAGCTAAAACACAATATTTAGGACGACATTCGGCAAATTTACTGAATCCTATTTTCGATCCAGGATACTGTTGCTTATATTCTAAATATAGTTCTCGAAGATTGTATAAAACAAGCCGTTTCTGGATGTAACTTTTTGTGCCATCATCATTTTTTATACATTTGTTATCTTTATAGCCTGGCATAATTCTACTATTCTCATCACTTTCTTAGAAGAGCTTTGCTTGATCCAAAGTATCACTTGATATTTTTTTATTTCCTCTGTTGTCATTTAATTGGGCTGGGTTATCAAATAATTTACATTTCGATGAAAGTCGACGAGACAAGTTCGAAAATCTAGCTACTTTGCGAGTGCTCCAGTTTTTAGGAAGTAATTTCAAAAGTAATATCTTTTCCATTTTTGTCAAATTTTGGTCATTCAACAATTTTTTCAAATTAAAAATAATTTCTTTAGAATCTTCTATTGAAATCTCACTCTCTTCTTCAATCTGAACATTAGATTTTATTCGACAAGAATCGCATATTTTGTCTCTGTCAGTTAAATGCGGATAACAAGCTCTAAGTTTATCGGAAACAAACCTAAGTTTCGATGAATGCTTTATTTCATCAAATAGATTACAACGACGATTTAAAATGTTAGACATTTTATTAAGCTTTTTTTTATTAAGGTAATAAGACAAAGGGGCAAAGTAATAAGGCATGTGCATAAAGCACCTGGCTAGTGGGCAACGCAGGCCTCTATTTAAGCCCGCGGGGTGATGTTTTTCATTGAAGGTAGCGCGCTTGGTGCTTGCCATCTAGCGGGCACTTCGGGTACTAATCCCGAACAGAAGCATTTCGGAATAAAAATAATAGCACCATTGGAAAGAGCAGGAAAAAATATATCGATATATGTCCTTAGTTCTTTTTTCAGAGACTTGGTACACGCTTATTAGCGAATTGAATAGAGCGTGCACTTATACGTGCCGTACGCACGGGCGCGAGGGGCTCGCGCGAACCCTCGGCGCTGTCTTTTTCATGTTTTTACTTTTAAACCCTTTATTTCTCGAACTTCTCCAAGATAGGGTTTTGAAGCTTAAGAGTTGTACTTTCCAATGGTGTAGTTTATTTTGAAAAAAAACATGATATACTTTGAGAAAAATGGCTTTCAATATTCAACTCGAGTTTTCGTCCGGAAGAAAGCGTTTCGCAATAAAAACAATGGCACCATTGGAAAGAGCAGGAAAAAATCTATCGATATAGGTGCTTGGTTTTTTTTTCAAAGACGCAGCATACGATTATGAACGAGTTAAACAAAGCGCCTTTTACGCGAAAAAAGGCACCGCGCGCGCTCGGTGGCCCGTTTCTGCTGGACGCTCCCATATATTGTATTAATATTCTTGCAATATTGCAAAGTCATCAAAAAAACCAGCATAAAAATATAATTTTAAAAATAATATTCCTTTCGTGATGAGAAATATTGGCTCAATATTGCTGCAATATTGCTATAACAGAGAGCCTGACTCATCATTTTAAAAAAGCAATGGTCAAACGGAAATCAGGGATTGCAGCAACTTTGTTCCCATATAGCATCCATATATAAAAGTGTTGAGAGAATATTGGCGAATATGGGGAATATGACAAAGCAATATTGGAGCAATGTTGCTCCAATATTTGGTGCTAGAGGGGATAGAAATGGACCGTTTTTGGAGATATTTTGTAGAGAAAATATAATAATGAATAATTTACAGGAATGATTCTGTTATTGAAAGTACTCAACTTTAATTTAATGAGTAATACTACAGTTAAGAAAAATGATTTTTGTAAGAAAAAAAAAACATTTTTATAGCAAATTGTTTGAGAATGCCATAATTTATAATGAGGACATGCTGTGGGTGTTTACAATAAAAATTGAGAGCCAAACACTTTTGTAAATTAAACTATAATATATTGAAAATAACTATAAAATATACAATGTGTAATATAAAATGTGTGTAAATGTTACAATAAATAGGTTGAGTGTATGACTGTTACATAATTGTTTGAGTGTATGAGTGTTAAAATTTGAGTGTATGAGTTTCCTGTGTGAGTGTGGATGAGTTTGCTGAGAAATTTGAGTTATGCTGAGAGATTCCCGTACAGTGAAGGCACTGCTTACAGAAATGATCACAGTTAATATTATTGATTAACTTGATCTGAGAGTTACCGAACATCGCATGTGCAGAGTACATTCACATTGTACCACTGCTTACGTGTATCAACAAAATGGCTGTGCATGTGTGAGAGGTTACCTGGCTTTGAAGCGATTATATTAATCCGGAAAGCGTGAGAGAAAGCCGATGATACAGCAGCAGGTGAGTTGCGTCAGATGAGAACAGCCAGCTGAGAATACCAGTGAAGTTTCCTTTGCTGAGAGCAGCCTCCAGAGTACAGCAGATGCCGCGTGAGATATTGCCTTGTGGTGCGCTCGAACCATCGAGCGCCGGTGAAAAGATGCCGCTTGAGTATCTGAGTGAAGGGTGATGCGAGTTTCCAGTGAGAGATTGAGTAGAGCCTGTGGTGAGTTGATCAGTGTCGATTTGAGCCAGTGAAATCCGTTGAGGTATACCGATGAGATTTTCAGGTGCGCAGTGGTGAGAGATGCTCCTCGTGGCACGGCTGAAGAAAGAGAGAGCGAGGCCTTGACCTATTTCCTTCTTCTTGGTCTTGGCGATTCACTTCGCGAATCAAATCACAATCTCTCTCACATTTGCATGTGAGAGAGCGAGAGAGACCGAAACAGCGCGAATTCACCTTGTGAATCAGTGTAGTGTCTCGGCTGTTCCGCTGAGAGGCCGCGAGGTGCTGCCGCGCCGTGGCAGCGCCGTGAGTCGTACCGAGCTGAGCATAACCGCGGGAATTCAAATTACTGAATTCCCAAACATTCCGCCCGCCATCAACCGCCAGGTTGATTTAAATTCCGATTGGCACTGGCAAGATGGCGAGTTTTGCAATTGGGCGGGTGAGCTGAGTGGTGGCCGTCTTTATTGTTACAACTCTGGTGAGATTGTCAGTTCCAGGGTGAAGTTGAGTGACTCTTGCGAGTGGCCATTTGCTTGGGGGTGAGTGTTCATCCGTGAGTAGTACCATGGAACCCACTTTTATCTCATGAGAGGGATGATGCCATTTTGAAATTGATTGAAGCCGTTGAAGGTATTGAGTTGACCAATGCTTCCAAAATTGCTGAGTGATCCGTTGAATGAGTTGCCATTTGGAAAGCCTTGATTCCTTGAAGGTGAGTAAGCTTGGTTCAGGCACTGAGTTCAATGCCTTGCCGATGAGAAAGTGTCCGGGTGTGAGTGCATTTATGTCTTCTGGGTCTTCACTGAGTGGTTCTAGCGGCCTTGAGTTGAGTAATCCTTCTATTTGAGTGAGCAAGGTAGCTGAAGCTTCAAAGGTGAGTTGAGTGTCCCCAATGGTCCGTCGCAGGTGAAATTTGACTGATTTCACTACTGCTTCCCACTTGCCTCCCATATGAGGTGCAGCAGGTGGGTTGAATATCCATTGGGTTCCCTCGTTCGCTAGTGAGTTGAACAAGATTGAGTTTTCATGTTGGTGTTGAGAAAATAGAGTCTTCAGTTCCCTTGCTGCTCCGATGAAGTTCGTTCCACAGTCTGAGTATAGTTTGGAGGGTATCCCTCTCCTTGAGGTGAACCGTCTGTATGCCGCTAAGAATCCGTCCGTTGAGTAGTCACTGACCAGTTCTAGATGAACAGCCGACGACAATGCTGTGAGAGAGAGCACACAAATACAAATCCAGCACTTGTATGTTTTTGGATTCACGTCCCTTCGATGAGTTGATGAGGGGTCCTGCTAAATTGATCCCAGTGTGAGTGAAGGGTTGGAGATGGGGTGATCCAGCGTCCTGGATAGTTGCCCCCATGAGTTGCTGAGTCCGATGAGTCCGATATCTTGCATAAGTTACAGAATCTCGAGTAAATAACTTGGCCGGAACTCTGCTTCCAATAATCCAAATTTCCTGCCTGATGTGTGCAGAGTGAGTTTTCTCGGTGCCACCGAGAAATATTGTTATGTGAGAATGCCGAATGATCAGTGATGAGTTGACTGTGCCGTTGAAATGTAGCTGGATGTTGAGTGATATTCTAGTTGAGTTTTGTAACCGACCTCCTACGTTGATAATTCCTTCTGAGTGAATGTATACAGTCAATCTATTGAATAGATGATTCTGTGGGACTTGAGAATTTTCAGCATAGTAAGTTCAGATGGAAATGAACTCGCTGAGTTTCCTTGATCCAGAAGATTTTTTTTTCTTGCTGATCAGATCAGCTGTGAGTCTCGTCTCGGTTGAATTTTGCCTTGAAATGATTACAAGCTAACATAACTTAGCCCGTAATTGTTGAGTAATATATTGCATAATGAGTGTTGATTGACGAGATTCCATGAATATGAATTGTCCTAATGCGATGTAGCTGCAGTGAGTATGACCTTTGCCTCTTTCTGGAAAGTGTTCCTTTTTTGTAAGTCAGTTTGAGATGTCGATGATGATTGTCTTCCCTTGGTTGTTGGAATTACTCCTTGGCTGAGTATAACCCTGGTTCCAACAGATTTCTTCCATTGTGAGGCACGTGAGATTATGCGTGTGCATACCATATTCTGATCTGTCCATAAATGAACATGAGAGCTTAGCAACTGTAAATTGTCCAAGCATACCTTGAGTAAACCTTACCGCTCTGAACTCCAACCTTGATATGGAGTATGGGTTGAGTGTTGCCTTCCGCCTTGATGAGACTATAAATAATAATCCAATCGTGAGAAATGTGGATATAATATTGAGTGCTGTAGCTGTTGCCTGTTGCGAAGCATTCGAAAAGCCATTAATTTTGAGACCCGAATCCAGTTGAGTGAAATCTTCTCGAAGGTGCAGCCATTCTTCGCAATTGAGTTGAACTTGTTTGTCCCATGAGTACTTGAGTAGCCACAGCTCTTGTAGGAGAATTTGAAAGAATATCCACAGATGAGATTGTCCATGCGGGATCGAGTAGTGGTGAGTTTTGAGAAAGAATTATCCAATTGTGAATCTTTCTTGAGTGAGCGGCAATATAATTCTAAAGTGAATTTATTTGATAGTTAGATCCGTTATAATTTGAGTAATTTAGTGACGCAATCATCAGAATCAACCGCTTAATTGCTGTTGAATTGTGAGTAATTTCTTGAGAAATATCTGCCACTTGTATTTGCTATTTATTTAATGAATAGCCGCCCGCCGTGCAGAATCCTGGTAACTGCATGGCGCTTGTCAATGAGTGTGTACGCTGATGCAAATACCCCGAAGTTGTTATCCATACTCTTACAAAGAGGATTGAGTCTGTTGCCAGTTGATAATTAGTTCCTTTATTCGTCACCAGCTGAAGAAGAGTGCAGATATCCAAGTAACGTTGCTTGCGTTCCATATGTGAATTTAGCTAACACGAAGTGCATGAGTTGATCCGGTTTATTTATCTATAAATATGTAGCACCATTTTTTGTAGGTGCTGTCATGAGTGCAATTAACAATAACAGTTTTTAGTACGCTTCAGCTTTGCCAAATGAGTTGTTCAGTACATCAGCTGATGGGTTGAGATAACCTTACTTGATATTTTCATTGTGTGAACAATGTGCTGCTTACACAATGCTTCTTTCTTCTTGAGTTTGCCTCTAGTTGTTGAGTGGTTCTTCTTAACCCAGAAGCGTGTGAGTAATTTCCTTAATTCTTCTGCGTTAAGTGCCATCCGATCTTGATGTACCTTTTTTCCGTTGAACAGCTGATTTGAGTTATTTGAGTCATGACCAGCCAACATTGATGATTTTGCCATAGGTTCTATCACACTGCCCTTGATAAGGTTATGTTTCATAATTTGACTATAATAGTCAGCACTAACGTGGTGTAAATTACACATTAAAATGACACCTTGATTTAACAATACACCCTTGTAATGTCAATTGAGAATGCATCATGTTGAATGCGAATCCGAGTGAGCACTACCATGATGTAATATGGGCTCCATTTTGCCACCTTGTTTGAGGTTAAGTTCGATGATCTAGCACATCCACAAGTTGAGGCTGCCAAAATATCCGATGAGCCAATAAAGTTTTCCCTTGCATAAATCCAAATAAAGTGTTCACATAATTCTGATGGTATTGTAGATGAGACTTGGCATTTGATGAGCAGTGATCCTAACCTCAAGATCTAATGGTTGGGATAGATGAGCGTTCCCATGAAGCGTTGAGTATACCAATATCAATTCTGATTTTGATTAGAATGATAATCCAAGATTTTGAGATGTAACCGGTGTCGTACGATTCCAAAATGCAGGTGCCATTGATGAAAATTGACTAAATGAGTGTTGCATCTGAGTTGACCTTGAGTGTGGGTGATTGCGCCGAAATCCAGTTTTTAGTGATTTTGAATATGATCCATATATAGTGAGAGTTCCTTCATATTGCACCTATGGTGGATATGCAGTATTGCTGAATAAAATCCCAAAAACGTAACACACATTGTAATTGTAGCAAAATTGCATCTCTCCATCTCGATGCAACCGTTGATTATTGTGAAAGCCACAATGTATGTAAGATAATTCCACTAGGCGCAAGTGTGATGAGTAATGCATTTTCAATGTCTCACTTTGGGTTGAGATGTCCATAGAGAATTTCTGTGGGGCATCTTGCTGAGTTAACTGCTAAGGCAGCGCTGAATTCGTACGTCCACACAGTAATTCGTATGTAGTGAAGAGTTTGTCCGTTCCTTCCTTGAGGTTGTCCGTTTGAATATTGAGCGTGTCCAAGTCACTGGTGAGAATCGCATCCATGAGTATGTCAATCTCCTTGGCCCCAGCATCCTCAGCCATGATCCAATACATGTAAACAGTTTAGTAATGAGTAAATGCACTGACTTTCATACACACCACAGCATGTTCTATCCGGCTCGAAGGACCAAAATGTTTGAGAATGCCATAATCTATAATGAGGACATGCTGTGGGTGTTTACAATAAAAATTGAGAGCCAAACACTTTTGTAAATTAAACTATAATATATTGAAAATAACTATAAAATATACAATGTGTAATATAAAATGTGTGTAAATGTTACAATAAATAGGTTGAGTGTATGACTGTTACATAATTGTTTGAGTGTATGAGTGTTAAAATTTGAGTGTATGAGTTTCCTGTGTGAGTGTGGATGAGTTTGCTGAGAAATTTGAGTTATGCTGAGAGATTCCCGTACAGTGAAGGCACTGCTTACAGAAATGATCGCAGTTAATATTATTGATTAACTTGATCTGAGAGTTACCGAACATCGCATGTGCAGAGTACATTCACATTGTACCACTGCTTACGTGTATCAACAAAATGGCTGTGCATGTGTGAGAGGTTACCTGGCTTTGAAGCGATTATATTAATCCGGAAAGCGTGAGAGAAAGCCGATGATACAGCAGCAGGTGAGTTGCGTCAGATGAGAACAGCCAGCTGAGAATACCAGTGAAGTTTCCTTTGCTGAGAGCAGCCTCCAGAGTACAGCAGATGCCGCGTGAGATATTGCCTTGTGGTGCGCTCGAACCATCGAGCGCCGGTGAAAAGATGCCGCTTGAGTATCTGAGTGAAGGGTGATGCGAGTTTCCAGTGAGAGATTGAGTAAGAAGAAGAGAAGTCCCGTTCGTCTCGCCTTCTTGCCAGTCGCGCGACAGCAGCGCTTGTTTCCTCCTGCGCATGGCGGGCTGCGCATGAGGCTTCTGTGTCCCCACAAATCTATCAGACACATCTTGCAAAATTAAAAACAAGACTTTATAAACTAAGAATCATTGGGAGAAAAAAGCTTTCTCGATATTCTTTTATAGTAGAAAATATAAAACAGCTTAATTTAATAACTCATGATTGCCACACATCTTGTAAAATTAAAAACAATCAGTTTATGAACTATAATTACTGATAATAAAAGCTTTCTTAATATTCTTGTATACTTTTTCAAATAATTATCTGAATCTTGTGTAGAAAAATATTTACTGAGAAATCCTCTGAAACATTTTGACGTCACCCTCCGTGAGAAAATTATAAAATTAGATTAACTGAGCACTTTTATTCGTTGAAATGGTCACAACAATAACACATCATTTTGGCTTTTTTCTGTATTTTAATGTTCATTTGGCATAATCTTTTAATTGGTATTTAAGTAAATATGTACAAGAGCACAGCACTAATATCGACTCAGTTTCTTGAAGTATAGACAAAAAAATGCTTTTTTTTAACTAAGCCTGTAACGTCTAACCAATATTTTAAATTCTGATTTTAAGTAGAGGTTCTAAAATGTTATAAACACCTTATTTAACACATCATACTGCTACTTATTTTATTTATTATACAAAACATTTTATTATATCTGATCTGAAAACTTGCACTGACTTCACTATAATTATATTATAGATATGTCTTGAAAAATATTGTGTCGTAAATAATAATATATTTGCCCGCTCTTCCATAGTAATATTGGTTTGGTTTTTCTATCTTGAGTAGTACGTGTCTGTTCTTGTATTAAAATAACTTTTTCTTGTCCATTAATAATAACTCCCAGGGTCATGAGGGCACTCGTTCATTTTTTTTAATTCAAAATTAGATTTTTCAGACAGTACACAATTAGAACTCCTCAACATTATTGGCTATAATTATATATATCTTAAAAATGACTCGAAGTAAATCTTCTGGTATAATATCTGTAAAAATAAAAAAATCTCACAAAGTATCAAGTTTAAAAAAATGATTTTAGCCATTTAACATTTAGCTAGTAAGTACTTATCTAATAAAAGTTATTTTCCCCATTGATTGATAGACGAATAGATCAATTTTTCTCATCACCAGTTGACAACTTGAGATCTTTCAAATACATAACTAATTAACTAACTCACGATATGATAACATTTGTAAAATGTATATGTATAAAATAATAGATAGATAAAAATTCTTCTTCTTAGATTGCTAAGAATAAATTCTTAACCTAAACAATCTAGCAACTTCTTGAGATCTTTGAAATATGTTATTAACTAATTCACGATATGATAACATTTGTATATAAAAAAATACTGACATGTTGTATGTAAGGTTAGATCGATCAGATACGGATATGTATTTATATATATAGATATACAAGCGTAAGATAGACGACAACCGGAAGTGTCGTATGAACTGCAAACCGGACGCCGGAATAAGGAGAAGAAAAGTATGAAAGGAAATCGCACATAAAAAAATTCAGCTCTCTATATCTTCTGAACGAGATAATCTTTTTAAATAAAATGTTTTGATTTGAGTAGAGCAATGAAATGGCTTTCGATTAAGAGGGATATGTTATATAGTAAAAACTAACGCAATATACGTAAAAGCGCATTGAATTTTTCGTACACCCATTTCAATGTATATGTAGCACGGGTCGCTCCTTTAGGCTTCTTCTATACTTGCCTTCGGAGCGCTCCCGCGCTCCTTGATAATAAGCATCATAATATACGTCACATTTATTTTTACCATATCAAAAGGATGTGTATCGATAACAAAATAATGCTACGTATAGCTATGGTATTCATGTAATATATTTTTTTAAACGAACCAATTAACTTGATTATTGTATATTTTGCATATTTATATTTTAACAAAGTAAACGTTTGGGTACCTCCTTCCCTTGAAATTAAGAGTAAATATATTATAGATTTCAATAATCTATAGATTAAATTATAGATGAAATAGTTAAGTATGTACATAATACAAATTGTATGAAGCGTAGCCCTAACAAGAAAGTTATTTTATTTATAAATAATTAAGCAGTATTTATCTTCGTATTGGAATATACATTGCAAAACTGTCACTTAATTTATGCACACATAATAATAGACTGCTCGGTTGAAATGATCTGATGAAAACTAATACAAATTTGCAGATTCTGATGCAAAAACCGCATAGGTTATTAGGTATTTGTACCCTTTTTGTACGGTTTTATCAGACCTTTTCACCCGGATAATTATAAAATGCCATTTTAAGAATTTTATTGTCTAAGCCTCATATTATTGAAAATAGATATTTCATGTTCTATTTGATGCTCTAACAAAATTCAGTGATTTGATCCATTACATAGGATGTCTGAATAATATCAAGTTTCTAAATCAACCATAGTATCAAAAATGCTAATTATTGGTTTTTCTTGATATTTCAAAAAATCATAACTTTCTTCAAATAGCTTGACCATATTTGGTTAAAAAGGCATTTTGAACAGTTTTAAAAGTAGATTTCAAAAAAATTTTGTCGAACAAAAAATTGTATAGCGCAGTCTCAATATTCTACGATGAAAACCAACCAATCAGAGACTTTCAAAAAGAGACATACAGATAAAACGCAAAGTTTTTTCCAATGTTCTATACAAAAAGATACAAATTTTTGAGAAAAAATATCATAAAAGTTGGATTTTAACCAAAAATTGCAAAAAATTTTAATTTTCAATGTTGCATATCTTTTTTATTTATGCAAATATCATTCTACAATTTTAGGAACATGTCTATTTCATAAAAAACTATAAGTAAAAAAATTTTCAGCGATTTTAAAATTTTGAGCTGATTACTGAATCAGCCATTTTGAATTTGGAAAGATTTGTAGCAAAATCGTGATCAGCGACTTCGAAACTTCTGTATTCCAATTTTGAGATAAACCTAATCTTTTTTCACACTTTCAACCACCATATTTGATCAGCCATTTTGAATTGCGAAAGTCTGATAGATAAATAGTGATCAGTGACTTCGAAACATCTGAATTCCAATTTTGAGAAAAACCTAAGCTTTATTCGAACTTTTAACCACCATATTGGATCTGCCATTAAGAATTTTAAAAGAATGATAGCAAAATCGTGATCAGCGACCTCAAAAACTCTCGTATACAAACTTTGAGCAAAATCTAAGCTTCCTTCGAAAATTTTTTGCAGCCATACCGGATTCGCCATTTTGTATTTTGTAAGTCTAATCAAGAAACTTGATGAGCGGCATCGGAAACCACTGCATACCAATGTTAAACAAAAGCTCAGCGTTTTTCGAATTTTTAACCGCCATATTGGATCTGCTATTTTGATTTTAGAAAGTCTTGTAGCAAAATTGTGATCAGCGACCTCGAAACCCCCTACATACCAATTTTCAGTCAACTCAATGCACTTTTACAACTTTCAACCGCCATATTGTATCAGCCATTTTGAGTTTCGAAATTCAGATAGCAAAATCGTGATCAGCTACTTCGAAACTTCTGAATTCCGATTTTGAGATAAACCTAAGCTTTTTTCGAAATTTTAACCACCATTTTATTTGCGCCATTTTGATTTTCTAAAGTATAATAGCCAAATCGTGATCAGAGAACTTGAAACACCCTGCATACCAATTTTCAGCCAACCCATTGCACTTTTATAACTTTCCATCACCATATTGTATGCGCCATTTTGAATTTCGAAAGTCTGATAGCAAGAACGTGATCAGCGACCCCGAAAATCTATGTATACCAATTGTCAACAAAATCTAAGCTTTTCTCGAACTTTTTACAACCATTTTAAATTTCGAAAGTCTGATAGCAAAATCGTGATCAGCGATCTCGAAAACCCATGAATTCTAATTTTGACCAAAATCTAAGTTTTTGCTGAACTTTTAACCGCCATATTGGATCCCCCTTTTTCAATTTCGAAACTCCGAGAGCAAAATTGTGATCACGACTTCACAAACCCCTGCATTCCAATTTTGAGAAATACCTAAGCTTTTTTCGAATTGACCGAGTGTAAACACAATACTTTACGCGTGGTGTGAGAAAAAAGATGTTTGTGGCATGTGCAGCGAGATAATAATACGATCAGTGAAAAGGGTGGTTACGAGGGGGGTGGCAAGAGGGGCATGTGGTGGGGCAAGAGGGGGCTGAGGGGTGGATGATCGTGGGCATGTGGCACTTTTAATATAAAAGACTCATAGAGATACACTGATTTTTACGTTATTTTGAGGGGGGCTGTGGTGGTTGGTGGTGTGATGAGGGGGTTGAGGGGTGCTGATGTTCATAAATAATGCTAACATCTATATAATATAGAAAGAGAATATGTATATATATAAATATATACTCAGGGTGGTACTCCCTACTCGCTCCACTCATCAACCCCCGACATAAAGTTGTTAATACTTCTAAAGTCCTTTGGAAAAACTTTTAAAGGGATATAAATGAATATTCAGAACCAGCGAAAAAAATAACTAAACTTAACACTTAAAATAGTATATTACGATACGTGGGCCAAAAATTGGATTTCCGGGCGGTGCGTGGTATGACTCCCGAGGCGAAGCCGAGGGCGTCCTGACGCACGCCCAGGGCATCCAATTTCCGGTCCAAGTATTGTATACTATTTTTCTTACTCCCCGGCCGAAAGTACGTTCTGTAATTGTTAAATAATTAATAAAATTGCGTTGTCGTCTGCTAGCTGTGTTTGAGTGTTAGTTCTTCTTTGGGCCCGCTCGATAGTAGTGCTTCTCTCGGCCGCTTTGGGTAGCTCGATCGATATTACCGACTGTTTTTTCTTTCGGCCCGGCGTGGAGAGCTGGTTTTTTGGGCGTCTGCTACTTTCGCTGTTACAGAGATGGTTTGATGCCCGCCCGACATTTGCAAGACCGAGGCGAAGCCGAGGTTTTGCTGGTCGAGGCGGGCATCAGAAACACATTCATTAAAAAAAGAAAGAAATAAGGTGATGAAATAAGTACAATAAAGTTTGATCAACTAACTCTTTTTTCTGATCACCCGTACATTTTCCTCTGTCTATTTCGTACGCCCAATGGACATTGATTCGTGTCGAACGTGCCCGTTAGTGATCGTCACGCATAACCTTTTGAAAGTTAACATACATAAGAAATGATAAAACAATTGAAAAGGTTATGCATGACGGTCACTAACGACACGAATCAATGTCCATTGGGTGTACGTTTCTAACCTTCACACCGCACAAACATCTTTTCCTCGGACGCTCCCGTCCGCACGTTTACTTAATTGCTTCTACACGACTCGTAAGTACGTGTAGAAAACAAGAGAAAAACAATGACCATGATCAAACAACACCACTTTTTATTTCAACTAACTGTTTTTTCTCGTCACCCGTGCGCATGAGACAGAGTGGCTCATGCGCGCGGGCGTTCAAGCGCAGCGTTGGTCTAAAATAGGGTTTGAAAGTTAACTTTCGGCTCGGAGATGCGGGCCGAAAGTACGTACTTTCGGATTGGGGAATAAGAAAAATTAATTTTTTGCTATTTCATTTATAGGTACTGGTATAAATTGTGAAAGATCGGAATTGTTTCATTTTCTTAGTTTTAGCATTATTTTAAGCAGGGGCTGTGAAGTTAAAATAGCTTTTCTGTCTCTATGCTAGGTCTCTATGTCTCTCTGTATGTGTGTGTATGTGTGTATGTGTGTGTGTGTGTGTGTGTGTGTGTGTGTGTGTGTGTGTGTGTGTGTGTGTGTGTGTGTGTGCGCGCGCGCGCGGATAGGGTTGTTAAACGAGAGAAATAATTGGAAAACAGGCTAAGTTTCTTTGAGTATTTCTTTCAATTGCCAGAGACTTACAACCTGTGGCAAGTAGTTCGTTGGCGATTTACGACCTCCTAACGGAATTTATCGTGTGATTGATATCGTTGCCTTTGCCACTCTCTACGGCAGGCGGAGACACCACATAAATTCTTATAACACTCAAGGATCTCCTATAATATTCGCTAAAAAATGTCACCACTTTCACTTACGCAGACCATCGAGCGTCAGTACGAATTATTCAAGCGAATCTGCAATTCAAATGACAATATCAAGAAAATTGGCAAGGACAATATCACTCTTGAGCTTCTCGATGCTAAGCTACAGATATTAGAGAAAAACTGAAAACAATTCCAAGAAAATCACACTATTGTCCTATCTTAGAAATTTGAAAGCACGAGCCAAAGTGATTATTTTGTCAATGATTGCTATGGTTTAACAGAAGACGGCTATATAAACTCACCTGTCTTTATAGTCCAATTTCTCAAAAAATTCCCACAACAAGCTAATGTAGCTGTTGTATAAATTCACCGACTGGCTAGACTTTGAAGATCTTTTCAAAGCTACTATTATCAAAGATGAACAACGTTCTAATTCAGAGAAATTACAACAATTGAAAACGCACGTTCAAGGATAAGTAACTGAAATGCTCAAAACAATTCAAATTACCGACCTCAACTTCCCTATTGCCTGGAAAGAGCTGAAAGATCACTATACAAACAAACGTCGACTTATTACCATCTATACTAAAACGTTACTTGACATGCCTGCCGTACGCTCCGAGTCACCATCTCAATTACAATCCCTTCTTAACACAACTGCAAACGTAATCTCTGCATTAGAGCAACTCAAAAGGTCAACCAACCAATGGGATGATCTACTCGTGCCTATCATTGCTCATAAGCTTGATTTCAAAACCTTATGCGAGTGGGAAAAGCAAGTCAGTAAGAGCGCCGATCCCCCCACTTTTGCCCAGCCTAGTCTGTTTATTACTGAATGTATTGATTTTTTAGAAACCATCTCCGTGCCTAACTTAAATAAATCTCAAACTCCAGCAAACAGACCAATTAGCTCTCACGCTACGTTTACCGCCAAGTGTGCCCTCTGTGATGGCGCGCATTACATTATGCGTTGCGATGCCTTTAAAGACAAAACCGTGAGTGAGCGGAAAGACTTTGTGATGAACAAAAAGAAACTATGCTCAAATTGTTTAGGATTTCACCCAGTCAGTAGCTGTCGGTCCGAAAAGAGATGTAACGTGTGCAACAGCCAACACCATACGCTTCTTCACGAAGATACAAATACAAGTGCTCATGTGTCTGCCATTGAACCAATTCATAATCACGTTGCTTGCACTGGTCCTTCTTTTATTGCTAACACAGAGCTACAACTAACAAGGAAACGTTCCGAACTGTCAAATTCAAAAAATTATAAAAATTATACTAGGTAGTAGTCCTCCATGAGACATTCACAAATATATTTTTTTTATCGGTAACCAAGGCCTTTTTGAGGGTTAAATCCACGTCGGAAGTTCACATTGAAAAATGATTTTTCGATATATCTCTGTTTCTATTCAACTGCTTCCTGCTAGAGGAAGCTTTGTGATCGTAATTTTTTGAGTTATTGTAAAACATGTTATAATTGTTTTATCGAGGTGTTAGGAATCAAAATACGTGATTCTTGAAAAATGTCTGTATGGATGTGTGTGTGTGTGTGTGTGTGTGTGTGTGTGTGTGTGTGTGTGTGTGTGTGTGTGTGTGTGTGTGTGTGTGTGTGTGTGTGTGTGTTTTCCGGGATGAGGAGGGGAAATCTTCTATAAGACTCCCATGGGGAGTGCTTTCCATAGGAACTGTAGCGATTCTTACCCACTAAAACCTCCCCTCATTGACTGGCCCTTTAGATTTCTAGCACCCACCGGCACTCCATTTCTGTATTACTTCGGTGGGGCCTGTTCTGATCCCATTAGGATCCCTCTTCGTGTGCCGTATTTACTTAGCCTATCTCTTTAAGTCTCTTCTCCTTTCTTCCCTCTCCTTTTCTTCTTTGGTCTTGATTACCTTCCTGATGAAGGTGGTTATCTGGTCCCATTTCTCCTGTGATGCAAGCATAGCCGGTATTAGGTTGTCCTTCGACAACGCCGCTCCAATTTCCGCTGTTGCTCTTCTCCTGTCATCATCGTGTGCAGGGCATGTAAATAGTGTATGCTCTGCGTCGTCCTCTTCTTCTCCGCATAGTCGGCAGCTGCTGGATGGTCTGTGTCCTCTTTTGAATAGATAATTACCAAAGCACCCATGGCCGCTGAGTGCTTGTGTCAGTCTGTACTCCATTGATCCATGTTCACGAAGCATCCATTCTTTGACTCTAGGTATGAGTGCATGGGTCCGCCGTCCGTCTCCTGATGCATCCCACTTCCCCTGCCATCTACTGAATAGCGTGTCTCTTGCCTCTTCCCGCATGCGGGTTTTCTCTACTTTCGACAGGTCTCCTTGAAGCCGTCGCTGCTCTTCTTGTCTATGCCAGACCTCGCTTATTTCAAGGGCCAAGAGCCTCACGGGGGGCATCCCTGCAAGCACGTTCGCTGCGTCCCTTGATATTGAACGCCATCCACTAATGATGCATAAGTTCGTCTTGCGTTGTACCGCGCCCATATGTTTGTCTACGTCCATCGAAAGGGCTCTTGCCGCCCATGTCGGTGCGCCATATAGCTGTATCGATTCCACGACCGTCGGCAGCAATTTCCTGCGCTCCGGCCACGGTCCTCCTATGTTAGGCATAAGTTGCGAGAGCGATGTGCATGCTATTGATGCCTCCGATGCTGCTTCCTTGATATGGCGCTTGAATGCCCATTTCTTATCGAGCCATACTCCCAGGTACTTGATTTCGCTTTTGAGAGGTATTAGTTCCCCGTTAATTTCGAACTGTGGTGGGTCGTATTTTCTTCGACGGGTTACTAACAATGCTTCGCATTTGTGTACTGCTAGTTGCAGGTGTCTGCTATTCAGCAAATTGGCGATCAATTCTAGCGCTTCATTCGCAATTAGTTCCGCTTACCAGGCTTCTTCGGCCACCACTACTAGTGCCAGGTCGTCCGTGAACCCCACCAGATATGCTCCATCGGGCATCTTCAATCTGGGCAGTCCGTCGTACATACAATTCCACAGAAATGGTCCTTTGATTGATCCTTGCGGTACTCCTGCAGTCAGATCGATTTCTATCTTGCCATTTTTTGTGACTATCACCAACTTCCTCCCTGTGAGGTAGCTGTTCACTGTCTTGAGTAGATATTGAGGCATCTTCTTCTCTTCTTCTAGAGATTTGTGGATACGTTCCCAGCTAGCGGAGTTAAACGCATTCTTGACGTCCAGTGCTATGATTGCGCAGTATCCACCTCGTTTGAGTATTTCTTATAGAGCCTTCGAGAATCTTTCTTCAACTTTCTGCAGAGCATGGTGAGTGGACATGCCTTTACGAAATCCGAACTGGTTCGGGGAGATACCCTCGTTTTCCGCCTTTTCGATCACCTTCTCCATTATATTGAGGATCAGCCTTTCGAAGAGTTTGCCTGCCGAGTCGATCATATCCAGCGGCCTATACGCCGATGGATCAGTCGCTGCTCCTGCTTTGCCCTTGGGGATCAAAATCAGTTTCTGCCTCTTCCATCTAGCAGGGAATGTTCCTTCGGCCAGGCATTTGTTATAGACGCCCAACAGCAATTGCGGGTTCTTCAGCACCACCAACCGTATCACCTCGCTAGGAATGCCGTCCAGCCCTGGGCACGTGTGTGTGTGTGTGTGTGTGTGTGGGTGTGTGTGTGTGTGTGTGTGTGTGGGTGTGTGTGTGTGTGGGTGTGTGTGTGTGTGTGTGTGTGTGTGTACGCCTGGAACTCAACTTCTACACGATCGATTTTGACCAGACAGGTCTCATTTTTTTGGTTTTTTTTGTGTGATGGTGGATCAAAAATTCATTTTTTGATTCGCCGATGCGTTTTTGTTTTATTTCGAATTGCGATCTTCTCTAAATTGATTTTTACTTTTTTTTAATGATAAGTTCGAGATATTTGAATCAAATGAATAGAATTCGAAAGAGCATTCAAATACCTATATTTTCTAACAAAAAAAAATTCTCTAGCTATCTCGATTCCTTTGTTATTAACAAAAACGTGTTTCTTTTTAAAAAGCTTATAACTCCTAAACTAAACGGCCAATTTTTTTCAAAAAAGTCATGATATTGCAGAATATAAATAGCTATAATCTATAATAATTTGAATTCATTTTGTCGACTAGTTTTTGAGAAAAAAATTGAAATGTGAAAAAAATGAGTTTTGTATGTCCAATGATTACGGGAATAAAATTGGCTTAATCGCTTTGAAATTCCTTGTAGAGGTAGATTTTGGATAGCCCTCGGTCGAGTTCTTTGGGCAAAATGATTAGTCCAGAAATTTCAGAAATATTTGAGGTTAAAATTTTTTTAACCTTTTTTCAAATCGTAATTACTCGAGAACGGCTCCATGTATCAGCTCCAAATTTATAGACAATTGTATGTGATATAGATAATATGTGTGCGAATTTTCATCAAGATCGTACGATTACTTTTTGAGATATTTGATTTTCAAAATTTTCGTATTTTACAAAGTCATTTTCTTTGTCGCATGATAACTAGAGAAAACAAAAATTGGTTTAAAATCATGTTGAAATTTTTTGGAGATGTAGAGTCTATATATTATCGTATAAGTCCTTTAGGTAAAAGTGTTACGTGTGAAGGGTATTCGTTTGTTTCCGGCCTCTCTGAGTTACGCACCCGGAGAGGTTGGTTTTACGTGAAATAAGTAGTCGGAAGGTAAGAAGTATAAGTAAACTGGTATTTATTCAATACTCAAATGCGCGAGAGAGAGGTGTCCTAATCATGTGTAAGTATATATGTGCGCGGCGCGGATGATTCGTCATGGTCGTGGCTTCGTAGCTTCCTCGTGAATTGATGGCTGAAGACTCCGTTATCGTCCTATGTCGTTCTGGAGTCGTCGTATCGTCTAGACCTCTCTCATAGGTTCCCCGTTGGTAGAATCGAGAGCGCGACGCCGGAAGCGTCGCATTTTATACTCGCCGTGCAGTGTTTCCCACTTTTCTAATTAATCATAGGTGGGGACCGGCTGCACGTGGAGCTTCGTTCTTTCATTAGTGTCGATCTCGCAGTTTTCGGCCGCTCGACCGATTCGACCGACTCCGGCATCCTCGCGCCATGGTCGCGGCGCGGTGTCGAACGTTCTCAACGCTTCGAATGCTGAATCGCGGTTTTTGTGTGCATGACCGAACTCGCATGTGGAATGTGTCCACACGTAACACGTCCGAGGCCGCGCGATCGCACTCCTGGGCGATCAAAACTACCCCAAATCCAAAAAAAATTCACAATTTTCCGCCTTGTTCGGGCACTGATTGATTCCTCTGTTGGTCTGGCTTGTTTTCCTTCATTTGCTAAGTTGTCTTGGTTGCTTAGGTTGGCTCGATTTTGCGATTGTTTCTGTTCTTTTTTGTTAAGTTTTTTTTTCCTTATCTTGATTTGCTAGGTTGTTTTGGTTGCTTAAGTTGGCTCGGTTTTGCGGTGTTGTGGGAGTCTAAATAAAATTCTAAAATCTAATGTATGTGTTTTATGTTTACAATTATGCGTGTTGTGTAGTACAGTGTTTGCGTATGTGTGACTAACTTTTACAGTTCTACTTAACTGACGTCTCTCTCTCGCTAGTTTAGTATACAAAATCATCTTTATATAACATTATTATATGTATGCATTGTTGTATGCAACCACTGGGAAAAATTTTGTTCTCATCATGAGACATGTAATCATTGTGTCACGAAAATTCTTTATAATTTAATTTGCTAAAAAACTTAATGAGCTTTAATAGCCCGAATTATTTTCTTTGTTAAATTGATTCAACCAAAAATGTTCTCAGTGTCAATGCATATTCATTGCGCCGTTTGATCTGGGGTCCACCCCTTAGGGTCTTCATGCTCTCAGAAGTTCTGACTCTGCTTGACGTTCGGGGTTGATGAGGATGGTCATCGCCGATGTCCAGGAGCGACGGTAGACTTAATACCCGACCTGCGGAGGTGGAGTAATATACGCGGTCTCCCAATTCCTGTCGCACGGGAGGCTGGCTCCCTTCTTGTTGCTCTGAAAACAGTCTATTTCTTTTTAGTAACGGGATACCCCCCCAAGCTGGCATTTTCCATACGGCTATTATTATTATTATTATTATAATTATACTACTGCCCGAATAGGTCACGGCATCCTTAAAGGTAGAAAGTTGATTGGATATAGACCTATATTGTCCGAGTGCACGGACTTTATCGATTATCTCTCGCAGGTCTTTGCCTGTTTTAAGTAGTCGTGTTGAGGTACTGCCTTTTAGGGCCACCCCGACCATTCTCACGTTTACTAGATTATCAACTAACGCGTTAGTGTCATTCAGGATCGCTGAAACGTCCAGGGGCATTTCATCAAATGTTTGAATCGCGAGATTCGTTACGATTTCCCGCGTTGCTACTAATCTCACCGAATCGGAGCGCGCCAGACACCCGGCGAGCAAGGTTAAAATGTCCGAACCTTTTATATCAAGGTTAATATCCGCTACCCTTTTACAATTCACCGTCATCTTTTCCTGCTCCTTGGCTGAAAAAACCCACGTATTAGGGTTATTTAAGTGCGCCGAAAAGGTTGTATCCAACTCTATAATTTTTACTTCGCACTGGGAAAAGTTCTGGATTGGGATGTTCGTGGCCAATTTTACCTCGCACTCCGCGCGTTCGTTGAGGATTTCGTCCGGCTTCATCTCCCGACATATGTAGCGTTTGTTTAGTTTCTTGCAATTACCTAGTGACTTTGAATCTATATTTATATACGTATTTTTACTGATACTAACTGCAAAGTATTGTGAACTGGGCCAGATATAGGCAAAGTTATTGGATTTATTAACTGCTTTCTGAAGAACTGGCAAGGGTGAAGCCTTAAAAAGTTGGTATGTATTAAAATCAATTAGAGGCAACGCGATGTGGTAAACTAATTGACAGTTGTGTAATAGGATCGTCACGTCTGATATCTTTACTAATTCCGATATGACATTTTCATCTGTTGAAGCTGGGAAAGCTGCTTCGGTGATTGTCCTGGCTATCAAATCCGCGGTCTCTCGGATTTGCGTCAGGTTCAGAAACCGCGGGTGAATGGAACCTTGCTGAGCAAACAGGATCACGTCGGTAAGAGTGTGTACGTCAATTTCGTACTGTAGTACGTTTTCCTCGAGGAGCTGAGTGGCCACTATCATTGCGGATTCCTTTTGCGAATCCTGTTGATGTTGATCCAGGATCTGTGTTTTTCGTTCTAGCTCCTCGGCCTTCATTTGTACTGCTCCGAACTCTTTATATACAACCTCCGTTTGGTTTAGCAAGAGGTCTGATAATTGCCGGATTTTGTCTTTGGCTCCCTCTATAAGCCCCTTGATTTCCTCTTCTGCTGCCTCATCCAGTATCCCAAATAGGTAACGGCTGGCCTTTCCGACGGCAGAGAACCATGCTCGTCGGATTCGGGTCGCCCTCCGCGAACCTTGCCCTTCCAGTAGTTCCAGAGCCCTGTCGATGTCCTTGTTTGTATCCGTAATTTGTTTGTAGATGTTCTTCAACTGCTGTTGGTGACGACACGTCACCATATTACTACAGTGTTGTGTTATGGATCGCCATGCGTCTAGCAGTCGCTCTCCCTGGTGTAACAATGGTTCCAAGTTAATTTGTTGTATAATCTTCCACGTTGTGCTGGACGTTGCGAGCGGAATCAGCTGCTAGATAATGACTCCTGGGCTCTCCGATATGGGCTGTATCAGCGGACTTCTTGTGTTCGATGCTTCCAATGTTATTCTGCAAGCACACAGGGTTTGCCGGTTTTATTGGGTACTCTGAATTGTTGTGCCCTATCCTAGTTCTACTGAGCTTCATGTTTCAGATTTCTTTATTATGCCGTCAGGAAGGTAATAGATATCGTGTTAGTCTCGTTAGTAGGGTCGCTTTGGTCCGTGTCTTGATTTACGTGTTAAAGTCCGGATATTTTACTGTAAAAATAAAAATTTACCCGGTGCAGCCTGTATGGGATACTGGCGCCCTTGTTTATTGGCTGCCTTGTATCCGTATGGCGCAACTCTGGGTTTTGTGTTTTTGTCTTTTTTTTTGCTTTTCTGGTTCATTCTCCTTGCCAATTTTCCATAGCGTCCTACATTATTGACGCGTTTTTCTTTGCTGGTGAAGTTCACATTGTGTTTGCGAGTTTCGTCAATTAGTTTATTACTGCAATGTTGATATTATACTAGTCTCACTTCTGGAAGCCGGTCAATAGAATTAGTATTCGGCTCCAGAATAGAGTTTTTATTCGTGATATCGTGATTTACCCGTTTTTTCCTATAGTGTTGGGCACAGCGTATTTTGGGTGATTCTGTGATTCCAATTTTGCCCGGTTTTGAATTGGTTGACTAACTCTACTTTTTATCTTAATGGCGCCTTCCGATTGGTCAGTTGAGATTTATGTAGGCTGATATTTTTGCCTGTCTTGGCTCGTTAAAAATTACGACTCGTTTATATACTCCTGTTCCCCAGCGATCGAGAATAAAGGACACTGATGATAAAACCAATGGTAATTAAGATATTGAGATCTTTTTGATTTCCCTGAGAGTGGTTAGGGTCGTGGGTTTTTTCCGTGATAATCTTTTAATGCTTTATCATCGATATTAATTGTACAATTTTCACAATTTCGATTGCATTTGTCGCACCGTTTTATATTGTTTCCCCAAAATTGCTATATGTGATGATTAGATTGCTTCAGCTATACTTTATAATGAAAAGGAAAAAAGGTGACGCTGCCTCATTTTAGGTAATGTGTAGTTACGGCGACATATAAGGTTGGAGTAAATGGGAAATCTTAATCGTAGATATTTCATTCGGGTGTTTTTCTTTTACCTCCCGGGGTAAGAGGCCGACCCGCGACTTGTATTTTAAGGGGATGTGAGTACCGACGTTATTTTTCAAACGAGTACATCTCACGAAAATACCGATAGAATCATCCAAAAACAATTGTGAGTATGGTATCTACATATATGGGGCACTTGACAAACGTGTTTTTCCAAAAGAAAATGATGAGAATTTATTTAATAAATTAAAACCGTACTGTCGGTAACTAGTAACCTGCATCTGACCTACTTTTCAAACGAGCATAATTAACGAAAATGCTAATAAAAATCAGTCAAAGAATTCCTGAATATAGTGTTTACGTGTACGGAGCGCTTGATAACGGTCTTTTTCCAAATAACGTTTGAATGGTGATTTAAAAATATTGAAATTTGGCTTTCATATTACCTTAAAAATTTTATTTAATGTTGGCCTTAATAATTATTTCTTACGCTTTATATGATTTTCGCCATTTAACTTAATTAACCCAATGATAAAAGATATTTTTATTAATTATCCCTCGTAACTATATTTCGCTGTATTTTGATTAACTTGATGTTTTAATAATTTTGTTATAATTTCTGGCACATGGTGTGGTGCTTTATGGCGACAATTTATGAATGAATTTTAATTTAATATATAATGTCGTATGCCATAGAGGACTCGGGCTGGTGTCCTGTTACACTCCGGCGCTCGCGCTGTGGCTCAGCATAGTGGTGAGTCTGTGTGTCTTAACTGGTCGTGGTTTATTAATACCACGAAAATTTTAATATAAAAATATTATCTGTGGTGAAACTTCTTCGTGAGTGTCTTAACATCACTCAAAAAATAATAAAAAACATTATTATGTCATAGAAAGGTTAATACTATGGTTAGAATAAACGTAGTTTATTTTATTAATACCGCGAAAATTTCGACATAACAATATTATTTAAAATAAAACTCCTTCGTGAGTGTTTAGACATCACTCAAAACAAAAATAATTAAAACCTTATTATGCCATAGAAAAGTTAATACTATAGTTAGAATAAACATACTTTATTTAATTAATACCGTGAAAATTTTTACATAACGATATTATTTAAAATGGGACTCCTTCGTGAGTGTTTAAACATCACTCAAAAAATAATAAAAAACATTATTATGCCATAAAAAAGTTAATACTATAGTTAGAATAAACATACTTTATTTAATTAATACCGAGAAAATTTTGACATAACGATATTATTCAAAATGGGACTCCTTCGTGAGTGTCTAAACATCACTCAAAAAATAATAAAAAACATTATTATGCCATAGAAAAGTTAATATAGAATAATTGCGTGGCTTTAGTCTTTATTCGTGAGCCTTCTGGTTTTCATAAGTGTGGGGAAGCCATGTGCGCTTTCCTTGCGGTTTACAGGCGTACGCTGGGATCAAAACATTTTATTGGACGCCTTCCGTTTTTTCGTTAATTTAATCATAAATAAAAATTTGTTCGTATAACAAGTTTACATAATTTTCCTTAAATTTAGTTTTTATGTTCATTTTAGTAATGGCCTCTCATGGAAAGGACTGGTCGCAATTATTTTAGTGATAAGGCGCTCACAAAATAATATGGGAATACTAAAATTTCCCCTTGAACTTGGATCTTCTGTTCCTTGTTTCCCCGATGGCTCTAGCTTAAATTAAAATGACAAGTCGTTATTTGCAAAGATACTACTAATTATTGTGTGCTGCATTAGCAATTGGGCCACATGTTTGGGCTCAAATGCCTGTATATGTGCTCCTGTGACCTTAGTTTTTTTTTTTTTATTTGTGAAGATTTCCCAGAGTTTTTGAAACTCAGTGCTTCCGTTAAATAGCTTACTATAATCCTTGCGTTATTGCAATTTTATTATAAGTGTCGTAGTTTCCTTGGTAAATTTTTCGTATTACTTTTTGTACGTCATCAGCCAGTCTCGACTATAATATATATGCGTATCCTTTTACACGAGCGGCTGCCGGTAGTTGTAGTGGTGCGTCTTATCTCGCCGTGTGACGTAGCAGCGATATGACGTCCATACTGGCAGCGGCAGTATTTCGCAGCCGATAATTTTATTATCCCTGCTATTCTCTGTTAAACATTGTTATTACAAAAAAAATTTTCTTTGCATTTGCCAGGTATATTTAAGATTCTGCGATGTTTCTATATCCATTATTTCAACTATTTTGTTTCTCATTATCTCCAGCTGTTAGATGACTTAGAATAATTATTATATTATTGTAATTTCATTATAAATGTTGTAATTACTTTGACACTTTATAGTTCTAAAATGTACGACTGTCTGTACGTCATCAGCCAGTCTCGACTATAATGCATACGCGTATCCTTTTACACGAGCGGCTGCCGGTAGTTGTAGTGGTGCGTCTTATCTCGCTGTGTGACGTAGCAGTGATATGACATACACACTGGCAGCGGCAATTTCCCATCGGCATAGTCTTGCGTGAAATATTATGAGTGCAATGATATTTAGTAAATAATAGAATTGCCTAAATTACCCGTTCAATATAATATCCTATTTATGCGCTTTTATATACTCTTATATACGTGTTCATTAGATTTCTTATAAAATTTTTTTTTATATTTTTTTTCTTGGTACCACGTTTGGGTTCACATTTCGTGACAAAAGCTGAATTTTAAGACACAACTTGAACCTCCTATTTCTTTGATTTTAGCATTATTTTAATAGTGTAATTTAGTATTATCGCTGTATAATGTTGCTATGTTATGCTAATGCTTTCTTCTGATATTTGTCATGGCTTGAAATTTCTAGTTGATGTACGTTTGAAATTTTCCGATTATTTAAGTATACACATATTATTGTTCAATAAGTTGAATGATAATGATTTTATGAGAATTGTAACATGGCAAATCGTCTGTTACTGAAATCGAGGGGGCGAGAGCACGGCGGTTGCGAAAGACGACAGACCGACGCGCGAGAACGTGCACACGCATGTACACACACTCCTATCGCACACTGTCTTTCCCCGCACCCGTGTCCCGGCGCGCACCTTTCCCGAACGTTCTCCCTCTCTACCGCTCGGCCAGGGAAAAGAAGACCAGCAGCAGCTACAGCAAGAACAAGCTGCAGGAGGACGACAGCGAGCCCCGCTCTTCCATGCGGCTGACAGCAGCAGCCGACGCCAGCCGGGAGAGAGAGAGAAGGAGAGAGAGAGAGAGACGCAGTGGCTCAGGGCTGTATCGGCCGGTCGACGACGGCGCGAGCACAGCATCGGCAGGATAGGGACTGCTCGCGCGCGCCGCAGTGAAGACGACGGCCGATGGACGAACAAGGGGACGGCGGAGAAAGCAGCGTGAGCGCACCGGCCGGCATTATAACCATTCTGTCGCCTACCGCCGTGTCGCGTGCCGTTATCGTGATTGGTGTCCGAAAAACCTCATACGGGCGTGCCTGGATCAGCGTCGTCGTCGCCGAGAGAGAGCTGCAACGACGGCCCACGTCGTGGACCTGCTAGGGAAGCGAGAAGGAGGGAGAGAGAGACCTGCAGCAGCGGAAAACTCCTGGCCGAGGTTTGCCCCTTTTTTATTTCCGTCCCTGTTGTTCCTCGCGTAGAATGTGTGCGTGTCCGAGTCGGGAGTCGCGAGAGACTACGAACTCGCGCCAGCTGCAGCTCGTGCTGTAGCTGTAGCTTAGATTAGAATGTTCTGCTCCCGGCTGAAGCTAGCCGGCGATGGCTTATGAGCGGTGCAATTGACGCGTGCACCTGGCGCCCATACCATTGTACTGTACATTAGATTGATATTAATAAACTACCTAGAGTTTTACTCGGTTGTTTATCTGTTATATTTGAGAATTACCCGCGAACCTCTGCCTTGATCCCCGGCAGAGCGTTACAAGTGGCGGAGCCAACGTGGGGCCACGGTAAAGGCCGTGGCAAAGTAGGAGGGATCCGCATCGTGATTTCGCCATTGCGGAGCGCACACACAACGGGAACCGCGGGGGAAAAGCGTTCTGGCGGCCATTTTAGCTAATGATTACCGCGTGGAAGCGTTTATAGACGCCGTAATTTTCTTGAAATTAGCCAGACGTTTACGAATAATTGGTTGAGAATTGTGCTTCAAATAATAATTTGATTACTTTGGAAATTTTATTGCGATTTGCGCGTGATTTTGCGATTAAGAGTTAATGAGATACTCGCAAAATCACATCTTGCTACAGCTTTAGCCACGCGGCACTTAAAGAGTTTGCAACGTGCTCAGGGAGTGTGAAGTTGAGAGTAACTTCCTGATCACGCATGCACGACAGAATTATTCCTGTGTTACGTTTTTTTTTATTCGACATTTTGGTCAATTTGATTCTGATTTCATTCCTTTTCCATGGGAGAAAGGTCTCGCTTACGTTCCTTTCCATAACTCCTCGAAATTCCCACGCCTTCGTTAAAAGATTTTTAGGAACGGGGAGAGGGGAATTTTGCTTCGGGGGTAATTTGGTTTTTGCGAGAGTACGCGGGATAGGTGCGTCATCGTCGCACGGGAATCTCTCACGTCACTCGGCTGATTGGCTTGATTTTCTTTTTTTTTTGCCTTGCTGTGCTTGCTTTTAGATTGTTTTCCTTTGTATTGCTATAATTACTAGTTCATAACTTAATTAATTTAAAGTAAGTGGGTGGGGAAAAAGAAAATCAACTGAGCTACTCGGTCGAGGCTAACTGAGGAAAGATTAAAAGGGAGCACCACGATTGGAGTTGGGCTTCACTCAGTGTCGACGAAAATGATTTAATGTGCGTCGACCCGATAGCTGCAGCTGAAGCGCTGAAGCGATCGATTAATAAGTTAACCGACGGGGAAGTCGCAATGACGGCTCAGCGGTTCGGGCTGAATATTCGCTCGGACGCGATCATCTTGCGTAATAGGTTGGAGAGGCACGAGATGCGACGCCATTTTGGCGCAGACGCCGTGCCATGGGACCCGGCCAGAGACGAGCCGGCGGACGAGTCCACTTCTGCGCATAGTCCTTCGTCGTCGAGTAGGCATTCTGTTGCACGTTTTTCGCCATCTAGGGTTCCAGTACAGCCGGTGGTAGCTCAAGAGTATTCAGAAGCAGAGCCGCTCTCCACAGGCCAATCGATAGGTAGATTTCGCGATCCAATTTCGATGGAGGAGCCGTCGCAGACTTTTACGTCGAGGCTGCACATCGAAGTGAGTGAGCCGCGGCGTGCGGCCGAGCAGCCTACAGCTGGCAGCCATGTTGCTCCAGCGATACAGAGTTCTGACGCGCAGAGGCGTATTAGCATCGCCGCGCCGGAAGTGTTTCATGACACGAGGGAGTCAGCTCCTAATCCGCGTGCACAATCCACACGTTATCCTCTCAGTCCACTTCGTGCTCACGAGCATAGCACGTTCATGGAAAATAGTATGGATTTAACGAGTGTGGCTAGTGCGCGGAACGAGATTCCATTATCTGCGCGTGAATGAGGGGCAGTGAGGCAGCTGAATGGATTGTTCGACGGTACGTTGTTTTTACCGCTTCCAGCGATGCCGTCGCAGCAGATGAGATACTCGGCTGATCCGTCCACGAGGTATCCGGGAAGAGAGTTCAGCAGCGGTGTTTCCGGAGTTTGTTCGCTACCTTCGGCGAGTATTCCTCAGCTTTCAGCTAATGTTGCTCTAGGAAATTTTGACGGCGTAGCAGGGCCTGCGGTCTATTCACAATGTCCAATGCCGCGAGTAACACCAGGCTATCAGGAGCCACCGCTCATGTCCACAGCGTCGCTCGCCCAAAATTATTTTACAGCAGGAGCTTCACAAGCAGGGGGATTTAGAGCACGAGTCGAGCCGGCGCGCACGTATTACAATCAGCCAGCGCCGCCACCGTCGTTTCATTATCCGCCTGGGTATTTCCCGCAGCCTTTTGTGTCTTCGCAGCCGCTGATGCCATATGCTCCAGTGTCCGAGCATCCTCCGTATCCGAGCAACGTTCCACAAGCGCATTCGCATTTTTCGCCTGCAGTTCTGCCGCCTATTGTGACAGGGCTTTATTCAGCTCCAATGCATACGGATGCAAGGTTGCAGACTCACCCGGGGAGATTTGATGTCTCTGCTCCTGGGATGAGTCAAGATGCGTCGCTTTTTGATCGTTCATCGCTTTATAAAGAGAAACGCACGACGGAGCTACTCTCTAAGTGGCATATTACGTTTAAAGGGGATAGGAAAAGGGACCCCGAAAGTTTCATTGCAGATCTAACGAAATGCAAAGAAACTTACAAGTTGACTCTCGAGGAAATAGTGAAAGCCTTGCCATCAGCTCTCGATGATGAGTCATAGCAATGGTTTCGCCGAGAGTATCAGTTCTGGAGAACGTATGAAGAATTTGTGGACGCGTTTCGCCTGCAGTACAGCTTTGAAGATGTGCAGGAAAGATGTTTCCACCTATCTGCTGAAAGAGAGAGACCTTCTGGATCAGCTGAAGCCGCCGCTTACGTTAGGAGAGCAGCTAGACCGAGTGTACCAGAAGCTTCATCCTTCGTATCGGCTGCGCATCGAGAGGAAAGATTTTGAAAATTTTCCGGAATTGCAAAAACTAGGCAAGCGAGAGGAGCTGCGGAGAGCTCAGGAGAAGGCGTACAAGCCGCCACCTCCAATTGCGGATTCAGCTTTCCCTGCTTCAGCGTACACTCCTCCGAAGCAGTAGCGGCAGGTGAAACTAGCCTCAGTCGCTCCGAGCACACCGGAAGAAAACGAGCTGAAGCTATCCAGCTCAAGCAATCTAGCTCCTGTAGCAGCCACACAGACGGAAGGAGGAGAGAAGCAGCGATCGTCGAGGGAACGGAAGTCCAAATCAACGGATGGACAGCGGGAAGAGAAGAAAGATCGGAAACGATATGCTCGCAGCAAGAGTAAGGGTCGCCGCGGCGACCAAAAGGGAAATGCTCGAGCGCAGCCGGTGGAGAGCGAGCCTAAACAGGAAGAGCGGAAGATCGAGACCGTCCCCCCGAAGGCGAAGTACGAGGACATGCAGCGACGGAAAATGCGAGAGCCATGTTTTCGCTGCGGCCAAGCCGGATATTAGAGACGTGAGTGTATGAACGCTGCAGTCTGCCTAATGTGCGGACAGCTTAATACCACGGCGCATCGATGCACCAAGTACAATTCGACTATGGCGGCGGGAAACGAGTAAGAGGGGAAGTTAACGGAGTCAAATCACCCCCTCCTACTTCAGACTCGACTCCTCCCACTTCTGATTCGAACGCTGTTACTCCAGAAAACAGTTCGGCTGCAGCTATGAGCGGGGGAGATAACCCTCAAGTTCTAGCTCCGGAATCACTGATAATGAGAAGTGCTATCAGCAACGTCGAGCCAAGGTTATTCTTCAACATAGAATTGAATGGAAGGAAACTCTTAGGCATGCTCAACGATGGCTCCGTTCACTCGTATCTCGGCAAAGGCGTCAGCAAGGAATTTGCCGAGAAATTGGAACAGGAAGCAGCTTCAGTACGCGTAGCTGATGGAGGTGCAGTGAAGCTACAAGGAGTACTGAATCTGACGGTGAGGATCGATAATACACAATTATCTATGCCTTTCCGTGTAGCAGATGAGCTACAGTACGACTGCATTCTCGGAATCGACTTCAAACGGTTGTTTAAGATGAAGAACGACTACGAGAACGATACATGGTGGACACCGAAGGGAGTAGTGCATCAGTTTTACCCTTACGGCCAAGATCCAACCTGTTTCCCAGCTTTAGCCAGCATAGGAGGACTGAGTCGTGCTACAGCTGATCAGCAGTTGCTTATTGACGAAATCAAACAGAGATTGATTCCACCGACACCGGAAAAGCTAGGGTTAGCTAATGTCGCCCCGCATTTCATTGACATTCAAGGAAATGAACCCATTTGCCAAGCTCCTCGGAAGTATACTCCGAAAATGTTGCAGACAACTTGGGCTGAAGTCGATAGGATGCTGTAGGAGGGAATTATCGAGCCATCGGATAGCCCCTGGCGAAGCTGCCCTGTGTTAGTTCCGAAATTGTACGATCTGTTCCGATTTTGCATAGACTATAGGCAAGTTAATAAGCATACTAAGTCTATCGCGTATCCATTGCTAAACATGGATGATATACTTGATAAGTTAAGTTCCACTAAGTATATTTCTAAGCTAGATTTAAGCCAGGCATACCACCAGATTCCGTTGGATCCGAAGTGCCGAGATGTCACCGCATTATCAGTACCAGGGCGAGGACTTTTCCACTTCATCCGGTTACCATATGGGCTGACAAATGCTCCAGCTGTGTTCCAGCGCATCATGGATAACCTAATCAAGGCTGCCTGGGAACCGTATGTGTTCGCCTAAGTAGACGATGTCATTATCGTCTCGCCGACATTTGAAGAGCACACAAAGTGGTTAGAGATCGTGCTCACGGCGTTAAAATATGCAAAACTACAGATTAACCTCACAAAGTCAGAGTTTCGTTGCGCGGAGGTTAAGTACCTAGGTTATATCGTTAACGAGGACGGACTGAAGACTGATGAAGATAAAGTAAAGCCCATCCTCGAGTATCCAGCGCCCCTCAACATCAGGCAGCTGAAAAGATTTTTCGGCATGATTGGCTGGTATTCCAGATTTATAGCTCACCTAGCAGGGTATAAAGCACCGCTAACCAAGCTGCTGAGGAAGGATGTTCGGTGGCAGTGGCACGAAGAGCAACAGCAAGCGTTTGAGAAGCTGAAGCTCGCACTGACGCAAGCCCCGGTGCTTACAAGGCCAGATCTGTCGCTATCCTTCACTCTGCAAACAGATGTGAGTGATTATGCTATAGCTGGAGTACTGACGCAAGTATTTGATGGCGAGGAGCACCCTATCTATTTTGTGAGTAGGACTCTGTCGAAGGCAGAGAGAAATTATACAGTCACAGAGAAGGAGTGCCTCGCCGTCTTATGGTCCGTCGAGAGGCTGCGAGGTTATTTGCTAGGGGAGAAATTTACGGTCATCACCGACCACCACAGCCTGTTGTGGTTAAATAACCTCAGAGACCCAGCTGGTCGATTAGCCAGATGGAATACGGCTCTGCAAATGTACAACATTGAATTTGTACACCGCAAAGGTGCGCTGCACAAAGTTCCGGACGCGCTTTGGCATGCTTGGGAAGGAACTTACGAGCTTGCAGCTATAGCCACTGCTACAGCTGAAGATCCGTGGTATCAAGGGAGAATTAGTAATCTTGAGAAGAACCCGAGGAAATACCAGGATTGGAAGGTAGTAAATGGCTTACTGTACGCGCATCGTCCGAATAAGACCGTGGATCCGTTGCTGCCGGACATGGATGCGTGGAAGCTCGTCCTCCCTGAAGCAGATCGAGAAAAAGCTCTAGCTGAAGCTCATAACACTCCACAAGCAGGTTACTTAGGCGTGGAGAAGACTTTTGCGAGAGTGGCGACATATTATTATTGGCCAGTCTATTATCGAGACGTGTGTTGGTACGTAGCTGCCTGCCAAGTATGTCAAGCTCACAAAAGCTCTCAGCAAGCTCCAGCTGGACTGATGACAGAGAGAAACCTGGACGGTCCATGGGTTGTCGTAGCAGCTGATATCATGGGCCCAAAACCTCCCTCGCGTACTGGTAACAGGTATGTAATTGTCTTTGAAGATCTGTTTACTAGATACGTTGAGCTGAAGGCGTTGAGGAAAGCAGATGCTAAATCGGTGCTAAAAGCCTTTGAGGAATTGATCGTAAATCGTTGGGGTTGCCCCCGGGTTTTGCTCACGGATAATGGCACAGAATTCTCTAACCGACTGGTGACTGAAAGGTTAGACGAATATGGAATTCTGCAGTCTACTATTTCGCCTTAGCATGCTCAAGCAAACCCGGTGGAAAGAGTCAACCGAAATTTACGACCAATGATGAATAGTTTTTTGGCTGATGATCACCGAGATTGGGATTTGCACTTAAGCGAATTATGCTTCGCGTTAAATAGTGCAGTGCACTCGTGGTTAGGAGTTTCGCCCGCGTTTCTCAACCTAGGGCGTAATCCTGTTCCTTCCACATTACTGCGCAATCACATAGAGAATCCTATTCCTACCTCTCCTCCTGATTTGGACAAGTGGAAAACACGAGCCAGCCGATTGCCTGCCTTGCATGATTTGGTACGCAGACACATGGATAAAGCTGTAGCAAGGCAAGCACACAACTACAATAAAAATCGACGAGAGGTCCTCTACCAAGTCGGAGACCTTGTGAGGCACCGCAATCATGTTTTATCGTCCGCGGAGGACCGATTTGCGGCTAAGCAGGCGCCCAGATTTGTTGGTCCGGCGAAAGTAGTACAAGTATACTCTCCGGTAGTGTACTTGGTGGAGGATCTTGGCTCCCAAGGGCGAACGAAAGTATTCGTAAATGACCTGAAAAGCATACGCCCCCGAGAGGGACGCAGCCGCTGGAAGCTCAAGCTACAGCCACGGACATTCCTGTTTCAGCAGCTACCAATGTGGTCCGAGGACATTCTGTCCCTCCAAATCGGGCGAGCAGCCCGGCAAGGGCGCGCGATGCCGCCAGCCCGCCACTCAGGAAGAGGGGTAGGCCGAAGAGGATTTCTCCCCCTACAGGACCACCTGCAGGTGGAGCCGCTCCCCCGCCCCGGCCAGCGAGCCAGCAGCCTGTTAAGCGAGGAAGAGGCCGTTCTAGGAAGGCCGAGAATATTCGGCCGCGGTAGAGGCTTTCGCCCACCGACGCGCTCGCTGACGCCGAGCCCTACCCGGCCGTAGCCAATTCTTCCACCCCTGGCCCAATTGGCCAGGTGCCCACTACGCCAGGAGGGCGATCCACCCAAGCGAATCATGGGACCCCGGAATACGGCCAGGGCCGATACTTCGGTCCACCCTCCTCCACACCGTCACGAAGTTCATCTCCGGAGGCCGAACACCCCCGACCCCCTGGCAAGTGGAGCCACCGCTGGAATGGATACGGGAGGTACCTCCGCCCCGAACCGCCACGCGTGAGGACACGAGCGCGCCCCGCCAGCGAGTGAGTGCGAGGCCAGCCCTGGAGGCGGACCAGGCAAGGCCTGGATGTTGGAACTGCGGCGAATTTGGCCACAGCCGAGTCAATTGTGCTCGCCCCCGCCAGCACACGTGCTATATGTGTGGTCGCCCGGCCGTCACCATCGCCACCTGCCCCACCTGCTGCCAGGAATGGGGTCAGCGTCAGAGGACGAGAGAGTGAGACTTCAGTAGCTACAGCTAGAGCTGTAGTGGAAGAGGGTAGACCCCCAAGTGTTTTGGGGCGGGGACTTCGGTAGACAAAGCGGATACCCCGCTTACTTCGTCTGGGGTGCATTTCTCGCACACTTCTGGTAGTTTCGGTGAATTACACCGGGCGCGCCGCATCCAATAGCAGTTAAAAGCCCCCGGCGTCGGTGCGTGCGAGTCGCCTGTTCTCCCAGGCGGTGGCTTCGCACGTTCTTCGTCACTCGAATCGCTGCTGGAGTTTGACTTTCCACTTCGATTCGTCGCTCGCTTGCTGGATCGCTTGGAGCTGCTCTTCCTCCGCGATTCTCGTTTCTCTCCGGTCCGTTGCCGAGGCGAAAGTGGTGCCGGTGGAGGGACCGGCGCCACCGGTAGCGGTTGCATCCGTTGCATCCGTTGCATCCCCTCCAAAATCATTTTAGCGAACCGCTCCATCGTTTCCTCTATCGTCGGCGTTTTCTGAGATGGTGGGATTGGCGGCAGCTTGGTCTCTACCTCCACGACCTTCACCTTGGATGGTGCCGGCTTGCGTGGTTTGTACGCCCACTGTGCGCACAGACACGACTCTGGTGACGGCGGAGACTTGAAGGACTTCTCTGCGTCCACCGCAAGCTGCGCCTCCATTACGAGGTCGAGCAACGACTCGACGTCCTCGAAATCGCTCCGCCGGATGAGCTGCTGTGGTCGCGACTTCATGCTTCGGTGTAGCGTTCCCAGCTTAAAATCAAGCGTGGCAGTGGCTCCATTTTGCGTATCATCGCTTCGAGGCACGTAACGTAGTCGCGCACGGTCTCTTCTGGTCCTTGCGTCCTCAATGCGACCTCATGCATAAACCGCTGCTGCACGCGGTTCGTCACGCTGCACGATTGCCGTATACGACGACGAAATTCCTCCTAGGTAGTCCAGCTCGTCCTGTTAGATCGCACCCAGGTACCAACTACATCGACGAATAGCTCCGGAAGGGCACTCAGTATCTCCCCTTCCGTAAGCTTGGCGAGTTCCCAATTTCCTTCAACTCGCTCGAGGAAGGTGTCGATGCTTTCGCCCGAATCGCCGGCGAACTTAAATCTCCATCGGCGCACTACTTGGCCAACATCTGAGGGCCCACCGCTCGTTGTGCGATTTAACTCCTCGAACGACCCCGGCATAGATCGTCCTCTTGGGTCGCGCCGTATCTCAGTCAGTCGATTCTATTCGCTGGCTCTGTGATCCACCCCCTCCCCAGGCGCCACCGAGACCAGTTCGGCGCGACAGCGGGGTAGTAGGTGGTGGCGTGTTCTGAGCTGGACGTTCGATACAGAAATGTACGGCGAGCGTTCGCGCGTTCCACATACGCGGAAAGGTGAAATTTAAATTCGCGTCGTACAGTCAGTATTTACTTTACTATCAGCTCTCGTATGCTGACCTATTCCAAAAAAGGAAATATTATCACTCGCGCACACACACGCTTACACACAGAGTTTATCGCGCGCTAACACGAAATTTTGCACGCGGCGCGTCGCGGTTATTCGAACCACCCGATTCTACACTCCGTAGAAGAACCAATTTGATCCACCCGAATTTCGAATTTGGAATTTGAATTTCTAATTTCGAATTTCAAAAAAACAAGAAAAAAAAATTTTGTTCCGAATCAAGTTTCCCTCACGCTCGTCGGTGGCACGTATTTGTGTTTCCACACGTTAAGGGCGCCAGTTGTAACAGGTTAAGCTTTGCGTGGGTTACTCGCTTCCCCAAAGCGGAGTTGCCGATGAACGACGCAGCAAATGATAGGCGCAAGCACATGCTCGTGCCAACCCTCGGCGATGTCTTCTTCTCTCTCGCACTGCTGCGCGCTGTCGCTCGCTGTCGGCTCCTTTCGCCAGCAGCCGTACTTACCGGCGTCATAATGCATCACAACTTGGTCGTCGCGCTTTCTCTCTCTGAGTGCGCTGCCCGGACTGCTCAGCAATGCGCGAGTACCATGTAGTCGCGCTCGCAGAGGCCGATTCACCGAGCCACCGAATCAGGAAATGGTATGGAAGGTGCTGCACGAAATGATACGCGAATACGTATAACAGAATACTGGAGTTTATTGCCAGGGGCTATTCACTAATTACACGCACGGCATGTGCCTCGAGTATGCGCCGATACGGGTGGTGCGCCCGCGCACGAGAAACAGGTGTATGTGCGATCACACACACGTACACGCAAAAGCGGCTCGCGCCGACGTCGGCCGATCGCCGCGCGCGATCGGCTCTCGCTATTGATAATCCTGCAGATGACTCGCGAGTGATGGTCTCACTCCGAGCCGTGGAATAATCATCATCTACAAGACAACTGCACTCAGTTCCAGTGCCTTCTCATGAAGGGGATGGTAAAGCCTCTAATATCAACAACGCCGATGCTAAGAGAATATAGCTAATTGTCTCGGGAATTGTAGACTGCACACTAGCTGAAATTGATCCTGTTGAAGATGCTCATATTATTCTTGGCACTGTACTGCCCTTCATCACCAGGGAGGACATCGCCAGTGTGAGGCAATCTGCTCTCCACAGTAAGAGGTATAAATCATCGAGGGATAGTACTGTAAGTGCAGCTACTGCATCAGAAACCAATTATAATAGACCGCTCCCCTTAATAATTAGCTTAACGAGCACCGAAAAAATGGAAGAAGTGATGGAGGCGAAAGCATCTTTCACTCGCTTCAACACCAGCGATGTTGATACTTCACGGTTAAGTGAGAAACTCATCAATCATCTGTATCACACAAATATTTATATTATTATATTATATTTATATTAATGAGGCTTTAGGACAAAGCATGTATACGGAATTTAAAAGTTTCAAAATATTAGCTAAAAGGATTGGTTTTAAATTCGTATGGCACAGACGTGGTAAATTTTTCGCTCGGCTAAAAAAAGGTTTACAAGCGTACGCGTTCAAATCTGCAACTGATCCCGATGTAATCTTAGAAGCACACGTAAATAATAGTAACAATAATAGTAGTCAACACAAAAACAACAATATCTATAAAACCAATAGTAGTAATACCACAGACAAACCAAATAGATCACACACTCAAGAAGTACCCTGTAATACTAAATAATCACTGAAACTGTAACTGCTTGACTAGATAGTATAACTCCTATTAAATTTTCAAATAATAGTTTAAAAGGGGTTCATTAATATAACGTCCTTACCGGCACACATACAACAATTACGTCTTTTTCTCCGTGAGCGACCCTCTTTCCATCTCCTTGCGATTGCTGAGTCGCGCCTTAGTTCTAATGTCGAGTGTGAACTGGTTGATATTGAAGGTGTTTCGCTACTAAGAAATGACCGTAATAGAAATGGAGGCTGGGTAGCTTTGTATGGCCTAAAACTTTTTAGATTTTGCACCACCGAGGCATTGCATAAGCAGCTTGCGAGTGCGTTAGTAGTACCACACATAGACCACTGCTGCATAGTTTTTCTTGACATCACGGACGAACTCAGTACGAAACTGCAGAGACTTCAGAATTCTTATGTGAGATACATCAGCGGTGCGAGCAGATACGAACACATTACCTCGCACAGGCTCCAAATAGGCTGGACTGATGTAAAGCAGAGTAGAAACTATTTTTCCGCACTCCTTTTATATAAAATAATTAGAATGAGGCAACCACCGTATCTTGTTGACCTCTTTATTAAAAATGAAAATAGATCGTCTTCGAGGGCCGCCGCGAAGGGTTATGTGTGGGACATTCTGATTCCTGTATTACGCGTTGATGCAGGATTCTATTCCTTTAAAGCACAAGGTGTACGGCTGTGGAACTCGATTCCTAGCAATATTGAGTTCCTACCATCACTATGTAAACAAATCGGCAATAAGAATGTTTTCAGTATAACATAAGTAAATTAGGATAAGTTTTGTATTACCAATTGCGGCTAGTTAGATGTATGAATTTAAGAAATAATGACGACGAGCAGAACCTGTGATAAATATTGTGATAAACTGCGTTCATACATAATTTGTGACAAAAAAGTGATAGTACTATATACATAATGAAAATTATCCTATTATATTTAAAATGAGTTTGTATCTTCTTACAAATAAATATTTATCTATCTATCTTTTTTTTTTGGTGGGCGTGGGGGGAGCAAGCTCCCCAGCCAGTGGCCCTACGACACCGGAACCCCACCGGCACCGCATGAGCATTCCTTCAGTGGGGCCCGTTCTGATCCGCTGGACCCGTCGCCGTTGCTGTCGTTACCCCTACTCCCCCGTCCCCTTAGCCTTGCGGCCAAGCGATTAGGGGTTCGGGCTCGCCAGTTTATCTGCATTTCGATGTCCCTCTTCCAGGGCGCCTCCATCTTCTTTTTCAGCACGCGCGCGCGCGCGCCCTGACACACGCGCACACACGCACACACACACACACAGACCCATCTCTTCGCGCGTCGGCTCGGCCACCGATGGATCTATCTATCCATCCATATATCTATCTATCTATCTATCTATCTATCTATCTATCTATCTATCTCTCCTTCGCTGCTGGGCGCCTCGCCTCTCGCTCTCTCTTTCGCTCCCGTGAGTCGGCTTGGCCGATGGCTTTCGGCCGCGTTGCACTCGCCCTCGCTCTCTCACTCTGCCGAAGCTCTTTCTCACTCTCATACTCCTGCTCTCGCGTGGCTGTCTGAGCTGCACTCTCTGCACTGGGCTCCGCTCGGTTCTCTCCACGTGATTCTGCACTCCCGCGGGTCTCGGCTGTGGCAACGATAGAATTCGCGGCGAGGCTGTAATGCGGCTCGATGCTAAGGCGTCGACAGCAATACTAATAGCTCTCTCACTCGTCGGCACGCCCGAGCATCTCCCCGGCCTTGCCCTTTACCCAAGGTTAGGAGATGTTTACCTGCTCCGTTATTCGCGCGTGCCGTACGTACACGCGCCGACCGTTACATAATCTAAACAATCCTTTTCTTCATAAACGTTATAATCTTGTTTCTCAACTTTTGACCCAAAATTGATTCACCAAAATATAAAAATAAAATACTAATTTTCAAATATTTATCAGCTTATTATAAATACACTCAGCCTTAAATCGAAAAAATGATATAGTACATTACGCAACAAGGGCGGAAAGTGGGTGATCACGTCCGAGTCGAGTTTGTCAACAATAAAGACGAGGACGTGAATCACGTTGCGCCCGTGTTGTGTATACTATTTTTTGAATCACGGGGCGCGAAATTCGATTTTGATACCTGTATAGCGGGCACGAAGTATTTTACCTTTGCGCCCTAGGGCGTAAATCGGGCACTTTGCGCTCATTAAACAGGCATCAAAAGTGACATTTTGCGCTCCAAGGATCAAAAAGTTAATTTTCGTTTTATTTTCTTTTTTAAAGATTATTTTCGTCAAAAACTATCAACTTTCAGAAAAAATGTCAATCAATAAAAAGTGCTTAGAATTCATCAAAGAATGCATTATAATTTTTTCAGAATTTTTCTTGAATTTTTTTAAATTTATGAAAAATTCGAGAATAAAAATTTTCAAAATTGTTTCCAAAAATTCTGCAAAAATTCTATTGTATTCTTTAATCAATTCTAAGCACTGTTTGTAATTATAATTTTTTTTTTCGAAAAGCTTATAGTTTTTTAGTTAAAGAAAAAAAAAATTAAATTTTACAAAAATAGAATATTGCCCCAATTGTGGAAGCAAAATCTAAAAAAATAATCACTCTCCCGTTAAAATCGGTCGAGTAAATCATGAGATATCAGCGTTTACGGACATACATACACACACACACATCCTTACGGATATTTTCTAAAAATAGTGTATTTCGATTCCAAATTTGCTAAATAACATTTCTAACACATTATCTCATAAACTTTTTTTTACTATCACAAAGCTTCCTCTAGGAGGAAGCAAAACATTGTTTTACCACTTATACATGGTCTATCACTGTCAGGGGTAGTTAAAGGTAATTAGGGGTGGTTTTTTTATAAGTTCCGAAAGACGCTAACATGTTCGAAATTGTTAACGAAAATGATTTTAATAATTTTTTTGAATTTATACCCTGATTATTGTGATAAAAATATTAATAAAAAATCGTAGTTTTTTCAAACAAGGAAACGTCCCGAACTGTCAAATTAAAAAAATTATAAAAACTATACTTGGTAGTAGTTCTCCATGAGACATTCACAAATATATTTTTTTTATCGGAAACCAATGCCTTTTTGAGGGTTAAATCCACGCCGGAAGTTCACATTGACAAATGATTTTTTCGATATATCTCTGTTTCTATTCAATTTTTTTTGATGAAACAAATTAAAAAATGTTTTTTATAAAAAGTACAAGTGATCTAGAGTATATATATGTGTGTAAGTATAAATATATATATGTGTGTGTGTGTGTGTGTGCGTCCGCGTGTGCGTGCGTGCGTGCGTGCGTACGTGTGAGTATGTGTGCGTGAGTGCGTGCGTGCGTGGGTGCGTGTGTGTGTGTGTGTGTGTGTGTGTGTGTGTACAACATATATGAGTTTTTTGATCCAACGATTTAGATGTTTTTCCTCATAAAAAGTACCAGTAGCATATCGAACACATATAATTTACTCGTAAACCCATCAGGGTTGTATCCCTATTTATTTAAGGTGGGTCATCATCTTTTTTATAAAACAAATTTTTATTTATAATTGATAAAAATCAATAATGTGATTCAAAATAGACGAATTTTCAATTCTTTTTTAATTCATAATAATAGTAATTATAATAGTAATAAATTATGAATATTTAACGTCTATAACATTATAAACTCGTGTGATTAATAATGTTGTCGTTATATCTATTACATTTACCTTTTTTTTAACATTTCAATATCACTTTTTCGAAACTGTCTACATATATGTTTTGCGCTAATCATTTAATATCAAATGTTTAAAAAATATTTGAAAAGTTATATTATGTATACAATTTTGTCTTTGAGTCACTAAAGTGGGAAGAGATCAAGTATATACTGTTGATTAATTTGAGACTAACAATAAGGAAAAGAAGACAATATCGAAGCTCGAGTGACTTTGAGTCACTAGAGTGGGTGGAGATCAAATATATATAGTGTTGATTAATTTTAGACTAACGATAAGGAGAAGGAGGCAGTTCCGTATCAAAGCTCAAGTGATACACCACGGCGCTAATTGTACATTAATAAAGAATTACACAATCTTAAACCTTTCCTTGATTAAAAAAATAGACGTCAAAATAATCACTATTTATCATTGTCGACTCATAAAATCGTCTCCGAAAGAAAATAAATATTTTCTTGAAATTAATTTAGAGAGAAATACCTTAATAGGTAAAATAATTATTATTATTTTTACTACCTTTATCAATTTTTTGACGCTAATTAAAAAAATAGATGAAAAATAATATAATCTATAATTTGTAATTAAGTGGGGTATCAGCCAAAATAACTATTTATATTTGTATTTTGTATAATCTGTATGAATGGAAGTATTCTTCATTCGTCAAAAAAAAATTATATTATTAACTTATTTTATTAAAGTTAATCATAAAATATGAAGTAAACTTTAGTCTTCTACGTTTGGACGTAAAAAGAGTTGAATTAACTTACAATTGAAATTTACCGCGGAATTATATTAACATTAAAAAAATTTAATTATTTCAAAATAATATATTAATAATTATAATTATAAGACTTATAAAAAATCGGTTGTACCAAGGATATTCTTTTTTGCATTTATATTAAATTGTAGTCCTACGTTTGGACGTAAAAAGAGTTGAATCAACTTACAATTGAAATTTACCGCGGAACTATATTAACATTAAAAAAATTTAACTATTTCAAAATCATATATTAATAAATATAATTATAAGACTTATGAAAAACCGGTTGTACCAAGGATATTCTTTTGGCATTTATATATTATTATCTTTTATAAGAGTCTCATGCTTTAATAACATTTTTTGCAGCACTATTTTCACACAAACTATCTAAAGGAAAAATAAAAGTACAATAATAATCCAGAAAGATGAATTTAATGAATGCGATGAATGTATTATTTATTTATTTATTTATTTATTTATTTAAACCAGAGTAGTACATGTTGTATTACATGTTATTGCTTACTTCAGGACACAGTTACATGTCTGAAGCAGCAAACATCCTATAGAGGTAGACATAGCTACCTGTACATAGGTCCGGTGTACTTAAAAATAAAAGAACTTAAGTAACTTATAAACTAGGCATGGAATCAAAGATTCCACTATAAATAATATATTTTGTCCACATTGATTATCTCACCCATACTGGAAGGTTAAATTTTTATTTGTTTATTTATTTAATTTATTTATTTATTTTTTTTTTAAATTCTAGAATATATTAGTACCAATCCAAATTTTTAGCTTTTTCTTATTATAATTTTTTGCGATATCTAGAACTTTAAGATTTGGATTAGATTTCGGAAGACAATTAGATATTTGTATCGCTCTGACATAGTTATCTTTATCACTAACAGTTTTCGAACACTTTGGTGGTATTATAAGTTTATTTCTAGTTTTGCTAGTCGATGTTAAGTATAAATTCCTAAGTTCATTATAATGATACGTTACACATTCGTAAGCAAAAATTTGTTTTAGATTCAAGGGGTTGTCTCGATTGAAAATATTTTTGTTTATAATTTTTAAAATCCTATTTTGGATGTTTTGTAGTAATTTTAAGTTGTTTTTATATGCACCACCCCATGCAATATTTCCATAGCTAATGACACTATGAAAAAATGCATAATATATTATCTTAAGTGTGTCAGATTGCATATATGTTGATAACTTGTACAGTATATATATTATATATTTAGTTTTTTTTATTATATATTCAATATGTTTATCCCACTTTAGCCTATAATCAATAATTATACCTAGATATTTACAGTATTCTACCCTGTTCAATTTAGTACCCTGTATGCGTATGTTCATATCTTCGGGAACACTATCACAATAGTTACCAAAAGTTATGTACACAGTTTTCTTTATATTTAGTGATAGTTTGTTAAGTGCTAGCCAGATATTTATATCTTCTAAGTACTTGTTCATTTTATTTTCAACTTTCTCCCAGTTATCATCTGTTGAAATAATAGCTGTATCATCCGCATATGAGATGGTACTATCTGTTCTGTTTGTTAGTAAATCGTTTACGTAAATTATGAATAAGAGTGGCCCTAGTATAGTACCTTGCGGCATACCTGTAGTTATCGTTTCATAATAGCTTTCAGTTGTTCCTATTCTTACTTTTTGTTTTCTGTTACTAAGATAGTTAGATATAAGTGCATGCGCTTTACCTCTTATTCCATAATTATATAATTTGTCTAAAAGAATAGCATGGTTGACAGTATCAAAAGCTTTTGCTAGGTCTAAAAATGCAATAGCTATTGGTTTACTTTTGTCTAATTTCTTATAGATTATGTTCATTAAGTAACTAAGAGCATCTTTGGTACCTTTCTTTTTTATAAATCCAAATTGATTCTGCGCTAACAAATTATTATTGTCCAAAAATGATTGTAAACGAACATATACAATTTTTTCAAATATCTTTGCTACGTTAGAAATTAGAGATATCGGTCTATAGTTTGATGTATCCATTTTACTACCCGATTTAAAAATAGGAACTACCTCAGCTGTTTTAAGCGCTTGAGGCCATGTTGATTTTTCAATACAAAGATTAAAGATATGTGTTAGTGCATTAACAATTTGATATGATAGTATTTTTAGTGTTTTGGTAGTAATGTTATCTACCCCACCATTTTTATTTTCATATTATCAATTATTTGAAGAATTTCCTCGTTATTAGTCGGTTTAATGTAAATTGTATTCATGTTCATTGCTGGTAATTGTAAATGCTTACCCTGGGGTTTTACAATGGTGTTAGTTAGATCTTTTCCAATTCTACAAAAGTACGAATTCATATGATTGGCAATTTGCGTCTGATCCTCTATTGTGCAATTGTTATTTAAAATGATCTGATTTATTGTTTTATTCTTTTTCAAGTTGGTTCCCATTTTTTTGTTTATGTATTTCCAAAGTTGCTTGGTATTATTGATATTGTTCTGAATTAAATTTCTTTCATGTTTTATTTTTGCCTCTTTAATAACTTTGTCTAGCCTCTTTGTGTAATTTTTATATTCTAATTTTATTAGATTATTATTTGGTTCATTGCGCATTTTAATATATAGTTGTTCTTTCTTTTCACACGAGATCATTATTGCTTTAGATATCCAATCCTTCCTTGGATATCTCTTGTTATTTTTTGTTTTATGCGCTTCTTTAGACTTCTCTAAACAGTCTGGTATTTCAGTTATCAAGAATGCGGTAGCTTCATCGGGATCATGCATTGCCTCTATAACATTCCAATTTTTTGTAATGGCTATACTTGAAAGTTTATAGTAATTATAGTGATACTGGATATTTTCTTGTTTTAATATTGGTGGCTTATTCAGTTTCAAGAAAAGTGGATAATGATCAGTAAAAGGAATCAAGAGTTTAAAAGTTTTGGTGTCTATAGATGTAGCTTTTATATACATGTTGTCAATGCATGTACCGCTTCCGCCACTATCATTCGGTCTAGTTGTATGTATAAAACCCGGGAAGAAACTCTTTTCCATCATATTGTCTAATAATTCTAAGCTATATTCATCATCTTTCATAATATCGATGTTAAAATCACCAATAATCAGGTGGTTTTTTATATTTCTTTTGCTATTGATAAATGATTTTACATTCAAAATACATTCAAGGCGCGGTAAATCATGGCATCGATATAATGCGGAAATTTCAAGATTACTGTTGTTATTTAGACTTATTCGTGAGTTTAATACTTTGAGTGTACCCATTTCGATTATTTCAGTAATTTCTGATACACAATCTTTTATATATATAACGACACCATCATTTTGATTTAAGTTACCGTTATTGTAGTACAATTTATATCCCTGTATTGCAAAAAAGTGAGGATTGGGTAAATTCCATATTTCTGTACATACAATTATATATGGTTTGATCTTCAAGCTCTTAATAAGAATATTGAATTTCGTATAATTGTGATTTAGACTTCTAATATTGACCTGTAATATCAAACTATCTTTTTATTTATATTTTTATTGAGAGTTTTAAGATCAAGAAATGACGTTTCTTCTTGTATTACTTCTTTTTGCAATTCTTCAATGAGATCCACGTGTTGCTCGATTATGTAGTTTGCTGTTTCCTTGGTGTCGTATGTGTTAGAGATACGGTGCTGGCTCTAAACGGCAAAGTCAGCAAAGTTGCGCTAGTCCAGTTGTCTCTAGACGGCGAAGTCAGCATAGTTGCGCTAGTCGAGCTGGTCATCGTAGTGGCTTGATTGCTGTTTCCTACTTTACCTAAGTATCTTGGTATAGTAGGTCTTATCGGATAATCAGTCATATCTATATATCTATTGAGCTTATTCTTAAATATTGTACATTTCTCTGTGTCATTGGCCATATGTTTAACCTCGAAATTTGTGTTATATTTCGAGTTGCTGTAAAAATAATTGACACATGTAATGTTGGATGGGTTATTATCACATTGCAAAGTCTTATGCGGACCTGCACATTTTAAGCAGCATACAGTGTTTTTGCATTTCAATGTGTTATGTCCAAATCTTCCACAGTTTAAGCAGGGCTTGATATTTATTAAATTCCATACCTTACAGCTTTGATATCCAATGAAGATTCTATTGTGATTGTCACTAATATGTTTATATAGCTCTCTTGGAACTTCAATTATTATGGTTGTCTTGTTTGTAATCTTATTTTTGTCTATATTTAGTATCTTACACTTATCTTGATATCCAATAAAATTTCTTTTATTTAAGTCCTCTTCCAGCTCTTCTATATTCATATTAGTATAGTTGTCTACACCAACTATTTTCATCTTCGGGGATTCAATTTTTTCAATAAATGTTTTATAATTGTTAGATAGTTTTTTTGAGAGTAATTCAATTGTTACTTTAGCACTTTTTTCATTCATACTTTTAATCTCAATTTCATTGTCGTTCACTACTTTTAGTTGTTTCATCTGTATATCTTTTTCTTTTATTAAAACGTCACATACCTTTTTCTTAAAGTCATGTGGATTTTTAATGTCCTTTTTAAGATTTTTCACAATTATTTTCGGTATTCTTTTGTTTTTAATTGCTAGTTTATTAGTTGCTACTTCTGCATATGTTTTTTGGTTATGTTGCTTTATTTCCATCTCCTGGCCATTTTTATCCTTTTTTATTAATTGCTTCAATATGTCGTTTTTTTCCATTAGTTCTTGATTTAATTGTCTTAGTAGTTGAATTTCAATTTGATGTTGATTTTCCAGTTCAGCATTTTCAGTTAGCATCGTAACGTTTAGTAGTTTTTCATTATCTACTGATTTATGTACACTATCAGAGATAATAGATATTTCATTTAATATTTTATGTTTTATTTGTTCCTCCTTTTCACTTTTAATTTGCGCAATTAATATTTTAGCTGCTTCACAGAGTTTAGTTTCTTGATTTTTTAAGGTTATATTAAGCTTCACGTGGTCTGGACATATCACTAATAGATTACTTATATATTTTTTGTCTTTACACTTTTCATAATCACTTTTATGGTACACGTTTTCGCACACTATGCAAACTACAAGTGACACTTTCCTTTTTGGGTGGCATTTATACACTAATTCTAGATTTTTATCAGGAGGCTCTCCGGAAGGCAGCCCGCCTTCCGACGCCATCTTGGTATGGTATGGTATGGTATTATTCATCCTAAATAATATGTTTCAAGGCCAAGAAAAGAGACTACATTTTAACAATGCAGAAAAATATGTTGCCAATATAGTGTACAATATTATTCTATCTAGTTTAGAGAATAATAGTATTTTCGAAGAAACAGATGAATATTTATATTACGATAATTCATATGAACCTTGTAATGACATACCTGCGGATGGCTCATATGTAGATATTGATTTTGAAGATACGGAAATATCTGAAACAGAAAATCAATGCAGCAGCAAGATGGAATTTATTGATTTGAACTATAAAAAGCGAGCTGTAGAATTTTGGTCAAGCGGTAAAAACAAAAGGAAATTTACAACTGTCCAAAATAAATTTAAGAAATTGAAAACGGAACGTCAACTTTATAGGTGGCGAGAGCAAGTAGTCGCGGAAGGAAGCCGAACCGATAAATTGAATCAAATTGAAGAACATTGTTTATGTACATTTGAAAGAACCAGATTGGATAGAATGCGTATTCACGATATCGATATTAGACGTATTGCAATAGAAAAAGCACAAGAAATAAATTTGAAAAGATTTAAAGCTTCTTCCCATTGGTTACTTGAATTTAAACGTCGACATAATATCGTTTCTCGAAAAATAACTAAAATTACTACAAAAAAATCTCTAGATAATACAGAGAAACGTTAAAAAAAATAGAGGAATTTCGCAATGAAGAGAAAAATGCTATAACAAAATATGGCGCAGAAAGTGTATACAATTCCACCCAATCTGGCTTCAATTACGAATTACATAGTGGACGAACCCTCGCTAGTAAAGGAAAAAAAAATCGATTGTGCTGTTCAATCAACACATGCTACCACACATTCGTACACCATTCAACCTATCATATCTGCAGAAGGAAACTTTTATCTCCATTTTTATTAGTTTTACAAGAACCAAAGGGAGAGTTTGGGCCAGTAGTAGAGCGAAATTTATTCAAAGCTGAAAACGTTTACGTTATGACTTCCAAATCAGGTAAATTGACTAAAGATCACTTTGAAGCTTGGGCCAGAGATGTATATTTCCCATATACTACAATAACTGGTAATCTGCTGCTTGATTCATGGAGAGGTCACTGCCAAAATACCATTTATGAAGTTAAAACAAAACACAAAACATTAAGGCTTCTAGAGATTCCAGAAGGGACAACAGACGAACTTCAAGCTCTTGATGTATACGGTTTTCGCATGTGGAAGAACTTTGTTCGAAAGTTTTCAGATATGATATTGTTGACGAATGAAGCCCTCAATTTACATAATCGAAATGATATTATTAAAATGCAGTCATTAGTGCATAATCAATTATCCAGTCCCAGGTTTAGAAATTTATTTAAATATGCTTGGTATGCTGCAGGTTACATTGACAAAAGACCAGAGAAAGTTGAAAATCCCCAAAAGTTTTGTTTCAATTCTAATTTTGTTACATGCGATATTTGCGAAAAAGGAGCAATCATAACTTGCTCCTGGTCCAAAAAAAAACGCTATGTTTACAACATTTTTACCGTGAATATCATTATTTCAAAACATATAATCCATGATCTCATGAATTGGTGCGATGTAACACATAATAATTTATATTTATAATAAAATACTCCTATGTACCATTTGTTCCGGTATTACTTGCTTTACATATCTAACCATCATGTGATAAAATTTATTTTAAACAAGTTTGTATGTAAAATTCGTTACTACAGCATATATTCGTACATGTAATTATGTAAGGTAATATAAAGATATGGATAATAATTTATGATTGATAGTGAAAAACATCGTCGGTAATAAAATGGATGACTAAAAAAATATATAATTTTTTTTAGTTTAAGGTAGCTTTAACCTCTTTTTAGCATATTCGTTAGTCAATTGTAAAATGAATCAACGCCATATACTTAATCTTCTCCCACTGTCACTCTGCTCTACCATAAAATCAAGTCAGGAAGATCAAGTATATGTGCGTGATCGGCTTTCACACTTTCATTCAAACAGTAAAAGATTGCATTGAACAATTATTCAATTCATTTCATTTCGAATAACAATAGTAATAGTAGGGTTATTAATCTGTCAAAATTGTATAAATAATATAATTTTTCAAATATTTTTCAAATGTGTATACATTGCATTATATGTATACTTACACACTCATATATATATATATACACTCTAGATTACTTGTACTTTTTATAAGAAACATTTTCCAATTTGTTTCATAAAAAAAATCGCTGCCAATTCATTGGCTCGTGGCTTCCTCAAACTTAATTTGCTTATTCCTTTAATGAATCTTTCATAACAAAATTTATAATTTTTGCAACAGTTTATGACATACTTATAATTAAATTCATTTATGAAGATTAAAAATTATTAATTTTTAAATTATGTATAAAACATGAATAAGATAATAGGTATGATTTTTTTTTAAATTATGTGTGAAAAATAAATAAAATAATTGATTGTAATATTATCTTCAAAACCTTTTAAAATTCCTAAATCACCTTTATTTCAAATTATATTTTCTTTGTGAAATTTCATATATATGGGGTACTTGTCTCTAGTACTATGCCTGTCCGTATTTGTGTGCTCTTTCTGGAATTTCCGATGTAAGAAAAAGGTTCTAACCTTAAAAATAATAAATGGCTATTATAAAAAAAGCAGGTATACAACACGCGCGCATCGGCGTATAGCGAATAGCGCATGTCATTTCCATTTTCTAGTGTACATAAATGCATTCCCGAATAATTACTGGCAAATCTACTGCTGTTTACTGTTTAACAGTTGAAAAACTGCTGCAAACTTTTAAGTACTTTTTAGCAACAGTATAAATAATGTTTAACTAATGTGACAATTGATCAACTACAGGTAAACTATTGTATTTTTGAAGTCTTTATGTTTTAAAATCAATTCTTAAAAAAAAATGAATTTATTTCACGTGGATATGGCGTAAAATTTTGAGTCTCCATTGTAAAGGGGATATCAAAAACAAGGTAAAGCTTGTAATTAGGGCTCTTCGTAAAGAGCCATTTAAACGGTTGACTTACACGGCTTATATACTTTCGGCCATCCAGTGTATCCACAGAAAGCACTATCGGAGCGCCGCATAGCGGATAAATAGTCGAAGCTTGCTTATCGAGTGCCGCCCATCACAAGGTCTTCTTTGTCACCGCTATACGGTGCTCCGGTAGTGCTTTCTGTGGATTCACTGGATGGCGAAGAGTATATAAGCCGTGTAAGTCAACCGTTCAAATGACTCTTTATGAAGAGCCCTAAGTACAAGGCTTACCTTTTTTTTAATATCCCCTTTACAATGGGGACCCAAATTTTACGCAATATCTGCGTGAAATAAAGTAATTTTTTTTTAAGAATTGATTTTAAAACATAAACACTTCAAATTTAATACAATAGCTTACCTGTTGTTGAACAACAGTTACATTAGTTAAACATTAGTTATACTGTTCCTAAAAAGTACATAGAAGTTTGCAGTGGGTTTTCAACAGTTAAACCGTAAGCAGCAGTAGTTTTGCCATAGTTTAACTGGATTCGTCAATTGAATATGGTTTCTCTGTACTTCCAAAATTACTATTGACAGAGAGCAGTCGGTAAATAGTTTTGACAGTAGTTGTGCCAGTAGTTATACCTGTAGTTTTGGCAGTAGTTGTGCTTGTAGTTTATTTTCGTAAGGGTACAACAGGCGCGCATCAGCGCATAGCCCATAGCGTATGTCATTTCCATTTTCTAGTATACATAAATGCGTTCCTGAATAATTACGATTTTAAAAGAGGGCTAAAATAGTTTAAACCTTAAATATTTCTGAAATTCATAAACGAATTCTTTTACCCTAAGAACTCTTCTAATAAATAATGTACAAACTCTAAATCTCCACCAAATTTCAAAGGAAAACAATTTTAATATAGTTATATTGTGCGACAACAAAGAAAGTTATTTTCAAAAATGGATGAAATTTTACACAGATATTGCCCATATAGCATACAAAATAGTCTATAAATTTCAAGCTGATACATGAAGTCGTCATTGAGAAATTACGATTCTGGAAAAAACCGTAAAAGAATTTTAACCTTAAATATCTCTAAAAATCATGAGACAATTCTTTTGTTACGTGTGAACACATTCCACACACGAGTTCGGTCATGCACACGAAAACCGCGATTCAGCATTCGAAGCGTCGAGAACGTTCGACATCGTGCCGCGACCATGGCGCGAGGATGCCGGAGTCGGTCGAATCGGTCGAGCGGCCGAAAACTGCGAGATCGACACTAATGAAAGAACGAAGCTCCACGTGCAGCCGGTCCCCACCTATGATTAATTAGAAAAGTGGGAGACACTGCACCGCGAGTATAAAATGCGACGCTTCCGGCCTCGCGATCTCAATTCTACCCACGGGGAACCTATGAGAAAGGTCTAGACGATACGACGAATCCAGAACGAGATAGGACGATAACGGAGTCTTCAGCCATCCATTCACGAGGAAGCTACGAAGCCACGACCACGACGAATCATCCGCGCCGCGCACATATATACTTACACACGATTAGGACACCTCTCTCTCGCGCATTTGAGTATTGAATAAATACCAGTTTACTTATACTTCTTGCCTTCCGACTACTTATTTCACGTAAAACCAACCTCTCCGGGTGCGTAACTCAGAGAGGCCGGAAACAAACGAATACCCTTCACACGTAACAACTTTGGTGCTAGGTGTGGGGTTTCCGTTACGAAATAAGTAGTACTTGTAAATCGCGAACAGCGTGTTTTTTTTAACATCTCCAATCACTCCGAGACAGGAATCTTCTTCATCGTCGTGTTCAGCTTCCAGTAAGTAAATTTTACATTATCGGAGAATTTTATATTCTATCCCCGTGGAATTTTTTTTTAAAGAAAAAAGGACTGCGCATAATAAAAGACATACGTGCTAATTTTTTTGGATTAACTGTCGTGAAAGATTTTTTTTCGAAAAATATACAATTGCGGTATATCGTAAAGTAGTTATATTTTTCACATACTAAAACAAGTATCGATTATCTTCTTGCATAAATAAATTGCATAGTGCGTGAAAAATAGCAATAGTTAAGTGTAACAAATGATTGCTTCTCCATTTACTGTTAAATAACTCCTCTCATACTTCCCTTTTCCTTAGACCAGTTGTCATCGACGGTCGATTACTCTTTTTGCATTAGACCAGTTGCCACCGACGGCCGACTTCCCTTTTCCTTAGATCAGTTGTCATCGACGGTCGATTACTCTCTTTCCTTTAGAGCAGTTGCCACCGACGGTCGACTTTCCTTTTCTTTAGATCAGTTGCTACCGACGGTCGATTTTCCTTCTCCTCAGACCAGTTGCCATCGACGGTTAATTTCCTCAAAAGCTCTTCGGAGAAGTAAATAAAAACCTCGAAGCAATCTGTATGCTAAACCGCGGGGAAAGCGAGCGAAGCAAGCTGAGTAGCGAAAAATTACACCTGCGTAAACTAATTAGAGAGAGGAGAGTCCTACGGTGGCGCTTGGAAAAAATCGATAAGCAAATCACGGCTCAGGAAGAACTAATACAGTCCGCGAGAGCTCCACGCACGGCAGAGGCCAGGGGAGGAAATACGGAGATAAGATCCCTCGCCGAAGTTAGCCGAAAATTCGATAACTTAATAGCGTTTGCCGAGGCTTCGATTCGTGAAAATAAATAACCCCTGCGCCACCAGAATACCGAATAAGCAAACTATACAGACGCAACTAGAATCTTCAATAGGAAAATGTTTTTCGGGAAAAAGAAAAGTAAGAGCATCACAGGGGACGATAAGGGCCTAGTTTACGCATGGCCGCAGCAAGACGAAGCGGCGATACTCGTCCGCAGCGAGTCGGTCGAGTTCACAAGAAAACGGGGAGCATGGAGTCGAGCAGGTATCAGGAAGGAGGATAAAGCAACGATCGATCTCCAGACCGCCCTGACCACGGCAGAACTGGCGATCCAACATCCTTATAGGGATGTACTGGAATCGGCACTGAAGAGGTTCGAAGACCTTCGCGTTGGAGGATTTAATGGCCTCAGCGAAGACGAGAAGGAGATCGCCGAGCAAGTGAACCACCGAGTATACCAGATATACCAAAAGAAGGAAGATGAGGTAAAGAACTCGTCGGCGACATCATTGAACGCCCTCGGTCGGGATAACGCCGAGCACGCGGGCGAAGACCTCGCGACGAAGGCAGACGATCAAAGGCCGGGACTCACCACCGCATTAGGGGCGAGGCCTAAAACGGAGCCGGGATCGCCGCCCTTTGAACACCGCCAGGAGTACAAAGGGTCCATGGAGGATCAAAAATATACATCGAGAATCCCGGATTGGAATGACCAATATGGGCCCCGATACGAGTCCCCAAGGGATCGGCGATACAATTCGCCGAGGAAAGAGGAAGGGCCACCAATTACTCGTTCCCACCCGCAAAACCCAGCATACCTTCAACCAAAGTGAGAAAACCCACACAGCCAGGGTTACGAATACTTTAGACGGGAGCCCGAGTACAGTACACGCGAAGACCTTAGAAATCAACAGAGAAGGAATGAGGCGGGCGCAGAAATCTACATGAAACCGTATGGCAGTCCGCACGGTTACCTACCAGCCACGTGGCCTTATCGCACCCCAGAGCAAGGACTCCCAGCGTGGGCAAGGGTTCTGGAACACCTCGGGCCGGAACACGAATACCGAGCGCGCGAGGACTTCGAGAATCCGCCGCAGAGAGAGGAAGCAGATACGGAGTGCTATAGAAATCCATATGGCAGTCCGCAGGGTCACCTACCAGCGAGGGCGCCCTATTGAGCACAGGAGCAGGCACGCCCAACTAGACCCAGAGACCCGGGAATGGAGATCGGCATACGACACGCAGTGAGCCAGTTATCACAATACGACGGCAACCCAGCCAGCGCCGCATATTTCTGTAACGCGGTAAGAGAGGTCCTTAAGAACTATGGAGAATCCGCCGACCAAGCGATACTCAACGCCTTCAGCGTAAAGCTGAAGGGTAAGGCGCTAGAGAATTTCCTCAATGATGCCAGTCAACACACCTCCGTCGAGCGGACGCTCGAATTCATAGCCGACCGGTATAAGTATCGCGGGGGGGCAGATCACGTTCTGGCCGAAAAAAGGTCATAAGCCAAGGGCCTGAGGAAAGTGCGGGAGGCTTTGGAGAAAGGATGGAGGCGCTACTGAACAAATTAAGGAACTTATATGATACGGATAGTACGCTAGGCGGGAGCCAGAAGTTAACATACCGGGAAAGTGGAGAAGCAGAAGACTTACAGCATCAGGCTAGGGTAATGTTCCCAAGAAATTTGACCGGAGCAATTACAGAGGCAATACGCATCGAGCAAAAGACTAGCGCACGGCGTGGCGAGCCAAGGATTAAGGAAGTATTTACTGCGAGTCCACCAACGTCAACCGACGCCTTGCTAAAGGACCTGGCTACAAAGATCTACGCGATGGCCGCGGTAAACACACAGAATGCTACAGTCAGGTTGGCCCGGGTGAAAACAGGGTGTGACTATTGCAAAGGCACCTCTTACAGAGAAAATGAATGCCGGAAGAAAAACTTCGATACAAAGGTATGCGAGTACTGTAATATCAGAGGGCATCTGCTAGGTGAATGCTTTGCATTGGAGAAAGCCGTAAGGGAAGGTCGAGTCAGGAAGGAGAGAGTGGATAACGCGGTGGTCCAAATATATATATATATATATATAATATATAATATAATATATAATATATATATATATATAATATATATATAATATATATATATATATATATATATATATCGTCCAAACCGCGCCAGTGAGTCAGCAGCCGGTAGTATACAACGCATACCAAGCAGCGGAGCCGACGGCAGTAGCTTACTCAGCGCCGCCAGCAAGGCCGTATGATGCAAGAGGGTCGCGCAATCCGAGTACGGCCGGGCGCCCGCCACGTTATTACGGAGATAGGAGACCAGCGGGCGGTTATCAAAGAGGAAATGGTTACGGCTGCCCGAACAGGAGTTATAACCGAGACAAAAGAGGTAGGAGAGACCGAGGGCCCGACTATGGGCACGGTAGCAGCCCCGACTACCGAAGAGGAGGAGGTTACCGTCGAGGAGGTAATAATAGACCATTCAATAATGGCCGAGAGAATCGATACCGACAAGACGATCCGAGAAACTGGAACGAATGGAACCCACAAAATGACGGCCGCCCGTATAACAACGAATATCGAGGGGATAGAGGTCAAACGAGCAACAGTCAAGAGTCGGGAAGCGATACGGCTCATATAAACTCCCGAGATGCTCGGCACCAGAGTCCTGCCGGACCGAGCAACTAGAAGCGACGGCAACGAAGAATAAACCTAGTTATAAGATAAGGTTTGCCCAGGCAGAACGGAGGCCGCATATAGTAAATTTTAGGAGTCCGCAATTGGTACGGGGTCACGGCCGATTCTACGTAGACACCGGAGCAGATGTGTCACTAATAAGAAAAAATAAGATTAATAAAAACTTACCGATAAACCGAGAAAGCATGGTATCAATAAGCGGCGTTACGCCCGGAGAATGCGCGACGCTAGGGAGCGTCGAAATAGAGATAAATGGCTTTTTATGTGAGGCCCATGTGGTGCCCGATGATTTTCCATTGAAACGGATGGACTATTAGGCTGGGATATGCTGAGTAAGCACGAGGCGAGGATAAATGCAGCGAATAAACGTGTGGAAGTCGGACGATTAGTAATACCCTTCGAAAAGGACGAGCAATTTGTAATCGTTGAACACACGAGGCAGGTTATATACGCGAGAGTTCAAAATACAGAGGATAAGATGGGTTTTGTCCCATTACAGGACCTGAGCCCAGGTCTACTATTCGGCAATTTCGTGGCCGAAAATAAAAATGGCAAGGCATACGCGCTTTGTTACAATATAAGCGATGAGCCGATAGTGCTCTCATCGCCAGTGGTCGAAATGGAACCCTGCGAAATAATGCAGGAGAAGGATGCTATTTTCGACGAAGATATAAATAATGGGTTTGAAGCCAATGAACTTGAGCGCATTAATGTTTTGCGCGTATTTACGGACCACAATAATGATCGAACGGCAAGAATACTGCAGGAATTAGACCCCGATACGCTCAAGGGACTGAATGAAGAGAAAATAGAGCACATCAAGGGCTTGATAGGTGAGAGACTACATCTGTTCGGGTTCCCAGAGGAAAAATTAAGAGCAACGCATCTAGTTACACACAAATTGATAACCACCACATTCACTCCAATCCGTGTTAAGAGGCATCGCCACCCACCCACAATAAAGGAAGAGATGCAGCGCCAAATAAATAAATATCTAGACGAGGGAATCATAAGGCCGTCGGACAGTCCGTACTCGTCCATGATGTGGATAGTACCGAAGAAGAGCGGAAAGAATGGTGAGAAGAGGTGGTGCATGGTAACGGACTTCCGCCAATTAAACGAAGTCACGGTGGGTAATAGTTATCCGCTCCCTTTAACAACAGACATCATCGATGCAGTAGCAACCGCCAAGTACATTACGGCCATCGATCTAAAGACCGGGTTTTATCAAATACCCATGGACCCCGAGGATGCCCACAAAACAGCGTTCGCCGGTCCCTACGGCCATTACGAATACACACGAATGGGCATGGGGTAGGGCAATGCCCCGGCCACGTTCCAATCATTAATGGACCTAGTCCTAAGCGGGCTACAAGGAGTCGAGTTATATGTATATTTAGACGATATTATAGTTTTTGCATCCGATCTCGAGGAGCATGGCAAAAAGTTCAGACGATTGATGAAACGGCTAGACGAAGCCAATCTAACCATCGAGCCTAGTAAATGCCAATTTCTGCAAAGAGAGGCGAGCTTTTTGGGTCACATCGCGGGGAATGGGCAGATACGGCCAGACCCCAAGAAAATAGAGGCAGTGCGAGACTTCCCGACACCAACCACTAAGAGAAAAGTGAAACAATTCTACGGACTCGCCAGCTACTATAGAAGGTTTATCAAAAATTTTGCCAGGATCGCTTATCCTCTGTCACAACTGACAGGAGGAAAAGACGGGAAAAATCCTCGACCTTTCGTATGGGAAGAAGCAGAACAAAAATCTTTCGAGCAATTAAAGGAGTGCCTGTGCAGCAAGCCGATCCTTGCAGCACCTGATCTCAACAAGGAATTTATTGTCACCACAGACGCCAGTGACTTCGCGCTCGGCACAATATTAAGCCAAATGGATGAGAAAATAAAAGTGGATCACGCATGCATATACGCCTCCCGATGCCTTAGAGGACCCGAGCTGCGATACTCTACGTACGATCGTGAGTTACTTGCAATAGTCTTCGCCAAAGCCCAATTTCGTCCATATTTATATGGAAGAAAATTCAAGGTAATAACGGTCCACGAGCTGTTAAAACACTTCCATAATACCAAAAAACCGGATTTGCGTTTTAATAGACTGAAGGCCGACCTATGTGGCTATGAATTCGAAATAGAATACCGCCCGGGCCCTCGAAATTGCAACGCGGACGCCCTATCGCGAAACCCCATAATTCACGAAAGAGAAGACAACCCCCGGAGCGCCCCAGAGTTAGCCTATATGAATTGGCGGCGAAGCAGGAAGAGGAGGATAACTACAACGAACACGACCCTCCCAAGGTAAGGTATGTCACCCGGTCGACAAAGAGAAACAGACTTCAAACTAATGTACCGTGCCAGGACATCGACGAAAGACTTACCTCAGGCTCGGAAAACTCAGGCAACCCACGAGACAAAAAATTACCAAACCTAGATTCATCTATAGATTCAGATAATCCGGACGAGTCAGACACGGAAAGTCAGCACGTGGAAATAGGAAGGAGAAAGAAACGGATATATAAAAAGAAAGCGGACAAGAAGACGAGCGTCAAATATCCCTTATGCGAAAGAATTAGCGAAGATAGAATTCCCAGCGAGGAGCCAATTCTAAGTCAAGCGGAAATTAATAAAAATTTGGCCTACATGCATAAAAGCGCGAACATGAGAACCGAAATCAAAGGCGTCAGCACACCTCTGGAAAATATCGTGCTGCCTGCACCGAGGGTCCCTTTTCACCACCCAGCACTCAGGCAGAGGCCCCACTTTGGAGAAACCACGACCGATACAACCGAAGAGAGCGAATCAAACTTAGATGACATAGCAACGCAACCGGAAACGGAGCAGGTAAAAGACACAGCGGCAAAAACAGTCGACGCAGGCGGCCCCCTCGCACGGCCACCTCTCCCACTAGAGACCAGCCGGGTAATCCGATACCAGAAAAACGAATTCCTCGCGGTGAAGAACGGGGACAACGGATTTTTCATATGCCAGGCAACGCGGCCAATTACGATGGTAGAACTGCAAACAAGAATACGCTGGCTGAAACAGACCGAAGCCAATGCCGACACTTATTTCTTCGACTACCATGATTACATCAGGCCCGCCTGCATCCTTACCAACGTACGCTTAGAAAAAATCAAAACAAATGAATATCGGCTACCCCGAAGTGAACAAGAGCGTACTGAATCGATACTGAGGGAATCTATAATAGCGGATCGAGGGAAAGACGCAACGCCTCAAGCGGAAGAAGGTAATCAGGATGACACACCGACCGGGATAAAGAATCGGACGCAAAGTTTGAAAGAAAAATCACCTCAGGGGAGGGAGAACGATATTGAGGAAGGGCCCCTGCAAAAAGGGAGCGGAAAGAACATGACACCAACGCTAGAGGCGCGTAGGGTAAGCACAGAAAATATATCCCTTCAATCGGCACTCGAGAGCGCTACCTCACCAACCGATAAGGAAGAGAGGCCCGGGGACTCAGGAGTCAGAAATACGATGCCGTTAAGCATGCTACAGGAGGCATTGCTAAACAAAAATGAAGGTAGGAAATCAAAATTCACCGTGGAATTGGAAGAACGCGAGAAGGGGGGAAAATCAGGAGTGCGCATAGACATATAGGAAATTAATGAAGAGACGGAACCTACACTCGAGGCCGCGTATCCGGACTTCGAGCATACGTGGCAATTCCCGACTCCCGAAATAACTACCGCTCAAGTCAGGCGAAATGACCCGTCGGCCGATCGTACAATTGGGGAGGATGCACCCTCGGGCGACGCGTTTCTGGGGAATCAACCTCCCCGTGACTACAGTCTTCGAAAGGAATACTATTGCATTTCACCATCTTACAATAGTGACGTAAGTATGAGATCAGTCGATACAAGCCCTCCCGACAATATTGATGCGAATATGGCGCACGCCTAAGGTCCAAACGACCTAAACGTAAGGGACGAACGAGAAGATGAGCAAGCCCTAGGGGGCGAACAATATCAGGCCCCTGAATCGTTCAACTTAACAAACGATAACATTGGAGACGAGAAGGAGAGCCCTGCCGGTGAACAAATGGATGCTGAAACCCAGAGATTTTACGTATATGACGAAAAACTGCGATGTGCACAGCCGCATTTGATATTACATCAAGATGTCGATATACCATCAGGTCCGGTAGGAAATTGCCTATTCGACTCATTGATAAGGATAGCGGATTTAAAAATAACCGCTGTAGAACTCCGAAACGAACTATTAAACAGCCCGGCATTAGCAGACTGTGGCAACCTGCAAGAAGCGTGTGAAATACTATCCTCACAAAATAAGTATGGGGACGCCGATTGTGTCTTTATCTTCTCCGGGACTTATAGCAGGAATATATGCATTCACTTTTATACTGGAGACACGGTTCGATACCTCCATTACAGAAGCAACGACGAAAGCAATTTCATGCACCTACATCTGGAAGGACTGCACTTTACACCTTATCTGCCGATAGAGGAAAGGGCAGCGACCACGCCATATGATACCTCACGTGCAAGTATACCAGCTGGCGAATAGTGCGAACCGATAGGAGAGACAGGAGGGCTGAACGCGGAGAGTGCGGTTGAGTCACCCGACCGCACAGCTGATCCGTCTCCACGTCATCACGGAGCCTTGACCCGCTATCTCACAGCCGAGGCAAGGCTAATATATGCATCACCACCTTGGGCGCGATGCCGATACTGAAGAGCGGTTTATGGCAGTACAGCAGCTGGATGAACACCACTTCGCTTATCGTGATCATTTAATATATACACTATCCACTGACTTATCCGCGGGCACTGAAATTTTAGGAGCTTTAATCGAACGCCGATACTTGTCAGAGGATGAGCTGACGAGCACGCAACGAGAAATCGAAGAAATTTGGGTAACGAATATTGGTACCTCGAAAATATTCGGGATCTTTATCAAGGATCATGTGAACAACAAACCCATTCGGCAGGATATGAAACGTTGCGTAAGGGCGCTAAAACAACGACTAGAAGAATCTGAAATAAGGTCAGTAGGCATAATAAAAGACCTAGGAATGTTAACGAACGCGGAATGGAGCTTTTTTATTGATCAAATAAACAAAGCCTGCAAGGGAATGGACATCTGTATATTCTTCTTCAGGAACAATTTACCGGTGCCGCGAGTGCAAGACAGATTCCGGCTTATCAAAGAGTATCACCAATCAGCTATAAGCGGTCACAAGGGTATGACAAAGACGTACGATAAACTAGCCCACGAATATTACTGGCGAGCCATACAAGCGGACATGCGACAGTATATACGGGGCTGTCCCAGCTGCAAAACGCAAAAATTAGTGCGGGTTAAGACAAAACTCCCAATGCTAATAAGCAACATGCCAGCAAGGCCATTTAGCAAAATATTTATCGACTTCGTGGGCCCGAAGGAACTGACGTCGGCGGAGAACCAGTACATACTAACAATGCAAGATAACTTCAGTAAGTACTGCATACTGGCAAGCCCGTGAGGCAAGCAACGGCAGAAGATGTTACCCGCGCTTTAACGGAAAAGTTAATCTGTTATTTTGGGTCCCCAGTCCCCAGTTCGCGCGGATTTTTAAAATTAATAAATTTTCAACCACGGCTTACCATCCCCAGTCTAACGGCGGCATTGAGAGGATGCATCACACGCTCAATGAATATCTGAAGTTTTACTTAAAGGAATGTACGGACTGGGATAAGTTGCTACCGCTTGCACAGCATTCTTATAACACCACCGTGCAAGAAGGGTCAGGTTACACACCGCACGAAATAGTATTCGGTTTGAGAGCCCGAACGCCGTCTAGTTTCCCTCCTAGGGAGCACCTACTGACATATAACGAAAACATGGCGGACACAGCACAATCGCTCACCCAGCTGCAGACGTTAGCAGCCATGAATTTAACTCAAGCCAAATATAAATCAAAGTTCTATTACGATCAGCGCCAGAATATACGGCATTTCCGTGAAGGGGAGATGGTCTACGTGCTGAAGAAACCTAAACACGGGAAAACAGACCAGGAGTACGTAGGACCGTGCGAGATCCTGGATGTTAACTATGGAACTCACAGCGTAGAAATAAGAAAGGGGGAACACACGCGTATAGTCCATATGGACATGATTAAACATATCTTCGAACTACCTAAACCAACACCAAACTCGGCAGAACCACCACAAGAAACGGACGAAACGCTGTAATAGGCCATAAAAGGGACGAGCGGTAGGATAACAAAACTAGCCAACAAGAAAAAATTGTTTCTACCACGGCCCTCGGACGCCGCACGACACCTTTGCTTATCTCGCAATTATTATAAATTTTTCCGCGGCCCTCGGATGCCGCGGAGTGCCATGACAGGTTTCCATGCGCGAATTGACTATCTTTTCCGCTGCCCCCGGACGCCGCTCCAAAAATAGGGGTGTACGCTACAATGCCCAGTCACTCCAACGATCCAAGGGTGTTGAACTAAACACGAGACCTGACATGTGACACTCATCACAAATCACCCGTCAGGCGGGTAAAGCGGGACTCGTACCCGCATATGGTAATGCAGGGCACGTATAGCGCACGGATACCCCCGACCGCGTGGTAAGAAGTTGTCGATACATATATCTACGTAGCTAAATACTCCAACGAATTAACTGAGGTAAGCAGTTAGTACAAAAAACATTATTATGGGGGCACGGCCATACAAAGTTCAGGCGCAGGTTTTAGAATGATACGAAATGTCTGTAAGCCTTCATATAATTATAACCTAAATTAACTAACCAAATTTATAATTCATAAGAAGAAATTTATAAGGATATAACGTCACGGACTAATATTTTCCAATGAAAGTAAAAACATAAAATACACTATAATAGCAAAAGAAGGGGGAAGATGTGAATATTTGATCCTTTGCAAAAGCGATGGCCGAAAATAGTGGCTCATTAAAAGGCGCGATGTGATCGGCCTGGAACAGTTAATTTTTTTGCAAAAAGAACTCCTAAAGGGTTGAAAAAAAAAGAGAACGAATATTTGAACTTTTAGGGTTACGTTACGTGTGGATACACGGCCGTTGATCCCCATTATTTTCTTGAAACTCAATGATCACTTGATTAGAAATATTAAGTATTAAATATATCTTGGATTTAAGCCTGTATTCTTGTGAGCAGGCTTGTCGCTTTTATGTGTAGAGATAAATCTTGGAAGTTATCGCAATTCACAAATCTTCTGAATTGAATTATATATCCTATAGGAAGTTATACTGAATGTGTCACTTTCATCCTTCTTAAAGATGTATTTATTTTTATCCGATAAAATTTTTTTTACTGCCTCTTCTTTAAAAATATCTAATTCAATCTTGCCAATGCACATGCTTCTCAGTATTAAATTTCATTCAGCATTTCCATCTTGAACTCAAACTACTTTCCAAATTTAAACAAAACCATCACGGCACGTTTTGTATTATAATTACACTTACACTTTCCAGACATATATCTTCACATAATATAAATATAAATATTGATATTATATAATATAGATATAGATCAATGGAAAAGAGACGGGAGGTGGAAACCGTGAGTAATAAACAAGGACACAAGAAAATCTGGTAAAAGATCAATATATTGAAATAAAATAAAATGCGCGCAAGGAGTACATTTATTATGTCGAAGTGTTCGACAAACGAAGTGAAATGGGCTGGGGCATCGGCGGAGATTCACCGGAAGCGATCGATGCTGCAATCGCGGCGAGGTCATCCTGGGCCCCCCAGTATCGGGCCTCGGCGTCGGTGAAAGGCCGGCGAAAAGGCAGGTCGTCTGAGGACAGATGGTCCTGGCCTCGACCACGTCCTCCCAGGCGGCAGCGGGCGGCACCACGCCCCCGGGATACGGCCGCCAGCTCCGGCGAGGGCGGCATCATGGTCCGAGCATTAAAAGCCCACCTGTAGCCGGAGGGCGCTGGAGAGCGGCGCTGCAGAGGCGGCACAACGGCCACGGACGGCCACGGCGGACGGCTTGTAGGACAACCTGGCCGCGGGAGTTGGTGGCCTGGCAGGTCGTCGGCGTGCCACGCCGGCTAGACAACGGCAGCTGGATTTCCTCGTCGCCGGAAACGGGCTCCGGGCCCACGATCTTAGTAGGCGATGGCGGACGGACCTTCTCCCGAGCTGCCCAGGCGCGTAGCATCGCACTCCGGCGATCGCGGCATAATCCGCGGCCGCGGCCCCGATTGGCAGGCCGACCACGGCCCGTTCCGGCAGATTGACCGCCCCGGCCGGCAAATCGTGGAATAGCGTCCGACTGAAAAAAAAAGGAACAGGAAAACAAACATTAGGATGGCGTCTAAAGGAAAATAAACATGGACGCAGGAAGAAAGCTTACCTCAGTAAGGGGAGTCGACCTTCCATCAACAGGCACCGCAATAGTGACCAGGAAGGCTGGTTCGGCGGTGCACGTTATACGCAGCTCCATGGTTTCCAAAAACAAGTAATATGGCGGTAACGGGTGAAGAGATGCCAGAATGAGTGTGGCTCCTACAGCAGAACGGGGCCCTCTTATAGCGGGTCCACCATACTCGCGCCGAATCCCCACTATTGGAGACATCCCCTCCAAGGGAAGATCACTGGCGGAGGAATGCAACAGCAGCCGCAAGCACCGTCAGCGAAAAGCCGCGCTGGGAACCAAGGCAGCGGCACGGACAGCAGGCTCTTATCACGCTTCTAAGCTCTGTGGCGGATGCAGCAAGTCCTGTCAGCAAAAAGAAAAGAAGAGAAAACCTTGGTAAAAAGAAGCTATGAGAATAGAAAAAGAAATACTACCTTAAGGCGCGGGAGCAGAAGCCAAGGCTGCGCACCGCCGCTTATGCTTAGCTAAGCTCTTCGAGCTGTATAAGCGGTGGCAGCCAGGGCACAGCCGCAACCTGTCCCGGGATGCACAATCGGGGTGTTTCTCCCCGAGGTGCCGCAATAAGTAGCCCTCACTCACGAACACAGACGGGCACAGACGGCATGAGAATAGAGCACCGGCCGCTCCCCTACCGTGCGCCCGGGTGTGTTGGCGAGCAAGGACCACTGTGGGCGCTGTGTGCGGGCAACCCGGTTGAGGACATTCATGTACCCGAGCCGCATGCCTAGTTAACGTCTCATAGGAGGCAGGATTCGGTGGAATGGCCTCAACCGCGCAGCGTCCGTCATCATAACCACAGGGTACGAAGGTGTGTGCCAGGTGGTTTCACCCGGGTCCACCCACGTTAACAGCCTCCGCCAGGTTAAGACCGGTATTTAGAACCTGGTGGAGGACACCCGCCTCCATATATAATAGTCCCAGGTCGCTGTGCAACGATCTGGAAGGCAATCCCACTAGCCCTCAAAAACTCAGGGGTGAGGACTATGTTCTTATGATGGTAAGGCATAGAGCAGCCCTCAGCATGAGAAACATATCCCCCCCCCCCCAAGCGCAATTCGGCCAATCTCTGCCGGATAATGGCGGTGAGTGCCGCATTAAATCGTGGATCAATAAATATCCATAATTTTTCGGCACCCTCCTCGCCCCAGTGCATGAGATTTACCGAATCCAAACATCCATCTTCTATATGGAGTTCGGTAAAGGCTAGCCGCCCGGCCAGGTAGAACGTGGGAACGTTAATCCCGACCAACCGACCGAAGTAAAGATGCACACCATTAAGGATGTTAAGGGGAGCATCCGCCAAGTGGGTAGGCAACCGGGCGTTGCGGGCGGTGAAATTCATCCCGTATGCTGGACGGGTGCGGCCGGCCGCGATGTCTTCGAAACACCGATCGACCCTGAGAAGGAAAGTACAAATTAATTAATATAAACATATACATGAAATGAGATAAATAAGAATAATTTAGGATCCGCACCAGCTGTTTCGCGATGAACTCGGCCGCCCTGCCCTCCAAAGGCTCCCCGTCCTTATCATTTAAGAATAAACCGACCACGCCGGTATGTCTCAGACGCTGGGAATGGAAGTCACGAGTTTGGCACCGGAGCAACTCCGTAAACTGGCGCTGAATCTCCCGCGAATTGGGAGCATCAACCACCTGTGGAAACTAAGAAAAAAATCAATGGAGGAAAGCTCGCAGTCGCATCCGGGGAAAATTAGGCCACGAGATGGAAAGAAGGTAAGCACGTCTCACATGTGTCAGTACGCGTTAGCGATAAAGTGCAACAGGACCCTCGCCAGATCCCAGGAGGCAAAGATAATAGTATAGTACCGGGAGAATTCAGTCGACCAGTATCCTTCAAGGAGCGTGAACGTATTTTCTTCTCCTTTCATTAGAGTGATTATAAATTGGGCCACCAGCCGAAATGGTACCGGAAATCCACACCGTGTTCGCAGACACCCGTCTATTATATCGAGTGATAAGGCTGGAAGAGGAACGGCGACGGCTGCGCGACTCTCAAGAGGAACAGTGGGCGACAATCGCCGCCTTATGTGATGAAGTCACGAATTTAGGAATGCTCATTAACGAACAAAGAGAAGTGATGAATAAAATCACGTCTGGTCTGGATCACCACACAAGAGCCAATGGATAATAAGGAAGCAAAGGCAGTCGCGCAAACAAATAGAAATAATAAGGAAGTTTGCCACAAAACGAAGTAGGAGCATCGACGAGAAATTTAATAAATACGATCAAGCCTTTGACGACCTAGTCGGGCGTCTTAAAGAATTAAAAATCTAAGGTATAACACCTAATATTTTATTTCTCATTCCGGATAGTGAGGGTTATATTAATTGCAGTTATGCAGGGCTGAGATTCGTCGAATACGATAATGGAAGGACGATAGCGAAAAAAAAAGAAGACGCAGATTTTTTTCTCGCGAATCTCTGTTACAAACATAGCATTATCGTAAAAGTATGCCAACGAGAAATTGCAAAATCAGCCGTCAACCACGGGTAGAAGGCGACGATTACTGTACGCGACCCGCCCAAGATAGCAACACGGCAAAACGAAAAGATACTACCAGCAGAGGAGATCGCGTTAAGCATTCCTCATGAAACAAAAGAACGTCATCCGGAGACACGAAGCCACAGACAACGTAGATTGCCTATCCCCTTAATTAACCTCACTACAAAAAATTATAATTAAATTCATTTATGAAGAAAAAAGAATTAATTTTTAAATTATTTATATATTGTGAATAAAATAATAGGTATGATTTTTAATTTATGTATGAAAAATAAATAAATAATTAACTGTAATATTATCGCCTTCAAATTATATTTTCTTAGCGAAATTTCACACGTCGAGCACTTGTGTTTAGTAGTACGCCGGTCCGTATTTGTATGCTCTTTTTGGAATTTCCAATATTTCCAATATAAGAAAAGATCTTAACCTTAAAAATAATAAATGGCTATTACAGAACAAAGCAGGTACACGACACGCGCGCATAGCGCATGTTATTTCCATTTTCTAGTATACATAATGCGTTCCCGAATAATTACGATTTTAAAAGAGGGCTAAAATAGTTTTAACCCCAAATATTTCCGAAATTTCTTGGCCAATCATATTGCCAAAAGAACTCGACCGAGAGCTATTCAAAACCTACCTCTACAAAGAACAGAAGGAAGCCGATAGAGGCTCAAATCCATCAGGATACCTCTCTTTTCCCGCGAGACGAAGAGAATAAGCTTACTTGACGAAAATCGGTTGATCCGTTTCGGAGATATGAAGAGTTCACACACACACAGACACACACACACACATCCACGAAAACAAAATTATCAAAATCAACTAATATACACATAAGGTAAAGTACTCTATTGTGACACAACGTGAAAAGTGGTTCCTATTATGAAACAGTCATATAAAAATGAATTTTATAGATAATTAAACATCATAGAAATAGATATAAGAAGATACTAATATCTATGCACTATATGCTTCCCAAACATATAAAAATATATATCATTCTTAGTGGTGTGATACCAGAGTCTTAAAATTAATTTACCTCCTATTAAATATAATACACGTAACGAAATACTATTTATTGATATAGTTTAAAGTTCAATACAATTTCATGAAATTTAACAATTCGTATATGAAATTTGATGCAGAATGATACATTAAATTAATTGAAAAATTAGATGCAAGATTCTTAAGTTAATATACCGTCTATTAAATATGACAGAACGTCATACTAAATAATAATTTGTATTACTAAAAATTTAATAGTTTTAATTAAACGCATGAAAAAATTACATTTAATGGAAAATTTACACCCTATCGATTAAACATTTTTAAATTGAATAAAAATCTGACGAAGTTGTCAAATGGAAACTGAGATTATAATCTGAGTATGTCACTAATGTTTCGTAAGATTAAAAATATAAGTGAAAATTAAAAGCCATGTCGGTATAGTAGAAATCGTGTTTATATTCGATATACGATTAAGTGCAGAACATTAGATCTAAAGTGAATGCTCATGAAATTTTAAACACCTCATACATCACAATATTTGTCACATTAATAATAATTATTAATAAAAACAGTAACTTATTTAATTAAATATGAAATATTTTAAATATACTGCATTAATGTTAATCATTTCAGATTTAGACTTTAAAAAAAAAAAAAAATACATTAAATTTTATACGTTATAGATACAAAAGTAGCGCATCATTATAGACGACATTTAAATTTCTAATGCAAATACTATCACTCTAAACTCAAAAGAGTAAAAATTGATGCAGAAATTAAAAATTAAGTAGGAAATATGCGTGAATTTTTATTTAGTAAAATTTTATATTCTACACTTAAAATGAGCACTCGCCATATAAATTGAAATTTTATGAAGTATATTAAATTCAATTAAATTTTATATTGATTTTCATGTCTACATATATATGAGAATTCAAAGACAAAATTCTTAATTTTTGTAGCAGTACATTAAATTTCCGTAATAATTCATTAAAGTTAAGTTTTTGCATTAAAATACTTTCATATAAAAAAAAACTTGAATTTAATGTGCAACTGTACATTAAATGTGTATTAAATTTAAGAATATTTTTAACAGTGATAGGAATTATTACACGGTATAAGTGCTAATTTAGAATTATTGAGAAGTGTTGAAAAATAATATAAAGTAAAATCCTTTCACATTTTTGTATATTATAAATAAATTTAACATTAAAAATAAGTTGTGTAAGTTCCAAAAACGTGACAAAAGCTAGGAAAAGGATATTTTATTCTGTTTCATAATAAGGGTTGTAATTATGAAATATAGATGCCAACAGGAAAATCGTGCTTCATAATAGGCACTAAAATCACTGTCACTATGTTGATAATAATCTATGGAATATAGCATTAATTTCAAATTTGAAAAAAAAAAGATATTTATTCTAAGAGAATTAGCGCTTCGACGAGCCATGATAGTATTCACTGTTATGTGATTTAGTTATTCATTTTTTAAATTGAAAAAGTCCCGAAAATCGTTTCTTAATTGGGTACTTTACCTTATATTGTCTTATAATAGTACATTTCGATATTAGTGCGAGGATTTGATTTTCCCCTCGTGTGACTGTTTGCACCCGAGCGAAGCGAGGGTGAAAAGGTCACACGAGGAGAAAATCAACTTCTCACAGAAGTGTCGAACCGTATTTTTTGACACGACGTGCGAGAAGTGAGATTTTTGCACGCATCGTTTAACGCAGCGTGCGAGAAATTGAACTTCTCGCACGGAGTTTCAAAAATATCTTTTTCAATGTTTTTTTCCTCCTTTGGAATTTTTTTACAAAGCTTTCTCTATGAGAAAAAAAAGGGAGAATTATAAGGGACCTTTGTGGCAAAAAATTACTTACCACGTGTACGTAGCGGCGCGCCTGCACCCCCGACGGGTTCTGTATATACGGGATGACCCGGGCCAAGGGGGTTGGTCGGTGCAAATACACGAAATCCATCGGCTCATTGCCGAGAAGGGCGTTAGTTGATCCTGCCGCAGCCATGTCGTACACAGGAATATCACACGCGAGGAATAGTTAGACTTATAAAGTTCTATATTAGGAAATAAATAATTTCCCTCACACACAGAAAGAAATAGTTTTGACACAAACGGAACTTCACTCGGAGAACACAAAAAGAGAATAGAATTCAGGGTTGCAGCACAATTACTCGGTGTGAAGTCAGAGTAAGCTCTGCAAGAAAGAGCTGAGAGGAAAACTAAGGAGCCCATATCAATAATTAAACGGATGCGATAAGGGGCCCCAGAGGATACAAAAATGCAACCTACGCAAAATTACGCGAGCACAGGGTGAGATTACCACGTAATGGGACCCCGCCAGGGCCAATAGACACACATAAGGAATTAAACAACTAATATTAAAATATCGCGATTTCTCCTAACACTTCATTAGTAACATATCACGAAAATAACGTCCACGAAAATCACAATTTGACGGAACTCGATCATTCGCATGCAAACATTAAAAGAAAACATCAAACTACTACAACTACCGGCAGCCGCTCTTGTAGGTGAGCACCCCCACGCTGTACAACGAAGCGCAATATACATATAATTTAAAATATGAATTTCTTTTACATTTTTGATTCCACAAATCAATATTGTAATTAAATTATTTAAATAAATAATAAAATAAAATAAAAATAAATAATAATAAAAAATAATAAAAAATATAATAATGAAAATTAAAATAATAATAATAATTTTATTTAATAATAATAAAATTTAAGGGAATCCAATGTAAAGTTATTAATAATTAATCATTAACACTTATAGAATTAATTTTATATAAACTTAAGAACTTTCTCCGAGAAAATGATTAATGATTTTCTTGGGATTTTTCGGAAATTTGCAGAAAATGTTTGATTTTTAAGCGATACTCAAAACAAAAATATTTGATTTAAAGTTTCAGCGTTAACATCGGATCCGTATCTAAGCTCGTTGGAAAAATACATTTTAATTTACTCAAACAAAAAAATTTTTTTTTCTTTGTGGGTTTTTCTCAACCATGAGATAGAAAACTAAGAATCGGGAGGACAATATGGTATTTTTCAATATGGCAAGCGGTATTAATTTCAGATAGCGGCATAAAGAAAAACTACTATGTTAATTGTATATCTATATACGGTCACACCGTGTAAGTGGTAGCTATTTCAAATATCGTATTGGTACCTTTTTCTTACACCATCATTTTTTATTATTTTTAGAGTAATGTATAGAGACTCATGAAGGGTTTCTATCATAAATAATATTTTTATATCACAAGTTTTGCGATATTGATGAAGTTGAGCCGGAGAACGTCCATAATCTAAATTAATGTTGAGCATAAGAAAATAAAAATAATTTCCAAACAGCCCTTATAAATACTCCTAATATTAAAATTAAAATAATATCAAATGACCAATTTAATAAAATATTAATAATTCTTAATTCACTTATTAAATTAAAAGAAATAGGGAGGTGATATATTAATAATATAAAGTAAAAATCATCATATCGACAAAGTAGAAGAATAAATTATACCTTTATTAATAATTAAATTACGAGTTTTTCTACGATTATAAATAAAATTAACTAATAGAAATAGTTCAGAAGAACAAATTCCATGACTAATTATTATTAATAATCTATCAGTAATTCCTCGAAACATTAAATTTATTAAACATTAATATTAATCCCATACGAATTACTGAAGAATAAGCAATAATCAACCTTATATCATATTATCGTATACAAACTATTATTAAATAAACTATACCAATTAATCTAATAACTATAAATAAATAATTAAATTTTATTCCAAGATTAATTATTATTAATATAGACCGTATAATGCCATATCCCCCTATAACACAGGCACACAAAAAAAAAGTGGTCTGTTACTGAGACTTGACATACCCCCTCTTATGCATTTTGACGCGCTGAATCCGTATCCGAAGCCAGAATTGCGCCATCACCCCTCAGTTTTTTTTTAAATCGTGTAAAACCACGCCTAAATCGAAAAATCCCGGATATTCCGCTTTTAACGTTGGGAAAATTTTTATAAACTGCTTAAAAATTGCTGCAGATCTAAAGCTATACACATTTTGAGGCGCTGAATCGGAATCCAAAGGCAGATTTGTGCCATCACCCCTCAGTTCTTTTTAAATCGTGGAAAACCACCCCTAAATCGAAAAATCCGGTATATTCCGCTTTTAACGTTGGGAAAATTTGTGAAAACTATCTAAAAATTACTGCAGATCTAAAGCTATACACATTTTGAGGCGCTGAATCCGAATCCAAATGCAGGTTCGTGCCATCACCCCTCAGTGTTTTTTAAATCGTGGAAAACCATCCCTAAATTGAAAAATCCGGAATATTTCGCTTTTAGCATTGGGCAAATTAGTACAAACTGCCTAAAAATGACTGCAGGCTGGAGCTATACACATTTTGAGGCGCTAAATCCGAATCCAAAGGCAGATTTGTGCCATCACGCCTCAGCTCTTTTTAAATCGTGGAAAACCACCCCTAAATTGAAAAAGCCGGAATATTCCGCTTTTAACATTGGGCAAATTGGTATAAACTGCCTAAAAATGACTGCAAATCTACTGCTATACATATTTTGAGGCACTGAATTCGAATTCGAAACGAGATTTACGACATTCCCTCTCTTTTTTTCAATCACGGAAAACCACCCCTAACATAGAAAAATTCAAAAAATTCAGCTTTTGACCCTTTCTCAAACCCGGAACCCTTGAACTTATAACCCTTAAACCCTAAACCTTGAAACCTTCAACGCTTCAACTGAACCCTTAAATCCTGAACCCATAAATCCTGAATCCCTTAAACCAGAACCATTAAATCCTGAACTCCTTAACCCTGAATCCTTTAATTCCAAAACCTAAAATCCTTAAATATTAAACCCACAACCCTTTAACCCTCAATCGTTTAAACCCTTAACCGTTGAACCCTGAACTCTTGAACCCTTAAAATCTTAGATCCTGAACCCTTAAGCCCTCAACCCATGAACGATGAACCACTAAACTCCGAACCCTTATATGGTCAACAAGAAATGCACTCAATCCTATCCGAATCCAAAGGCAGATTTATACCATCACCCCTTAGTTCTTTTTAAATCGTGGAAAACCACCCCTTAATCGAAATATCTCGAATATTCCGCTTTTAACATTAGGCAAATTTGTATAAACTGCCTAAAAATGACTGCAGATCTAATGCTATACATATTTTGAGGCACTGAATCCGAATTCCAAACGAGATTTACGACATTCCCTCTCCTTTTTTTCAATCACGGAAAACCACTCCCAACATCGAAAAATTCGAAAAATTCAGCTTTTACCCTTTTAACCTTTAAACCCTCAACCCTTAAACTTATAACCTTTAAACCCGAAACCTTAAAACCCTTAACGCTTTAAACTGGAACCTTTAAACCCATACCCCATAAATCCTGAACCCCTCAAACCTGAACTTTTAAATCCTGAACCCTTTAACCCTGAATCCTTTAATCCCCAACCCTAAAATCCTTAATCGTTGAACGCACAACCCTTTAACCCTTAACCGTTGAACCCTGAACTCTTAAACCCTTAAACCCTTAGAACCTGAACCCTTAAGCCCTCAACCCTTATACGATGAACCACTAAACTCTGAACTCTTAAAACATCAACCTTGAAACCTAATGGTTCGACTGTCCCTCAACGACAACCCTTTAACCCTTAACCGTTGAACCCTGAACTCTTAAACCCTTAAACCCTTAGAACCTGAACCCTTAAGCCCTCAACCCTTATACGATGAACCACTAAACTCTGAACTCTTAAAACATCAACCTTGAAACCTAATGGTTTGACTGTCCCTCAAAACCCTTAAGAAGTGAAAACTGAAACCCTCAACTCTTAAACACTCAACCATTAAACCTTGCGTCTTTAAAAAACTAATTCAATTCTCTCTTTTTCGCTTATAGCGGGTTCTTTTATCCTCAAATGGCTTGTGTAAAGGATTTTTGGATCTTTTTGTATCACCTGGGTTAATTTCTCTTTCCAACATCTTGCAGTAGTCAGCCATCATATTAATACCTCAAGTGCCTTGATATCTCCTCTCCATTTCTATAAGGTCTTCGTGAAATCGCTCACGTTGGTCTTAGCTGTAGTCACCTAAGTTTTCAGGAAAGTATTGCAAATGGGCGTGCAAAAAATGTAATTTCACACTCATCAAACAACCTAAACGTTCGTAGTTATCGAATAAATCTGAAACAATTTGTTCATATTCCTGACTTTTCTGATTACCTAAAAAATTTTCAGCAATACTTTGAAAACTGAGCCATGCTAACTTTTCTGTTTCGTTCATTGTGGTGATGAAATTAGGATCTCGAAACATTCTTCGAATTTGAGGGCCGTCAAAAATTTCTGCTTTTATTTTAGCGTTACTGAGACCTGGAAAATGATCTGACAAGTATTGGAAACATGCCCCTTCTTTATCTAATGCTTTAGTAAACTGCTTCATTAAACCAAGTTTAATGTGCAGTGGAGGAAGAAGGAGTTTTAATGGATCGAGCAATGGTTCTTGAAGCACGTTGTAAGTACCTGGATTAAGCGCATTTAGACTTGTAAATATTAGGTTTTAATTCATTAATCAGACTCTTTACATCTGTGCAATAAACTAATCTTTTATCCTCATCTACAGTGAAATATTTTGTAAACTCGTGTTCCCATTTTCTATAAACAGAAGATTTAGTTCCAGGTTCTACTAGTTGCCGCCTCTTAAATTCCGCTGCCATGAATTCTTTAGAGACGCCAGTATTTCGAATAAAATCGTTTAAATCTTTTTGGTTAAATGGTTTAGGATTCCATAGCTTAACAGAATGTGGAACATACTCGTCTTCACTTTCATCCATTTCACTTTCACTAATTCCCATTGATTCGCTCTCACTGTCATCTTCATTTTTTCTTATGTCGTCTTCTTCAATATCTTTTTCCATAAAATTTTCTTCTACATTCATAAGTTCACCAGCATCACAAATAGTTTCCTCTCTTTCAAATTCATTGGATGTATGAATATCTGATTCCATGATGGGTTTTATCATTGAAGAGACATTAGCATATTTTATTTTAGATTTATTTTTTGAGTTGAAGCCACTTGTAATAGTTTTGCAAAAATAGCAGTCATCGCATGACTGTGGTTTCTGCCATATAGTTGGCGTGGTAAATTGTAACACTTTCTTTCCTTTTGCTTTTCCTCCATCGATTCAACATCGTTAGACATGTACAGCACATCAGTTGAGGAACCCACCATGTATTTTCAACATTTTGTATCTGCAATTTGAAGCAGTCAAGAAAAATGTTTCTATTTAAATCCGTAATAGGTCTGCGGTACTTTGCTACCTCAAATTTACCACATATGTAGCAAAACCGATTTGGTTCTCCAAGGCAATCGTGGTTACTTGAGGGGTTTCTTGTGGCATTATACTCAACACTGGCCAAGTTATCCACCTGTGAAGAGCTGCGGTCGTATGATGAAGACAACTGCGGGCCCGCTTGCTCACCCTGACCAGTCGCCGTACTGAGTTTCCGAAGCCCTGCATCGTAATAGATATATTACTTATATCTGCCATGACGGCGAAACGCCCTTTTCCAGGAACTTTGCCAGAATATACAAAAAATTTATACAAAAAACCGAAGTGAAATAAAAACCAGCAAAAAATTTATCCGTTGCCCACCGTCATCACGGGGAGGTGCCCTGGGTGCAGATATAAGTGATATATATTCACGATGCAGTGCTTCAGAAACCCAAGGTGACTGGTCAGGGTGAGCAAGCGGGCCCGCAGCCGTCGTCATCATACCACCGCAGCTCTTCACAGGTGGATGACTTGTCTAACGATGTTGAATCGATGAAAAAAAAGTAATGGAAAGGAAGTTTTACAATTTACCACGCCAACTATATGGCAGAAACCACAGTCATGCGATGACTGCTATTTTTGCAAAACTATTACAAGCGGCTTTAACTCGAGAAATAAATCTAAAATAAAATACGCTAATGTCTCTTCAACAATAAAACCCATTACGAAATCAGATATTCATATATCCAATGGATTTGAAAGAGAGGAAACTATTTGTGATGCTGGTGAACTTATGAATGTAGAAGAAGATTTTATGGAAGAAGATATTGAAGAAGACGTCATAAGAAAAAATGAGGATGACAGTGAAAGTGAATTAATGGAGATTAGTGAATGTGAAACGGATGAAAGTAAAGACAAGTATGTTCCATATTCTGTTATGTTATGCAATCCTAAACCATTTAACCAAAAAGATTTAAATGACTTTTTTCGCAATACTGGCGTCTCGAAAGATGTTACAGAATTCATGGCAGCGGAATTTAAAAGGCGGGAATTAGTAGAACCTGGAACTAAATCTTCTGTTTATAGAAAACGGGAACAATAGTTTATAAAATATTTCACTGTAGATGAGGATAAAACATTAGTTTATTGCACAGATGTAAAGAGTCTGATTAATGAATTAAAACCTAATATTTACAAGTCCAGTGAATGGCGACTCTTCATAGACTCTTCAAAGCAAAGTCTAAGGGCAGTTTTGCTGCATAATGGAAATAAATACGCAAGCATCCCAATAGCTCATTCCACGAAACTAAAAGAAAGTTATGAAAATATGAAGTATGTCCTAGAGAAAATAAATCATATCCATCATATTAGGACAACAGTAAGGTTTTACAAAGTTTCCGTGCTTTCTATGTTTATGGGACAGCGGAGATCGCATAAATCATTACAGGAAGAGAGAATGGCCAAAAAGAAATGCGCTTAATCCAGGTACTTACAACGTGCTTCAAGAACCCTTGCTCGATCCATTAAAAATCCTTCTTCCTCCACTGCACATTAAACTTGGTTTAATGAAGCAGTTTACTAAAGCATTAGATAAAGAAGGGGCATGTTTCCAATACTTGTCAGATCATTTTCCAGGTCTCAGTAACGCTAAAATAAAAGCACGAATTTTTGACGGCCCTCAAATTCGAAGAATGTTTCGAGATCCTAATTTCATCAACACAATGAACGAAACAGAAAAGTTAGAATGGCTCAGTTTTCAAAGTATTGCTGAAAATTTTTTAGATAATCAGAAAAGTCAGGAATATGAACAAATTGTTTCAGATTTATTCGATAACTACGAACGTTTAGGTTGTTTGATGAGTGTGAAATTACATTTTTTGCATGCCCATTTGCAATACTTACCTGAAAACTTAGGTGACTAAAGCGAAGAGCAAGGTGAGCGATTTCACGAAGACCTTATAGAAATGGAGAGGAGATATCAAGGCACTTGAGGTATTAATATGATGGCTGACTACTGCAAGATGTTGGAAAGAGAAACTAACCCAGGTGATACAAAAAGATCCAGAAATCCTTTACACAGGTCATTTGAGGATAAAAGAACCCGCTATAAGCGAAAAAGAGAGAATTGAATTAGTTTTTTAAAGACGCAAGGTTTAATGGTTGAGGGTTTAAGAGCTGAGGGTTTCAGTTTTCACTTTTTAAGGGTTTTAAGGGACACTTAATGGTTTGAGGGTTGATGTTTTAAGGGTTCAGAGTTTAATGGTTCATCGTTCAAGGATTTAAGGGTTCAGAGTTGAGGGCTTAAGGGACCAGGATCTGAGGGTTTAAGGTTTTAAGAGTTCAGGGTTCAACGGTTAAGAGTTTAAAAGGTTGAGGATTAAAGGGCTATGGTTTGAATGTTTAAGGATTCTAAAGTTGGGGATTAAAGGATTCAGGGTTAAAGGGTACAGGATTAAAGGGTTTTAGCGTTATGGGCTTCAAGGTTTAGGGTTTAAGAGTTATAAGTTCAAGGGTTCAGGGTTTAGGGGTTGAAAGGGTCAAAAGCTGAATTTTTCGAATTTTTCGATGTAGGGGTGGTTTTCCATGATTGAAAAAAAAGTAGAGGGAATGTAGTAAATCTCGTTTCGAATTCAGATTCAGTGCCTCAAAGTATGTATAGCAGTAGATCTGCAGTCATTTTTAGGCAGTTTGTACTAATTTGCCCAATGCTAAAAGCGAAATATTCCGGATTTTTCAATTTAGGGATGGTTTTCCACGATTTAAAAAACACTGAGGGGTGATGGCACAAATCTGCATTTGGATTCGGATTCAGCGCCTCAAAATGTGTATAGCTTTAGATCTGCAGTAATTTTTAGACAGTTTTCACAAATTTTCCCAACGTTAAAAGCGGAATATACCGGATTTTTCGATTTAGGGGTGGTTTTCCACGATTTAAAAAGAACTGAGGGGTGATGGCACAAATCTGCCTTTGGATTCGGATTCAGCGCCTCAAAATGTGTATAGCTTTAGATGTGCAGTAATTTTTAGGTAGTTTATAAAAATTTTCCCAACGTTAAAAGCGGAATATCCCGGATTTTTCGATTTAGGGGTGGTTTTACACGATTTAAAAAAAATTGAGGGGTGATGGCGCATTTCTGGCTTCGGATTCGGATTCAGTGCTTCAAAATGCATAAGAGGGGCTATGTCAAGTCTCAGTAACAGACCACTTTTTCTTTTGTGTGCCTGTGATAATCCAAACCAAAAATATTATAAATTCTAAATAAATCTAAAATTCTCATATTTAATATAAAAAATCTAACCTAAAAAGAAAAAACAATAATATTCAAAATATTATTTGCTTATCATTAATTTCAGTACCAACTCTAATAAACATCTCAATTTGATGAAATTTCGGATCTATATTAGAGTTATGTTTAATAATTCAAATTATTTCAGGATCTTTATCGATAAATTATTGCCCTGAAATTAACTTAACATTTAACAGAATCACTCACATTGTTCGAGACACTAATTATGGATGATTAATTCAACTAATTCATATAAACGGAGCTTCAATATTTTTCGCAAACTTATTCATTCATATTGGACGAGAAATATAATACAACTCATTTTTAATACAAAAAACATGATATATTGGAATTATAATTCTTTTAATCACTATAGGAGCTGCTTTTATAGGATACGTATTACCATGAGAACAAATTACTAATTACTAAATTACTATAAACAATTCAATATATAGTAGAACCTTCAGTTCAATGATGATGAAGAGGATATGATACCGACCTTATATACACTTATAGCCTTAACAGCATGAAAACCAAAATAAAGAAGTTATATAAAGTCACTTTAAAACTTTTTGTAAGAATAATCTGCAAATATATTCTGTAACGCTCTGCCGGGGATCAAGGCAGAGATTCGCGGGTAATTCTCAAATACAACAGATAAACAACCGAGTAAAACTCTAGGTAGTTTATTAATATCAATCTAATGTACAGTACAATTGTATGGGCGCCAGGTGCACGCGTCAATTGCACCGCTCATAAGTCTTTACCGGCTAGCTTCAGCCGGGAGCAGAAAATTCTAATCTAAGCTACAGCTACAGCACGAGCTGCAGCTGGCGCGAGTTCGTAGTCTCTCGCGACTCCCGACTCGGTCACGCACACACTCTATGCGAGGAACAACGGGGACGGGAAGAAAAAAGGGGCAAACCTCGGCCAGGAATTTTCCGCTGCTGCAGGTCTCTCTCTCTCTCTCCTTCTCGCTTCCCTAGCAGGCCCACGACGTGGACCTTCGTTGCAGCTCTCTCTCGGCGACGTCGACGCTGATCCAGGCACACCCGCGCGAGGTTTTTCGAACGCCAATCACGATAGCGGCACACGGCACGGCGGTAGGCGACAGAATGGTTATAATGCCGGCCGGTGCGCTCACGCTGCTCTCTCCGCCGTCCCCTTGTTCGTCCAACAGCCGTCGTCTTCACTGCGGCGCGTGCGAGCAGTCCCTGTCCTGCCGATGCTGTGCTCGCGCCGTCGTCGACCGACCGATACAGCCCTGAGCCACTGCGTCTCTCACTCTCGCTCCTTCTCTCTCTCTCTCCCCCTACTGGCATCGGCTGCTGCTATCAGCCGCATGGGAGAGCGGGGCTCGCTGTCGTACTCCTGCAGCTTATTCCTGCAGTAGCTGCTGCTGGTCTTCTTTTCCCTGGCCGAGCGGTAGAGAGGGAGACCGTTTGGGGAAGGTGAGCGCCGGGACACGGGTGCGGGGAAATACAGTGTGCGCGTAGAAGTGTGTGTGCATGCGTGTGCACGTTCTCGCGCGTCGGTCTGTCGTCTTTCGCAACCGCCGTGCTCTCGCCCCCTCGGTTTCAGTAACAGACAATTTGCCATGTTACAACTCCCCCCTCCTAAACTCGAAATAGTCCGTTGACTACTTTCGCACGTTTACTTTGTCCTCTCTACTTGACTATGTTAATTTCTCTAACTACAACTTATCCTAAGCTAACCGGTCTTAGCTGCAGCGGTGTGAGTGTACTTGTTTGTGTCCCCTCAGCTTCTTCTTCTGCAGCGAGGCTTACGTGTAACTCTGTGTGCGGGTAACCCGGTGGGTGTGTTTTCCAGCTATAGCAACCTGGTGCCAATAATGCTTTACAATTTTTCCATTCGCAATTACTGCACGCGATCGCGACTTTCACACCGCACTCTGACATTTTCCACTCACTCATTACTTTAAACAAATGAAAATAAAAAAAAATGCTGCAACAGCATCTTACCTGGCCGATCTCTTGGACTACTGCTATTTTTAGAGCTACGTTCTGGCAACCTAAAATAACATGCTGACTCGATCGCGGATAAACCAATTTAGCCAACGATTCACGAATTTTTCTCTCTGAATCATTTCATTTTATTGCGACCTGCTTCATGCTTGCTGGTGAGAGAAAACGTCTCTCTCTTACGTAGGAAATCAAATGGAAGGGGACAGGTAAGATAAATGAAAAATCATCTAGATGAGGTAAGGAGGCTGCTTTATTTGCTTTCGGCTCTCCCTACCGACGCTACACATACATATACCCCTGAACGTCAAAGATGATCAGACAACCCCTGAACGTCAAAGATGATCAGACAACCCCTGAACGTCAAAGATGATCAGACAACGGCTGAGCTGGCAGCCGACCACGATCAGGAATCGAGGTGGTGGCTACAGGTCGCGATTGGAAGCTGGAGCTTCACACACTATAATGGGAGCGGTAGGACTGCAGTTCGCCTGCGCGCTAGGCCGGCTAGTGATGCTGAGTTACGGTTGCCGCGCGAAAGTCGTCGGGGGACAGACGGCGACTATCGCCGGCTACGTCGAGGTGCCGTTCCAACTGGCTGGCGTGAAGTGAGACATTCGGGTAGCGGTGCTTCTGGATGACAAAGTCGATTGTTACGTAGGCGCCAACTTTGTCAGAGCCTTTGACACAATCCACGACCCCACCAACAACCAGGTGATCGTGAGCGCGGCGGATAAGCGCGTTGACTTGGAAGTCGCGGGGGTCTCGTCCGTCGAGGCGCTCGTGGTAGCGTCGAGCGGCCTCGAGGATGTCCCGGAAGGACAGCGCCAAGAGATGGCAGAGCTCGTCGGCCGAATTTTCGGAGGAGAAGACCAAGCACTCGGCCGCACTACGTGAGCGAGCGACCACATTGAAGTGGGGAGTGCATGTCTCGTGAAGCAACGAATTACCCGGTGTCCAAGAAGCTCGAAGAGGATAAGCACCATCAGGGACCGAGATACTCAAAACCGGGGTAATCGAGCCCTCCACGAGCGCGTGGTCGACCCCCGTCGTTATGATACGGAAAAGCAACGACAAGTATCGTTTCTGCATCGATTTCCGGAAACTGAACGCGGTTTCGAAGGCAGATGCGTACCCGCTGCATGGACGCGATATTGCGCAAGCTGAAGAGCGCCAAATATATCTCGACGCTCGACCTAAGCTCGGCATACCATCAAATTCCGCTGACACCGGAATCGAAGGAGCTGACGGCATTCACAGTATCCAGATTGCACCTGTATCAGTTCACGAGAATGCCATACGGTCTGTCCCAGGCCAGAGCAATGTTCCAATGACTAATCGACAAAATCATCGGCCCCGAGCTCGAGCCCTATGCCTTCTTATACCTCGATGACATCATCATCGCGACGGAGACGTATGAGGAGTACCTGAAGTGGCTCGAGCACGTGCTGAAGCGCATCAAGGAGGCCGGGCTGACGATCAACCGCGTGAAGAGTGTGTTTGGTAAGACTGAAGTCAAATACCTCGGGGTGCTGGTCAACCGGGAGGGATTCCGGCCAGATCTTGATAAGATTGTGCCGATGATAAATTTTCCGTTACCAAAGAACTTGAAGCAACCGCGCCGCTTCATGGGAATGGCATCTTAGTACCGAAAGTTCTTGAAAGACTTTGCCACGATAGCCGAACCACTCACGGCGCTAACAAAGAAGGATCGGCGATATGAATGGGGCGACACACAGCAAGAGGCTTTTGAGAAGATAAAAGCCCTAGTGTCTTCAGCCCCTGTTCTCGCCGGACCCTCGTTCGATGCTCAGTTCGTCGTGCAGACGGATGCGAGCGATACTGGCATCGGCGCGGTGCTGCTACAGATAATCGACGGACAGTAGTGAGTATTAGAATTCGCCAGCCGAACACTATCGCCAGCCGATGGAAACTGTAGCGTCACGGAGCGCGAATGTCAGTGATCTGGGTAATCAAGAAGTTTCGCCCGTACATTGGAGGGTATCACTTCTTGGTCGTGACAGACCATAGCAGCTTGCGATGGCTGCACAGCTTGCATAGCCCTATAGTGGTATCGGACCTGACTGGATGAAGTGACTCGTGACCCCACGACCCATCCAAGATGGAAAGTGGTAGGGGTCGACTATTCTACTTCCTCGCGGATGAGATAGTAGAGGCGGCGGTCGAAGACGACGAGGCATGGAAACTCGTCGTGCCACAAGAGCATCGCCGCGAAGTACTGCGCGAATTGCACGATGACCCGACCGCCGGACACCAGGGACAAGAGAAAACGTACGAGCGCGCGGCCAGGTTCTACTACTGGCCGAAAATGTATTATGCGGTGAGGAAGTACGTGAAACAATGCCAAGTTTGCCAACAGACGAAAGCGGAGCAAAGACCGCCAGCAGGTCTGGTGGGACAGCGAGTTATCGACGGGCCATGGCAAGTTGTTGCGGGCGATATAACCGGCCCGTTCGTGAAGAGTAAACTCGGTCATGAGTATATTTTGGTTTTCCAAGATCTCTTCACTCGCTGGATGGAGTGCGTGCCCATACGTAAAGCGTATGCGAAGACTATCTTGAATGAATTCAGGGAGAGGGTGATTCTGCGATTCGACACTCCGGAGGTATTCTTGTCCGATAACGGCACGGACTTTAAGAACAAAACTGTGGACGTATACCTCGCCGACGTCGGCATCCACTACTCAACTACTCCGCCGTATCAGTCCCTGTGGATAGGGTGAATCGAACGTTGAAGACACAATTAGTCACGTTCCTTGAGGAATCTTATGCCGAGTGGGATCAGAAACTCCAGGAGCTGATGTTCTCGTTGTACAACTCCGTGCACGCTTCGACCGGCGTAAGCCCGGCCACACTCAATTACGGCAGGCAGCCGCTTCCCCCAGTGATGGCTCGACGCGAGCAAGGGCGCGAGGCGCTCGAGCAATGAGAGCGCGAGGCCGTGGATACGTGGGCAGAGCGTCTGCGAGATATCGATAGTCTGTAAAAGACGGCAGCTGCGCAAGCTGCCGATGAGCAACGGCGGCAAGCAGCATACTACAACGCGCGACGGCGAGAAGTTTCCTACGGAGTAGGAGATCTCGTCATGAAAAGGAATAGAGTCCTTTCTTAGGCAGCGCAAGGAATATCGGCGAAGTTAGCGCCGAAGTATGTCGCTCCGCTGAAGGTTACCGAGATAACCGGCTCTAATACGGTGAGTCATCGACGAGAAGGATGCGAGCGAAGACATCCTTCATGTCTCATCTCAAACCATACAATGATGAAGACAGCGATGAAACGGGCGATGAAGTAGACGATGTCAATGATACGCGACCGCTGAGGGAAGAAATAAGCATCTCGGTGACGAGCGACCCATCGGAGGTCGGCGGAGCGCTGCCGAGCGATGTGCGTCCGGTAGAAAAGCGTCCCCGGGGATGCCCGTGAAAAACAGTTCGCGTCGTGAAACGAGCGGTTCTGAATGAAACGCGTGCGACAGCTAGCGCGGCGGCCGAGTCAAGGAATCTCCGAGGACGACCGAAAGGCTTCATGGAGCGGCTAGAGCCGAAACTAAATCGAGACATTTCCCCCCCCTTCCCCGATCGACTCGCGCGCAAAGACGTACGAACGCGTCTAATAAGAGTAGGAGTTTGGGAGTGGTTAACGACTCCAACTAATGCACTTTTTCGCTCGGGGCTTCTTGTTACAGATGGTTGAGAAATCGCTGGTGCCGAGCACCGAGCGCGGTGTCCTCGACACCGAAGCGGTGGTGCGCGGGGTTCTGCGCGCCATCGAGCAACTCGGGAAAAGGTGAGTTCGCTCGCCCGTCTTTGGTGGTGCTGGAGGAGCTGCCAGAGGCTGCCGGTGCCCCGGCGCTCCCTCCTCACCCACCGCGGCCCCAACGGCGCCGATCCTGCGCCGACCAAGGGAGGCTTCGCCACCACGTGGGAGAGGATGCTCTCACGATTGAGGACGGCCATCCGGCCGGGAGGCCCAGATCACCGAAGGCCGGGGACCTGTAGTTCCCAGGGCCACGGCGCCGACTACGGACGAGCCCGTCACGCCATCGCCGATGATGGCCCACTGGGGTTCATTGGAGCGCCTCCTCCAGAGGGCGCGAACCACCAGCCACCAGGCCTGGGCGGCGGAAGGAGAGGCGATCCAGGCCTGGGATTGATTCCTCGGCGAGACGCCATACGGGCGAGATCTCGCCGGGCCTTGGTCGACCCGCATTGAAGGTCTGCGGGAAGAGCGGAAAATTCTCTCCGCGGCCCAGCGCTCCAGGAAGGAGCGCCGCGAGGCCGAAGAGGCGGCAGCCCGAGCCCGGAAAGACATCCGGGCTGTCGAGTGAGACATTTTGACGGAACGACGGCCGGACGCCGTCCACCGACCCGGAGAGGCGACGATCGGCATGGTGCCGGCCGCGGCGCTGCAACAGGCTGTACTGCCGACGCCCCAGCACCCGCACCATGAGCCACGGAGAGGCAACGTGGTACCGGCGACGGGACCCTCCTGTCGCCGCTGCTATTACTGCGGACGATCGGACGTGTCTACGCACCGGAAGGGGTCGAACGCCGCCCGACACGATAAATCATGGCCGTGATTTCACAACCGGGAGTAAACACTGCCGGATCTTGTTTCCCCACCAGCCAGGGTGTAAGCCCCCTCTTTGGGGAAAAGAAAGGGAGGGGTTAGCCCTGTTTTATTTTGTTAATTGAATTGTTTCTTTCTTCTTTTACGCATGCAACCTAGCCCTTTCCAGGTGACCGCGCGCTGCCGTTGAAGACGCTGAACGTGAGGTAGCAGAGGGGACTCTCGGAGGGATAGTCCACGTCTGAACGGGGGGTGTAACGGCCGGCGCGTGGGCGTACGTGTGAGAGTGTGCGTGTGCGAATGTATGTATGCGCAGATGTGTACGAAGCTCGCGGGAGACGAGCCTCGGTACACAGCGACGGCCCGCGCGAATTCCGGAGCAGGTAAACATCTTCTAACCTTGGGTAAACGGCAAGGCCGGGGAGATACTCGCGCGTGCCGACGAATGAGAGAGCTATTAATATTGGTCTGGACGCCTTAGCATCGAGCGAATTCTATCGTTGCGACAGCCGAGACCCACGGGAGTACAGAATCGCGCGGAGAGAACCGCGCAGGGTGCAGTGCAGAGAGTGCAGCGCAGATAGCCACGCGAGAGCAGGAGTGCGAGAGTGAGAGAGAGAGCTTCAGCAGAGTGAGAGAACGAGGGAGAGCGCAACACGGCCGAAAGCTATCGGTGGCCGAGCCGACCCGCGGGAGCGAGAGAGAGAGAGCGAGAGGCTAGGTGCCCAGCAGCGAAGGGGAGAGAGAGTTTGAGTTAGAGTTTATTTATTTCATAGACTAAGGACTCAGAAGTGGTACTCCTGTTCCCGTATACCCTTAGCGGCTTACAAGATAATAGCGTATTGTAAGTATAAAAATTGAAAGGCGTCAACAATTTGCGCCTAATGACGCTGGGTAGAATTTTGAAAATAACAAAATAACAATATTAAAATTAAAATAAAAAGAACAAAAATACTTAAAAACTAAAGTAGAAAAGCTAAGTATAAGTAACACATAAATATACAGTGGAGGCTTTAGCGCATTTTTGCTAAGCAGTATTTATAAAGTGCCATTTTGAAGCACGGCTGACGGTACGAGTTACGTATACATAAAGATAAATTATTCCACATATGTGCGCTATGAATATGGAATGAGTCGCGTAAATATTCGAGTGAAGCACCGGGGGTGATGAGGTCAAGATGTGAATAACGCTTGCTACCATATCTATCACTATTCCTGAATTGGAGTCAGTCAGCAAGATATTGGGGCGGACTGCTGCGCAAGATAGATGCGAGAAAAGAGAAAGATATTCGATTCTACGAGAGTAGGGCAGCATCTGTAGTCTCTCGTACGCAAGGGGATGTGGTCATTTTTGCGGGTACCAGTTACGAATCGAATAGCAGCATTCATACTCCTTGTGAGTTTAGTTGCAAACTCATCATAAAGAGAGCAAAACAGGCCAACGCAGTAGTCAAAATAGGGCAGCACGAGTGCTTTAACCAATGTGAGTTTGCAATCAGATGATAAGGATACACCACACTTACGAAGACGATACAAAGCAGCAGAGCACTTGTTATCTGTAATGCCACACTGTGTTCTGAAGGTTAGCTTAGAGTCCAGAGTTATGCCCAAGATGTTTAGTGTATGGGAGACACGAACTTTGTAGCCGTCAAGTAAGATGTCAGGCACAAAAGTCTTGATGATGAAGTAGCGAGAACCAAGCCAGATCGCACATGTTTTCTCTTTGTTAAATAAGAGACCGTTTGCCGTCGCCCAAGATACAATGTTACTTAAGTCTTCACTGACGCAGTGAACAATGTCGTGAATATCATTAAGATGACCATGGAAGTATATACAAAAAACATCTGCATATAAGTGATGGGAACAGTATTCAAGTACCGAGCCGACGTCGTTGATGAAAAAGGAGAAAAGCAAAGGTCCTAAAATGAAACCTTGCCGTATACCCGAATGTCTACCTAGGGGTTGAGAGCGTTCGTTCGACAAGGAGATTATAACTTGGGATCGATCAGAAAGATACGAATAGAACCAGTTGCACGCAGATCTCGGGAAGCCAAGCTTACGTATATAATTTACTGCAAAGTAGATGAATGTTAACAACATCGAAGACACGCGAGAAATCGATAGCCACTAACACTGTGCCATGTTTTTTGTCTACGGCAACTCTAACGTCGTCGACTATTTTGATGACCGCAGATTGCGTACTATGTAGTTTGCGAAAGCCCGATTGAAAAGTATCAAGTAGTTTACGCCGTCCTATGTAATCCGTTACTTGATTGTCCACTACAGCTTCAAGTATCTTGGAAGTAGCGTTTAATATACTAATCGGCCTAAAATCTTTCGGAAGTTTTGGTGCTATGATCTTAGTGATCGGACGTACAAGCGCTTGCTTCCAGGCAGATGGAAAAGTACCAGATTGGAGCGAGGTATCGAATATCTTCATTAAAATTGGGATGCTATAGAAGATTCCAAAAGTGATATGCAATTTTGAAATTTTTGGCGATGGTAATTTGCAATGGCGATACGTATGGCGAGTTTTGCTCGATTAAGAAGCTGGTTACGAATTTCCCGGTCGCTATTCTTACGGGTACGGTCGAAAATACGGCTTGCAGCGTTTCCAGCTTGTAAGAGTTTACGCAAGTCGGGAGTTAACCAAGGCGAAGGACGGGTCCTGCGAACAGTGAAGGTGCGAAAAGGTGCGTGAGTGTCGTACAAACAGAGAATGCTGCTGGAATAAAGTGAAACTTTATGATCTACGTCTGGTGAGGAAAGAATAGGCTGCCAGTCAATCTAAGGATAAGTTGAAGTTTTTGAAGCATCAACGAGTGATCGCCTTGGGCGCCGGCAAAGATCGATTATACGTGAAGCAAGCTAGTAGGATCTCATGTCATGAAATTTCAGGCACATGGTGCAACGAGTAAAAGGCTAAATGGGAGCCATCTACGAGGCAGAAGTAGTCGATAGTAGAAAAGGAATTACCTCCATGATTCGTCGCATCGAAACGTAGGCGCTTAAGATTACAGGCTTGCAGAGAACCCGCAAGGGTATTGTGTGGCGAGAGAGAAGAGTACCAGTTGATATTAAAATCACCAATAAAAAAAATGTTATTGTTCGGGATTCAACGTGATCAGTCGAGAGCATTCCCCTACTCCGGCAACACATACATGTCTGAGAGAGCCGTGACAGTCAGCGCTCTCCACGCGTCTCTCCACCGCCCCCCCCTACTACCAGGCACGCCGATCGCACTTCGCAGCGCCGGCCGGCATCAGTTCAAGCGCGACGGCAGAAGAGACAGCAACGCACTGTACGCTACGAGGCACTACGGCACTACAAATAAATCTACACTTATTCTCTACACGAAAGCTTATCACTTTTCTTTGAACCCGTCCAGTCCAACGATCCACATTAATCAAAAAACAGTTATCATACGCCCCGTTGCAGCTAAGTAAAGCCTCTTCTACAATCTCACACCAAAAGTCTGATTTTGGAGGATTGTAAACGAGCGCGCAGAGAAATTTACGATACCCAACTCATAAATCGACGAAAAGGTACTAGGGTCTGACTATAGCGGTAGGGCACACAGGTAAAAATGACACAATTTTTGATTTCACAGATTCATGGACATACATAGCGACCCCACTACCGCCACAGTTTACACGGTCATTGCGAAGTGAAGTGTAGCGCGGAATATCGTACATGTTAGATAAATGATGCGGTTTTAAAAAAGATTCACTAATCCCCGTGACGTGCACTCCATAAGTTAAGATAAAATCATGTACGTCAATAAAGTTGGCGTTTAAGGACTGCGCGTTACAGTGACTAACGCAGAAATATTTAGAAGTATGATTATTGCTCGGCATAACTAATAAATAACAGCGCGATAAATTTGCTTACGGAGTACAGAGCATCTAGATTTATCGTAGGCAGAATGAGTAACAGTAGCAGTATCGAAAGAGAGACAATTATTGCAGCGCAGGTGCGTTTTATTTTTGCAAGCGTTCGACGCGTGAGAGCAGGATGCGAGAGAGAGAGAGAGAGAGAGAGAGAGAGAGAGAGAGAGAGAGAGAGAGAGAGAGAGAGAGAGAGAGAGAGAGAGAGAGAGAGGCAGCAGCGCACGGCGACCAAGCCAGCCCCATCACGCACGTGTGATCGCGCCTTCACGTACAGATAGAGGTAAGTCTTGGCCAGGCGAACACGTGCTCTCGCCGTGGACGACGTATGGCCGGAGAGTGGGTCGCGAACGAGCAAGCGAGGCTTCCCAACGCGCGCGGTGATTGGACGACGTCGGCGCGAGCCGCTTTTGTGTGTACGTATGAGTGATCGGACACACACGCGTTTCGCGTGCGCGGGCGCACCACCCATATCGGCGCGTACTCGGAGCACTTACCGTGTGTGTAATTAGTGAATAGCCCCTGGGGGCAATAAACTCCAGTATTCTCTTATACGTGTTCACGTATCATTTCGCGCAGCACCTCCTATACCATTTCCTGATTCGGTGGCCCGGTGAAATGGACACCACCGGCTTCCCCGGGCGCGAGTACACGGTACTCGCGAATTGCTGAGCAGTCCGGGCAGCACGCTGAGAGAGAGAAAGCGCGACGACGAAGTCGCGCATTATGACACCGGTAAGTACGGGTGCTGGCGAAAGCAGCCGACGGCGAGCGATGGCGCGCAGCAGCGCGAGGGAGAAGAAGACACCGCCGAGGGTTGACACCAGCAAGTGCTCGCGCCTATTATTTGCTGTGCAGTTCATCGGCACTCCGTTTTGGGAAAGCGAGTAACCTGTGCAAAACTTAACCTGTTACAATTATTATAAATAATTAATGCTAATATTTTTGAGTATGATAAACTAGTGCATTTCGTTGATAACAGGCCCACAAAAAAAAAATGTGTCTGGTTCTGGGACGGAGACTACATTTTCTTATGTATTTTTTTCCGCTGAATTCGAATTCGTTATTAAAAATAGGGATTGGCCTGCTGAATCCGCATTTGCTATGAAAAAAGAGATTTGATCGACGGGTTTCGGAGATAACCTCAAAATACTGCTCAAAAATATCATGCACAAGAACTAAATTGGCTTACGCTTGCGTATACGTTTGTCATCGAACGACCTATGCAAAGGATTTCTACGCCGCTTTCTGTTATTAGATTGCACATCTTTTTTTAGCATCCAGGAATAGTCCGCCATGATGTCCACGCTCCATTTTCCTTGCCACCTACGTTCAAATTCCTTCATGTCCTGATGAAATCTTTCACCTTGCTCTTCACTGAAGTCCCCAAGGTTTCGTGGAAATTCATCAATGTGCGAATCGAGAAAGTATAGTTTCAAATTCATTAAGCAACCTAAACTTTTGAAGTTTTCTACCATAGTTTCTACGATACCCTTATAGTTCTCATCTTTACTATTACCAAGAAATTTGGTTGCAACATCTTCGAAGCTCAACCAGGCTGCCTTCTCGATATCATTCATACTTTTAACAAACTCTTCGTCCCTGAACATTTTGCGAATTTTAGGTCTATCAAAGAAAACTTCCTTCAATTTAACCAAATTTTAATTCTTAAAGATGCTTTCTAAGTATCTGAAGCAGCGCCTTTCTTTATCGAGAGCTATAACAAATTGTTTCATCAGTCCTAATTTGATATGTAGAGGAGGTAAATGAGTTTTGCTAGGATCCACAAGAGGACGCTTGATGACATTGCATACAATATTTTTTCTGAACGTACTTTATTTATCCCACTTACATTTGTCATGCAAAAGTAGCAGTCACTTTTGTCCAATGGTTTTTTCCAAATAGCTGGTTTTATAAATTTTAATTTACTTTTACCTTCAGTTTTTTCGAATTTATCTAACATTTTGTGAGAAATATACTCTCTGGAATTCAGACTCCGAAAATAACTTGAAACAACGGCAGGCTGAAGACAAATCTGAAGATTGTTGTATTTCTAAGAGTTAAAAACTGGGAATATTCCAATAGATATTACGTTGAGTTAAATTTGGCGATAAGAAAGTCAATGAAAAAAACAATACAGTCTGATAAGGGCCTCAATCTTCAAATAGAAAGAATCTCATACACTTCACGTATTTGTAGGGTTATCTCGTGTACATTATTTCCGTTACTTAGTAACTTTAAAATTTATTTACCGAATTCTGCATATGTACCCTCTGATCCTACTGCCAGGGAAGACACTGGAATGATGACAACTGCCCGAAAGGGATGTGCAGAATGATTCGCTTCCAATCTTCCGTGGTAACGAAGCCAGCGGGGCACGCTGTCCTGCAGGGGAACGCCAGAATGCGAGGATGATGCCGTAGTGTATCCGACGACGAGTTGACACTGTCCTCGCCAAAGTCGGAAAGCCCTCGTACTTAGGCCTGGAATGGCGGACTCACCTGCGATCGGGACAGGTGTTCTATCGTACGGGTTTTTCAATGAATTTATGGGTACTAAAACTAATTTCAATAAAATTGACATTCCTTCGGGATCTAATCAACAGGTTGATCACGACTGTGAAGATAAATCCGACAGTTATTGCTACATTTGTGCGGAATACGTGTGGAAAAAGCATGAGAAGCATATTACTGAAAGAGTTAAAGATTTATTCAAAGCTTGCTTTGGAGTAGAAATATCGCAGCAAAATTCGACCTGGGTTCCGCACATTATATGTGCTAATTGTTACAAAATGTTAGATTAATTCGAAAAAACTGAAGGTAAAAGTAAATTAAAATTTGTAAAACCAGCTATTTGGAAAAAAACCATTGGACAAAAGTAACTGTTTCTTTTGCGTGACAAATGTAAGTGGGATAAATATGGTGCGTACAGAAAAAATATTGTATGCAACAGTATCTAGTGTCGTTCGTCCACAGAAGCATTTAGTCGAAAGTTTGATAGATGAGCCTTCACGAGACAGCTTTATACAAGGAATGGATGGTATGCAAGTTGATGGTGGTACAGAAGAAGAAGTAGAAAATCTCAATTTCCACAGAGAAGATGATACTGACGAAAGTGGATCATTGACGAAAGCAGAAAGTGAAACCGACGAGTGTGAAGAAGAACTGCCTTCGGACAGTGATGAGGAGTACGTTCCTGTCGGTAAAGAGAAAACCCAAAAAAAGATCTCTCAAGCTCAACTGAATGACATGTTTAGGAATGCAGGATTAGCGAAAGATGCAGCTGAATTAATGGCCTCACAATTGAAGTCTTATAACGTATTAGAATAGGGCGTAAACGTCACATTTCACCGAAACCGAAAAGAAGCGTTTCGGAAATACTTCACTGGCGAATCTGATCTAGTGTACTGTATGGATGTACAAGGACTTATTGATGAGTTCCAACCAAATTTATACAAGCTAGAAGAATGGAGGTTATTTATCGATTCATCCAAGCGAAGCCTAAACGCAGTTCTTCTTCACAATACGAACGTGCTTGCTCCGTTGCCATTGGCCCATTCAACTGAACTCAAAGAAGAATACTATAACATCGAAAAGGTTTTAAATAAAATAAAGTATAGTGAGCACGAATTGTTAATTTGCAGAGACTTAAAAATATTGACCATGATACTAGGTCAACAATCAGGTTTTACCAAGTACTCATGCTATTTATGCATGTTTGACAGTCGAGATAGAGCAAAACACTATAATGTAAAAGTATAGCCAGCGACGCTATTACTCACCCCAGGTTCCAGCAGTGTCATCAAGCGTCCTCTTGTGGATCCTAGCAAAATTCTTTTACCTCCTCTACATATCAAATTAGGACTGATGAAACAATTTGTTAAAGCCCCTGATAAAGAAGGGCGCTGCTTCAGATACTTAGAAAGCATCTTTAAGAATGTAACTCTGGTTAAATTGAAGGAAGGTAACTTTGCTGGACCTCAGATTCGTAAAATGTTCAGGGACGAAGAGTTTGTTAAAAGTATGAATGATGTCGAGAAGGCAGCCTGGTTGAGCTTCAAAGATGTTGCAACCAAATTTCTTGGTAATAATAAAGATGAGAACTATAAGAGCATCGTAGAAACTATGGTAGAAAACTTCAAAAGTTTAGGTTGCTTAATGAATTTGAAACTCCACTTTCTCGATTCGCACATTGATGAATTTCCACCAATTCAGTGAAGAGCAAGGTGAAAGGTTTCATCAGGACATGAAGGAATTTGAACGTAGGTGGCAAGAAAAATGAAGCGTAAACATGATGGTGGACTATTGCTGGATGATAAAAAGAGATGTACAATCTAATAACAAAAAGCGGCGTAGAAATCCTTTGCATAGGTCGTTCGATGACAAACGTATACGCAAGCGTAAGCCAATTTAGTTCTTGTGCATGAGATTTTTGAACAGTTTTTTGAGGTTATCTCCAAAACCCGTTGGTCAAACCTCTTTTTCCATAGCAAATGCGGATTCAGCAGGCCAAAGTACATAAAAACAAAGTATTTTTGATGTGAAGGAAATAATGTTTTTTGTTCTTCTCAAGTTCTTACCACAGAAAGACTACTTTTTGACAGTTTTTTGAGGTTATCTTAAAAACTTACGGCCGAACCCCCATTTTTAATGACGAATTCGGATTCAGCGGAAAAATATATATAAGAAAAAAATAGTCTCCATCCCAGAACCAGATACATTTTTTTGTGGGCCTGTGTAATCGATAAAATATAAAAAAGTGTGCATTTTTCAAATTGTTTTCAGAAAATGCAAGTAGAAGCAGTTAGCTGAGTTTCAGATATTGCAGGTGGAAAATACTAATTTGCAAATATTTATGTGCTTATTATAAATAAACTAAGCCTTATATCGAAAAATGATAATATAATTTTCATTTTATTTTCTTTTTCTAAAGATTATTTTCCTCAAAAACTATCAGCTTTCAGAAAAAAATTGCAATCAATAAAAAGTGCTTAGAATTCATCAAAGAATGCATTTGAATTTTTTCAGAAATTTTCTTGAATTTTTTTTAATTTATGAAAAATTCGAGTATAAAAATTTTTAAAATTGTCTCCAAAAATTCTGCAAAAATTCTGTGGTATTCTTTGATGAATTCTAAGCCCTTTTATAATTATCATTTTTTTCGAAAAGCTTATAGTTTTTTAGTTAAAGCGTCGAATTGCTAATCGAATTTAAATTTATCGTCGGTTCTGTCGTATCGGGAGCTTGTTGAAAATTTTGGCAGGTATCACTCTCGTCGTTTTCTTGATTAAATTCTTCATGATCTGGTACAAGTGAGTCATTTTGATAATTGATTGCTTCCTCTTCTCCTTGTTCTTGTTGATGATGAAACTCTTCCGCGATAAAGTTTGCTGGACCTGTGCTCTTAAAGAAGTTCGTTCTTGGTTTAAAGTTATTTTGTGCTGATGAATTATTTGATCTATTTGTTGGATTAACGCTTTGTTTGTTAGTATTTCTTGTACTAACTGACATTGGTGTTGGTTGGTAATTTTGTTGTCTTGGCAGATTATTATTATTTTGACCAAAATTATTATTACGATAATTTGTGGGGATAAACCCAGGTTGTGTTTGTGCAAATGCGGGTGTCAGTTGCAAATAAAATCGATTTACATTTCTTGAAGTACTTGGTAAATTATTTGAAGGGTGAATAATTTTTGGGATACTATTAGTCACAAATGGGTTCGTACTTTTAGCATTGACTGTACTGAATACGTTGGGCTTAGATTTGTTTTCACGTTGTCGTGCGAAATTAAGAAAAGCACTTTGTTGTTCATGATTATCATATTTACGGCATTTTATTATACATGCTTCAATATCGGCTAGATCAAAGTGTAGTAAGTAAGAGTGATAAGGCTCTTTAATGCCATTTATAAAAGTGTTTTTGGCTATGTTTTCGTAAAATGTATTTTTAATATTTATAGTATTAGCATCTTGATTATTTAATTGTATATGTTCCTTCAATTTATTTAACCTGCTTTTAATTTAGTCCGCGTATTTTTCGTATGACTGGTTTGACAATTGGTAACATACACTTAGTCTATTAAACAATAACTCCTCCGAACTTGGGTCACTGAATCTATTAACTAAAAGCGTTTTGCACGCGGCATATGTTGCCGGATTATTCGCGACAATTAAATCTAGTGCTTCACCGCGAATCTTTGATTTGATTAATACGAATAATGCCTCGTTTATTGCATTATCTGCAGTCGCCACATTTTTGACGAATTTGTCGCACGTTTGTATAAAGTGCGAAAGGAGTCTTGTACCTCCTTCATATATGGGGATCGCGTAGCGCCATATTATTAGTCGTAATTTAAATTGTTCTAACGTAAGATTTTGTTGATTATCTCCGTTATTTGGCATTTTGCTTTATCGTTGATTACGCTTCACGTAAAATCAATTGCACTTAAAAGGATAGGGTTGGGTAGGATATAGGAAATTTCAAAGACTTACTAGTTTATCTTTAATGATTACGGGTGAATCTCTGCTTGCAGGTGGACTCCAATCTTGACGTAGTAGGTTCCATGATGATGGACGTTGAAACGCCAACTGCTTCCTCGCTGAAGATTTCCGTCACCAGGTTGAGGGAGAATCTGAGTTTTGCAGCTTCACGGTCCTGTCTCCGCAGTGCCAGTTATGTGGCAAGTCCCGGTGGATCACCAAGGAAAGGTAACAGACACACAGGTAACACTCACCAAAGTAAGTAAGTAATCGAACAAATGGTGTTGATTAGAATAATGATTTATTAAAACGTCGTTACAGGTTGGATGCCCGACAGAGACTGGCGATCGTCGATGCGAAGTGCAGTAAGAGAGTATAAAGAGAGTATATGTATAAAGTATATATGAAAAGTATATATTGCATCTTCATTGTCTTCTGGCTTCTCTTTGTCCATGCAGATTCTATTCGGAGCGATAAGGAGGCTGGCTGGCCGATGCGTCTAATTGTAAGAATCTATGTAGTGACTCATATAACTCACGCGCTCACTGCCTTCACGCGGCAGATTCGAATCGCGACTGGTGTACGCGTTAAAATACATAAAAATTATTATTATATATGTGTTTCAAAAAATTGTAACTCTTTTCCCTTTGCTCGGCCAATACAATTTTTTGAAACATATATATATTAAAACGTTTTTTTAATGTTAAACGTTTTATACCTACTTCTATTGCAGAAAACCTGTAGGTGTCCTGGGAGGTAGCGGTGTACTAAGTTATATATATATATATGAGCTATTCTTTGATTGAAGAGCCACCCCCTGAGTCCAAAACTGTATGGCAATTAAAAAATCGTAATTAGGCTTAAAAGTTTATTAGTACTATATATTTTTTTTTGCCGTGTGGCTTTTTTAGAATTGCAATATTGTGGCTCCAAAATGGCGGCTCAAACTTGTAGTGTACGTGAAATTATCCCGGAATTTGAAAATTTTCCCGGAATTTAAAAATGTTTTCAACTGAAATAAGTATATTTCTTATGTATTTTGATGCTCTGAATCCGAATCTAAAGTTGGTTTAACTCAAGCGCCCTTAAAATTTTGACTAAATAGCAAAAACTGCTCAAAAACGTGAAAAATCGTGAAAATCACAATATTAGGCATGAAAAAAACGTGAAAAATCGTGAAAATCACAATATTAGGCATGAAAAAAACTTAGAAAAAATTTGTTTGACCTAAAATAAACATGTTTCTTATGTATTTCAATGTGCTGAATCCAAATTTGAAGTCTGTTTACTTCGACACTCTCACAATTTTGGGTACATTGTAAAAAACAGCTCGAAAATTAAAAAAAATTTTTTAATGCTTAATACTGTTATTTTCGCGATTTTTCACAATTTTGAGCTGTTTTTTTTTGCAATTTACTCAAAATTTTTAGGGTATTTCAGCCACGCCAACTTTAGATTCGGATACGACGCATCAAAATACATAAGAAACACGTTTATATTAGGTAAAAAAATTTTCTATATTTTTTTCATGCTTAATATTGTGATTTTCACGATTTTTCACGTTTTTGAGCAGTTTTTGCGATTTATTCAAAATTTTAAGGGTACTTGAGCTAAACCAACTTTAGATTTGGATTCAGCGCATCAAAATACATAAGAAACATGTTTATTTTAGGTCAAACAAATTTTTTCTAAGTTTTTTTCATGCTTAATATTGTGATTTTCACGATTTTTCACGTTTTTGAGCAGTTTTTGCGATTTACTCAAAATTTTAAGGGTGCTTGAGCTAAACCAACTTTAGATTTGGATTCAGCACATCGAAATACATAAGAAACATGTTTATTTTAGGTCAAACAAATTTTTTCTAAATTTTTTTCATGCCTAATATTGTGATTTTCACGATTTTTCACGTTTTTGAGCAGTTTTTGCGATTTAGTCAAAATTTTAAGGGCGCTTGAGTTAAACCAACTTTAGATTCGGATTCAGCGCATCAAAATACATAAGAAATATACTTATTTCAGTTGAAAACATTTTTAAATTCCGGGAAAATTTTCAAATTCCGGGATAATTTCACGGACACTACAGGTTTGAGCTGCCATTTTGGAGCCGCAATATTGCAATTCTAAAAAAGCCACACGGCAAAAAAAATATATAGTACTAATAGACATTTAAGCCTAATTACGATTTTTTAATTGCCATACAGTTTTGGACTCGGGGGGTGGCTGTTCTATCAAAGAATAGCTCATATATATATATATATATATATATATATATATATATATATATATATATATATATATATATATATATATATATATATATAACTCTTTTCCCTTTGCTCGGCCAATATTGACGAAAACAGCATTTTGAAGGGTTTTCGAAGAAGAATCCAAAAAAAATTTGTCGAATGAAAAAAATTTGGCCACAGTCTCAATATTCTTTGTGAAGGTATATCAAAAAGCAACCAATCAGAGGCTTTCGAAAAGGGTTCTAAAAAAAATACTGGCACATTCTAGAGATAAAATGCAAACTTTTTCCCAATCAATGTCATATACAAAAAATTTCAAATTTTTGAGTAAAAAAATGATTAAAGTTGAATTATAACCAAAAAGTAGAAAAAATTTGAATTTTCAATGTTCCATAACTGGCTTATTTTTGAAAATTTTGGTCTCAAACTCTAAGAACATTATTTTTTCATGAAAAACTAGAAGTAAACCAATTTTCAGCGATTTTAAAATTTTGAGCTGCTGACTTCACCTGAGAAATATCCCATATTGTAACGGGGCAGGCGTCGAACAATTATTCGCTTCTTCTAAGCGGATTTGCCGATGAACGGTGCAACAATGCAGTGGGGCGCGAGCACTTGCTCGTGCCAACCCTCGGCGAAATCTCCTCCTTCTCGCTTGCGCGCCGTCGCTTGCCGTGGCCGCCTTCCTCGGCAGCCATACCTGCCGGCGTTACAACGCGCGACTTCGCTGTCGCGCTCTCTCTCTCTCGTGCGTGCTTCCTCAGCTGCTCAGATACGCGCGAGTATTGCGTACTCGCGCCCGCGGAGGCCGGTGGTATTCTATACCGCCGCGCCACCGACTAGGAAAAGGGATCCGGGAAGACGCGCCAAATAATGTACGAACGCGTATGAAAAATAAAAGAAGTTTATTGCCCCTCGGGCGTAAGGATTAATATACAAGCGGCGCGTACGCAGTGTACGCGCCGATTCGGGTGGTGCGCCCGCGCTCTAGTTACGTGTGCGCGCGGTCGCACACACGCACTCGTAAAAGCGGCCCGCGCCGACGTTGGTCGATCGCCGCGCGCGATCGTCACACGCCCGCGCGTCGGTGAGTCTCGCTCGCTCGCGCGGGAGTCGCTCTCCGGGCGCACGTCGTCCGCGGGGAGAGCGCGCTAGCGCCTGGCCAGGACTTACCTCACGAAGACTCGGCTGATGCAGGGAGTCAGGCCGAGTGGTGCCGGAAGCCTCGCGCGTCGTATCTCTCTCTCTCTCTCTCTCTCTCCTACGTGAGCAGTCCGGCTGTCGCAGAGGATCGGCCGGTGTCTCTCTCTCTCCCTCTCACTCGGCCGCGGTAGCTGCTGACGGCGTCTCTCTCTCTCCCTGCTTCGCAAGCTATGCTGCTGCGCCGCGCTCTCGCTCACTCTCTCGGCTGCACTTTCCTCTCGCGTTCGCTGGTTCGCACTTTTCTCTCTCTCTCTCAGTGAGGGCTATTGCTCGCGGCGATGGCCGAAACGATACTGCCTGCCTGCTGCTTCGTCGGCACGCGCAAGCATCTCTTGGACTTGTCCTTCGCGCAAGGTTGAGAGGTGTTTACATTTTGGGCATTAGTGCGTGCCGACGCGGTGTGCCGAGACTCGCCTCATGTCTCGTTCGCGCACACCGATACATGCACACTCGCGCACGTACACGCGCAGGCCGTTACAAAATATATATATATATATATATATATAATACATCTCGTTAACTATGTTTATGGAGCCCTTTTTAAAGATAGATAGCTTTATGGAGCCCGAATCCTTTTACGGAGCCCAGGCTCCATAAATATTCAATACATCACGGTTTATGGAGCCCGACCTAGAGTTTCTATATCCAGAGAGGGATTATTTCTTTAGTCACTTGTATACGGGAACTCTGGGCGTAGGTACTAATATCAGGAATGGGCTCCATAAAGGGGTTAAGTGAAACATATAATGTATATATATATATATCTGTGTCAAATGCCGTTTTTGGGGACTCACTGATACATAGCAATGAGACCGCGATACATGAGGTTACATTGATTACACAAATCTATGTATCCAAGTCTGAGCGAAAAAAATGCAAATTAAACATTTATATTTTTCGACGGTTTTGGGAACTCGAAAAAATCCCCGTTTAAGTCCCCGAAACCGGCAAACCAGTGCCTATATAATAATATATAATGGAGTGCTAAAATTATATACAAGATTTCACGTACATAAATGAAAACATAATCTCAGAAATGCTAATTAAATCAATGAACAGCTCTGAAGAAAAAACCGAAAGAATATAAATAATAACTTAGAAAAATGTACTTTTCGATATCTAACTGAATTCTCAAAAGAGCCTTAATCTACCTCATAGATAGACACATTCTCAAAAGTGTAGTAACAAATACTATATATAAATATATGAACTACTATATAAAAATATGTACAGTTCCCAGAAACGCCTTGCTATACCTTTTATATATAGAAATATCCTCAAAAACGTCACCCTTGTCCGTATATACATATATATTTTTCATAATGAAGCAAATTCTGGAAATCGTAACCAATGCAAAATAAAATCATAAAATTAAAAGGAGAACTTATACGAGTATATGTAATATTAGAAAGCTCCAGTTGTAAGACAGTTATAAATAAAAACTAAAGTTTAAATTACATTTTTATTCAAACACTTAAAAAATCATTAATATTTTATTATATTACACACATCAACAATACAGAAGGCCGTATACAAGAGCCGTATACGGGCACTCATATACCAATTATTATGTTTTAGATACATAAATTTCTCTACTTTTTGATAATGTAAAATTCATTATGTAAAATATATATGTATATAGTGACAAGGTTTACGTTTTTGTGGATATTTCAATATATAAGGCATAGCTGGCGTTTTCGGGAAGTTACTAACGTTGGAAAGTTACTAACGTTGGAAAGTTACTAATATCATGTTTTTAGATACGTAAATTTCACTAGTTTGTGTAATGAATGCGTCGGTCGGATTTTTAATTATCTGCTTGTAAAAAACTACGCTTGGACTTACGTATCAACAATGACCTGCGTATCATAGTTCCTAGTAAAATATATTTTCATATATGAGGTATACACATACGGTTCCAAGCACTTCTACGTTTTTGAATCTTCAAAAACTAATTTGGCAATGGCCACTTTCCCAGACAAATAATTTTTCGTTAAAAATCTGGGAAAAATGCCTTTCTTTTCCTAAGGTTTGTGAACAAAAATTTTTAATTGTCAGGGAGAAAGTCTGGGTTTTCCCCAAGACTTTTCAAACGAAAAATTGTTTGGCTGGGAAAGTGGCCGTTGCCAGACTAGTGCTAGACATCTGATGCGAGACCTGTGACATTCTATTACAAAACCACACGTAGACAATTCTTTGTATACGTGCACTCATGTACAAATTATTCTATTTTTTTGCTACATAAATTTCACTAGTTTTTGAACAGAATGCCTTAGGCAGTTCTTTAATTATCTGCTTGTAAAAAACTACCTTTGGAATTATGTCTCAACAATGATTTGTGTGTCATTCAGAGTAAAATATATTTCCAGGTATGAGGTACACATATACGGTTTCATGCCCTTTTACATTTCCGAATGTTTCGAAGATATTTTGAAGTTTTTTACATGTTATACCATTTATTTATTGTTCTTGTCTAATGAAAAATACAGCAAATGTATGTTCCGTATTCATGCGCGTTATTTTCATGAAGTTCAATTTTAAGTGATGGTGGGGAATACAGTCTACCCAATCGTATATCTTCATATACAAAGAATTCATACAACGTTTGATGCGTGTTTCGGTGACTATAAATTATTCAGTCATGTTTACGGCTTTCTGTATTGTTGATATATGTAACATAATAAAATATTAATGATTTTTTAAGTGTTTGAATAAAAATGTAATTTAAACTTTAGTTTTTATTTATAACTGATTTACATCTGTAGGTTTTCTAATATTACATACGCTTGTATATGGTGACTAAGTTCTATCTTTAATTTTATGATATTATTATGCATTTGATACGATTTTAAGCATTTGCTTCATTATATGTATGTAGTGACAAGGTTTGCGTTATTGCGGATATTTCAATATTTAAGGGACAGCACGGCGTTTCTGGGAATTTACTAATGTTGGAAAGTTTCTAATATCATGTTTTTAGATACGTAAATTTCACTAGTTTGTGTAATGAATGCGTCGGTCGGGTTTTTAATTATCTGCTTGTAAAAAACTACGCTTGGACTTACGTATCAACAATGACCTGCGTATCATAGTTCCTAGTAAAATATATTTTCATATATGAGGTATACACATACGGTTCCAAGCACTTCTACATTTTTGAATCTTCAAAAACTAATTTGGCAATGGCCACTTTCCCAAACAAATAATTTTTCGTTAAAAATCTGGGAAAAATGCCTTTCTTTTCCTAAGGTTTGTGAACAAAAATTTTTAATTGTCAGGGAGAAAGTCTGGGTTTTCCCCAAGACTTTTCAAACGAAAAATTGTTTGGCTGGGAAAGTGGCCGTTGCCAGACTAGTGCTAGACATCTGATGCGAGACCTGTGACATTCTATTACAAAACCACACGTAGACAATTCTTTTTATACGTGCACTCATGTACAAATTATTATGTTTTTAGCCACATAAATTTCACTAGTTTTTTAACAGAATCCCTTAGGCAGTTCTTTAATTATCTGCTTGTAAAAAACTACCTTTGGAATTATGTCTCAACAATGATTTGTGTGTCATTCAGAGTAAAATATATTTCCAGGTATGAGGTACACATATACGGTTTCATGCCTTTTTACATTTCCGAATGTTTCGAAGATATTTTGAAGTTTTTTACATGTTATACCATTTATTTATTGTTCTTGTCTAATGAAAAATACAGCATATGTATGTTCCGTATTCATGCGCGTTATTTTCATGAAGTTCAATTTTAAGTGATGGTGGGGAATACAGTCTACCCAATCGTATATCTTCATATACAAAGAATTCATACAACGTTTGATGCGTGTTTCGGTGACTATAAATTATTCAGTCATGTTTACGGCTTTCTGTATTGTTGATATATGTAACATAATAAAATATTAATGATTTTTTAAGTGTTTGAATAAAAATGTAATTTAAACTTTAGTTTTTATTTATAACTGTTTTACATCTGGAGGTTTTTTAATATTACATACGTTTGTATATGGTGACTAAGTTCTCTTTTTAATTTTATGATATTATTTTGCATTTGTTACGATTTTAAGCATTTGCTTCATTATGTAAAATATATATGTATATTGTGACAAGGTTTACGTTTTTGCGGATATTTGAATATATAAGGTATAGCTGGCGTTTTCGGAAAGTTACTAACGTTGGAAAGTTACTAATATCATGTTATTAGATACAGAAATTTCACTGGTGTGTGTAAAAAATTCTTTGTCCGGTTTTTTAAATATCTGCTTGTAAAAAACTACCTTTGGACTTACGTATCAACAATGACCTGTGTATCATAGTTCCTAGTAAAATATATTTGCATATATGAGGTATATACATATAGTTCCAAGCACTTCTACGTTTTTGAATCTTCAAAAACTAATATGGCAATGGTCACTTTCCCAGACAAATAATTTTTCGTTAAAAGTTTGGGAAAAATGCCTTTCTTTTCCTAAGGTTTTTGAACAAAAATTTTTAGTTGTCAGGGAGAGAGTCTGGAATTTTCCCAAGACTTTTCAAACTAAAATTTGTTTGGCTGGGAAAGTGGCCGTTGCCAGACTAGTGCTAGACATCTGGTGCTAGACCTGTGACAGACTATTGCCAAACCAAGCGTAGACAAATTTTTTGACACGGGCACTCATGTACAAATTATTATGTTTTTAGCCACATAAATTTCACTAGTTTTTTAACAGAATCCCTTAGGCAGTTCTTTAATTATCTGCTTATAAAAAACTACCTTTGGAATTATGTCTCAACAATGATTTGTGTGTCATTCAGAGTAAAATATATTTCCAAAATATTTTTTGAGAAATTAATTTATGAAATATAAAAATGTTTTCCTTTATAACAAATAACAGAGTAAAGATAATTCAACTTTTAAAAAAAGAAATTGTAGGTAATTTGACAACCTTTCAAGAAAAGTTTATTATATTATGTAATAATGGCTGTATGATATGAAAAAATAAAAAAAAATAAAAATTAAAAATCGTTTTTTGGTTATAAAACAAAAGAAAACCGATAAAATGAAAAAATACGTTAAGCTATCTCTATTCTACTCCCAAACGAAGAGAATAAGCCCTCCCCGATGAAAATCGGTCAATTGGTTCAAAAGTTATAGCCGGTACACACACACACACACACACACACACACACACACACACACACACACACACACACACACACACACACACACACACACACACACACACACACACACACACACACACACACACACACACACACACACACACGCACGCACGCACGCACACACACACACATGCAGAAACGAAAATTTTTTTGCTCAAAAACGACGGATATTGGTGCCAAAATTTAAACATTTATTTAAACATGATTTTAAACATTTATTTCAAAAATATTTTTACTATTACAAAGCTTCCTCTTTGAGGAAGCAATATATTTTCATATATGAGGTATACACATACGGTTCCAAGCACTTCTGCGTTTTTGAATCTTCAAAAACTAATATGGCAATGGACACCTTCCCAGACAAATAATTTTTCGTTAAAAGTCTGGGAACACTGCTCTTCTTTTCCTAAGCTTTTTGAACAAAAATTTTTAGTTGTCAGGTAGAAAGTCTTGAATTTTCCCAAGACTTCTCAAACGAAAAATTGTTTGGCTGGGACAGTGGCCGTTGCCAGACTAGTGCTAGAGATCTGGTGCTAGATCTGTGACACACTATTGCCAAACCACACGTAGATAAATTTTTTTACACTGGCACTCATGTACAAATTATTATGTTTTTAGGTATATAAATTTCACTAGTTTTTGAACAGAATCCCTTAGGCAGTTCTTTAATTATCTGCTTGCAAAAAACTACCTTTGGTCTCAACAATGTCTCAACAATGATTTATGTGTCATTCATAGTAAAATATGTTTTCATGGATGAGGTATACATATACGGTTTCAAGCCCTTTTACATTTCCGAATGTTTCGAAAATATTTTGAAGTTTGTTACATGTTATACCATTTATTTATTGTTCTTGTCTAATGAAAAATACAGAAAATGTATATTTCGTATTTATGCGCGTTATTTTCATGAAGCTCAATTTTAGGTGGTGGTGGGGAAGACAGTCTACCCAATCGTATATCTTCATATACAAAGAATTCATACAACGTTTGATGCATGATAAATATTTCTGAAATTTAACACAGATATTCTTTGAACATTAAACTTTCAATTTATGTCAAGAAAATGCAAGGTCAACGACCAAATTTTAGAGAAAACTAGGTTTCTAAAACGTGTCTTTTAACATGTAACTTTATGGGAAAAGACATTAATTTTGTATTTATTCCATTATTAAGAGATAATTTTTATCAAATGAGGTATCAAATTGAACATTTTTTATGTAGATTCCAATGCTGTCATCATAATTATGTGTAAATGACCAAATTAAAGAGATATTAGCGATAAACTTTGTAAATGTGCTTCTACGCATGCACACTGCGCGCAGATACATAAATAAGTGATAGGAATGGCGATTTTTTTCGATTTGGTACAAAACTCAGATTTTTTAAAACTCTCTAATGTAGTTCGGAGGTGATTACTGAAATTAAAATTTCGGAAATTGCAAAAAACAACGAAGGCCGCCACTGGGGCCCCGACTTGATAGGGCACCACGCGCCCAAGCCACCTTAAGGATGTATTAGCTACACAATCTTAGTCAAAAGTTGATGAAATTCATAAAATTGTCATTTTAAACCTTATTATCATATGTAAGGCCGAAAAAACCATATATATACATAAAAATAGAGTGTCATTTGTTATTGAGATAGTTTTTATAATGTAAAGAGCAGTAGAATTGTTTAAAACGTTAATTTTATCACTTCCATGTCACAAACTTTTGAGAGTGAATTTTGCAGGCTTTTAACTTTAGAAAAAGAAAAACGTATGTATAAAGTGTATAGGTAAAATAGTAAACTGCATGAAAATAAAACGTAACAACATCGCATTTCTATACAATTTATTTTTCTTTTGTTGACTGCAATGCTAAGATGGCTTCTGCTACGCGTCGGATGTGCGAGCAAGAGAGGAAGCGTGGCATCTGTTCTCATGCTAGGCATAGGTACGTTGCTACTCCAAAATATACCTACTCCAAAATATTTGTTTACTTAGAGATATATCGTGTCGTGTAATTACTGTGAATAAAATGAATAAAGCGAAGAAAAGTAAACGTTTTCATTGGAAAGGAACTATGGTGACTGAGAAAAAATATAAGCAACGATTAGCTCAACAAAAAAGTAGTCAAGATACAGTTCGAAAGAGGTTAAGTGCGAATAAGGCTGAAAATACTGTTATCGGAACGGAAAATAATTTTCAAAGCGACAATTATGGATCTCCAAAACCAGCAGAAGGTCGACGTATTGTAGAATTACTTGTTCTTGGTAATCAGTTATGGTGTACAAGTTGCAAAAATTGTTTATCTTTGTCAAATATCGAACAAGAACAACGTCGAGGTCTTGGCTCCATTTTAACAATTCGCTGTCACAAGTGTTTATTATTCAATACTATCAATGCTGGTAAACAACATTCTTCACCTGAAAATCATAATCGGATGATTCGATTGGATGTGAATACTAAGCTTGTGATAGGTAATTTATCTTTTATTATTTTTTTTATAATTATATTCATAATATATCAATATTAAATATTTTTGTTTTATATTATAGGTATGATAGACAGTGGAATCGGATACAGAAATCTAAATAAACTGCTAACATGTTTGAATATACCACGAATAGATTTCAAAACATACAAGAGGTACGAGGAAGAAGTTGGGAAAACCACAGAAAATATTGCCAAGCAGAGTTGTGAAGATGCAACCGAATTGGAGCGAAAGCTGACACTGGAAAATCTTCCTTCTCTTAGAGAAAAATTGTAATTATATTACAAACTTTTCATTCAATATTGAAAATAGAAAATTGTTCATTAGTTTTTTGAGTCATAGAAACATTTTTTTATGTTTTTAATAAATCTATCATTAATTGCTTAATTGTACACATAATAAATACTGAGATGATGATTCTAACGACAGCTGCTTCAAGAGTTCTAACCCATAATAAATACTGTATTATGTATTTTTTATATTTTCAATAAATATTTTGATAAACTAACATAGGAAAGCATTTAAGTAACCTGATGATAATGAGTACCCTAATTATAATTATTATGTCATATTTTTCTTATTTTTCAGGCCTGAAGAAATAAATTTATGTTTTTGTTGTAATATGGGGTAAGAATAAGTTAAGGTTATTGTTAATAATATAAAGTATGTTTATTAGCTACTTAGGATTAGGCTACATTGGTAAGCACTCGTCCGCCTTTCATGGCTATCTCGTGACGACTAACTGTACATGCGCTGTCGGCGCTCGCGTTACTCTCACACTGCACGCACACTCACACGCATGTAGCTATGTTCAGGAGCGTAGCATTTACTTATATTCCAACACGCCTCCTTAAATCTACAATCCTGAACTTTTTAGAATCTTCTCATTAATTCTGGTCTTATTTTATATAATTAATTTCAAAGCATTTCTATTTTTCACAAATTTTGTTTTGTCAAGACTCTTTGTCAACATATCTGCTAAATTCAAACTTGTATCAATTTTTACAATGTCTATTATTCCATTCTCGTAATTTTCATTTACGTAATGGTATTGCACTTCAATGTGCTTTGAGTTTTTAGTAAAATATCCATACTTTGCAATTGCAACTGTACCTGAATTATCTTCATACACTTTTATAGGTTTTTCAAATTTTACATCAAATGATTCAGTTAACAAGTTTCTAATAAATAATATTTCCGTTACTGCTTCTGACATTGCAGTATACTCAGCAAAAGTTGAGCATTTAGTTACATTGTTTTGTTTATGTGTTTTCCAAAATATTAGATTTTCATAAAGTCTAATTATAAATCCTGTTGTAGATTTTCTATCGATATTATCACCTGCATAATCAGAATCTACCATACAATCTAACGTCTCATTTTGCAAATTATCATAATAGGTCAATTTTAAATCTTTAGTTTTATATAAATACTTCAATATTCTCATCACATATTTGTAGTGAGTTGCATCATAGCAGCTTTGGTATCTACTTAAGTAATTTACAGGATACGTTATATCTGGCCTCGTGCCTGTACTTATGTACAACAATTCACCAATCAAAGGACCCCGCACACAATGTATGGGAAAAAATCATTCGGTCAAATTGAACGAAATTGAAAAAAGATAGATTTCTTCAGGACCTCAAGATCTATTTTTTTCCAAAGTTTCGTTCAATTTAACCGGATGATTTTTTCCCATACATTGTGTGCGGGGTCCTTTCTATACTTTATACTTTCGTCTATTTCTTCAGCTTGTTCTAATTTTATATTTGCTTCCATAGGTGTATCATATAACTTCGCGTTTTCTAGATTGTATTTTACAGCCAAAGATTCAATGTACTTTGTCTGACTTAAGGCCATTTTACTTCTATCTTTACTATAATCAATATCAATTCCAATATAGTTTCCAACTTTTCCTAAATCTTTCATTGAAAATCTTTTCATTAAACTTTCTTTAATTTCGTCTATCATGTTTTTATTTTTGCAACATATTAAAAGATCATCTACAAAAACTAATATGTATATTGGATCTTTGTTTGTGTTATTTACATATAGACAATAATCATAATTACTTCTTACAAAATTTAACTATTCTATAAATTTGTGAAAACAATCATAGTACCAAGCTCTTGGAATTTCCCTTAAACCATAAAGTCCCCTTTTTAATTTGTAGACTTTATTTTCACCTGTTTCATAGCCTTTAGGCTCATTAACATATACTTCAGATTTTACATGACTATTAAAAAATGCAGTTTCAACGTCCATTTGCTCTATGTATAAATTGTTTTTACAACAATGTGACAATAAAATTTTCAAAGTTTGCATTATTCCTACTGGTGAATAAACATTTTCAATATATTCCTTTTGTTGGAAGCCTCTAATGACTAGTCGTGCTTTATATGTATTATCACTCTTCCTTTTATAAATCCACTTAACATCAATTATCTTTTTATCTTTGGGTTTATCAACAATTTGCAATGTATCATTTTTCTCTAAACTTTTTATCTCCGAGTCCATTGCCTTTTGCCATTCTTTATATTCATTACACTTTATCGCCTTCTCGAATGTACTTGGTACATTTGCGTTTACATAGTTTACATAAATACAATGAGTTACAGGATTTCCGTATCTTGTTACTGGACTTTTCTTTCTATTTGATTTTCTTGGAATTGTTAAATTTTCATTATTTTTATTTTCATCTTCATACTCAAAATTTTCATTGTTTTCGTATTCAACATTTTCAAGATTTGTTTGATTATCTCTAGTCGACTCGAAAGTCAGACTAAAGCTAATAGATTTGTTTCGTTTTCATCAACATTATTTTTCATTTCAAAATCAGTCTCATAATTTACTCTATCTTTCTCATCATCAATTTTTTCTAAAAAAATTAATTTAGTGCTTTCTTCAACAACTGTTACATGTCTAACATCTTTTACTTTACCGTTTATTAAAACTCTATAGCCATTATTTGTGTAACCAATTAATACTCCTAATTGAGCTTTATCATCCCATTTACTTTGTCTTTTAACTTCAGGTATTCTTACAAAGACTCTACTTCCATAAATTTTCAAATGTTTTACATTAGGTTTTATATTGAAAAATATTTCATAAGGTGTTTTATTTTCTACAGTATTAGCAATTGTTCTGTTTTTTAAATACGCTACTGCATTCATTATTTCTGGCCAATACCTCCTATGTATTATTCTAGCTTCTCTTAATAAGCATCTGCCAATGTCCATAGCAGTTCTATTATACCTTTCGGCTACGCCGTTTAATTCATATACATATGGTGGACATGGTAATAATTGTATGCCCTTTTGTCTTATAAAATTATAAGTTTCTTTGTTCAAATATTCGTTTCCATTATCGCATCTTAATTTTTTGACTCTTTTATTAAACTGATTTTCAACTAAGTTATTATAATCAAAGAAGCAACTAGCAGTTTCTGATTTATTTTTAATGCAATAAATTTTGGCACATTTACTGTAATCATCAACGAATGTTACGAAATATTTTTCACCACAATAACCAATAGTGTTATGTGGTCCATTTAAGTCAGTATGAATTAATTCTAAAATTTCAGTTGCTCTAGTTCTATCGTTTTCAAGCGGTTCATTGGACATTTTACTTTCTATGCAATTTGCACATTTCATATGTGTGCTTTCTATTTTTTCTGGCAAACCATCTAATAATTTATTTTTAATTAATATTTTTAAATATTGGAAATTCACGTGGTCTAGTGCGCTATACCATTTCTCCTTTTCAGTTAATTTTGTGACATTTGTATAAATTTTTCTTTCATTCTCTTGAACATAGCTTTTCATTTTATATAGGTTGTCATCTTGATATGCAACAGCTAATAATTTTTTATTTTGATTGAATATTTTTGCGTTATTATTTTTCGCTACAACAATACAGTTATTTTTTGTTATTATAGAAAAACTTAATATGTTTTTTCCTATATCTTTTACATAGTATACATTTTTTATATCAATTTCATTTTCATTATCATACGTTTTAAAATATGTTTTTACATTGCCAATTTTGGTGGCTTTCAAAATTTTACCATCGGGTAATTCTATATTTACATGATTTTCTAAGTTTACATATTTTTCAAAAAGTTTACAATCATTTATAACGTGGTCCGAACAACCACTATCTAATAACCACTTTATTACATTTGGATTTTCACTTATTTCACTACACTTGTTCACTTGAGAACTAAACACTTGTGTGATCCATGTTTGAGTTCTTCTGGAATTGTCGTCGTGATGACCTCTTCCTCTCGATTGATTCTGGTGGTGACCTCTTCCTCGGCCACGACCTCTGTAGCCTCCGTCTCGGTTGACGCCTCGCTGGTGACTCTGCTGGTTTCTTTCTTGGTTTCGATATTCTTGTTGATTATTGGGCCCTGCGTGCCAACAGTCCTTTTTGAGATGTCCAGGTTTTCCACAAACAAAACATTCCTTATTAGTTTTGGCATTAAAAGTGCTAACATTTTTCTTTTTATTTTGATTTCTGTTCATATTTTTCTCCTTGATCTTAGATTTCACGTAATCTACTGTTCTTTGATCTTCGGGTATCACATCAATAAAGTCCCTGATATAACTATAGTTAGGTGGTAATGTTTTTAATAAATATCTCATTGTTTTGGACTCATCTATATTTCCTCCGGCTGATTTGAATTCATTCACTGCTTTTTCAAAATATATGAAAAATTCTTCTACAGTATCATAGTCTTTTAGTTTAATTTCATCAATTTTTCCTTTGCACAACATTTGTAATGCCGTAGATTTATTCGTATATATCTTTTCAAATTTATTTATCATGTCACGAGCATTTGTGCATTCTTTCACATATTCTAATTTTTTGTCGGATATTGTACTTACTAAAATCGTTCTTGCTTTTAAGTCTTTCTTTTTCCGTTGTGTTTCGTTTTCTGCTTCCAATTTTGACCTTACTACAGGATCTTTGCACTCCTTGTACTCCAATAGTATCATCAGCCTGATTTTCCAACTTGAATAATTTTCTCCGTCGAAAATTGGTATGACAATATCTTCAATTTTGGCTTGCTTTGCCATTTCGATTTCTTTTATTTTTATAATTTTGTCAATTTCACTTTTTAAGATAATAACTTTTTTGAGTTCTTTCAGAAATATTTTTCTACACTTGTTTCTAAAATCTTTATCGAAAACAACGTATTTATTCAGCAACTCACTCTCGTCACTCATATAACCGTGTGTTTAACCTATAGGTTTACCGTATAATACACGTGGTACGTATGCGCTCTATGCTTGAGCTCTGCTGCGTGTTTCACTCGCCAACTTTAATCCGCTGACATCGCACTTTTTTATCATTATTTTTGAAAAAATCTTTTCACATTCCAGTACCTTATTACTTTTACTTTATCACCATGCGTATATTTTTCTATTTTAATTGTTCTTTAGTTATTCTTTTTGCACTTCAAACTCCGTATCGTGCTGACCACGTTTTTGCGACTTTTTCGCGCCTCTTCTTTAATCTATTGACATCGGACCTTTTTTATCATTATTATTCAAAAATCTTTTTACATTTTGGTAGCCAACAATTTTTATTCTCTGTTCATGTATATATTTTTCACTTTGCAGTATTTCAAACTGACTATTTTTCACTTTAAATTTTGTGCCTTTCTGACCACGCTTTTTCTTTAATTGTTCGTCTTGTTACATAACTTTTGATTTTTCTTTAATTCACTTTTATTCCATTGTTAAATTTTAATACTTATGTTCTTCACTTTTATTAACTCTTTTACCCACGTGGTCTTTCTAACCTTACTTTGTTTTTTATCCCCCCCCCCCCCATTATCTCTATAGGACTCGAAAGTCCATATAGTCGATAATAATAAATCTTACCAACCAGGCACCTGCTGCCATGTTGTAATATGGGGTAAGAATAAGTTAAGGTTATTGTTAATAATGTAATGTATGTTTATTAGCTACTTAGGATTAGGTTACATTGGTAATCACTCGTCCGCCTTACATGGCTATCTCGTGACGACTAACTGTACATGCGCTGTCGGCGCTCGCGTTACTCTCACACTGCACACACACTCACACGCATGTAGCTATGTTCAGGAGCGTAGCATTTACTTATATTCCAACAGTTTTAATAGAGAAAATAATGTTTCAACGTTTGATACAGTAATTCAAGTAGTAGCTTCATATGATATGGGCTGGAGTACCAGGGGTACTGGTCGAAATTACGACAGCCTCAATGGTTTTGGTGCAATTGTTGGATTATATAGTCAAGCCATATTAGACTATTCAACATGTAATAGAAAGTGTAAGAAGTGTGATAATGGTCATAGTCCATTTGACCATGATTGTGGAATGAACTTCTCTGGTTTAGCGAAAGCTACGGAAGCTCATACTGCTAATAGACTAGTCAACGATAGCTCCATTTTAAAATCTAAAAATGTTGAAGTTGGTGTATTCCTTGGAGATAATGATAGTTCTGCAATTGCTTCCTGTCGTTCAAATGCTTCACATAAAATTAGTAAATTATCTGATGTCAATCATACATCAAAAGGTGTGAGTAAACAATTATACAGTATTGAGAAGAATTATCAAGAATTAAAAAAGGATAGCATTAAATATTTACATAGATGCTTCACCTACGCTATATCTCAAAACAAAGGAAATAGTAAAAATATGGCTGCAACGTTCAGGTCTATACCGTACCATGCATTCAACAATCATGAAAGATGTGGAGAGTGGTGCGGATACATCAAAGATAAAGAAAATTATGAACACAAAACTGTTCCTGGTGGTTTTACAGATACGGGGTTATTCGAAGAATTGAAAAGGATTTTCGATAATTTAGCTGATAATGCAGCAAAATTCTCAGTTGGTGCTTCAAATAATGTAAATGAAAGTTTAAATGCTAGTATTGCTAGTAAAGCACCCAAATCCAAATGCCTGAGTTTATCTGCATCAGCTGATTATCGTTATGCCTCTGTAGTATGCCAAAAAAATTTAGGTTATTGCTACACCAGTAAAGTTGCTTCTAAATTGAATTTATCTCCTGCATCACACCACAAACAATATATTTCAAGAATTACAAGAGAAAAAGTCAAACGAGCAGTGAAATTCAAAACCCAATCATTCAAGAGAAATAGAGTTTTATTGAAAAAAATCAGATCAACTCTACGGTATAACTAGGGGGGCTGCGCCCCCCAGCGTGCCTTCGGCACGCCATCCCCCCCACCCCCACACACACCTGCTCCTCGCTTCGCTCGTCGCCCGCCCTCTCCCTATGTAAAAACTTCGTTTTTACATAATAGGCACGACCGCAATACTCAGGAGAACCTTGTATTTTTATAAAAGCGAAAATTGATTAATAATGTCATTACGAAGGGCAATGCACTTATGATTTTGCATCCCAGGCGGAAATAAAACTTTACAAATAATTATTAATAACAATATATAACTTTTTATAATTTAAAAAAAAGTTTATAACTGTTCATAACTGTTTATAAAGATAGGATTTGAGACTATAGTAACAGTTTATAAAAGTTATCAACAGTTTTTTTCTGTTATGAACAGCTAAAAAAAGTTTATAACAGTTATAAACTTGTATTTACTTTTTTGGGCTACAGTGGATAACCATAAAATCAATCTGTAAAAAGTTATTATCATTTATAAACTTTTTTTATTTGATAATAATAATTATTAATATTTTAAATAGTTTTGAATGAATTTAAACTTTAAAATCATTCTAAAATTCTTATTATATGAAATCATTATTAATTATAAGTTTAAAATAATTATTTTCAATTATTAAAAATTGATAATAATTATTAATAGTTATTTACTTTTTTTTACTGATCAAATATTCACATTTTTCGGCAATCCAAAAAGCTTAAAAAAGTAAATAACTATTTATAACTATTTATAATAGTTTTAGACTTTTATAAAAGTCTCAAATCCTGACTTTATAATCTGCTATATAAACTTTTTTTAACTTTTATTATAGAAGATCATTTCCGCCTGGGATACTATTAAAAAAAAAAAAATAATTTTTGTTACCATATGGCAAACAGTAAAGCTAATGAGCGAAAAATTTACCGTCTAAAAACATTAGTGACCGTCTCTTACAGACATGTTACCGTGCAATGGTTCCCTGCTGAAAACGACCTATTGAAACCAATTTATTCGTCATTCAATTTTGGTAACACTAAATGGTTATCAATACGGGTTCAATCGGGTTAATTGGAAGCCCGATTAAGAATTAATCGGTTTTAATGTCAAATTAATTGGGATAGGGTTAAATATGAATTTTTCGTATTAATTTCAATCGGGTATTATTGGTTTTAATTATAAATGTGCTTAATCGGTTTTAATAGGAATATTTTTTATTCGGATCGAATCGGATTGAATTGGATAGTTAAGTATATTTTTATATTGGTTTTAATATGACATTTTCATATTAATTTCAATCGGATGTTATTGGTTTCAATTGTAAATTGGTTCAATTGTGCTTAATCGGTTTTAATAGAAACATTTTTAATTGTATTGAATCGGATTGAATTGGATAGTTAAGTGTATTTTTTTATATTGGTTTTAACATGACATTTTCATATTAATTTCAATCGGAATTAATTGGTTTCAATTATAACGGTAACGGTACTGAATATACAAGTTCCAGAATTTGATGATGCATATGTCTCTGTAGGTATAGTACATTTCGACACTGGTGCGGAAGGTGATGATTTACTTCGTGTGACGTTTTTCGCACGAGCGAAGCGAGTGCGAAAAGTCACACGAAGTAAATAATCAACTTCCGCACTCGTTTCGAACGGTATTTTATACCACGAGAGCCGAAAAATCATACCAAAGTTGTGATTTTGAGGTTAGAGTGGTATAAAATGGTTAGCGTGCCCGACTGCTGTGCTGAGGACCCAGGTTCAAATCTCGATGTCACCGAATATTTTTTTATTTCTTTATTTCATTTATTCTTGTCTTAAACTATTATTTCCATAATAAAATTCAATTTTAAATAATTAATAAATGTTTAAAATATAAATAAATATTGTTATTCATTTTTTTGTTGTTAATACAATAAAATCCGATTAAACCCGATTAAAACTACAATTTTCTGGTCATAATCGGTTTTTATTGTGATCAATCGGTGCAATTGTTAGCAATCGGGAAATTGCGGATCAAGATTCCCGATTCATGCCGATTAATGTTTTATGAATTGGTTTGAATAGGTCGTTTTCAGCAGGGTTATCAAGTCATGTCATATTGTTCGTGTATAACGTATTACGTATAATATATACATGTTTATGCAAAGTGATGACAATGCGAGCTTGATTTTACGCAATTCGCAATAATCGCAATAAACGATATAAAAATTACAACATCATATATTCACATGGGTAACGTGTATAGCATCGCCAATCACGTGATGGCGGTGACACTGCTGGCTTGTTGGCTTTACCCATGTGAGTGTGCGCGCACGCGCATGCGCTGCAGCTCACCTGCTCGTCTCGTCTGGCTCGTCAGCTGATAGCACGTAGCTTCTTTGCGTAAGCGACATGGCGCCGCGGATGAAGCGAGAAAAAGGCTGGTCCGAACTTCTAGTGAAAAAGTTTCAGTGCGGAGTGAACACAAGAAAGCTGCCTACTACGTACGTATTATCGCTACAGTGCTTCGCTTCCTATCTGGCTCTCACCCGCACCATGTCAACCATGTGCGTACGGCAGTCCGGCAGACGGCAGTCATCAATGTTTATATCTGCAGTCACTGTGTTTTCTAAATTGCTGTATGGATCGATATTAATGTTGGTCGAGTTCTCTGCTAATTAAGTCGTGGTCTTATCCTTGAGTAAGTATTATTTCAATAATACTAGCTCCTTTCTAATCTTGCAGGGTTTTCATCTTTTTTTCACAAGGACATTTTGTTAAACTTTGAGCAAGGGTCAAGGTAGTCTTAGTTGGAAGTGCACATGAGCTTTTTCGACTTCCAAGTATACAAATACCTTTCCATTCTCTGAAAATATCTTCAGCTTTACACACGTCACCATATCATGCATGCTGAGGGATTATGTACCATGTTTCAGATCTAAATAATCAGCAAGTGTGGAGTTACAGCATTTTCTGTGTGCTTTTTGAGGAAATTATTAAGAAAGAAAAGTAATTTCCTCCAATTTGGCTGATTGAGTATATCTGAAACTTAATGTACAATGCCTCAGTATGCATTGCATTGTGTATGAACATTCTTGTAAACCTTGGGAAAGGGTGAGGAGGTTTTAGTTGAGAATACACATGCGCTTTCTCGACTTTTGAGTGCAAAGATCCCTTTCCATTCTCTACAAGTATCTTCAACTTTCTATACATGATGGAATACATGCTGAGGGACAGTATATCAAGATTTAGATATGCATAATCAGCAAGTCTGGAGATATTGCAATTTCTGTGTCTTTTTCAAGAAAGTTTTGAGAAAAATGTCATTTTCTCCGTACCGGCTGATTGAGTCGATCTGAAGTTGCATACACAATCCCTCTGTCTGTATTGTATTGTGTGTGAACATTCTGGTAAACTTTAAGTGAGGGTGAGGAGATCTTAGTTGAGAATACACATGCGCTTTCTCGACTTTTGAGTGCAAAGATCCCTTTCCATTCCCTACAAGTATCTTCAACTTTCTATACATGATGGAATACATGCTGAGGGACAGTATATCAAGATTTAGATATGCATAATCAGCAAGTCTGGAGATATTGCAATTTCTGTGTCTTTTTCAAGAAAGTTTTGAGAAAAATGTCATTTTCTCCGTACCGGCTGATTGAGTCGATCTGAAATTGCATACACAATCCCTCTGTCTGTATTGTATTGTGTGTGAACATTCTGGTAAACTTTAAGTGAGGGTGAGGAGATCTTAGTTGAGAATATACATGCGCTTTCTTTACTTTTGAGTGCAATGATCCCTTTTCGTTCCCTACAAGTATCTTCAACTTTCTGTACATGATGGAATACATGCTGAGGGATAGTATATCAAGATTTAGATATGCATAATCAGCAAGCCTGGAGATATTGTAATTTTTGTGTCTTTTTCAAGAAATTTTTGAGAAAAATGTCATTTTCTCCGTACCGGCTGATTGAATCGATCTGAAATTGCATACACAATCCCTCTGTATGTATTGTATTGTGTGTGAATACTCTGGTAAACTTTAAGTGAGGGTGAGGAGGTCTTAGTTGAGAATACACATGCGCTTTATCGACTTTTGTGTGCAAAGATCCCTTTCAATTCTCTCAACATATCTTGGTAAATATATAGTGCTATGAATGATCTTATCGACACGCTAACACTATATTGTGAGTAGTTTGCTCTGAGAATGTTTTCTCGTTTACTTCACAGCTAGCATCTATCCTGCAATAATTTTCTACCCCTTTGACAGGAGTGTGGCTTCTCTGTACTCCTTCTGTTGCCAAGTTATTCTTGTTGTAATTATGTTTTTGGCCTAGGGCGAAGAGGTCCTGCAGACGACATCACGGCGTCCTAAACACCTGCAGCTAGCGTTTTTTATTGGGACTATATGTTGGATTGATTGACATATTTTATGTGGACAGTGACAACCTCTGAACTCGTTGAAAAAATTATCTGGTGAGTAGCTTACTGTAAGAAAGTTTATTGGTTTATACTTTTAAGCTAGTATCTATCCTGCAATAATTTCCTACCCCTTTGACAGGAGTGTGGCTTCTCTGTACTCCCTCGGTTGCTAAGTTATTCTTGTTGTAATTATGTTTTTGGCCTAGGGCGAAGAGCTCCTGCAGAAGACAACACGTCTTCATATAATTGTTCTTTCCACGAGGGCGTCATTATATTACCATCATAAAGCAGGAGACTTTCAAAAAATAGGACCAAATTGAGAACGGCAACCTTAAGAAACTCAACAATGGCATTACAGTGGGTAACCTTGAATGAAGGGCTTCCTGATGCACACATCTTGGCAGCTTCATCTTTCTATAGATTATCAATGGAAGTTGATCTAGTCTGTATTTATTTTAATTCACTGCGACCACTTTGTGGTCTCTTCTTTGAATAATTATTATTTCAGTAATCTACTGCTTTCAACCATTACTATAGCTTCATTTTTTGTTTCAGGGTTTTTATTATCCTTTCAGAAAAAGCAGCAACTATAAGAGGCGACCAGTCAAATTTAACAGATCTATTTCTCATTCATTGATGTGGTTGATATAGTTTGAGGATGTCTTTTCAAACTTCATTTAGAAGAACATAAGAATGATAGAAATCTGCTTTTATAATGCATTTCAGGCATCTTATGTATTTTTAAGCTGATTTTATATTTTTTTTGTAGGTATAATTTAATAAAAAGAAAGAAATAAGTCATGCAATTTCTTAGATTTAATTCAGGCACTGCTTGTGTATTTTTACTTTTTTTTATTAAATTACGTGTTCTTTCAAAAAGATAGAGTCAACTCAAAATACATGGAATGTCTCAGATGTATTACTGAAACCGGTTTCTATCATTCTTAGTCTTTTGGATTAAGTACGGAGACATCACCTCAAAGTAAATATCGATAACATTGAATGCTCAATACACCTGCTAAATCTGACAAGTGGCTTTTATATTGTAGGAGCCGGATGAATTTTCTTATTAAGTTTTTAATTTTGGTCCGTATACTGTAGTGTAGTGTGAGTGTGTCTGAAACTTCTATACATCTATAGCTTGTCCCGCCATAACAATAAATCTGAGTACGTGTAAAAATTGTGAAAAAAGTTATTTTAATCTGTAAAATTCAGTCGAATTGTAGTAGTTAATGAACAATGAGCTTATCCATTAACACCAGTATTAATTGACTTTTAGAGGTTATAGTGAACTTTTCATAATTCTGACAGGTATCCAGAATATTTATTTAAGCATACTCTATAAATCTTTCGGACAGGCTCACACTACATGGCCCTTCAGATTTCATAAGAGAAAACCTAGTTAATTAATTAGGCTGAAAGTTACAACATGAAAAGATAAATTAATCCTGCTCCTGTAATGTTATAAAAGCCACCAGTCAGATTTAGCAGGTGTACTCATCATTCAGTGTTGTCGATGTTTAGTTGGCGTAAATGTGCTTAAGTATAAAAATAATAGAACTCTGCTTCTATAATGTATTTCAGGCATCGTATGTTTTTTTAAGCAAATTTCATCTTTCTAGAAGTAGGTATAATTTAATTAAAAAAAATATCCGTGCGATATGTAGTCCATTATTTCACCCGTGTTTATCGCACTCGCTACGCTCGTGCGCTAACCTCACGGTGCGATAATGAACTGCTTAGCGCACAGATACGAAAATTGTACGATGCTAATGCTTTAAGTAACATATTACACGCGTGAAAGGATCCTCGCTACGCTCGGGCCCTAAACTTTACGCCATAAAATAATGGGCCTCTTATCGCACTTGTATCGTAATGTATTAGTACGATAAATTTTTTATCGATATTTATTCATTAATTAAAAAAACCTCTTTCAATTCATTGGCCCGTAGTTTCCTCAACCTTAATATGTTGATTCCTTTAATTAATATTTAATAACGAAATTTATAAATCTACGACTACAAAGAATTTTGAAGCGATTAAGTCATTGTTACTCCTGTAATCGTTGGATATACAAAAATCAATTTTCATTTTTCAATTTTTGTCTAAAAAACTAACCAACAAAATGAATTAAAATATTACAGATTATATTTATTTATATTATCCATTATCATGATATTTCTCAAAAAAATTGACCGTTTAGTTTGGGAGTTATAAGCATCTAAAAAAAAACACGTTATTGTTAATAATTTTTTTAGAAAATATAGGTATTTTAATTCTCTTTCGAACGCTACCCATCCGATTCGAATAACTCGATCCTATCATTAAAAAAAAAATATAAAAAAGCAGTTTTGAGAAAAATCGAAAATTTGAAAAAAAACAAAAACACATCGCCCCAATAACAAAAAAACGGATTTTGACCGGAAAATGAGACCTGCCCGGTCAAAATTGACCGAGTAGAAATTGAGATCTAGGCGTACATACACACACACACACACACACACACACACACACACACACACACACACACACAGAGAGACATTTTTTAAAAACCATGTATTTTGATTCCTAACATCTCGGAACACAATTATAACATGTTTTTGCACCAACTCAAAAATTTAATGTCACAAAGCTTCCTCTAGGAGGAAGCAAAATGTTTAATTGAGAACTAAATGAAATCTATGAATTCGTTTTTGAATTCGAATTGTCTACTTTAGTAGCAAGCAGGGTCAAACCTTTCTTATAATAATTATTGTAAAATTATATATATTAAAGGGATGTGAGTACCGACGTTATTTTTCAAACAAGCATAACTCACGCAAATATCAATAGAATTATCCAGAAAAAAATCTGCATATAGTGTTTGCGTGTACGGAGCGCTTGATAGACGTCTTTTTCCAAAAAAATAATGAGAATTTGTTGAATTAAATAAAAACCGTACTGTCGGTAAATAGGAATCTACAATTGACTTACTTTTCAAATGAGCATAACTCACGCAAATATCAATAGAATTATCCAGAAAAAAATCTGCATATAGTGTTTGCGTGTACGGAGCGTTTGACAGCTGTGTTTTTCCAAATAAATGTTTGAATGTTGATTTAAAAAAATATTGAAATTAGGGTTGCACATCCCCTTAAGGAAGTCCATACCAACAAATTGTCAATTTCTGCATCAAGATTGATACCTCGATTTTTTTTCTATCTATTTTATAGCAACAATTTTATTAAAGTAAAATTTCTTTTTTTGCTTCCTCCTAGAGGAAGCTTTGTGATAGTAAATTTTTGAGTTGTTGTAAAAACATGTTATAATTGTGTTGCGAGGTGTTAGGAATCAAAATACATGGTTTTTGAAAAATGTCTGTATGGATGTGTGTGTGTGTGTGTGTGTGTGTGTGTGTGTGTGTGTGTGTGTGTGTGTGTGTGTGTGTGTGTGTGTGTGTGTGTGTGTGTACGCCTGGATCTCAGCTTCTACTCGGTCGATTTTGACCGGACAGGTCTCATTTTTTTTGTTTTTTTTCAAATTTTCGATTTTCTCAAAACTGTTTTTTGATTTTTTTTAATGATAGGATCGAGTTATTCGAATCTGATGGATAGCGTTCGAAGGAGAATTAAAATACCTATATTTTCTAAAAAAAGAAAGTTTCTAGCTATCACGGTTCTTTTGTTATTAACAAAAACGTGTTTTTTTTAGAAGCTTATAACTCCTAAACTAGACGGTCAATTTTTTTGAGAAAAATCATGATAATACAGAATATAAATAGCTATAATCTGATAAAATTTGAATACATTCTGTAGGCTAGATTTTGAGTAAAAAATTGAAAAATGAAAAAAATCAGTTTTGTATGTCCAACGATTACAAGAGTAAAATTGACTTAATGGCTTCAAAATTCCTTTTAGAGGTAGATTTTTTATAGTTCTCGGTCGAGTTCTTTGGGCAAAATGATTGGTCCAGAAATTTCAGAGATATTTGAGGTTAAAAATTTTAAATCTCGTAATTTCTCGAGAACGGCTCTATGTATCTGAATGGAGTGGGTGGCATTCGAAAGAGAATTAAAATACCTATATTTTCTAAAAATAATTAATTTTCTATCTATCAAGGTTCTTTAGTTATCATCAAAAACAAAAACGTGTTTTTTTTTTAAACTCATAACTCCAATGACGTTATCATCATTATATTATAAGAGTATATAGTATTGGCGTAAAAATGTAATATGTTTGAATTTTCAAGATTGAATTCTTGAGTTTAAGTATTCAAAACTGATGAACAATTAAAATAGTATAAGAGTAGGTGGCGCTCCGATCGGGGTAGCGTATATAAATTTGATATAAATAAATAATAAATAAATAAATAAATAAATTTAAAAATTAACAATTTTTAATATTCATAAATGAATTTAATTATAATTATGCAATAAATTTTTTAAAAAATTATAAATTTTGTTATTAAAAATTAATTAAAGGAATCAACAAATTACGGTTGAGGAAGCTACGGGCCAATGAATTGGCAGCGGTTTTTTTAGTTGGATTAAGGGGGCTAGACACCTTTTTTCTCTGAAATAAGAAGTCACATTTTAATACATAAATGTAAACTAATTATTTCATACTTTTGACATATAAAAGTGGGTATATTTACCTTACCTTAAAACTTTCTCCGATGGGCCTTTTATATGGTCCAGAACCATAGTCATCGATGAAACAAGTTTTTTCACTAACCATAAGCTTTGAAATTTTCCTGTGGATGGATTGACTCCAGATTTGAACTAAATTACTCCTGAATAGTATAATTCTCATATGAGTGTAGGGATTTTTGATCTAATGAGAAAAAAAAAATTGTGCTGTTTTTCAAGAGTTTTTTTTTTTAATTTTTTTAAATTTTTTATATTTTTTCATAATTTTTCTGATGTAAACATTTTTTCCGACATTTAATCCTAAATCCCTACACTCATATGAGAATTATACTATTCAGGAGTAATTTAGTTCAAATCTGGAGTCAATCCATCCACAGGAAAATTTCAAAGCTTACGGTTAGTGAAAAAACTTGTTTCATCGATGACTATGGTTCTGGACCATATAAAAGGCCTATCGGAGAAAGTTTTATGGTAAGGTAAATATACCCACTTTTATATGTAAAAAGTATGAAATAATTAGTTTACATTTATGTATTAAAATGTGACTTCTTATTTCGGAGAAAAAAGGTGTCTAGCCCCCTTAAATAAAGTGTAAATAAATTAAAATAAAATAATTAACTTCTTTAGTAAGGTCGTATTTCAGAAAGAAGTTTATATATATCGCTGTTGATATATATATATATATATATATATATATATATATATATATATATATATATATATATATATATATATATATATTTTTTTTTTTTAATATATCAGTAATTTTATTTCAGGTGGGGGGCTTCGCCTCCCCGCACCCCCCTGAGTGGGGGCTTCGCCCCCTACACCCCCACCAGGGGCTCTGCCCCTGAACCCCGCCCTGCGCCCCACATCAAACCCGCCATACCTCATTACCTACCAACAACAAACTTTGTTGTTTCTTTTATTTTGTTTTATTTAGATGGGACATTTCAACATAATAACTATATCCTCAAGGATTTTCATTCATGGTCACAAAATGATTTCGTAGATTCATTCGTCATCGAATATCATTTAATGTGTGATATCAGGAATATGGTTACGAGTCGTGAGGGTGGAATATTATATTTGCTTATTCTTTGGCTCAATTTTATATTTAATCAAAAATTTAATCTTTGTTTTTTAATTTTATTTTTAAGGTTCAAACTTGAAGAACTTCTATTAATCACATTGTTAATAGAAGATTAGATTATATACAATATTAGCTGCCTGTCTACGACCAAGTTTTAGAAAAAAATAATTTGTTTCTTGGACCAACTTAGAATAATTTTAAGTAAAAAAACATTTAGGGATTTAATCTTTTAATTTTTGTTACTTCAACATCAATTTATATTTCTTATTATATTTTTTTATTAGTGTTTTAGTTTACATAATATTTGGCATTTTGTAAACAATAGATATTTCTTTTTTTTAAATTATGTTTTCAATGTGTTTATCTCATTTTATAGCACAGTGTGACCTAAGTCCGCACTTAAGTCACGCCTACCCGTGACTTAAGTAGTCGATTATTGCACCGTGAGGTTAGCGCGCGAGTGTAGCGAGTGGACTGATTAAGGTACGGATAGGCGTGACAGCGGACTTAGGTAAATGTGCTATAAAATATCGTACGATACATGTGACTTCAGTGGCAGTATCGTAGTGTACTATTTTAACATTGTAATTAAATGTAATTTTATATCTTATGATTATATTTTTATAATTATATGATCTTTCGAATGTTATATTGATTTTTCCGATATTATTTAAAGCTATTGCGTTGAATAATTCTTTGTCAAATCGAATCATGTTAAATAAGCGAAAATTGAATATGCAAAGTGTCGTATTTATATGTTTAGATAATCAGGATTGATTGTACATTAAAATATTAATTGGGGAAAAGTTTTGTTTAGATGTTATCTATAACTTTTATATTCAACATTTTTGTGTAAAGTCAAATTCTGCTCAGTTATAAACGAAAATCAGCCATTTTATGTACATTTAGGCGTTAAAAACCGTTTTTTTGGATTTAACTCATCAGGAATTGATCGTACAGAAAAAATGTCGAATAGGAAATAGTTTTGTTTTAATATTATCTATAACTTTTGTATTTAACATTTTTGTGTAAATTCAAATCCTGTAAAGTAATAGCAAAAAAACGTCTATTTTTGATGATTTTAGCGATTTTTTCGCTATTACATTGTTAAATATTGTACATAGAAAAAAATGTTCAATGTAAAAAAGACGTCTTTTAATTAGTTTTAGCAGATGCATTTGTTGTTTTTGACTTAAATTTAATTTTGTTCACCGTATGCCCAAAAATCGATTTTTTCAAATTTTTATTTGCCCTGGCGTTTCTTTATTTGTCGATCGATTTGGCTCGGTAGAGAACTGTCAGTTACTTATAATTAGACGAGTATATTTCCCAAAGCCCGTTTGGATCCGTCGAAATTTCGCTGAGATAATCGGGTTACTTGATCACATACATACGTACAGACATGCATACATCTCTGAAAACGCTTAAAATGTACTTCTTTTGGGTGGAAAATAGTTTTTATGTTGTAAATTTCAGAATTTGAAGTGTTACAATTTTCGCCCTGATGAAAATATAAGGCTCTCCCGAGAAGCGGTCGTGCCTAAAAAAGAGGCTCTTGAAGGAACAACATATGAGAGTAATTCAACCTTACTTCAAGAACCAACTGTAACGGAACCGTCTACGATGGGAAAAATTTTTTTTGTATATATTTTTATGCGATGAATCATGATCATAACCCTGAACCACTACTACCCTACTGACACTACTGCATCAAGGGTTGTGACCTGCACCACTCAGGGGTTTGCCTCAAGCTCCATAAAAACGATGATGCGGCGCACGCCTTAATCTCGAATTTTAAAATCTTTGGACTTTTCTTTTCTTAAAGCTATATTCCGGCTTTATATTAAACGGACTGTAAACTTTCTTTTCTTCTTGATAAAGGACAAAAACTATTTTTAAATAAAATAAAATTTGTAACTAATCATATCTACGACCACGAGCATAATAAAATATAGTATGAAATAATTTACCGAAGATTATTACTTTTCAATTATAAAATAAGTAACCCACTCTAGTAGAAATTTTAAAACAACGTTACTCGTATTTCATAGTTATATACCAACCTGAATAAGAAATTGATATTTAAATATCATAAAAATTGTAATAGTAAAACTCTTAGTTGAATAATAAATTTCTGCATCACGATTTTTATTAAAAAAATATTCTAGATTGAATTAACACAATAGTTATGAAATATGACTAACTTTCTACTAGGGTATATTCTAAATAATAGCTTAGGTATAAATTACCAAATGTAATAATTCCTTTGTATGTTCGACTGAATATTTTAGTATTTTATATATAAACTAAGTTAGCGTTTAACCATATATTGTTCGTTTGATAATACACTTTAATTAGCAACCGTTCAGGCGTGGGATAAATAGTTTACATGATATAACATTTGTAAAATAGATTTAAGATTATAATAGTTACTTTAAGCCACACTCCTGAAGGACTATTTTCTATATCTGAGTAATAAAACTCATCCCATTATTTTTTCTTTTGTTTCCTTTTCTTACTTCTATAAAGGAAACTCACCAACCAGCAAAATATTTGGTTTATGGCCGAATCCATCTCAAATCAGACAGCCCGCGTATGCCTATTTCACCTATCATGTTGAAATAAAAATATTTATGTTCTACTCGAAAAAATATTTTACACGTGTTTTTTTATTTTTTTGTTTCATCAAAATTTCATGCGTTCAGCGATGCCGAAAAATTCCGAGAAAATTCTTTCATTGAGAAAAAAAATTTTCAATGTGATTTTCAGACTGCTATTGTTTCAGCAGTTTTTCGAGCTTTTAAACGTGTAACACACAATTTCACTCAGTTTTGAGCCCTCTTTAACGGCCTTAATGTCATTTTCAAAAAAATAAAAAATCCACGAGCTATGCACTTTTTACTGAAAAATTCATTTTTTAGGGAAGTGCCTTTTTCTCGAAAACCCCATGTTTTTTTTGCACAATTTTTGTTGTCGTGATAGAGGACGGTAATGCCTAGCTAGACGTATTTGTGAGATTCGGTACTTTTTCCCTGGGATAGCGATCACTAATGAGATAACACACAAACAAATTTTTCACGCCTAATGCTTATATATAGTCAATGATATTAGAGTCAATGTAAAGGTATTTGTCTTTGTGTGTATGTAATATACAGGTACACATAACTATGTATTTATTTGTTATTTGCGTCTTTTTGATTTTTTATTTTTATACCTTTTTTTTCATTTGTATACCTATTTTACTACCTTTGTTTTTCTGCTTCATTGTTCTTAATTCAGTAAGCGGACGATCAGCGGTCTTTGCTGTCAAACAATGTATTTTATCGTCACATGTTTTTTTAACCCATATATGAGTTTTTGAATTCCAGGATACTTTGGAGTTGTAAGCCAATCAATATTTTTTCTTTTCTGAATTGTTCTATTTCAGCATCTTGTAAATGTATTATTTTAATAGCATCAGTATATTTTTGAACATGTATTGCAAAATCATTTGCGTTTTGAATAGCTTCTTCAAGGGGCTCTCGAAGATTATGCGAAGTAGCATAATGCTTTATAAGTCCACCCACACCATCTACAGCTCCTTTGCCGTGCCCAGTAGCAGAGAACAACCATTTTATATCACACGGTGCTCGTTTTAGTTCATCTAATTGAAAGCGATTTTTAAAGTGACTCGCAGCGCCGTCTGATACGATGGTAATTTTTTAAATTGAATCACAACAATTTTCTTTCAAGAATTTTATAATTTTTTGTACTGCTAGCAAAGCATACGCTGAATCATGTTTTCGGTCATCACTTATAACTGCGAAACTTTGTGTCGAATCCCCTTGATAAGAGACTGCTGTGAAAATAGAAATTTGATCATTAACCCAATGATTTCCTTGAACAGCTTTATTATGAATCACAGCCCAGTTTTCAGCGAAGTCTATTTGAAGAACTAAATGATGTGAGTCTTTTTTAGCACTTTCTCTTTCTGTTTTTATAGCTTTGCGTTGTATATTTTTTACATACATGTGAGTACTAACCCTCATGGTCCAAACCCAAAGTTCATCTTTAAAAGCAGAAATTGATAGTGTCTTTTTAATCAGGTTTCCATTATCCCACAAAGCATATGTAATTTCTTCTGTGCCTTCTACATCTTGCAGTTTTAAAACATGAAACGTAATTCCCTTAATCCCTGGACATAGTTTACATTCTTGTAAATAACATAAATCAGATGGCTCAGAACACATTGTTGCATTTATTATTTGTGACCGACTTTCATCCAACTCTGTGACGTTACTCCCTCTAAAATTAATTAAGCTCGTAAGAAATAAATCATAATTTGCGCAATAGATACAGAGACAAACTTTGGTCGCAAACTATAAAATTTCGATTTTCCAATTCTCAATTCTGGATAATCATTTTTAAATACTTTATACGTCTCTTTTAAACTTCGAGTAAGAAAACGCTTAACTTTTTTCTCTTTTTTATTGTTAACTTTAATTGTAACAACGTCACATTTATTAGGACTTTGTCTTGAACAATTAAAATCATCATTTAAATAATATTCCATAACAATTTTTTCCATGTTTTCATCAATCGGATGGCCTGAATATGCATCTGGTTCTGAATAAATTCCTTTTTCTTTAACAAGATTTCTCGATTTGTTGATCATATACATTGTTATTTCTGGAAATAAAGATAAAATTTCATGTTTTGTAAAGGATGAAGGTAGCAAAGTCAGAATTTTTATTTTTTCTGATACCGTAGAACACTTTTGCAAGGCTAGACCAAGATTTTGTATCCATTCTGTACAATGGCATACAGTTGATTCATTTGCTGTTATAGAAACGTCATAAACATTGTTCAACTTCACATCAAGGGTATTAGACAATGTTGAAAGTATTTTTTTTTTCTTCTTTGTTACGTAATTTTCAATTGATTTTTCATGTATAAGATTTTTTCTTTTAAGAGGCGATACAGAACCTAAGAAAGATGTACTTATTTCATTATTAAATTCTTCAATGCGTTCTGGAGTACTTGGTAAAAAATCTTCATCTCTATCAACTACGTTATCGGTAACTTCATTATCCGTTATAAATTCATTGTCAGTACTACTCACCAATTCTAAAGCACGATTGTAACAATGTTGACACAGATATGTAGAAGGTGTCAAAGGTAAATGAGGATAGAGGTGCTTCAATGGATGAGCAAGATTCTCAAGTTGTTTTAAACGTACGGAACTAGATTTGTAAATAATTTGTTTGTGTTTGTCTAAAAGTCTGCACATTTGATTCTCTCTGTTGAGTAATATTGAGACATCGTAGTTGAGTTGATAAGGTGTAAATATGTAATAATTTTCCAAAAGATGATGGTTTTAAATAAGACGAGATGTGTGATATATAGCAGAAACCGAACTTTTCTTTGTAAATGTTAAGTCAAACCATATCCATCTAGCGGACAAATGTACTAGTACATATACTCCTATAAGTAGGCGCACGTACATGTATATTACATACGCACAAAGATAAATACCTTTACATTGACTCTAATATCATTGACTATATATAAGCGTTAAGCGTGAAAAATTTGTTTGTGTGTTATCTCATTAGTGATCGCTATCCCAGGGAAAAAGTACCGAATCTCACAAATACGTCTAGCTAGGCATTACCGTCCTCTATCACGACAACAAAAATTGTGCAAAAAAAACATGGGGTTTTCGAGAAAAAGGCACTTCTCTAAAAAATGAATTTTTCAGTAAAAAGTGCATAGCTCGTGGATTTTTTATTTTTTTTTGAAAATGACATTAAGGCCGTTAAAGAGGGCTCAAAACTGAGTGAAATTATGTGTTACACGTTTAAAAGCTTGAAAAACTGCTGAAACAATAGCAGTCTGAAAATCACATTGAAAATTTTTTTTCTCAATGAAAGAATTTTCTCGGAATTTTTCGGTATCGCTGAACGCATGAAATTTTGATGAAACAAAAAAATAAAAAAACACGTGTAAAATATTTTTTCGAGTAGAACATAAATATTTTTATTTCAACATGATAGGTGAAATAGGCATACGCGGGCTGTCTGATTTGAGATGGATTCGGCCTTATACAAAATATTCTTGTAGTAAATAAATCAAATTTTAACTAATTAATAAATAAATAAATTAATGTTTTTCAGTTTGAAATAACTATATTTAAGCTCGAAAATATTCCTTCAGAATGTGAAATTAGCTTTAAGGGACGCTTGCCTCGAGCGGATGCGTAATCTTGGGGTTGTAAAACACATGGCCCTACTAAATATAGATATGACGCTTTCCCACGCGGGGACGCGCTTTTCCGAGTTTTGAATACACGACTTATACTATACACTGAAAATACTATTTTACATTATTAGACAATATCTCTCAAACCGTTAAAGATAAAATCATTTTAACAATTACAAATATTAAATATAGCAGTAAGGAAACTAAGAAAAATAATAACTTTTTCATTTTTATGTTTCATTGTAATCGGCAGCCTTTGTTTATGTCTGCATTAATAATAGAAAAATGTAATAACCAAACTCAGTAATATAACTGTTTAAATAACCATCTGCACTTTTCAATTACAACTTTTAAGCATGAAACGGATTATAACCAACCAATAATAAATAATAATTATAATAACTACTGTACCATGTAAAGTAACAAGTTATACTAACCACTAGCTTAATTTTTATAACCGGCTATTTTTTTTATAAACCTATCAAATACAATTTCATCATTAGTAACCTCTATATCGCAAATAACAGTTGTTTATTCTTGTGTTACCATATAAAAACTCATACCAAAAATAAAAAAACGAAAAATATAATTTTTAATTAACAATATGTATTTTTGTAACCACGCAACTTTTAATATACAGAATTAATTATTAATAAATAACAATTAATTACTGTAATAGCTATTATATTATATAAATCAACAAGATTTGATAACAAAATATTTAGGTTTTAGTTTATTTCAGATAATTGACTGTTATTATAAATTTATCATATATGATTTCATTGTAAATTAGATTATAAAGTTAGTAAAATTTTGTATTGCGAATAACTATCATTAAAATAGTCGTAGCGTTTTCATGCAAGTTTGTAATGTCTTGCTACATAATTATTTAGTAAGATAAATAATTCAATTCATGGTAGAATATCTAGATTGTTAATTATAGAAAAAGCCGAGACAAAGAGGGTGTTTTACCGTTACGAACAGCCCCACGCACATGGCTTATCTAAAAATAGATATCCTCAGCCTTACTGCGCGGAGACGCATTTTCCAGCATTCTTTGGGACTCAATGTACTATAACCTAAGAATATTATTTCCAATTTTAAAACTTATAAAGCTTATATTTATTTAACTATCTTAAATTTCTAATTTCTGACAACGCAGTTCAACTGCAATAATTTTTCTTTACATTTTCATATAACATTAATACCTAGTATCAATCTTTAAAAATAATTGCTTTCATTTATTTATTAATATTTTCTCATAAAATTTTAGTAACTTTGCTCTAAAACAATTCTTTTTTTTCTGATATGCACATTCAAAGCTTAATAGGAATGATTAACTAATTAAACAATGAATAAATATGGAAAATAATAAATTTTAAGATTGGAAATAACTTAAAACCACACTTATGTAACCTCGAATGAAATTCTTTATGTCACTGCGTTAACATTAAGTAAAACATTGTAACTAAATAAATAATAGCGATATTTACCACAATTTTGCGAGCACCCTTATAATATTATACTTGACTGATTAGTTTTACCATTTTTTACGAAACTTATAATTATTGTAATATTATATTAATTATTTTCCTGTTAAACTATCTATTATATTTTGCAACTTTTGTATTTCATCATAACTCTAGTTCTAATCAACTTATAACCACCGTTCAAATTTGTAATATCTTGTCACAGAAATATCTATTGAAATAGAATTATAATTAATTTGTAAAATTGCGATCTGTAATGAATCTGAACAATCTGTAGAAAACTGTCAAAAATAGAGTGACAAAATTGAAGAGTGAGGGAGATAGGAATATTTTCTGTCTCTCTCATCTCTCTTTCTCTGTCACTCATAGAGCGTTCTCTCTCGCTCCTTAAAGAAGATACGAGCCGCCGGAAAATACCCTAGAGAAGGGATAAGGGACCGCTCTCTGCCGCTCTCTGTGTTAAAACATAGGATTTTCCCCACTATCACAAAAATCGACGTTTGGAAGGGATGACGCCCCGCACCATTGGGCACCGCTTTCCCGCACCACTCGCTCCATTTAACATTACGGATATGCAAAGCATCAACCGCCGTTACAAATGTCAACCAGCGATTCGTTAACACAAGATGACGCAACTACCCGATTCGACACCGCAGTTTTTCCAGCCGAAGAAGAGGAGGAGCAACTGATTTAAATACGCCGAACGCGCACTGCTGGTGTGCAGTTCACCACAAGCCTCACAAGCTTTTCTGAACTGACGGGTGCAGTTCACCACAAGCCTCACAAGCTTTTCTGAACTGACGGGTGCAGTTCACCACAAGCCTCACAAGCTTTTCTGAACTGACCAAAGCGTGCAGTTCACCACAAGCCTCACAAGCTTTTCTGAACTGACCAAAGCAGTCAGACCAACACAAGCCTCACAAGCTTTGCTGACTACCCACACAGATCTACAAGCCTCACAAGCTTTAAGATCCTGTATGAACACTCAAATTTCAACTCAAATAAATATTCAAATTATTCAAAATTCTAGTTTAATTTCTTTTACAAATTTCTAAAATTCCAAAATTCCTATATCCAAAAAATTATAAGAGAAAAGGAAATTTACAAAAAGGAGAAGGTAAATAAAATCTTCAGTTTAATATATTCTAAATTACTTTTCCAAGCCATATGTTGTTACGACCTTACGGGTAAGCATACTCCTATTGGTTTGGAAAGGAATTAAAGTAAACATAACTTTGATTGTACGACCTTACGGGTAAGCGCACTGGTTATGTTTACGAAGAATATTTAAATTTATAAGAAAGTTTAAATTAAATTACCAAAATCTTCAGTTTAATATATTCTAAATTACTTTTCCAAGCCATATGTTGTTACGACCTTACAGGTAAGCATACTCCTATTGGTTTGGAAAGGAATTAAAGTAAACATAACTTTGATTGTACGACCTTACGGGTAAGCGCACTGGTTATGTTTACGAAGAATATTTAAATTTATAAGAAAGTTTAAATTAAATTACCAAAATCTTCAGTTTAATATATTCTAAATTACTTTTCCAAGCCATATGTTGTTACGACCTTACGGGTAAGCATACTCCTATTGGTTTGGAAAGGAATTAAAGTAAACATAACTTTGATTGTACGACCTTACGGGTAAGCGCACTGGTTATGTTTACGAAGAATATTTAAATTTATAAGAAAGTTTAAATCTACATATGAAAATCAATTATTGCTTGAAAACTTTTTTCCAAAGAAAAGAAAAGTGAGGAACATTAATCTTAATAATGAATAAGAAAATTTAGAAAAAAGGAGAATTTAAAATCAATTGCGAACTCTGCTCTTAATAGGGGAGGGCGAATCTGAGAAACCACTGAGATTGGGTAAAATTGGTCTTTCGCACACACATCATTTTCCTGGGTTCGTGACCTTATTCCTTGTCCATACGGGGGTACGTGCGGTCAAGAAAACGATCTTTATAAGACGTTCGTGCTACCCACCGTTGGTCCTTATAAAAACCCAAAATCCTGAACCCGAAAAAAATTAGTCAAAACTTGTTTCAACGATAATAGTGAATTTCAATATTAAACTCCTTTCCACAGCTCGTCCATGGTTTATTAGCTAGCGCAGCTACAGCCAAAAAAGAGCATAACTCCTAATCGAGTTAATCATCCAGTCGTGTCGTGTTTTCGGACGTGACACAACTACCGTACAAGTGTCAAATTTAAGCGATGAAGAAGGTACATTAGAAGAAAATTTTCCAATATTGTTTTTCGATCTAGGAACTACAGGGTTACAAAGTGACTGTGATATATTATAAATAGCTGTGAAGTATGGAAATATTTCTTTTAATGTTTATGTAAATCCTAAACAAGAAATTTCAGCTGCTGCCCTACTGAAAATATATACGTGATTAATCGTGTGCTTAATCACGTGCTAAATCTTGTATTTAAGCCAATGTCTTATCACACATTTTATAACGTGTTTTAACACATGTTAAATCACGTGATTTTTCACATGCCAAACAACGTGCTTTTTTCGAACGAATTTGGCATGTGATTTAGCACGTGATTTGGCATGTAAAAAATCATGTGACTTTATACATTATAAAACACGTAACTAGGCATGTGAAAAATCATAAAATTTTTTTCTTTTTGATTACATATTTTTTATTTAAAAATAATAATTTTATTATTAAATTAATTAATCGATAATCTAATCAATCTTCGCTTGTATAGAGAGACAGAAGTGAAATAATATTTTTATCTTAAGAGATTTTTTTATGAAAATATTTATTTATAAAATGGTTGTTCATTTTTTGACAAAAATATACATATAATAATTACATTTTTAATAGCCATAATTTCTAAATTCTATCAAAGAAAAAAAACACTATAATTTAGTAAAAAAAAGAATTCGGCGTTGCTATAATATAATTTTTTGTGAGAATTTTAACGAATACTGCAATATTTCTAATTTCTCGAGTTTCTATAAAAGCTATTTCATCTTGATTAGAGAGAATCTCTTTTATAGAGTTCGCATATCTGTGACACGTTATATTGAGTTGTCGATATAATGTTAATTCACATTTTCTCTCGACATCTACTAAAAAACTGATAATTTTTATAAACTGTCCATTAGCAAGGCGAGCATAATAATTGCATGAACGCGTATTCGTTTTTGCTGATGACATGTACAAAGTACCATTCCTTATCATTCTAAAAAATACTTTTGTTGTCTTTGTAACATTGAATTGTTCACACTCAAATTGACTAACCGTTTGTTCTTTACCCAAGTACGTTATATTTGACAATTTCAAAATTTTTTTCGTCCACGTAATATTAATATCGTTATAAACATGTTCTACAGTTGACGTTTCAGGGTATACAATTTTTTCCAAAACTTGGACACATCGTTCAAGATTAATGTGTCTTAGTATTTGTTGTATAACACCTCTTCCGCATTTGATAGCACATATCAAGTAATAATTTGCAGATTCAAAACAAAACGCCGAATGTGCCAATAGGGAACCCCAATTCGCTATACTTTCAGCTATATGTAATAACTGATGAGTATTATAGGTCATAGCACTTAAACCGTATAGATCTTCGGCTTCCGATACAAATTTATGTAAAAGTTCATTTAGACGGTTTAGTTCTTCGTATGCTATTTGGTTTTAAAGACCAATGTGAAGAAATTCTGTTAGTAATGCCCAATGTTCCAAACGGGCTTTGGATTTCAATACTTGAGTAAACAATGGTACACTGTAATATAAAACCCAATTTTCCCACTCCCGCGATTTCCAATTTGCTCGGTCTGACAATGGTCTCGCTAAACGACATATTTGGTGAGAAACTTTTACATTTGAAAGCCAATAATCAATAGTTTCGTAATCGCTTTGAGAAATATAATTAAGTATATATTCAGTGTATTGTTTTACAACCCCGAGTAAAAAACAATGCATAAAATCAGGTGTGAAACTTTTGATTATATCGAAACTATTTAACATGAGTAATGGTGACGCAGTTTTGATACCAAAAACGGGTTTTGCTGTACGAACAGCCTCTTCAGCAAATGCAACTGTTGAATTTGCATTTCTATTATCTAATAATTGATTTACGTAAGGATATCTCATACTGTTGTTAAAATATTCACCAGGGTGCGTACACCACTCACAACAGTAATGAGCATTAAATTGTAAACTTCCCTGCATAGGAGCGTGTGCAACGCTATCCACACGCGAAAGTATGGTATACACTTTTATGCAGCGAGTTTCTCCTTTTATAATACATTGTATACCATTATTTGATAATGCATTCATTTTTTCTACAAATGGTTCTAAAAAAATACCTATCTCCGGTTTATTCTTGCCAAACCATAGACCCGTTACGTTTACACTATCAAATCTTTTTTGAGCGGGTATTTCATTAATACATAAATAAATGGGCCAAATGGAGAAGGTTGTTAATTAATTAATAAAATTAATTAAATTAAATGTTACAGTTACGTAGTTATATCGATCAGTGCATGATAAAGTTTTAACAAAATCTCGGTATATTTTTCCGTCATATATATCCTTAACAGTATTTTTTTCGTTTATCCTCTCTCTAATAACGTAATCGTAAAAGTTTTCATTTGATTCCAAGTATTCAGAAATTGCATTTGATGGATCCAGAATAGCAAAATAACAAGGATTCGAGGGATTAGACGCATCAACATTTGTTTCACAAACATCACATCGAACAATTTTTTGTGTACTTTCAAATGTACCGATATATTTAGAACACGTAGTGTAGACACTATGTAAAACTGTACTATCATTTGAATTGCACAATTTATCAACCATGTAGCGTGTTTGTGGAAGTATATGTTTTTCGCAAATAGCATTAATCAACCGACATAAACTAGTTAAGGCTGTAAAAGTATGATTGTTTGACAATGAAAATTTTAGTGACAGCAAAAGTAATTCTCCGGGACTTTTAACAACGTTGGAACCGATAGATTTGAAGAAACTTTCTTCATTTTTAAGTTCTTGTAAACTCTTTGATTTTGCATTAGCCTTTTTAAGATGTTCTAAAATTTCATCATCACTGAATAGATCCTCTTCTAAAATAATTTCAAAATCTCGTTTTGGTTCCTATAAACAAAGAGTACATATTAAAAGCAGTAATAACATGTGCTGATACTGATGTTCCTGTGAAAATGATTACCTCGATGATTTCAAATTAACCTTGGTTCTAGGTAAACCGATGCACAATCAAGGTATATAAATCAAGGTTGATTTGAGGATATCGAAGTAGTCATTTTCAACATAGGGGCCCAAGAAAGAATGCCTGGTGGTTCAGGGAAATAGTACACATAAAGAAAAACTTTCGAAATAAAAAATATCAACACGGTTAAGAGGAAAATGTAACATCAAGGAGGTGCACACGTTTTATCATTAAATAAAGAAATAAATAATGTCAGTATTTAAGGGAACAAGCCATGATTGAAGCTGAAATAAAACAGTATATATTTTTATTATTTAAGGGGATCAGCACCTTTAAAATTACGAAAAATCGATTTTTTTACATATTTCACTAGAAAACACTAGTAGAATATGTCCCAATTTGTTTTAAGGCATTATCTATTTTTGTTTTAAGGATATACACAAAACACCGATATCGCCTTTCATTTGTTTTTTGTTCAAATTACACTTTTTCCCTTGTTTATGATATTTATATAATCGTACATTGATTTTTACTATTTTTTTCTCCATTACTGTAGTCTTAATATACTCAAAATTCTCACTTCAAGTATCTATATATAAGTAACTTCACGTCAATTGTGACAGGTCGAAATTTTAAAATTGCTAAAAATAGGGTTTTCTAGTTCTAAATTAGCCACAAAATACAACCTTAGAGTTTTAGAGCAAAATATTCAATGGTTAAAAAGTTAGAATCAATTAAAAATTTGAAAATTTTGATTTTTTTCAAAAAACAGCAATTTTCATGATTTTTTTACTAAAAATCTTGAAACTTTTTGTATAGCATATTAAATGGGAAAAAGTTTACAAATTATAAGTAGAATTGCTCAGAATTTTTCCAGATTGATGCCAATTATATTGCTAATTTATACGTAAGAAAATAAAATACAAAATATGCTTAAGGCAGCTGGGACATGATTAATATCCCTCGACAGAGGCAAAAAATTAGTTACAAAATGTTACTTTTAAAATGAGACCTTGATGAAAGTAGAACGTAACGTATCTTTGCTGGTGGATCATATTCGTTATAGTTGTCCTCCGTTTCTTGTTTTTCGGCTAATGCGTAGAGTTCCACCCTGGGTCGATCTGGGTTCTCTTCCATGAGGACGACACGAGGAAAGACGTGCATCGGCATCGGTAGCTCAGTGGTCAGAGCACTCGTCGCGAAAACGAAAGGTCCGGGGTTCGATTCCCCGCCGAGTCACGCCATGCCGTTTTTTTATCGAGTCCTCCATTTATTTATTGTATGCGATTATTAAATCGTAACATAACTGAAAAACCCCTTTTTTTCAGTCTTTTGACAGTTTCAATTATCTGTTACTTATTTCTGAGTTTGCATTCCACTTTCATCAAGGTCTCATTTTAAAAGTAACATTTTGTATCAAATTTTTAGCCTCTGTCGAGGGATATTAATCATGTCCCAGCCGCCTTAAGCATATTTTGTATGGTATTTTTTTACGTATAAATTAGCAATATAATTGGCATCAATCTGGAAAAATTCTGAGCAATTCTACTTACAATTTGTAAACTTTTCCCCATTTAATATGCTATACAAAGAATTTCAAGATTTTTAGTAAAAAAATCATGTAAATTGCTGTTTTTTGAAAAAAATCAAAATTTTTAAATTTTTAATTGATTCTAACTTTTTAACCATTGAATATTTTGCTCTAACACTCTAGGGTTGTATTTTGTGGCTAATTTAGAACTAGAAAACCCTATTTTTAGCCATTTTAAAATTTCGACCTGTCACAGTTGACATGAAGTTATCCATATACTGTATAAAATCCAAAAATAATATTTTAACTATTAATTACAGAGATAAAAAATACATAATATAATTTATGAACATTTTTGGGATTTTTGACAAAAATAAAATATTTGAATTTGAAACTTGTAGCAGTTAAGTTGGCATCGTAACAACCTGACATATCGACAGTTACTCACTCCTTTATTGTAATATATATAGGTATATAAAAGTCCGTGCAAGCATCAGTGTAAACATGAACAGCTGTCATTTCACATTCATATAATTACTGTGATATAAGAGCTTCCCTATATACAAAGTGCTGATCTCAGTTTTCATTTTTTGCATTCGTGAACGGATTTTGGAGAAAACATTTAGTGTATAAGATATGTCTTCCAGTATAAGGTATATTGGAAAAGTTATAGAGAGTGTAATATAAGTGTACAGTCACAGTGGAATTGAAGTTTTAGAAATAGCTTTTTAGTACTTCAACTGTTATTGAAAAATTTATGCTTAAAATAACAGGGATTGATACTAAAGAAAAATTAAGTCCATACTGACTTTTACAAAAAGAAATTTAGTGTACAGATTCAAATCAATTTGGAAAGAAAGCGAATGATGTACTATTATGTAGAAAAATATTATGGAACCTTCGCTTCTGCCAGAAAGCTACCATCATTAACCAATGACTCTCAATATGAAATAATTGACATTTTCTTTACTGAAGTGAAAACTGAAGTGAAAACGGAGCCCGTTTTCTTTTATGGAGCCCGGGTCCCATAAAATATTCTTATACGGCGTTTATGGAGCCCAATCTAGAGTTTCTATACCCAGAGAGGGATTATTTCTTTAGTCACTTGTATACGGGAACTCTGGGCGTAGGTACTAATATACAGGGATGGGCTCCATAAAGGGTTTAAGTGATAATTATATATATATATATATATATATATATATATATATATATATATATATATATATATATATATATATATATATATATATATATATATATATATTAGACGTATTCTCTTTATTAAGTAATAATGTTTTATGTGAAAAACAATAATGAAGAAAAAGTAAAAAGGTTGATCACCCTATCAGTTTTTTTTAAGCATTTGGCTATGGCGATACTGGTTTCATAACATGCATTAAAGATTTCAACTTTCTCAATACATTCTACATTTACTTCAGTATATAATTATGTGTGAAAAAGTTTATTAAAAGTATGTAGCACCAAAGGAAGAACACGTTTAACCACGAAACAATGCTTAACTGACTGATGTGGCTATGGCTGTTGCTGCTACGTGTGCTCATATAGCTTACAAGTCTAATGGACCATAAACTGAGGTATCAGAATATTTGTTTCAAATATAAAAGATTTTAAGCTAAAAAATACTTTTTTATATTTCAGGGCAGAGAAGGAGTTACAGAAGAAATAAAGAATTTTAGTGATTTTATGTTTAAAGCTGTTTTCTACATAATGTAAGATTTTGGGCTCAGCCATCGACTCCAGATCCAGGAAGATGTGTTTGAAGTTCTGAACGTTCATCGTGAACGAAAAATCGAATATTCCTAAAATCGGTTTTTTTTATATTATCTGTTAGATATATGCATAAAACCAATAGAAACAGCGATATAAGTTATTTCCGAAGTGATCATCCCCCAAAATCAGCCCCCAAACCACCCTCACAAGACAATACATGATAAAAAAATTCATATTTTAACAGCTTATGAATTTCCTAAAAATTTTAACACGGGAATTTCTTCAAGAGCTTACCAAATACTAATAAAAAAATTGCCGAGACCAAAATCGATCCGGAACCCTTCCTCCGGGGGATGCAAGTGGGGCAAAACGGCTAAAAACACATAATACCTTCAAAAAATTCTATCTCTAGCGACTACGCGATTGCTAAAAATTTTATCACGGGAATTTCTTCAAGAGCTTACCAAATACTCATAAAAAAATTGCCGAGAACAAAATCGATCCGGAACCCTTCCTTCGGGGGATGCAAGTGGGGCAAAACGGCTAAAAACACATGAAAAATACGTTTAAAAAATTCTATCTCTAGCGACTATGCGATTCCTAAAAATTTGATAACGGTAATTTCTTCTAGAGCTAACGAAATACTTATAAAAAAATTGCCGAGACCAAAATCGATCCGGAACCCTTCCTTCAGGGGGATGCAAGTGGGGCAAAACGGCTAAAAACACCTGAAAAATAACTTTAAAAAATTATGTCTGGCGACTATGCGATTCCTAAAAATTTTATCATGGAAATTTCTTCTAGAGCTTACCAAATACTCATAAAAAAATTGCCGAGACCAAAATCGATCCGGAACCCTTCCTTCGGGGCATGCAAGCGAGGCAAAACGGCTAAAAAGACATGAAAAATACATATAAAAAATTCTGTCTCTAGCGACTACGCGATTCCTAAAAATTTGATATCGGTAATTTCTTCTAGAGCTAACGAAATACTTATAGAAAAATTGCCGAGACCAAAATCGATCCGGAACCCTTCCTTCAGGGGGATGCAAGTGGGGCAAAACGGCTAAAAACACCTGAAAAATACCTTTAAAAAATTCTATCTCTAGCGACTATGCGATTCCTAAAAATTTGATCACGGGAATTTCTTCCAGAGCTTATCAAATACTTATAAAAAAATTTCCGGGACCAAAATCAATCCGGAACCCTTCCATCAGGGGGATGCAAGCGGGGCAAAACGGCTAAAGACACATGAGAAAAATACATTTAAAAAATTCTGTCTCTAGCGACTATGCGATTCCTAAAAATTTGATCACGGGAATTTCTTCGAGAGCTAACGAAATACTTATAAAAAAATTGCCGAGACCAAAATCGATCCGGAACAATACCTTCGGGGGATGCAAGTGGCGCAAAACGGCTAAAAACACATGAAAAATACCTTTAAAAATTCTATCTCTAGCGACTATGCGATTCCTAAAAATTTGATCACGGGAATTTCTTCCAGAGCTTATCAAATACTTATAAAAAAATTTCCGAGACCAAAATCGATCCGGAACCCTTCCATCAGTGGGATGCAAGCGGGGCAAAACGGCTAAAAACACATGAGAAAAATACATTTAAAAAATTCTGTCTCTAGCGACTATGCGATTCCTAAAAATTTGATCACGTTAATTTCTTCTAGAGCTAACGAAATACTTATAAAATAATTGCCGAGACCAAAATCGATCCGGAACCCTTCCTTCAGGGGGATGCAAGTGGGGCAAAACGGCTAAAAACACCTGAAAAATAACTTTAAAAAATTATATCACTGGCGACTATGCGATTCCTAAAAATTTTATCACCGGAATTTCTTCAGGAGCTTACCAAATACTCATAAAAAAATTGCCGAGACCAAAATCGATCCGGAACCCTTCCTTCGGGGGATGCAAGCGGGGCAAAACGGCTAAAAAGACATGAAAAATACATATAAAAAATTCTGTCTCTAGCGACTACGCGATTCCTAAAAATTTGATAACGGTAATTTCTTCTAGAGCTAACGAAATACTTATAAAATAATTGCCGAGACCAAAATCGATCCGGAACCCTTCCTTCAGGGGGATGCAAGTGGGGCAAAACGGCTAAAAACACCTGAAAAATAACTTTAAAAAATTATATCACTGGTGACTATGCGATTCCTAAAAATTTTATAACGGGAATTTCTTCAGGAGCTTACCAAATACTCATAAAAAAATTGCCGAGACCAAAATCAATCCGGAACCCTTCCTTCGGGGGATGCAAGCGGGGCAAAACGGCTAAAAAGACATGAAAAATACATATAAAAAATTCTGTCTCTAGCGACTACGCGATTCCTAAAAATTTGATAACGGTAATTTCTTCTAGAGCTAACAAAATTCTTATAAAAAAATTGCCGAGACCAAAATCGATCCGGAACCCTTCCTTCAGGGGGATGCAAGTGGGGCAAAACGGCTAAGAACACCTGAAAAATAACTTTAAAAAATTATGTCTCTAGCGACTATGCGATTCCTAAAAATTTTATCACGGAAATTTCTTCTAGAGCTTACCAAATACTCATAAAAAAATTGCCGAGATCAAAATCGATCCGGAACCCTTCCTTCAGGGGGATGAAAGTGGGGCAAAACGGCTAAAAAGACATGAAAAATATATTTAAAAAATTCTGTCTCTGGTGACTATGCGATTCCTAAAAATTTGATCACGGGAATTTCTTCGAGAGCTAACGAAATACTTATAAAAAAATTGCCGAGACCAAAATCGATCCGGAACAATACCTTCGGGGGATGCAAGTGGGGCAAAACGGCTAAAAACACATGAAAAATACCTTTAAAAATTCTATCTCTAGCGACTATGCGATTCCTAAAAATTTGATCACGGGAATTTCTTCCAGAGCTTATGAAATACTTATAAAAAATTTCCGAGACCAAAATCGATCCGGAACCCTTCCATCAGGGGGATGCAAGCGGGGCAAAACGGCTAAAAACACATGAGAAAAATACATTTAAAAAATTCTGTCTCTAGCGACTATGCGATTCCTAAAAATTTGATCACGTTAATTTCTTCTAGAGCTAACGAAATACTTATAAAAAAATTGCCGAGACCAAAATCGATCCGGAACCCTTCCTTCAGGGGATGCAAGCGGGGCAAAACGGCTAAAAAGACATGAAAAATACATTTAAAAATTCTGTCTCTAGCGACTATGCGATTCCTAAAAATTTGATAACGGTAATTTCTTCAAGAGCTTACCAAATACTCATAAAAAAATTGCAGAGACCAAAATCGATACGGAACCCTTCCTTCGGGGGATGCAAGCGGGGCAAAACAGCTAAAAAGATATGAAAAATACATATAAAAAATTCTGTCTCTGGCGACTATGCGATTCCTAAAAATTTGATAACGGTAATTTCTTCTAGAGCTAACGAAATACTTATGAAAAAATTGCCGTGACCAAAATCGATCCGGAACCCTTCTTTCAGGGGGATGCAAGCGGGGCAAAACGGCTAAAAAGACATGAAAAATACATTTAAAAAATTCTGTCTCTAGCGACTGTGCGATTTCTAAAAATTTTATCACGGGAATTTCTTCAAGAGCTTACCAAATAGTCATAAAAAAATTGCCGAGACCAAAATCTATCCGGAACCCTTCCTTCAGGGGGATGCAAGTGGGGCAAAACGGCTAAAAACACCTGAAAAATACCTTTAAAAAATTCTATCTCTAGCGACTATGCGATTCCTAAAAATTTGATCACGGGAATTTCTTCCAGAGCTTATCAAATACTTATAAAAAAATTTCCGGGACCAAAATCAATCCGGAACCCTTCCATCAGGGGGATGCAAGCGGGGCAAAACGGCTAAAGACACATGAGAAAAATACATTTAAAAAATTCTGTCTCTAGCGACTATGCGATTCCTAAAAATTTGATCACGGGAATTTCTTCGAGAGCTAACGAAATACTTATAAAAAAATTGCCGAGACCAAAATCGATCCGGAACAATACCTTCGGGGGATGCAAGTGGCGCAAAACGGCTAAAAACACATGAAAAATACCTTTAAAAAATTCTATCTCTAGCGACTATGCGATTCCTAAAAATTTGATCACGGGAATTTCTTCCAGAGCTTATCAAATACTTATAAAAAAATTTCCGAGACCAAAATCGATCCGGAACCCTTCCATCAGTGGGATGCAAGCGGGGCAAAACGGCTAAAAACACATGAGAAAAATACATTTAAAAAATTCTGTCTCTAGCGACTATGCGATTCCTAAAAATTTGATCACGTTAATTTCTTCTAGAGCTAACGAAATACTTATAAAATAATTGCCGAGACCAAAATCGATCCGGAACCCTTCCTTCAGGGGGATGCAAGTGGGGCAAAACGGCTAAAAACACCTGAAAAATAACTTTAAAAAATTATATCACTGGCGACTATGCGATTCCTAAAAATTTTATCACCGGAATTTCTTCAGGAGCTTACCAAATACTCATAAAAAAATTGCCGAGACCAAAATCGATCCGGAACCCTTCCTTCGGGGGATGCAAGCGGGGCAAAACGGCTAAAAAGACATGAAAAATACATATAAAAATTCTGTCTCTAGCGACTACGCGATTCCTAAAAATTTGATAACGGTAATTTCTTCTAGAGCTAACGAAATACTTATAAAATAATTGCCGAGACCAAAATCGATCCGGAACCCTTCCTTCAGGGGGATGCAAGTGGGGCAAAACGGCTAAAAACACCTGAAAAATAACTTTAAAAAATTATATCACTGGTGACTATGCGATTCCTAAAAATTTTATAACGGGAATTTCTTCAGGAGCTTACCAAATACTCATAAAAAAATTGCCGAGACCAAAATCAATCCGGAACCCTTCCTTCGGGGGATGCAAGCGGGGCAAAACGGCTAAAAAGACATGAAAAATACATATAAAAAATTCTGTCTCTAGCGACTACGCGATTCCTAAAAATTTGATAACGGTAATTTCTTCTAGAGCTAACAAAATTCTTATAAAAAAATTGCCGAGACCAAAATCGATCCGGAACCCTTCCTTCAGGGGGATGCAAGTGGGGCAAAACGGCTAAGAACACCTGAAAAATAACTTTAAAAAATTATGTCTCTAGCGACTATGCGATTCCTAAAAATTTTATCACGGAAATTTCTTCTAGAGCTTACCAAATACTCATAAAAAAATTGCCGAGATCAAAATCGATCCGGAACCCTTCCTTCAGGGGGATGAAAGTGGGGCAAAACGGCTAAAAAGACATGAAAAATATATTTAAAAAATTCTGTCTCTGGTGACTATGCGATTCCTAAAAATTTGATCACGGGAATTTCTTCGAGAGCTAACGAAATACTTATAAAAAAATTGCCGAGACCAAAATCGATCCGGAACAATACCTTCGGGGGATGCAAGTGGGGCAAAACGGCTAAAAACACATGAAAAATACCTTTAAAAAATTCTATCTCTAGCGACTATGCGATTCCTAAAAATTTGATCACGGGAATTTCTTCCAGAGCTTATGAAATACTTATAAAAAAATTTCCGAGACCAAAATCGATCCGGAACCCTTCCATCAGGGGGATGCAAGCGGGGCAAAACGGCTAAAAACACATGAGAAAAATACATTTAAAAAATTCTGTCTCTAGCGACTATGCGATTCCTAAAAATTTGATCACGTTAATTTCTTCTAGAGCTAACGAAATACTTATAAAAAAATTGCCGAGACCAAAATCGATCCGGAACCCTTCCTTCAGGGGGATGCAAGCGGGGCAAAACGGCTAAAAAGACATGAAAAATACATTTAAAAAATTCTGTCTCTAGCGACTATGCGATTCCTAAAAATTTGATAACGGTAATTTCTTCAAGAGCTTACCAAATACTCATAAAAAAATTGCAGAGACCAAAATCGATACGGAACCCTTCCTTCGGGGGATGCAAGCGGGGCAAAACAGCTAAAAAGATATGAAAAATACATATAAAAAATTCTGTCTCTGGCGACTATGCGATTCCTAAAAATTTGATAACGGTAATTTCTTCTAGAGCTAACGAAATACTTATGAAAAAATTGCCGTGACCAAAATCGATCCGGAACCCTTCTTTCAGGGGGATGCAAGCGGGGCAAAACGGCTAAAAAGACATGAAAAATACATTTAAAAAATTCTGTCTCTAGCGACTGTGCGATTTCTAAAAATTTTATCACGGGAATTTCTTCAAGAGCTTACCAAATAGTCATAAAAAAATTGCCGAGACCAAAATCTATCCGGAACCCTTCCTTCGGGGGATGCAAGCGGGGCAAAACGGCTAAAAAGACATGAAAAATACATATAAAAAATTCTGTCTCTAGCGACTAGCCGGATTTACATGCTGTGGTATGACTCGAGCCAGTGAATAAATACTCATTAAGGAAATTCTCACAGGTTATCATCATGGCACACTCAAACAAGGATGAACTCAAGGAATTGGATCAAGCAGGCGCTGTCATTTCTGAGCAAGAGGATGCTATTAATAAAAAGGATCAAGCGACTCCAGCCACCGCAGCTGCAGCAAAGGGGGCAGTTAAGCAGACTGGCAGCCGCCTACTCACTATGCCTGAACTCACTGTGGTTGACACCCATGTCAAAACTCGTTCAAGATCTCCAGGGTCAATTCCAGCTTCATTTCTATGTAAGGTGAATTCTCAGTACCTGCGGCTCGACTCATTGGAAAGGATAATATCATATATTAGGATCAGGAAGGAAACTGCCACTCTTCCAGTGATACTGGCTTGGAAGCAGGATGCTGAGGAGCTATACTCCTTATATAAAAGGGATCATGCTGTCATTGAAGCAAGTTGTCCAGCAGCCTTCGCAGACAACGATTACTTTAAGTCAGCTTTTCACAAGTCAATCCATGAATCATACCATACTATTGTGTTCGAGGTTAGCAGTTTGGAGGAAGACTGGAAGTCCAAGCATCGTGTCACTCAACCAAGCATCGGAGAAACTCAACACACTCATTTAAGCAAGTTGCCAGAAATAAAGCTGCCCACATTCAGCGGAGCATATACTGAGTGTTCCTCATATAAGGAAATGTTCTCTGGATTAATTCTGAATCGGCCTGGACTCAAAAATTATGAGAAGCTACACTACCTGCGCAGCTCTCTCAGCGGAACACCACTCACACTCATACAAGGATTTTCACTCAGCGATGAGTCTCTAACACCTGCATGGTCTACATTAGTGACAAGGTTTGAAAATAAACGGGTATTATTAAATGATCAGCTTGATCATTTAGCTGAATTGACTGCAGTTCCCTCCAAAAATCCGGCCACACTCAACACATTGATCTCGGAGATACCAAAAATTAGAAAATCACTCCACATGTTGGTACCGCAAGAGCAGCTAGGAGATTGTATATTAGCTCATCGCCTGTCAAAGCTAATTGACAGGTCAACTCGAGAAGCATGGGAGACTTCTCGCGTTTCCAACACTGAGCTGCCAACGTTTGAGGAATTTGAATCCTTCCTGATCACGCGGGTGCGTGCGTTGGAAATAACAGCTGATTCACCAACAACCACTCAGAAGCCTACTATCACTCAAACCTCAAAACCATCAAGGAGTCTTCACGTCACTAGTCCAATTCAACCACGGCAAGACTCACAGAAGGTGACACACTCAACGAGGATTTCACAACATCCATGCACGTATTGTGGTGACTCGCATTTTATTGTGGCTTGTCCAAAGTTCAAACTGCTGAATGAACAATAGCGGAGAAAATTTGTAATGGAAAGGCCGCTGTGCTACAACTGCCTCGGCCTTCACTCAGCCAAGAATTGCAAGTCGCAATATAAGTGCAGGAGTCACGAGACCCTGAAGGCAAGACTCAAACCACCTCAGCATCCGGATCAACTCAAAATTAGGACAACGGCGCAATCATCTCACAACACGGTCAAACTCAACATGATTACTCAACTTCTCAACTCACTTTACTTGCAACTGCATTGGCATGGTACGACTCACCGGTGACATCTCATCAACTCAGAATACTCATTGACTCAGGCTCGGAACTCTCATTCATCTCCAAGGATTCGGTGGATTTACTCAACATTAAGCGGCAACACTCAACTATACCAATTCTTGGAGTTGGCGGCACGCACTCAACTCAAACTCTCGGAAAGGCTCAACTCACCTTACGCACCATCTACAAAAATCTCACCATTCGGATCACAGCTCACATTATACGCCAAGTCTCAACACTATTACCATCAGAAGAATGTGAGCAACGTCAGTGGCAACATACAGAGAAACTCAACTTGGCTGATCCGACATTTTGGAAACCTCAACCAGTAGATGTACTTATCGGAGCGGACTATTACGGCCAAATCATCAAACCTAATCTCATAAGGGGAAGTGTGATTGAACCGATCGCACAATTATCAATTTTCGGCTGGCTGCTAATAGGTCCATCAAACTCAGCTGTGCAACGCAAGGTAGTACATCATACAACGGCCCCACTCAACACTGAAGACTTGCAGAAACTACTAACCCCCTTTTGGGTTCAGAAGAGCCACCATCAACGTCTGCAGTCAAACTCAACAAGGAAGAACAACACTTTGCTGAGACTCATACAAGAAATACTCATGGACGATACCAAGTCAGATTACCTCTCACCGACTCTGCAGACGTACTTGAAAACTCATTCGGAAAAGCTCAAGCGTGCCTCAAGAGAATACTCATAAAATGCAATCAAGAAAGCATCTACAAGGAAAGGTACTACGCTTTCATGGATGAATACTGCAAATTGGGCCACATGGTGCGGATCCCTCCACAGGACATATCTGCCAAACCATCTTACTATCTTCCTCACCATGGAGTATTACGAGAAGATAGTTCAACGACAAAACTCAGAGCAGTCTTCAATGGTTCAGCACTCACAACAAATGGAAAATCACTCAATGACATCATGCATACTGGACCTAACCTCTCACCTAACATTGTGGATGTTCTCATCTGGATTCGAACTCAACCATTTGTCTTCTCAACTGACATTACAAAAATGTATCTTCAGATCAAGGTTCACCCTCAAGATTGGAATCTACAACGCATTTTATGGGTAGATGAAACGGGTCAACTCACTCACTTCCACTTGACGACAGTCACCTACGGAACACGAGCAGCTCCTTACTTAGCAATTCGGACTCTTCTTCAGCTGGTAAAGGATGAAGGAGACAAATATCCACTTGCCATAGAATCACTTCTATTTGGAAGGTATGTGGATGATATCTTCGGTGGAGCTGCATCAAAGGAACTTCTCATTGAAAAGGTCAAGCAGTTAACCGCACTATGCAAGGCGGGCGGTTTTCCATTAGCGAAATGGAACTCAAACTCATCTGGCTTCCTCAAGGAATTCCTCAAAGAGCCTCCAGCTGAAGAAGCTGTGCCTTTAGATGATTGCGCTACAAATATACTCGGGATGAAATGGCTCCCATACTCGGACAACCTCACCTTCAGAACAACGCTGCCACCTCACCAGGAAATGATAACAAAACGGATTATACTTTCTGAAGTATCTCAATTATACGATCCCATTGGAATGATATCACCGGTTATAATCACATCAAAAATCCTCCTGCAAGAACTGTGGCTACACAAGCTGTCTTGGGACGAATCTCTGCCAAACTCAATCGTGAAGAAATGGCTGCACATCCGAGAAGATCTCACTCACCTGAAGACAATCGCCTTACCCAGGTGGTTAGGAATTCAGGAAAACTCAATTGTAGAACTTCATGGCTTCTCGGATGCTTCACAACAAGCAATGGCTGCAGTTCTTTACATTAAATCTACAACACCAAACTCTCACTCAACATCATCATTTCTCATCTCTAAAACAAAGGTGGCACCACTCAAACGACTGTCAATCCCACGATTGGAATTGGGAGCGGCAGTTTTACTCACTAAGTTGGCAAAACACATTTTGGAAAACTCACGATTGCCAATTTCACACATTCATCTGTGGACAGATGCTAAGGTAGCACTCACATGGATACACTCACACCCCTCAAAATGGAAGGACTTTGTTGGAAATAGAGTTGCCTTAATTCAAGAACTCATTCCAACAGCACAATGGAGACATGTGCCTGGAGCAGACAATCCAGCGGATTGTGCCTCGCGCAGGTTACTCACTTCACAACTCAGAGAGCATTACTTATGGTGGCATGGACCAAGTTGGCTCTGCCAGAAGAATTAGCTTGGCCTTCTCAAGCAACCTCAATCCAAGAAACCAACCTTCCAGAAATAAGGGCTAAGGTCACACTCACCGCAGCCAAGTCAAACTCAAGCAAATTGTGGGACATCATCGATCATTACTCATCACTCACTCAACTCATAAGAATAACTGGATGGGTAATGCTCGCATGTGATCGATTTAAGGCTAAAGGAAAAACTCACCATGAATCGAAACTCACGACTGATTTACTCAAAAGGGCAAAACTCTTCTGGGTCAAGAACATTCAGCAGGTTCACTTACAATCAGAACTTGTTATGCTGAAAAATTCTCAAGTCCCAAGAAACCATGTATTCAACCGATTGACTGCCTACATAGACTCAACAGGAATTGTTCGAGTAGGAGGGCGGCTTCAAAAAACTCAACTCGATCATCACTCAAAACACCCAGCAATTATACCACGGAGCAGTCAACTCACCACACTGATCATTCGGAACGCTCATCTCTCAACTCTGCACGGTGGCGCTCAACTCACTCTGGCACACACTCGGCAGGAATTTTGGATAATCGGAGGCAGAGCACCGGTAAGTCACATATATTAAAGTGTGTGACTTGTGCAAGGTATCGGGCTCAACGGGCTCAGCAACTCATGGGGCAATTACCCATGGCCAGGGCCACCCCATCACCACCTTTCACTCACACTGGGATCGATTACGCCGGGCCAATCACCGTTAACTTATGGAAAGGTCGTGGATCCAAAACATACAAGGGCTGGATTTCTATCTTTGCGTGCTTCTCAACGTCAGCTGTTCACCTAGAACTGGTAAGTGACTACTCAACGGACGGATTCTTAGCGGCATACAGACGGTTCACCTCAAGGAGAGGGATACCCTCCAAACTATACTCAGACTGTGGAACGAACTTCGTCGGAGCAGCAAGGGAACTGAAGACTCTATTTTCTCAACACCAACATGAAAACTCAATCTTGTACAACTCACTAGCGAACGAGGGAACCCAATGGATATTCAACCCACCTGCTGCACCTCATATGGGAGGCAAGTGGGAAGCAGTAGTGAAATCAGTCAAATTTCACCTGCGACGGACCATTGGGGACACTCAACTCACCTTTGAAGCTTCAGCTACCTTGCTCACTCAAATAGAAGCATTACTCAACTCAAGGCCGCTAGAACCACTCAGTGAAGACCCAGAAGACATAAATGCACTCACACCCGGACACTTTCTCATCGGCAAGGCATTGAACTCAGTGCCTGAACCAAGCTTACTCACCTTCAAAGAATCAAGGCTTTCCAAATGGCAACTCATTCAACGGATCACTCAGCAATTTTGGAAGCATTGGTCAACTCAATACCTTCAACGGCTTCAATCAAATTCAAAATGGCATCATCCCTCTCATGAGATAAAAGTGGGTTCCATGGTACTACTCACGGATGAACACTCACCCCCAAGCAAATGGCCACTCGCAAGAGTCACTCAACTTCACCCTGGAACTGACAATCTCACCAAAGTTGTAACAATAAAGACGGCCACCACTCAACTCACCCGCCCAATTGCAAAACTCGCCATCTTGCCAGTGCCAATCGGAATTTAAATCAACCTGGCGGTTGATGGCAGGCAGAATGTTTGGGAATTCAGTAATTTGAATTCCCGCGGTTATGCTCAGCACGGTACGACTCACGGCGCTGCCACTGCGCGGTAGCACCTCGCGGCCTCTCGGCGGAACAGCCGAGACACTACACTGATTCACAAGGTGAATTCGCGCTGTTTCGGCCTCTCTCGCTCTCTCACATACAAATGTGAGAGAGATTGTGATTTGATTCGCGAAGTGAATCGTGAAGGCCAAGAAGACGGAAGCGTTCAAGGCCTCGCTCTCTTTTTCTTCAGCCGTGACACGAGGAGCATCTCTCACCACTGCGCACCTGAAAATCTCATCGGTATAGCTCAACGGATTTCACTGGCTCAAATCGACACTGATCAACTCACCACAGGCTCTACTCAATCTCTCACTGGAAACTCGCATCACCCTTCACTCACGCAATACTCAAGGTGCAAGGACGATTAGTACAATCGACTCTATTGCAAGGTAAAATCTCTTACAATACTAGAGGTTATGTTGCCAACCACGTGTTGACACCGGCGGCAAGTGTTACAGTGAACATGTGAATTAGAAAAACTCAAGGCAGCAATTCAATTATAATTGTTTGCCATTGCTCATTTCACAGCTTCATTGTGTGTGAGCCCAGGAGGGAGTGTCAGGAAATACTCAAGCGACTATCAACGGACAATCTCATTTCAGTTGCAGACAGACTCAAAACTCACAGGTTGGTTGTCTCTAGTAAGAGATTACTACTCCATTATTAATGTGCACTCATAGTTTGGAATTGCGGACACACTACTCAAATACAATCATTAACCTCAGTGTAATTTAAACTCCTTTTTCAATTTATGTGCAATTATAAACAAAATTTGTAATTTATTTAAGAAGTGACCGTTGTGAATATAGTTCTATTTTTAGTTTCTATTTTTAATTTACTTCTGTGTGTGACTTAAATTTATTTTAATACCCGCAGCATATTTACTCACATATAATTAAGGCTTACTCAAACACCTTCCTTCAGGGGGATGCAAGCGGGGCAAAACGGCTAAAAAGACATGAAAAATACATTTAAAAAATTCTGTCTCTAGCGACCCTGCGATTCCTAAAAATCTTATCACGGGAATTTCTTCAAGAGCTTACCAAATACTCATAAAAAAATTGCCGAGACCAACATCGATCCGGAACCCTTCCTTCGGGGGATGCAAGCGGGGCAAAACGGCTAAAAAGACATGAAAAATACATATAAAAAATTCTGTCTCTAGCGACTATGCGATTCCTAAAAATTTGATAATGGTAATTTCTTCTAGAGCTAACGAAATACTTATAAAAAAATTGCCGAGACCAAAATCGATCCGGAACCCTTTCTTCAGGGGGATGCAAGTGGGGCAAAACGGCTAAAAACACCTGAAAAATAACTTTAAAAAATTATATCTCTGGCGACTATGCGATTCCTAAAAATTTTATCACGGCAATTTCTTCAAGAGCTTACCAAATACCCATAAAAAAATTGCCGAGACCAAAATCGATCCGGAATCCTTCCTTCAGGGGGATGCAAGCGGGGCAAAACGGCTAAAAAGACATGAAAAATATATTTAAAAATTTCTGTCTCTAGCGACTATGCGATTCCTAAAAATTTTATCACGGCAATTTCTTCAAGAGCTTACCAAATACTCATAAAAAAATTGCCGAGACCAAAATCGATCCGGAACCCTTCCTTCAGGGGGATGAAAGTGGGGCAAAACGGCTAAAAAGACATGAAAAATACATTTAAAAAATTCTGTCTCTAGCGACTATGCGATTCCTAAAAATTTGATAAAGGTAATTTCTTCTAGAGCTAACGAACTACTTATAAAAAAATTGCCGAGACCAAAATCGATCCGGAACCCTTCCTTCAGGAGGATGCAAGCGGGGCAAAACGGCTAAAAAGACATGAAAAATACATTTAAAAAATTCTGTCTCTAGCGACTCTGCGATTCCTAAAAATTTTATCACGGGAATTTCTTCAAGAGCTTACCAAATACTCATAAAAAAATTACCGAGACCAAAATCGATCCGGAACCCTTCCTTCGGGGGATGCAAGCGGGGCAAAACGGCTAAAAAGACATGAAAAATACATTAAAAAATTCTGTCTCTAGCGACTATGCGATTCCTAAAAATTTGATAATGGTAATTTCTTCTAGAGCTAACGAAATACTTATAAAAAAATTGCCGAGACCAAAATCGATCCGGAACCCTTTCTTCAGGGGGATGCAAGTGGGGCAAAACGGCTAAAAACACCTGAAAAATAACTTTAAAAAATTATATCTCTGGCGACTATGCGATTCCTAAAAATTTTATCACGGCAATTTCTTCAAGAGCTTACCAAATACCCATAAAAAAATTGCCGAGACCAAAATCGATCCGGAATCCTTCCTTCAGGGGGATGCAAGCGGGGCAAAACGGCTAAAAAGACATGAAAAATATATTTAAAAATTTCTGTCTCTAGCGACTATGCGATTCCTAAAAATTTTATCACGGCAATTTCTTCAAGAGCTAACCAAATACTCATAAAAAAATTGCCGAGACCAAAATCGATCCGGAACCCTTCCTTCAGGGGGATGAAAGTGGGGCAAAACGGCTAAAAAGACATGAAAAATACATTTAAAAAATTCTGTCTCTAGCGACTATGCGATTCCTAAAAATTTGATAAAGGTAATTTCTTCTAGAGCTAACGAACTACTTATAAAAAAATTGCCGAGACCAAAATCGATCCGGAACCCTTCCTTCAGGAGGATGCAAGCGGGGCAAAACGGCTAAAAAGACATGAAAAATACATTTAAAAAATTCTGTCTCTAGCGACTCTGCGATTCCTAAAAATTTTATCACGGGAATTTCTTCAAGAGCTTACCAAATACTCATAAAAAAATTACCGAGACCAAAATCGATCCGGAACCCTTCCTTCGGGGGATGCAAGCGGGGCAAAACGGCTAAAAAGACATGAAAAATACATTAAAAAATTCTGTCTCTAGCGACTATGCGATTCCTAAAAATTTTATCACGGGAATTTCTTCAAGAGCTAACGAAATACTTATAAAAAAATTGCCGAGACCAAAATCGATCCGGAACCCTTCCTTCAGGGGGATGCAAGCGGGGCAAAACGGCTAAAAAGACATGAAAAATATATTTAAAAATTTCTGTCTCTAGCGACTATGCGATTCCTAAAAATTTTATCACGGCAATTTCTTCAAGAGCTTACCAAATACTCATAAAAAAATTGCCGAGACCAAAATCGATCCGGAACCCTTCCTTCAGGGGGATGAAAGTGGGGCAAAACGGCTAAAAAGACATGAAAAATACATTTAAAAAATTCTGTCTCTAGCGACTATGCGATTCCTAAAAATTTGATAAAGGTAATTTCTTCTAGAGCTAACGAACTACTTATAAAAAAATTGCCGAGACCAAAATCGATCCGGAACCCTTCCTTCAGGAGGATGCAAGCGGGGCAAAACGGCTAAAAAGACATGAAAAATACATTTAAAAAATTCTGTCTCTAGCGACTCTGCGATTCCTAAAAATTTTATCACGGGAATTTCTTCAAGAGCTTACCAAATACTCATAAAAAAATTACCGAGACCAAAATCGATCCGGAACCCTTCCTTCGGGGGATGCAAGCGGGGCAAAACGGCTAAAAAGACATGAAAAATACATTAAAAAATTCTGTCTCTAGCGACTATGCGATTCCTAAAAATTTGATAATGGTAATTTCTTCTAGAGCTAACGAAATACTTATAAAAAAATTGCCGAGACCAAAATCGATCCGGAACCCTTTCTTCAGGGGGATGCAAGTGGGGCAAAACGGCTAAAAACACCTGAAAAATAACTTTAAAAAATTATATCTCTGGCGACTATGCGATTCCTAAAAATTTTATCACGGCAATTTCTTCAAGAGCTTACCAAATACCCATAAAAAAATTGCCGAGACCAAAATCGATCCGGAATCCTTCCTTCAGGGGGATGCAAGCGGGGCAAAACGGCTAAAAAGACATGAAAAATATATTTAAAAATTTCTGTCTCTAGCGACTATGCGATTCCTAAAAATTTTATCACGGCAATTTCTTCAAGAGCTAACCAAATACTCATAAAAAAATTGCCGAGACCAAAATCGATCCGGAACCCTTCCTTCAGGGGGATGAAAGTGGGGCAAAACGGCTAAAAAGACATGAAAAATACATTTAAAAAATTCTGTCTCTAGCGACTATGCGATTCCTAAAAATTTGATAAAGGTAATTTCTTCTAGAGCTAACGAACTACTTATAAAAAAATTGCCGAGACCAAAATCGATCCGGAACCCTTCCTTCAGGAGGATGCAAGCGGGGCAAAACGGCTAAAAAGACATGAAAAATACATTTAAAAAATTCTGTCTCTAGCGACTCTGCGATTCCTAAAAATTTTATCACGGGAATTTCTTCAAGAGCTTACCAAATACTCATAAAAAAATTACCGAGACCAAAATCGATCCGGAACCCTTCCTTCGGGGGATGCAAGCGGGGCAAAACGGCTAAAAAGACATGAAAAATACATTAAAAAATTCTGTCTCTAGCGACTATGCGATTCCTAAAAATTTTATCACGGGAATTTCTTCAAGAGCTAACGAAATACTTATAAAAAAATTGCCGAGACCAAAATCGATCCGGAACCCTTCCTTCAGGGGGATGCAAGCGGGGCAAAACGGCTAAAAAGACATGAAAAATACATTTAAAAAATTCTGTCTCTAGCGACTATGCGATTCCTAAAAATTTCATCACGGGAATTTCTTCAAGAGCTTACCAAATACTCACAAAAAAATTGCCGAGACCAAAATCGATCTGGAACCCTTCCTTCGGGGGATGCAAGCGGGGCAAAACGGCTAAAAAGACATGAAAAATACATATAAAATATTCTGTCTCTAGCGACTATGCGATTCCTAAAAATTTTATCATGGAAATTTTTTCAAGAGCTTACCAAATACTCATAAAAAAATTGCCGAGACCAAAATCGATCCGGAACCCTTCCTTCGGGGGATGCAAGCGGGGCAAAACGGCTAAAAAGACATGAAAAATACATATAAAAAATTCTGTCTCTAGCGACTATGCGATTCCTAAAAATTTGATAACGATAATTTCTTCTAGAGCTAACGAAATACTTATAAAAAAATTGGCGAGACCAAAATCGATCTGGAATCCTTCCTTCAGGGGGATGCAAGCGGGGCAAAACGGCTAAAAAGACATGAAAAATACATTTAAAAAATTCTGCCTCTAGCGACTATGCGATATCTAAAAATTTTATCACGGGAATTTCTTCAAGAGCTTACCAAATACTCATAAAAAAATTACCGAGACCAAAATCGATCCGGAACCCTTCCTTCGGTGGATGCAAGCGGGGCAAAACGGCTAAAAAGACATGAAAAATACATATAAAATATTCTGTCTCTAGCGACTATGCGATTCCTAAAAATTTGATAACGGTAATTTCTTCTAGAGCTAACGAAATACTTATAAAAAAATTGGCGAGACCAAAATCGATCCGGAATCCTTCCTTCAGGGGGATGCAAGCGGGGCAAAACGGCTAAAAAGACATGAAAAATACATTTAAAAAATTCTGCCTCTAGCGACTATGCGATTCCTAAAAATTTTATCACGGGAATTTCTTCAAGAGCTTACCAAATACTCATAAAAAAATTACCGAGACCAAAATCGATCCGGAACCCTTCCTTCGGGGGATGCAAGCGGGGCAAAACGGCTAAAAAGACATGAAAAATACATTTAAAAAATTCTGTCTCTAGCGACTATGCGATTCCTAAAAATTTTATCACGGGAATTTCTTCAAGAGCTAACGAAATACTTATAAAAAAATTGCCGAGACCAAAATCGATCCGCAACCCTTCCTTCAGGGGAATGCAAGCGGGGCAAAACGGCTAAAAAGACATGAAAAATACATTTAAAAAATTCTGTCTCTAGCGACTATGCGATTCCTAAAAATTTCATCACGGGAATTTCTTCAAGAGCTTACCAAATACTCACAAAAAAATTGCCGAGACCAAAATCGATCTGGAACCCTTCCTTCGGGGGATGCAAGCGGGGCAAAACGGCTAAAAAGACATGAAAAATACATATAAAATATTCTGTCTCTAGCGACTATGCGATTCCTAAAAATTTGATAACGGTAATTTCTTCTAGAGCTAACGAAATACTTATAAAAAAATTGCCGAGACCAAAATCGATCCGGAATCCTTCCTTCAGGGGGATGCAAGCGGGGCAAAACGGCTAAAAAGACATGAAAAATACATTTAAAAAATTCTGTCTCTAGCGACTATGCGATTCCTAAAAATTTTATCACGGGAATTTCTTCAAGAGCTAACGAAATACTTATAAAAAAATTGCCGAGACCAAAATCGATCCGGAACCCTTCCTTCAGGGGGATGCAAGCGGGGCAAAACTGCTAAAAAGACATGAAAAATACATATAAAAAATTCTGTCTCTAGCGACTATGCGATTCCTAAAAATTTGATAACGGTAATTTCTTCTAGAGCTAACGAAATACTTATAAAGAAATTGCCGAGACCAAAATCGATCCGGAACCCTTCCTTCAGGGGGATGCAAGCGGGGCAAAACGGCTAAAAAGACATGAAAAATACATTTAAAAAATTCTGTCTCTAGCGACTCTGCGATTCCTAAAAATTTTATCACGGGAATTTCTTCAAGAGCTTACCAAATACTCATAAAAAAATTGCCGAGACCAAAATCGATCCGGAACCCTTCCTTCGGGGGATGCAAGCGGGGCAAAACGGCTAAAAAGACATGAAAAATACATATAAAAAATTCTGTCTCTAGCGACTATGCGATTCCTAAAAATTTGATAACGGTAATTTCTTCTAGAGCTAACGAAATACTTATAAAAAAATTGCCGAGACCAAAATCGATCCGGAATCCTTCCTTCAGGGGGATGCAAGCGGGGCAAAACGGCTAAAAAGACATGAAAAATAAATTTAAAAAATTATATCTCTGGCGACTATGCGATTCCTAAAAATTTGATCACGGGAATTTCTTCGAGAGCTAACGAAATACTTATAAAAAAATTGCCGAGACCAAAATCGATCCGGAACCCTTCCTTCAGGGGGATGCAAGTGGGGCAAAACGGCTAAAAACACCTGAAAAATAACTTTAAAAAATTATGTCTCTGGCGACTATGCGATTCCTAAAAATTTTATCATGGAAATTTCTTCTAGAGCTTACCAAATACGCATAAAAAAATTGCCGAGACCAAAATCGATCCGGAACCCTTCCTTCGGGGCATGCAAGCGGGGCAAAACGGCTAAAAAGACATGAAAAATACATATAAAAAATTCTGTCTCTAGCGACTACGCGATTCCTAAAAATTTGATATCGGTAATTTCTTCTAGAGCTAACGAAATACTTATAGAAAAATTGCCGAGACGAAAATCGATCCGGAACCCTTCCTTCAGGGGGATGCAAGTGGGGCAAAACGGCTAAAAACACCTGAAAAATACCTTTAAAAAATTCTATCTCTAGCGACTATGCGATTCCTAAAAATTTGATCACGGGAATTTCTTCCAGAGCTTATCAAATACTTATAAAAAAATTTCCGGGACCAAAATCGATCCGGAACCCTTCCATCAGGGGGATGCAAGCGGGGCAAAACGGCTAAAAACACATGAGAAAAATACATTTAAAAAATTCTGTCTCTAGCGACTATGCGATTCCTAAAAATTTGATCACGGGAATTTCTTCGAGAGCTAACGAAATACTTATAAAAAAATTGCCGAGACCAAAATCGATCCGGAACAATACCTTCGGGGGATGCAAGTGGGGCAAAACGGCTAAAAACACATGAAAAATACCTTTAAAAAATTCTGTCTCTAGCGACTATGCGATTCCTAAAAATTTGATAACGGTAATTTCTTCTAGAGCTAACGAAATACTTATAAAATAATTGCCGAGACCAAAATCGATCCGGAACCCTTCCTTCAGGGGGATGCAAGTGGGGCAAAACGGCTAAAAACACCTGAAAAATAAATTTAAAAAATTATATCTCTGGCGACTATGCGATTCCTAAAAATTTTATCACGGGAATTTCTTCTAGAGCTTACCAAATACTCATAAAAGAAGTGCCGAGACCGAAATCGATCCGGAACCCTTCCTTCAGGGTGATGAAAGTGGGGCAAAACGGCTAAAAAGGCATGAAAAATACATTTAAAAAATTCTGTCTCTGGCGACTATGCGATTCCTAAAAATTTGATCACGGGAATTTCTTCGAGAGCTAACGAGATACTTATAAAAAAATTGCCGAGACCTAAATCGATCCGGAACCCTTCCTTCGGGGGATGCAAGTGAGGCAAAACGGCTAAAAACACATGAAAAATACGTTTAAAAAATTCTATCTCTAGCGACTATGCGATTCCTAAAAATTTGATCACAGGAGTTTCTTCGAGAGCTAACGAAATACTTATAAAAAAATTGCCGAGTCCAAAATCGATCCGGAACAATACCTTCGGGGGATGCAAGTGGGGCAAAACGGCTATAAACACATGAAAAATACATTTAAAAAATTCTGTCTCTAGCGACTATGCGATTCCTAAAAATTTTATCACGGGAATTTCTTCAAGAGCTTACCAAATACTGATAAAAAAATTGCCGAGACCAAAATCGATCCGGAACCCTTCCTTCGGGGGATGCAAGCGGGGCAAAACGGCTAAAAACACATGAAAAATAACTTTAAAAAATTCTGTCTCTAGCGACTATGTGATTCCTAAAAATTTGATCACGGGAATTTCTTCAAGAGCTTACCAAATACTCATAAAAAAATTGGGCGGGAATGTGGCACTTTCGGCCAGGTGATGGCGAAAAATACTTTTCTTCATCCCCTAGCCGAATGTACGATCTTCCCGGCTCGATTTCGCGCCGGGAAGAGCGACTTTTGTGGTGGCCGCTCTTTGTTGATCGTTGCATGGCAACGTCCACGACAGCGCACGTGTTGTAACCTAAACTATGGTAACCCTTCGAAATGTGTTGACAAGAAAATCATTGGTAAAATCGGAAAATTGAAAAGATATAGGGGTTTTAAATTAATTTTATGTTATTATTAATACATTGAACAATATATTCATTATAACTCTCATGATCAATTATTTTCTTATATTGGATACACACTGTCAGAAAGCTTCTATTCATATATATAGACATGATGTTTACACTTTGAGTTTCAAAACATGGTATAGCTATATACTTATATGTGACAGCTTTTTGACTTTCATTCTACAATGTACGAGAGTTCGATACGCGCGCTTCGCGCGCTGATTTTTTTTTTAAGTTACAAAAGAAGCTGCGTAATTAATGAAGGGTTTCTTTTTATTTACAAGAGAAATGTTATTATTCAATTCATTATTTAAGGCTGTATGGGCTATATGTAAAAAATAATTTCAGATCAATAAAGTGTCGTCAGTAGGTCAATAATATGATTATAAATGCCTCTGCCAAATTTGAATATGATTTGCGTGCTAGTTTTCGAGATATTTGAGTTTAAAATTAACGTGGGTTCTTATGGAGATTCTCTGAATATGGCTAGACTCGTCGTAGTTATTGAAAAAATTAAGTTGAAAAAATAGTGTTTAGTTCTTGTAAATTTGTGTATACGTAAAAGAAAACCTTTATAATCGATTGCAATTGAAATGAATTGCGTTTGCAAGCTAGTAATTAATGCGATGCGAGACCCCACAGTTACCGACGATTGCAGGGATCCGTTTTTCTCATTCAATTTTGAATTTTGACAAAAAATCTCTCTGACACGTAATAGGTTTGATAGTCAACTATAACGTACCAGAGCGATATTTTCTTAAAATTCAAATTTGAATGAGAAAAACGGGTCCCTGCAATCGTCGGTAACAGCTGGCACTCACATCGCCTTGAAGTAATAGCATAAAAACTGTGTAAATAAGGCGTACAGTGTAATAAGACGTACTCGGCTTCGCCTCGGGCGTCAAAATGGCGCCGACCAGGCAATCCAACATTCTGGCCTTGTGTCGTAATATACTATTCTCAGTTATGCACTCTTTTTACATGATTTTATAATTATTCAAGAATATTTAGTTCAATGTATATCCCCTGAGTTTATAAATTTAAGCCAACTTTGACCTTTGGTTGCGCGTTTTCATTGGTCGCCTGTGATATACCGATGAAATCTGTCTTTAAAATCGATTTGCAATTTTCAGCATTTAATGTTGTGAAGGTTCAAAAGACGATGAAAGAAAGAGAAGAAATAAAAATCTGGACATATTTTAATTTTTGTTGTCAGGTAAGTGTAAATAAATTACATATCATTAAATAACTAATCGCAATTTATGGAATCATACAAATTTCATATAAAATACTTAATAGCTAAATGATATATTGCTTTGCGAACGGGTGTTTAATGAATTGTTTAAGTTGATGTAAGGTCATTGTACATTCAAATTTTATTTCCGTCGGAATAACATTGAACCAGGGTTGCAGATTTTGCTCTTCCTGCATCGAAAAGTGCAGAAGTGCAAAGTGTTTTCGGACTTGATCGTAATCAAGTCCGAAAACACTCTGCACTTCCGGACTTTAGGGTGCAACAAGTCCGAAAGTTTAATGTATTTTCGGACTTGGTGGCAGACGAGTCCGGAGGTGCAGAGTGTTTTCGGACTTGATTGCTGTCAAGTCAATTTTTTTCAGATTTTTTTCGAGAAGTACAAAGTATAGATGATTTTTGTGTAAATTAAAGCCTTTAGCACGAATCTGAGGATATCCAGGGGGTTTTTCGAGTTGCTGCGCTCATTTTTCAGGTCTCTTTAGGTATGTGACAGCACGCTCATGCGCAGGTGACGATTTTTTCGCATATAAAAGTTTTTAGCGCAAATCGGAGGGTACCCAGGAGGTTTGCACAAGTCTGGCTTGAAAAGTCTGGGCAAAGTCTCGCAGGTCGGACGATCCCAGACTTTTTTCCAGACTTTTTATTTCTTCTATTAAAAGTCTTGGAAATAATACCCAGACCGGTAAAAAGTCTTGGATAAAGTCTGGGGATTTTTTCCAAGACTTTTAATAGAAGAAATAAAAAGTCTGGCAAAAAGTCTGGGATCGTCTGACCTGCGAGACTTTGCCCAGACTTTTCAAGCCAGACTTGTGCAAGACTTTGCCCAGACTTTTGTTTTTACATTTCAGACTTGATTGCAATCAAGTCCAGAAGTCCGAAGTGTTTCTGAACTTGTTGATGACTTGGTGTCTCAGAAAATTAAGTTCTCACAAGTGTGAGTTTTTGTATTGCTTATTTTTTAATTTCAATTATTTATGCTTATATCGTCGTCCAGTAAATCTCCCGAAGAAAAGTCATAGTATGCGTCTAAGGCGTAAACGAGCCAACATTCAGCTATATCGCGAAAAAACCAGTTTTCGCATTCCCAAACGAAGAAAAGCTGGCTTGACTCTTCCCAGAAGAAAAAGAATATTATATTACGCACCTAGGGAGGAAAAAATTTGGTCAGCCCACATCTCGTGTTTGCCCAATTTGCACGAGCTGTGGACTGTCCAAGTTTTTTCCTCCCTACGTGCGTAATACACTATTTCCTCCCATCGAGGCCGAAAATACTACATTCCCGTTTTTGTGCAGGGAGGGAATGTGTTATTTTAGGCCCGATGGGAGGAAAAGACACTTTTCTCGATGTATCGGCTCCAAATTTATAGACAATTTTAGATGTAATATAGATATGTGTGCGAATTTTCATCAAGATCGTACGATTACTTTTTGAGATATTTGAAATTGAAAATTTTCGTTTTTCACAGAGTCATTTTCTTTGTCGCATGATTAATAGAAAAAAAATTGGAATAATCGAATTAAAATTTTGTGGAAATCTAGAGTTTGTATATTTATCGTATAAGTTTCTTTAGGCAAAAGAATTGTTTCATGATTTTTAGAGATATTTAAGTTTAAAACTTTTTAACTTTTTTTTGATAATCGTAATTTTTTAATGACGACTCCATGTATCAGCTTGAAATTTATATAGATTGTTTGTTTGCGATATAAGTAATATTTGTGTCAAAATTGATCACGATTATGTGGTTACTTTTTGAGATATTAGATATTTACGAGCCAGGTGAAGCGCGCTTCGCGCGCTCTTCATAGAGTAAATTTGAAAGAAATTTACTCTTTAAATTTTCGCGCTTTTTTCAAGAGAACCGATCAGAAACAGTTTTATCGTGCCTCACCTAATAGGCAATCATTATTTTATATGTGTAAAATTATGGTATTTCTGAAAATGACTTCACATATCGCACAATAACTAGAGTAAAATTGTTTTAATTCTTTTAAAATTTTGTATAGATGTAGAGTTTGTATATTATTTATTATATAAGTTGTTGGGATAGAAGAATTCCTTTATAAATTTCAGATACTTGAGGTTAAAACTGTTTTTCTTTTCAAATCGTAATTTTTCGGGAACGGCTTTATGTATATTTTACTAGAAAATGGAAATGACGCGCGATAGGTTGTCGTTATTTACTTGCTTTTATTAATTTAATACGTCATTAGGTCCATTATTTAAAAATATTGCTACGAGGTATAATGAAGGTAGGTTAATGAAGTTGTCGATCATTTAAAAAACTTATATTTTTTTATGAATAACTAAAGACAATATTTAATTAAGTAAAATTAAAAGTATTCCCGTATATACATCATAAACTATATAGCTAACATAACATATTTCTTGTAGTTCTACAATTAAAGAATACTATTTATAATTAAAACGAGAGGTTACTTTTTATCACCGATTTTCTGAAAAATATTGAATGCTACACTATTGATGTTCAAAATTGCGCTAATTCACTATAGGATTCCACCTACGCGTAGATTCTGAAACCATTTGTTATGCCATTCAAATCCACATAAGTGGCGCGCCGGAAATTCAAAATTTTTGAAAACGTGAGATGATGTTTCATTACGAAATTTAAAAAAAGCACAATAGATCAGTTCAGTTACAATAATAGGCAAATAGAATTGTTAAACATAGATAGTATGTGTGAAAAATTATTAAGAAAAACGAAATAACCGGTATATAAATAAATAAATAACACTTAGTAATTTCGATAGATTCCAACTTCATCAATAATTTTTGGTATCGTACTTGACTTGGAGTTTGTTAGTGATTCAAAATACTCTAGTCTTTCCTGGAGATTTATCGATGCTTTCATTACTAGAGCTTGTAGCAGTTCTTCGTTAAATGCAATCACAAGTAAACAATCTCTTAACGTTTCAGTCCACGATCGTGCAGGCCAAAGTAATCGGTGTAAACGAGTGAACTTATTTACACGACAAGTTATGAAAGAATCAATTTCAATCGGATTTAGATTATGCACCTAATTAATACTTTTTAATCTTCATAAATGTATTTAATTAAAATTATCTAATAAATTGGCGCAAGAATTTTAAATTTTGGTATTCAGAATTAAAAAATAAATTAAAGGAATCAGTAAATTCGCAGCGGTTTTTTTAAGTAATAAACTCCCTTTTTTATGCTTTAATATAGAAATAGTACTTTTCGATATCTGTGCAAGATAGACGACTGTCAAGCGCTCCGTACACGCAAACACTATATGCAGATTTTTTTCTGGATAATTCACTTGCATCCCCCTGAAGGAAGGGTTCCGAATCGATTTTGGATTCGGCAATTTTTTTATAAGTATTTGGTTAGCTCTCGAAGAAATTCCCGTGATCAAATTTTTAGGAATCGCATAGTCGCTAGAGACAGAATTTTTTAAATGTATTTTTCATGTCATTTTAGCCGTTTTGCCCCGCTTGCATCCCCCTGATGGAAGGGTTCCGGATCGATTATGGTCTCGGCAATTTTTTTATAAGTATTTCGTTAGCTCTAGAAGAAATTACCGTTATCAAATTTTTAGGAATCGCATAGTCGCTAGAGACAGAATTTTTTATATGTATTTTTCATGTCTTTTTAGCCGTTTTGCCCCGCTTGCATCCCCCGAAGGAAGGGTTCCGGATCGATTTTGGTCTCGGCAATTTTTTTATGAGTATTTGGTAAGCTCTTGAAGAAATTCCCGTGATAAAATTTTTATGAATCGCATAGTCGCTAGAGACAGAATTTTTTAAATGTATTTTTCATGTCTTTTTAGCCGTTTTGCCCCGCTTGCATCCCCCTGAAGGAAGGGTTCCGGATCGATTTTGGTCTCGGCAATTTTTTTATAAGTATTTCGTTAGCTCTAGAAGAAATTAACGTGATCAAATTTTTAGGAATCGCATATTCGCTAGAGACGAAATTTTTTAAATGTATTTTTCTCATGTGTTTTTAGCCGTTTTGCCCCGCTTGCATCCCCCTGAAGGAAGGGTTCCGGATCGATTTTGGTCTCGGCAATTTTTTTATGAGTATTTGGTAAGCTCTAGAAGAAATTCCCGTGATAAAATTTTTAGGAATCGCATAGTCGCCAGAGATATAATTATTTAAAGTTATTTTTCAGGTGTTTTGAGCCATTTTGCCCCACTTGCATCCCCCTGAAGGAAGGGTTCCGGATCGAGTTTGGTCTCGGCAATTTTTTTATAAGTATTTCGTTAGCTCTAGAAGAAATTACCGTTATCAAATTTTTAGGAATCGCATAGTCGCTAGGGACAGAATTTTTTATATGTATTTTTCATGTCTTTTTAGCCGTTTTGCCCCGCTTGCATCCTCCGAAGGAAGGGTTCCGGATCGATTTTGGTCTCGGCAATTTTTTTATGAGTATTTGGTAAGCTCTTGAAGAAATTCCCGTGATAAAATTTTTAGGAATCGCATAGTCGCTAGAGAGACAGAATTTTTTAAATGTATTTTTCATGTCTTTTTAGCCGTTTTGCCCCGCTTGCATCCCCCTGAAGGAAGGGTTCCGGATCGATTTTGGTCTCGGCAATTTTTTTATGAGTATTTGGTAAGCTCTAGAAGAAATTCCCGTGATAAAATTTTTAGGAATCGCATAGTCGCCAGAGATATAATTATTTAAAGTTATTTTTCAGGTGTTTTGTGCCGTTTTGCCCCACTTGCATCCCCCTGAAGGAAGGGTTCCGGATCGAGTTTGGTCTCGGCAATTTTTTTATAAGTATTTCGTTAGCTCTAGAAGAAATTACCGTTATTAAATTTTTAGGAATCGCATAGTCGCTAGGGACAGAATTTTTTATATGTATTTTTCATGTCTTTTTAGCCGTTTTGCCCCGCTTGCATCCTCCGAAGGAAGGGTTCCGGATCGATTTTGGTCTCGGCAATTTTTTTATGAGTATTTGGTAAGCTCTTGAAGAAATTCCCGTGATAAAATTTTTAGGAATCGCATAGTCGCTAGAGAGACAGAATTTTTTAAATGTATTTTTCATGTCTTTTTAGCCGTTTTGCCCCGCTTGCATCCCCCTGAAGGAAGGGTTCCGGATCGATTTTGGTCTCGGCAATTTTTTTATGAGTATTTGGTAAGCTCTAGAAGAAATTTCCGTGATAAAATTTTTAGGAATCGCATAGTCGCCAGAGACATAATTTTTTAAAGTTATTTTTCAGGTGTTTTTAGCGGTTTTGCCCCACTTGCATCCCCCTGAAGGAAGGGTTCCGGATCGATTTTGGTCTCGGCAATTTTTTTATAAGTATTTTGTTTGGGAATTCAGTAATTTGAATTCCCGCGGTTATGCTCAGCTCGGTACGACTCACGGCGCTGCCACGGCGCGGCAGCACCTCGCGGCCTCTCGGCGGAACAGCCGAGACACTACACTGATTCACAAGGTGAATTCTCGCTGTTTCGGTCTCTCTCGCTCTCTCACATGCAAATGTGAGAGAGATTGTGATTTGATTCGCGAAGTGAATCGTGAAGGCCAAGAAGACGGAAGTGCTCACTCTTTGAAAAACTCAGTCTGCGGCTGCTACTAAAACGGCAGCAGTTCTCACCCCGACCCGGTATAGTCTACAGTGTGCTCGCTGCGAGGCTGCATGGTGACTAGTATGGTGCCTCATACTCGGACGCTCGTCTCATTCAGCGGATCATCTCACACTGCAGCTCCTCATACATAGAGGCATTTCTCACACGGCATCTACTCATACAAGGCGGATCACTGTTCGGTAGTGAAGCGTGCTTGACACGAGGCCGCTCTCTCTCGCTCTCTCAATGTACATACGGCGTGCTCGCAACGAGGCCGCATAGACTTTTACACGGCATACTCTCAGTCAGCTGTATCTCTCAAACGGAACTTCTCATACGGCAGTGCTTTCATACGGCAGTGCTTCTCACACGGCAGCTTCTGACATGGCATAATCTCACCGGCTCGCTGCCTCTAGCTAGCCATGAGGCAACCACTCTCGGTAACCGTTACGCAAGACTCAACTGGCGGTGCTTAACTGGCTTTTACCAACTCTCCTGTTTCACTGGCTCCTCTCACTGGCTACAACTCTTCTCACTGGGTACAACTCTTCTCGCTTGCTATAACTCATCTGCGGTTACAACTCAATTGGCTTCATCTCTATGGACTGTGTGATTCAACCGGCTTCCTCATTCTTCTCCAAATTAATATAATTGCTATGAAGCTAAGGTAAATTCACACACACACCTACACACAGCCATTTTGATGACTCAAGCAAGCAGTAATCTAATATGAAGTACTCTGCACATATAATTCTTGTCAAGTCTCAACCACAAGAAATCAATAACATTCATTGTGTGTATTTATGCTAGCAGTAAACTCAATGGAATTTACTAATTCAAACTCAGCAATTCTCTGAAATCTCACTCACACAGAAACACTCAAACATAATCTTTGTAACACTCATACACTCAAACATAAACTTGTAACACTCAGATACTCAACCAAGCTTTTGTAATATTCAACCAATTTATGTAATAGAGTTAAGTTTATAGACAGTTTTATAATATACTGAAATTTAATTTATTAAAGTGTTTGGCTCTCAATTTATTTGTAAACACCCACAGCATGTCCTCATTAAAAATTATGGCATTCTCAAACATTTTGGTCCTTCGAGCCGGATTAAACATGCTGTGGTGTGTATTAGAGCCAGTGAACTTTACTCATTATTAAACTGTTTTCATGCATTGGATCCACGTCGGAAAAACTCGAGAGGATGCTGGGGCCAAGGAGATTGACATACTCATGGATGCGATTCTCACCAGTGACTTGGACACGCTCAATATTCAAACGGACAACCTCAAGGAAGGAACGGACAAACTCTTACTACATGTGGATGTACATATGCACACACCTGTGTCGGTGTACAAAGTCATCGCTGCCTTGGCAGCTTACTCAGCAAGATGCTTCACCGGACTACTACAAGAACATCTCAGTCGAATTGATACATTGAATGTGCATTACTCATCTCTCTTGCACCTATTGGAAATAATCTCAAGTAATATCATTTTATTGTGGCGGTCACAATAGTCAACAGATGTATCGAGATGAAGAGATGCAACTACACTGCTGTGCTTCAGAGGATGGATTTGTGCATCAATAACTGCATATTACACATAGGTATAAGACCATGGAATTTTCACTCAAGATGGATCACGTGGATAAAATCAATCAAAAATTGGATTTCGGCGCAATCACTCACACTCAAGGTCAACTCAGATGCAACACTCACTTACTTAATGTTCATTACTTGCAACTGCATTGAAATGATACGACACACCGGTAACATCTCATAAACTTGGATCATGAGTCTATTTAATATCAGAATTATGATTTATCTCAAAAGATGCTATTCGAAGACTCAACGCTCCACGGCAATGCTCATCTATCCCAATGATTGGAATTGGAGGTACGCAATCAACTCACACATTAGGAAAGGTTCAAACAGACTTACAGCCCATCCACAAAATCTCAAGGTTAGGATCATTGCTCACATTATACGCCAATTCTCATCAACTCTGACATCAGAGAAATGTGAGCAGCTTATGTGTAACCATGTGCAGAAATTATTCTTGGCAGATCCTACCATTTTGTAAACCTCAACCTGTGGATGTACTCATTGGTGCTGAATGCTATGATCTAATTATCAATCTAACCTCATCTAGAGCAGTGTGATAGAACCTATCGCAGAATCATCAATTTTGGCTGGGCATTACTCAAACAATTCAAATCATCTGTTCAATGGAAATCAATACATCAAGATCGGATTGGACTTAACGCAGAAGAATTAAGGAAATTACTCACACGCTTCTGGGTTAAGAAGAACCACTCTCAACAACTAGAGGCAAACTCAAGAAGAAAGAAGCATTGTGTAAGCAGCACATTGTTCACACAATGAAACCATCAAGTAAGGTTATCTCAAACATCGGCTGATGCACTGAACAACTCATTTGGCAAAGCTCAAGCGTACCTCAAGCAGTTACTGTCAATTTCACTCATGACAGCATCTATAAAAAATGGTACTACTCATTTCATGGATAAATAAACCGGACCAACTCACACACGTCGGTCAGCAAACTCACAAGGGCCATGCAGTTATCAGGATTCTGTACGGCGGGCGGCGATCCATGAGCCAAATTGTAAATTCAATTTGTCGATGTTTCTCAAGGAATTCCTCACCAGCAACTCAATTTATGGATTATGATGATTGCGTCACGAGATTACTCAAATTATAACGGATTTCACTTCGAATAAATTCAAATCAGAATTATATTGCCGCTCACTCAAGAAAAATTCACAACCGGATAACTCGTTTCAAAACTCACCACTACTCGATCCCGCATGGACAATCTCATCGGTGGATATTCTTTCAAATTCTCCTACAAGAGCTGTGGCTACTCAAGTACTCATGGGACAAACAAGTTCAACTCAATTGCGAAGAATGGCTGCACCTTCGAGAAGATTTCACTCAACTGGATTCGGGTCTCAAAACTAATGGCTTTTCGAATGCTTCGCAACAGGCAACAGCTACAGCACTCAATATTATATCTACATTTCTCACGATTGGATTATTATTTATAGTCTCATCAAGACGGAAGGCAACACTCAACCCAGACTCCATATCAAGGTTGGAGTTCAGAGCGGCAAGGTTTACTCAAGGTATGTTTGGACAAAGTTCAACTGCCAAGCGCTGATGTTCATTTATGGACAGATCAGAATATGGTATGCACACTCATAATCTCACGTGCCTCACGATGGAAAGAATCTGTTGGAACGAGGGTAACACTCAGTCAAGGAATAGCTCCAACAACCAAGGGAAGACAATCATCATGGACATCTCAAGCTGACTCACAAAAGGGGAACACTTTCCAGAAAGAGGCAAAGGTCACACTCACTGCAGCCACATCACATAAGGAAATTTCATGGGATCTCGTCAATACACACTCATTACTCATTAGATTACTCAAAATTACTGGCTAGCTAATGCTAGCTGGTGATCATTCCAAGGTAAACGGCAAAGTTCAACAAAGACGAGATTCACAGCTGATATAATCAGCAAAGAAAAAATCTTCTGGATCAAGAAAACTCAGCAAGTTCGTTTTCAATACTGAACTCAATATGCTGAAATATCTCAAGTCCCACGGATTCATCTACTCAATAGATTGACTGTATAGACTCAGATGGAATCATCATGGTAGGAGATCGGTTTTACAAAACTCAACTGGAATATCACTCAACATCCAGTAACATTATTACGGTGCAGTCAACTCATCACTGATCATTCGGAATTCTCACATACCAATATTTCTCGGTGGCACCGAGAAAACTCACTCTGCACACATCAGGCAGGAAATTTGGATTATTGGAAGCAGAGTTCCGGCCAAGTTATTTACTCAAGATTCTGTAACTTGTGCAAGGTATCGGACTCATCGGACTCAGCAACTCATGGGGCAACTATCCAGTGCACTGGAACACCCCATCACAACCCTTCACTCACACTGGGATCAATTTAGCAGGACCACTCATCAACTCATCGAAGGGACGTGAATCCAAAAACATACAAGTGCTGGATTTGTATTTGTGCGCTCTCTCTCACAGCATTGTCATCAGCTGTTCATCTATACATGGTCAGTGGCTACTCATCCGAATGGTATCAATACGGCATACATATGGTTTATTTCAAATGGAGAACTACCTTCGCAACATTCTCTACAACAAACTCAACTTGGTACAACTCACATCAATGATGGCACTCCATGGATACTCAACCCACCTGCAGCATTTCGTATAATGTAAGTGGAAAGCAGTGGTGAATTCAATAATATTTCATCGCTAACAGACCATGGACAACATTATTCTCAAATTGGAATTTCATCATCCTTGCTGACTCAATTGAAGGTTTGCTCAACTCAAAGCCGTTACAACCACTCCAAAAGGATTCAGAAGATACACTCACTTTGGCTTTGCTCTCATCATCAAGGTATTAAACTCAATGTTTCACTTGGGTTCTAACTGTCAATGCATTTCAGCTGTCCAGTTGGGAAACTCCTTCATGGATGACTCAGTAACTCTGGCAGCAAGTCTTCTCAACAACGGTCTTCATCAACATCAAGAAGGCATCACTCATCTTACGAAACCAAGTGGAATTCATGGTACTCAATACGGATAATCCTCACATAGTATATGGCTACTCTCAGATGATGCAGGACTACATCATCAAGGAACTTTCTCATCGGCAAGGCATTGAACTCAGTGCCTGAACCAAGCTTACTCACCTTCAAGGAATCAAGGCTTTCCAAATGGCAACTCATTCAACGGATCACTCAGCAATTTTGGAAGCATTGGTCAACTCAACACCTTCAACGGCTTCAATCAATTTCAAAATGGCATCATCCCTCTCATGAGATAAAAGTGGGTTCCATGGTACTACTCACGGATGAACACTCACCCCCAAGCAAATGGCCACTCGCAAGAGTCACTCAACTTCACCCTGGAACTGACAATCTCACCAGAGTTGTAACAATAAAGACGGCCACCACTCAACTCACCCGACCAATTGCAAAACTCGCCATCTTGCCAGTGCCAATCGGAATTTAAATCAACCTGGCGGTTGATGGCGGGCGGAATGTTTGGGAATTCAGTAATTTGAATTCCCGCGGTTATGCTCAGCTCGGTACGACTCACGGCGCTGCCACGGCACGGCAGCACCTCGCGGCCTCTCGGCGGAACAGCCGAGACACTACACTGATTCACAAGGTGAATTCGCGCTGTTTCGGCCTCTCTCGCTCTCTCACATGCAAATGTGAGAGAGATTGTGATTTGATTCGCGAAGTGAATCGTGAAGGCCAAGAAGACGGAAGTGCTCACTCTTTGAAAAACTCAGTCTGCGGCTGCTACTAAAACGGCAGCAGTTCTTACCCCGACCCGGTATAGTCTACAGTGTGCTCGCTGCGAGGCTGCATGGTGACTAGTATGGTGCCTCATACTCGGATGCTCGTCTCATTCAGCGGATCATCTCACACGGCAGCTCCACATATTTCGTTAGCTCTAGAAGAAATTACCGTTATCAAATTTTTAGGAATCGCATAGTCGCTAGAGACAGAATTTTTTATATGTATTTTTCATGTCTTTTTAGCCGTTTTGCCCCGCTTGCATCCCCCGAAGGAAGGGTTCCGGATCGATTTTGGTCTCGGCAATTTTTTTATGAGTATTTGGTAAGCTCTTGAAGAAATTCCCGTGATAAAATTTTTAGGAATCGCATAGTCGCTAGAGACAGAATTTTTTTTAAATGTATTTTTCATGTCTTTTTAGCCGTTTTGCCCCGCTTGCATCCCCCTGATGGAAGGGTTCCGGATCGATTTTGGTCTCGACAATTTTTTTATAAGTATTTGATAAGCTCTTGAAGAAATTCCCGTGATCAAATTTTTAGGAATCGCATAGTCGCTAGAGACAGAATTTTTTAAATGTATTTTTCATGTTTTTTTAGCCGTTTTGCCCCACTTTCATCCCCCTGAAGGAAGGGTTCCGGATCGATTTTGGTCTCGGCAATTTTTTTATGAGTATTTGGTAAGCTCTAGAAGATATTTCCGTGATAAAATTTTTAGGAATCGCATAGTCGCCAGAGACAAAATTTTTTAAATGTATTTTTCTCAGGTGTTTTTAGCCGTTTTGCCCCGCTTGCATCCCCCTGAAGGAAGGGTTCCGGATCGATTTTGGTCTCGGCAATTTTTTTATGAGTATTTGGTAAGCTCTAGAAGAAATTCCCGTGATAAAATTTTTAGGAATCGCATAGTCGCCAGAGATATAATTATTTAAAGTTATTTTTCAGGTGTTTTTAGCCGTTTTGCCCCACTTGCATCCCCCTGAAGGAAGGGTTCCGGATCGATTTTGGTCTCGGCAATTTTTTTATAAGTATTTCGTTAGCTCTAGAAGAAATTACCGTTATCAAATTTTTAGGAATCGCATAGTCGCTAGAGACAGAATTTTTTTTAAATGTATTTTTCATGTCTTTTTAGCCGTTTTGCCCCGCTTGCATCCCCCTGATGGAAGGGTTCCGGATCGATTTTGGTCTCGACAATTTTTTTATAAGTATTTGATAAGCTCTTGAAGAAATTCCTGTGATCAAATTTTTAGGAATCGCATAGTCGCTAGAGATAGAATTTTTTAAACGTATTTTTCATGTGTTTTTAGCCGTTTTGCCCCACTTGCATCCCCCGAAGGAAGGGTTCCGGATCGATTTTGGTCTCGGCAATTTTTTTATAAGTATTTCGTTAGCTCTTGAAGAAATTCCCGTGATAAAATTTTTAGGAATCCCGTAGTCGCTAGAGATAGAATTTTTTAAAGGTATTATTTATGTGTTTTTAGCCGTTTTGCCCCACATGCATCCCCCGGAGGAAGGGTTCCGGATCGATTTTGGTCTCGGCAATTTTTTTATTAGTATTTGGTAAGCTCTTGAAGAAATTCCCGTGTTAAAATTTTTAGGAAATTCATAAGCTGTTAAAATATAAATTTTTTTATCATGTATTGTCTTGTGAGGGTGGTTTGGGGGCTGATTTTGGGGGATGATCACTTCGGAAATAACTTATATCGCTGTTTCTATTGGTTTTATGCATATATCTAACAGATAATATAAAAAAAACCGATTTTGGGAATATACGATTTTTCGTTCATGATGAACGTTCAGAACTTCAAACACATCAGGAAGTGCATATATTTTGATGGGACAGGTCCTAAAATCTTAGTATTTTATATGACTATTAGTATTGACTGTAGAGTTGTATGTATCCAAGCTATTTAAGTAAATATTTTTTTGCGGTAAAAAACTACTCAAAAATCATAATTTTACTTAAGTTTGAGATTTTTTAGCAATTTTTGACCGTAAAAAAATATTTACTTAAATAACTTGGATACATAAAACTCTACAGTCAATAGTCATATAAAATACCAAGATTTTACCTGTCCCATCATAATATATAGAGTTTTCGGTCTCATTTCATCATAAATTAAATATATTTTTAAAAAAATAATTTAAATAACTAACCTCAATTTTTTCATTACTCTCTTCTTTTTCCTTTTTTCTGATTTTATTTTTCATGTAATTAGTTATTGGTGCAGTTTCATCATGTAAATATTTTTTTTCTGTCCATATTTTACTTTTTATATTTTTTAAATAATTTTATAATACATTAACTGCCGCAAGTTTTTGTTCCGTACTTCTGAATTTTATTGATTTTAGAATAGGCCGTGCTCAAAACACAAAACTTAAATATTACTACAGTATAATATTTGAGACTATAGTAGTAAGTAGATTATTTAAAAGTTTTTATAACTATTTTTATAACTTATAAAAATGTAATAACTGCGTTAAACTGCCACAAGCATAACGCGGAACGTTGAATGTTTGTATTTGGTACGTTCAATTAGTCGATCGATCGGTCGCTCGCTCTGTTACATATGTAGTATATCTATATACATCAGTATGCATAGGTAACATAGCATAGGTATACGCAACCGATCCATGTTCACGTCGGAGGTGTTGATATGTACTCAGTATAGATATAATACGTATCGACAAGTTATCAATGCGCGGGAATGTAAGTACTTAGTGTAAGTACGCAGTGCCAATATACTTATAATAGGCAGTAAGCGAGAGACAAAGACGTTCTGCCATTGTCTTTTTTTGAGCACACGTGGTTCAACAATGCAATTCTAATTGCAACATCGTACACGCAATTACGTTCATTTTTTATGGGAGGTAAGTACGTTGTTCTGCATGGTAATTTTTTAAAATTATTAAAATTGATTATAATAATCTTGCAATTACAGGTGCACGTTTCCATATTTAGGAAACGAAGATTATAACCTATAATGGACATTACACACGCTCGTGTAAAATATTTGGCTGATAATGCTGTTGAGATCATTCCTATACAAGATATATTGGAATTTAAAACTAGAAGGCCCATAGATTTGAATGATTTCGTCAAAACAAAAATTTACAGAACAGTATATTCAGATGACAAAAATCCAGAACCTATAAAACTAAAAATTCCAATAGCAGATTTAGCATGTAAGTTTATGTTAGATGATTTGTATATGTTCTGATTCATAAGAATTATCTATTGTATTTTGCAATTAGGTGGCACTTCTGGTGTAAGCGAGTTGGAAAAATCAAGGCCAAAATTTGCTCGACTAAATGACAGTAATGTTCCAAACACCAGCAGTTATTCTATAACAAGTGAAAATGATAGCGAAGAGGAAAATCCACTCTATCAGTCAACGGTATGGGGAGAAATATATAGTATACACACACACAGACACAGACACACATACAAATTCTATATATTCTTTGTAATATTATGTGTATATGTTGTATATAAATACATATACAGATATTAGTATAATATTTGTAGGCACAAAAGACTAAGAAAAAAAAGAAGTTATTAATGAAAGAGGGAAAAATATTGTTAGTCGAATCAAAAAGCAGATACCAAAGATCATAGATAGTGATGATGATTCAGTCACTAATGAAACACTAAACAAAAGTTTAGAAGATGAAAATCGCATGTTAAGAGCTATGTTAGCCAATAAAGAAAAGGAAATGCAAAGTTCAATTTCTACGGCACAAAAGAATTTCCCAACAACGCACAATCAAAGAGGTAAATTAAATTTTATTAAAAAAAATGTGATATACATTTAAAATTAAAAATCATAATTTATTATATATGATCTCTCTCTCTCTCTCTCTCTCTCTCTCTCTCTCTCTCTCTCTCTCTCTCTCTCTCTCTCTCTCTCTCTCTCTCTCTCTCTCTCTCTCTCTCTCTCTCTCTCTCTCTCTCTCTCTCTCTCTCTCTCTCTCTCTCTCTCTCTCTCTCTCTCTCTCTCTCTCTCTCTCTCTCTCTCTCTCTCTCTCTCTCTCTCTCTCTCTCTCTCTCTCTCTCTCTCTCTCTCCTCTCCCTCTCCCTCTCTCTCTCCTTCTCTCTCTCTCTCTCTACATTCTTGGACAAATACTTCCCTTCGGAACGCTCTTTGATATAATGAAATTTTAATCATTAAACAATGATTTTTTGCTATAGCTTTTTTTTATAAGCAAAATAATTTTGTTTATACCCATAATGTAATTTTTTGGATTATTACAGATTTATTGTCTGCTAAATCAACGAACATGCTCCAAAATCCAGGTCCAGCTTTACAAGATGTTACAAATAGCAGCTCCTATAACAAATCTGATGTTGTTCAACAAATCATAGTGCCCGCAAATGTTGAAATGGAGAGAGATGGTATAAATTACAGTTACGACTTAAAGAATAATTATTGTCTATTTAAAAACTTTTATACTTTTTATGAAGTTAAATTAAATAGAATTTACAAATATGAAGTTAGTCTTTGAAAAACAAATAATTTAGATAAGAGTATTATAAAAATATTATTTATGTTACTGTTTTATAACATAAATGATACGCCCGATGGGTTAAAACTAAATACATAGAAAGATTACTATATTGTATAATAAAATTATTTTATTTTATACTGAAGTTTTGCTTACTATATTATTCATATCAGAATACAGTCCTATATATTTAATCCCTCATTATTAAAACTATTAAAGAATATATGATGAATATATTCTTTGAAATATGAAAAATAAATAAACTACTTTAATTATGTGAAATCTTGAATTAAAACGAAAATGCAATCTAAACAGTGTATAAACTAATTTTAACTCTTCGAAGGACTCATTGAAATATTTCAGAGACACAAAACTATTTACGTACCCATATAGGGTATTTTAAAAAAATTCCAATAACCCCTCCGAATAGTTATGAAACAGTTATTATCTGTTCGGGAGGGTTATTGGAATTTTTTAAATATACCCTACATGGGTACGTAAATAGTTTCGTGTCTCTGAAATATTTCAATAAGTCCTTCGAAGAGTTAAAATTAGTTTATACACTGTTTAGATTGCATTTTCGTTTTAATTCAATATTTCACATAATTAAAGTAGTTTATTTATTTTTGATATTTCAAAGAATATATTTATCATATATTCTTTAATAGTTTTAATAATGAGTTTTTACACTATTTGGACTATTTCTGAAATTCATATCATTGAATTGAGAATTTGAAAGATAGTCCAAATAGTGTCAGTAGTCATATTCTAACTCATTTATTACTTATTCATATTATGATTTGTTTTATACTACTCTAACCTCATAATCATACATTTAAGTAACTATATATATATATCTTTTCGTTGCCATGGTAATGACAGTGTTGCCACGTTTCTATCCTCTTACAGATGACTTCGTAATTTTTTATTACATTTTCTTTAATAACTTTTTTAATATCCCATGAATTATGATTATTTTTATAGAAATTTGTTCTTAAAAAACAAACGATTTTATATGACCTTTTCATAAAAGTGTATCACCGTTATTTCTACATTATTTTTTTAATCAAAGTAAAGTTTTCCTCGTTGAAAGTCTAATTGCCATAAGAATACATGTTAATTTTAAATCGATATAACTTTTTAAAAAACCCATGAATCGATTTGAAATTTGGCAGGTAGCTTTTTAATAATAATAGGTATCTATAAAAAAAATTTAACTTGCTAGCACCGTTTAAGTGAATAGCTTATACATCTTTAAGGATAATTTTTCCATAAAATCATGAAATTTGCAAATTTGCAAAAAAATTCAAAAATTTCACAATTTAACGTTCCTATAACTTTAGAACACTTGAATATTTAAGGCTCAAAATTTTTTTCTGACTTTAGAGTATCATTTTGAACTAATTAATCCTGGTTTCAGTCACTTTAAATTTTTGGTCCACACGGTTGACCTGAAATCACCTATATATATACTAATACCGCGAAAAGGAGAAAAACAGAAGGAGAATGCTCAATACTGATGCATTCGGCAACGGCAATCTGGCTTAGCCCTGCGACATGCGTGCATGAATACTTATACTGCAGCAGTAGTAACGGCTACGCTAGGTACCTCGGCTCACGATCGTACACACTTTCTGGACCTATGTATACGACCGTGCCTCGGCTAGGTTGCGTTCGCACACTAAGTACAGCGGAAAAACACATGCGACTCGTACGACCGCGAGGGCTCCCTGTAAGATATATCTATATATATGATCGCGCGCGCTTTCTGCTACTGCTGAGTAGTGCGGCATGCCGTGGCAACGAAGATAGACACTAATAGAAGCGCAAAGCCTGCAGAGAGATTGAGGCAACCCGAATGTAGTATGTACCCCGACCACGCGCAGCGCGGCAGTCGATTTCTGAAAGTTTCGTGAACAGCTGACTGAGCTGACGAACGGCCGATAACATACCACCCGTAACGACTGCAATGGTAACATAATACATATTATGTATGTAGAACTGATAAACTGGGCATTACAAAAATGTCAGTAATCAACATTAATTACAAGGAAGTAGACTAAACCTCAAAAACATTTAACAAAACAAATTAATGTTAAACTCCAATCTATAAACCAAATGGGGGAACAGTTTATACAGCGTGTCCAAAAAGTCTGGAAACACCCAAATAATTTCTCAGCTGAATTACTATTGGAAAATGTTAAGGTCGCCTTTGTAGTAATTTTTTACGAGGAATCCAATGGTGACCTTGGATTCGACCTTGGACCTCATTTTTGAGGTTATTTCGAGGTCAACCTCATTTTTTTAAATGGTAACCCCTATTTTTTTAGCGGAATCGGAAAGAGTGTGAAACTTTACGTCCAAACATGTACTCAGAACATAGTTCAAGAAGGACCTTGACGTTCATTTGAAGGTCATTTAAACTTAATGACGGTCTGATCTTGTGTAAACTTTTTATCACACTGAGCGAGGTTAATTCTTTAGTAGTTTTCAACGAGAAATCTAATGGTGACCTTGACATTGTCCTTAAAAGTCATGTCAAGTTCAATTTTTTTACATTTAGCGTTACCCAGGAACAACGACGTGGACGTAGTAAGATCTGTTCCCTTTAGGGTGCTTGATTTACGTGAGTCCCCTTGCCTCTCACGATGGGGTGCTTGATTTACGTGAGTCCCCTTGCCTCTCACGATGGGGCGCTTGATTTACGTGAGTCCCCTTGCCTCTCACGATGGGGTGCTTGATTTACGTGAGTCCCCTTGCCTCTCACGATGGGGCGCTTGATTTACGTGAGTCCCCTTGCCTCTCACGATGGGGCGCTTGATTTACGTGAGTCCCCTTGCCTCTCACATTTGATTTTTTTAAACAGTATAACATCTTATTTCAAGTGCTCGAACTGTTCTCCATTTATTTCTTGACAGTAACCTAATCGATGATAGAAAGCACCAACAGCATTTTCAATCATTTCAGTAGGAATGAGAGCTGATTCATCAATGACCCTTTCACGTAATTCATCTAAGTTTAAGGGTTTTGTTTTGAATACACGATCCTTCAGATAACCCCAATAGAAATAATCTAGAGGCGTTAAATCGGGGGACCTAGCTGGCCATTCAATTGCACCTCTTCGTCCTATCCATCGATTAATGAATACTGTATCTAAGTATGTGCGAACGTTTTGTGCATAATGAGCTGCTGCACCGTCCTGTGGATACCATGTGTTATTAAAGTCCTCTCCAGCTATTTCTCTTATAGCAGGAACAATTTGATTCCGCAACATAGTTTCATACTTTTCTGCATTTAAATTGCCATCAATAAAAAATGGTCCTATAATCCTATTATTTAATATTCCAGCCCAAACATTTAATTTTTGTGGATATTGTGACTTGGCTTCTCTTGCCCAATGAGGGTTTTCAACTGCCCAATATCTACAGTTATGCCTATTTACGCTTGAGTCAAGTTGAAATGTAGCTTCATCTGAGAAGACTATATTTGATGGAAAATTTGGATTTTGTACGATGCGTGCCATCATATCATCACAGAATTCAACGCGACGATCGAAATCATCTTCATTTAACTTGTGTATTAGCGTTACTTTAAATGGATGGAAGTTCTCTCTTTAGTATGTTATGAATAGATGATTTACTTATTTCGTGCACTTGAGCAGCTCTACGAACGGAAGTATGCGGATATTCGGTGAATGTTAACACAACATCTAAAGATTTCTCTTCGTTACCTGCTGACATTGGTCTGCCTGATCGAGGTAAATCGCTGATAGTGCCGGTATTTTCAAACCTTCTAACAGTTTTTTGAACTGTTGAAAATGATAGTGGAGTTCCACCAACCCTAAATGAAGCATTAAAAATATCTCTTACGGCCCTATAAGATCGCTGCATGTGTCCCCAACCTCTCATCATGAGAATCGTTATTCTTTCTCTATCAGTGAGTTTGTTCATTTTTATTACTCTTCGTAGTAGACCTTATCCAAAAATACTTTTTGAGTTGAAAATAAAAAGAACTTTTAATTTTCAAAAAATATGTTTGAAAGATGACCAACCCTTTTCTGTGGTGGTTATGGAATGAATAATAGTTTACTGTCACTCTAACAATACGAAAAATAACAAGTAACAATGTTCAATATTTAAACGCTTCAAAAAATTTTACAATGAATCAGCTCTCATTCCTACTGAAATGATCAAAAATACTGTTGGTGTTTTCGATCATCGATTAGGTTACTATCAAAAAGTGGATGGAAAATAATTCGAGCACTTGAAATAAGATGTTAGACTGTTTAAAAAAATTAAAAAGTTTACACAAGATCAGACCGTCATTAAGTTTAAATGACCTTCAAATGAACGTCAAGGTCCTTCTTGAACTATGTTCTGAGTACATGTTTGGACGTAAAGTTTCACACTCTTTCCGATTCCACTAAAAAAATAGGGGTTACCATTTAAAAAAATGAGGTTGACCTCGAAATAACCTCAAAAATGAGGCTCAAAATGAGGTTCAAGGTCGAATCAGAGGTCACCTTCAAGTCTTCGTTCGAACTTACCAAACCTTACCTTTGTTTGTTTTGTTTTACCACTGAACTCGCGAAATTTTTAAGAAATCATACTTTGACCTCAATTTGACCTCTGGGGGCAACCTCAACCTCATACCTTAATACATATCCGGACGTAAAATTTTCCGCTCTTTCAGATTCCGCTATAAAAAATAGGGGTTACCATTTAAAAAAATGAGGTTGACCTTGAAATAACCTCAAAAATGAGGTCCAAGGTCGAATCCAAGGTCACCATTGGATTCCTCGTAAAAAATTACTACAAAGGCGACCTTAACATTTTCCAATAGTAATTCAGCTGAGAAATTATTTGGGTGTTTCCAGACTTTTTGGACACGCTGTATATTACATCCACGTTACGAACATTTGTATGTGGCGTTGGTCCTGTGGATAACGTACGTGAATACTACTCTTTTGATGCGGGTTCAAATCCATCACCCGGAAAATAGTTTTTTTTTTTTTTTTTTTTTCTTTAATTAATGAGTACTGAAGACTGTATACTTTTATTCAGGGCTGCGAAAATATTGTAATATTTTTAATTGCGCATTAATTTAATTTTAATTAAGAACTAAAATTTCAATCGTTAATTGAACCAGCGTTTAATAAAGAATTAAAATTTTAATTGTTAATTAAACCAGCATTTTATTAAGATTTAATATTTCAGTCTTTAATTGAACCCATGTTTAAGTAACGATTGAAATTTAAATTTTTTACTGAACGCGGGTTTAATTGACGCTTGAAATTTTAATTCTTATAATTAAACGCTGATTCAATTAACGATTAAAAATTTAGTTCTTAAATAAACGCGGGTTTAATTAGCGATTGATATTTTAATCCTTAATTAAACTGAATAATTTATTTATTTATTTATTTATTTAGACGGGCAAATTGGCCTTTACATATATTAAATACTAGGTATATAGACGGTGGTAAGATAACAACAAGTATAAAACGAATTATAAATTATTAAACGAATTATAATTAATTGAAATTTTAATAAATTATTTGCAACCCTTCTTTTATTTCTGCTGCTTATTTTTTTGCAATTTTGGAACAGTTTTCCGCACTACCTTTGAGGTACTGTTCGAAGTGCGTTGGATATTTTTTTTGTTTTATTTACAAATTATCATATAAAACATTTCAAAATACTTCATTACAATCTAATGACATGTAGAAATTATATTGAAGTATTCAATAATCTTTAAATATAACTATTGTAAATAAAACCGTGGAATCCTTCGCCAGTAGCCCTACAGAAACCACGGGAGCCGTCCATCCCATCTCCAGGCTCCTTTGACCTTTTCCACCTCCTCCTTTGTGTGCACTTCATTATAAAAAAACTCTCAAAGCGCCTATTATAATCTTCAACATTTTTATAAATATATAGAAGAATAATATACTTACAAAAATTTATTCAAATACAAAATGTAACTTTTTTGCCTTTTTATAATGAAGTACATAATAAAATAATAATATTAATTTCAATATTGTCTACTAAAAGTAACTGTACCATGTCTTGCAATTACTTAAAATAGTTCAACAAAAATTAATATTATTATTTCTGGTATTTGTAATGCGGCCTTTGAAAAGTTAACACGAAAAAAAAAGAAATAATACTAAATATAATACTGACAATAATTACAATACAATGAATTTTTAACGCGACTAACAATCAAGTTTAAGCATTTTCTTATTACGTTTAGGTGCATTTTCGGAAGCGGATAGATTGTTAACTTTTCTATCTCTAAAATCTTTTGTCATCCATTTAACATTATTAAAAATGTGCGTCTTTAAAAAAAATTTAATAACATAATCTCGATGTTCTAAACACGCGTCGTTTCCAAAAAAAATACTATGATTCACTAGCAATTGCTTTTTTATTAATTGGTACAAATATTCAGCTACATTATGCATGTGAGACATCTTACAAAATTCACTTTCATAAATACTATACATATCTAAAATAATCGAAAAGAAAATTTGTGTTGGAGCTTTTAAACTCCCATAAGGATAACCTTTTAAGGAGGGAAATGCTTTCCACAGCAACAGTAAATCCGATGATGAATTCCAGTTCGTTATCATTGCAAATAAAATCTTTTTTACACTCGTCACAGTTGAGTTTTTGTAAATTTTTAAACGCGAGATAACCAGCAACGTATTTTTAGAACAGTTTTGGAAATCAGAACTTTTCTCTTTAACTTCTTTGTTTGTTTGAAGTTGCTGTTCATCGTTTAAAGTTGATTCGGCATCGTTATTAATAAACCACTCATCAATTTGTTTGTTTATTATTAAATTTTTAAAGTCTTCTTTCTCTTTAAGCGCATCTTCATTAATACATTTATCAAAACTAGAAATTAATAATCGAGCCTCATCCGGTTCGCAGTTTGTTCCGACGGGTGGTACTAATAAAGTTATCATTAACGAGTACTGAAAATTTCTACGAAACTGCATAACAGTCGGGTTATCGTTATGCCCTGATCGAGATCTCATTGTTCCGAAAAAGTTTGCAAGTTTATCTTGATTTAGACGAGAAGTTAATACATACGGTTTACCTTCGTTTTTTAACTGAGTCCACAACTCCAAAGTAGCATTTATTGTTAAAATTATACTATTAAAACAATCCGGATTTTTACCATTACTCATTTGCCATTGTTCAAACCACGTCACCGCATCGCGTAAACATTTTTCTACCTGTGGATTTTTTTCTGATAAGCCGCGTTTTAAAGGGTTTCGATCATTAGCGCTTCGAGCATTAAGGCAATCAAAAACATCATTTAATTTTTTACAAAAATTAGCAGTTGCTACTGTTGATTGATCTTTTAAATCGCCAGAAATTGCACCTGCCATAAGTGCCGCGTAAACGGAATTACTGAAAACTTGCGTAGCTAAACTGACTTTCATTTTTTCGAAATTATTAGGATTTATGTGTCGATCTGTTAGTTTAGGTGCTGCTTTGCAAACTTTTGAACACTCGATTTCTCTCAATTCTCGAACAGCATTCCACGAAATTGTATCGTTACCTATTTTAAGATCACTTCTAATTAAATTATTACGAATGCATTTAAAAATGTGAGGACCGTCGAATGCAAAAGTTATTTTACGACTTTGAAACTCAAAAAATGGTCTATTTTGATCAATTTTTAACGCAGCAATCGCTTTTTGATTGGAAGCTCCTTGATCACAAACCATGTGCCGAACCTTAAAACCTATATCTTCAGTTAATTGCAAAACGTCGCAAACAATGGTTTGTAATGTGCTCCCTGGTACTGGACCATTCGTGGGAAAAAACATTAAAGGCTGCTTCCAATCGTGGGTTAAACCGGCGACCATAAATACTAAAACCGATTTGGCTATCTTCTGTTCGCGTTCTCCATAACCGTTCAAATCGTGATACCCTTCAATATAATCCTCTTTTAAATTATACTCAAGCCCGGGTTTTAAACTCATTTCGTCCCACATTAAAACCGCCTCGTTTTTAAAATCTGTTTTACCCTGTAATTTAAGTTTAAGTTGATTTGAAAGTTGTTCGTTTTTTCCCGGTCTTAGATTAATAACGTTAACCCACCTGCGAATTAAAGAAATAGATAGCAAAGCAAACTTATGAAAATCCCTTAAAAATTGATAGGCTTTCGGAGATTTGTAGTAAAGGCCTAAAGCAAATTGCTTTTCCGGTTCTTCCCATTTTCTTTGCTTGTCGTGATTTAACTGCATTGCCAAAAAAGATAAAACATTACTATTAACGTATTTTGAAGCTTCATTGATTATATCTTGTTTAGGATCAGACTTTGTGCTCTCAACTTTAGTTTTTTCATATCTGTCTAATTTTTGTTTCAAACTTTTATTGTTTCTTAATAATTGAGCATTTCTTTGTTTGAATTTATTTAAAGTTGTGGAAATGAGTGGAGCACATTTTTTTTACGTTTTATTTTTATTGGCGCTTGCTGATTAAGAAGATTAAATGGCAAACTAGCATCATTTTCCGTTCCCGCTGCAGAAACATCATCGTCATTACTTTGCTCGGGAAAAGTTTCAAGATTAACTGCTGAATTTAATGTATTTTCATCAAAAGAATTAACATGAATTGATTCGTTTAAACTTGATTCATTACTTAGTTCATTACTAGTCATATTATTCGAAACATTACTTATTACTTCAGGAACGAGACTACTTAAACTTGATTGTGGGACAGTACCCGGTTTCAGTAACATTCTAGTAGAGGTGTGCAGAAAATCAGATGGTAAAAAGTTATAATTTTTATTGAGGGTGTAGTGAATTCATACACCATAGATCCTTTCGAGCATCATAAATTTATTGATACACCGACGTTTCGGGAGTATAATTAACTCCCCTTATCAAGGCTAAACACAATGAACATACAAAAAATATTAAACATAACGGCAATTATAAAATTTCTTGTCACATTAAAGAAAAAACTTTCTTTTCCCTTACCATTCGAGGTGGTATATCAATTTACAAATTTATAAAGCGGCCATAGCGTGGACTCCGCGTGTCAAACAGTTTTTGTTTTTACAATAGATTTTTATTAAAGCACCAACATTTGTAAAGCAATACCTGTATAATGAGAATATTTAGAAAATTAAATTGTACTAAAGAAAAAACCCAAAATAAGAAAAAAGGCATGAAAATTAAAAAAAAACTTACATGTTACAAATCAGTCCTTTAGTCATAACGTCAAAAGCTGTTTTACCCAGGATGATGTAATCTCACTGTCCAAAAGAGACAATAAGAGTTACGGGCATCTCCGGGGCTATTTATACGGAATAAAGTAGTGGGGATAGAAATTTAGTAAGGAAATTGACTTAGTAACGCAGTGCCCACCAATGAAAAACTACTCTCTGCTGCGTAACCGACGAGAATTTATGAATTTGTTAGGTTTGTTACGAATGTTGGTTGATCTATTAACAATGTCGACTGTGGATTTATAACAATTTTTTAGTTTGATAGTATCAAACTGCCTATTCATATTATTATTGGTACTATAAATGTGTAACATCTCAGAAAACAATCTTTTATTCTTATAACTTTCGTGATCAGCGATATTGACCTTATTAAAATCTATTTTATGATTATAAAAGTTTGCATGTTCGGCTAAAGCCGACGTGGTGTCACCATTCTTAACACTACGCTTTTGTTCATTAATGCGTAATCGTAATTGTCTACTTGTCTGTCCAATATATGACATTTTACAATCAGCACAATTCACTTTGTAAACTAAACCACTTTTTTCAAACTTATCAACATTATCCTTACCTAATTTAATGTATTTAGAAAGTTTATTGCATGGTTTTTGTATAACCTTATAACTATTACGAGACAGAATTGATTTTAATTTGTAACTGAGATGTTTAATGTATGGGATAGCGATGAGCGATTTTTTAGAATCATCTGCAGTATTCGAATCGTTTATGTCAATTTGTAATTTTTTTGTAAAAGATAACCTACGTTGTATACCCTCGTTAATAAATTTTAACGGATAACCATTCTCAACAAGTAATTGTTTTACAATATTTAAATTTTGTACATGAAATCTACTGTGTGATAAATTAATAGCTTTATCAACCAAACCGTAAACAATCGCTCTTTTTTGTGATAAAGGATGATGCGAATCAAAGTGAACGAATCTACCAGAATAAGTACTTTTTCTGTACCAATTTGAAATAATTTTATTACCTTCTCTTATTAGAGACATTTCTAAAAAATTGATAGATTTATTCTCTTCATTTTCCATCGTGAATTTCAAATGTTCATTAAACTCATTAAATTCACATAAACATCGATCTATATCATTTTCCTTAATAATCAATAGACAGTCATCAACATAACGTTTATAAAAAACAACACTATTTTTAAGGACATTGAGACAATGAAGTTCTAAACATTCGAGAGCTAACTCTCCAAACCACGGACTAGAACAACCACCCATAGGAGCCCCATGAATTTGTTTGAAGTACTTGCCATCAAATTTAAAATATGTAGAAGACATAAGAAAAATAACACCATCAAGAAACTCTTGTAAACTTAAATTAATTCTGCACTTTAAATATTCCCATTTACGTCTGATCCCCGTAAGCACTAAATCAATATTTATGTTAGTGAATAATGAAACAACGTCAAAGGACACTAATCTACAATTATCGGATACGTTAATTTTTGAGACAGAATCTAATAATTCGTAACTATTTTTAAGTGAGGATTTAGGTTTCGGCAAATACTTTATAAAAAACGTAGAAATAGCTTTATCAAGTTTATACGTTGGCGAGTTAACCGTCGAAACAATAATTCTGATTGGCAAATCTTTTTTATGGATCTTTATTAAGCCATATGCACGCGCTACTGTATTGTTATTGTTTGTTTTCAAAATGTCAAAACTGGAATCAAGGTCATAAACGCCACGATTAATCCACTTTTTTATTAATAAATCTACTGACTTTTTTAGAATGTTAAGTGGACTTTTGGAAAGTTGCTTATAATATTTATCATCCGAGAGAACTTTAAGGACTTCTTTATTATAATTTTCCCTGTCAATTGCAATCGTAACATTTCTCTTGTCAGCTTTAGTAAATAATATATTTTTGTTATCTTTAACAAATTTGTCAGTAGCTGAAATTTTACTCATAATAACTGCATCTGTATGTGACAAATGTAATTTCTTTTTTGCAAACGAATTTACACAGTTAACTAATTCACCACGTAATTTATTAGATTCATCAGACACGTCTGTAATATAACAATCCAAATTTTAAAAAATTTGAAAATATGTGCTCTGACTCGGTTTGCATGTAAAATTAAAATTCTGCCCTAGCCTAACAATGTCCTGTATATGTTGTGGAATGTGATTTTCCGTTAGGTTTATAAACCATTTGTCATACCTATTGTTATCATTAGTATTATCACCATTATCACAGATATTATTATTAAAGTTACACATTGTTAATACTTGACAGTTTCTCTGTGAGTTATCGTCCGCAGAACTCCGTTGGAAATTATCATAATGATAATCATAATTATATTTATCATAAAATAATTTGGAAAACTTTTTGTTGTGTACGTTTTGCCATTTGAGTTTGATAGAACAGAGAGAATTCTTATAATGTTTAATAAAAGCTTTAACTATTTTTAAATTAGTAAATTTCTTAGTCATAACAAACAAATCATTCTTTTTCTTTTGCAATCTATTTATCTTTGAATAAAAATCAGTAATTTCCAATTTAAGCAATTTGTTCAAGACTAGATTTGTTAAGCTATTAAATTTGTTTTTTGAAATATTACTATCCAAATTAATGTAACTAAAAGCTTTGGTAGTATTAACAATGTGTTTAGGAAAAACGTCATATTTCTTACATTTGGATAAAAACTCTATATCACAGTTGATTTTTGTTATCGAATGTAAAATTTTTGAAAGTTGAATAAACGATTTTTTTGCGGTAATACTAATTTCGGTTTGTATAAAACGAAAAATAAATAAGTTATTAACCTGATCACTCTGTATGAGAGAGTATAATTCAGCATTGATATTTGCACGTGTCTTAGATGTCAAAATCCGCATAGATGTCAACATCCGCTCGGTGTTTATCATAGCCGTAGGCTGCGTCTTTTGTTTATATCTGCAGTTCATTGCCTCCTCTTCACAATTTGGCATCATAGCCGTTTAACATACCCGTTTCTCTTCTAACTTTTTCAGACCCACTGCGTTTTCATTTAACTTAGAGAGCGCTTCGTCCTGAACAACTTCCAGCCATTTTCTCAAGCTAGTAAAGTAAATATTTTAAACTATATCAATTATATACAAAATCATGAATTAGAATTAAAAATTATGATAAAAAAAGGAATTTAAGAAGTTTATTTTTCAACATTATGTTCTTCTGTTTTTATTAATTTAATTTTTGTAAATTCTAATTTTAACGAAAAAAATTTTATGGAAAATATTAACTTGTAATTGTTTCACGACTATTAATTGCTGTTCCATTTGTAATTTATTTTTTTGTGATTTTAATTCTTGTATGGAATGGAAAACAATCGCAAATACAAACTCTGATGAAGTACTATTCTTCATCAAACTTTTCTTCAAGTCCACTATCAACGGCATCTCGTCGTACATTGGGTCGAAATAAAAAAAATAATCTAAAATTGTGCTTTGATTGTATTTACAATGAAAATTATTGTATGGGAGATATAACACATGTGGGTTTAAAGCAATTTTATTCTTTATTATATTTCTATAAAAATTATAATATAATTATACATTATTACATATAAAATTTTTTATTCTGATTTTATAAATAAATGGGTAATATGTGGAGTCAACGAAATGATTTAGTAAAATGCAAAAAAACGATATCAAACAAAAGTTTTAACCACAAATATCTCTGAAATTTATGTATCAATCATTTTGCCCAAAGCACTCAGCCGAGGGCTACCCAACATCTATCACCACAAGAAATTTTAAAGCAATTAAGACAATTTAACTCCCGCAATCGTTGGATATACAAAACTCATTTTCCTAATTTTTAAAGCTTTACGTTTTTGCTAATAACAAAAGAACCGTGATAGCTAGAAATAAAATTTCTTAGGAAATGTTGGTATTTTAATTCTCTTTAGAATGACACCCATCCGATTCAGATACATGCAGCCGTTCTCGAGATATTACGATTTAAAAAAAGGGTTAAATTTTAACCTCAAATATCTCCAAACTTTATGGACGAATCATTTTGCCCACCGACCTTAGCCGAGAGCTATACAAAATCTACCTCTACGGGGAATTTTGAAGCGATTAAGTCAATTTTACTCCAGTTATCGAGCGACAACGAAAACTAATTTTTTTCATTTTTCATTTTTTTCTCAAAAACTAACCAAAACAATTGATTCAAATTTTTACAGATTATACCTATTTATATTCTACATTATCATGATTTTTCTCCAAAAAATTGACCGTTTAGATTGTGAGTTATGATCTTTAAAAAAAAAAAACAAGTTTTTGTTAATAACAAAAGAACCGTGATAGCTAGAGAATTTTTTTTTTAAATATAAGTTTTTTTATGCTCTTTCGAATGCTACCCACCCGGCTCAAAAATTTAAATCAAAACATTAAAAAAAAATGAAAAATAATTTTTTCTAAAATCAAAAATTCGACATAAAACAAAAATAAATCGGTGAATCATAAAAAATAATTTTCTTCCCGAATTCGGAATAAAAAACAACAAAAAATGAGCCCCACCCGGTTAAAATCGACCGCGTGGGTCCGGAGATAAAGCGGTATACGTACACACACACACACACACACACACACACACACACACACACACACACACACACACACACACACACACACACACACACACATCCATAGACATTTTCTAAAATCATGTGATACAAACTTCTAACACCTTTAATCATGTTTCTAGAGAAATTTAACGAAACTTAAAATTTTACTATTAAAAAGCTTCCTAAGCTAAAAACCGCTTCTGACTAACCGCACGAAAGCTCCCCAAATTAATGTATTTATTCCTTGTTTTAATTTTTGGCTAGTAAACTTTAAAACGCTCGCTGCCTTTACTCACCCTTTTCTTATCTCTTTAGCCCTTTACTTCAAAGAAACATATGATATTTACATTTCATCATATCATACTATCATACTACATTTCGACACGGGTGCGGAAGGTGATTATTTAGCTCATGTGACGTTTTTCGCACGAGCGAAGTGGGTTTTATACCCGCTGATTGCGTCGATAAATTAGCTATGGATGAAATGGATGAAAAAAAGGGACATACATGCATGGAAGCTTCACAGGAAAACGATGGAAGGTCAAGGATGCATCTTTCGCCCTTGCACTCTCGCGGCCCTTAAAAACACACACGTTTCTGTTCCGCATTTTCACATTTACAGTGACGATTAAAACACGAAAGGCACACTATCAAAATATATTAATCGCGGACAAATAATTACAAGAAAACACTGAAAAGGCTCTAATATTCAAAAGATTAAATATTAATAAAACATAAAGATAATCGCGAACCGCAAAAACAGCTTCTCACGCGGAGTTGCTTAGCAACACTGATTACTGACAGTTAAAAACAAAGCACGATCTTCGCGCATGTAAACAAATGCAGGCGCGAACTTCCGTCTTGGCGCCTTTTTAAATGACACTTTTAATTCAAAACTTCTTTCGCTTTTCTTATACTTCTTATACGATTATAATAATTGATTACAAATTACTCATAATATTTAATATTATTAATTCGATTATTTAACTACATAAATTATTTAAAATAAATAATAATACTGTAAGGAAAAACATTTCTAAGCAATACAAGTAAAACAGTATACAAATTAAAAAAATTTTAGTAAATAAAAAACGAACTATAACAACATCATTTTACAAAAAATACTAATATAATAATAATAATATTCTTTAAATTAAATAAGGAAATTAAATAAGGAACAATTCTTTATTTCCTCTATATCATTTATTTTCTTTCTTCCACCGTTATATTTACAATAATTATATAACAATATTATTTAATAGTTCAATATAATGTCTACATGCCAAGAGATTGTAATGAAGTATTTCTAATTTTTTCATACAATCATTTGTAAATAAAAAAAAAATTATATCCAACGCATTGTGAACAGTACTTCCAGGGTAGTACAAAAAACTATTTAAAAACGTCAAAATTCAATACATTATTTTCCAACCAGCAGAAAAGTACAGTCTTACTTATTAATGAAAGAAATAAAAAAAAAAAAAAAAAAATATTCTCCGGGTGATGGATTCGAACCCGCATCAAAAGAGTATTCAGGTACATTAACCACAGAACCAACGCCACATACATATATTTGTAACGTGGATGTAATATATAAAGTGTTCCCCCATTTGGTTTATAGATTGGAGTTGAACATTAATTTGTTTTGTTAAATGTTTTTGGGGTTTAGTCTACTTCCTTGTAATTAATGTTGATTACTGACATTTTTATAATGCTCAGTTTATCAGTTTTACATACATAATATGTATTGTGTTACCATTGCAGTCGTTACGGGTGGTATGTTATCGGCCGTTCGTCAGCTCAGTCAGCTGTTCACGAAACTTTCAGAAATCGACTGTCGCGCTGCGCGTGGTCGGGGGACATACTACATTCGGGTTGCCTCGGTCTCCCTATAAGCTTTGCGCTTCTATTAGTGTCTATCTTCGTTGGCTGTGGCGCACATGTGTCCATGGTGTGTGTTGTCAACAATCGAATCGTCTGGCTCCAGGCGTCCCCAGCGATGACTGTGGCTGTTGTAGTATGCCGCCCTGGTGAATCCTGTTCGCCCTTTCATCATGTTCGCCAATTGTCGATGATTCATCGGAGATGGGAAGGCAGTGTGTCAGCGGCGAGAGCAGATTTAGTAAGCATTTTCTCGTTCCTAACCTCTCTGGGGGGTGAGCTGATGGTACTTTCGCTTGTTGCAGGTATCTGTGGCAGCGAGAGTAGTGTAAACGATGGGCACTGCTGCAGACTGTTTCTTGGGTGTGGAAATGTTGTCTGAGTCATCTATTTATTAATTATATGTGGTCTTTAGGTGCTCAACTTTCCTTGTTTGGCTCTTACACTAGTGACTATGTGTACAGTTAAGCTGCTGCTTGTGTCTTCAGCGACTCTCAGGCTGTTGCTGTTTCCAGCAGTGAAACAACGGTTTAAGGTCAACACCAGTTCTTCCCCTCTAGTTGTTACAGGAAGCTGGTAGAGTGAGTGAACAACATCATTGCTGCAGACTTTTCTTTTGTATGGTATGTTTTTTGAGTCATCTATTTATTAGTCATATGTGGTTTTTAGGTGCTCAACTCTCCTCGCTTGTCCCCCAGAATAGGGACTGATCTGCTGTTCATGCGCTTTGCTGATTCCTAGGCTGAGGCAGTCCCTGACATTGAAATACAATTGACGGTCTCTGTCAGTACTTTCCTCCTAGGTGGTGTGGTTACTGACATAGTGGATCGCTGTTAGATGATTCTCAGTAGACTGGTATCCATGGAGTAGTGCTAGCCTAGACCATTCAGCCCTATTTTGCAACTTCTGCAGCTCTAAGTGATCTTCGAGTGTTAGTACTTTAAAGTGTGAAAGGATAGGTAATAGGAACTGGGAAATATTATATTAGTGCTGTGTGTGTGTTATTAAATGCGATAAGGGTAGGTAGTTGTCTCTGGTAATATTAGCTCGTCTATTTAATTTCTAAGTTTAGTCAGGGTGTAAGAACTCGCTTCAGGATATCTGCTGTAGTAAAATACATCATTATGTATTTCGCAGGCTTCTACCTAGTGAGACTTACCTATTTAATAGTTTTCTACATGCTGTAAGACTGGGTCAGCTAGAACATTGTATTCTTTATGTATTGAAATTTACCATATTACAACATTTATAGCTCATACATTACACAAAAGTTTTTTTTGTATATACGATATTCCTTTAACATGTACTGATATAATATTACACAATTTTGATTCTTTTAGTTCAATCGCTTAGGTCCTGGGAACATAGTTAGTAGGTTAAGCTGGTCAATCTTATATTAAATTTTTTAAATTTGTTATTAAAAATCTTTTTGTAGAAAACAGGGAAATAGATATTTTGTTGCTTTAATTATTCTTCCAATGTGTTTATCCCATTGAATATTGTAATGAAATGTAATTTTGTATCTTATTATTATGTTTTTGTAATTATATTATCTTTGGAGTTTATGTCGATTTTTTTCATTTTATTTAGAGCTAATTCTGTTAAATAATAAGCGAAAATTCACTATACGTGTATTGGGGTATTAAAAATCATGTTTATACGTTTAGATGATCTAGAAATTATTGTACATAAAAATGTTAATTGGGAATAAGTTTTGTTTAAACTATATCTATATGCTTTGTATTTAACAGTTTTATTGAAAGTCAAATTCTTGTATGATAATCGAAAATCGACTATTTGAGGTATATTTAGGCATTAAAAATCGTTTTTATAGGTCTAAGCGGTCAGGATCCATTTTATATGAAAATGTTAAATGGGAAAAAGTTTTGATTCAATATTATCTCGAACTTTTTTCTATTCAACATGTTTGTGTAAAATCAAATCCTGTCAAGTTTTAGCCGAAAATCGTCCATTTTATGTATGTTTTGACGTTTAAAATCGTTTTTATAAGTCTACCACGTCAGGAGTTGATTTTACACGAAAATGTTAAATAGAAAAGTTTTGTTTAAATATTATCTACAACTTTTACATTTAACATTTTTGTATAAAATCAAATCTTGTCAAGTTATAGTCGAAAATCGTCCATTTTATGTATATTTAGGCGTTAAAAATCGTTTTTATGAGTTTAAGGGGATGCCTTACTCGATTGTTACCAATCGAGACAATATGGTTGGTTTTTACGTAATAACAATAAAAATAGACCGAATTATGCAAAATAATGAGAACTCTCTTCTGTATTTTTTTATTCTCTTTCATTCTGGCAAAGTTTCAAGTGAAAATATACTTTAGTTTTTGCAAAAACTTTGAACGAAATATGAGATTTGAGCTCGGCATCATCTCGGAATTTCGTTCAAAGTTTGCACAAAAACTAATGAATATTTTCACTCGAAATTTTGCACAAATGTATAATAAGCTGAAACTTAGAAGAGAGTTCTCATCATTTTACATAATTCGCAAAAAAAAAAAATAAATTATTGTACCATACGGGTAATGTGCAGCATTGCTACAGAGTCATAAACATTAAAAATAAAATAGATGTGTCGTGCCTGTGTGTGTACACTTGCGTGTACGCCCAAGCGCATCGTGCATGTTTCGTGTATTTATAGGAAGATGGCGCCACAAGCGTACCGTCGGCGGTCGTGAGTCCGCCGCGGCTCGCGGCGCCGTCGCCCCGGGTGCCTGCCGACCGGGCTAGTTTTGCTTGCGCGTGTGCGTGTATACGCCCTTGGGCGCATGCGCTGTAGGCTGCGGCACAGCTGTGTCAACGTGTCGTCGAGTTACACCGCGTCGCGGACTGCGCTGTATATCCTAACCCATGTGGTTTTTTCATTATTGGTGATCCAATGAGAAATGCTGGTCTTACTGGTCAAGTTACAGTGAACTGTTTTAAGAAATGAGCTTCCTCTTCACCTCTGAGTCCGTCGGCGAGGACATCCAGACAAAATGTGCAACCAGATTAGTGATGATATATTGGAGGCTAACTGCAAACAAAATCCAGATGGCAAAGTTGCTTGTGAAACTGTGACAAGGACAACAGTAACAAGAAATCAGTTTTATAGCCATTGTTTACTATCAAAAAATTGTTTCGACTACAATTTGTGCAGCATTTTACTGCTGTTTGATGCTCAGCCTCCAAATTCGATATGCAACTGATCAAAACGGATGAATGTATAAGTACTGTAATTCTTGCACACAAATTAATTCAGAAGATAGCTGTACTAAGACAAAGCAGTGAATTGCGGGGGGCTCGCTCTTACTCCAACATGTAAGTAACTTGTAAATAAGTTATGGATCCGTAACTCCTGCAATCTATCAGAGTTAGTGCAGTTGTTGTTTATCTGCAGCAAAGTAAAAAAATTACAATTGAAGAATTATGCAAAGGTTTGTGGAGTATCTGTATCTGTAACCTCAAGTACCACGAGGTAAAGTTTAAAAGTGCAAGACCAACACGCAGCTAACCATGATGAAAGCCCCCCAAGGACCATTAGAAGATCAATCAGAAGGTGATAAATTATGCTCATGGTTACACAGCCTGTTTCTTTAAAAATTACAAAACATGAAGGACATGATCGTATTGGTGATTGGACTTCAGAAGTAAAAATGACACAGGATCTTCATGATGGATTATATTACTATAAAGAAGACCTTTGAGGAGATGACAGAAAAGTAAATCATTCAAAAATTAATTTATTTATTTATTTCAACCAGAGTACATAGTTAAGTTCAAGATGTACCTCATATGTCTGAACCAACTTATATCCTATAAAGGTAGATGTAACTGTAGATTTGATGATTATAAATTAAACTGAATCTTGAAATAAATATATTTCTATTCATAGAGAGTGTGCTTAATTTGAAACTTCAACAAAACACTCATTGTACACTACTTCTATTAAACATTTTCACAAACTTATTAAATGAATATACTTTATTAAATATAATATACTAAATCTTTACTTTCAAATCTACTTTAGAGTGCAAAAAGTAAAAAATCAATGAGAAACACCGTATAAAGAAATTATAAATCATAGTATTTACTATTGTGATGACAGCTGTGTCTCCATTAATGCTAGCAGTCAGTTATGTTCTAAGCAGAATGTTTCGAAAAATTTCTATTATTGTTTTCCTTTTGCGGCAAAAGAGACCATGTTCATAGAAAAATTTTGATTTTCCTTTTTCTTTTCTACACGAGTCAAGGTATTCAAATCTAAAATAACAACCGTTATTTACTAAACCAAATTTTTTTGCCAGTACAGTTCTTCAGCATCGATTGGAAGTTATAGTGGACTCTCGATATGACTATTAATATGACCATCATGAGGCAGGAGACTTTTAAGAAAATAGCACCAAATTGGGAACTGCAACTTTGAAAAAACTACACAGTGACATTACAGTGGGCAACCTTAAGTGAAGGGCTTCCTGATACACGCATCTGACAGCTTCATCTTCCAGATTATCCATGGAACCAGATCTAGTCTGTAAGTATTTTAATACTCTATGACCACTTTGTGGTCTCTTTTAACATATTTGATATTTACTTTGAGGTTACGTGTTTTCGAAATTAATTTAAAAGATAATAAGAATGATAGAAATCTGCTTCTTAATGCATTGAATGACATCATTTTTAAGCTGATTTTATCTTTTTGTAAGTAGGTATAATTTAATAAAAAAAAGAATGAAGTTCTGCAATTTTTCAGATTTAGTAATAAGGCACTGCTGGTTTATTTTTTAGAACTGTCAAACTGAAACGTTACATATTTTCATTTTTTTATTTAATTATGTTTAATAAAAACATAGACTAGTACTCACAGAAAGAGAAAGTCAACACATACATACATGAGATGTCTGAGATGCATTATTGGAGCGGATTTCTATCATTCTTATACTCATATGAATTAAGTACGGTAACATGACATCAAAGTCAATATCGATCAGCAAGTGTTAAGTTATTGCCTTTTTTGTGTGTTTTTCAGGAAATTTTCAAGAAAAAAAGTTATTTCCCCTACACTGGCTGATTGAAAAGGTCTTAAATTGGATATACAATCCCTCAGCATGTATTGCATTGTGTGAGGACATTTTGGTAAACTTTGAGCAAGGGTCTGGTGGTTTTAGTTGGAAATGCACATGCGCCTTTTCGACTTTTGAGTCCAAAAGAAGCGTTTCCATTCTCTAAACATATATCAAACTTTACACACACCATGCAATACATGCTGAGGGACTGTTTATCAAGTTTTAGATCTAAATAATCAGCAAGTGTGCAGATATTGCAATTTCTGTGCTCTTGTCAAAAAATTTTCAAGAAAAAAATTTATCCTACACTGGCTGATTGAAAAGATTTAAAATTAGATATACAATTCCTAAGCATGCATTGTATTGTGTGTGAACATTCTGGTGAACTTTAAGCGATGGTCAGGTGGTCCCAGTTGGAAATGCACATGCGCCTTTTCGACTTTTGAGTCCAAAAATCCCTTTCCATTTTCTACAAATATCTTAAACTTTACACATACTATGTTATACATGCTGAGGAATTATATATCAGGTTTCAGATCTAATTAATCAGTAAGTGTGGCGATACTGCATTTCTGTGTGTTTTTCAAGAAATTTTCAAGACAATAGTTATTTCCTCCATACTGGGAGATTGAATAGATAATCATCTATTCAATAAGCCCTCTTTAAAAATGTTAATAACTTTTTTCATGACTGTACAAATAAATGTGTTTGAAGCTCTGAACGTTCACGGTGGACGAAATATCGAAAATTTTCAAATTCGGCTTTTTGATATTATCTCTTAGAGATATGCATAAAACATATACAAACTGTAAAATAAGTTATTTCCAAAGTGATTATCCCCCAAATCATCCCTAAAAACACCCCGACTAGACAATATATGACAAAAAAATTGGTACCATGAGAGGTTTATTAATTTAAGAGACATTTTATGGCTGATATTTCTTTGAGATGCTGCCCAAGCTTTTTAAAAAAATTAGCGATATGAAATTCGAACCTGATTCTCTCGCTTGGGGGGTGCAAAGGGGCTAAAACAGCGTAAAATACACGAAAAATACCGAGAAATAATCATGTCTCATCAGTTTATGAATTTAAGACAAATATTATGGCTGATATTTCTTTCAGATACTGCCCCAGTATTGAAAAAAAATTGGCGATATGAAATTCGAACCGGATGCTTTCGCTTGGGGGGTTCAAAGGGGCTAAAATAGCGTAAAATACACGAAAAATACCGAGATATAATCATGTCTCATGAGTTTATGAATTTAAGACAAATATTATGGCTGATATTTCTTCCAGATACTGCCCTAGTATTAAAAAAAAATTGGCGAGATGAAAGTCGAAGCGGATCCTTTGGGGGGTGCAAAGGGGCTAAAATAGCGTAAAATACACGAAAAATACGGAGAAAAAATCATGTCTCGTGAGTTTATTCATTTAAGACAAATTTTATGGCTGATATTTCTTGCAGATACTGCCCTTGTTTTGAAAAAAAATTGGCGATATGAAATCCGAACCGGATCCTTTCGCTTGGGGGTGCAATGGGGCTAAAATATCGGAAAATACACGAAAAATACGGAGAAAAAAATCATGTCTCGTAAGTTTATTCATTTAAGACAAATTTTATGGCTGATATTTCTTCGACATGCTGCCCTAGCATTGAAAAAACATTGGCGATATGGAATTCGAACCGGATCCTATCGCTTGGGTGGTGCAAAGGGGCTAAAATATTGGAAAATACACGAAAAATACGGCGAAAAAATTATATCTCGTGAGTTTATTAATTTAAGACAAATTTTATGGCTGATATTTCTTCGAAATGCTGCCCTAGCATTGCAAAATAATTGGCGATATGAAATTCAAACCGGATCCTTTCGCTTGGGGGGTGCAAAGGGGCTAAAATAGCGGAAAATAGACGAAACGTACCGAGAAAAAATCATGTCTTGTGAGTTTATTAATTGAAGACAAATTTTATGACTGATATTTCTTTCAGATACTGCCTAGCATTGAAAAAAATTGGCGATTTGAAATTCGAACCGGATCTTTTCGCTTGGGGGGTGCAAAGGAGCTAAAATAGCGGAAAATACACGTAAAATACGGCGAAAAAATCATGTCTCTTTAGTTTATTAATTTAAGACAAATTTTATTGCTGAAATTACTTCATGATATTGCGATAGCTTTTTGAAGAAAATTGCCTTTGCGATAATCGATCTGGAACCTTTCGCTTTGTGGCTGGGGGGGGGGGGGGGGGATAATCCATTACGACTGAAAAAAAATCATCTCTCGGGAGTTTATTAATTCGAAAATTTTTGTTTTTTTCTTTCATTATATTTTCTGGAGGGGAAATAAGTGCAAAGATATTTGAAATGTACATTTTTTCATAGTTTTTTCAATCTGCAGTTACCCAAGAACGGTTTCATGTGAAACTTTATAATTCATAGGATATATTGTATATTGCACCTCATTAATTTTTCGATTTTTGTTATTATATTTTTATCTTTTTTTTTAATGGCAATATTGCTTCGGTTTTATTAATGTTATAATAGCCAAATAAGATTTTGAAAATATGGCTTATTGATATAAGGTAAAGTATGCAGATGTGGAACAGTTTCGGGAAAATTTTTTTGTAATCTTTTGTAGTACCATATCGAAGCATAATACATGAAAAGTCATCACCTCAGCAGATAGCTCGTGTTTGGAGATTTATTTAAAAAAACAAGTTTTTTTCCTTGCTGATGTTTTGAAATAATCGCATTCAAAGAAATTAACTATTGTCTGATGAGTAGGTCACACTAATTTACTTGGGAGCTGTAGTAGGACGTCCGTCCGGATGTAATAATGGGACTATACTTTTTATTTGCGCACTATTTTTATCTGCGAAACCAACAAAATAACGAAGTGATTACATAGTAAACACCATAAATAATGCTAATAAATTAATGACATTATCGTCTTAAGTGTTTATTGTAGATTTTTTATTGCTGTCCTACTACTGGTCCGAAAATTGTCTTTGTCCCAGTACTGCTTCCTTTCTTAGTTAATTTTCAGTTATTACTGAAATCGTTTTTTCCGTAAACAGTTTGTATCACAAACATCGAGTTATCGATTTTTAATACATTATTAAAGCTCATATTATTTATGTATTATTAATAAACTTTCTAGTAGTATTATGTTTTTCACTATTTAATAAAAAAACAAAACAATTTTGATAGCTATAATTTGTCCATAGCGATTATTGATTCATAAGTGATTTGCTGTCCATAGTTCATGTTTGAAAAACATAAAGAGATATCTTATTAAAATTAAACTATTTTGAATAGAACAACTCTCTTGGTTAGCATGTTAATCAAATGGGGGCATTTCTAGTAGTTTGAGAATTCCATAAATTATACTGAGGACATGCTGTGGGTGTTTACAAAATAAATTCAGCCAAACACTTTGGTAAATTAAACTATAATATATTCACAATAACTATAAAATTATAAATTACTATTAAAAATTTGTCGATATAAAAGTTGTTTCAAGAATAAGTATAAAATGTGTGAGATGTTACAAGTAAATAGTTGAGTGTATGACTGTTACATAATTCTGAGTGTATGAGTGTTACAAATTCTGTGAGTATTGGTGAGTTTGCTGTTTGAGTGTATGAGTTTTCTGTGTGACGTTGCGAATCACTGATGAGTGTACTAACCATACAATAAGCAACACAATCAATTATTATTGAATTAATTGTGGTTGAGTTTTCAATGAGATGACACGATTAGGTATTACTGACCTAATCGTGCCTGAGTATTTCCCACTGTATAGCTTGGTTATGTTTTCCGTGTAGCAGCGCACCTTCGTGTAAAATGGCCGCATGTATTTGAGTTGTTACCTTATCATACGTAGAGGTTATATTAATCTTTACGCCGACGAGTTGGTCCCGTGATGGTGATTCCGCAACGAAGCTGAGCAGTGGAGAAGAACCGTATGTTGAGCATGATAACGAAAGATGAGATAAGCCGGTGAGATGAGTGTGAGGATGCGAAGCAGCCGATGAGAGAAGCCAGTTGAGCAAAGCCGATTGAGAACTGCCAGTGTAATTTTCCTGCTTGAAAAAGCCATGCCCAAATCCCGTTGATATTATTGATCACGGTGATCATGAGTTTACTGCCGGGGTTGCATTGGTGAAAGTGCAGGTGTGAGCGAGAATCCGTGCAAAGTTGCTGAGTGAGTTTATGCCATGTGAGGAGAAGCCGCGTGAGAAGCTGCTTTGTGAGACGCACTGCACTATGAATATGCCGTGTGAGATATTGCCTCGTGGCGCGCTCGAAGCATCGAGCGCCGGTGAGAAGATGCCGCTTGAGTATCACCGCCGTGCGAGAAGTTTCCGTGTGAGAGACACTGCTGCGTGAAAACTTGCCGTGCTAGACGACACTGTATGAGAGTGAGAAACACTACACTTGAATTTTTCACTTGAGAATCGCCGAATGTGCACAGTGAGTTTCTCTACGAGACGAACCGCTACACAGAGTGAGTTGACCGAGAGAGAGAGCTCCATCACATGAGAATCGCCGGCACAGTAGATTTCCCTCGTGGTAGACCATTACTGAGAGAGACTTTTAGTGAGAGGTTTGAGTGTATCTACTGAGAGCCAAAGTACCGTGAGTTTTTCCACGAGGCGAACCATTACATGGATACTAACTGAGTGTGAGAATTAAGAGAGCACTTCCATCTTCTTCCTCGTCTCGTTGTTACCGAGGAGTGAGTCAAATCACCGTCTCTCTCATTTATATGTGTAAGCATGAGAGAGACAGCATGAGTTTTGCCATATTCGGCTAATCAGTATAGCGATTCAGCTGTTCCGCAGAGAACAGCCGCTGAGTGCTGCCGTCGCGCGACCGCCTGCTGAGTTATCCCTCAGTCGCGCAACCGCGGGAAATTTAAAACTTGATATTTCCCAAACATTCCGCCCGCCATCAACCGATAGGCTGATTAATATTCCGATGATGCTGGTCCGATGGCGAGTTGCTGAGTTCCGAGTGGATTGAGAGGTCGCCGTCTTGAGTTTCTTCTTATATGGTTGTGAGTTCTCTGATGAGGTAGTCCAATATCTTCTGATAGTAGCCATATACTATGTGAGGATTATCCGTATTGAGTACCATGAACTCCACTTGATTTCGTGAGATAAGTGATGCCTTTTTGATGTTGATTGAGACCGTTGTTGAAACGACTTGCTGCCAGCGTTACTGAGTCATCCATGAAGGAGTTTCCCAACTGGACAGCTGAAATGCATTGACAGTTAGAAACCAAGTGAAACATTGAGTTTAATACCTTGATGATGAGGACAACGCCACAGTGAGTGTATCTTCTGTATCCTTTTGGAGTGGTTGCAATGGCTTTGAGTTGAGCAACCTTCACTTGAGTCAGCAGTAATAATGAAATTGCAATTTGAGAATAATGTTGTTCATGGTCTGTTGGCGATGAAATATTATTGATTTCAAGTCCCTTTTTCCCACTTACGTCATATGAAATGCAGCAGGTGGGTTGAGTGTGCATGGAGTGTCATCATTGATGAATTGTACCAAGTTGAGTTTTTGTTGAGAATGTTGCGAAGGTAGTTCTCCAATTGAAATAAACCATAATTAAACCGTAATGAAACCATTCGGATGAGTAGCCACTAACCATGTATGGATTAACAGCTAATGACAATGTTGTAAGAGAGCATACAAATACAAATCCAGCACTTGTATGTTTTGGATTCACACCCCTTCGATGAGTTGATGAGTGGTTCTGCAAGTTGACCCCAGTTTGAGTGAAGAGTAGTGATGGGGAGGTCCAGCATCCTGGATAGTTGTCCCCATGAGTTGCTGAGTCCGATGAGTCCGGTACCTAGCACAAGTCACAGAGTCTAGAATAAGTGACTTGGCCGGAACTCTGCTTCCAATAATCCAAATTTCCTGCCTGATGTGTGCAAAGTGAGTTTTCTCGGTGCCACCGAGAGATGTTGTTATGTGAGAATGCCGAATGATCAGTGATGAGTTGACTGCACCGTATTAATGTAGCTGGATGTTGAGTGATACTCCAGTTGAGTTTCGTAAAATCGACCTCCTACCCTGATAATTCTTTCTGAGTACATGCAGTCAATCTATTGAGTAGAGAATTCCGTGGGATTTGAGATATTTCAGCATGAGGAGTTCAAAATGGAAATGAACTTGCTGAGTTTTCTTGATCCAGAAGAAATTTTCTTTGCTGATCAGATCAGCTGTGAGTCTCGTCTCCGTTAATTTTCCCTTTTGCGGACGAGATCCCATGAATTTTTCGAATGGGATGTGGCTGCAGTGAGTGTGCCCTTTGCTTCTTTCTGGAAGGTATTCCTCATTTTCTGAGTCTACTTGAGATGGCCATGGTGATTAATTGCCTTTGGTTATTGGAATTATTCTTTAAGTGAGTGCAACCCTGGTTCCAACAGATTCCTTCCATCATGAGGCACGTGAGATTATGCGTGTGCATACCATATTCTGATCTGTCCATCAATGAACATGAGTGCTTGGCAACAGAACATTGTCCAAACATACCTTCTGAGTAACCTTGCCGCTCTGAACTCCAACCTTGATCTGGAGTTCGGGTTGAGTGTTGCCTTCCTTCTTGATGAGACTAGGAATAATAAGCCAATTGTGAGAAATGTGGTTTACCGTGGGGTGCTGTAGCAGCTGCCTATTGCGAAGCATTCGAAAAGCCATAAGTTTTGAGAACCGAATCCAATTGAGTGAGATCTTCTCGAATTGCAGCCATTCTTCGCAGTTGAGTTAAACTTGGTTGTCCCATGAGTACTTGAGTAGCCACAGCTCTTGTAGGAGAATTTGAAAGAATAACCACATATGAGATTGTCCATGCGGGGTCGAATAGTGGTGAGTTTTGAAAGATAATTATCCAGTTGTGATTATTTCTTAAGTGAGCGGCAATATCATTCAGATGTGAATTTAAGTGATAGTGAAATCCGTTATAATTTGAGTAATTTCATGACGCCATCATCAGAATTAACTGCTTCAATTGCTGTTGAATTGTGAGAAATTCCTTGTTAACCATCGGCGAGTTGAATTGCAATTTTGCTAATGCAGAGCCGCCCGTCGTGCAGAATCCTGATATCTGCATGGTGTTGTAAATGAATGTGTCCGTTGATGCAACTCCATATGTGAATTTGCTAAACCGAAGTACGTGAGTTGATCCGGTTCATTTATCTATGATATGCGTTGTAAATTACATCTTAAGAATGTCAATTAAGAATAATTCACGCTGGATGCCAATTCGAGTGAGTTTGCCATCCCTTTTAAGGTTAAGTTTGATGATCCAACAATAATCATCAGTGTCAATGAGTACATCCACAAATTGAGGCTACCAAAATATGCGCTGAGCCAATAAAGTTTTCTTTCGTATAATTCCAAATAAAATGTTAAGATAGTTCCGATGGCACTGTAGATGAGACTTGGCGTATGATGAGCAGTAATCCTAACCTCAAATTCCAATAATTGATAGATGAGCGGTGCCATGAAGCGTTGAGGATTCAAATCACATCCTTTGAGATAAATCACAATTCTGACATTGAATGGATTAATAATCCAAGTTTGTGAGGTGTCACCGGTGTGTCGTATCATTTCAATGCAGTTGCAATTATTGACGATTAAGTAACTGAGTGTTGCAGGTGAGTTGATCTTGAGTGTAAATGATTGCACCAAAATCCAATTGTTGAGTATTTTTGAATATGATCCATATATAGTGAGAATTACTTCATCTTGCACCTATAGTTGATATGCAGTATTGCTGCATAAATCCAAAATCTGAAGGACATTGCAATTGTAAGAAAAGCAAGAAGAGTGTAATTGCATCTCTCCATCTCGATGCAACGTTGATTATTGTGACTGCCACAATATACGAGTGAAATTACTTCCAATAGGCGCAAGTGTGGTGAGTAATGCATATTCAATGTATCACTTTCGGTTGAGATGCCCTTGTAGAATTCCTGTGAGGCTCCTTTCTGAGTTAACTGCTAAGGCAGCGCTGAGTTTGTACGTCCACACAGTGATCCACATGTAGTGAAGAATTTGTCCGTTAATTCCTTGAGGTTGTCCGTTTGAGAGTTGAGAGTGTCCAAGTCACTGATGAGAATAGCATCCATGAGTATGTCAATCTCCTTGGCCTCAGCATCCTCAGCTATGATCCAATGCATGTAAACAGTTCAGCAATGAGTAAAATGCAATGACTATAATACACACCACAGCATGTTTCATCCGGCTCGAAGGACCAAATGATTGAGAATTCCATAAATTATACTGAGGACATGCTGTGGGTGTTTACAAAATAAATTGAGCCAAACAATTTGGTAAATTAAACTATAATATATTCACAATAACTATAAAATTATAAATTACTATTAAAAATTTGTCGATATAAAAGTTGTTTCAAGAATAAGTATAAAATGTGTGAGATGTTACAAGTAAATAGTTGAGTGTATGACTGTTACATAATTCTGAGTGTATGAGTGTTACAAATTCTGTGAGTATTGGTGAGTTTGCTGTTTGAGTGTATGAGTTTTCTGTGTGACGTTGCGAATCACTGATGAGTGTACTAACCATACAATAAGCAACACAATCAATTATTATTGAATTAATTGTGGTTGAGTTTTCAATGAGATGACACGATTAGGTATTACTGACCTAATCGTGCCTGAGTATTTCCCACTGTACAGCTTGGTTATGCTTTCCGTGTAGCAGCGCACCTTCGTATAAAATGGCCGCATGTATTTGAGTTGTTACCTTATCATACGTAGAGGTTATATTAATCTTTACGCCGACGAGTTGGTCCCGTGTAATTCCGCAACGAAGCTAAGCAGTGGAGAGGAACCGTATGTTGAGCATGATAACGAAAGATGAGATAAGCCGATGAGATGAGTGTGAGGATGCGAAGCAGCCGATGAGAGAAGCCAGTTGAGCAAAGCCGATTGAGAACTGCCAGTGTAATTTTCCTGCTTGAAAAAAACCATGCCCAAATCCCATTGATATTATTGATCACGGTGATCATGAGTTTACTGCCGAGGTTGCATTGGTGAAAGTGTAGGTGTGAGCGAAAATCCGTGCAAAGTTGCTGAGTGAGTATATGCCATGTGAGGAGAAGCCGCGTGAGAAGCTGCCTTGTGAGACGCACTGCACTATGAATATGCCGTGTGAGATATTGCCTCGTGGCGCGCTCGAAGCATCGAGCGCCGGTGAGAAGATGCCGCTTGAGTATCACCGCCGTGTGAGAAGTTTCCGTGTGAGTGATACTGCTGCGTGAAAACTTGCCGTGCTAGACGACGCCGTATGAGATGTTGCCGAGCAGCAGCCCATGTTGAGAGAGTGAGAAACACTACACTTGAATTTTTCACTTGAGAATCGCCGAATGTGCACAGTGAGTTTCTCTACGAGACGAACCGCTACACAGAGTGAGTTGACCGAGAGAGAGAGCTCCATCACATGAGAATCGCCGGCACAGTAGATTTCCCTTGTGGTAGACCACTGAGAGAGACTTTTAGTGAGAGGTTTGAGTGTATCTACTGAGAGCCAAAGTACCGTGAGTTTTTCCACGAGGCGAACCATTACATGGATACTAACTGAGTGTGAGAATTAAGAGAGCACTTCCATCTTCTTCCTCGTCTCGTTGTTACCGAGGAGTGAGTCAAATCACCGTCTCTCTCATTTATATGTGTAAGCATGAGAGAGACAGCATGAGTTTTGCCATATTCGGCTAATCAGTATAGCGATTCAGCTGTTCCGCAGAGAACAGCTGCTGAGTGCTGCCGTTGCGCGGCCGCCTGCTGAGTTATCCCTCAGTCGCGAAACCGCGGGAAATTCAAAACTTGATATTTCCCAAACACTAGTTTATAGGTAAGGTAGTACTGTAAGGACTCGTGAGTCAATGCAGCGATCATGAAACAATAAGTATTATTTAACGTTTTAATTAGTCAAATCATGTGTGAAAAAATTATTTATGAACTTATATGATTTTTTAAGTTAAGGGATAATTTAAGCATAGAGTAGAAAATAAATAATTTCTAATTGCACAAACACGTGATTCCCGTACTAACGCAAAATAGGTTAGGAAAACATCGATTTTTTATTCTCAACAATAAATACTGTTTTAAAAAGGTCGTCGTAATACATTTTATTGTACTTATAAGAAAGTGCAGAATTTCTTGTTTAATAACATACTTTTTTATTTTTTAAAACCAACTTTTAAAGTAACAAACTTTATTACTTTTCATCAAAATTGATATGATTCATATTAACTGTAGTGTAAAAATGACTAATTTCAATAATTTTTATCTCAAAAAATAGGTTGGCTACATATATTTTAAGAAATTAAAAAAAAAAAACTCCCTAGAATTTTGTTACTTTCGAAACCCACTTTTTGATACATTACAGAACTACCTTAAGATTTAAATTGATGTTTAAATAAAACTATTTAAAATTATGATTATATTTTAAAGCGTCTATAATATAATATTTCCATATTTTCTTTGTTGGCAGTAGCAACACATGTTTTCAATTTAAAATTTGGTCTGTTACAGGGTATACAAATTTATAATTTGACTATAATATTGTACAACGAATGTTCATTGTTTACGTAAATGAAAAAAATGACAAAACGTAAATAACTTGTTTGAAAATTAAACTCTCACATCAAGGAATAGGTAAATAAATGCGTAAATATCGATAATGTAATCAGTCTGGTAAAGAAAATAAATAGGAATCACGCGCGTCATGTACTTAGCGACGCTCAGCAAATGGAAACTATATAAATGCTATGCAAATAGAACACTTGCCGAGCCGACGCACAGTGATGCCTATCTACTCAAAAGTGATGAAAATTCGTGCTTTAGCACAATAAGGCTCAAAAAATTTTCATAAAATACGTTTGGGACTCCTGAAGTAATTTCCTACGATAAATCGTTTCCCTCATGGCTGTAGCATTGCTCATTTTTTTAGTAATGAATACGTTAAATACCGTTTTTGGAGTTTATTTTTTTTCTTTTTGTTTTTAAGTAGGATTAATTTTTTTTTTGTTTTATAATAAGCGCCCATTGTTTATAAATATAATTTTTTCAAAATTCTAGGACTTATGCAGTAGTTTGAAAAAAATTATATTTATAAAAAATAGGCGCTTATTATAAAACAAAAAAATTAATTAATCCTACTTAAAAACAAAAAAAATTAATAAATATACTCCAAAGAAACGGCATTTAACGTATTCCTTACTAAAAAAAAATGCTACAGCCATGAGGGAAACGATTTATCGTAGGAAATTACTTCACGAATCCAAAACGTATTTTATAAAAATTTTTTGAGCCTTATTGTACTAAAGCACGAATTTTCATCACTTTTGCATCGATCGGCACCACTGTGTGACGTTTCCCCCAGCCTTCACCAGCCAGAGGCAGTGTTACACGTCATACTGATCGTGATCATATAGTACCTATAATGGGAGGCACATATTTAGCGTAAAATACACTTTGTTCAATTCGCATATAATCGTATGCTAAGTCTCTAAGAAAAAAAAACGAAAGACATTTATCAATAGATTTTTTCCTGCTCTTTCCAATGTTCTTATTGCTTTTACTACGAAGCAATACTTCCTTCTGGTCAAAAATTTAAGTGGTCAGTCCAGAGTCATTTTTCTCAAAGTATATCATGTTTTTGTTTGAAGATGCATTTTACCATTCGAAAGTACAATTCTTAAGCTACAAAACCCTCATTTTTTGAGTTCGAGAAATGAAGGGTTCAACAGTAACAAAGACAGTGACGAGCCGCCGCACGCGCTCTTCACGCTGCGCCCGAGCGAGTTCTATACTAATAAATGTAGTGAACTATTTCGGTTTTTCATACTGAAAAATATCATTAAACAATAAAGCCTCAAACATCATTTTTATTAGTAGGTCACAAAGTTAACTTTCAATCCTGTTAATTTCTAATTTTTTTTTTTTTTTTATTCGAATAGGTATGATACAATTGGGAAGTTCCTGATACTGAAAATCGTTTTAGATCTAACTTTCCAGTATCTGTTAATAATTTGACATAGTGAAACGATGGAGTTTCAGGCACTGTTTTTGCTGAATCTAACCGTTGTTTTAGTTTATGTATAGTTTTTAAATATTTATCTTTTGATGAAAAGAAGCAAACAATATTTTCAAAATATTGTTACCCTCTCGTAAAGATCTTGTGGCGTTGGTATATAATTATCGGATACTTCCCGCAAACTTGCCCGCCTAGCATTACTTTTAACGAAAGCACCAATTCTATCACATCCATTTTCTCCGTGAGCAGTCCGATGACAATACCACTTTAACAGAAAAATCTTCATAGTGATGAAGAAGATTCTAGAAGTTGTGTATATTTTTTAAACATTTACTTCTTTAACGAAATCAAAAGATTTTTTAATGTAATTAATTATTATTTCTTGGATTAGGTAAAGTGCTACGGCATCATGAATTAAATTGTCTGAAAAAATTATCATTCTTTTGTGTTCAATTTTAGAATCCGATCTTTTATGGTAAATGACTATTGTCGTCAAACTATATTGATTATTATTATTATAGTAAAATTATTGCGCCATATATTATCCAATGAAAGCATAGTTTTCTGAAAAACCTAGAGAAATTAAAAATTCTAAAAAAGTGAAATGTATAACCTATATTAAAAAAATGATGTTTGAGAGCCCGCTGGGGCGCAGCGCGAAGAGCACCCGCGGCCGCTCGCCTCTTTTTTAATCTTATTACTTTTGAATCCTTCATTTCTCCAACTCGATAAATTAGGGTCTTGAAGCTTAAGAGTTGTACTTTCCAATGGTAAAATAGATTTTGAAAAAAGAACATGATTTACTGGGAGAAAAATGACTTTGAACTTTCAACTTGAATTTCCGACCAGAAGAAAGCGTTTCGCAGTAACAAACATAGTACCATTGGAAAGAGCAGGAAAAAGTCTATCGATATATGTCTTTTGTTTTTCTTTTAGAGACTCCGAGTTAAACAGAGCGTATTTGACGCCCAAAAATGCGCCGCGTGTGTCTGCTGACCCGCTTCTGCGGCGGACGTTCTCACATGTTCGAGGTTCGAGCGTAGCGGACTCACGCAAGCCAGCGGCGGCCGTACGGCCGTACCGACTCTGTCCGATTTCCCCCGCTCCGCAGCGATTCCAGGAACTGATCGCGCGCTGTATACAGTTTTGTTCAAGCGCCGCCGACTCTCGTGAGCTGCGTCAGCCGAATCACCTTCTACCGCTTCCCCCACTCCGTCTCGACTCAAGTCGTACTGATCGTGTGTATATGAATGGATATCTATATTATGTGTTCGAGCGTAGCGAAGTCGCGCGAGTCAACGCCAGTCGAGCACAGGCCATCTCATCCCGATTTTCCCACTTCGCTCCAACTTGGCGCACTTATAGCTCGTAATTTAATAGATGAGTAAACAAAACGCTAAAATCAACTTTTCAATAAAAGAAATTATAATTAATGGTAAAAATTTGGTTTTTCGTTTAAGAGTAATTTTTCAAATTTTGTTTATATCTTTTTTTGTACATTAAAATTAATGTTAAATAATTAACGTACTTAAAAAGCGGCGTTAATAGTTATATTCTAGTATAGACTAAAACGTGATGTTATGTAATAGATTAATCTAAAAAATAGAAAGAGATATATGGTATTGAAATATTTTTGATGTATATTATGAAAAGATTTATAATTTGTTAAATACTGTTGATCTTATTTTTTCTCAGAGAGAAAATCCATTTGTAAAAATAGTCGAATTTCTTTCTGGATGGATAGGTGGAGTAAATGAGATTCAAATGTAATATCAATTTTGTTAAGTGGGAGAGTTTACACATCTATCGCACTAGTTTGTTCGCTGCAAAGATTGGTTCATAAATCCTAAAGATATTTCAGATGTGAATTGTTCCATTGTTTTTCACAAATCACAATTTTCCGTAGTGATATTATATATACGATATACGAGTGTACAATCGCATTAAGATTCGGTAACAATTGAGTTTTCATATTATCTAAAATAAAAGCGACTGTAAAATCATTAGTATGTGATGAGTAGATTTCAGGATTTCAAAGAAATTTGAATCAGACAGAACTTATTGTTTCTGCTGTTGCATACATTATTAAGAATAACACCGTTATATTGTCAAATCTGATTTTCAATTGTAATTTTTCGTTTCTATAATATTGCATTTTTCAAAAAACCTCCAGTCATTGACACGAAATTCCGATCTTTATGCACGAGCATTTTTTCTTTTTTAGAAAAACTAACAGGAAAATTTTTCGCCGATGTAAATGATTTTCTCTGCTTGAGTATCGTACGCTAAATTCCGTAACGTATGCGAAATGCATCTCGTAGGCCATAAATCTAATGGATGTAATCAGTACAGGCATAATCATATTTTTTCGATTCAGCATGCCTAAAATGCGATTTTACATATACATAAACTTTTAAAATCGCTTTTACTTCCCCTGTATAAATATATCGTTCGATACACGTGCGAAAGATTGTTCTACACTCGTGTGCTAGAATCAATACTTTAAGTATAAGAAGAAACTATATTTTGTAAACTTTAATTAAATGAGAAAAAGAATTACATTAGGCGCCCCTAACAGAAGGATTGGTGTTACTTTACATGGTACCATGGTCTTATACTTGTTCACGTCAAAATAGTTTTTTTTTTGACAGTTGCTTGAAACATGCATTTTTTCACGACTAAAAGTCGCATAGGAAATAGCGCATTCCGAGCATTTTTTCAAAGTTTAGCGGGAAAAAAAATTCTTTCCCCACTAACTTCAACGTAATTTTGTAAAATTGTTCTCTTAGTGTCAAATTTATATATTATATACTTTTTGGCTTGTTTAGATATATAAGATAATTTTTAAAGTTTCAATCGTAAAATAACAAGAGTTTTACCATTTATACAAACAATTGAAAAAAATTACATTTCGATTTAAAATAAATATAAGAAAGACGCCTATATTTGTAATAAGCTATGCAAATAAAATCAGAAAATGCAATGATTTGTAACTGCATAGTACATGACTCGAAATGCGCGATCCCCTATGCCTACACATCTTTTATGCCTACAAAAAGGACCTCCCATGGATTCGTTAAAAAAAGGTGTGTACTCATCATGGAAAGTAGAGCTATTTCAGACTCAGGTGAGGAGTTTTCAGCTCATTTTCTCTCCTTTTTGTACAATATGCTATTTGGATGTGATTGTCCGATTTTATGGACTCGTTTCCAAACGTACAAAATCAGGTATATTATGGACACGTATATCAAAAACTAATTTGCTTAGAGTTTTCTGAAGAACATTTTCGAGGACGTATTGGAGGTATGAAAAAATACAAAAACCAAAACAATTTTTGTTTTTCAATTAATTTCTTACAAATAAAGTATTGTGGCGATGGAATAAGTTTTGGCATACTAGAGAAAAAATCATTTTTCTCACATACATTTTACATTACTCTATTCTTACGAATATATTCCTCTCTTAAAAGAATGATGGAGGAAATGTGAAGCGGAAATAAAACCATTCCGATTGGCCAAGTCAGTTTAAAAGGAGCGCCCGATTGGTCGACGGTGACTTCAGTTTTTCGCTTACGGTCTTGACTGATTGGGCCGAATAAAACCCGCAAAGTTTGGAATAATGAAATATTTAAATAAAAAATATAAGTATAAATAGTATTAATCATTTGAAATGTGGTTTTGTATGACAAAAAAATATTAAAAGTTATCTGTAGTTAACAATGAAGGACTATGAATACTGTTCTGATTCCAGTTAAATTTCTAACCAACCAATTGCTTCCTCCTAGAGCAAGCTTTGTACTAGTACAATTTTTATAGCAATATAATGAATTATTTCCATCCACAAAATTTGTGTCGAGTTAATAAACTCTCTAGAACTGATTTTTTTCGGTATTTTTTGTGTATTTTTCTCTATTTTAGCCCATTTGCACCCCCCAAGCGAAAGGTTCCGAATCCAATTTCATATCGCCAATTTTTTACCATGCTAGAGCAGTATCTCGAAGAAATATCAGCCAAAAAATTTGTCTTAAATTAATAAACCCACGAGACATGATTTTTTCTCGCTATTTTTCGTAGATTTTCCGCTATTTTGGCCCCTTTGCACCACCTGAGCGAAAGGATCCGGTTAGAATTTCATATCGCCAATTTTTATTCAATGCTAGGGCAGTATCTGGAAGAAATATCAGCCATTAAATTTGTCTTAAATTAATAAACTAACGAGACATGATTTTTTCTCACTATTTTTCGTAGATTTTCCGCTATTTTAGCCACTTTGCACCCCCTAAGCGAAAGGATCCGGTTCGAATTTCATATTGCCATTTTTTTAGAATGCTAGGGTAGTATCTGGAAGAAATATTAGCGATAATATTTGTCTTAAATTAATAAACTCACGAGACATGATTTTTCCTCGGTATTTTACGTGTATTTTCCGATATTTTAGCCCCTTTGCACCCCCCAAGCTAAAGGATCCTGTTCGGATTTCACATCGACAATTTTTTTTCAATGCTAGGGCAGTATCTAGAAGAAATATCGGCCATAAAATTTGTCTTAAATCAATAAACTCTCATGGTATCAATTTTTTTTATCATTTATTGTCTAGTCGCGGTGGTTTTGGGGATGATTTGGGGGGGATAATCACTTTGGAAATAACTTATTTTGCAATTTGTACATATTTTATGCATATCTTTAAGAGATAATATCAAAAAAACCGAATTTGGAAGTTTTCGATATTTCGTTCATGGTGAACGTTCAGAACTTCACACTCATAGGAGGAGGTCTTAGTTGGAAATGCACATGCGCTTTTTCGATTTTTCATTCCAAAGATCCATTGCCATTCTCTACTAATATCTTAAACTTTACACACACTATGTTGTACATGCTGAGGGATTATATTCCAGGTTTTAGTTCTAAATAATCAGCAAGATTGGAGATACTGCATTTTTTGTGTGTTTTTCAAGAAGTTTTCAAGAAAAAAAGTTATTTTCTCCATACTAGCTAATTGAGTATATCTGAAATTGGATATACAATCCCTTTGTATGTGCAGCATTGTGTGTGGACATTCTGATAAACTTTAAGCGAGGATCGGGAGGTGTTAGTTGGAAATGCACATGCGCTTTTTCGACGTTTGATTCCAAAGATCCCTTTCCATTCTATACAAATATCTTAACTTTACATCTATCTACTCCCTCTGTTCCTGGCAGGTCGATACTGCTATCCTCATTCCTATACTGCTTAACACTTTATTAATATATTTTGTTTTTCCCTAGGCGAAGAGCTCCTGCAGATGACAACACGTCTTCATATAATTTTACTCTCTTCCAGGGCAGCCAATGCAACTACCAAGTCCTGAAGACATCAGCTAGACAAACATATCGTAGAAGTGAGAGCGAAGATGTATATAAATATAGTTTGATCTGTGCCAGACTCGAGTAAGTACTTCACTTCGGATTTGGACTTTATCTTGTAGTACAGCCGAACCAGTCTCCAACTTTCCATCTGTCTACTCCTCTGTTCCTGGCAGTTTGATACTGCTCTCCTCATCCCCACTGCCTAAAACATTATTAATATATTTTGTTTTGCTCTAGGCGAAGAGCTCCTGCAGAAGACAACACGTCTTCATATAATTCTACTCTTCTCCAGGACAGCCAATGCAACTACCACGTCCTGAAGACATCAGCTAGACAAACATATCGTAGAAGTGAGAGCGAAGGTGTATATAAATATAGTTTGATCTTCTGTGCCAGACTCGAGTAAGTACTTCACTTCGGATTTGGACTTTATCTTGTAGTACAGCCGAACCTAGTCTCCAAATTTCCATCGGTCTACTCCTCTGTTCCTGGCACTTCGATACTACTATCCTCATCCCTACTGCTTAACACATTATTAATATATTTTGTATTGCCCTAGGTGAAGAGCTCCTGTAGAATACAACACTTCTTCATATAATTCTACTCTTCTCGAGGGTAGCCAACGCAACTACTACTTCCCAGTAGTAGTTGAATGCAGTTTGCGCTCCCGTGACAGGCTCGAGTAAGTACTTCACTTTGGATTTGGACTTTATCATGGTAGCCGAAACAAGCCTCCAACTTTCCATCTGTCTACTCCTCTGTTGCTGGCAGTTCGATACTGCTCTCCTCATCCCCACTGCTTAACACATTATTAATATATTTTGTTTTGCTCTAGACGAAGAGTTCCTGCAGAAGATAAGACGTCTTCATATAATTGTACTTTCCTCGACGGCAGCCAACGCAACTATCACTTCCCGAGGACATCACCTAGGCAGACACGACGGAGAAGGGACGGCAAAGGTATACTTAAATGTCTGCGCTCCCGCGACAGAATCGAGATGTAGTCTAGGCGCCAGGGGGGTTTCCGTGGCCGATAGATGTCCGCACTTCCACCAAAGTTTTTCTTACGTATTTTTGTCTGCTGACTCTGAATTTCGAAGGTGGACAGTCGCCAGTCTGTTAGTGTTTTGTTATTAACAATTTAATTGTTTAAATTGCTGTCAAATCAATATGATTTATTATAACTGAATCCTAACTGCCTAAAACTGTGGTAAATTGATCTAGAAATATGCTCATTTTTTCAGAATTGAAAAATTTTGATTAGAACCCGAATTATTGCATATTTAGTGCAATAACTCGCGAATTCGAGCGCAATCGTGCATAATTCTAGATCAATTTACTACATTTTTAGACAGTTAGCATTCAGTTATAATTAATCATATTGATTTGGCAGCAATTTAAACAATTAAATTGTTAATAACAAAAAAACTAACAGTCTGGCGACTGTCCACCTTCGAAATTCAGAATCAGCAGACAAAAATACGTAAGAAAAGCTTTGGTGGAGGCGTGGACATCCATCGACCACGGAAACCCCCCTGGCGCCTAGACTGATGTCAGTATTTAGGGCATACCTAATTTTTAGATACGAATTATACCTCCCCAAAAAATAACAGTTTTCTGCAGGTGCAGACGGAAAGAAAACTCTTACGGCTACAGTTAAAACGGCTTACTCGTGGAGTATAGGAGTTCCTTTACTATATAAGTAAGGTGGTTTTAGCAATCTTGGTAAGGGACCCATACTTTTATGGTATGGGTCGCTTACTTTTAAAGTATGTTGCTTTTCATACTACAACAGTTACACAATTATACGATTGTTGGATCAGTAGCATACCGACGTAACAGCGTCACACGATTTTAGTATACATTGCTTCTACCTTCAATTGTAAGGGAGAATACTATAGCGGTAACGGTTGCTACCTGCTAATACAGAAATCACAACTATTATAAGGTAGTGTTACTTATCGATAATTGAAAGCATCGAATGCGTCGCACAGTGTTCTATTTTGAAAAAAAATGGAGAAAATGAAATATCTCGCGAACGGATATCGATAGCCGGATGAATCCAACTGCATTTTAAAGTTGAAGTAATGTACAATAAAGGAAAAATAGTCCAGTACTGATCATTTGACCCTGTGACCTTGGAAATGAAAAATGAAAGTCGAATAAATAACGTATTTTCGGCTTTTTCATTGTAGACTTTCTGGCTATCAATTTTTTCGATCAAAAAAATATTTATTCCTGTAGTGTTTGATGCAAAGAATTCGAATTTGATGTCAGAATTGTCCTATCGCACACCAATTTGTTTTTAAATCTGAAAACTCCATAAAAAATACGAAAAATTCACCCTGAAAAAATGGAGCATTATTGAGTAATTTCGAATTCAAATTCGGATTCAGCGAATTAAAATACATGGGTACATAAATACAAGTACACAAATTTGTAGGTGCATATATGAATTATTAAAATCTAAGGGTTATTAAAAAACCTTGCATCAAACACTACAGGAGTACATATTTTTTTTATCAAAAAAATTGATAGCCACAAAGTCTAAATGAAAAAGCCGAAAATTCGTTATTTATTCGACTTTCATTTTTCATTTCTAAGGTCACAGGGTCAAATGATCAGTACTGGGCTATTTTTCCTTTATTGTGCATTACTTCAACTTTAAAATGCAGTTGGATTCATCCGGCTATCGATATCCGTTCGCGAGATATTTCATTTTGTCCATTTTTTTTTTAAATAGAACACTGTGCGTCGTCTAGGTCTTTGGAGTGGTCAATGATGGATTCTAGGAGGTTTGCTCCGTAGTCTTTTGCATTAAAATATCAGGGCACATCTAATACGCAGTGCAGGTGTTCAGGGTAGCCGATGACGAGGTCTAGGTGGTGCGCTTCGTAGTCTTTTGCGTTTGGATATCAGGGCGCATCTAATACGTGGTCCAGGTCTTCGGGGAAGCCGATGACGATATTTCGGTGGTGCGTTCCGTAGTTTTTGGCTAATAGGTGTTGGACATGTCAAAACTTAAAGTATTACTAATCGCGTAATTTTATACTAAAAGTAAAAATCGCGATTGTAAATAAATACTCGAACGTAATTACGTTCAAATTGACATGTGTTTGTAATAAAAAAAAATAGTAAATAAAAAAATGCGTATAGGCGAAATACGCACAATTATTCATAATAAATAATGCGTATATGTGAAATGCGCACAATTATTTATCGTACAAAAATGCGTATATGCGAAATGCGCACAATTATTTATCGTACAAAAATGCGTATAGGCGAAATACGCATAATTATTTATAATAAAAAATGCGTACAAGCGAAAGACGCACAATTATTTACAATATCAAAAATTTGTATAAGCGAAATACGCACAGTTGTTTATAATGTAAAAATGCGTATAGACGAAATACGCACAATTATTAGTTATAAGGAAAGGTGTATGGGCGAACATATTTAATTATAACAGAAAAGAATTACAATTACATGAGTTTATTTAGTTATCTATTTATTTTGTGCTTGAGTATCATTTGAAGACTTCGTGTCACTTATCTTACTACAAAATTTTGTATTAGCAGTAAATGTACATTAAAAAACTAATTTGATTTGTCGAATACTTCATACAATATATTTAGCAATGTGCTCAAACCTCACTTACTTTAAATTTTCTGAATAGATATTATAGCTGATTGACATCAGAGTTACCGGTACCTGGATGAAGAATTCATTCTAAACTTGAATCACTACTTTCTTAATATTATATAAGTATTTCTATAATATACTACAGTAATACTATATAAGTACTTTTTATAATGATTCAAATTATTTAATACTGAATGTCAGACATGTTGCGAATAAGCCTTTGCATAAATTCCATAAAAATAATTGTACGAAGACTATTGAAAAATAATTGTTAATTGCAGCCGGCCAAAATAATGTAACAAAACAGATCATTGAAAGCTTACATTAAAATAGCTGTGTAATTTATATGATTGATATGAACTTTTGAAATAAAAAAAAAAATAATTGTACAAAAACACTTCATATATTTCATACAAAAGAACCATATGAAAAATTATTCATTTTGATATCTTATAACTGAATTAAATGTCTGTACTATCGCATTCTAATCACCAGTTTCATAATTCCAATACGTGTTAATTCATTATCAGTAAGTAGTAATTTTAAATTATAAATTCATCTAAAGTAGTATAAAACATGATTTTTAGTGAATATCCGATAAAGATTAACTTACTATAAGTTTTATCCGCAACATGTCTGACTTTCAGAATTAAATAATTTGAATCATTATAAAAAGTACTTATATAGTATTACTGTAGTATATTATAGAAATACTTATATAATATTAAGAAAGTAGTGATTCAAGTTAAGAATGAATTCTTGATCCAGGTACCGGTAACTCTCATGTCAATCAGTTATAATATCTATTCAGAAAATTCAAAGTAAGTGATGTTTGAGCACATTGCTAAATATATTGTATGAAGTATTCGACAAATCAAATTAGTTTTTTAATGTACCTTTACAGCTAATACAAAATTTTGTAGCAAGATAAGTGACATGAAGTCTTCAAATGATACTCAAACACAGAATGGCTTATGATTGCATGATTTAACATTTTTATGGTTTTTATCAATTTTCAATGTGCTGTAGAATTTTTTCCTTAGCTCCAGCCATAAACTTTTTTTTTTTTAAATTAAAGTATTTTGTCCAAAGAATTGAAAAAAACTTTGGTGGAGAAATTTGGTACTGGCGCAGTCCTTACTTTTGCTCGATGAAGGTATAACAAACACCAACAAATCAGAGACTTTCAAAAATTCAAGGGTCATAAAAAAAATACTGATGTATTCTACAAATAAAATGCAAACTTTTTCCCAATCAATTTTCTATATAAAAAGTTTCAAGATTTTGAGTAAAAAAATTAATAAACTTGGATTTTAACCAAAAATTGCAAAAACTTTGAATTTTCAATGTTCTATAACTTCTTTATTTATGCAAATATCGACCTAAAATTTGAGGAACATGTTTTTTTCATAAAAAACTAAAAGTAAACGTGTTTTGAGCGATTTTAAAATTTTGACATGCTCACTTCACCTGAAACATCATATATACAGCGTGTCCAAAAAGTCTGGAAACACCCAAATAATTTCTCAGCTGAATTACTATTGGAAAATGTTAAGGTCGCCTTTGTAGTAATTTTTTACGAGGAATCCAATGGTGACCTTGGATTCGACCTTGGACCTCATTTTTGAGGTTATTTCAAGGTCAACCTCATTTTTTTAAATGGTAACCCCTATTTTTTATAGCGGAATCTGAAAGAGCGGAAAATTTTACGTCCGGATATGTATTAAGGTATGAGGTTGAGGTTGCCCCCAGAGGTCAAATTGAGGTCAAAGTATGATTTCTTAAAAATTTCGCGAGTTCAGTGGTAAAACAAAACAAACAAAGGTAAGGTTTGGTAAGTTCGAACGAAGACTTGAAGGTGACCTCTGATTCGACCTTGAACCTCATTTTGAGCCTCATTTTTGAGGTTATTTCGAGGTCAACCTCATTTTTTAAATGGTAACCCCTATTTTTTAGCGGAATCGGAAAGAGTGTGAAACTTTACGTCCAAACATGTACTCAGAACATAGTTCAAGAAGGACCTTGACGTTCATTTGAAGGTCATTTAAACTTAATGACGGTCTGATCTTGTGTAAACTTTTTAATTTTTTTAAACAGCCTAACATCTTATTTTAAGTGCTCGAATTATTTTCCATCCACTTTTTGATAGTAACCTAATCGATGATCGAAAACACCAACAGTATTTTTGATCATTTCAGTAGGAATGAGAGCTGATTCATTGTAAAATTTTTTGAAGCGTTTAAACATTGAACATTGTTACTTGTTATTTTTCGTATGGTTAGAGTGACAATAAACTATTATTCATTCCATAACCACCACAGAAAAGGGTAGGTCATCTTTCAAACATATTTTTTGAAAATTAAAAGTTCTTTTTATTTTCAACTCAAAAAGTATTTTTGGATAAGGTCTACTACGAAGAGTAATAAAAATGAACAAACTCACTGATAGAGAAAGAATAACGATTCTCATGATGAGAGGTTGGGGACACATGCAGCGATCTTATAGGGCCGTAAGAAATATTTTTAATGCTTCATTTAGGGTTGGTGGAACTCCACTATCATTTTCAACAGTTCAAAAAACTGTTAGAAGGTTTGAAAATACCGGCACTATCAGCGATTTACCTCGATCAGGCAGACCAATGTCAGCAGGTAACGAAGAGAAATCTTTAGATGTTGTGTTAACATTCACCGAAGATCCGCATACTTCCGTTCGTAGAGCTGCTCAAGTGCACGAAATAAGTAAATCATCTATTCATAACATACTAAAGAGAGAAGTTGCATCCATTTAAAGTAACGCTAATACACAAGTTAAATGAAGATGATTTCGATCGTCGCGTTGAATTCTGTGATGATATGATGGCACGCATCGTACAAAATCCAAATTTTCCATCAAATATAGTCTTCTCAGATGAAGCTACATTTCAACTTGACTCAAGCGTAAATAGGCATAACTGTAGATATTGGGCAGTTGAAAACCCTCATTGGGCAAGAGAAGCCAAGTCACAATATCCACAAAAATTAAATGTCTGGGCTGGAATATTAAATAATAGGATTATAGGACCATTTTTTATTGATGGCAATTTAAATGCAGAAAAGTATGAAACTATGTTGCGGAATCAAATTGTTCCTGCTATAAGAGAAATAGCTGGAGAGGACTTTAATAACACATGGTATCAACAGGACGGTGCAGCAGCTCATTATGCACGAAACGTTCGCACATACTTAGATACAGTATTCATTAATCGATGGATAGGACGAAGAGATGCAATTGAATGGCCAGCTAGGTCCCCCGATTTAACGCCTCTAGATTATTTCTATTGGGGTTATCTGAAGGATCGTGTATTCAAAACAAAACCCTTAAACTTAGATGAATTACGTGAAAGGATCATTGATGAATCAGCTCTCATTCCTACTGAAATGATTGAAAATGCTGTTGGTGCTTTCTATCATCGATTAGGTTACTGTCAAGAAATGAATGGAGAACAGTTCGAGCACTTGAAATAAGATGTTATACTGTTTAAAAAAATCAAATGTGAGAGGCAAGGCGACTCACGTAAATCAAGCGCCCCATCGTGAGAGGCAAGGGGACTCACGTAAATCAAGCGCCCCATCGTGAGAGGCAAGGGGACTCACGTAAATCAAGCACCCCATCGTGAGAGGCAAGGGGACTCATGTAAATCAAGCGCCCCATCGTGAGAGGCAAGGGGACTCACGTAAATCAAGCACCCCATCGTGAGAGGCAAGGGGACTCACGTAAATCAAGCACCCCAAAGGGAACAGATTTTACTACGTCCACGTCGTTGTTCCTGGGTAACGCTAAATGTAAAAAAATTGAACTTGACATGACTTTTAAGGACAATGTCAAGGTCACCATTAGATTTCTCGTTGAAAACTACTAAAGAATTAACCTCGCTCAGTGTGATAAAAAGTTTACACAAGATCAGACCGTCATTAAGTTTAAATGACCTTCAAATGAACGTCAAGGTCCTTCTTGAACTATGTTCTGAGTACATGTTTGGACGTAAAGTTTCACACTCTTTCCGATTCCGCTAAAAAATAGGGGTTACCATTTAAAAAAATGAGGTTGACCTCGAAATAACCTAAAAAATGAGGCTCAAAATGAGGTTCAAGGTCGAATCAGAGGTCACCTTCAAGTCTTCGTTCGAACTTACCAAACCTTACCTTTGTTTGTTTTGTTTTACCACTGAACTCGCGAAATTTTTAAGAAATCATACTTTGACCTCAATTTGACCTCTGGGGGTAACCTCAACCTCATACCTTAATACATATCGGGACGTAAAATTTTCCGCTCTTTCAGATTCCGCTATAAAAAATAGGGGTTACCATTTAAAAAAATGAGGTTGACCTTGAAATAACCTCAAAAATGAGGTCCAAGGTCGAATCCAAGGTCACCATTGGATTCCTCGTAAAAAATTACTACAAAGGCGACCTTAACATTTTCCAATAGTAATTCAGCTGAGAAATTATTTGGGTGTTTCCAGACTTTTTGGACACGCTGTATATGGGAGCGTCCAGCAGAAACGGGCCACCGAGCGCGCGCGGTGCCTTTTTTCGCGTAAAAGGCGCTCTGTTTAACTCGTTCATAATCGTATGCTGCGTCTTTGAAAAAAAAAACTAAGCGCCTATATCGATAGCTTTTTCCTGCTCTTTCCAATGGTGCCATTGTTTTTATTGCGAAACGCTTTCTTCCGGTCGAAAACTCGAGTTGAATATTGAAAGCCATTTTTCTCAAAGTATATCATGTTTTTTTCAAAATAAACTACACCATTGGAAAGTACAACTCTTAAGCTTCAAAACCCTATCTTGGAGAAGTTGGAGAAATAAAGGGTTTAAAAGTAACAACATGAAAAAGACAGCGCCGAGGGTCCGCGCGAGCCCCTCGCGCCCGTGCGTACGGCACGTTTAAGTGCACGCTCTATTCAATTCGCTAATAATCGTGTACCAAGTCTCTGAAAAAAGAACTAAGGACATATATCGATAGATTTTTTCCTGCTCTTTCCAATGGTGCTATTATTTTTATTCCGAAATGCTTCCTTCTAGTTGAAAATTCCATTTGAATGTTTAAACTCTATTTTTTCAATAAAATATCAGTCTTTTCTTTAAAATGAATTATATTCTTCAAAAGTACAAGTCTTAAACTATAAAATATTATATTTTTAAGTTGAAACATGAAAAGTTCAAAAATAGTAAGATCAAAAAGATAGCGGCTGCCCGAACTTTTTACGCTATGCTCAAGGGCGGATTAATACACGCGATGTGCTATTTCGCTCTTTCTTTTTTGTAAATATAAAATGTTTTGTAACTTACAATGTCAATGCGTGGACATAATTTTGTGGATCTAGTTGTAACAGTTAGTATAATATTACAATGAACTTTGTTCATTTATATAAAAAAATTTGAAAAACATAATATATTAAACATAAAAATATCCATGAACGCACTAAAAGCAGTGAAACAGAAATTTCAAATAACCTTATAGATTGTTTAATTTGGCATAACAATATTACCTTTTCCTTTAAATTCTAATTTTTTTACATTTTTTTGATTTTATAAGAATTGTCCTTTTTGCGACTGCCGCTTCGTTCTTTGTTTGAGTTTTAAGTTCTTTTTCATTTTTGATCGGTGGATATAATTGAGAATCTTCTGACGCTGAAAATCTTTTAAGTTCTAACTTTTTGGCATCATTTAATAATTTAATAAAATGAAACAATTGAGTTCCAGGTATTGTCTTAGCTGAGGCTAGCCTGTTTTGTAGCTTTTCTGTAGCATTTAAGTAATCGTCTTTTGATGAAAAAAAGCACTCAATATTTTTGAAATACTCAATTGCCCATTTGTATAAATCTTGGGACGTCAATATATAATTGTCGGATACTTTCCGTAAACTTTCTCGTCTGGCATTGCTTTTCACGGAAGCACCTATTCCATTACATGCATTTTTTCCGTGGGCTGTTGCATGAAAATGCCACTCAGCATCACCAGCAAAATCATCATAATGATGAAGAAGATTTTGGAAATTGCGTTTATTTTTAAAATGTTGCGCAGCTCCATCAGTAAAATAAATAACTTTTCTAACTAAATCGAAAGACTTTTTAAGGAAATTAATTATAATTTCTTGTATTAGATAAACTGCAACAACATCATGAATTAAACTATCTGAGAAAACTACCATGCTTTTGTGTTCAATTTTAGATTCTGATCCTTTATAGTAAATGACTATTGTATTTCGGCTATGCAATCTTTATAAGTGTTCATTCTATCAAAAGAAACTCCTGAGTTTCTTAAACCAACTAACAGAAGTTTAACGTTTTGATGATAAACGCAAACACACACTTAAAGTGTCCCACTGCTACCAGCTAAAACACAATATTTAGGACGACATTCGGCAAATTTACTGAATCCTATTTTCGATCCAGGATACTGTTGCTTATATTTTAAATATAGTTCTCGAAGATTGTATAAAACAAGCCGTTTCTGGATGTAACTTTTTGTGCCATCATCATTTTTTATACATTTGTTATCTTTATAGCCTGGCATAATTCTACTATTCTCATCACTTTCATAGAAGAGCTTTGCTTGATCTAAAGTATCACTTGATATTTTTTATTTCCTCTGTTGTCATTTAATTCGGCTGTGTTAACAAATAATTTACATTTTGATGAAAGTCGACGAGACAAGTTCGAAAATCTAGCTACTTTGCGAGTGCTCCAGTTTTTAGGAAGTAATTTCAAGAGTAATATCTTTTCCATTTTTGTCAAATTTTGGTCATTCAACAATTTTTTCAAATTAAAAATAATTTCTTTAGAATCTTCTATTGAAATCTCACTCTCTTCTTCAATCTGAGCATTAGATTTTATTCGACAAGAATCGCATATTTTGTCACTATCAGTTAAATGCGGATAACAAGCTCTAAGTTTATCGGAAACAAACCTAAGTTTCGATGAATGCTTTATTTCATCAAATGGATTACAGCAACGATTTAAAATGTTAGACATTTTATTAAGCTTTTTTTATTAAGGCAATAAGACAAAGGGGCAAAGTAATAAGGCATGTGCATAAAGCACCTGGCTAGTGGGCGACGCAGGCCTCTATTTAAGCCCGCGGGGTGATGTTTTTCATTGAAGGTAGCGCGCTTGGTGCTTGCCATCTAGCGGGCACTTTGGGTACTAATCCCGAACAGAAGCATTTCGGAATAAAAATAATAGCACCATTGGAAAGAGCAGGAAAAAATCTATCGATATATGTCCTTAGTTCTTTTTTCAGAGACTTGGTACACGATTATTAGCGAATTGAATAGAGCGTGCACTTAAACGTGCCGTACGCACGGGCGCGAGGGGCTCGCGCGGACCCTCGGCGCTGTCTTTTTCATGTTGTTACTTTTAAACCCTTTATTTCTCCAACTTCTCCAAGATAGGGTTTTGAAGCTTAAGAGTTGTACTTTCCAATGGTGTCGTTTATTTTGAAAAAAAATATGATATACTTTGAGAAAAATGGCTTTCAATATTCAACTGGAGTTTTGGTCCGGAAGAAAGCGTTTCGCAATAAAAACAATGGCACCATTGGAAAGAGCAGGAAAAAATCTATCGATGTGGGTCCTTGGTTTTTTTTTCAAAGACGCAGTATACGATTATGAACGAGTTAAACAGAGCGCCTTTTACGCGAAAAAAGGCACCGAGCGCGCTCGGTGGCCCGTATCTGCTGGACGCTCCCATATATCACTTCTTAAAAAAGTGATGACCGGAAGAAGTGGAGCCTCTATAGATTTGATCTGTTGTTGGCTCTTGGATAAAAGGCGCGAGAATTTAGAATTAAACATTCATTTTTATTTGATAATTAGGTATTATTTATTGGAATATTTATTGGAATGCACATGATCAAAGTAAAAAGTATTAAATAAATAATAATCAAAGTAATGTTGGTTGCTTAAAATAAATAACATGTTTTAATTATTTGTTAAAGTGATGGCCAGAAGTAGAAAAGTATTTCAAAACACAATACAATTACTTATTGAATTGAACGGTAAAATTAAAAACAATAAGCAATGTTTTAATCTTAGAAGAATGAATTATGTTAATATTAGAATAAATTATGTCAATAATATATAAAATTTTATATTCGTTAAGATTAAATGTACTACAGTATTATACCAATTGTTAAAGATGCATAAAAATTAAAAGAAAAAGATTTTCGGCTTGGAAGTTATAAGGAATAAATTGAACGTAGATAGAGCGCGCACAGCACGCATGGATTTGGCTAGTATATATAAGAAACCTATAGAAAAGGCCAAAAAAAGGAAAATTAATGTTTTCGTTATTTTAAAGATAGTATGATCTTATAACGATATCATTTTGAATTTTTAAAATTTTGTATTAAAAAAAAAATAATATAGTAATAAGTATACGTAATATAGTATACGTAATCAGAATAGTCAAAGTACTATTTAGTGAGCGTATTTATTGCTCTTTGTTTTGTTATATGTCTATGAAAATATTGAATTGTAAATATGGCTCTTGCTATTCGTATGTCAGATGTAACGTATATTGATTCAGAGAATAAGTTTAGAAACATCTCGCTGTGATGTTTGTTTTATTTTGACATCTGACATAGAGAAATCATATCTGTTATATATGTATATACTTTGTATGTACAAATCTGTCGTACAAATAGCATACGCGAATTATAAAGTATTATTATTAAACTATATATTTCATGCACGTAATAGCGATAGTTTTGAATCTATCGTATACTGCACGCATATTGAAGTGCTAATATATATTTGTATACGTAATATAGTATACGTAACCAGAATAGTCAAAGTGCTATCTAATGGGCGCACCAATTGCTCTTTATTTTGTGATATAATTATGTCTATAAAAAATATATAATTATCAAGTATAAAATATTACTAAACTATAAGTTTATTGTACGTAATAGAGATAATTTTGAGCATATCATGTATTGCAGAGATGTTACAGTGCTAGCATATATTTTTATACCTCATGCTGTATATGTAACAAGAATTCGCAATATATTTATTCAAATTTGAATATTTATTCAAGGAAAATTCATAACATTATCAGTTATGTTAAAAAAGTATCATGATACTTTCATGAGCTTCTGCGCCATCTGTCAGTCAAATTTTATACTACTTTTTGATAGTGATGACTTATGACGGAAGGGGCGCTAAACATCAATACTATTTTTTATATCTGTTAAATATTGTACATTCTATATTGCGTAATATAAGAGGAAAGGTCACGTATGAATTGTATACGCGCACTCACACAAGTAAGTGTACGTGTGCTCCCCTCCAGTGCGCATCACGTGATCGGTGCGCGAGCAGCAGCGGCTGACTCGCGCAAAACTCTCTCTCGACCGTTGGACTCCAAGCGACAAGCACCTCGCGCCGCGAGCATGAGGCTCGCTACATCATACTTGTATATACTTATTCATCTTAAATAAACTATTCTTTTTTCTTTACAACCACAACTCAATTTATTGAACATGGTAGCAGAGCGCATGGTTGGTAAGTGTTAAAAAAAAAGACTCTGACCCAATACAAGCCTCGGCGAGTATTGGGGGCAGCTTATAAATTAACATTAAGACGGCGGACACCAAAGAAGAGAAAAATTCCGAGCACGAAGGAAAGCTCGAGTCGAAGGAACAAGCCACAACATCGAAGGTCAAGCAAGAAGGAAATTCCGAACACGAAGGAACGTTCGAGAATAACGAAGAAATGGCGGAAAGAAAAGATATAACGATACCAGTATTCGATGGCGGAAATTATAGTATGTGGAAAAAGAGAATCGAAATGTTTTTGAAATTTAAAAAATGTGATGTAGTGATAAAGAGGGCAAAAACAGCAAATGATAAGGGAGATTGGGACGAATAAGATCTAAAAGCAATAAATTATATATACAGCTCTATATCAGATAAACAATTGGAGTATGTGTGTCAAGAAAGCTCAGCATACGCAATAATAAGGAAGTTTGATCAGATGTATTTGAAGGAGTCAACGGCATTACAAATTGTTTGCAGAAAGAAATTAGATAGAATAAGACTTGAAAAGTATAGCGATACAGAATCATTCTTCAACGAGTTTGAAAAGCTAGTTAATGATTTGAAAAGCGCAGGTGCAAAAGTTGGTGAAAAAGAGAAATTGAATTACATGCTAAATACATTACCGGAGTCATTGAGTTACATAGGTGATTTAATAGACACTCTAAAGGGAGAAGAGCAAACAGCAGATTACGTCAGAAATAAGATAAGATTAGCGGAAATGAAAAACAAAAAGGACAGAGAAGAAAGAAATTCAAACGCATTTGCCGCAAATAAAGAAGGATGTTACAAATGCGGTAACCCCGGACATTTTGCAAGAGAATGCAGGAATGAAAGCCAAGCGGGACGCAGCGGCCAATCAACATGGCAAGGGTCAACACGAGGCAGAGGACGCGGAGAAAGCGGCCAAGGCAGCTACGACAGAGGACGCAGAGGCGGCAGAGGTCAGCGCAGCCAACAAGCCAGCACGAGCCGACAAAGCAGCGAAGGAGCCAACGCATGGGTAGCTACGACGACACACGCGGCGCAGCGAGACGAAACAAACAGTTTATGTAATGATAATTATATAGTAGAGTGGCTTCTCGACAGTGGTTGTTCAGACCACATTATTAATAATGAAGCATTTTTTGAAAAATGTATTAGTTTAAAAGAACCGATAAATATTTATCTCGGCGATAATAGAGTCATAAAAGCAACAAAGATAGGAACTGTATCTCTTTATTTTGTCACCTTCGGGAAGCAAAATAAAGTTAATATTAATAATGTTTATTTTGCTAAGGAAATGAATGCTAATTTAATAAGTGTTGGCAAATTAACGAATAATAAGAATACGGTAATATTGAAAGAAAAAGTTGCAAAAGTTATAGATAGTGATAATAAATTAACTGCAATAGCATTTAAATTTAATGATACATATAAGATGAAAAGTAAATTGGCAAGGAATATAAATTTCGTAAATAGTGCCGAGCGGAATAATAATACGAGTCAGAAGGAAAGGTGGCATAGAATGCTAGGGCACTTAAACTTTGGTTATTTGAATACGATATGTAAACAACAGTTGCTTAACGGTATTCCGAGTGAACTTGAAACCGAATTTATGAAATGTAAAATTTGTATTGAGAAGAAAATGCATAACTTACCATTCGAAAATAATAGAAATAAAGCAAAGGAGATTTTAGAAATAGTTCATACGGATGTTTGCGATCCATTTAAAACTACAGGATTTAATGGGGAAAAATATTTTGTTTCTTTTATCGACGATTATAGCAAAATAGCTAGAATTTACTGCATAAAATCTAAAGATGAAGTTCTTGATTGTTTTATTAATTTCGTTAATGAAAGTGAAAATTTAACGGGAAAGCGAATTCAATTCTTGAGATGTGATAACGGTAAAGAATATTTAAACAATCAGTTTTATAAATACGTTAAAGGAAAAGGTATTGTTATAAACAATTGTCCAGCATATGTTCATGAATTAAACGGAACAGCTGAACGGTTTAATAGATCAATAATGGATATGGAGCGTTGTTTATTAGCCGAAGCGAAAGTACATAAATGTTATTGGCCAGAAATAGTTTGCGCGGCTGCATATCTAAAAAATAGAACTTTGATAAATACAATTGAAAAGAAAACACCGTATGAAATATTCCTTAATAAAAGACCAAATGTTAAACATTTGAGATTATATGGAAGTAAAGTTTTTGTAAGAAATCCGGAACAAAAAAGATCTTCGAAATGGGATAAAAAATCCAATATGGGAATTTTACTTGGATATAGTGAAGTAGGATATAGAGTTCTTTTAGATAGAAAAATAGTAGTCGCGAGACATGTAGATATAGTTGAAAACGATGTAAAATGTATCGGTCTAGATCTCGACGAAAACGAGACTGATTATACTCTTCCTTCTACTCCTACCTTCGGGGAAAGTAGAAGAAATAATGATAATGACGATAATCCGGATGATAATGTCTTTGAAAGCGCAGATGAGTCTGAAAAACCAAATGATAAAATAAAAGATGGACACAATAAAGATCAGGGGTTGAGAATTCCACGTAGATCCGAACGTGAAAGAAAAAGTACTGTAAGATATCCGGAACCAGAAACGTATAATAGCTTTGTAAATTATAGTAGAGTAGATACTCCTTGTACATTTAAGGAGGCGATGAATAGCAAAGATAGTAAAAATTGGCAAGTAGCCATGGATGAAGAAATTGGCTGTATTAATAAAAATAAAACTTGGTCGTTAGTTGATAAAAAAGAAAGGAAAAAAGTACTAGATGTGAAATGGGTTTACACTAAGAAATCAGATAATAGATATAAGGCTAGACTAGTTGTAAGAGGCTTTCAGCAAACTGATGTAATTGATGACATATACGCTCCAGTAACTAAGAGTCAAACATTAAAAATACTTCTTTCATACTGTTGTCAACATAGTTTAATAATAGAACAAATGGATGTTGAAACTGCATTTCTAAATGGCAAAGTGACTACAGAGGTATATGTTAATCAACCTAAAGGTTATGAAGATGGCACGAAAAGAGTATATAAAGCTTTGTATGGATTGAAAGTCCTAGAGACTGTTATGAGTGTTTGGATGAATACTTAACAAAAATAGGTTTCATAAAAAGTAATGTAGATTTATGTTTGTATATTTACGGAGAAGGAGAAAATGTTATATATCTTCTAATATACGTAGATGACTTATTAATATGTGGAAGAAATCAAAAGAATATTCACAAAATTAAGAAATTGTTATCCGATAAATTTAAAATGAAAGACTTAGGTAAAATAAAGGAATATTCAGGAATTAATGTTGATTATAATTATAAAGACTGTAAAATGACACTTAGTCAAGAAAATTATATTGATTCATTAGCCGATAAATATCAAATAAAAGATAGTAGATTATATAGTACTCCTATAGAAACTAGTTTGAAAATTGAAAAATCCGATAAATGTGAACCAAATTTAAAGTATAGAAATTTAATTGGCGCATTATTGTACATAAGTTCTGGCACGCGACCAGATATTAGCTATAGTGTAAATTACTTAAGTAGGTTTCAAAATTGTTATACTGAAACACATTGGAAATATGCATTGCGAATATTAAAATATTTATATGCGACAAAAGAATTAAGATTAAAATTTAAATGAAATGAAAATTGTGATTTAATTGACTGCTATGTAGACGCAGATTGGGCAGGTGATAGTACTGATAGGAAATCTACATCAGGCTATATAATTAGAGTTTTTGGAAATGTAGTCGACTGGAAATCACGAAAACAAAAATGTGTTGCAAAAGCATCTACGTATGCTAAATATGTAGCTTTATCAGAAGCTGTGAGTGAAATTAAATTTATAAAAGAGTTAGTAAATATTTTCGTTGAAAAAGTAAATCAACCAATTAAAGTTTATGAGGATAATACAGGTGCGATTAACATAGCAAATTGTGGAAATTTTACAAAGAATTCAAAACATATTGAAATACACTATCACTTTGTTCATGAAAGCGTAAAAGAAAAGGAAATTGAAGTGATTAAAATCGATACCAATGAAAATATTGCAGATATTTTAACGAAAGCGCTATGTAAAGAAAAGTTTGTAAAATTCAGAATGTTGTTAAATGTAAAATAAGTACGCAATATAAATGTAAGGAGGCGTGTTAAATATTGTACATTCTATATTGCGTAATATAAGAGGAAAGGTCGCATATGAATTGTATACGCGCACTCACACAAGTAAGTGTACGTGTGCTCCCCTCCAGTGCGCATCACGTGATCGGTGCGCGAGCAGCAGCGGCTGACTCGCGCAAAACTCTCTCTCGACCTTTGGACTCCAAGCGACAAGCACCTCGCGCCGCGAGCATGAGGCTCGCTACATCATACTTGTATATACTTATTCATCTTAAATAAACTATTCTTTTTTCTTTACAACCACGACTCAATTTATTCAACAATATCATATATATCGGTCGGTAAAACAGATTGACCTAACCTCAATCAGTCGTTTTTTTCCACTAAGGCATCCCCTTAACGCGTCAGGAATTGATTGTATAAAAAAATGTTTAACAGGAAAAAGTTTTGTTTTAATATTATCTATAACTTTTACGTTTAACATTATTGTGTAAAATCAAATCCTGTAAAGAAATAGCAAAAAAAACGACTATTTTTGATGATTTTAGCGGTTTTTTTCGCTATTACATTGTTAAATATTGTTCATAGAAAAAAATTTTCCATATAAAAAAGACGTGTTTTAATTAGTCTTAGCAGATGCATTTGTTGTTTTTTGACGTAAAATTAATTTTCTTCACATTATGTTCAAAAATCGATTTTTGCAAATTTTTATTTGCTCTGGCGTTTTTTTATTTGTTGATCGATTCGGCTCGGTATAAGACTGGAGCTTACTTATAATTAGACGAGTATCTGGGCCAAAATTCGTTAAGATCTATTGGAAATTCGCTGAGATAATCCATAAACTTGACTACATACGAACGGACATACACACATACACCATAAAGAACGCTTAAAATGAACTAATTCTGGGTGGAAAATAGTTTTTATGCAACAAATTGTTCGTTTTTGAAGTGTTAAAATTTTCGCTCTAGTCAAAATATAAGGCTCCCCCGAGAAGCGGTCGTGCCTAAAATATGTAACTATGAAGAAACGAATTAATCTCCGTCGGGTGTACGTATGATGAGGAATTACGGCCCATCCCTCGATCTTACTCGAGCAGCTGTGATTGACAGTAAACCTATTTTGAACATGATGTACGTAAACAATATAATTTTTCTAGAATACTGTTAATAACGTAATTTATGTTATAAAATGTATTTTATACTGTAAATAATAGCTTCGACTATAAGATTCATCAAGATCAAGATGATAAAATGCCTAAAATCTAAAGAAGATCCAAATCACAACGAAGTATAAAATGCCAGTAAATACAAATATGTTCATACACTGAGAAAAATGTTTTGGAATTTTTATAATACTTAAAGGAAAATTTACTATACTGCAGGGGAATGTCACCCCACGATGACATTTTCATAATTTTTATAAAACAGTATAATAATTTTCATACTTTTTCGAAAATTTTCAGAAAAAAGTTTTTTTCACCGAGGTTATTCGTTTTATTAATAATTTATTAAGAATAAATAGATTCGATTGAATAATATTAAATTTAAACGATGAAAAAATGTTGCCAGAATGGGGTATCGAACCTGGGCCTCTGAATTAACAGGCGAACTCCTTACCATCTGCACCGTTGACGAACACTTACATAATAAAATTTGAATCATCTACATATGTTACAGTATACCAATACTTATAAAAGTGAATTATTCTGTTCAAACTTTAAAAACAAATTCGATATTCATTTATGGATAATTACTTGAATGTTGATCAAAATAATTAATAATAAAACTTACCGATACTTTATATCGACGGCCGAGATAGCACCATCTGTGAGCCTCGGCCGAAATAGCACGTTCTGTGAGCCTCGACCCAGATAGCACCTTCTACCGCTCAGCTGTCCATATAAAGTAAGTTTTCTTGAACAAAATTGCAGGTTAGAACGAGTCGGCGCGATGTTATGTTGTATTCAGGCCCGTCTTTCGTGGGCATGGGGCCCTAGGCTAAGGAGATTTGGGGGCCCACTTAAGGAATTTATTTTCTTGTTGAGCATTAGCCTTACAAATTTGTATACAGTTTTATTCATTCTTTTTATATAAACTAGATTCTGTTAGATAATGTTTACATTATCTTATATAATAATGCTTATAACAAAATTAAAAGTTTTTATGCATAGTAATAAATTATGACCATCGTGTGTTTGTACGTGCGGTAATAATTTCTTGGCATTATTTTTAATTACTGTTAGCTTTAATAACTGCTAATTTTTAATTACTCTTAACTTTAATAACGATTCAAATTTTTTTAATTAAATCTCAACAAAAGCGAATAGTTTAGTAAATAACCCTCTTTTGTTGAATAATAATGGATATCTTGCAATTTTTTATTTCACTAGATGATATTCTATTAATTTGGATATCTTCTATTACAAATCTAATAAAATATCCACAGAGGTTGCATGACTGAAACTACACACTTTTGCTAGGCAACTCATATATATAATTCAAAATTAAAATATTTATACGCAGAAGAAGTGAATTTAAATATTGCGCAACTGAGATAAGGATTTGGCCAATCCAAAACACGTGTTAATTCAAAAATGTTCTCTTGGATGGCCTTCTTTATCCCCGTGTTGCAACTTGCATTATTGCATATATACTATTTTTTCACCTACCGGGCTGAAAGTACAGCTTTTGCTCCCGACGCCCGATCTCGAAGGCTATATTTCCAACCTCGTCAAATAAAAAATAGCTTTCGAATTGGGTGACAATTTACATGCAATCTGGGATATTCTATACTTTTTCTCTCTAGGCTTGTAATATACTAATTCCCTTTTTCTACTTAGTCCGTAGAGAAAGACACATAAGTAAAGCTTCTGCAAAACTGGCAAGGTGTACTGTCGATTCGTGCTTCTCAGAAAAAATTGGGCGCGAGCGAAAATTCTTAGATTTGCAAGATTGGGAGCGAAGTGGAAGCGCTGCTCGCTAAAGCTCAGTACTATATGCGCTGCACTCTCTTGTTTTGAGACGACTGCGCCCTCAGTGCTATAGCATTATTTTATTTCTATATGTTTATACTTAGTTGCGGACGCCTTATTCAGTCACGCGTTGAGTGATCGCGATACTTACGGCATTTTTACTTTTTAGTCAGTGCAATTATACGTTGATGCACGACTTATGTGATTCTCTTACGGTATACTTATTTAGTTTTAAGTTCAAGTATTTAATTATTTCTTGTAATAATAGATTAATGTGTTAGTGTAAAAATGAAACGATCGTATTTAAGTGGTTCCCAAAAAAGGGCTAAAATAGCTGAGAGAGAAAGACAAATTTCAAATCTTCCAAAAATCTCTGGATTCTGTCAAGTAATAAATAAAGATAACTGCAATGTATCTAACCCTGAAATTAATCTTGAGCAAAAGCAAAGTCAGTTGATAATTTCCAATGATGATTTTGATGAAATGAAGAAAACAAGCGCTACGTGCGAAATATCACCAGGTAAGTAATTCGTTTTTACTTTATTTGTGATGAATGAACTGAAAGAATATTTGAAAGTAGAAAGAATGGCTTAAACAAATTATGATATACATAAGTCTATTTATTCATTTTACCATTATTGCATTAGTACTAGATAACCATCTAGAAAACAGAAACTTTGTTTTACATCTATCAGTTTTTATTATGATTTTGGTTAGCTTTTGTAGAGTGTAATTTTATCATTTCTTTATATTTTAATATTTTATAATATAGATGCATGTTCAAAAAACAACATTGATGAAGATGGAAGTTCGTGTTCTAACCATGATATCGACAAGATACATATGGACAGTCTCGACGAATCTGCATTAGGTATTTAAGATATATTATATTTATAATAATGTAGAATTCATCAGCGCTATGTAATAATACATTACGTTAAAAGTGCGGAAAGTAGGCCATTTCTACGCGCGCGGAGATTGCAACGCGCGTGCGCGATCGCTTACTTTACGCATGCGTAACGCTATTTTTCCACACAATTTCGGAAAGTTCCTTTGCGTATGCATTTACATTCCGTAGGCGTTTCCGTTCGGAAACGAACGTTCTGAACTTGTAAGGAAAAATAGCGTACGCTACGTAATACGCATGCGTAAAGAAAGCGATCGTGAACGCGCGCTGCCACTCTCGCTGCAATCTCCACGCATGCGGGCGGGCGAATTAGCTTTCGTCAAAATGAATACTAAGCATATAAATAATGACAATATAAAAGTATAACGATTATTTTACTAACAATATCAATATTTTTTTGTTTTTTTTGCTTTTAGAAAATCTGAAGTCCAACGAAGTTATCGTTGATTTTTCGCCGGATCCAGCTTTATGGTTTGTAAATGAAAAATTAGTTACATATTGCATAAGAAAAGGTCCAGAGTTTTGCAGGAATACAGATTGTCGTTTTGAAAATTCTCTCCGTGTTTATGAAGACTCTGAAGGAAAGAAATTGAATAGATTTTTGCACAAATCATTGTTTAAGTACAAACTAAAAAATGGAGAAGAAATCGAGCGTCAATGGTTGTTGTACTCTCCGTCAAAGGGAGCTGTATACTGTTTTATATGTAGACTTTTTTCGTCTAAAAATAGTCAATTTAGTTCGCATGGATTTGATGATTAAAAGAATGGCAGTAATCGCGTGAGAGAACATGAAGGAGGTTCTGAACACCTACAGTGCCTAATAACTTATAACAAGCGCAAAAACATAATTGGCTGTATCGACGAAAAAATTATGCAACAGCAGAATCAAGAGCATATATACTGGAAAGAATTACTTGAACGCCTTATTAATGTGATCAAGTTCATAGCAACAAGAGGACTCGCTTTTCGAGGGGCAAATCAAGAATTAGGATCTAAAAAAAATGGTAATTATTTAGGAATATTGGAATTGGTTGGTAAATATGATCCTTTTCTCAAAAATCATTTTGAAAAGTATGGAAATAAAGGTCATGGCCATATAAAAGTATGGAAATAAAGGTCATGGCCACATATCTTATTTATCAGCAAATATTTGCGAAGAATTAATAGAATTAATGGGTAAAAGAGTTCTTAAGTTTATAATAAATGAACTTAAAAATGCAAAATATTATTCTATTTGTGTGGATTCGACTCGAGATATATCTCATATAGATGAATTAACCTTTACAGTTCGCTATGTCACTGATCAAGGTCCAATAGAAAGGTTTTTAGCGTTTATACCAGTTGAAGCCCACGGAGCTGAATATTTAGCCAACACAATTATTACGTTTTTGAAAGATAACAATATTTGTTTAAATGATTGTCGAGGACAATCATACGATAACGCTTCAAACATGTCAGGGCAATATTCGGGTCTCCAAGCTAGGTTTAAAGAAATAAACGAATTTGCTGAATATATTCCATGTGCGGGTCATTCTTTAAACTTGGTAGGCGAAAGTGCTGCTGAATGTAATTTATATATTACTAAGTTTTTTAATCTCGTACAAAGATTGTACACTTTTTTTCTGCTTCAACGCACAGGTGGAGAGTACTCGTATCTCATTTAGACAAAAATCAAAAAGTTTTGAAAGCCTTATCTGACACCCGATGGTCAGCACGCAGTGATGCAGTAAGTGCTCTTTGTAATAGCTATAACAACGTTTTAATTGCTCTTGATGCATTATCAAAAGATGAGATACAGCTTAACGATGTAAAACTGGAAGCTTTGAGTCTTTATAAAAAATTAGTTTATTTTGATAATGTATTTTTATTAGTAGTTTGGAATGAAATTTTATCAAAAATTCATATGACAAACTTAACTTTGCAAAAAGAAAATATTAATTTATCTATTGTAGTGAATTTATTAACATCGTTAGAAAAATATTTACTATTTATAAGAGATGATTTTGATAGTTACTTAAATAAAGCCAGAGCACTTGCTAAAGTTGATGAAATTCCAAAGAAGACACACAGAAATAGAAAACGAAGTACAAGAATAACGAGATATGAAGGAGATAACATGGATACAACATTTAATGAAGCAGAAAGTTTGAGAATCGAAATCTTTTATCCAATTTTAGATAATCTATGCTTAAATGTAAAAAATCGATGTAAAGCGTATACTAATGTAAATAATTACTTCAGTTTTCTTCCAAAATTATGTAAAATGACACCTACTGAAATACAGGAGAAGTGTAAAATTCTTGCAGAAAAATATTATAATGATATATGTGCAAGAGAGCTAGGGTCTGAATGTATTCAGTTTAGTTTTTATTTAAAAGAAACCAAAGAAAATGACGATGACTTAGTGATATTAGATATGTATAAAAATTAAAGAGGACAGTTTATTGTCTACTTTTCCAAACCTCGAAATATGTTTACGTATATTTTTGAGTATGATGGTCACTAACTGTAGCGGTGAACGATCATTTTCTGCGTTGAAATTCATAAAAAATGACTACCGTAATACAATGTTGAACGCCTGGTTAAATTATCTTGCTCTAATGTTTATTGAATCAGATGTGTTAAACCAAATAGATTTTGAAGATTTAATATCTGATTTTTCTTTAAAAAAATGTAGAAAAAGATTTAACTAATTGTTTACTATAATATTTTACTATAATATTTTACTATAATATTTTATTATTTTATTGTAATATATTTATGTATAAAAATTTATTTAGAACTTGATTACAGAATTTTTTTATTTGCTGATGCAAGAGTTTTATTTTTTGTATAAATCACGAAATAGTATTACGCACCTAGGGAGGAAAAAACTTGGACAGTCCACAGCTTATCTAAATTGACACCCGAGCCGAAGGCGAGGGTGGCAAACACGAGATATGGGCTGGCCGATTTTACTCCCGTGGAGCGTATACTATTTTTCCTCACATCGAGGCCGAAAATGCTATATTTCCGTTTCGGAGCCGGGCGGGAATGAGGCACTTTCGGCCCGGTGTGAGGAAAAGATCTTTCTCACACCCTACCCTGATCGAAAATCAAATGGGTGAATATAATATTTTTGATTTGGTGGAAACTAGTATATACGCTACGAGGAAAATTATTCAGCCAACATCTCATGTTTTCCACCCTGGCCTTCGGCCCCGGTTGTTATTTACACGCAATACTCGAGTTGTGGACTGTCCAAATTTTTTCCTCCGTATAGGACTGCGGGGCCCCTTTCAGGCCTGGGGCCCTAGGCACGTGCCTGCCCTGCCTATGCTTAAAGACGGCTCTAGTTGTATTGATGACACCGCGCATGCGCAGTGCAGTGCGCACTCCTAAATTAGTGTACAGGAAAATTTGTTATACAGTATGTTAAAATTTACCTGTTTTCTGGGTAAAATTTATATTAAAGTTTTGTAAAAAATTGAATTCTAATTTTTATTATGCTGTTTAGTAATTTTTTCTACTTTTGTATAATAACTTTTATTAACTTCTTAGTAATTTTTCATACTTTTAGTGTAAAAATTGTTAGAATTTTAGTAAATATCTCATTTGTGGTATCTTGTGGTAGGATTCTCCGTACAGTATCGTAATTTTTCCTATAAGTATTGTAAAAATTCCAAAACTTTTCTCTCAGTGTATAAATGTTGTAAATTCCGTATGAAAGGAAAAATGAATAAACATGTAAGAAAATTTATAAAACTGTATAAAACCATGGATTTTTGGATATTGCTTTTACGGTTTAAAATAATTTTTATATTTTCTCACATTCTCCTAACATTCTCTACCAATATGGAAAACTCTTTTATATAAGTTTGCAATGGTAAATTGTAAAAGAAACTAATGATATAGGTTAGACACATTTACGAATGATACATATACGAATTTCACTCCATCTTAAATTCACACTTAACTCAGAAAAAAGTGAGTAAAAGATCCTTTTAATTGAAGATTTTAACACTGATACTTAAAATTTTGATATTCAAGTCACGATTTTCCAAAAAATTTTTTTTATAATGATTTTTCTGCCTATGGAAAAAATAAATCAATAACAATAAATGTCTATTCAAATGCCATTGAATTTTTGTATTCGAATGATTTCACGTAACGGAGTCGATTAAAGATGACTAGATTAAAAACTCATAAAAGTATAAAACTTTTTAGATTAAATATAATGATATTCAATCACTTTTTATGGATTTTTTGATTAACTGATTAAACTGAAATACAAAAATTAAAATTAAAATTTTCATTCCGCATCATGTTCAAGGCGAATGTGTATTTGAAAATAAAAATAAATTATTTATTTAACTAACTTTTACAACTTTATTTCGAAAAATACGTTAACTGAACCCTCCGTATCTTCTAGCAACAGTGCTTTTATGTTAGTAAAAACACTTAGTATTTCATATATGTATAAGTATTGTCAAAATTTTGTTCTTGTTTAAAGCGAATTTCTCATTATGCATAACACAATCGACATTGATTGCACAAAAACCAAAGGTAGTTTTTCATTATCAAATAAATTAAAAACACCAGAAGAAAATCTAAATAAAAGCTAGAATAGCTACTTACTTACAAAGATAGCTATCTACAGAGATAGCTTTCTTAAATTATTAGGTTCCCAAAAATACCTAAATAATCTCTATATATAGAAAAGTACTCAAAAACGTGAGACTTGTTGTTATATACAATATTATACAAGACTGTAAAAAAACGACCAAGTCGGTGTTAGCACACTTACGTAAAGGTAGTATTCCAAAAGCTGATAAACTGAACAACCCCTTATGAAAAATCGTATAGAAAATCTTGTAATAAATATTGTAGAAATTTCTATAGGAAAAATTCAAAGGCACGCCTTTGAAAAACGTAAACAAATACTATAAAAATTCAAATCACTATGTACAAAGGTTCTGATCAGTATTTTCCTAAAACCGCTTTGCTGTATCTTATATATAGCAATATGCTCAAAAATGAGAACGTTATTGGTAGGGTAAGTGAAGGTATTACTGCGATTTTTCCAGAAAGGTGTACTTTAACTGAAGAATAAAATAACTTTAATACGATTAAATCAAAATCTTTCTTTTTCAAATCGTTCAGAATGTATTAAAGATCTAACAAAAAAATTTGCGAATCTTCGAAAAATGTATACATAATTTTAATATAAAAAAATAAGGCCGTTGTTATATGTACGACAGATTTCCTAACCTCAAAAAATGTACAACATGTATTAATAGATGAAAGGATACTTGAAAATTTTTAAAATTACATAAATTTTGGCAATTAGGTATTGGTAATTGACTAAAGAAATAATATTCCTTCTTGTGTGGAAACTATTTTCTTGTGAAAAGTACACGATAGTAAAGTACGAACTTTAAGATGTATGTGTTAAAAACGTTATTTGTACGACAGATTTCCAAACCTCAGAATGTACGATATACATATTAAAACATGAAAGGACACTTGGAAATTTTGACAATTTTTAATAACTGACTAAAGAAATAATATTCTTTCTTGTGTGGAAACTATTTTTTTGCCTGTTATATCAAAATTCTCGTTGCTGAAACGATGAGTATTTTTGTCGCGGTAGACAAATCTGTCGTACATCTAGTAACGCCGAAAAAATAAACCGGTGTGCTGATTGCTGGTATTTATTGGGAATTGAAATTATTACTGCGAAGCTATTACTGCGACCAAAGGTATTACTGCGAAGGTATTATTGCGAGCCGCAATGAATAATAAATTTCAAATAGAAAGCAGATGTTGGATAAATAATAAAAACATACATACTCTTAAGTAAATTTTATTCATATAATCATTTGATATAAACCACGGTTCGAGTAAACGTGCATGAACCGCTGGGTTTGGATGTAAGGTGTGTCTCATAGTTTATCGCAGTAATTCCAACATTCGCAAAAAATAATGCAAGTAATGCTGCGTCATTAAAATTTTACTTAAACATTATAATAAAGTAATTTCATGCTCGTTTTTGAAAAATGACTGTGTTGAAAATAGTATACATCTATATTGTACGCATAAATATAGACAGTAGGTATGTGTGAGCGCGCGACTGTATCGAGAGCGCGCAATGTCGTATGAGTCCGAAAGTAAACATGTACCTCACCCCTTGCTATTGTGTGCATGAGCAAGCAACGAAGTCGAGAGGCAGGGAACGATACGCTGCTCTCTCTCTCTCTACTGCCGTACGCCGAACGGAAAGCACCTTGCGCTAGGCGCTATGAAGCGCCCGTCTTATTTTATATTTAAGCCTAAATAAATAAGTCATTCTTTTATACCTTAAATGTGTCTCTCCATCATTAATAATAATACCACACCTCAACATGGTAGCTGGAGCCGTGGTTGGTTTGCCACGAGGTGAGTGGTAAGTGCTTTTTCTCATTATCTGCTATATCGACTCTCGAGTCATATAGAGATAATTAAAGTGCCGCGTATGTGAATACCGTGTGAAACGTATATGGACGAAGAATCGGAATTGAAAATCGAGCAAGAAGAAAAGTCCGAACACGAAGGAACGTTCAAGACATCTATTGAAGAAGAAACGACCTTGGAGGTTAAGCACGAAGAAAATTCCGAACACGAAGAAATGTTCGAGAACGAAGAAGATAAAATGGAGAGAAAAGACATCACGATACCGGTGTTCGATGGTGAAGACTACAGCATGTGGAAGAAAAGGATTACGATGTATTTGAAGATGAAAAAGTATGACATAGTAATAACCAGAGGAAGAGTTGCTGCAGACAAAGATGACTCGGAAGAAAGTGACTTAAAGGCCATAAATTTGATTTACAGTGCCATTTCCAACAAACAATTGGAGTTTGTTTGTGAAGAAGATACGACGTATAGAATAATAAAGAAATTTGATGATATGTATTTGAAAGATTGAGATGATGATTCTAACGACAGCTGCTTCAAGAGTTCTTTGTTCTATCGATACTAACGGTCGTGCTGTCCAAGGAGTCAGGATGGTAAATGACAAGCCGTGTGTTTAGCTTAATGTCGACGTTTCGGACTCTTTTTTTATTGAGTCCCTTCTCAAGACTCTAATACAAAAATCATATATTTATAAACTTTTGATACAAAAATGATAGAAAAATTTACATACAAATTACACATAATTACTTACAAGAAACAATAGTCTAACAAATTTTTAGGTGGTCACAGCGATACCACCAGTCAATTGAAATTAAATTCGCAACATTTTGGCCTTTATATACCGTGGAGAATTACATATGTATTTGTTACATTAATACAAGGAGCCAATCATATATTGTATAAGGCGGTGCTTATTAGCTGTACAGAGAGAGAGAGTATTAGACAAATATATGTCAAGGAGGTGTCAAAGCGACGGGGAGGGCCCAAGATGACTATGATTTTATATTTTTGGGCGTGGCCATCTCTTTGTCTAACATACTCTCCTAATACCTTCTATCTTCTGTGATTGTGTTTGTAGGATATTGCTGTTGTAGAAAATGATTTTTATTGATAAAAGATTTATATTCGAACCTGAGTGTTTTTGTGTCTTGTTGATTATTAATATATTGTTTTTGCGCATGTATGAAAAGCATCTCAGCTAACTTTCGTTTAAACAAAAAACGTTCATTATGTAAAATTTTCACTTTTTCAAAATTGAACTTATGTTCCGTTTCTTCCATATGAGTATAAATAGCAGACCCTCGATCATTATTTTCGCATTTTTTGAAATGTTCGTTAATTCTAATACCTAAGCGTCTTTCCGTTTGACCTACATATGATGCATCACAATCGTTACATTTTATTTGGTAGACAACATTAGTTTTTTCCTCTTTCGTACTCACATCTTTACCTAATTTAATAAAGCAGTTTAATTTATTTATAGTGCTGTTAATGACCTGTGTGTTATATTTTCTAAAAAATCTTAAAATAATTGAATTGAGTTCATTCACGTATGGAATGACTATGTGAAATCTATTTTGTTCCAACTGTGGTATAGTTTTATTGGCGTAATTTATGCTTCTGAGTCTTATTTTTATATAGTTATTAATAAATTCTATAGGATAGTCATTCATAGTTAAAAACTGCTTAATTAATTTTAGGTTTACATTATGGAATGATGTGTGTGAAAGATTGATTGCTCTGTCTACAAGTGAGTAAATAATCGCTATTTTGTTTTTAATAGGATGTTGCGAGTTAAAATTTAGAAATCTACCCGAAAACGTTGGTTTTCTATACCAATTAGTTATTATTTTTTTGTTTTTTATTATAACTTCGATATCTAAAAAACTGATTTTGTTATTACACGATGTTTCAGTCGTAAACTGTAAGTTTTTGTCATAACTATTAAAAACGTCTCGTGTATAATTAATTAGGTTTCTTGGCACACATAACAAAATATCATCTACATAACGAAAATAAAATATACTATCGAAACAAAGTTTATTTAATGCATAAGATTCCAAATCTTGCATTACGATATCAGCTAGAATGGGGCTAATAGGATTTCCCATCGCTGAACCAAACTTTTGTTTGTAAAATTGGTCGTTAAATTGAAAGTAGTTATTTTGTAGTATAAACTTTATTGATCCTATAAATTCACTGCAAGTTAAATTTGTATAATTATATAATTGTGTCCAACGTTTTTCAATAGCTACACAAATCAAATATTCGGGTACATTTCACCGAGGAAACTACATTATGACTGAACACTCGGTGAATGTTTTACTTAATATTTTAAAGAAACGTAAAGATACAAATTTGATGAAAGTTATTGGAATTATGTCTAAGACTTTTGGTTTTTATGTTAGTACGTTATTTCATAAGTTGTCTACCTTAATGTATGAAGTTAGAAAATATAGGATACAGTGTAAATTTTTAATTAACTGCCGGTTCTACAATCTCATTCCAGTACATATTCAAAATAATTTTAAAAATATTGATAAGATTCATATGTTTTCAAATTCTGGTTTCAAAAAACTAAAAATTAACTTACTGAAGGAGAAATTTAAAATTCTGAATTTGGAAATTTATGACATTAATATCCATATCCAACACAAAAAATTAGAAGTTGAGAGATTAAATAATAAATTAGTCACAGCGGGATATGATAATCTCATTTTGCCATTCGAATCCTTTTATCTGGACAAACTAAAACTAATTACTAATGAGTATGAAAAAAATCATGACAAAAAATTGGAAACACTATACCAAAATAAGTATAATAAACCGTTGGTCAAAAATACATACATAATCGAAAATAAGAAAAAGAACACTTGTAATAACTTAGACACATCACAGGTAAACAGTAGTGAGAATAACACACAGTACAATGAACTTATGAACTTACAAAATAGATGGATCATTAACCTTTCTGACGTGACATTACCGCAATATGTAAGAAACGTATTAAGACTAGGCGAAAAGTTTAATTTTAACGAGAAGTTAGACAATAAGGTGATCTTGGAAATGATTAAAAAAAAAATTTAGAGGTATATTTAAATAAATATAAAGATTTAAAACAGACTAACAAAATACGTTCCCATTTCCTGTCAATTATTAGTAAATTTCAGAATAGAGATCTTTCAAAAAATTCAACCTTTGAAAAACAGATTAGAATTGATATCAATTTAACAAAAACCTTTATAAAACAAAATAAAGATCTATTAATTACAAAAGCAGATAAAGGTAATGCAACGGTCATTATCAAGAAAACCGATTATTTAGAAAAAATGACTACTCTATTCAATGATAAAAAATACTATGAGAAAGTAAAAAGAAATCCGCTATCTACATTAGAAAGAAATACCAGATTACACATTAATAAATTAAATGATAAGAATTTTTTGTTGAATGATACAACTATACCGCGCGTAGCACAAAAATGTAATATTTCTAAAGGTTATGGCCTTATCAAAATACACAAAGAAAATAATCCAGTGCGGCCGATCATTTCTGCTATAAACTCTCCTACCTACAATATTTCCAAGATTTTTGCTAACTTCTTATATAAACATCTTAAAAAACCGTCTTCACATATCAGTAACAGCCTCGAATTAAAAAAGAAAATAGAAGTCATTACTATTCCCGATGGCTTTGAAATTATTAGTTTGGATGTGGTCAGTCTATTTACAAATGTACCCGAATATTTGATTTGTGTAGCTATTGGAAAACGTTGGACACAATTATATAATTATACAAATTTAACTTGCAGTGAATTTATAGGATCAATAAAGTTTATACTACAAAATAACTACTTTCAATTTAACGACCAATTTTACAAACAAAAGTTTGGTTCAGCGATGGGAAATCCTATTAGCCCCATTCTAGCTGATATCGTAATGCAAGATTTGGAATCTTATGCATTAAATAAACTTTGTTTCGATAGTATATTTTATTTTCGTTATGTAGATGATATTTTGTTATGTGTGCCAAGAAACCTAATTAATTATACACGAGACGTTTTTAATAGTTATGACAAAAACTTACAGTTTACGACTGAAACATCGTGTAATAACAAAATCAGTTTTTTAGATATCGAAGTTATAATAAAAAACAAAAAATAACAACTAATTGGTATAGAAAACCAACGTTTTCGGGTAGATTTCTAAATTTTAACTCGCAACATTCTATTAAAAACAAAATAGCGATTATTTACTCACTTGTAGACAGAGCAATCAATCTTTCACACACATCATTCCATAATGTAAACCTAAAATTAATTAAGCAGTTTTTAACTATGAATGACTATCCTATAGAATTTATTAATAACTATATAAAAATAAGACTCAGAAGCATAAATTACGCCAATAAAACTATACCACAGTTGGAACAAAATAGATTTCACATAGTCATTCCATACGTGAATGAACTCAATTCAATTATTTTAAGATTTTTTAGAAAATATAACACACAGGTCATTAACAGCACTATAAATAAATTAAACTGCTTTATTAAATTAGGTAAAGATGTGAGTACGAAAGAGGAAAAAACTAATGTTGTCTACCAAATAAAATGTAACGATTGTGATGCATCATATGTAGGTCAAACGGAAAGACGCTTAGGTATTAGAATTAACGAACATTTCAAAAAATGCGAAAATAATGATCGAGGGTCTGCTATTTATACTCATATGGAAGAAACGGAACATAAGTTCAATTTTGAAAAAGTGAAAATTTTACATAATGAACGTTTTTTGTTTAAACGAAAGTTAGCTGAGATGCTTTTCATACATGCGCAAAAACAATATATTAATAATCAACAAGACACAAAAACACTCAGGTTCGAATATAAATCTTTTATCAATAAAAATCATTTTCTACAACAGCAATATCCTACAAACACAATCACAGAAGATAGAAGGTATTAGGAGAGTATGTTAGACAAAGAGATGGCCACGCCCAAAAATATAAAATCATAGTCATCTTGGGCCCTCCCCGTCGCTTTGACACCTCCTTGACATATATTTGTCTAATACTCTCTCTCTCTGTACAGCTAATAAGCACCGCCTTATACAATATATGATTGGCTCCTTGTATTAATGTAACAAATACATATGTAATTCTCCACGGTATATAAAGGCCAAAATGTTGCGAATTTAATTTCAATTGACTGGTGGTATCGCTGTGACCACCTAAAAATTTGTTAGACTATTGTTTCTTGTAAGTAATTATGTGTATTGTATGTAAATTTTTCTATCATTTTTGTATCAAAAGTTTATAAATATATGATTTTTGTATTAGAGTCTTGAGAAGGGACTCAATAAAAAAAGAGTCCGAAACGTCGACATTAAGCTAAACACACGGCTTGTCATTTACCATCCTGACTCCTTGGACAGCACGACCGTTAGTATCGATAGAACAAAGAACTCTTGAAGCAGCTGTCGTTAGAATCATCATCTCAATCAATTTCGCAACGGTGGGTCTAAAGAAGAACGTTGCTGTGCTACATCTACAATCTGCGTGGCACTCTCACCGAGGAAACTACATTATGACTGAACACTCGGTGAATGTTTTACTTAATATTTTAAAGAAACGTAAAGATACAAATTTGATGAAAGTTATTGGAATTATGTCTAAGACTTTTGGTTTTTATGTTAGTACGTTATTTCATAAGTTGTCTACCTTAATGTATGAAGTTAGAAAATATAGGATACAGTGTAAATTTTTAATTAACTGCCGGTTCTACAATCTCATTCCAGTACATATTCAAAATAATTTTAAAAATATTGATAAGATTCATATGTTTTCAAATTCTGGTTTCAAAAAACTAAAAATTAACTTACTGAAGGAGAAATTTAAAATTCTGAATTTGGAAATTTATGACATTAATATCCATATCCAACACAAAAAATTAGAAGTTGAGAGATTAAATAATAAATTAGTCACAGCGGGATATGATAATCTCATTTTGCCATTCGAATCCTTTTATCTGGACAAACTAAAACTAATTACTAATGAGTATGAAAAAAATCATGACAAAAAATTGGAAACACTATACCAAAATAAGTATAATAAACCGTTGGTCAAAAATACATACATAATCGAAAATAAGAAAAAGAACACTTGTAATAACTTAGACACATCACAGGTAAACAGTAGTGAGAATAACACACAGTACAATGAACTTATGAACTTACAAAATAGATGGATCATTAACCTTTCTGACGTGACATTACCGCAATATGTAAGAAACGTATTAAGACTAGGCGAAAAGTTTAATTTTAACGAGAAGTTAGACAATAAGGTGATCTTGGAAATGATTAAAAAAAAATTTAGAGGTATATTTAAATAAATATAAAGATTTAAAACAGACTAACAAAATACGTTCCCATTTCCTGTCAATTATTAGTAAATTTCAGAATAGAGATCTTTCAAAAAATTCAACCTTTGAAAAACAGATTAGAATTGATATCAATTTAACAAAAACCTTTATAAAACAAAATAAAGATCTATTAATTACAAAAGCAGATAAAGGTAATGCAACGGTCATTATCAAGAAAACCGATTATTTAGAAAAAATGACTACTCTATTCAATGATAAAAAATACTATGAGAAAGTAAAAAGAAATCCGCTATCTACATTAGAAAGAAATACCAGATTACACATTAATAAATTAAATGATAAGAATTTTTTGTTGAATGATACAACTATACCGCGCGTAGCACAAAAATGTAATATTTCTAAAGGTTATGGCCTTATCAAAATACACAAAGAAAATAATCCAGTGCGGCCGATCATTTCTGCTATAAACTCTCCTACCTACAATATTTCCAAGATTTTTGCTAACTTCTTATATAAACATCTTAAAAAACCGTCTTCACATATCAGTAACAGCCTCGAATTAAAAAAAGAAAATAGAAGTCATTACTATTCCCGATGGCTTTGAAATTATTAGTTTGGATGTGGTCAGTCTATTTACAAATGTACCCGAATATTTGATTTGTGTAGCTATTGGAAAACGTTGGACACAATTATATAATTATACAAATTTAACTTGCAGTGAATTTATAGGATCAATAAAGTTTATACTACAAAATAACTACTTTCAATTTAACGACCAATTTTACAAACAAAAGTTTGGTTCAGCGATGGGAAATCCTATTAGCCCCATTCTAGCTGATATCGTAATGCAAGATTTGGAATCTTATGCATTAAATAAACTTTGTTTCGATAGTATATTTTATTTTCGTTATGTAGATGATATTTTGTTATGTGTGCCAAGAAACCTAATTAATTATACACGAGACGTTTTTAATAGTTATGACAAAAACTTACAGTTTACGACTGAAACATCGTGTAATAACAAAATCAGTTTTTTAGATATCGAAGTTATAATAAAAAACAAAAAAATAACAACTAATTGGTATAGAAAACCAACGTTTTCGGGTAGATTTCTAAATTTTAACTCGCAACATTCTATTAAAAACAAAATAGCGATTATTTACTCACTTGTAGACAGAGCAATCAATCTTTCACACACATCATTCCATAATGTAAACCTAAAATTAATTAAGCAGTTTTTAACTATGAATGACTATCCTATAGAATTTATTAATAACTATATAAAAATAAGACTCAGAAGCATAAATTACGCCAATAAAACTATACCACAGTTGGAACAAAATAGATTTCACATAGTCATTCCATACGTGAATGAACTCAATTCAATTATTTTAAGATTTTTTAGAAAATATAACACACAGGTCATTAACAGCACTATAAATAAATTAAACTGCTTTATTAAATTAGGTAAAGATGTGAGTACGAAAGAGGAAAAAACTAATGTTGTCTACCAAATAAAATGTAACGATTGTGATGCATCATATGTAGGTCAAACGGAAAGACGCTTAGGTATTAGAATTAACGAACATTTCAAAAAATGCGAAAATAATGATCGAGGGTCTGCTATTTATACTCATATGGAAGAAACGGAACATAAGTTCAATTTTGAAAAAGTGAAAATTTTACATAATGAACGTTTTTTGTTTAAACGAAAGTTAGCTGAGATGCTTTTCATACATGCGCAAAAACAATATATTAATAATCAACAAGACACAAAAACACTCAGGTTCGAATATAAATCTTTTATCAATAAAAATCATTTTCTACAACAGCAATATCCTACAAACACAATCACAGAAGATAGAAGGTATTAGGAGAGTATGTTAGACAAAAGATGGCCACGCCCAAAAATATAAAATCATAGTCATCTTGGGCCCTCCCCGTCGCTTTGACACCTCCTTGACATATATTTGTCTAATACTCTCTCTCTGTACAGCTAATAAGCACCGCCTTATACAATATATGATTGGCTCCTTGTATTAATGTAACAAATACATATGTAATTCTCCACGGTATATAAAGGCCAAAATGTTGCGAATTTAATTTCAATTGACTGGTGGTATCGCTGTGACCACCTAAAAATTTGTTAGACTATTGTTTCTTGTAAGTAATTATGTGTAATTTGTATGTAAATTTTTCTATCATTTTTGTATCAAAAGTTTATAAATATATGATTTTTGTATTAGAGTCTTGAGAAGGGACTCAATAAAAAAAGAGTCCGAAACGTCGACATTAAGCTAAACACACGGCTTGTCATTTACCATCCTGACTCCTTGGACAGCACGACCGTTAGTATCGATAGAACAAAGAACTCTTGAAGCAGCTGTCGTTAGAATCATCATCTCAATCAATTTCGCAACGGTGGGTCTAAAGAAGAACGTTGCTGTGCTACATCTACAATCTGCGTGGCACTCTCACCGAGGAAACTACATTATGACTGAACACTCGGTGAATGTTTTACTTAATATTTTAAAGAAACGTAAAGATACAAATTTGATGAAAGTTATTGGAATTATGTCTAAGACTTTTGGTTTTTATGTTAGTACGTTATTTCATAAGTTGTCTACCTTAATGTATGAAGTTAGAAAATATAGGATACAGTGTAAATTTTTAATTAACTGCCGGTTCTACAATCTCATTCCAGTACATATTCAAAATAATTTTAAAAATATTGATAAGATTCATATGTTTTCAAATTCTGGTTTCAAAAAACTAAAAATTAACTTACTGAAGGAGAAATTTAAAATTCTGAATTTGGAAATTTATGACATTAATATCCATATCCAACACAAAAAATTAGAAGTTGAGAGATTAAATAATAAATTAGTCACAGCGGGATATGATAATCTCATTTTGCCATTCGAATCCTTTTATCTGGACAAACTAAAACTAATTACTAATGAGTATGAAAAAAATCATGACAAAAAATTGGAAACACTATACCAAAATAAGTATAATAAACCGTTGGTCAAAAATACATACATAATCGAAAATAAGAAAAAGAACACTTGTAATAACTTAGACACATCACAGGTAAACAGTAGTGAGAATAACACACAGTACAATGAACTTATGAACTTACAAAATAGATGGATCATTAACCTTTCTGACGTGACATTACCGCAATATGTAAGAAACGTATTAAGACTAGGCGAAAAGTTTAATTTTAACGAGAAGTTAGACAATAAGGTGATCTTGGAAATGATTAAAAAAAAAATTTAGAGGTATATTTAAATAAATATAAAGATTTAAAACAGACTAACAAAATACGTTCCCATTTCCTGTCAATTATTAGTAAATTTCAGAATAGAGATCTTTCAAAAATTCAACCTTTGAAAAACAGATTAGAATTGATATCAATTTAACAAAAACCTTTATAAAACAAAATAAAGATCTATTAATTACAAAAGCAGATAAAGGTAATGCAACGGTCATTATCAAGAAAACCGATTATTTAGAAAAAATGACTACTCTATTCAATGATAAAAAATACTATGAGAAAGTAAAAAGAAATCCGCTATCTACATTAGAAAGAAATACCAGATTACACATTAATAAATTAAATGATAAGAATTTTTTGTTGAATGATACAACTATACCGCGCGTAGCACAAAAATGTAATATTTCTAAAGGTTATGGCCTTATCAAAATACACAAAGAAAATAATCCAGTGCGGCCGATCATTTCTGCTATAAACTCTCCTACCTACAATATTTCCAAGATTTTTGCTAACTTCTTATATAAACATCTTAAAAAACCGTCTTCACATATCAGTAACAGCCTCGAATTAAAAAAGAAAATAGAAGTCATTACTATTCCCGATGGCTTTGAAATTATTAGTTTGGATGTGGTCAGTCTATTTACAAATGTACCCGAATATTTGATTTGTGTAGCTATTGGAAAACGTTGGACACAATTATATAATTATACAAATTTAACTTGCAGTGAATTTATAGGATCAATAAAGTTTATACTACAAAATAACTACTTTCAATTTAACGACCAATTTTACAAACAAAAGTTTGGTTCAGCGATGGGAAATCCTATTAGCCCCATTCTAGCTGATATCGTAATGCAAGATTTGGAATCTTATGCATTAAATAAACTTTGTTTCGATAGTATATTTTATTTTCGTTATGTAGATGATATTTTGTTATGTGTGCCAAGAAACCTAATTAATTATACACGAGACGTTTTTAATAGTTATGACAAAAACTTACAGTTTACGACTGAAACATCGTGTAATAACAAAATCAGTTTTTTAGATATCGAAGTTATAATAAAAAACAAAAAAATAACAACTAATTGGTATAGAAAACCAACGTTTTCGGGTAGATTTCTAAATTTTAACTCGCAACATTCTATTAAAAACAAAATAGCGATTATTTACTCACTTGTAGACAGAGCAATCAATCTTTCACACACATCATTCCATAATGTAAACCTAAAATTAATTAAGCAGTTTTTAACTATGAATGACTATCCTATAGAATTTATTAATAACTATATAAAAATAAGACTCAGAAGCATAAATTACGCCAATAAAACTATACCACAGTTGGAACAAAATAGATTTCACATAGTCATTCCATACGTGAATGAACTCAATTCAATTATTTTAAGATTTTTTAGAAAATATAACACACAGGTCATTAACAGCACTATAAATAAATTAAACTGCTTTATTAAATTAGGTAAAGATGTGAGTACGAAAGAGGAAAAAACTAATGTTGTCTACCAAATAAAATGTAACGATTGTGATGCATCATATGTAGGTCAAACGGAAAGACGCTTAGGTATTAGAATTAACGAACATTTCAAAAAATGCGAAAATAATGATCGAGGGTCTGCTATTTATACTCATATGGAAGAAACGGAACATAAGTTCAATTTTGAAAAAGTGAAAATTTTACATAATGAACGTTTTTTGTTTAAACGAAAGTTAGCTGAGATGCTTTTCATACATGCGCAAAAACAATATATTAATAATCAACAAGACACAAAAACACTCAGGTTCGAATATAAATCTTTTATCAATAAAAATCATTTTCTACAACAGCAATATCCTACAAACACAATCACAGAAGATAGAAGGTATTAGGAGAGTATGTTAGACAAAGAGATGGCCACGCCCAAAAATATAAAATCATAGTCATCTTGGGCCCTCCCCGTCGCTTTGACACCTCCTTGACATATATTTGTCTAATACTCTCTCTCTCTGTACAGCTAATAAGCACCGCCTTATACAATATATGATTGGCTCCTTGTATTAATGTAACAAATACATATGTAATTCTCCACGGTATATAAAGGCCAAAATGTTGCGAATTTAATTTCAATTGACTGGTGGTATCGCTGTGACCACCTAAAAATTTGTTAGACTATTGTTTCTTGTAAGTAATTATGTGTAATTTGTATGTAAATTTTTCTATCATTTTTGTATCAAAAGTTTATAAATATATGATTTTTGTATTAGAGTCTTGAGAAGGGACTCAATAAAAAAAGAGTCCGAAACGTCGACATTAAGCTAAACACACGGCTTGTCATTTACCATCCTGACTCCTTGGACAGCACGACCGTTAGTATCGATAGAACAAAGTGTATTTGAAAGAGTCTACAGCACTACAAATTGTGTGTCGAAATAAATTGGAAAAATTGAGACTAGAAAAGTATAGTGATACAGCAACATTTTTCAGTGAATTTGAAAAATCAGTGAATGAATTAAAAAGCGCAGGTGCAAAAATAAGTGGAAAAGAATAATTGAATTACATGTTGAACACGTTGCCGAGCCAATACAGTTACATTGGCGATTTAATAGACACGTTAAAAGAAGAGGATCAAATGGCATCGTATGTGAAAAATAAAATCCAGATTGCTGAAATGAAGAACAATAACGAGCATAGCGAACAAAGGTCTAATGTATTCGCTGCAAAAAAGAACCAGAAAGGAAGCTGCTTCAAATGTGGGAGAACCGGGCATTTCGCACGAGAATACCAAAATGGGGGACAAGCAGGACAAAGCGGCACAACATGGCGAGGCTCAACACGTGGCCGCGGCCGAGGGAAGGCAGGAAGTGGCAACTATGGCAGAGGGCGTGGAAACTTCCGTCAGCAAGAGCCAGCACGAGCGAGCAGAGAGGCGAAGGTGCGAGCACATGGATAGCTACAGAGTATGCGGCGCAGAGTAACGATAGTCAAGGTATGCTAGGTAATGAAATACAGTGGTTGCTGGACAGCGGATGTACCGATCATATAATAAATAGCGTCGACTATTTTGATAAATGTATTGATCTTAAAGAACCGGTAAATATCTACTTAAGGGATAATAGATATGAGGCGTTTCGCCTTAACTCTCCCAGCGCGGCGCGCGCGCGTCAAATCATGCCATTTTCAAGTCGTGTTTACGATATCAATATGAATTTCAAAAAATTATGTGATAAGCGTTTCCGACGTATTTTTTCCTCAGCTTTCCAATGGTGTAAGTGGTTTTTCCGAAATTTTCCATTTTCACCCTCAAAAAGTATAAAACATACTATATCTCGGAAAGTATATTTTTAATATTTTTTTTTATCATCTAGATCGAAAGCTGAGCATTTTTTACGTCGGAAAGGATTTTTTGCAAAATTTGCTCGAATGTTTTTCTTAGAGAAACAGAACGCGAAAGAGCAGACGCAGCGTCTCCTTCGTGCGCGGTATGCGGCGCGCTGTACAGCGCGTGGACTAGATGTATTTCGCTCTCTAGTAACCTTATTATTTTTATTTATCATTTTTAATTCTTTATGGAATATCTTTTTGCACTTCGAATTTCACTTATATGCACGATTGACATTTTCATAGGTTATTTCGCAAAAAAAAAAACCGCTGCCAATTCTTTGGCACTTAGCTTCCTCAAACTAATTCATCGTTTCCTAATTAAAAATTGAAATTCTGAAAATACATTTTTCATAAAAAGGAATGCTAAAGAATTTCAATAATACTTTGAACCGATGCGTCTTATACCAGTTTCTTGCAAAATAGTATATTACGTACCTATTTTAAAAAAAGCTTTGACAGGCCACCAAGTTTAAAAAAAATTGAGATTAAAAAGAGATAAAAGAAGGGGCTAAAAATGGCACTATTAATACGTTTTGATATTTTAATTTACTACATTATATAAAAATATTAAAATGATAGTTCTCGAAAATAAATGTATAATATATATTCATATAGATAATCACTTAAAATTGCAACACAATATTGCCACCAAGAAGTGTAATAAGTAACAGTTAAAATTTCAAGTCGATAAATAAATTATTTTTTGAGATATTAATTTTTTAAATATAAAAAAGTTTTCATTAATAACAAATGACAGAGTGAAGATATTTTAAATTTTAAATTTTAAAAAAAGAAAATGTAGGTAATTTGAATACCTTTTAAGAGAAGTATATTATTTTATGTAATAATTACTATAAGATACGAAAAAATCAAAAAAACTAAAAATTCAAAATCTTTTTTGGTTATAAAACAAAAGAAAATCAATAAAATCCCAAATCCATTAGGGTACTTTCCTTTTGCCGCAAGACGAAGCGAATAAGCTTTACCCGACGAAAATCGGTTGATTAGTTTCGGAGATATTAAGAGTTGAAATACACACACACACACACGCACACACACACATACATACATCCACGAAATCAAAAATCATCAAAATCAAATAATATACACATATACCATCATAAAACATCTTTTTGAAGACTTTTTTTTCGAAAATTTTTTTCACCGTTACAAAGCTTCCTCTTTGAGGAAGCAAAAACATTACAATCAATTTGAAATAGCAGACGCAACGCTTCTCACTTACTTTTTACCCGATAGGTGGCTTGCGTATAGAAAATTTTTGCCCGAGAGTAATTTGTTGTATCCAATTATATAAGTCTGATGAATTTTCGATCTTTGTTATCCTTGAAATTGTTTAAGAATTTTAACGCTGTTTCCGTTATATTTGTGTTCTTCGTGTGTTAGCTGATTAAATCATAATTTATTTTTGGTTTATTTATTGCATTTATTTTCTCGCTACTGAAATGGATCCAGCTTTGAAGCTGAAATGCATAAATCCTTTTAATAAAATTAATCACTCTGTGCGTAAAAATTTGTCGAATTTTCCTTCAATATTTAGGAGTGCGTATCCCCTCGTACCAGAGAACGCGAAAATTTGTTCCAACTGTCAACGTCAATTTTATAAACATAAGTTAGATTTACCTTCATGCGATGCCAAAAAAGCTAAAATTGAATGTACTGATGAATATCATAAAGCAGGCGTGGTAGTTCTCAACCAATTAAAAAAAAAATTTTTAGAATCACCGGGTAAGGAAGATAAAATTCAATTACTCACGCTTGCTCCTGATTTTTGGTCTCGCAGAGACTTAATCAGAGAGTTCGGTTGTACTGAGTGGGAGCTCGAGAAGCGAAAAAGTTAGTAACTGAAAGTGGAATTTTTTCAAAACCTGAAAAGAAAAGGGGCAAAATATTTCCAGTTGAAAGTGTAGATTCAGTTAAACGTTTTTATGAGAAGGACGATATTAGTCGTGTAATGCCCGGATTAAAAGATTGTATATCTGTTAAGCAGGATAATGGTAAAAGAGAACATGTACAGAAAAGGTTACTAATTGGTAATTTACGTGAAATTTATTGTTTATTTAAAAAAGAGCATGAATCTGTTAATATTGGCTTCACTAAATTTACTCAATTGAGGCCGCCGCATTGTGTTCTAGCGGGAAGCAGTGATACGCATAATGTATGCGTATGTGTACACCACGAAAATATCAAGCTGATGTTAAATGCTATTAATTTACAGAGTTTAACTGAAGGTACTCGACTATTTCTTAAAAACTACCACGATTGCATCCAAGCAATCGTATGTAGTAATGCTAGTTCGAAATGTTACTTGGGAGACTGTTTAGATTGCCCCAATATGCCTGTATTACGGAAACATTTGCTTGAATGTTTTGAGAGAAATGATATTTTTCAAATACAGTATGAGTCATGGCTTCAGACAGATCGTTGCACAATAGTATCTATAACTGTAAATGTTTATGAATTCATGAATTACAGTACCATGCCGTTATTCCAATGAATAAAACAACATTAATACTAAAAAAAACGTCAATGAGTTCAGAATATCAAATCTTCCCTAAAAAACCCGTAAAACAAAACAAAATAAAATTATCTACTTAAAAAAAAAAGAATTATTAATATAAATACTAGTTTATTGTTGCTATTATTAAGGAAATCAAAATTTTAAGTGGTTGTTAGAGAGCGAAATGCATCTAGTCCACGCGGTGTACAGCGCGCCGAAAACCGCGCGCGAAGGAGACGCTGCGTCTGCTCTTTCGCGTTCTGTTTCTCTAAGAAAACATTCGAGCAAATTCTGAAAAAAATCCTTTCCGACGTAAAAAATGCTCAGCTTTCGATCTAGGGGGTAAAAAAAAATATTAAAAATATACTTTTCGCGATATAGTATGTTTTATACTTGTTGGGGGGGAAAATGGAAAATTTCGGAAAAACCACCTACGCCATTGGAAAGCTGAGGAAAAAATACGTCGGAAACGCTTATCACATAATTTTTTGAAATGCATATTGATATCGTAAACACGACTTGAAAATAGCATGATTTGTCGCTAGCGCGCCGCGCTGGGAGAGTTGAGGCGAAACGCCTCATATATAAAAACAACGAAAATTGGAAATGTAGTTAGATATTTTGACGCGTTTGGTAAAAAGAATGAAGTTAATATGACTAATGTTTTTTATGCCGAAAAAATGAATACAAACTTAATAAGTTTTGGGAAATTAACAGATAACAATACGATTATTTCAAAGGGAAATACAGCAAGGATAATAGATAAAACTAATAAATTGATAGTTGTAGCATACAAAGAGAATCGAACTTATAAGATAAATAGTACCTTGAAACATAGAGAGAATTTTGTAAACACAGCCGACTGTAGCAATAATAACATGAGTTTGAAAGAGAAATGGCATAGAATATTAGGACACGTAAATTTCGGGTATCTGAATACACTATGTAGAGAAGAGTTATTAACAGGTATTCCGAATAAACTTGAAACGGAATTTATGAAGTGCAAAACGTGCATAGAGAATAAAATGCATAACTTGCCATTTAGCAACGATAGAATAAAAGCTAAAGGTATTTTAGAGATAGTTCATACAGATGTATGCGGTCCATTTAAAACTGCAGGTTTTAATGGAGAAAATTATTTTGTTTCTTTCATTGATGATTATAGAAAAATCGCGAAGGTTTATTGTATCAAAACTAAAGACGAAGTTTTTGATTGCTTAGTTAGATTTATTAATGAATGTGAAAATTTATCAGAAAAGAAAGTAAAAGTTTTGAGATGTGATAACGGGAAAGAATATTTAAATAACCTCTTTTATAAATTTGCCAAAGAAAAAGGTATTATTTTGAATAATTGTCCAGTATATGTACATGAGTTAAACGGAACCGCGGAAAGGTTTAATAGAACGATAATGGATATGGCGCGATGTTTACTAACAGAGGCAAACGTTCATAAACGGTTTTGGCCCGAGATTATTTGTGCAGCGACGTATTTGAAAAATCGAACGTTGACTAATATGATAAAGAGAAAAACTCCGTACGAAATATTTTTTAGGAGACGGCCGGATGTCAAACATTTACGTCTGTACGGGAGTAGAGTTTTTGTTAGAAAACCGGGACAAAAAAGAAATTCTAAATGGGATAAAAAGGCAGATATGGGAATCCTATTAGGATGTAGTGATGTAGGATATAGAGTCCTAGTAAATAATAAAATGGTAGTTGCTAGACATGTAGATATCGTTGAGGAAAATGTAAAATGTATAGGACTTGGTGATGTAGAGTCAAAATATACATCTCCTTCTACTTCGATTCTCGAGTCATTTAGAGGAGAACACAATGATCGTGATGATGATTTAAGCGATGATAATGTTTTTCAAAGCGCGGATGAGAATAATGAACAGGAATCAAAGGTAGCAAATAAGAAAAATGTAGAACTATTAAAAGTCCCACGTAGATCTACACGTGATAGAAAAAGTCCAATAAGATATCCAGAAAATATTTCGAATAATATTTATGTAAATTACTGCAGGGTAGATACTCCATATACATTTGAGGAGAAGATGAGTAGTAATGATAGTGAGAGCTGGATAAAAGCTATGGATAAAGAAATAGAAAGTTTAAAAGATAATAAAACATGGGAATTAGTTGAAAGGATACCAAATGAAAAGGTAATAGATGTAAAATGGGTTTATAGTAGGAAATCTGATGATATATATAAAGCGAGATTAGTTGTAAGAGGATTTCAACAGACAAATGTGATTGACGATATATACGCTCCAGTTGCTAAAATGCAAACTTTAAAAATTTTGTTTTCCTTTTGTTGTCAGTTTGGTCTAATTATAAAACAAATGGATGTAGTTACTGCTTTTTTAAATGGTGAAGTAAGCTCGGAGGTATATGTCGGTCAACCGAAAGGTTATAGCGATGGAACAAACAGAGTTTGTAAATTACGTAAAGCATTGTACGGACTATGAGAAAGTCCAAGGGCATGGTATAAATGTTTGAATGAATATTTGACAAAGATAAAATTTAAAAGGTCAAATTTACTTATTAATATATGTCGATAATTTGTTAATTTGTAGTAAGAGTAAAAAGAAAATTAAGAAATTAAAAAGAGTGTTGTCAGAAAAATTTAAGATGAAAGATCTAGGAGAAGTTAAAGAATACCTTGGTATTAATATAGGGTACGATCATCGAAATTGTGATATGAAATTAAGTCAAACTAAGTATATAGAGTCTTTAGCGAATAAATATCAATTGCAGACTAGTAAATTATATAGCACTCCTATGGAAACGAATCTAAAAATTGAAAAGGCTGAAATATGCGAGTCAGATATTAAATATAGAAATTTGATAGGTGCATTATTATATATAAGTTCAAGTACAAGGCCTGATATAAGTTATAGTGTGAATTATTTGAGTAGATATCAGAATAGTTATAATGAGACTCATTGGAAATATGCGTTACGAATCTTGAAATACTTGTATTTAACTAAAGATTTAAAGATGAACTATAAAAGAAATGTAAATTGCGAAACTATAGATTGTTATGTAGACGCAGATTGGGCTGGTGATAATGTTGACAGAAAATCCACATCTGCATATGTTATTAAAGCATTTGGAAATGTAATTGATTGGAAATAGCGAAAACAAAGAACGGTAACAAAGGCTTCAACTTATGCAGAATATGTAGCCTTATCTGAGGCAGTTAGTGAAGTAAAGTTTATGATAGAGTTAATGAAAAACTTTAATGTGGAATATATTGATCCTGTAAAGATATTTGAGGATAACACAGGCGCGATAAATATAGCGAATTATGGAAACTTTACTAAGAACTCGAAGCACATAGAAATACATTATCACTATGTTCATGAAAGCGTGAAAGAAAAAGAAATTGTAATAATTAAAATTGACTCGAATGATAATGTTTCGGATATCTTTACAACAGCATTGTGTAAAGATAAATTTGAAAAGTTCAGAGAATTATTGAATATCATCTAATAAATTAAAAGTGTACAATATATATATATATAAGGAGGCGTGTTGAAAATAGTATACATCTATATTGTACGCATGAATATAGACAGTGGGTATGTGTGAGCGCGCGACTGTATCGAGAGCGCGCAATGTCGTATGAGTCCGAAAGTAAACATGTACCTCTCCCATTCCTAGTGTGTGCGTGAGCAAGCATCGAAGTCGAGAGGCAGCGAACGATATGCTGCTCTCTCTCTCTCTACTGCTGTACGCCGAACGGAAAGCACCTTGCGCTAGGCGCCATGAAGCGCCCGTCTTATTTTATACTTAAGCCTAAATAAATAAGTCATTCTCGTATACCTTAAATGTGTCTCTCCATCATCAATAATAATACCACACCTCAACAGACTGTAATTTTACGTATAAAATTTATTCATAGTATATTTTTTTTTGTTTTCATGGTGTGCAGAAATAGACATTTTTGTTTCGAGTATATTCGAAGCTTCCTATATTTTTTCACAACAAATCGAGGTCTCGAAATTAAAATTCACATAAATAAGAAAATAAGCAAATATTTTTCATTATATTTTAGTAATAATAAAGATGACATTTCAAATGTACATCACGAATTTTTTGGATCAGATTCGAAATGAAGTTTATTAGGTTTCTACATAAATAGAAATATCGCAATAATACCTGCACCGCTGTAATACCTGCACTTACCCTATATATAATAATATTTAAGACTTTAAATAACGCACAAGTTATCATTTGCACACGGACATATAAAGGTAGCATTATTTTAGAAGCTGATAACATCTCTTAAATACCTAAACAAATACTAGAAATACTTAAATGTCTACAGACAAAGTGTCTGATCAACAAGTTCCCAAAAACGCTTGAATACTCCGTATATGTAGAAATATACTCATGAAAGTTGGGCTAGTTGTAATTTATGAAGATATTGCTAACTAGACATAATATACAAGTCATTGCTATCTCACCGTTCTAAAAGTAGTTACTCAAAAACTGATTAAAAAGTGGACGACTGTGATAAAGCTAAAGAAATATTAGGAAAATTTAATTACCTACAAACAAAGGTTACACGGAGAAAAGTGGGCAGGTCCAGGGATCGAGCAAAGCGAGCGTGCGAGCCGTGTGCTGTTTGCGTCGCCGAGCTGCGTGCGCGCAGGTCTATACACGAAACATTTGACGCGTGGATTTCAGCTGCATTTTGCACGCCGTATAGCCTTGCATCTTGGTCGAGCCAGCCAAACTGCGCGTCGCCGCGGCGGCACCCGACGGCGTCCAAAGACTGAGGCCAATTAAATTCTGCTCTGTACCTTCTTAAATATAAAGTTTAACGAAAAAAGTTATGAACAAAGGCTGTTCGTTATTAAATTATCTACAAAGAGTCAGTGACGACGAATCTCCAAGTGCATTTAGTTTATTAGCAAATTGAAAAAACCATAAAGGGTTTCGTGTTGTCGATGATACTTTCCCTTTATTTTCTCTGTACTTTCTTAAATATAAAGTTTGACGAAAAAAGTCATAAACAAAAGTTGTTTGTTATTAAATTATCTACGAAAAAGTCAGTTCTCTTTTCGTTAAATTTTATATTTAATAAAGTACAGAGCAAATGAAGGGAAAGTATCATCGACAACACGAAACTCTTTATGGTTTTTCTCAATTTGCAAGTAAACTATTGGACTTGGAGATTCGCTATCACTAACTTCTTCGTAGATAATTTAATAACAAACAACTTTTGTTTATGACTTTTTTCGTCAAACTTTATATTTAAGAAAGTACAAAGAAAATAAAGGGAAAGTATCATCGACAACACGAAACCCTTTATAGTTTTTCTCAATTTGCTAATAAACTATTGCACTTGGACATTCGTCGTCACTGACTGTTTTGTAGATAATTTAATAACAAACAGCCTTTGTTCATCACTTTTTTCGTTAAACTTTATATTTAAGAAGGTACAGAGCAGAATTTAATTGGCCTGAGTCGTTGGAGGCCGTCGAGCGCCGCCGCTGCGACGCGCAGTTTGGCTGGCTCGACCTAGATGCAAGGCTATACGGCGTGCAAAATGCAGCTGAAATCCACGCGTCAAATGCTTCGTGTATAGACCTGCGCACACGCAGGTCGGCGAAGCAAACAGCACACGGCTCGCGCCCTCGCTTTACTCGATCCCTGGACCTGCCCACTTTTCTCCGTGTACCGAGCCTCTTCCAGCCGTAAGAATTAACAGTTTTTTTTGGTTCGCATTGTTCGGACAAAAACCAAAGGTAGTTTTTTAAAACCTAATAAAATAAAAACAATGGAGGAAAATCTAAATGAAAGCTACAAAAGTTTACTTACTTACAAACATAGCTTTCTTTAAATTAGTAGATACCCAAAAATACCTAAATAATCCCTATAAATAGAAGAGTACTCAAAAATGGTAGGCTTGTTGTTATATACAATATTATACAAGACTGCAAAAAAACGCCCAAGTCGGTGTTTGCACACTTACGTGAAGGTAGTATTCCAAAAGCTGATAAACTGAACAACCCCTTATGACAAAAATCGTATAGAAAATCCTGTAATAAATATTGTAGAAATTTCTATAGGAAAAATACAAAGGCACGCCCTTGAAAAACGTAAACAAATACTATAAAAATTCAAATCACAACGTACCAAGGTCCTGATCAGTAAGTTCCTAAAACCGCTTTGCAGTATCTTATATATAGTAATATGCTCAAAAATGGGAGCATTATTGGTATATATAATAATATTTAAGACTTTAAATAACGCACAAGTTATCATTTGCCCACGGACACAAAGGTAGCATTATTTTAGAAGCTGACAACATCACTTAAATACCTAAACAAATACTAGAAATACTTAAATGTCTACAGACAAAGTTTCTGATCAACAAGTTCCCAGAAACGCTCGAATATTCCGTGTATGTAGAAATATACTCATGAAAGATGGGCTAGTTGTAATTTATGAAGATATTGCTAACTAGAAATAATATACAAGTCATTGTTAGCTCAGCTTCCTAAAAGTAGTTACTCAAAAACTGATTAATAAGGGGACGACCGACAAAGCTACAAAAATTTTAGGCAAATTTAATTATCTGGGAACAATACCTAAACGTTGTAAACGCATCAGCATCAAAAACAGCTACATTAGAGCACTAACTACCTACAACAAACTGCCTAATGACCTTAAAACAATAACGAATAAAAAAAGTCTGAAATATAAAATCAAGATCTGGATAAAAGGAAACATCTAGCATAATAAAACACCCATGAATAATACTAATAATATTAACTGTAAACAGATAAAGCAACTATATTATTCACTAATAAAGATATCGGACACAGACCTCCCACATTGGAAGTCCATGGGGAGTTTAGAGTCCGATAAACTGTTACTGGATATAAGAACATATATATGCGCACACGGGTTATGCACACTACATTATAAACGTTCTCATCGTCGATTATCTAATTACAACTGGAACAAAATCCGAAAACTCAATATTAATCAACAAATTATCATCGAAATTGCAAATATGATTGCTAACAGGTGGACGCTCTCAGAGAGCAACAAAAATACAACTTTAAGCAATAAGTGTTGTGACTATCGTATTACTAACGGAAATAATGAAATAAAACATATACACTTTGTCAAAGAAAAATCCAAAGATATTGAAATAAAAAAGGAACACAACAACGAAAAATATAATCCCATAGAAACTGTATTTAGTACGATAGATACAATGGCTGAGGATAACAATACAAAAACCATGTCAATGGAAGCAAGTGGCGCACCGGGAAAGCCTATACTGCAAGATAACACCTACCGCATGTCTTAAGGAGATCTCAACTATCTAGGCTGTAATAAAGCACTACTGTATTTCGACAGAGGCATTCGAGGTAAACAAACATTTACAAACTCAATGTATACTCTAGAACAGCACCCGAAATACAACGATCTCATAGTAGTAGACGACATTGTTTTTACATCAACATGTAAATGTGACTCAGCCAACCAACACAGATTGATGTTCCCACACTACAGAGTTACCTGTGCAGTGGGACTCACCTGCCCAACAAGACTAAACAGCTACGAAAGAATCATCTTTGCAAGAGACAGAAACGCATCCACGGAATCATTTACAACAGCAAGACAAATGTTGGTTAGATATTGGTGATAGAAGAAAAGTCATGGATAATGTGTGGTTGTCGACTTGACTCCGTAGCTGCTAGCTACGGGGATACAAGAACGACAAACAATCAGGGACAATATTTCAATTTAGTTTTAAGTTAGTTTAAGACACCAGCCCAGCATACAGGAAATACTTCCTCTGCTGAGTTACGCATGTAATGTAAAAATGTATATTGATATTATTGTAATACCTATGTACTTACTCTGGTTTAATAAATAAATAAATAAATAAATAAAATGGTACCAAGCCTCTTCCAGCCGTAAGAATTTTACAGTTTCTTTTTGTTCGCGTTGTTCGCACAAAACCAAAGGTAGTTCTTCAAAACCTGATAAAATAAAAACAATGGAGGAAAATATAAATAAAAGCTACAAAAGTTTACTTACTTACAAACATAGCTCTCATTAAATTAATAGCTTCCCAAAAATACCTAAATAATCCCTATATATAGAAAAGTACTCAAAAACGTTATGCTTGTTGTTATATACAATACAAAACAAGACTGTAAAAAAAAAACGCTCAAGTCGGTGTTTGCACGCTTACGTAAAGATAGTATTCCAAAAGCTGATAAACTGAACAACCACATATGAAAAAATCCTATAGAAAATCCCGTAATAAATATTGTAGAAATTTCTATAGGAAAAATTCAAAGGCACGCCTTTGAAAAATGTAAACAAATACTATGAAAATTCAAATCACTACGTACAAAGGTTCTGATCAGTAAGTTCCTAAAACCGCTTTGCTGAATCTTATATATAGTAATATGCTAAAAAATGGGAGGGTTATTGGTATATATAATAATATCTAAGACTTTAAATAACGCACAAGTTATCATTTGCACACGGACACAAAGGTAGCATTATTTTAGAAGCTTATAACATCTCTTAAATACCTAAACAAATACTAGAAATACTTAAATGTCCACAGACAAAGTTTTTGATCAAGAAGTTCCCAAAGACGCTTGAATATTCCGTATATCGACGGCTGAGCGGAAGAACTACGTATTTCAGCGAAGCGTTCAAAAACCACGTATTTCAACGAAGCGTTGAAAAATCACGTCTTTCACAGGTAATTCTTTTCTTGAAATTTGTAGTGGTAGCACTGAATCATTTAATGATTAACTATTCGGAATACGCTTTGAAATTTAAGTATAAAAGTATAAGTAAACCGTCACCCAGTAGCGAAAATTTTTTATAAAAAATATGCGAGTGCACACACACACACACACACACACACACATACGCACGCACGCACGTACACACGCACACACACACACACACACATACACACACACACGCACGCACGCAAGCACTCGCATAGTTTTTATAAGCATTTTCGCTACACGGCGACGGTATATTTATTATACTTTTATATACTTTTATTTCAAACCGTATTCCGTATAGTTAATCTTTAAATGATTCAGTGCTACCACTACAAATTAAAAAAAAAAAATTACCTTTGTAATACGTGGTTTTTCAACGCTTCGTTGAAATACGTGGTTTTTGAACGCTTCACTGAAATACGTGGTTCTTCAGCGCACCCCTGAAATACGTGGTTTTTGAACGTTCCGCCGAAATACGTGGTTCTTCCACTCAGCCGTCGATATGTAGAAATATGCTCATGTAAGTTGGACTAGTTGTAATTTATGAAGATATTGCTAATTAGAAATAATATACAAGTCATTGTTAGCTCACCGTCCTAAAAATAGTTACTCAAAAACTGATTAATAAGGGGACGACTGTGACAAAGCTAATCAAATTTTAGGAAAATTTAATTATTTACAAACAATCGTACCGAGCCTCTTCCAGTCGTAAGCATTTTACAGTTTTCAGGTACGACCGCTTCACGGGAGAACCTTTTATTTCCACTAGAGCGAAAATTGTAACACTTCAAAAACGAACAATTTGTTCAAATGTTACTGATGATAAAATTATTGACACGAAGAATAAATTTGAAACAGAATTGTCGTTAGATTTGTTTGTATACAACAGGACTCCGCACAACTGAAACATCACAGTCGCACCGTTGACTAAGTTCAATCCAGAACCAAACATAAATTTGACGCAGCTCAAAAGATTTGGATGTGTAACGTACATTAAAGTACAAACAAAAGCCGGCTCAAAGTCTGACCAGCTAGGAAGGAGAATTATATTACAAGGCTATTAAGGTACGGGGTACCTGACCGTGAAAAACAGAAGAACGAAAACACTATGAAACTCGAAATGTTTATTTCAACGAAAAGCAAGTATTTGGTGATGAATACAACAAAAGCCGCATAAAAGACTGGTCAAGCTCGTTGGAGCCAATCAACAAAGACGGCGGGTTTGCTAAATTCGACGAGACAGTAGACGAGAATGAAAATTTAAGAATCAGAGGGAGAGTAAAAGCGAAAGAGAGATCGAGAGAGAAAGTCAACTAAATGCATCCTATTATAAATAGACGAGCTAATATTTCCAGGGATAACTATCTACCCTTATCGCATTTAACAACACAAACAGCACTTATATAATATTTCCCAGTTCCTATTACCTATCCCCTCACACTTTAAGTCACTAACACTCGAAGATCACTTAGAGCTACAGAAGTTGCAAAATAGGGCTGGATGATCTAGGCTGGCACTACTCCATGGATACCAGTCTGCTGAGAATCATCTAATAGCGATCCACTATGTCAGTAACCATACCACCTAGGAGGAAAGTACAGACAGAGGCCGTCAATTGTGTTTCAATGTCAGGGACTGCCTCAGCCTAGGAATCAGCAAAGCGCATGAACAGCAGATCAGTCCTTATTCTGGGGGACAAGCGAGGAGAGTTGAGCACCTAAAAACCACATATGACTAATAAATAGATGACTCAAAAAAACATACCATACAAAAGAAAAGTCTGCAGCAATCGCTGTTGTTCACTCACTGTACCAGCTGCCTGTAACAACTAGAGGGGAAGAACTGGTGGAGACCTTAAACCGTTGTTTCACTGCTGGAAACAGTAACAGCCTGAGAGTCACTGAAGACACAAGCAGCATCATAACTGTACACATAGTCACTACTGTAAGAGCCAAACAAGGAAAGTTAAGCAGCTAAAAACCACATCTAATTAATAAATAGATGACTCAGACAACATTTCCACACCCAAGAAACAGTCTGCATAGCAGTGCCCGTCGTTTACACTACTAGCGAGAGCGCCGCCACATATACCTGCAACAAGCGAAAGTACCATCAGCTCACCCATCAGAGAGGTTTCGAACGAGAAAATGCTTACCAAATCAACTTTCGCCGCTGACACACTGACTTCCCATCTCAGACGAATCATCGACAATCGGCGAACACGATGAAAGGGCGAACACGATTCACCAGGGCGGCATACTACAGCAGCCACAGTCATCCCTGAGGATGCCGGAAGCCAGACGATTCGATTGTTGAGAACACACACCATGGACACATGTGCGACACGGCACGCCGCACTACTCAGCAGGGTAGCAGAGAGCGCACGAGATCATATATATAGATATATCTTATACATGCAGTGACCGCTCACGGTCGCGCGAGTCGCATGTGTTTTTCCAATGTACTTGGTGTACGAACGCAGCCTAGCCGAGGCACGGTCGTATACTTACATAAATCCGGAAAGTGTGTACGACCGTGAGCCGAAGTACCTAGCGTAGCCGCTACGACTGCTGCAGTTTAAGTATTCATGCACGCAGGGCGCAGGGCTAAGCCAGATTTCCGTTGCCGAATGCAACAGTATTGAGCATTCTCTTTCTGTTTTTCTCCTTTTTGTAGAATTAATGTATACATATATATGCATTTGTGCGCAAGTATTTTTTCGTAATTGAGATTGTATAAGTATATGTAGTTAGGAACACCCGTGAGTCCGTGAGCAGCTAGTCTCCACCTTATGGATAAGACTAAAACAAAATTATATTTTCATATTACATTTTCATTTTCATATTTTAAATGATAAAAATGATAAATAAAGTATTACAATTTTTGTAATAATAAAAGTATAAGGTTCTTCTGAGCATTGCGATCGTGCCTATTATGTAAAAACGAAGTTTTTACATAGGGAGGGGGGGCCAAGAGCGAAGCAAGGATCACGTGTGTGTGAGGGCTGGTGGTTTGGCGTGCCGAAGGCACGCAGGGGGACGCAACCCACCCTAGTTTTTTGTTCGCCAAAAACCAAAGGTAGTTTTTCAAAACCTGATAAACTAAAAACAATGAAGGAACATATAAATAGAAGCTACAAAAGTTTACTTACTTACAAACATAGCTTTCTTTAAATTAGTAGGTTACCAAAAAGACCTAAATAATCCCTATATACAGAAAAGTACTCAAAAACGTGATGCTTGTTGTTATGTACAATATTATACAAGACTGTAAAAAAACGCTCAAGTCGGTGTTTGCGCACTTATGTAAAGATAGTATTCCAAAAGCTGATAAACTGAACAACCCCATATGAAAAAATCCTATAGAAAATCCCGTAATAAATATTGAAGAAATTTCTAAAGGAAAAATTCAAAGACACGCCTTTGAAAAACGTAAACAAATACTATAAAAATTCAAATCATTAAGTACTAAGGTTCTGATCAGTAAGTTCCTAAAATCGCTTTGCAGTATCTTATATATAGTAATATGCTCAAAAATGGGAGCGTTATTGGTATATATAATAATATTTAAGACTTTAAATAACGCACAAGTTATCATTTGCCTACGGACACAAAGGTAGCATTATTTTAGAGGCTGATACCATCTCTTAAATACCTAAGCAAATACTAGAAATACATAAATGTCTACAGACAAAGTTTCTGATCAACAAGTTCCCAAAAACGCTTGAATATTCCGTATATATAGAAATATACTCAAGAAAGTTGGGCTAGTTGTAATTTATGAAGATATTTCTAACTAGAAATAATATACAAGTCATTGTTAGCTCACCGTCCTAAAAGTAGTTACTCAAAAACTGATTAATAAGGGGACGACTGACAAAGCTAAACAAATTTTCTGCAAATTTAATTATCAACAAACAATCGTACCGAGCCTCTTCCAGCCGTAAGAATTTTACAGTTTTTTTTTTTTGTTAACATTGTTCGCACAAAAACCAAAGATAGTTCTTCTAAACCAGATTAAATAAAAACAATGGAGGAAAATATAAATAAAAGCTACAAAAGTTTACTTACTGAAAAGATTGTTAGGAATGGAGGGACACACACGGTCTTTCAAATGACCACACCGGCTAACGTGAACAGTAACAATCTTTATTGAGAAGACCCAATCTCCAGTACAGCTCTCACTCTTTACAACCGCTACATGCGGAGGACGGCGGACGAGTGAGCGCTCCCGCTCGCTCTCGCTAGCTCGCTTGCTCTTAACCGCGTGATGGCGCTGCGCGTGCATCTCCCATCTCACTTATATAAATGTACTCATATTCTAACACGCCTCCTTACATTTATATTTCTCGCAATTATAATAATCTTCAAATTAAATTTAATAAACTTCTCAATTTTTCAAATCTTACTCGCCCTAGAGCCTTTGTCAATATATCTGCTGTATTTTTCTCTGAACTAACTTTCACAATATCAATCAAACCCATTTCATAATTTTCATTAACAAAATGATAATATACTTCAATGTACTTTGATTTCTTTGTAAAATTACCATATTTAGCAATACTCACAGCGCCTGAATTATCCTCATAAACATTTATCGGTTTCTTAATTTCTACATTAAAGCTACTTAACAAATCTTTAATTAATAAAATTTCGCTTACTGCTTCTGACAGTGCTACATATTCTGCAGCTGTCGAAGACTTCGTCACGCTTCCCTGTTTCCTCGATTTCCAATGAATCACGTTTCCATACAATTTTGCAACATACCCAGTTGTCGATTTCCTATCTACGCTATCACCTGCCCAGTCTGCATCAACATAGCATTCAAGAACATCTACTTTATCATTTTTCATATATCTTAATTTTATATCTTTAGTTAAATACAGGTACTTTAAAACTCTTAAAGCGTATTTGTAATGTGATTCATTGTAACAATTCTGAAATCTACTTAAGTAATTAACGCTATAACTTATATCTAATCTAGTCCCTGAACTAATATACAAAAGTGCTCCTATCAAATTTCTGTACTTTATTTTCTCATTTGTTTCTTCCGCAGGTTCTAACTTTAAATTCTGTTCCATTGGCGTTTCATATAATTTAGCTTCTTTAATCTGATATTTTCTAGCTAGTGATTCAATATACTTTTCTTGATCTAAAAACATCTGATTTTTCTTTTCATCATATTCAATATTAATTCCTAAATACGTACTAACTTTACCTAAATCTTTCATTTGAAATCTTTCTTTTAACATACCTTTTATCAAATTCAAATTTTGTTTATTTTTACAACAAATCAAGAGGTCGTCTACAAATATAATTAAATAAATAATCTCGTCTTTACCTCTCAAAGTATACAAACAGTAATCGTGTTCACTTCTTACAAAACCTAAAGAACTTAAATAATTATCAAGACACTCATACCAAGCTCTCGGACTCTCACGCAAACCATACAATGCTTTATTTAATTTACACACTTTCTCAGTTCCATCCTCATAGCCTTCAGGCTGTTTAACAAATACTCTCGATTTAACCTTACCATTTAAAAACGCTGTCTCAACGTCCATTTGCTCGACTAACAATCCGTTTTGGCAACAATACGATAACAATACTTTTAACGTTTGTGTTTTCGCTACAGGTGAATAAATATCGTCTAATACATCTGTTTGTTGGTATCCTCGTACTACAATTCTCGCTTTATACATATTTTCGCTTTTCTTAGTATAGACCCACTTTAAATCTAATACCTTTTCGTTCTTAGGTTTTTCAACTAATTGCCAAGTTTTATTTTTCTTTAAACTATTCATCTCTTTATTCATAGCATCTTGCCAAAATCTAGACTCATGACTTTCAATAGCCTCTTTAAAGTTTACTGGACTATCGGCACTACAATAATTTACATATATACAACCACTGTACACATAACTATCATCAAATCTACTAGGCTTTTTAATCGTTCTTTGTGACCTACTTAAATCAGGTACTTCTTTTTCAACATTTTCTAAATTTTCATTAAACCCTTGTTTACAGTTTTCATTTTCATTTTCATTTATAGCTTGTGTTTCCGAATTAGTTTTACTTCCCCTACTTGACTCGAGAGTCGAAGTAGGCGGAAGGATTAAGTCATTATTGTTTCCATTTCCTTCATCAATATCATCAAATCCAATGCATTTTATATCTTCTTCTATAACATCAACGTGTCTAGCAACAATGACTCTCTTTCCTATCAAAACTCTGTAACCTACTACATCATAACCTATCAAAATTCCTAAATCAGCTTTTTTATCCCATTTCGAATTTCTTTTACTCTCAGGTACTCTAACAAATACTTTACTCCCGTATAATTTCAAATACTTTGCATCTGGCTTTTCATTGAAAAATATCTCATAAGGAGATTTGTTTTTTACTAATGTGTTTGCAATTGTTCTATTCTTAAGATATGCCACGGCACAAACTACTTCTGGCCAGTACTTTTTTTCTAATTTAGATTCTGCTAATAAGCACCTAGCACTGTCCATAATCGTCCTATTGTACCTCTCAGCGGTACCATTTAACTCGTGTACATAAGGTGGACATGGTTCTACCTCGATTCCCTTATTTCTAAATAACCTATACATATCTCTATTCAAATATTCAGTGCCATTATCACATCTTAGTTTCTTAATTTTCTTTCCTGTCTTATTCTCAACTAAATTTATGTATTCAATAAATTTGTCATATACTTCATTCTTTGTCTTAATCGGATAAATTTTACCTACTTTACTAAAGTCATCAACAAACGTTAAAAAATATTTTTCCCCTTTATAACCTTCAGAGTGTGGCCCATTTAAATCTGTATGTACTATCTCTAAAATATCTTTCGCTCTTTTCCTGTTATTTTCAAAGGGAATGTTATGCATTTTATTCATAATACATGTAGCACACTTAAAATAATCAGACTCTACTTCATTTGGCAAACCTTCCAATACATGATTTTTACACATAGTATTCAAATAATTAAAGTTGACGTGTCCTAAAGTTCTATGCCACTTCTCTTTTAAAGAAATTTTTCCATTATCTTTTCTTATTAAATTTGATTCTATATTCTTTTCTAAATAACTTGTCATTTTATAAATTCTATCTTTTTTCCAAGCTATAGCAATCAATTTATTATTTCTATTATATATTTTCGAACTATCTCCGATAGATACTACTTTATGATTATCAGTCACTTTAGCAAAACTTATTAAATTTCTATCCATATCTTTCACGTAAAATACATTTTTTAATTCAATTTCTGTCTCTTCGTTAAGTGTTTTGAATTTACTAATTACATGACCAACTTTTGTCGCTTTCAAAATTCTTCCGTCACCTACTTTAACATTTATAGGCTCTTTCAATATAATCGCGTCACTAAAATAACTTTCGTTATTAATCACGTGGTCTGTACACCCGCTATCTAAAATCCACTCTACTTTGTTCTCATTTACATTACCATTTCCTATATTCGCAGACCTTATTTCTATTGACGTGTTGAACGCTGTCTTATTCTCCGCGCTCTGATGACCTCCACTGTTGTCATCATTGCCTCGCGCGCCTCGGCCGCGCTGTCGGTAACCGCTCCTTCCACGCCGGTTTGAACTCGTTCCTCGCTGCTGTGTGTAGCCTCTGACGTTGCCCCCTCCTCTGTGTGGCGCACGGCTTCCTCTGCCGCCTCCTTGCTGCGGCGTTCCTTGATTCCACGAAATGTTTTTATTCGGGCAATCGTACTGTATATGCCCTGTATTTCCACATACATAACATGTCCTTTTGTCCTGGTGTTTGTTCTTTTCAAACGTAAACGCGTTTGATTTTGAATTTTCACTTTCACCATGTCTTTTCTTAAATTCAAATTCCAGTTTCGATTTCACAAATTCCACTGTTTTGTCCTTTTCAGCTAATGCGTCCACAATATCGACCATGTGTGACATACTTTCTGGTAGCGTTAATAAGAAGTAATTCAATTTATCTTCTTTTGTCACGTTTTCTCCTGCATTTTTTAATTCATTCACCAATTTCTCAAAATTATTATAAAAGTCTGTCGGGTTCTCACTTTCATTCATTTTCAAATCAAGTAACTTTCTTTTACACAGCAGTTTCACAGCACTGCTTTTCACCAAATAATGTTCATCCAATTTAGCAACCATTTTCTTTGCAGTTTCTTCTGAAATAATTAATTCTAATTGTGTATTCGTCATACTGTTCACTATATAATTTTTTGCTTTTATCTCTTTTTTCTTCCACTCGATTTCTGTTATTTCTGCCGGTCTTTCATTATGCTCGATAACTTCACTGCACTCTTTAAATTCCAAGAATAATTTCAATTTGTACTTCCATTTATCATAATGTGTCCCATCAAATACTTGTAACGTGAATCCTTTATTCTCCGATGCCATCTCGCTTTCAACAGGAATTTCCTTTTTAACTTCCTTAATTTCTGTATCAAAAAACTCTTCTTCACTTTCAGTTTCACTTGACTTTTCACTTTTTACTTCCCGAGGCTCTGTCTTTACGCTCATGCGTTTTTCTTTGTTCTTGCGCTTACCACGCGCTCAACTCAAAAACACTATCCCTTCCAAATACGTTTTCTTCGGTATTTACATACGCGGCACTTAAATTATCTCTACACGACTCGAGAGTCGATGTAGCAGATAAAAGAAACCAGGCACTCTGCTACCATGTTAGGAATGGAGGGACACACACGGTCTTTCAAATGACCACACCGGCTAACGTGAACAGTAACAATCTTTATTGAGAAGACCCAATCTCCAGTACAGCTCTCACTCTTTACAACCGCTACACGCGGAGGACGGCGGACGAGTGAGCGCTCCCGCTCGCTCTCGCTAGCTCGCTTGCTCTTAACCGCGTGATGGCGCTGCGCGTGCATTTCCCATCTCACTTATATAAATGTACTCATATTCTAACAAAGATAGCTTTTTTTAAATTAGTAGGTTCTCAAAAATACCTAAGTAATCCCTATATATAGAAAAGTACTCAAAAACGTGAGGCTTGTTGTTATATACAATATTATACAAGACTGTAAAAGAACGCCCAAGTCGCTGTTTGCACATTTATGTAATGGTAGTATTCCAGAAGCTGATAAATTGAACAATCCCATATGAAAAAATCATATAGAAAATCCTGTAAGAAATATTGTAGAAATTTCTATAGGAAAAATTCAAAGGCACGCCTTTGAAAAACGTAAACAAATACTATAAAAATTCAAATCACAACGTACCAAGGTCCTGATCAGTAAGTTCCTAAAACCGCTTTGCAGTATCTTATATATAATAATATGCTCAAAAATGGGAGTATTATTGGTATATATAATTATATTTAAGACTTTAAATAACGCATAAGTTATCATTTGCAAACGGACATAAAGGTAGCATTATTTTAGAAGCTGATAACATCTCTTAAATACCTAAATAAATACTACAAATACTTAAATGTCTACAGACAAAGTTTCTGATCAACAAGATCGCAAAAACGCTTGAATATTTCGTATATGTAGAAATATATTCATGAGAGTTGGGCAAGTTGTAATTTATGAAGATATTTCTAACTAGAAATAATATACAAGTCATTGTTAGCTCACCGTCCTAAAAGTAGTTACTCAAAAACTGATTAATAAGGGGACGACTGACAAAGCTAAACAAATTTTCTGCAAATTTAATTATCAACAAACAATCGTACCGAGCCTCTTCCAGCCGTAAGAATTTTACAGTTTTTTTTTTTGTTCACATTGTTCACACAAAAACCAAAGATAGTTCTTCTAAACCTGATTAAATAAAAACAATGGAGGAAAATATAAATAAAAGCTTCAGAAGTTTACTTACTGAAAACATAACTTTCTTTAAATTAGTAGGTTCTCAAAAATACCTAAATAATCCCTATATATAGAAAAGTACTCAAAAACGTGAGGCTTGTTGTTATATACAATATTATACAAGACTGTAAAAAAACGCCCAAGTCGCTGTTTGCACACTTACGTAAAGGTAGTATTCCAAAAGCTGATAAACTGAACAACCCCACATGAAAAAATCCTATAGAAAATCCTGTAATAAATATTGTAGAAATTTCTATAGGAAAAATTCAAAGGCACGCCTTTGAAAAACGTAAACAAATACTATAAAAGTTAAAATCACTACGTACAAAGTTTCTGATCAGTAAGTTCCTAAAACCGCTTTGCTGTATCTTATACATAGTAATATGCTCAAAAATGGGAGCGTTACTGGTATATATAATAATATTTAAGACTTTCAATAACGCACAAGTTATCATTTGCCTACGGACACAAAGGTAGCATTATTTTAGAGGCTGATCGATAACATCTTTTAAATACCTAAGCAAATACTAGAAATACATAAATATCTAAAGACAAAGTTTCTGATCAACAAGTTCCCAAAAACGCTTGAATATTCCGTATATGTAGAAATATACTCAAGAGAGTTGGGCTAGTTGTAATTTATGAAGATATTGCTAACTAGAAATAATATACAAAACATTGTTAGCTCACCGTCCTAAAAGTAGTTACTCAAAAACTGATTAATAAGGGGATGACTGACAAAGCTGAAGAAATTTTAGGCAAATTTAATTATCTACATACAGTGGTACCTAGTCTGTTCCAGCCGTAAGAATTTTACAGTTTTGCTTCCTCATAGAGGAAGCTTTGTAATAGTAAAATTTTAATTTTCTTTAAATTGCTATAAAAACATGAATAAAGGTGTTAGAAGTTTGTGTCACATGATTTTAGAAAATGTGTGTGTGTGTGTGTGTGTGGATGGGTGTGGGTGTGGGTGTGGGTGTGGGTGTGTGTGTGTTTGTATGTGTGTGTACCGCTTTATTTTCGGATTTACGTGGTCGATTTTAATCGGATGTATCTCATTTTTTTTCTTTTTTGATTCCGAATTCGGGAAAAAAAATAATTTTGTACGACTAACTGATTCGTTTTTGTTTTATGTCGAATTTTTCAATTTCGAAAAATTTATTTTTGATTTTTTCTAATGATTGGATTTAAATTTTATAATCGGATGGGTAGCGTTCGAAAGAGCATAAAAAACATATATTTAAAAAAAAAATTCTCTAGCCATGACGGTTATTTTGTTATTAACAAAAACGTGTTTTTTTCTTTAAATGCTTATAACTCCCAAACTAAATGCTCAATTGGTTTGAGAAAAATCTTGATAATGGAGATTATGAATACCTATAATGTGTATAAAATTGAGTCCATTATGTTGTTAGTTTTTGAGAAAAAAATTAAAAAATGAATAAAACGTGTTTTAGGTGGCGACAATTTACGGGAGTAAAATTGTGTTAATCGCTTCAAAATTCCTTGTAGAGGTAGATTTTTAGATGCCACCTGCACCTTTCTTTGGGATAGATGATTGGTTCATATTCCAGAGATTTTTGAGGTTAAAATTTTTGTAACCTTTTTTTCGAATCGTAATTTCTCGAGAACGGTTCTATGAATCAGCTACAGATTTCTAGACAATTTTGTATGTGATATAGATATTATGTATGTGAATTTTCATCAAGATCGTACGATTACTTTTTGATATTCAAAATTTTCCTATTATACAAAGTTATTTTATTTGTCGCCTGATAACTAGAGAAAACTTGTTTTAATTTTTTTTTAATTTGACGGAGATGTAGAGTGTATATTATTTATTATATGCGTTTTTAGAGTAAAATAATTCGTTTATGAATTACAGAGATATTCGAGGTTAAAACTGATTTAGCCTTCTTTTCAAATCATAATTTTTTGGATATATCTATACTAGAAAATGGAAATAACACGTGCTATGCGTGCGTGTTGTTCACTTGCTTTTGTTTTTTATTGAGAGTAATTTACAGCGCGATCAACTTTTAACCACTTATTATACTCATTGAAGAATATATTTGGTTGAAATTCAAAAGATTATCTTTATTTTTTACTCAAAATATCGAAATTTTTTGTATAGAACATTGAGAAACGATTGAAGAACGTTAAGAAAATTAACCAATAGTCCTAAAATTTGGGAGAGATATATTTTTTTTTATATATTCAAACTGAATTCGTTGCCCAATAAAATCGAACTATTACGACGAAAGATATTTGAGGTTTAAAATAAAACTAATTGAACATGTGATAATATTTTGAAAAAATTGATTTATAGAAATATCGGGTTGTCACACGAGAAAAAGAGTAACAAGAATAAATTTTCGAAAAATATATATTAATTTATTACGAATATTCATAAAGAAAATTGGGTATGATACAATTAATTATTGTTATAAAAAATTAAAAAAGAAAAATGAATAAATACATTATTTTGAGGAAGCTAAGTGGCAAAGTATTGGCAGCGGTTTTTTTTTTGTTCGCATTGTTCGCACAAAAACCAAAGATAGTTCTTTAATACCTACTAAAATAAAAACAATGGAGGAAAATATAAATCAAAGCTACAAAAGTTTACTTACTTACAAATATAGCTTTCTTAAATTAGTAGGTTCTCAAAAATACCTAAATAATCCCTATATATAGAAAAGTTCTCAAAAACATGAGGCTTGTTGTTATATACAATATTATACAAAACTGTAAAAAAACGCTCAAGTCGGTGTTTGCACACTTACGTAATGGTAGTATTCGAAAAGCTGATAAACTGAACAATCCCAGATGAAAAAATCCTATAGAAAATCCTGTAATAAATATTGTGGAAATTTCTATAGGAAAAATTCAAAGGCACGCCTTTGAAAAACGTAAACCTTTGAAAAGCAAAGTGTTCCCTTGATGTTTTGTGATTTTAAATACTAGTATTTGTTTATGTAAACAAATACTAGAAATATTTTAATGTCTACAGACAAAGTTTCGGATCAATAAGTTCCCAAAACCGTTTGACTATTCCGTATATGTAGAAATATACTCATCAACGTTAGGCTAGTTGTAATTTATGAAGATATTGCTAACTAGAAATAATATACAAGTCATTGTTATCTCACCGTTCTAAAAGTAGTTACTCAAAAGCTAATGAATTTAAGAACAACTCAGAGAAATCTAAGTAAATATTAAAGCAATTTAAGTATCTTATAGCAAAAGTGCTTATAAGATATTAGTATAAATCCTTAGTATTTGTTATATGTAGAAATATTGTCAAAATTTTGATCTTGATTAAAGTGATCGAATTTTTCATTATGAAAAATACAATAGACATTGTTTGTACAAAAACCAATGATAGTTTTTCAAAAGATAATAAATTAAAGACAATGCAATGAAATCTAAATAAAAGCTAGAAAAGTTTACCTATTCACAAAAATAGCTTTTCGTAAGTTTGTAAGTTCTCAAAAACGCCTAACTATTCCTTAAATATAAAACTATACTAAAAACTGTGAGGGTCGATGGTTGTTATATATAATAAAGCCATTCTTTGCACACTGACGGACTGCTAATATTTCAAAATCTGATAAATCAAATGACAACTCTGAACAATCTAAATAAATACTAGGAAAATTTAACTGTCTAACAATGGTTCTGATCAGTACTTCTCATAAAAGCCTTAGTATTGTTTGTATAACGAAATATCCTCGAAAACGTGAATATAGTCACTACATACATTTGTATGTATATTTATATATCATATCAATAAGCACTTGGTGCAAAATGATTATACAAACACATATCTGAGGTATATACATATACATTTAACCTCTCAAGGAATCATTGGAGTTTTATTTTGCTTCATGTATAAAAAATGCAATGAGCCGTTTATTTATATAATATTTGATTATCAAGTTACTGCAAAATAAGAGATACCATAGTTTGTCTGCATTTGCCGCCATAAATTACATGTGTGTGTGTCTATATGTGTGCTCGCGCGCGTTGCGGTTTTAATAGCGAACAGCTATTATACGTATTAATTTTAGCATGTACAGATGAAATATGGTGAAATATTTATTTTATAGTTGGTATGGCGTAACTTTATGTGCTGCCACAAATTTAACATATTTTATGTATTGAATTTGTTTATAAAATAATTATTTTTTATGAAGTCCCCAAAAGCGGCAATTGATATAACGACGCTTTTGGGAACGTCCCCAAAACCATTTGATAGATCGTCGTTTTCGTGGAGCATCCCCAAAAGCGGAAAAAGTTCCTAAAACCGGCCAGTGGTACCTCGAAAAAGTTCTCATAAGCGGCATATAACACACACACACACACACACACACATGCATGCACACACACACACGCACGCACGCACACACACACACACACACACACACACACACATATATACCACTATATTATATAGTCGTAAGCGTTATTTGTGTCACGCAGACCCCCCTCGTCCCCCTCGCCACCCCCTCCTAGCCCCCTCAGACCCCGCTCAGCCCCCTCAGCCCCTCCTCAAAATAACGTAAAATTGTGATTTTTTCTATGTTATTTTGAGTATGGTAGAGCCCCCCTCGCCCCCTCTGCCCCTTCGCCTCCCTCGCCGCCCCTCACCGCCCCTCACACCCCCCTCAGACCCACCTCGTGAACCCCCTCGTAACCTCCCTCAGGTCCCCCTCATTTAAATGTTCACTTAATAGTTTATTTTTTTATGTATTTTTCATATGTTTTATTAATAAGGTAGTATATACAGATGTAACGTTTAAGAGTAATTTTGAATTCTTAATTTCTGAAATAAAAGAGTAAATTATCGAGAAAATTACATTAATTATATATAAAAATATATTTTATGTATATTTCATATATTATATAAAATTAATAATTTATATTTTTCATATGTTTTATTAATAGGGTAATATTTATAGATGTAACGCTTAAGAGTAGTTTTGAATTCTTAATTTCTGAAATAAAAGAGTAAATTATTAAGAAAATTACATTAATTATATATTAAGATATATTTTATTCTATTTTTTTCACATCACCTTGGACGTAAATAGAAAGATACATTTTATTTTTAAGTCGTATCCCCAGTAAGCCTAATCCATAATGAATTGTATCCAAGATTTAAATCTTTAAGAATGTCGATGAAAATTGTTACTCAGAGGTTTTCGGGGTTACAACAAGGATGCAACCACAGATATGTGAAGCTTACGAAGAAGTTGACGATCTCAAACATAATAAGATGGTAGATATTTGAGTCCCATGGAAGCAGCATGGAGATTACAAGAATTTCCTTTATGTGGTAGAAGTCACACCGTAATACGTTTAGCAATTTACACCGAAAATAAACAAAATATAATTTTCGAAGAAAATAAAGAGGAAAAAGCTTTAGATAAGTGGAAAACTACATTAAATTCGTGGTTTGAATTAAATAAAAAAGATAAAAATGCAAAAAATATTAAATACGTTAATATACCAAAATATTATAATTTTAAGAATAAAACTTGGATAAAACGTCAATGAGAACTAAAACATGTTGCTATAGGACGTTTAAATGTAGTATCTCCAAGAGATATTGAAAGATTTCATTTAAAATTAATTTTAAATCGTGTTAAAGGCGCAACATCTTTTGAAGAATTACGTACATTTGAAAATAAAACATATAATACTTACAAAGAAAGAGCAATACAAATGGGTCTAATCGAAGATGATTTACAGATTGACAAAATTTTTGAAGAAGCTTGTAATATAATGTTACCTGTTCAATTGCGTGAATTTTTTACTTGGTTTTTAATAACAGATAACATTAATGGTAATACTATTTGGACAAAATTTAATAAATATTTTACAGAAGATTTTGATAATAATAAAAATAACCGAGCTCTTCATCATATAAACGAAATTTTAAAAGTTGAAGAAATGTCTTGTAAAGATTTTGGATTACCTGAACCTGATGAAATTTTCGATACAAATAATGATAATAATAAAGAAAATATTTTATTCTGTAAACAAATGTTTAATAATTACTATAGTCAATTAAACACAGATCAAAAAACAATTTTTACACAAATATTAAATAATGAACATAAAATTAACTTTATTGATGGTCCTGGAGGTTCAGGTAAAACGTTTTTATATAAAACTTTAATTTATTATTTTTTGTCAATAGAACAAAAAATTATATCCATGGCTTGGACTGGTATAGCATCTATACTATTATCAAAAGGTATGACCAGCCATAAAACTTTTAGATTACCTTTAGATTTAAACAATATTGAAAGTGCATTTTTAAAATTTGAATCAGATAAAAAAAATTTCGTGAAGTTTTTGCAATTATTTGGGATGGAGCGTCAATGATTCCACGTAAAGCTTTAGAAATTGTTGATAAAACTTTACAAGATGTTTGTAATAATAATCTACCATTCGGAGGAACATTATTAATTTTAGGAGGTGATTTTAGACAAATTCTCCCTGTTGCTAAAAATGGTTGTAGAAGCACAATAATTCAAGAAACAATAAAATATTCAAATCTTTGGTCATTATTTAATATAATGTATTTGAAAACAAATATCCGTTCAAAAGATATCATGTTTGCTTCATTTTTATTAGATATTGGAGAAGGTAAATTTAATTCATTTGTTATACCTGATAGTTTTAAAACAAACGATGTTTGTTTTAAAATATATGAAAATATAAATTGTAGTATATCAATAAATAGAGTTATATTAACATCACATAATGAAGATGCAAATATTTTAAATAATAAAATTTTAAAACTATTAAATACTGTAACGGGATGGCTTCTGGGGTAAGACCCCAAAAAGCCACAGGCCAGCGATCGCACGCGAACTCCGCTTTCCAACTAATTGGATCGCTGAGTTAAAAGCGCGCGCTCAGAGAGTAAAGCGCGCGGCCGCGATGCTCAGATATGAAAACAACCAGCGGAGTCGTTTTCCCGCGGAGGCGGCGGTATCCGGGAGAAGGCTAGGTTAAGGTCGATAAATGAAGAATAGCCTCAATTATTTCATAGCACACTATCAAGGTCTATTCTAAATAATCATTTACATCAAAAACGCGTCGCGTTGCACGCCGACAAGAGGACGGGATCCGCCGCTCGGCGCGGGTGGATCAAGCTATCTATTTTCGCTGGGCCGGTGAACGCACCACCGGCTTCTCGCCGCTGCGAGTCGAAAATACACAAATAAATCGCTGCGCTGGAAGTACAAAGAGGCTTACCGGGAGAGGAGTGCACTCCTCTCTTCGCTCCCTCACGAATCCGCTCCTGCGTCAGGCCTTATCCTCCGGTCGACTTCGGAGTGTTCAGGCCGAGTCCTAACGTTCAGCGTTCACCTACAGACGCTTCGGACCCCAGGAGTGGCTCGGATTGCTCACGTGCGCTGCTCTTCGTGGTCGGTACGTGTACGGGTGCTGCTCTGCACCGGTGAGGACACACGATACCGTTTTCTTTGCGGACGATCAAATTAACTCGCGTACGCGCGGTTTAACAGCCCGAGAGAATCTGATTCAAAAATGAATCGAGCGCGACTTTGCAACCGCCAAAGTCGCGCAGCCCCCCGCGCAGATCGCGAATACATCGTTCGAGCGATGTCAACAAACGCTCGAGATGCGTAAATTCGCGGAAACGAGAGTCAAACGAGTTCGATAGAATACGGAGAACCGACATTCTTATTTTCTCCGTATTTTATTCTGGAACTCCGTTATAATACTGAAGAAAATACGTATTATAGTTTAGATTATGCTACTCATAAAGATGTAGATTGATCTGATGATAACATCAATATTAATTAGCCGATTGAAACTTTAAACAATATACGTGAAGGACTACCACCACATAAGTTAAAACTTAAAATAAATACTTTACACCACTCTAACCTCAAAATCATAACTTTAATATGATTATTCGGCTCTCGTGGTGTAAAATACGGTACGACACTGATGCGTAAGGTGATTTTTACAGCATTCGACTTTTCGCACTCGCTTTGCTCGTGCGAAAAATGTCTCCTGCGGTAAATAATCACCTTCCACACCCGTATCGTAATGTACTAATTGTAATGTTAATAAGAAATTTAAGTATTAACGATGGATTATGTAATGGAACACGATTAAAAATTACTAAATTATTTAAATACAACATAGAAGCAGAAATAATAACAGGTGAAAACTCTGGAAACATAGTTTTTATTCCTCGAATTACATTAAGGGGGCTAGACACCTTTTTTCTCTGAAATAAGAAGTCACATTTTAATACATAAATGTAAACTAATTATTTCATACTTTTTACATATAAAAGTGGGTATATTTACCTTACCTTAAAACTTTCTCCGATGGGCCTCTTATATGGTCCAGAACCGTAGTCATCGATGAAACAAGTTTTTTCACTAACCGTTAGCTTTGAAATTTTCCTGTGGATGGATTGACTCCGGATTTGAACTAAATTACTCCTGAATAGTATAATTCTCATATGAGTGTAGGGATTTAGGATTAAATCTCGGAAAAAATTTTTACATCAGAAAAATTATGAAAAAATATAAAAAATTTAAAAAAATTTAAAAAAAAACTTGAAAAACAGCACAATTTTTTTTTTCTCATTAGATCAAAAATCCCTACACTCATATGAGAATTATACTATTCAGGAGTAATTTAGTTCAAATCTGGAGTCAATCCATCCACAGGAAAATTTCAAAGCTTACGGTTAGTGAAAAAACTTGTTTCATCGATGACTATGGTTCTGGACCATATAAAAGGCCCATCGGAGAAAGTTTTAAGCTAAGGTAAACATACCCACTTTTATATGTAAAAAGTATGAAATAATTAGTTTACATTTATGTATTAAAATGTGACTTCTTATTTCAGAGAAAAAAGATGTCTAGCCCCCTTAAACACTGGCAATTCTTCATCATTACCATTTATATTATATAGAAAATAATTTCCTTTAATATTAGCGTTTACTATGACTATAATAAATCACAAGGTCAAAGTTTCGATAGTGTGGAATATATATTAGAAGACCATTATTTTCTCATGGTCAATTATATGTAGCATTATCAAGATGTAAAAACCCAAATAAAATTTTTATTGAAAATAATTCAGAAAATAAAGAAGAAATTATAAATATCGTTTGGAAAGAAATTTTAGATAATTAATTTTCAAATATTTTTCCTTTTAGAATATGTCGACTACACAGAACGAAAGTAAATTATAAAAAACAACAATATATTTATTCGTTATTCAATAATAATAATAAATACATAATAAATTATTAGTTTTAGACTATTTAGAATATAAACAAAATTATATGGAATACATGATTAATTTAGAATCAGATAAAATTATTGAAAAAGATAAATTAAAAAAACTAAATCTTCAGTCAAAAAAAAAAGAAAACAGAACAATAAAAATACAAAACTCAAAATTGGAAAACTTAAAGTTGACCAAATTTTAGAAGAATTTAAAAATCTTTCTTTACAATAATTGAATTTTGTTTTTTAGGTAAATTTTTATATAATTATTAATTAATTAATTTTTTGAGTTAATTTTTAGTTAATTAAAACAACAATATTTTTTCTTTCATTTAGGACAATGGAATATACAAATAACGTTGGAAAATTTTAAATAGCATATCAGAAAATATTAAATATAAAAAAAAAAAAAAAAAAAACAATTCAAAAATTGAATAAAACATTTCGAAGAATTTAACTTATTATCAGGCAATCCAAATCATTTAATTATTAAATTTAATTTTACAAAATATATATTATATTATAAAAAAATATACTTTTATTGTAACAATTTTAATGTTTTCTGAAATTTTATAGTAACAAAGACAGTGGATTAGGCCTACTGGGGATAACACTTAAAAATAAAACGCATCTTTCTATTTACCTCCAAGGTGATGTGGAAAAAATAGAATAAAATATATCTTGTAACGGGATGGCTAGTGGGGGAAAATCCCAACAAGCCTCAGGCCAGCGATGCTCTAGAACACGGTGCCGCGGGTGTCAGACTAAAATGACTTGCCCGGGGATCTGCTCCTGGAATCCCGAAAACAACGCGAAGATCGCACACGAACTTCGCTTTCCAACTAATTGGATCGCTGAGTCAAAAGCGCGCGCTCGAAGAGTAAAGCGCGCGGCCGCTATACTCAGATATGAAAACGACCGGCGGAGTCGTTTTCCCGCGGAGGCGGCGGTATCCGGGAGAAGGAGAGGTTGTAATGAACAACGCGACGAGTAACTAGATATGACAGTATATTAAAATCACTAATAGCTACAAGCACAACGCACGTGCTGATTAGAACAAATATGAGTTAGTTCGCGCGCGACCGTTAAGATTCAAACGCGCGAACGATACGGCGCGCGGCGAAGCTGCTAATTTCGCGCGCGGTGTTAAAGTACGGCGGGCTGACACACCCCCGCACGTACACGGCACAGAAAGCTTGCACGGGGCGATTTCCGTGCGAGCCTTTACAATAAACCCGCGAGAGGAGAGTAGAAAACTTACGTTAGGAAGGAGCAGCCGGTGCACTCGGCTCTCTCTCGCTCTCTGTCACTCGCACAGCAGTTGCCCTCTCTTTCTCTCTCTCTCTTGCTCGCTGTATTGGGTCGGCAGGCGGGCTGGCTGCCGGCTCCTCGCTCGTAGTCTCGTTCGGCTCACATTATTAATTTTATATAATATATGAAATATAATAAAAAATATATTTTTATATATAATTAATGTAATTTTCTCAATAATTTACTCTTTTATTTCAGAAATTAAGAATTCAAAATTATTCTTAAACGTTACATCTGTATATACTACCTTATTAATAAAACATATGAAAAATACATGAAAGAAATAAATTTTAAGTGAACATTTAAATGATGGGGGTCACGAGGGCGGTTTGGGGCGGGGGGGGGGCAGAAAATATTAAATATAAAAAAAAATAAAATAAAAAATAAAAAAACAATTCAAAAATTGAATAAAACATTTCGAAGAATTTAACTTATTATCAGGTAATTCAAATCATTTAATTATTAAATTTAATTTTACAAAATATATATTATATTATAAAAAAATATACTTTTATTGTAACAATTTTAATGTTTTTCTGAAATTTTATAGTGACAAAGACAGTAGATTAGGCCACTGGGGATACCACTTAAAAATAAAACGCATCTTTCTATTTACCTCCAAGGTGATGTGGAAAAAATAGAATAAAATATATAATTTTCAATATGTTTTCTTAATATATAATTAATGTAGTTTTCTCAATAATCCATTCTTTCGTTTCAGAAATTAAGAATTAACCTTTAGAGGACGGGATGGCCCCTATACGGGCCATGCCCATGATCGACCCTTTACATGTGTTAGTTTTGAGATGTGAGACATCACAAAAACTCGATTTCTATAGAAAAGTGAGAGAAAACAGTAAACCCAAATCCCCGTCCTCTAAAGGTTAAGAACGACTCTTAAGTGTTACATTTGTATAAACTATCATCCATAGAAAATATGAAAAATACCATGTTAATACAACATATGAAAAATATCTACGTTGAAAATAAATAAATTATTTACTTGTCAAAATTGGGGGGTTGACGAGCGGAGCGAGTAGGGGGGGTACCCCCCAGTATATAAATATATATATATATATATATGTTTGTAAATTGGTTCTTTTGAGGAGATGTGAACCTTTCGCTCAGAGTTCGGACAATGTGACTAAAGAAATAATGACCCTCAGGTTACCGACTCTGGGAAAAGGGGTATAGATTTCTCCTCAAAAGTCGCGATTCTTGCTTTGAGAAATTTGAGGAGTCTCTTCAAAATGCCGACATCTCTTCAAAAGTACCGATCTAGACATTGATATCTCTCCAAATATACCAATTCCCATAGTTATGATATATATATATATATAATTATCACTTAACCCCTTTATGGAGCCCACCCCTGTATATTAGTACCTACGATCAGAGTTCCCGTATACAAGTGACTAAAGAAATAATCCCTCTCTGGGTATAGAAACTCTAGTTCGGGCTCCATAAACGTCGTATAAGAATATTTTATGGGACCCGGGCTCCATAAAAGAAAACGGGCTCATAAATATGCTCATGTGTATAAAAGGGCTCCATAAATCTATATATATATATATATATATATATATATATATATATATATATATAGTATATACACTTACCGGGGTTTATGTAGCCCAAGACTGTATATTAGTACCTATAGCCCAGAGTTCCCTATGGCAAGTGACTAAAGAAATAACGGACCCTCGGGTTATAGACTCTAGGTCGGGCCGCATAAACCCCTATATTTAGAAATATTATGAAGCCCGGGCTGCATAATCAAAATCGGGCTCGATAAACCCCTATATATAAAAAAAACAGGCTTTATAAACCCCTTTCGAGAAATGTATTATATATATATATATATATATATATATATATATATATCGGGTGTCCCATTTTAAAACCACCAGGCAAATATCTCGAAAACTAAGGGAGATGCAAAAAAACTTTTAATACAAAAGTTGTAGGGTTCAGAGGGGCCCAACTGTTCGTGACCTTGGTTATGACCTTGAGGTCAATGATCAAGTTCATTTGAAGGTCAAATCGATTTTTTCAAATGGGGACCCCCACTTTTGACCTCGTAAATGGAAAGAGCGGAAAATTTTACGTTCAGATATGTCCTTGAGTCAAGGTGATGATCATGGTCATGGTCACGTTTAAAATCAAAATCAATAAACGCATCAAAACATTCCCATAATTAGGTATACGAGACAAATTTTTAAATACAAAAGTTGTAGGGTTCAGAGGGCCCCAACTGATCGTAACCTTGGTTATGACCTTGAGGTCAATGATCAAGGTCATTTGAAGGTCAAATCCATTTTTTCAAATGGGAACCCCCACTTTTGACCTCGTAAATGGAAAGAGCGGAAAATTTTACGTTTAGATATGTCCTTGAGTCAAGGCCATGGTCATGGTCATGGTCATGTTTAAAATCAAAATCAATCAACGCATCCAAACATTCCCATAATTACGCATACGAGTGTTAAATACAGAAGTTGTAGTGTTTGGAAGGGCCCAACTGATCGTGACCTTGACCATGAACTTGAGGTCAAGGATGATGTCGTTTGAAGGTTAAATCAATTTTGTTTAACGACAACCCTCACTTTTGACCTCGTAAATAGAAAAACCGAAAAATTCTGATATGACCTTGGGTCAAGGTCATGGCCAAAGTTATGGTCAGTTTCCGTGCAGTTAAGAACAAAGTCGGAGATGACCCGGTCACCTAAGGCAAGGTCGGAGATTAACCGGCCATTTAAGGCAAGGTCGGAGACCCGGCCAGTTAAGGCAAGGTCGGAGATGACCCGGCCAATTAAGGCAAGGTCGGAGATGACCCGGCCAGTTAAGGCAAGGTCGGAGATGACCCAGTTAGTTAAGGCAAGGTCGGAGATGACCCGGCCAGTTAAGGCAAGGTCGGGGATGATCAGGCCAGCTAAAAATTCATTGGAAAATTCCACGTTCATGTGTATTTAGTCATAGGATCCAAGTGTTTCGGTCACCATTTACTGAAGAAGATGCTCAAAAGTTGCACCATTTACTTGTTGACAACATTCTATTCTCCTTTTAAAGTTTCTAACAGTATTTAATAATACTTGACGTGGAATACTTAAGCAGATTTGTGTAATCCTTTGAATCATGTCATCTCTTGTAGTTGGCCTGTTGCGGTAGACTGTATTTTTTAGGAAGCCCCATAAATAAAAATCACGGGATGTCAGATCTGGAGATCTTGGTGGCCATGCTACGGGACCTCCTCTACCAATCCATCGATCGTTAAACCTTTCATTAAGAATATCTCTGACAATTTTGGCATAATGTGGAGGAGCACCATCTTGTTGTAGCCACATTCTGGCCCTTGTATGGAGATCAACGTTTTCTAGAAAGAGTGGCAGCTCGTCTCTCAGCAACTGTAAATAAGTATGTTGAGTTACGTGACCTTCAAAAAAATAAGGTCCAATCAGACATCCGTTAATAATACCACACCATACCGTTACATTCCAGCGATGCTGATGATCAACTTCTCGCATCCAATGAGGATTAACAGGAGACCAGTACTGGCAATTATGGCGATTCAACATACCAGTACTCTGAAATGTAGCCTCGTCGCTAAAAAGAACATTGTTAAAGAAATTTTCATCATCAGTAATTTGTTGTGTTGCCCATTGGCAAAATGTTATTCTCCGTCGATAATCTTCCACAGTTAAAGCTTGATTTAGAGTAATGTGGTAAGGATGGTAACGCGCATATCGTAAATATCTACTGGCCATAGATCTTGGAATACCCATTGTTAACTCGATTTCGCGTAAACTGACATGAACATTTAAATGTACCATGGCTAGACCAGCAAGAAAGCGAGGATTATTTTCATAATCGTGTTCATTCAGTGTCCTCCTTCTTCGAACGAAGTTTCCTTGTCGATCGCGCAGTTCAATGTCACGTATTACCGTATGATCAGGATGTTGTCGTTGAGGAAACCGAGCACGATACAATCTGCTTGCCTCTCGATAGTTTCGTCGACATTCTCCTAAAATAAGAAGAATGTCAACTATTTCATTAGCAAAATAGTCAGGCATTCTTTTTTAGTTGTAAATGCAATTATTTATCAAAACACACCACAAAAGAAATAATATGTTATTATACTATACAATATTTTAAAACGAAAAAGTTTAATTTTCTGTGCCAATATAAGTGTGCTCAATTTGAAAACAATTTGATGTAAACAGTAATAATTATTGACTATTACCGATCAATGCTGAATACTACTGGTCACTATTGGATACAGGTGGTCAACACTTATTAACGTTTGTTATTATTTGATATGAGTGGTTAACCCTGGTAAATATTGATAATAGTAAAAATAGTAAAATTTTCCATCCTTCCATTTACGAGGTCAAAAATAGGGGTTCCCATTTGAAAAAATCGATTTGACCTTCAAATGACCTTGATCATTGACCACAAGGTCATAACCAAAGTTACGATCAGTTGGGCCCCTCTGAACCCTACAACTTTTGTATTTAACAATTTGTCTTGTATGCCTAATTATGGGAATGTTTTGATGCGTTGATTGATTTTGATTTTAAACATGACTATGACCATGACCATGACCTTGACTCAAGGACATATCGAAACGTAAAATTTTCCGCTCTTTCAATTTACGAGGTCAAAAGTGGGGGTTCCCATTTGAAAAAATCGATTTGACCTTCAAATGACCTTGATCATTGACCTCAAGGTCATAACCAAGGTCACGATCAGTTGGGCCCCTCTGAACCCTACAACTTTTGTATTAAAAGTTTTTTTCCATCTCCCTTAGTTTTCAAGATATTTGCCTGGTGGTTTTAAAATGGGACACCAGGTATATATATATATATATATATATATATATATATATATATATATATATATATATATATATATATATATATATATATATATATATAAAAATTATTATTACTTCTATATTAACATAATTATTATATTTTTAATTCCATTAATAATTAACAATTAAATTTAAGTACTCCACTAACCCCTAACCCGGATTCCCCTCACGCACTAGGTAGGTGAGTCGATTCATTGTAGCATGAATAGGCAAAACTACCGAATATTGAGGTGTACGATTCGTCCAGTCTTAGGATACTAATATTTTTGTCTCCGTTGCAACCTAGGAAGTCTCTCGTTCTAGTTCCCGAATTCGCACCGAGTTAATATGAGTTATTATGTATAGGTAAAAGAATGACAGATGTTCTTGGGCGATATCCGAACTAATTTACAAGTCTCCCCTTACGTGGAAGTATCCTAACTTTTCACGTAACATAGCATCTTTTTTCCATAATTTATATAGTTTTTCTTCGGTACTACAAGATTTCATAATTGCCTTAGTTATCCACTTTTTCCTTGGTCTCGTGTTGCTATTTTTGTTCTTTTTTTTAGTATATTTAGCTTTGCATAGACATATTTTTATTTTATCAATAATGTTATTTAAACATATGTTCGGATCATTTATTAGTGACAATTCACTCCAGTTTATTGAATCCGCAGCTGTCCCGCGGATCCACATTTGCATGAGAGAGAGCGAGAGAGACCGACATATCATGTATAATTTGAGTAGTCAGTGTCGCGTCTCAGCCTTTCCGCTGAGACAGCACGAGGTGCTGCCGCGCCGCGGCGACGCAGTGAGTGGAGCCTTCCGCGAGAACGCGCGGGAATTCAAACTTACTGAATTCCCAAACAACTACATTACTGAAATGACGGAAATAATAGATATTAATAATCATAACATAATAAATTCCAATATTTTAATAGAAAACAATAGAGAAATAGTATTATCTACCCTATATAGATCACACGATATAAAAAAATGGATTTCCTTTTAAATCTCAAAAAATTAATATTGCATAACTCCAAATATAAAAATAATCTGATTATGGAAGATTTTATCTTTGATAGTTCAAATCAAGATTCGCTCAATCAAGAATTTTTACATATACCCTTAGAGCATGTTTATTGCCCAGGCTTTTGTAATATTACCAGACCATCTGATAAAACATGCAATTCTGGAACTTGTATAGACAATATTTTTATTAACCCTTTTCGTACCAAATGTCCAAAATTTTTTCTGAACATTCAACGCTATAAATTTTTACGTAATCGGTCCAGAAAAAAATTAAAAAATGCCATTTCCAATGGTTTGAAGTCTCCTCTTTCGAATGCCGTAGTCAGAATTAGCCTATGATTTTTCTGTAAAAAGTTATAACAATTTTTATAATAAAAAATCAAAAATTTTCAGCATTTTTTTTACAAAAATGTCAAATTTTGAACATGAAAAAACAGAGCCTAATCATCGCTAATGCTACAAAACGTGGAGTTTTTATATGCTTTTTAAAATTCGGTTGAATTTTTTTTAAATTCAAGACTTTTCAAGATATTTATAATAAACAATAGCATAGGCTACGCACACCTCTGTGCATATACGTTATGGTTTATTGCCAATATCTTGAAAAGTATGCAAGACAGCGAAATTTTACAAGAGATAAAAAAGTTTCTAAATAAAAAAACATACATTTTGGCGTCAATTTTATTTCTCAATAATTATTAATAAAAAGGTTATAGCGTTATAAACAATTAAATTGTTAATAACAAATAAGTAACAACTTTTTCGGTAAAATAAATTATATATTCGGAGTCAGTGGGAAAAATTACATAGAATTGACTACACACTTTCCATGGATTATCACTTGATACAAAAAGTAAAGTCGGCGGAAAATGTTTTTGAACACTGTTTTTTTAGATTCCGAGCGCTATCTTGACCTTGCCATAGTAAATTAGTAAAACTTTCAAATGGATTTTGACGAGCAAATAATATGGTTCTTAATTATGCTGATTGCAATGATCAGACATAGATTTTCATATAAAAAAGGCGATGTTTATGCAAAATTTTGCAATTTTATAATTTTTTCCTGCATTTAGGGCGCCATTTTGACTTCGCCATCTTGAATTTAAAAAAAAGTCCAACGAAATTTTAAAGAGCATATAAAAACTCCATGGTTTGTAGCATTTGCGATGATTTGGCTCTGCTTTTTCATGTTCAAAATTTGACATTTTTGTAAAAAAATGCTGAAAATTTTTTATTTTTTATTATAAAAATTGTTATAACTTTTTACAGAAAAATGATAGGCTAATTCTGACTACGGCATTCGAAAGAGGAGACTTCAAACCATCGGAAATGGTATTTTTTAATTTTTTTCTGGACCGATTACGTAAAAATTTATAGCGTTGAATGTTCAGAAAAAATTTTGGACATTTGGTACGAAAAGGGTTAATAAAAATATTGTTGATATAAGATCCAGAATTGCATGTTTTATCAGATGGTCTGGTAATATTACAAAAGCCTGGGCAATAACCATGCTCTAAGGGTATATGTAAAAATTCTTGATTGAGCGTATCTTGATTTGAAATATCAAAGTTAAAATCTCCCATAATCAGATTATTTTTATATTTGGAGATATGCAATATTAATTTTTTGAGATTTAAAAGGAAATCCATTTTTTTATATCGTCTGATCTATATAGGGTAGATAATACTATTTCTCTATTGTTCTCTATTAAAATTTTGGAATTTATTAGGTTATGATTATTAATATATATTATTTTCGTCATTTCAGTAATGTAGTTGTTTGGGAATTCAGTAAGTGTGAATTCCCGCGCGTTCTCGCGGAAGGCTCCACTCACTGCGTCGCCGCGGCGCTGCAGCACCTCGTGGCGTCTCAGCGTAAAGGCTGAGACGCGACACTAACTACTCAAATTATACGTGATATGTCGGTCTCTGCCGCTCTCTCTCTCATGCAAATGTGGATCCGCAGGACAGCTGCGGATTCAATAAACTGGAGTGAATTATCACTAATAAATGATCCGAATATATATTTAAATAACCTTATTGATAAAATAAAAATATGTCTATGCAAAGCTGAATATACTAAAAAAAACTAACAAAAATAGCAATACGAGACCAAGGAAAAAGTGAATAACTAAGGCAATTATGAAATCTTGTAGTACCTAAGAAAAACTATATAAATTATGGAAAAAAGATGCTATGTTACGTGAGAAGTTAGGATACTTCCACGTAAGGGCAGACTTATAAATTAGTTCGGATATCGCCCAAGGACATCTGTTATTCTTTTACCTATAGATAATAGCTCGGTGCGAATTCGGGAACTAGAACGAGAGACTTCCTAGGTTGCAACGGAGACAAATATATTAGTATCCTAAGACTGGACGAATCGTACACCCCAATCTTCGGTAGTTTTGCCTATTCATGCTACAATGAATCGACCCACCTACCTAGTGCGTGAGGGAAATCCGTGTTAGGGGTTAGCGGAGTACTTAAATTCAATTGTTAATTATTAATGGAATTAAAAATATAATAATTATGTATATAGAAGTAATAATAATTTATATATATATATATATATATATATTATACATTTCTCGAAAGGGGTTTATAATTATTTATCCACTCGTGTGTGTGTGAGAATTCCGCCAGGCAAGAGTGAAAAGAGTTTGTCACTGTGTAATTTTGAGGTTACCTTGCACGAGTGCTGCAGAGAAACTGCAACGGTGAGTTGCTCCCGCGATGCAGTGGCCGAAGCAAGCAGATGAGTTTTGCGTGATGAGTGAAGCCGGAGATGAGAAGAGCCAGTGAAATAGATGAGTAGAGCGGAGTAGAATGCTGATAAATCAGACGGAGAATTGCAGTGTAGTTGCCTGCCGGTGTGACCTCGTGACGAGCTAGATGCAGAGAGAGCGAGGCCTCGAACAATTTCCGTCTTCTCGGCCTCGACCTCGTTACCGCAATAATCAAATCAATCACTCTCTCACACTTGCATGTGAGAGAGCGAGAGAGACCGACATATCACGTATAACTTGAGTTGTCAGTGTAGCGTCTCAGCTTTTTCGCCGAGACACCAGGAGGTGCTGCCGCGCCGCGGCGACTCAGTGAGTGGAGCCATTCCGCGAGAACGCGCGGGAATTCAAACTTGCTGAATTCCCAAACATTCCGCCGGCCAATCAACCTCCAGGTTGATTTAAGTCTTGATTGGCACTGGCAATATGGTGAGTTTTGAGATTGGGCGAGTAAGCTGAGGTGTTGCCGTCTTGAGTGTGACAACTCTGGTGAGATTGTCAGTTCCAGGATGAAGTTGAGTGACTCTTGCGAGTGGCCATTTGCTCGGTGGTGAGCGTTCATAAGTGAGTAGTACCATAGAACTCACCTTGATCTCATGAGAGGGATGATGCCATTTTGAAATGGATTGAAGCCGTTGAAGATATTGAGTTGACCACTGCTTCCAAAAGTTCTGAGTAATCCATTGGATGAGTTGCCATTTGGACAGCCATGATTCATTTAAGTTGAGTAGACTAGGTTCAGGCACTGAGTTCAGTGCCTTTCCGATGAGAAAATGTCAGGATGTGAGTGCGTTTAGGTCTTCTGGGTCTTCACTGAAAGGTTCTAGTGGTCTTGAGTTGAGTAGAGCTTCTATCTGAGAGAGCAAAGTGGCTGAAGCTTCAAATGTGAGTAGAGTGTCCCCAATGGTCCGTCGCAGATGAAATTTGACTGATTTCACTACTGCTTCCCACTTGCCTCCCATGTGGGATGCAGCAGGTGGGTTGAATGTCCATTGCGTTCCCTCGTTGGTTAATGAGTTGTACAGACTTGAGTTTTCACGTTGAGTTTGGTAGAAGAGAATCTTCAGTTCCTTGTCTGCTCCGATGAAATTTGTTCCACAGTCTGAGTAGAGGTTAGAAGGTCTTCCTCTCCTTGAGGTGAACCGTCTATAAGCCGCTAAGAATCCGTCCGTTGAGTAGTCACTGACCAGTTATAAATGAATAGCTGATGTTGAGAAGCACACAACGATACAAATCCAGCATTTGTATGTTTTGGATCCACGACCTTTCCATGAGGTTATGGTGATTGGCCCGGCGTAATCGATCCCAGTGTAAGTGAAAGGTGATGATGGGGTGACCCTGGCCATGGGTAGTTGCCCCATGAGTTGCTGAGCCCGTTGAGCCCGATACCTTGCACAAGTAACACATTTTAATATATGTGACTTGACCGGTGCTCTGCCTCCGATAATTCAAAATTCCTGCCGAGTGTGTGCCAGAGTGAGTTGAGCGCCACCGTGTAACGTTGAGAGATGAGAATTTTGAATGATCAGTGAGATTACTTGACTGCTCCGTGGTAAGATTGCTGGGTATTTTGAGTAATGATCCATCAAGATTGAAATTATTAGTAGTTATTCTTAGAATTTGGACATTGAATTTTATAACCAGAATGTAATTATGATGCGACTTAGAACTGAGATAATATATTGAAGTTTTATTTACTTATGTGTGTGACTCAAATTTATTTCAATACCCACAGCATGTTACTCATATTAATATTATTATGGCTTCCTCAAACAGTAGTCACTTACGTAAACTACCAGAGCATCATTTTGATTAAAATAACGGTTATTATAGTACATTTTGTACCCAGTAATGTTAAATGATTCAGGGTGTACTAGATTTCGGGTTTCCCTGCAAACAATTATGCATGGCTTTATCACAAGGCTTTTTAAGAAAACAATTAAATTGTTAAAGTTAGCATTTCTCTTTACATTTAAAACTACTTCCTTTTGTAAAGCCATGCATTTCTTTAGTTCACCAACGTCATCGAAATTATAGTCTCTGTTAATTATATCGTTTTGTAAATCAGTAATCAGATTAATACTGCTATACATTTTGGTTTATTGGTATTTATATTTCCGCGTTTTGGCTTATTGGTGTTGGCATCCCCGGGTTTCGAGAATGTTGTGAAGCTGACGAGTCAACACTTGCAAATCTCGCTCTTCTTATTGATGCCTTCCGCTGGTAATGTAGACTGTCTACTTTACCAAAGTATCTCGGAAAAGTAGGATGCGACGGGTAATCCGTCATGTCAATGTATTTCTTAATTTTAGGTTTTAAGATATCACATAGTTCACTATCAATTGCACTGTTGTTAATATTCTATTTGGTATTGACACATATAGTAATTGCATTACTATAGACATAGTTTGCACGTTTTTTCGTTGCACTTGTACACTTTGAGGTTAGATGGGCTTCAGCACACGTGGCTGAATTTTCACACTTTTCGATGCTATGTCCTAATCTTGCACATTTACTGCACGGAGTTGTGTTTATAATGAAAAATACTCTACAACTTTGGTGCCCAACAAATAACCTGCCCTTGTTGTCTTTGATATGTTTGTAATTGTTAGAAGTTACCACTATTATTCCACATTTCCTATTTGTTCTTTCATTAGCATATACGTGTGGTAACTTGCACTTGTCTTCCATGTTACTGAAATTTCTTTGATTTATGCCTAGTTCAATTTCGTTATCAACTTTATAATCCATATCAATATCTATTACTTTTAGTTTTGGCTCGTTTATTTGATCTTTATCTATTTTAAAGTTGTTTGATAGTTTTTGGCCTAGTTTATTCACGAGTGTATTAATATTTTCTTCGTTCATGCAATTTATTATCACAGTATCCTTGTTCTTGCATGAGACACTTTTTGTTTGTATTGTTTTGTCTTGTGTAAGATGTAGGAGAACTGTCTTTTCCAACTCTGTGTTATCATTGTTGGCAGTTTTTTTAATAATAAGTTTTGGCACTCTTTTACTTTTTGGTTTAGGATTAGCTGTAATTTTCGCGAACGTTTTGATATAGTTGTTGTTGCGCTGTTTTTCTTTCATAAGCAGTTCGTTTAAAATTTTGTTTTTATCTTGTAATTTATAGTTACGCAGTTTTAGCAATTGGTTTTTAATTTTTAGGGCTTCAATTTCACTATAGTCTTCGTATAGAGTATCGTTATGACCCTTTTGTTTTTCCAGATTAATTTCACTAATGATTTCTTGTTTGATTTGTTCCTTTGTTGCTAGTTTAATTTCAGCTATTAATTGCTTTGCTTCGTTACGCAGCTCACCATATGGTAAGTTTGAGATTAAGGATTCGCTTGGATGGTCCTGGCATATTATTATCACATTATAAATTTCACTGGACATCCAGAGTTATATTTGTCCACCATTTCGATAGTGTGATAAACATTCTCACACAATATGCACTCTACCGTTCCTACTTTGAGTGAAGGGTAGCACTTATAGAATTTAGTGAGAGGGGTATCGGGCGGCTCCTTGCCTCCCGACGCCATGACGGCGTGTCAGATTCTTTAAATTTTATCATTTAAAGAGTAGCGTGGAAATAATGAAGAGCTGACAATAGCGTTTTTTTGTCGTTACAAAGACTGGAGGGAGAGGAAGGGATGGGAGTTGACCAAACTTACTTCTTTTTATATACCTCTTAGTATTTATAATAAATTTTTAGATTATGGAGGGGTCATTACGCCTATCTCAACCCTAGATAACCTTTATATTTTACTGATATACATGAATTTAAATGATATGAAAAAGAATGAAGACATGTTATACTGGTATGATGAATATTTAAAATATATGAAAAATTACATATTTCTCTAACTAAATATAGCATAATTACTGTTAAAATTGGAAACTTTCATACAATAAATTTAATTGGTACGCGTAAAGAGCAAAGCCTTGACATTTAACAAACAAAAAGAAACGTACCTAGTGGCCGTTCCAGTGTTTTACTAGGAGTTCGTACAACCGGCAAACTACTTCGCTGCTTGCCACCTCTTCGAAATCCAGTGCTGGATGTCTCCACTTCTGACATAATCCCTGGGTCGTCATCGAAGAGCATGGCTGAAGATGGGGGGGGATATCCTCTCGGTAAAGGTGACTGAAAATTTACATTCTTTAAAATATTAAGTAGTTATTTTATGCTTATTATTTTAATGTCACCAATTATATTGTATTTATGAGTATAATTATCGAATAAAATAAGGAACTACTTTAACTACATTTCTTAATATGAATTTTTATTTTTATGCAAAAAAAAACACTGATAACTGCTTTAGCATAATACTTTCTCAAAGAAGATAGTCTAATAAGATAAAAGTATTTTTAAATCTAAATTTCAATATAACATTTGTTTTTCTGAGATTTGAGCCACTGGGCGGTCTGAGATTCGCGCCAGCGACCGAGGGAAATAGAACAAAAGTCACTTAATGCTGAAAGAACTTTATTGAATACTTTTGTAATAAAGAGAAACGTTTTTTTTAGCAGCAAATGGCAGTCAGATTAGAATAGATTGTAGGGTAGGACGTTAATGGTTTCTACTGCCCATGTAGTAAAGAAAAACAAATACCAATTATTTATCCAACGTTTCGGACGATTTATTTTCGTCCCTCTTCAAGGTCTATAAACAATATACAAATAAAAAACACAAGTTTACTTAAGAATTACATACTTAAGACGAATAATTTACAACGCTTACCAAAACATATCGTAAAAAACTATGTTTTGAGTGGGCATCCTAAGTGACCACTAGTCAATATGAAATTATAAATACGATTTCGTCGTATTTATACTAGACTATGCCACAGTGTGAATCATGCAAGGGAGGGGGTAAGAGAGATATGCTATTGTACAACGATGACACGACGCGTATATGTAAATGTGAACAGTATTATTATTCTAAACATAGAATGGATTTTATAGCTATAGCTTATAATTATTAATAAACGTTTTATATTCTGACTTTAGGAAATTAGTATCAAACTGTCTGTTTAAGCTATTATGTTGTGAGTGAATGTGGAGCATTTCTGATAATAATCTTTTCTTTAAATTTTGTTCCTGATCTAGAATTTTAATGTTATTGAAATCAATTTTATGATTTGTAATCGCTATGTGTTCATATAAAACTGATCTGTCTCTCTTAAACTTACAATCACTTGCATGTTCTTTACTTCTTATAATTAATTTTCGGGATGTTTGTCCCACGTAAGAAGCATCACAATCGCCGCAGTTAATTTTGTAAACAACATGAGCTTTTTCATTTTTTTGGTATTTGTCTTTTCCTAATCTAATTATCTGATTAAATTTATTGGAAATTGAGTTAATCATGATTAAGTTATTCTTATTGCAGATATTTTTTTGAATTCAGAGTTAAGATATTAACTCTGCTAAGCAGATATAGTTATGGAGAATTTAGAAAATCGAGCGTCATCAAAAATTTGCTTTCCTGTGCCTTTCTACTATAGATATGTAGATGATATCATTATTTGTGTACCGGAGCGGATGATAGACTATACCGTTAACTTATTTAATAGCTTTGATAATAATTTACAATTCACAGTGGAGAGGTCTAACAACAATAAAATAAGTTTTCTTGATATTCTGATTATTGAAAATAAACAAAAAATTTCCATGGACTGGTACAGGAAACCAACTTTTTCAGGTAGATTTCTAAACTTTAATTCTCACCATCCTGTTAGTAATAAAATTGGTATAATTTGTTCATTAGTTGATAAATGTATTAACTTAGCTGATATACAGTTTCATGAGAATAATCTTAATCTAATTAGAGATTTATTGTTGGAAAATGATTATTCTATTTACTTTATAAATAAACACATAAATAAACGTTTGCTACAATTTAAAAATAATAACAAAAATACCTGTAATTCTAATAATATCAATTACAATAGTATTTTAGTTTTTCCATATTAAATATCTTAACTCTGAATTAAAAAAAATATCTGCAATAAGAATAACTTAATCATGATTAACTCAATTTCCAATAAATTTAATCAGATAATTAGATTAGGAAAAGACAAATACCAAAAAAATGAAAAAGCTCATGTTGTTTACAAAATTAACTGCGGCGATTGTGATGCTTCTTACGTGGGACAAACATCCCGAAAATTAATTATAAGAAGTAAAGAACATGCAAGTGATTGTAAGTTTAAGAGAGACAGATCAGTTTTATATGAACACATAGCGATTACAAATCATAAAATTGATTTCAATAACATTAAAATTCTAGATCAGGAACAAAATTTAAAGAAAAGATTATTATCAGAAATGCTCCACATTCACTCACAACATAATAGCTTAAACATACAGTTTGATACTAATTTCCTAAAGTCAGAATATAAAACGTTTATTAATAATTATAAGCTATAGCTATAAAATCCATTCTATGTTTAGAATAATAATACTGTTCACATTTACATATACGCGTCGTGTCATCGTTGTACAATAGCATATCTCTCTTACCCCCTCCCTTGCATGATTCACACTGTGGCATAGTCTAGTATAAATACGACGAAATCGTATTTATAATTTCATATTGACTAGTGGTCACTTAGGATGCCCACTTAAACATAGTTTTTTACGATATGTTTTGGTAAGCGTTGTAAATTATTCGTCTTAAGTATGTGATTCTTAAGTAAACTTGTGTTTTTTATTTGTATATTGTTTATAGACCTTGAAGAGGGACGAAAATAAATCGTCCGAAACGTTGGATAAATAATTGGTATTTGTTTTTCTTTACTACATGGGCAGTAGAAACCATTAACGTCCTATCCTACAATAAAGAGAAACGACAATAATAAATGTAATGAGGTGTAACAATAATAAATGTAATGAGGTGTGATGAGGTGTAAGAATACGAAGAAACGAATTGTATAAACTGGAGGTGGAAGCATCAGCGTTTGGCGCGCGCCGCCGCACTGTAGTCAGAAATATCCAAAAAGTGATTAAAATTGTTGCGTCACTATTTAAAAGTGTAAAATTATAATTCAATACATGGATTGTTGTAGCTTAGCACCTAAGTTATCAAAAACCGTTTCCTTCGAAACTATTAAGTACGTCCAAAATTTGCAAACAACACGAAAAAATCCGACAATTGAGTTTTTTCAAAGTTTAACTCTTTTGAACGTATAAATTTTTAGTTTAAAGCAAATTTTAAGATTTTAAAAATTAATTTCTATTGTGTATGCAAATCGTCACGATCTGGTACTTAGATATATTGATAAAAAATCTAAATATATCAAGGTATCGCACCTAAAGAGTTTGACCAAATAACATAATAGTATTTCGTATTCTAATTTATGATGTCCTGATATTTTTTGGAAAAAATCAACAAATTATACCTTCTCATTATACAATATATATGGATGTGTCCAAAAAACATCTTTTTAAAAAAGTGCGCACACTGGGCTGGCCCATTTTTGTGGCCTTGGGATATTTTTTAGAACTTACCAAGCAAATAGTTTCTGCAAATTTTTAAAGTCCAATATCAAAAATTGACGTCAGCAGTTCGTCATAATGGTGCAAAACGGGCATTTTTTAAGCGTTTTTTTCATGTTTCTCAAAGTTTTATTTAAGAAGTTCATTTATGGCCGAATCCATCTCAAATCAGACAGCCCGCGTATGCCTATTTCACCTATCATGTTGAAATAAAAATATTTATGTTCTACTCGAAAAAATATTTTACACGTGTTTTTTTATTTTTTTGTTTCATCAAAATTTCATGCGTTCAGCGATACCGAAAAATTCCGAGAAAATTCTTTCATTGAGAAAAAAAATTTTCAATGTGATTTTCAGACTGCTATTGTTTCAGCAGTTTTTCAAGCTTTTAAACGTGTAACACATAATTTCACTCAGTTTTGAGCCCTCTTTAACGGCCTTAATGTCATTTTCAAAAAAAATAAAAAATCCACGAGCTATGCACTTTTTACTGAAAAATTCATTTTTTAGAGAAGTGCCTTTTTCTCGAAAACCCCATGTTTTTTTTGCACAATTTTTGTTGTCGTGATAGAGGACGGTAATGCCTAGCTAGACGTATTTGTGAGATTCGGTACTTTTTCCCTGGGATAGCGATCACTAATGAGATAACACACAAACAAATTTTTCACGCTTAACGCTTATATATAGTCAATGATATTAGAGTCAATGTAAAGGTATTTATCTTTGTGCGTATGTAATATACATGTACGTGCGCCTACTTATAGGAGTATATGTACTAGTACATTTGTCCGCTAGATGGCTATGGTTTGACTTAACATTTACAAAGAAAAGTCCGGTTTCTGCTATATCTCACACATATCGTCTTATTTAAAACCATCATCTTTTGGAAAATTATTCCATATTTACACCTTATCAACTCAACTACGATGTCTCAATATTACTCAACAGAGAGAATCAAATGTGCAGACTTTTAGACAAACACAAACAAATTATTTACAAATCTAGTTCCGTACGTTTAAAACAACTTGAGAATCTTGCTCATCCATTGAAGCACCTCTATCCTCATTTACCTTTGACACCTTCTACATATCTGTGTCAACATTGTTACAATCGTGCTTTAGAATTGGTGAGTAGTACTGACAATGAATTTATAACGGATAATGAAGTTACCGATAACGTAGTTGATAGAGATGAAGATTTTTTACCAAGTACTCCAGAACGCATTGAAGAATTTAATAATGAAATAAGTACATCTTTCTTAGGTTCTGTATCGCCTCTTAAAAGAAAAAATCTTATACATGAAAAATCAATTGAAAATTACGTAACAAAGAAGAAAAAAAAAATACTTTCAACATTGTCTAATACCCTTGATGTGAAGTTGAACAATGTTTATGACGTTTCTATAACAGCAAATGAATCAACTGTATGCCATTGTACAGAATGGATACAAAATCTTGGTCTAGCCTTGCAAAAGTGTTCTACGGTATCAGAAAAAATAAAAATTCTGACTTTGCTACCTTCATCCTTTACAAAACATGAAATTTTATCTTTATTTCCAGAAATAACAATGTATATGATCAACAAATCGAGAAATCTTGTTAAAGAAAAAGGAATTTATTCAGAACCAGATGCATATTCAGGCCATCCGATTGATGAAAACATGGAAAAAATTGTTATGGAATATTATTTAAATGATGATTTTAATTGTTCAAGACAAAGTCCTAATAAATGTGACGTTGTTACAATTAAAGTTAACAATAAAAAAGAGAAAAAAGTTAAGCGTTTTCTTACTCGAAGTTTAAAAGAGACGTATAAAGTATTTAAAAATGATTATCCAGAATTGAGAATTGGAAAATCGAAATTTTATAGTTTGCGACCAAAGTTTGTCTCTGTATCTATTGCGCAAATTATGATTTATTTCTTACGAGCTTAATTAATTTTAGAGGGAGTAACGTCACAGAGTTGGATGAAAGTCGGTCACAAATAATAAATGCAACAATGTGTTCTGAGCCATCTGATTTATGTTATTTACAAGAATGTAAACTATGTCCAGGGATTAAGGGAATTACGTTTCATGTTTTAAAACTGCAAGATGTAGAAGGCACAGAAGAAATTACATATGCTTTGTGGGATAATGGAAACCTGATTAAAAAGACACTATCAATTTCTGCTTTTAAAGATGAACTTTGGGTTTGGACCATGAGGGTTAGTACTCACATGTATGTAAAAAATATACAACGCAAAGCTATAAAAACAGAAAGAGAAAGTGCTAAAAAAGACTCACATCATTTAGTTCTTCAAATAGACTTCGCTGAAAACTGGGCTGTGATTCATAATAAAGCTGTTCAAGGAAATCATTGGGTTAATGATCAAATTTCTATTTTCACAGCAGTCTCTTATCAAGGGGATTCGACACAAAGTTTCGCAGTTATAAGTGATGACCGAAAACATGATTCAGCGTATGCTTTGCTAGCAGTACAAAAAATTATAAAATTCTTGAAAGAAAATTGTTGTGATTCAATTTAAAAAATTACCATCGTATCAGACGGCGCTGCGAGTCACTTTAAAAATCGCTTTCAATTAGATGAACTAAAACGAGCACCGTGTGATATAAAATGGTTGTTCTCTGCTACTGGGCACGGCAAAGGAGCTGTAGATGGTGTGGGTGGACTTATAAAGCATTATGCTACTTCGCATAATCTTCGAGAGCCCCTTGAAGAAGCTATTCAAAACGCAAATGATTTTGCAATACATGTTCAAAAATATACTGATGCTATTAAAATAATACATTTACAAGATGCTGAAATAGAACAATTCAGAAAAGAAAAAAATATTGATTGGCTTACAACTCCAAAGTATCCTGGAATTCAAAAACTCATATATGGGTTAAAAAACATGTGACGATAAAATACATTGTTTGACAGCAAAGACCGCTGATCGTCCGCTTACTGAATTAAGAACAATGAAGCAGAAAAACAAAGGTAGTAAAATAGGTATACAAATGAAAAAAAGGTATAAAAATAAAAAATCAAAAAGACGCAAATAACAAATAAATACATAGTTATGTGTACCTGTATATTACATACACACAAAGACAAATACCTTTACATTGACTCTAATATCATTGACTATATATAAGCATTAGGCGTGAAAAATTTGTTTGTGTGTTATCTCATTAGTGATCGCTATCCCAGGGAAAAAGTACCGAATCTCACAAATACGTCTAGCTAGGCATTACCGTCCTCTATCACGACAACAAAAATTGTGCAAAAAAAACATGGGGTTTTCGAGAAAAAGGCACTTCCCTAAAAATGAATTTTTCAGTAAAAAGTGCATAGCTCGTGAATTTTTTATTTTTTTTGAAAATGACATTAAGGCCGTTAAAGAGGGCTCAAAACTGAGTGAAATTGTGTGTTACACGTTTAAAAGCTCGAAAAACTGCTGAAACAATAGCAGTCTGAAAATCACATTGAAAATTTTTTTTCTCAATGAAAGAATTTTCTCGGAATTTTTCGGCATCGCTGAACGCATGAAATTTTGATGAAACAAAAAAATAAAAAAACACGTGTAAAATATTTTTTCGAGTAGAACATAAATATTTTTATTTCAACATGATAGGTGAAATAGGCATACGCGGGCTGTCTGATTTGAGATGGATTCGGCCTTATATCATTTTACAATCTATCAGTGTGTTTTTCCTTCGTCTTGATTTGAACTTTACAGACAGGTTTTTTTCGAAAATCAAAATTTACGTATACATGCTCAAATTACAACATTCCTAAAGTCACCTTTTTACCATTTTAATGATACTTTGAAATGATTTTTCGGATATTACCCAATAAGCAAAAAGAATTTTTAATGAACTCTTTAAGACTACTGTATGAACGCTTTTTCCATGAGAATAATCATAAAGAATTCTTATTGGACCACTTTATCCGATCTCGAATGTCCCATCGGTGCTGATTCTTCAAGTGTTAACAGAGAATTCTTTACGGAAATATTTTTTGCTAAATTAATAACCCCAAAATTTTTTTAATAGTTAAAAGAGTTCTTAAAGAATTCATAAAGACTCCACAAAACAATCACAAAGACTTCACAAAGAATCCCTTACGTTGATATAGAACATTTTTTAATACACAGAATTTTTATTAATATTATAAATTTATAATTTATCGATTTTTCTATAGAAATAAGTAGATAAGATTATCAATAAAGTAATAAAATTCAATTTTAACGATGAAAAAAATCCTGCCGGTATGGGAATTTGAACCTGGGTCTTCGGGTTGACAGGCGAAGTGTACGCGTCGCCATCCTGCTTTTGCAGCGAATGCGCATTCGTGCCGTCGAGACTATATCTTACTTCTCTTTAATTTTTCGACTCCTATGCCACGTTTTTTATTTATAATATATTACAGAATAGTATTTAAGAGCACTAGAAAATAGTCTTGAGGCTTTCTGCTAGAACGTGGCACGATCCTGCTTTTGGAGCGAATACGCAATCATGCCGCGTAGACCCAAATTCATGTTTCCAGACCCGATTTTCTAGGAGGAGGCTTCAAGGATATTTTCTAGAGTTTTCAAATACTATTCTGTAATATAATATAAACGATGAAACCACCACAGAAATCGGAGGAATTTAAGAAAACTCGGGTATAGTCTACACTGCAGGAACGCGCATCCATTGCAAAAGCAGGATCATGCCCCGTAGACTATACACGGATTTTCCTAAACTTCCCCGCCTTCGGTGACACGTTTTTCGTTCATCACATGTTCAAGAATGCTGTTTTATACATGTAATTAATGATTGAAATATTAATTCTTAATTAAGTGCGGGTTTAATTAACTTTTAAAATTCGAATTCTTAATTGAGGATAGTATAATTAGTATTTTCGCATCCCTGTAGTGGAGTTGAAATTTTAATATTTTCAAAAACCATATTTTAGTCAATAATAACTCTTCTATCCAATTATCGAAATAACATATTTCTGCGAAATATAATCAATTATAGTCTGTAATATAAAAAAAAATTATTATGTTATAGACATTTATTACTCTAGTGAAGTTGAAATTTAAATAATTTCAAAAACCATATTTTAATTAATAACAACTCTTCTATAAAATATATAATTATATACATACTTTTACAGCGACCTAATCATTTTACTCACTTTCCCATTCTTTAATTTTTTATTCTATTTAAATGTATCAAATAGCCAAGAATTCTGACTTTTGTGACAAATTTTAGAAGTACGTAAATATAAAACATTTCATGGGCTAAGTTTTTATTAAATGGCGTTAATCATATAAGAGATGGCAAACTCTCTAACAAACAGTACTTGTACAAAAATTACTCGCTTTACGTACTAGTTGCCTCATGTACTATTTTGAACCTACGTTTATCATTTTTAAGGCGATATTCTAGTTGGAGAGGGACGGATTCATACACACAAGAGAGGTTATTAGTCCAGCTTCATTGAAAGCTTTTTATCTGATAATATCTTTTCATATCTATTCACGAACCAGATTTTGAATGTAAAAAGATAATAATGCAACTAAAGATATTACTATTACCAAATACTATCAAGAAGGGGTGGAAAACAGAAATGTTATCAAGTCGAGCTAGTTTTTATCGCAATAGTCGATGGAGTCCAGCTTTCTATGAAACTGGAATATCGCTTAAAAATGACAAATGCAGCTTCAAAAAGTACGGAATTTTTCGCATTGTCTTATTTCAGAGATTATTGTAATTTTCTAAATTGTTTGTCTATCTCTTATATGATTATTTACGTACTTCTAAAAGTTGTCACAAAAGTCAGAAGTCTTGACTATTTGATACATTTAAATAGAATAAAAAATTAAAGAATGGGAAAGCCAGTAAAATGATTAGGTCGCTGTAAAAGTAAGAATATAATTATATATTTTATAGAAGAGTTAATATTGACTAAAATATGGTTTTTGAAATTATTAAAATTTCAACTCCACTACAGGGTTGCGAGAATATTAATTATACTAGCAACAATTAAGAATTCGAATTTTAAATGTTAATTAAACCCGCACTTAATTAAGAATTAATATTTCAATCATTAATTACATGGATAAAATAGTATTCTTGAATATGTGATAAATGAAAAACCTGCCGCCGAAGGCGGGGAAATTTAGGAAATCCCGTGTATAGTCTACGGGGCATGATCCTGCTTTTGCAATGGATGCGCGTTCCTGCCGTGTAGACTTTACCCGAGTTTTCTTAAATTTCCCCGATTTCTGCGGCGGCTTCGTCGTTTATATTATATTACAGAATAGTATTTAAAAACTGTAGAAAATGTTCTGCTAGAAAATCGGCTTTGGAAACGTGAATTTAGGTCTACCCGGCACGATCGCGTATTCGCTCCAAAAGCAGGATCGTACCACGTAGACCCAAATTCACGTTACGTGTCTCGATTTTCTAGCAGAAAGCCTCAAGAATATTTTCTACAGCTCTTAAATACTATTATGTAATATATTATAAATAAAAAACGTGTCGCAAGAGTCGGGAAATTAATTAAAGAAAAGTAAGATATAGTCTCGACGGAACGAATGCACATTCGCTGTAAAAGCAGAATCGTGCCGCGTGGAGTATACTCGAGTTTTTGTTAAACTCCTCCGCCTTTTGCGGCGCGATTTTCGTCTATAATATGTTAAAGATGTTAATTAACAATTGAAATTTTAATTCCGAATTAAACGCGTGTTCAACTAACAATTACAATTTTAATTCTTAATTAAACGCAGGTTTAATTAACGATTGAAATGCTAATTTTATTTAAACGTGGGTTTAATTAACGGTTAAAATTCTAATTCTTATTAAACTGAATAATTATAATTGAAAGTTTAATTAACTATTTGTAAGCCTGCTCCACTCGAGTAATAAATGTGTATAATAAAAATAAACAAGGTGTAAAATCTTTTAGGCTCATCATCTTAACTCGTTTCGATTTTGACTTGGGATTTTCATGTTAGTTTCTTTGAGGGTTCAATAAAATAATTCAAGTACAAGCACATTTTTTGTACATCGCCGAATCGTATATTCTTGTGGCAAACCATGCTTTCGGATATACAGGTAAGCGGTTATATTCTAATTATTCTTTGATTAAAGATGTTTTTCAAATTGTATTGCAACATAAGATATGCTTGGTAATTCTGCTCTTACTGTTGTTATATTTATTGATTACCATTTAATCAATAATATTAATAGGAATTCACTTATATAACAAATAACATATATTTTAGGGATCAGAGAACGTGAATGGAAATATGTATTTCGGAAATTGAACTTGCGTGCACAACGATAATTATTGTTGATCCTTACTTATCCTTAAAAAAAGACAATAAAAAGTTGATTTGACACAGATTATTTTGAATATAAAATAATATAACCATGTATTTAATTAATTCATTCATTTTCAGTGAATTAATTTACTCAAAATATTCTTAACTGGGTAAACAAATATTATCCAAAATATTATAGAACTTATAAAACTAGTGCATTTAATGAAATAATTTTGAAAAACGAAAATTTTACTTTTAATGTTGTCTGGGACAAAAATATCTCAATTTCAAGTAAAATTTCAATTCTTTTAGAAAACAAAAATTGAGGTAAAAAAAATGTGTGTGAAATAATAATATAATGAAAGAAATTTTACATATGTTATAGAAAAAAAAAAAACAAAAAAATATACCAACGGGAATCGATCTTGGATCCAAAAGATTAGGGTAAAAGTAACTGCGCGCCTTCGCGGCAACGAATACCGTTACGATATCAATACATAACACTAAAATCGTTTATGTTTATCTTCCCCCCTTCGGGCTTGGTATTTAGAATTTGGGTTTGGTAGTTTTGAGTTAAAAATTCCGTTAGTTTGCGTGTATAATAAAAATGTTCGACCGAGCGGCGATTGTCAGGTCGCTCGGCCGTTGTCGGATTGTTACGGGAGAAGTAAACAGAGACGCCAAGCGCGCGGCGCGCTGGGCTGCTCCAACATATACACATTCAGTGCACGTGCACCGAGCCACCGAGCCACTTCTCCCGTTTCCCCCGCTCCGCGCCGTATACACGTTTCAACAGCCAATCAGGTGGCGTGTGTACAGTACCATGTCGCGGCCGCGAGAGGCAGCAGCGCGCCGCGCGCAGAAGTCTGCCTCACATTTTTCCGGGGCGCTGGTAATCTCTCTATTCATCTCTGCTTTTGAGTAGAGTTGGTTGCACAAACTTTTGAAGTCTTATTTCAATTTATTTCTGTTCTGACAAACCCTGCGACTATTTATTTCGTATACGTTGAATCGTACACAAAGATAAGAAATTGAGAATTCTACTAGTACACGTACAAACTGAACGCAATTTATTTGGACTTTCTCGCTATTAAGCCACCTAGTGCGTACGAGTATGCGCACAGATAGTTGATGGCCCGTATGCGACCGCTAATGCAGCCAAGCAGCATCACCCTAACCCTGAAAAAAAGACTAATACAACCTGCTTTATTACACGTACATTACAGGTCTATTATACGTGTCTGAAATATACTCAGGTATTTATCTCCTAATAGCTTTTAAACATTAAATACAATTTTTTCGTGATTTAGTTTTATACATTGATGGTTATTTATGACCGAATTTTTATGAACAATATATTAAATTATTGAATTATTTGACAAAAACAAATTACGTTTTTATCATGGAAACTCCAGTGAAATGTGGTATTAGTATAGTTTTAAATGAAGACTGTCATTTGGGAAGTTTAACAAAACAAAAGGTTGTATATAAATTAGAAGATCTTAAAGAAGAAGATGTTAAACTTCTTTACTTAAGAATACCTAATTCAAAGGATCTAGAAAATCAAACACTTTGCAGTCATCATTATTATAAACTTGTTTACTATTATCGAACTTTGTTCGGAAAAAGTGATGTGATCTGTGGAACATACACAGCAAAAGTATTAGAACTAATTTAACAGAAATTAAGGTAGATTTATCAGAAAAATTCATGAGTGTTTGTAAAATTAATGTTATACAAGGAAAAAAATTTTGCCAAAATTGTTTGGCTAGATTTGGAAAAGAAATTGGTCGTTTTGAATTAGAACTTACATATAGTATTGATCCATATAAAAGATATAGGTCTAAAATTTTTAATGGATTAGTATTTTTAACATTACAATATATAACATATTTAAAAGATGTTCACAATGTATTATTTAATTGTATACATAAAATATGCAGTGTATATGTTTGGGAATTATCATGAATTGAATTTCCCGCAACGTGCTCACCAGAAGTATAACTCAGCAGACGATCGCGCGACGGTATACAGCGGGGCTTTTTGCCATTCTTTTTTTTTCAAAATTGATAGCTCCGCTTCGAATGAACGAATTTGGACCGTTCAGATCTTAAAATTTTTCCGTAGATTGGATAAAAACTTTCATTGACAGTGGCAAAAAAATTTCCGAGTTGGAAAATCAGCCTAAAAGAACTATTTTTACGATTTTTCCACTTTAAAATGTGATATCTCCGCTTAAAATAAAAAAATCTAGACCGTTCAGGACTTAAAATTTAGGGTTTTTTCCATAGATTGGAGGAAAACTATCATCGATAGTGGTCTATAACTTCCCAAGTTGGAAAATCAGCCTAAATGAGCTATTTTTACCATTATTCCACTTTAAAATGAGATATCTTCGCTTAGAATGAACGATTCTGGACCGTTCAGGTCTTGAAATTTAGGGTTTTTCCATAGATTAGAGGAAAGCTATCACTGATAGTAGCCAAGAGCTTCCCGAGTTGGAAAATTAGCCTAAAAGAGCTATTTCTACGATTTCTTCACTTTAAAATATGATATCTCCGCTTGGAACTTACGAATCAAAACGTGTGCACAGGAAGTTTTTTCTACTGCCAATGATAGTTTTTCTCCAATCTACAGAAAAAATCTGACATTTCAAGACCACAACGGTCCAGCTTCCTTCATTGCAAGCGAAGATATCACATTTTAAAGTGGAAAACTTGTAAAAATAGCTCCTTGAAGATGATTTTCGGACTCGGGAAGTTTTTGGCCACTATCAATGATAGTTTCTCCCTAATCTAGGGAAAACCCCTAAATTTTAAGACCTGAACGGTACAGATTCGTTCATTCCAAGCGGAGATAACACATTTTAAAGTGGAGAAATCGTAAAAATAGCTCTTTTAGGCTGATTTTCCAACTCTTAAAGTTCTTGGCCACTACCGGTGATAGTTTTCTTCCAATCTACAGAAAAAAATCTGATACTTCAAGACCAAAACGGTCCAGTTTCGTTCATTGCAAGCGAAGATATCACTTTTTAAAGTGGAATAATCGTAAAAATAGCTCTTTTAGGCTGATTTTCCGACTCGGGAAGTTTTGGACCACCAATGAAAGTTTTCCACCAATTTCTCTCACTTCTACACATGTAAATGAGAGAGGCGCTGATTTGACTCACTCCCCGGTGACAACGAGGCGAGGAAGAAAACGGATGTTCTCACTCAAATCTATCTCACTCAAATAGTCTCTATGTAACGGTCGACGACGTGAAAAATCTCAGTGTGTACGTTTGGCAATTCTCAAGTGAGATAAACTCAAATGTGATCACTCTCACTCCCCTATTGAAAAATATCGCGCGATTATCGCGCGACGAATCGCGCGATGATCGTGCCGGTTTATCGACCATTTTTTGGCGTGATTATCGCACGAGTTAACCAAAATTCAACATTAAAACATATATTTTATTTCCACAATTGTGTACGTACTTGCGTGTAACTGTATGTAATTAGACAGACATTATGACTGTATATATGTATCAGTATGTGACTACAGTGTTAACCTGCAGGCGGCCGACACATTTGTGAATGTGCCCAAGTCGTACTTTGCAAATTTTTTCTCTAGAAAAAGTTCCAAATGGACTAGTTATATGGCTCGACCTTGAGGTCATGCCGATCGACATCACCCCGACCGCAGGGGTTTTGGCATATACATGTGTTTTTCTTTTTCTTTATTATAAAAAATATTCACTTGTTTTATACCAAACTTGATATACAGGGGTTTTTGAGGTCGCTGACTACGAATATGGAGTCAGATTTTCGATCCAAGATGACGGATCCAAGATGGTGGACATAATTTCAAAAAATCAACAGAACTATACTAAACTTGATACATAATTTGAAAAAATCAACAGATTTACACAAAACTCGATATACTGGGGTTCTTAAGGTTGCTGATTATGAATCCGGTGTCAGATTTGTGAAATTCAAGATGGCGGATCCCAGATGGTGGATATAATTTCGAAAAATTGGTAATTTTTGGGGTCGCTGAATCCAAGATAAAACTCATGACATTCAAGATAGCGGTGAAATGATCTAGAATTCTTTTCGGCATCACCCAGGGCTAACGATGTGGACGTAGGAATTATCTGACCCCTCTTTTATTTTTTTGTTTTCTTTTTTTCATTTTTTTTTCATTTTTTGTTTCTTTTGTTTTTTTTTTTTTTGTATTTTTTTTTGTTTTTATTTAATTTAATTTTTTATTATTATTATTTTTATTTTTTTTATTATTTTTTTCTCTAATTTTTTGTTTATTATTATAATATCTGTTTCGTATGATATTCCTCAAAGCAATTTTGTAGGCATAACGGTACCTGACATCTAATGCAAGAATATCTGGTCTGAGCTTTTTTCTTTCGCAATGTACACAGAGCACATCGTCTTCAAGATTCGTTTTCACTACGATTGATAAAATGTTGGCCAATAAGACGAGATGGGCTAGGTTGAATAGGAAATTGAGGATTAGTATCAGCAATTACTAGAGAATTTATTATGCACATCCGAAATTCTGTAAAAGAAATGTTATTTCCATATAGTTTGTATAAAGCATGTGCGTTGATCAAAGATAGATCAACTAACTGAAAAAATAGCTTTCTATACCATTTTAATGCTTTTGGTATTGACTGAACTAGTGCAAGCTGACGATAAACATTGTCTACTCCACCCATATTCTTGTTGTATTCAATGATACAGTTAGGTTTAATTTTTTCCTCACCGGTTAGGTAATATTTTTTACCGGTAAAAGCATAAGCTATCTCGTGTACACTAGTGATCATCCATACCTCTTTCTTGTCCTGCCACTTCAATGCTAACCAAATTATATTATGTGCTAATTGTAATTCCCCGTTTTCTAATTTTTTCGGACAATTTTGCGAGACCACGTCTGTTTTTTTTAATGGTACCTCAAAGACTAGTGTCTTTTTCGTGCAAAAATTCAGCCAGTTTTGGAGAAGAATACCAATTATCTACGTAAACTACGTGTCCTTTTCCAAAATGAGGTTCCAAGAAGTGAGCTACCACATCTCCTGTTATGCCAAGATCAAATTTTTTATAATTTGTGTCCGCTCCAGTATAGACAATGAACCCTAAAATGAAACCAGTAGCATAATCTACAACCTGAAATAATTTTATCCCAAATCGATCCCTTTTCAACGGTATAAACTGTTTGAATCTCAATTTTCCTTTCCACAAGAGAAGGCTTTCATCTATACATAAGTTTTTACCGGGGTTCAAAAATTTTGAGAATTTCTCATTGAGGTCGTCTATCACAAATTTAATTTTTGACAGAGAATGGTACAGAGCGTGCTCGTTATCTTGAAAATGTAGAAATCTCAAAATTAGTTCGTATCTGTTTCTAGTCATGGATTGTGGGAAAATTGGAGTGACCAACAAAGGATTAGTACTCCAATAATCATCTAATTTTACTTTTCTTACCTGACTCATCAACATAGTCAACCCCAGAAATTTCTTGATTTCACCTTTCGTCAAATGTTCCCAAGATTTCATATGTAAACGGATTGGCTCAGGGTTTTGTTGTTGGAAAAAATTAGTTTCTTGAACAATGTGGTCTAATAGACGGTCATCAAAAAATAAATCAAAGCAATGAATCAGTTCATGACCATTCAAATGAGCATTGTCGCTTATGCAACTTGGCGAGCCTGTGAACTCTTTTATCGAGGGATAAAAACTATTATAAAAAAATATTTCATGTTCCAGTACATATTCGGCCTCTTCAATATTGTCAATATAAAATTCCTCATCTTCATCAAGAGTCTCGTTCTCATCTTCTCCACTACTATAATGTTCTTCAGACATCATTGATATTTTTTAGAAGTCATTCAGGGGAAAAAATGGAAAATGAAAAAATGAAAAAATGAAAAAATGAAAAAATGAAAATGGAATAAATCTCAATATAAGGTTTTTTATAAGTCCAGATTATATATTCCAGACTCTCGCTCTATAAGTTTCCAAAGTAACATTCATCTTCCATCATACCGGTGAAAAGTAAGTTAGTTATTTACTAATAACAGATATATGAGCAAACTACAAAACTTGCACATTCGAAAAAGAAAAAAAGGAAGAGTATACTCGTGCAGAAATGTAAGTTGCTCGACCATAAGATTAGAGCGTGGATTCATGTATAGGTTCCTCAGTTTTTCTTCTTTATAAGTCAAGGTTCAATGTAATTTATATTGCTAGAAAAAGATAGTCTCGCCCTTATTATAGGGGTAGTTTTTAGGATCACTGAATTGTAAATATTGAACTAGTTTTCAAGGGTAAAGAATAAAGTTGAAATAAATATCTGCCCTACACTGCAATGAACAATTGGGTTTTGGAACTAAAGGGATAGTTTTTACCCCACTTTAGGGGTTATTTGTGGGCTTAATATTACCTTGGATTTGTATTCAACGTTGAAAAATAAATCAAAAACATTAAATTTTTTCCCGCATCAAATAAACTAAATATCGTGATTGTAACGAATAATACCTGTATAGTCAGGGTAGTTTCACCCCTAAGGTGTTGTTTTATAATTTTTTATGAGTTGAAAATAGTTTAATATAAGATTTAGTTATATTAGATATTCATACTATGTGGTTTGTAAAATATTGAAAAAGGTTAAAATTCATGATGCCGAAAGACACCATCCCGGCCGCCTGGAGGTTAATGTGCGTGTATTATGTGACTCTATTTGTATGTACATGCGCATGTGTACGTATACCAGATCGTGCATGACATTGTATGTGTGATATAAATGAATTTTGGCGCCAGTGCATGAAGTGATGTACTCATCTCATCACTCGCTGTGTGAACAAGTAAATGACTACTCACACACAGTGTACTTAGGTTGTAAATTATAATAAATTATATTTAGCAACTGAACACTGTTTATAAAAATAATAGTTTAATGAAACATTTGTAGAGAAAACATTATTTATATTGATATTGCATTTAATAGGAACGGTACTTACAATTTTCTCGACGACATCAAAAGGCGGAAAAGAGAAAGACCTAACGATGTTTAACGAGTCACGGGCTCGCGCTACTGGAAGCCGACCTACGATATGAAAATCACGCGAGGCCGACATCGAGCGCGCCCTCGTGCAATGGTCGATAGCCGTTGGTGAAAACTGTGGAATAGGGTTTGCGTACCCTTGGTCCCCTGCACATAAATACTTACACAGTACACTAGCGTGTTGAAATGAGCGACGCCTCAGTTAAAATTATCTGAACTGTCCTTTTCAATTTGATATGTATGGTTTGCAGTGATATGAACAAGTGCAACGTAATTATTATCACATACCTCTGAATTATGAAAAAATCCATGTCATAAATATTATACCGAGTGACAATCCACCAACGCACCACTTTAAAACATTGTAATTAACGATTGAATTGAAATATCGATACCGGGTAGGCGGCATTTTAAGTTTTTTGAGTTCGTCTATCGATTGGTCGCATCAATTCTGCGATAGGATTAGTATTAACGAAGTTATGAAATTTTTTTCACGGAAAAAATATTTTTTCGAACCTTATTTAAGCATTTTCGGAGAGAACAGAAAAAAAAAATTGGGAATAGGCGTTTTTGGTATAAATTCGGTAAATGCTTTACTTTTAAATAAATGTACAAAATCATTAATCTTTCAATGCAAACGGAAAGAAATGTGGATGAGGCTTCAAACGTTCGGTAGTGTTGGAATAGAGGAATGTAATGAAACGCGCAACTTCTCGCCCTGTCAGAAAGAAAAGGTTACTTGCTCTGTTTACATAACGATCTTATGTTCGTCGTTCAGAGATATCGGCAATATGTTCGCTCGATTCGCCGGTGCGCGGGACCAGCGTAGCGCAGCGGCAGGCAACGATTGAATATCGTCCAAGTGTCATGCCGTATGCCTCGACGCACAATAACGTTCGATGTAACAGCACGTTGTAAGTTTGAGGGTCTACTCCGTCGTTTTTACGTCTAGGTGTCGTAGAACATCCAAGGGGGTGTCTAGATGTTCGGAGTGACCGATGATGAAGTCTAGGTCATGCGCTCCGTAGTTTTAAGTCATGGTGTCGTAGCGCATCCAATGAGAGATCTAGATGTCGGGGTGGCCGATAATGGAGTCTAGGTCGTGCGCTCCGCATTTTTTTACGTCTAGGTGTCGTAGCACATCCAATAGGGTGTCTAGATGTTCGGAGTGACCGATGATGGAGTTTAGGACGTGCGCTCCGTAGTTTCTAACGTCTAGGTGTCGTAGTGCATCAAATGGGGGGTTTAGGTGTTTGGGGTGGCCGATGATGAGGTCTAGTTCGTGCGCTCCGTAGTTTTTTTACGTCGAGGTGTCGTAGCGCATCCAATGAGTGATCTAGATGTTCGGGGTGGCCGATGACGGAGTCTAGGTCGTGCGCTCCGTAGTTTTTAACGTTTAGGTGTCATAGCACATCCAATGGGGTGTTTAGATGTTCGGAGTGACCGATGATGGAGTCTAGGTCGTGCGCTCTGTAGTTTTTTACGTCTAGGTATCGTAGCGTATCAAATGGGGGGTCTAGGTGTTTGGGGTCGCCGATGAGGGAGTCTAGATCGTGCGCTCTGTAGTTTTTTACGTCGAGGTGTCGTAGCCCATCCAATGGGAGGTCTAGATATTTGGGATGGCCGATGATGGAGCTTAGATGGTGCGCTCCGTAGTTTTTTACGTCTAGGTGTCGTAGCGTATCAAATGTGGGGTCTAGATGTTTGGGGTGGCCGATGATGGAGACTCGTTCGTACGCTCCGTAGTTTTTTACGTCGAGGTGTCATAGCACGTCCAGTGGGAGGTCTAGATGTTCAGGGTGGCCGATGATGGAGTTTAGATGGTGCGCTCCGTAGTTTTTTAGATCGAGGTGTCATAGCGCATCCAATGAGTGATCTAGATGTTCGGGGTGGCCGATAGCGGAGTCTAGTTAGTGCGCTCCGTAGTTTTTTACGTCTAGGTATCGCAGCACATCCAATAGGGGCTCTAGGTGTTCGGGGTGGCCGATGACGCAGTATAGGTGGTACGCGTCGTATTCTTTTACGTCTAGGTGTCGTAAAGCATGCAAAGGGGGGTTTCGGTGCAATATTAAATTTTTATCTAAAAAATATCTAATTTTTAAATATTCTATTCGAATATTTACTGGAAATCTCAGCCGTAATCTCAGCTGGAACACTATCTGTAATTTGTTCAAAAACAGTAGGTACAGCTGGAATTCCAGCTGGTATTCCAGCTAGGTATTTTCAACCGGGAGCGCATTCTCAACGGATATTCCCCTCTAGCTGCTCAATTCCTCATGGTAATCTAGCCCATTGAAATTAATATAACTGAATATAAATGAGTAGTTTAAGCTATTCATTGTTCGTATGCTTAAAAGACCTCTCAAAGAGCGAACCCAAATACAGTAGATTGTCAATTTTCATGAAAAATATTGACGTTTAATTAGTTTGCTATTGCATCAAAGAGAATTGTTTTTGCGTAACAGTTCTTACTGCATTCTTAAAAATTATGTGCCTATTTAACACAAAGTTTATGTAAAATATGAATGATCCTATTTAACACAAAAATTTGTGTAAATGATGTACACAAACATTGTGTAAGAATTCGAGACAAGAATTTGCGTAAAATCGCTGCTTTACAAACAAACTTGTGTAAATTGCCGTTTTACACAAAAATTTGTGGGAGATTTTGGTCCCTTTTCTGGCGATTCTGAGAGACGATGCTAATCGGGCCGTCCGGTATGCTAAAGACGCTTCAATATAAGTCATTATCTAATAGAAATTTATCTATATGAAATGGCCAAGAAATTAGAAAATAGCTAGTATAACTGGCTAATAAATGACTATGATGAAACGCTTTTTCTCCTATTTTTTGCCTATTTCTTAGATTGAGGTAAAAATAAAATATTCGTATTTCATTTACTTACTAAGTTTATCTTTGATAAAAGAGCATTAAACTGCATTGGACGGCTTTTAAAAATATAAATAAATAACATGAACTAATAAATCGTTTATTGTACTCATTCTATGAATAATTCAGCAAAACTCTTATTTCTCCATCTGATTCTGTCCCTCTCACTCCTTATCATAGCAGCAAGCCTTCTAGTAGCCATTTTCAGTATATAAAAACTGATCAGTTTTAATATCTTTAAAATACTTAAGAACAAGGTTGTTCTTGTCTTCGAAAAACTAAATTCTAGTTTTCAATCTATCAAATAGACAAATAATGGGACAAAAAGTATTTCATCGAGAGCTAGAAAGTGGACAACAGAAATTCCTATTTTATAATGGCCAATTTATAATATAAATGGTCAGATATTGGTTATAAAATGTTTTGGATTTCCACCACGGTAGTGTAGTCATTAATTTGCGATTTCGGCGGTCAAGATGCTCTGTGAAAACACAATTTAGTTATTCATTGACGAATCGATCGTCGTGCATCTCATTATCGTAGGACAATTATATAAAAAGTTCAACAAGTATGAGGACTTTGAAACACGGCCGTAAGAAACGCAAATACCTGTTAAGTCCATCTAGCAGTTCTATTGTAATGTTTGCTAGAAGTCATTTTGTTTGTTTATATTTATTTGATTTCTGCCGTTCCCATATCCTTAGGATAATCCCTCGAAAAGTTCAAAAGGTCCCATTCGAGAGAAACGGCTTACGATGCGAATAAGAGTTAATAATGTATCCTTATTTAAACACGATTTCGCCGGTCAAGATGGTCTATGAAAACACAATTTAGTTATTCATTGACGAATAGATCATCCTAAGACTCATTAAAGTAGGATAATTATATAAAAAGTTCAAGAAGTATCAGTACTTTAAAAAAGGTCCATATGATACGTAAGTACCAATTAATTCCATCTAGCAGTTTCATTGCAATGTTTGCGTAGAAGTCAATTTCTTTTTGTACTTTTATTCGATTTCTGAAACAGCTTAGGCCGAGAATAAAAATTAATGGTGTATCATTACCTGAACGGAATTGTGGAGATCTAGATGCTGTATCAAAACACAATTTCTTTATTCATTGACGAATAGATCTGCGTGGGTCTTATTATCATAGGAGAATTATATAAAAAGTTTAAGAAGTATCAGGACTTTGAAGTAGGGCAAAACCTAGTTATACAGATATAATATTATAAATTTTGAAGATTATAATTTGCATATCACGACGGCTGATTTTTAAAAGAGAATTTCAAAATCAGACAACTGTAATGACATTGAAGGAAGAACAAATCATATCCGCGATAGGGGGTAAACCGAAAAAGAGAATTTTACGTAAAGGATCTACTGTATGCGAAAGGTTCCACTACTATGGTCGTCTCTCGGCGAGACGGGTCGACCAGTAAACTCGAGTGCGTACGAATGTTCCGTTGATTCCGGAACATTCGTACGCCATTCTTGAGAAAGATCGAAATTTCTGCTGTCCGATCTGTCTGATCATACTCTTCAACTTTTGAAATAACTCTTCTATGTGCATAATGTCGCCTTCTCAGATGGCAAAGGCACATCAAAGCCACTTCGAGTATGCCAAGAACAGCGTACTCAAGGCACGCGACCGCGTGCGGCTATTCATGCAGAGCTGAAAATAGTCTTACGCAATACAAAAAGGAGCAAGAAATCCACGCGATAGGTTCTACTACTTTGGGCGTCTCTCGGCGGGAGCGCTCGAATAGTAAGCTCCAGTGCGTACGAATTTTCGGTGAGCCCGGAACACTCGTACACTATTTTAGAAAGAGTTCGAAATTTCTGCTGTTCGATCTCCCGAACGAGACCAGTAGGGTTTCCGAATTGCTCTGACGCGTGAAGAATTTCTCTTGAGATATGGCAAAAACTATGCAAAAACTCTTTGAGCGTGCCAATAATAGCGTACTCGAGGCGCGCGACCGTGTGCGGATGTTCATGAAGACCTAAAAATGGTCTTACGCGATACGAATGTAACAAGAAATCCGAGCGATAGGTTCCACTAAGTACTTTGGGCGTCTCTCAGCGAGACCGCTCGACTAGTAAACTCGAGTGCGTCCGAATGTTCCGGTGATTCCGGAACATTCGTACACCCTTTTTGAAAGAGCTCGAAATATCTGCTGTTCGATCTCCCGAAACAAGACCAGTGGGGTTTCCTAATTGCTCTGATGAGTGAAGAATCTCTCTTCAGATATGGCAAATACTATGCAAAAACTCTTTGAGCGTGCCAATAAAAGCATACTCGAGGCACGCGACCGTGTGCAGATGTTCATGAAGACCTAAAAATGGTCTTAAGCGATACGAATGTAACGAGAAATCCAAGCGATAGGTTCCACTAAGTACTTTGAGCGTCTCTCAGCGAGACCGCTCGACTAGTAAACTCGAGTGCGTCCGAATGTTACGGTGATTCCGGAACATTCGTACACCCTTTTTGAAATAGCTCGAAATATCTGCTGTTCGATATCCCGAACGAGACCAGTGGGGTATCCTAATTGCTCTGATGCGTGAAGAATCTCTCTTCAGATATGGCAAAGACTATGCAAAATCTCTTCGAGCGTGCCAATAAAAGCGTACTCGAGGCACGCGACCGTGTGCGTATGTTCAACAGGACCTACAAATGGTCTTACGCGATACGAATGGAGCAAGTAATCAACGCGATAGGTTCCACTAAGTACTTTGGGCGTCTCTCAGCGACACCGCTCGACTAGTAAACTCGAGTGCGTACGAATGTTCCGGTGATTCCGGAACATTCGTACACCCTTTCTGAAAGTGTTCGAAATATCTGCTGTTAGATCTCCCGAACGAGACTCGTGGGGTTTCCTAATTGCTCTGATGAGTGAAAAATCTCTCTTCAGATATGGTAAAGATTATGCAAAATCTCTTCGAGCGTGCCAGTAAAAGGGAACTCGAACCACGCTACCGCGTGCGGCTGTCCATGCAGTGCTGAAAAAGGTCTTACAGAATACAAAAAGGAGCAAGAAATCCACGAGATAGGTTCTACTACTTTGGGCGTCTCTCAGTGAGTCCGCTCGACTAGTAAACTCGAATGCGTACGAATGTTCCGGTGATTCCGGAACATTCGCACTCTATTTCTGTAGGAGCTCAAAATTTCTGCTGTTCGCTCTCCCGAACGAGACCAGTGGAGTTTCCTAATTGCTCTGATACGTGAAGAATCTCTCTTCCGATATGGCAAAGACTACGCAAAATCTCTTTGAGCGTGCCAATAAAACCGTACACGAGGCACGCGACCGTGCGCGGATGTTCATGAAGACCTAAAAATGGTCTTACGTGATACGAATGGAGCAAGAAATCCACACGATAGGTTCCACTAAGTACTTTGGGCGTCTCTCAGCGTGACCGCTCGACTACTAAACTCGAATGCGTACGAATGTTTCGGTGATTCCGGAACATTCGTACACCCTTTTTGAAAGAGCTCGAAATATCTGCTGTTCGATCTCCCGAACGAGACCAGTGGGGTTTCCTAATTGCTGTGATGCGTGAAGAATCTCTCTTCAGATATGGCAAAGACTACGCAAAATCTCTTCGAGCGTGCCAATAAAAGCGTACTCGAGGCACGCGACCGTGTGCGGATGTTCATGAAGACCTAAAAATGGTCTTACGCGATACGAATGGAGCAAGAAATCCACGCTATAGGTTCCACTAAGTACTTTGTGCGTCTCTCAGCGAGACCGCTCGACTAGTAAACTCGAGAGCGTACGAATGTTCCGGTGATTCCGGAACATTCGCACACCCTTTCTGAAAGAGCTCGAAATATCTGCTGTTAGATCTCCCGAACGAGACTTGTGGATTTTCCTAATTGCTCCAATGCGTGAAGAATCTCGCTTTCGGATATGGTAAAGACTGTGCAAAAGCATTTCAAGTGTGCCAATAACTGTGTACTCGAGGCACGCGACCGCGTGCGGTTGTTCATGCAGAGCTCAAAATGGTCTTACGCAATACAAAAATGAGCAAGAAATCCACGCGATAGGTTCTACTACTTTGGGCGAGTCTCGGCGAGTCCGCTCGACTAGTAAACTGGAATGCGTACGAATATTCTGGTTATTCCGGAACATTAGTACACCCTTTTTAAAAGAACTCGAAATTTCTGCTGTTAAATTTCCCGAACGTGACTCGGTGATTCTCCTAATGGCGCTAATGCGTAAAGAATGTCGCTTTCAGGTATGGTAAAGACTGTGCAAAAGAATTTCGAATGTACCAGTAACTGCGTACTAGGGGCACGCGACCGCGTGTGGCTGTTCATGCAGAGCTGGAAATTGTCTTACGCAATACAAATAGGAGCAAGAAATCCACAGGACAGGTTCCACTAAGTACTTTGAGCGTCTCTGCTCGACACCACTCGACTAGTAACCCTTTTTGAAAAAGCTCGAAATAGCTGCTGTTATATCTCCTGAAAGAGACCAGTGGGTTTTCCTATTTGCTCTGATGCGTGAAGAATCTCTCTTCAGATATGGCAAAGAAAATGCAAAATCTCTTCGAGCGTGCCAATAGAAGCGTACTCGAGGCACGCGATAGTGTGCAGCTGTTCATGCAGACCTAAAAATAGTATTACGCTATACGAATTGAGCAAGAAATCCACGCGATAGGTTCCACTACGTACTTTGGGCATCTCTCAGCGTGACCGCTCGACTAGTAAACTCAAGCGTATACCAATGTTTCGGTAAGACCGGAACATTCGTACACCATTTTTAGAAGAGCTCGAAATTTCTGCTGTTAGGTCTTCCCAACGCGACTCGGTGGTTTACCTAATGGTGCTAATGCATGAAGAATCTCGCTTTTGGATATGGTAAAGACTGTGCAAAAGCATTTCGAGTGTGCCAATAACTGCGTACTTGAGGCACGCGACCTCTTACGGTTGTTAATACAGAGCTCAAAATGGTTTTTCGCAATACAAAAATGAGCAAGAAATCCACGCGATAGGTTTTACTACTTTGGGCGAGTCTCAACGAGTCTGCTCCACTAGTAAACTCGAATGCGTACGAATGTTCCGGTGATTCCGGAACATTCGTACACCCTTTTTAAAAGAGCTCGAAATTTCTGCTGTTAAATCTCCCGAACGTGACTCGGTGATTCTCCTAATGGTGCTAATGCGTAAATAATGTCGCTTTCAGGTATGGTAAAGACTGTGTAAAAGAATTTCGAGTGTACCAGTAACTGCGTACTCGGGTCACGCGACCGCGTGTGGCTGTTCATGCAGAGCTGGAAATTGTCTTACGCAATACAAAAAGGAGCAAGAAATCCACACGATAGGTTTCAGTAAGTACTTTGGGCGTCTCACGGCGAGACCACTCGACTAGTAAACTCGAGTGCGTACGAATGTTCGGGTGAGACCGGAACATTCTTACACCCTTTTTGAAAGAGCTCGAAATAGCTGCTGTTAGATCTCCCGAAAGAGACCAGTAGGTTTTCCTATTTGCTCTGATGCGTGAAGAATCTCTCTTCAGATATGGCTAGGACTATGCAAAATCTCTTCGAGCGGGCCAATAAAAGCGTACTCGAGGCATGCGATCGTGTGCAGCTTTTCATACAGACCTGAAAATTGTCTTACGCAATACAAAAAGGAGCAAGTAATCCACCCGATAGGTTCCACTAAGTTCTTTGGGCATCTCTCACTGTGACAGCTCAACTAGTAAACTCGAGTGCGTACGAATGTTCGGGTGAGACCGGAACATTCGTAGACCCTTTTTGAAAGAGCTAAAAATTGCTGCTGTTAGTTCTCCCGAACGGGAGCAGTGGGTTTTCCTAATTGCTCTGCTGCGTGAAGAATTTCTCTTCAGATATGGCTAAGACTATGCAAAATCTCTTCGAGCGGGCCAATAAAAGCGTACTCGAGGCACGCGACAGTGTGCGGCTGTTCATGCAGACCTAAAAATGGTATTACGTGATAGGAATGGAGCAAGAAATCCATGCGATAGGTTCCACTACGTACTTTGGGTGTCTCTCAGCGAGACCACTTGCCTAGTAAACTTGAGCGCGTAGGAATGTTTCGGTAAGACCGGAACATTGGTACACCATTTTTAAAAGAGCTTGAAATTTCTGCTGTTAGGTCTTCCCAACGCGACTCGGTGGTTTACCTAATGGTGCTAATGCGTGAAGAATCTCGCTTTCGGATATGGTAAAGACTGTGCAAAAGCATTTCGAGTGTGCCAATAACTGCGTACTCGAGGCACGCGACCGCGTGCGGCTGTTCATGCAGATATGAAAATGGTCTTACCCAATACAAAAAGGAGCAAGAAATCCATGCGATAGGATCTACTACTTTGGGAGTCTCTCGGCGAGTCCGCTCGACTAGTAAACTCCAGTGCGTACGAATATTGCGGTGAGTCCGGAACATTCGTACGCCCTTTTTAAAAGAGCTCAAAGTTTCTGCTGTTAGATCTCCCCAACGCGTCTCGGTGGTTTTTCTAATAGCGCTAATGCCTGAAGAATCTCGCTTTCAGTACTTTGACTTAGAGCGTTATAGAAAGTTTATACAAAGATTGGATAAAGTTCAGTCCAAGTTTAGATAAAGATTAGACAAAGCTTACATAAATTTTATTGAAAATTTAGACGAAGTTAAAGGTTTAAAAGGTTGAAGGTTTTTTTTTATTAAAGGTTTTTATAAGGTTTAGCTAAACTACACCTGAAGTTTTACCAAACTTTTGAATAATGAGTTCGTGATATGAAGTTTCACCAAAGAAGGGATTTTCTTGCCCAAAACTTGTTACATATGGGAGTGAACCCACCTCCGAAAATGAAGAGCGACTTTTCTCCCATGCTACATAGTGTAATAGTTTCGGACTCGCCGTTATATTGATCGTTATGAGACTCAACCCAGCCTTATTTTTACACGGATCGGAATCGATGGTCTTACGAAATATGAAAAGGAGCAAGAATTTCACGAGATAGGTTCTACTACTTTGGGCGTCTCCAACCACGACCACTCGACTAGTAAACTCCACTGCGTACGAATGTTCCGATGATTGCAGAACATTCGTACACCCTTTTTGAAAGAGCTCGAAATTTCTACTGTCAGATCTCCCGAACGAGACTCGGTACTTTTCCTAATGGCGCTAATGCGTGAAGAATCTCGCTTTCAAATATGGTAAAGACTGTGCAAAAGCGTTTCGAGTGTGCCAATAACTACGTACTCGAGGCACACGACCGCGTGCGGCTGTTCATGCAGAGCTGAAAATGGTCTTACGCAATATAAAAAGAAGCAAGAAATCTCCCGGTAGGTTCCACTAACTACTTTTGGCGTCTCTCAGTGAGTCCGCTCGAATAGTAAACTCGAGTGCGTACGAATGTTCCGGTGATTCCGGAACATTCGTACACTATTTTTGAAAGAGTTCGAAATTTCTGCTGTTAGATCTTCCGAACGAGACCAGTGGGTTTTCCTAATTGCTCTGATGCGTGAAGAATCTCTCTTCAGATATGGCAAAGACTATGCAAAATCTCTTCGAGCGTGCCAATAAAAGCGTACTCGAGGCACGCAACCGTGTGCGGCTGTTCATGCAGATCTAAAAATGGTCTTACGTGATACGAATGGAGCAAGAAATCCACGCGATAGGTTCCACTAAGTACTTTGGGCATCTCTCAGCGAGATCGCTCGACTAGTAAACTCGAGTGCGTACGTAGTTCCGGTCTCACCGGAACATTCGTACACCATTTTTAAAAGAGCTCGAAATTTATGCTGTTAGATATTCCCAACGCGAATCGGTGGTTTACCTAATGGCGCTAATGCGTGGAGAATCTCGCTTTCGGAGATACTAAAGTCTGTGCAAATGCATTCCGAGTGTGCCAATAACTGCGTACTCTACGCACGCGACCGCGTGCGGCTGTTCATGCAGAGATGAAAATGGTCTTACGCAATACAAATAGGAGCAAGGAATCCACGCAATAGATTCCACTACTTTGGGAGTCTCACGGCGAGTCCGCTTGACTAATGAACTCGGGTGCGTACGAATGTTCCGGTGAGTCCGGAACATTCGTACACCCTTTTTAAAAGAGCTCAAAGTTTCTGCTGTTAGTTGTCCCCAACGCGTCTCGGTGGTTTTCCTAATGGCGCTAATGCCTGAAGATTTTCGCTTTCAGTAATTTGTACTTTGTACAACGTTCGAAATCTGGCTTAAAGTCTGGGTTAAAGTCTGTGTTGATGTTCAGTTGAATAATCTAGACTTCATCGAAACTTCGAGCGACTCTTTAAGCGAAACTTTCATGAAGACCTTGTAACTTTGTACAAACTTTGCTTACACTTTGTCCAAATTTTATCCAAACTTTATCTAAACTTTGCCCAAAATTTGACTGAATTTTATCTAAACTGTGCATTAACTTTATATGACGCTCGAAGTCTTGCTGAAAGTCTGGCTTGAAGCCATACATCAACCCAGATTTTAACCCAGACTTTAAGCCAGACTTGGAGCGTTATACAAAGTTTATACAAAGATTGGATAAAGTTCAGTCCAAGTTTAGACAAAGATTAGACAAAGTTAATATAAATTTTATTGAAAGTTTAGACAAAGTTAAATGTTTAAAAGTTTGAAGGTTTTTTTTTATTAAAAGTTTTTATAAGGTTTAGCTAAACTTCGCCTGAAGATGTATTAAACTTTCTAATAATGAGTTTGTGATATGAAATTTCACCAAAGAAGGGATTTTCTTGTCCATAACTTGTTACATATGGGAGTGAACCCACCTCCGAAAATGAAGAGCGACTCTTCTCCCTTGCTACATAGTGTAATAGTTTTGAACTCGCTGTTACATTGATCGTTATCAGACTCAACCCAGCCTTATTTTTACACGGATCAGAATCGATGGTATTACGAAATACAAAAAGGTGCAAGAAATCCACGCGTTAGGCTCTACTACTTTGGGCGTCTCCAACCGTGACCACTCGACAAGTAAACTCCAGTGCGTACGAATGTTCCGGTGATTCCGGAACATTCGTACACACTTTTTGAAAGAGCTCGAAATATCTGCTGTTAGATCTCCCGAACGAGACCCGTCGGTTTTCGTAATTGCTCCAATGCGTGAAGAATCTCTCTTCAGATATGGTAAAGACTATGCAAAATCTCTTCGAGCGTGCCCGTAAAAGCGCACTCGAGGCATTCGACCGCGTGCGGCTTTTCACGCAGAGCTGAAAATGGTCTTACGCAATACAAAAAGGAGCAAGAAATCCACGATATAGGTTCTACTACTTTGGGCGTCTCTCGGCGGAACCGCTCGACTAGTAAACTCCAGTGCGTACGAATGTTCCGGTTATTCCGGATCATTCGTACGCCATTCTTGAAAAAGCTTGAAATTTCTGCTGTCCGATCTGTCTGATCATACACGTCAACTTTCGAAATAACTCTTCTATGTGCAGAATGTCGCCTTCTCAGATGGCAAAGGCACAACAAAAGCATTTCGAGTGACCACAATGACAGTGTACTTAACAGGTACTTACGTATCGTATGGACCTTTTTTAAAGTACTGATACTTCTTGAACTTTTTATATAATTATCTTACGATAATGAGACGCACGATGATCTATTCGTCAATGAATAACTAAAATGTGTTTTCATAGAGCACCTTGACCGCCGAAATCGTGTTTAAGTGAGGATATATTATTAATTCTTATTCGCATCTTAAGCCGTTTCTCGTGACTGGGACCACTTGAATTTTTCGAGGGATTATCTTAAGGATATGGGAACGGCAGAAATCAAATAAATATAAACAAACAAAATGACTCCTAGCAAACATTACAATAGAACTGCTAGATGGACTTAACAGGTATTTGCGTCTCTTATGGCCGTGTTTCAAAGTCCTGATACTTCTTGAACTTTTTATATAATTGTCCTACGATAATGAGACGCACGACGATCGATTCGTCAATGAATATCTAAATTGTGTTTTTTTAGAGCATCTCTATCGCCGCAATCCCGTTCAAGTAAGCATAGACAATTAACGTTAGTTCACTGCGTAAGCCATTTCGCGCCACTGGTCTCACTTGAACTTTTCGAAGGATTATCGTTCAGACATGGGACCGACAAAAATCGAAGAAATATTAAAAAACAAACTGACTTCTAGCAAACATTGCAACGGAACTGCTAGATGGACTTAACAGATACTTGCCTCTTGTATGGCTCTCTTTCAAAGTCATGATACTTCTTGAACTTCTTATATGTATAATTGACCTACGATAATGAGACGCACGCAGATCGATTTATCAATGAATAAAGAAATTGTGTTTTGATACAGCATGTAGATCGCCACAGTTCCGTTCAGGTAATGATACACAATTAATTTTTATTCTCGGCCTAAGCTGTTTCTCTTATTTGAGCACACTTGAACTTTTCGAGAGATTATCCTGAGAATATGGGAACGACAGAAATAGAATAAAAGTACAAAAAGAAATTGACTTCTAGGCAAACATTGCAATGAAACTGCTAGATGGAATTAACAGGTACTTACGTCGCGTATGGACCTTTTTTAAAGTACTGATACTTCTTGAACTTTTTATATAATTATCCTACTTTAATGAGACTTACGATGATCGATTCGTCAATGAATAACTAAATTGTGTTTTCATAGACCATCTTGACCGGCGAAATCGTGTTTAAGTAAGGACACATTATTAACTCTTATTCGCATCGTAAGCCATTTCTCGCGACTGGGGCCTTTTGAACTTTTCGAGGAATTATCCTTAGGATATGGGAACGGCAGAAATCAAATAAATATAAACAAACAAAACAACTTCTAGCAAACATTACAATAGAACTGCTAGATGGACTTAACAGGTACTTGCGTTTCTTATGGCCGTGTTTCAAAGTCCTCATACTTGTTGAACTTCTTATATAATTGTCCTGCGATAATCAAACGCACGACGATCGATTCGTCAATGAATAACTAAATTGTGTTTTCACAGAGCATCTTGACCGCCGAAATTGCAAATTAATGACTAAACTACCCTGGTGGAAATCGAAAACATTTTATAACCAATATCTGACCATTTATATTAGAAATTGGCCATTATAAAATAGGAATTTCTGTTGTTCACTTTCTAGCTCTCAATGAAATACTTTTTCTCCCATTATTTGTCTATTTAATAGATTGAAAAATAGAATTTAGTTTTTCGAAGACAAGCACAACAACCTTGTTCTTAAGTATTTTAAAGATATTAAAACTGATCAGTTTTTATATACTGAAAATGTCTACTAGAAGGCTTGCTGCTATGATAAGGAGTGAGAGGGACAGAATCAGATGGAGAAATAAGAGTTTTGCTGAATTATTCATAGAATGAGTACAATAAACGATTTATTAGTTCATGTTATTTATTTATATTTTGAAAAGCCATCCAATGCAGTTCATCAAAGATAAAATTAGTAAGTAAATCAAATACGAATATTTTATTTTTACCTCAATCTAAGAAATAGGCAAAAAATAGGAGAAAAAGCGTCATCATAGTCATTTATTAGCCAGTTTTACTAGCTATTTTCTAACTTCTTGGCCATTTCATATAGATAAATTTCTACTAGATAATGACTTATATTGAAGCGTCTTTACCACACCGGACGGCCCGATTAGCAGCGTCTCTCAGAATCGCCAGAAAAGGGACCAAAATCGGCGTGCACGGGAATTAAACGATCTCCCTGTGCTCTCTCACAAATTTTTGTGTAAAACGGCAATTTAAACAAGTTTGTTTGTAAAGCAGCGATTTTACCCAAATTCTTGTGTGGAATTCTTACACAATGTTTGTGTACATCATTTACACAAATTTTTGTGTTAAATAGGAACATTCATATTTTACATAAACTTTGTGTTAAATAGGCACATAGTTTCTAAGAGTGTAGTAAGAACTGTTACGCAAAAACAATTCTCTTTGATGCAATAGCAAACTAATTAAACGTCAATATTTTTCATGAAAATTGACAATCTACTGTATCTGGGTTCGCTCTTTGAGAGGTCTTTTAAGCATACGAACAATGAATAGCTTAAATTACTCATTTATATTCAGTTATATTAATTTCAATGGGCTAGATTACCATGAGGAATCGAGCAGCTAGAGGGGAATATCCGTTGAGAATGCGCTCCCGGTTGAAAATACCTAGCTGGAATACCAGCTGGAATTCCAGCTATACCTACTGTTTTTGAACAAATTGCAGATAGTGGTCCAGCTGAGATTACGGCTGAGATTTCCAGTAAATATTCAAATAGAATATTTAAAAATTAGATATTTATTAGATAAAAATTAAATATTGCACCGAAACCCCCCTTTGCATGCTTTACGACACCTAGACGTAAAAGAATACGAAGCGTACCACCTATACTCCGTCATCGGCCACCCCGAACACCTAGAGCCCCTATTGGATGCGCTACGACACCTAGACGTAAAAAACTACGGAGCGCACCACCTAGACTCCATCATCGGCCACCCCGAACATTTAGATCTCTCATTGGCTGCGCTACGATATCTGGACGTAAAAAACTACGGAGCGCACCACCTAAGCTCCATCATCGGCCACCACGAACATCTAGACCTCGCATTGGATGGGCTACGACACCTCGACGTAAAAAACTACAGAGCGCACGACCTAGACTCCATCATCGGCCACCCCAAACACCTAGACCCCCCATTTGATGCGCTACGACACCTAGACGTAAAAAACTACGGAGCGTACCACCTAGACTCCGTTATCGGCCACCCCGAACTCCTAAAGCCCCCATTGGATACGCTACGACACCTAGACGTAAATGACTACGGAGCACACCACGTAGACTCCATCATCGGCCACCGCGAACATCTATATATCTCATTGGATGCGCTACGACACCTCAACGTAAAAAAACTACGGCCCGCACGATCTAGACTCCATCATTGGTCACTCCGAAACCTAGACCCCCCATTTGATGCACTACGACACCTAGACGTAAAAAACTACGGAGCGCACGACCTAGACTCCATCATCGGTCACTCCGAACATCTAGACATCACATTGGATGTGCTATGACACCTAGACGTAAAAAACTACGGAGCGCACGACCTAGACTCCGTCATCGGCCACCCTGAATATCTAGATCTCTCATTGGATGCGCTACGACACCTCGACGTAAAAAACCTACGGAGCGCACGACGTAGACTCCATCATCGGCCACCCCAAACACCTAGATCCCGCATTTGATGCACTACGATACCTAGACGTAAGAAACTACTGAGCGCACGACCTAGACTCCATCATCGGTCACTCCGAACATCTAGACACCCCATTGGATGTGCTACGACACCTATAGACGTAAAAACGACAGAGTACACCCCCAAACTTACAAGGGGCTATTACATCGAACGTTATTGTGCGTCGAGGCATACGGTATGACACTTGGACGATATTCAATCGTTGCCTGCCGCTGCGCTACGCTGGTCGCCGCGCACCGGCGAATCGAGCGAACATATTGGCGACATCTCTGAGCGACGAACATAAGATCGTTATGTAAACAGAGCAAGTAACCTCTTCTTTCTGACACGGCGAGAAGTTGCGCGTTTCAGTACATTCCTCTATTCCAACCTTACCGAACGTTTGAAGCCTCATCCACATTTCTTTCCGTTTGCATCGAGAGATTAATGATTGTGTACATTTATTTAAAAGTAATGCATTTACCGAATTTATATCAAAAACGCCTATTACCAATTCTTTTTTTCTGTTCTTTCCGAAAATGCATAAATGAAGTTCGAAAAAATATTTTTTCCGTGAACAAAATTTCACAACTTCGTTAATACTAACCCTATCGCAGAATAGATGCGACCGATCGATAGACGAGCTCAAAAAACTTAAAATGCCGCCTACCCGGTATCGATATTTCAATTCAATCGTTAATTACAATGTTTTGAAAGTGGTGCATTGGTGGATTGTCACTCGGTATTGTTATAAATTTATTGTTAATTCGGTTTCCTCTTTAGCTGTAACTTGTATAACAATAACTTGTGCTTTTGCTTCCTCCTAGAGGAAGCTTTGTGATAGTAAATTTTTGAGTTGTTGTACAAACATGTTATAATTGTGTTCCGAGGTCTTAGGAATCAAAATACATGGTTTTTGAAAAATGTCTGTATGGATGTGTGTGTGTGTGTGTGTGTGTGTGTGTGTGTGTGTGTGTGTGTGTGTGTGTGTGTGTGTGTGTGTGTGTGTGTGTGTGTGTGTGTGTGTGTGTGTGTGTGTGTGTGTGTGTGTGTGTGTGTGTGTGTGTGTGTGTGTGTGCGTGTGTGTGCGTGGGTTTGTGCGCGTGGATGTCAGCTTCTACTCGGTCGATTATGACCGGACAGGTCTCATTTTTTTTGTTTTTTTTTGCGTGATGACGGGTAAAAATCCATTTTTTGATTGGGGCGATGTGTTTTGGTTTTTTTTTCAAATTTTCGATTTTCTCAAAACTGTTTTTTGATTTTTTTAAACAATAGGATCGAGTTATTCTAATCTGATGGGTAGCGTTCGAAAGAGAATTAAAAACCTATATTTTCTAAAAAAAAAAGTTTATAGCTATCACGGTTCTTTTGTTATTAACAAAAACGTGTTTTATTTTTTGGAAGCTTATAACTCCTAAACTTAACGGTCAATTTTTTTGAGAAAAATCATGATAATACAGAATATAAATAGTTATAATCTGTTAAAATTTGAATATATTCTTTTGGCTAGATTTTGAGTAAAAAATTGAAAAATGAAAAAAATCAGTTTTGTATGTCCAACGATTACAAGAGTAAAATTGACTTAATGGCTTCAAAATTCCCTTTAGTGGTAGACTTTTTATAGTTCTCGGTCGAGTTCTTTGGGCAAAATGATTGGTCCATAAATTTCAGAGATATTTGGGGTTAAAAATTTTTTGACATTTTTTTAAAATCGTAATTTCTCGAGAACGGCTCTATGTATCTGAATGGGGTGGATGACATTCGAAAGAGAATTAAAATACCTATATTTTCTAAAAAAATTAATTTTCTATCTATCACGGTTCTTTAGTTATCATCAAAAACAGAAACGTATTTTTTTTTTTAAATCATAACTCCAATGATATGTAACAAAATTAATTAAAATGTTTAAACATTATTTCTATTATAATCTATTATAATTATGAATTATGCATTATGAATGCATTAGATTCTGCATTATTATAATTTATTTGTGAGTTTTGAACTTTTTTAAAAAAACACGTTTTTATTAATAACAAAAGAACAATGATAGCTATAATTTTTTTTTTTCTTAAAAAATATGAATTATGAAATATAATATAAAAAAAACACGTTTTTGTTAATAACAAAACAACCGTGATAGCTATTTGTTTTATTATAAAATATAGATAGTTTGCTTCTATTTCAAATGATAACTTTATTTACCAGCTCAAAATTTATATAAATTTGATATAAATAAATTAAAAATAAATAAATTTAAAAATTAACAATTTTGAACATTCATAAATGAATTTAATTATAATTATGCAATAAATTTTTTAAAAAATTATAAATTTTGTTATTAAAAATTAATTAAAGGAATCAACAAATTATGGTTGAGGAAGCTACGGGCCAATGAATTGGCAGCGGTTTTTTATATACATATATATAGGATATTTCAGGTGAAGTCAGCAGCTCAAAATTTAAAAATCGCTCAAAACTCGTTTGGTTTAGTTTTTTTATGAAAAAAAATGTTCCTCAAATTTTAGGTCGATATTTACAAAAATAAAAAAGCTATGCAACATTGAAAATTCAATTTTTTTGCAATTTTCGGTTAAAATCCAAGTTTATTCATTTTTTAACTCAAAATCTTGAAAATTTTTGTATGGAACATTGATTGGCAAAAAGTTTGAATTTTTTCTCTAGAATTTGCCAGTATTTATTTTATGACCCTTTTTAAAAGTTTCTGATTGTTTGGTTCTTAATATACCTTCATCGAAGTATATCGAGGCTGCAGACAAATATTTTTTCTTCGACAAATCTTTTTTTGTATTCTTCTTCGAAAACCCTTCATAATGCTTTTTTGACCAATACTGGCCGAGCAAAGGGAAAAAAGTTACAATTTTTTTAAATATCAAGAAAAATCCATAATTTCAATTTTTGATAACACTATTCATGAAACTGAATATTATTCATACATCTTATGGCGTGGATCGTACCACCGAATTTTGTTAGAGCATCAAATAGAACATTATAAATATCTGTTTTCAATAATATTAGGCATTCACAATAAGCGATACCTAATTATGAATTAATAATAAATTAAGCTATAGAGGTTAATTACTATAAAGCTGTCAAAATGAAATCAGGCAAAAGACTTATAATTTAATTCATTGCAAAAAATAAAAAAATTGCAAAAAAAATTGAATTTTCAATGTTGCATAGATTTTTTATTTTTGTAAATATCTACCTAAAATTTGAGGAACACTTTTTTTCATAAAAAACTAAAAGAAAACGAGTTTTGAGCGATTTTTAAATTTTGAGCTGCTGACTTCACCTGAAATATCCTATATATCTGATATATATGTATATATTGTAAATACAAATAAGTTTCCGCCGGTTTTTTATAAAAATTATCAATTTATTGTAAAAAAAATATACGTTACATTTTATTCAAAATATTGTCCGTCATTGGCTACTACTTTTTGCCATCTTTCTGGCAGCATTCGGATGCCACGTCGAAAAAACTCTTCATCTTTTGAGGCTACCCATAAATCGACCCAATTTTTGGCTTTTTCGTAAGAAGTGAAGTGCTGCTTGACCAGGGCGTGAGTCATCGACCGGAACAAGTGGTAGTCCGAAGGAGCAATGTCTGGTGAATACGGCGGGTGGGGTAAGACATCCCATTGTAAAGCTTCCAAAGTATCCTTGACGACTTTTGCAACATGTGGCCGAGCGTTGTCGTGCTGAAAAATCACTTTGTCACGTCTTTTGGCATATTGGGGGCGTTTAAGCTTCAATTCTCTGCTCAATTGCAACAGTTGCTGTTGATAACGTTCTCCAGTGATAGTTTCGTTAGGCTGGAGTAGCTCGTAATAGATTACTCCGAGCTAATCCCACCAAATGCACAACATTAACATTTTGCCATAAATATTCGGTTTGGCCGTTGAAGTTGGTACATGGCCGGGCTTACCTCATGATTTCCTACGCTTTGGGTTGTCGTAGTAGATCCCCTTTTCATCCCCCGTCACTATTCGATGCAAAAAACCATTTCGACTTTGTCTTTGGAGAAGCTGTTCGCACGTGAAAAGACGGCGCTCGATGTCTCTGGGTTTCAGTTCATGCGGAACCGAATTTCCTTGCTTTTGTACCATACCAATGGTCTTGAGACAGTGTGAAATCGCTTGTTGAGTCACTCCCAAGCTTTCGGCGAGCTGCTCTTCAGTTTGGCATGAGTCTTGGTCTAATAATGTCTCTAACTCAGCATCTTCAAACTTGACTGGCCTTCCTTCGCGTTCTTTATCTTCCACGTCAAACTCGCCGTTTTTAAACTTTTGAAACCACTCACGACAACTTCTCTCAGTTAAAGCAGCATCACCGTAAACTTCTACAAGCGACCGATGCGTCTCAGCAGCAGATTTCTTTAAATGAAATAAATAAATCAAAACTTTCCGCAAATGACGCTTATTCGGTACAAAACTCGACATTTTCGAACAAAAAAAATGTATACTGCCAATACAAAGACAATAGTATTTTAAGGTTATATTGTTGCCAGGTGTCCAAACTTTCTATGTGACATTTTACATCTGACGATTTCAAAGTAATCTTGTCGGTGGAGCCATCTCTTGAAAATGGCGGAAACTTATTTGTATACCCAATAAAAAAGCACAAGTTATTGTTATATAAGTTACAACTAAAGAGGAAACCGATTTAACAATAAATTTATAAGAATATAATATTTATTACATGGATTTTTTCATAATTCAGATGTATGTGATAATAATTAAGTAGTACTTGTTCATGTCACTGCAAACCATACATATCAAATTGAAAAGGACAGTTCAGGTAATTTTAACTCAGGCGTCGCTCATTTCAACACGCTAGTGTACTGTGTAAGTATGTGTGTGTGCAGAGGCAAACCCTATTCCACAGTTTTCGCCAACGCCTATCGACCATTGAGTACACGAGGGCGCGCTCGATGCCGGCCTCGCGTGGTTTTGATATCGTGAGTCGGCTTCGAGTAGCGCGAGCCTGTGACTCGTTAAACATCGTTAGGTCTTTCTCTTTTCCGCCTTTTGCTGTCATCGAGAAAATTGTAAGTACCGTACCTATTAAATACAATATCAATATAAATAATGTTTTCTCTACAAATGTTTCATGAAACTATTATTTTTATAAACAGTGTTCAGTTGCTAAATATAATTTGTTATAATTTACAACCTAAGTACACTGTGTGGGAGTAATAATTTACTTATTCGCACACCAAGTGATGAGAAGTACATCACCTCGTGCACTGGCTCCAAAATTCATTTATATCACACATACAGAGTCGTGCACGATCTGATATAAGTACACATGCGCATGTACATACAAGTAGAGTCACATAATCACACGCAAATTAACACTGTAGTCACGCACTGATACATATATACAGTCATAATGTCTGTCTAATTACATACAGTTACACACAAGTACGTACACAGTTATGGAAATAAAAAATATGTTTTAATGTTGAATTTTGGTTAACTCGTGAGATTAATCGCGCGATATTTTCCAATAGCGTCTCTCAGCATGGACTGCTACACGGCAACATCTTATACGGCGTAGTCTCACACGGCAGGGTCTCACGCAGCAGTGTCTCTCACACGGAAACTTCTCGTACGGCGGTGATACTCATTCGGCATCTTCTCACCGGCGCTCGATGCTTCGAGCGCACCACGAGGCAACGTCTGCAACATCTCGCGCGTCTTCTACTGCACGTTGGAGGCTGTTCTCAATTGGAATTGCTCATCTGGCGCAACTCACCTGCTTCGGTATCATTGGCTTTCTCTTACGCATTCCGAAGTAATACAATCGCTGCGAACCCAGGTAACCACTCACACATTCGGCCATTTTATACAAAAGTGCTCTGCTATAACGAGCGCATAACCGGGCTGTATAGTTGGAAATACTCAGCCATGATTTGATCAATAATATCTAATCGTGTCATCTCATTGGAAGCTCAACCACAATCAAATCAATAATATTTGATCGGCCCGGCTATTTGTACGACAGATTGTATTCGTGGTATATCTATATATATACAGATACGACAGAAACGCGTATCGTTTGAGTGCGGAAATTTTGATAGAGCAGGTAAGAAAATAGTTACCACACAATAAGGGATATTATTTCTTTAGTCATCTATCAAAGTTTGTCTAATTTTCAAAATTTTCTAGTGTACTCCTTTCGTCTATTGATATATTTTGAGGCCAGGAAATCTGTCGTACAAATAGCATCAGCCATATTTGATTGCGCCCTTTGCTTATTGTATGGTTAGCACTCTCATCAGCGGCTCGTAACGTAACTCAGCAAAACTCATCCACACTCAAGTATTAACTCACCTACACACTCTCAAATTGTAACACTCAATACTCAACCAATTTATTGTAACAGTACATACACTCAACTATTTTATTGTAACATTTACACACATCTTTTATAACAACGTTTATATCGACATTCAGTGAAAATATGTAACAGTTAATTAATCTTATAGACAGTTTTATAATATAGTACAGTTTAATTTTACTCAAGTGATGTTCAAATTTATAAATTATAGCATTCTCAAACAATATATAAATCTCAGATTGTTTGAGCAGGAGTAATAAAAGAAGGTGAAGGCAATCTAAAGTTCAAATTGAACACAGCTCTTTATTCTGACTCAAAAACAATATGCAGCGGGCGCGTTGTCTAGAAATAGCGGGAGAAACGTCCTCGTAGCTCGGCGGCTGAACAGAGAGAGAGAGAGAGAGAGAGAGAAAGAGAGAGAGAGAGAGAGAGCGTGCAAGCGGTCAACGAGCGGCACAGAAGACGGCATCGGCAGGCACGGCGTCGGTAGGGGAGAGCACAGCTAGTCCGCTGCGCTACTCTGCTGTTGTATGACGCCATCTATACTTCGTGTTCGAACCTATAGTAGAGGAAGCGTGGACGCGAAGCCCTTTATATTTCGACACTCCCTCCCTTCGAGGGTGCGCTCTTTTAGCATCTACTTTTTTTTCTATCACCTATATATATATATATATATATATATATATATATATATATATATATATACACCATAAAGATTAAATAAATTCTAGGTATATGTATATTTCTGAAATTGTTTTATTACAAAAAAAGGAATGAAATACAAAAAGAACTTTATTCAAACGTCTAAAAACAATCTAAATGAAATAAAAAAAAAAATACTGTAATCTCTTTAAATATTCACTTCCCCATCGAGGACTCGTGGTGTGGTCTCTGAAAAATAAAGGTTTTCTGTTACCATCTAAATTTATATCAAAGTAGTACTTTGTTTATTTTGTGTGTTCGTGTATGGTGTTGTTTTTCTAAGTTTTATTTCGATCTAAATTTAAGATTTTATCACGCAAGTATTTGTGTGCATCAAAAGTAAGTGGTTTCGTCATTATATCGGTTTCATTTTCTTTAGTCGAAATCCAACTAACTATTACTTTACCTTCTAACACACAAGATTTTATGTAGTCCCCATGAGTAATAGCTATGTGGCTTTTACTACCGGTCTTTTCTCTGTTCTCTAAGTTATTTTTGATTTCTTCTAAGGTATCATCAAAATTCTTAAGTTTGTGACTGCCGTCTTTCTGAGTACAATCTCCGGCCGATTTGTTATCACACCATATGGTAACAGGATACATCGTTTTACCTGTAATATCTCTGATGGCTTTATCTAAAGAAACAAGTTCTTGGCAAGCTTCGCTCGTGGCAAGATATTCTGCTTGACATGTAAACAAAGTGACATATGATTGTTTGTGGCTTCTCCACATTATCGGATTACCGAATAATTTCACAATATAGCCACTTGTGGAGGATGAATCAGACCAATCTCGAAAGCTTGCGTCTGTCATTGCTTCTAGAGTTTCGTCTTTGGCTTTATATATCAATCCAAGATCTGAGGTTCCTCTAAGATATCTGAATATACGTTTAACGTTTTTCCAATCATCTTCGGTTGCATTTAATTGTCGTCTAGATAAATAATTCACTGCAAAGGCTATATCAGGTCTTGTGGCACCTGCTAAATACAACAAACTCCCTATAGCTTCTCTATATGGTGCTTTGGTTTTATGCAGTAAGTCATCTGATTCATCTAAGTTTTTCTCATTTCTTAACTCTCTATTTTTGACATGTCTAGTCACCATTGGAGTTCTTTGAGCCTTGCAGTCTTTCATGTTAAAACGTTATTTTCTCAATATATTCAGTTTGTCTAAGCATCAAAATTTTATTTTCTTCATCTCTAATAATTTTCATTCCAAGAAAATTTTCTGGTTCGCCTAAGTAATTAAATGCAAGACTTAGTTTCATTTTGACTTCGTCTAATTTTTGTTTGTCGTTACCAGCCAGAAGTATATCGTCTACATACAAAATTAGCAGAACTAATTTTCCTTCTTTTCTCCATGTGAACAGGCATGGTTCGTTGATGTCTTTTTCAAGTCCTAACTTCAGCGCTTTTTCTGAGAACCTTACATTCCATCTTTTTGGACGTATCCTCAAGCCATACAGAGATTTTTGCGGTAAACATACTTTAGTTTTTCTGATTTCTGGATCGAAATTTCTTCTTCTAGTACCCCGTTAAGAAAGGTTGTTTTTACATCCAATTGATGTACTTCTAACGCCTGGATCTCAGCTTCTACTCGGTCGATTTTGACCGGACAGGTTTCATTTTTTTTGTTTTTTTTTGCGTGATGGCGGGTCAAAAATCCATTTTTTGATTAGGGTGATGCGTTTTTGTTTTTTTTTCAAATTTTTGATTTTCTTAAAACTGTTTTTTGATTTTTTTAAACAATAGGATCGAGTTATTCGAATCTGATGGGTAGCGTTCGAAAGAGAATTAAAAACCTATATTTTCTAAAAAAAAAAGTTTATAGCTATCACGGTTCTTTTGTTATTAACAAAAACGTGTTTTATTTTTTGGAAGCTTATAACTCCTAAACTTAACGGTCAATTTTTTTGAGAAAAATCATGATAATACAGAATATAAATAGTTATAATCTGTTAAAATTTGAATATATTCTTTTGGCTAGATTTTGAGTAAAAAATTGAAAAATGAAAAATATCAATTTTGTATGTCCAACGATTACAAGAGTAAAATTGACTTAATGGCTTCAAAATTCCTTTTAGATGTAGATTTTTCATAGTTCTCGGTCGAGTTCTTTGGGAAAAATGATTGGTCCATAAATTTCAGAGATATTTGAGGTTAACAATTTTTTGACATTTTTTTAAAATCGTAATTTCTCGAGAACGGCTCTATGTATCTGAATGGGCTGGATGGCATTCGAAAGAGAATTAAAAATGTTCTGTATAATATCTATAAAATAATAATATTTATGATTTTGTAAAAGAAATCAAATAAATACCAGTGAAAAAGTCTTTTACTTCTTTGAGTCATTGTATGCTGAACAAATTATATGTAAGTAAGTACATTCAAATTGTTCACTGCAAATCAAACAAACGAAAGTTGTGAAATCAATTATCAATAGTCAAGTAATGCAAACAACTCTCGGAAGCTACTGTATGACTGTCCTCAGAAATGTATTCAAATTTGTTCATCTTTCTATACAAATTAAACACAAGAAAGTACTGAAATAATATAAAACTTTCTACGAAAGTATAAAATAAGGCAAGTATAGGCGTCCTTTCTGTATAATTTATAAAATAATAATATTTATGATTTTTTAAAAGAAATCAAATAAATACCAGTCAAAAAGTCTTTCACTTCTTTGAGTCATCGTATGCTGAACAAATTATATGTAAGCATTCAAATTGTTTACTGCAAATCAAACAAACGAAAGTTGTGAAATAAATTATCGATAGTCAAGTAATGCAAACATCTCTCGGAAACAACTGTATGACTGTTTTCAGAAATGTATTCAAATTTGTTCATCCTTATATCGACGGCTGAGAGGAAGAGAACGTATCTCGGCGCGCGGATGAAGAACGACGTATCTTGGCGCACGGATGAAGAACGACGTATCTCGGCGCGCGGACGAAGAACGACGTATCTCGGCGCGAGGATGAAGAACGACGTATCTCGGCGCTCGGTTGAAGAACGACGTATCTCGCCGCTATACTGGCTGTGCATTGGTAAGAGATCATCCGCGCACCGAGATACGTCGTTCTTCAACCGAGCGCCGTGATACGTCGTTCTTCATTTTCGCGGCGAGATACGTCGTTCTTCATCCGCGCGCCGTGATACGTCGTTCTTCACCCGAGCGCCGAGATACGTCGTTCTTTATCCGCGCGTCGAGATACGTTCTTCTTCCTCCCAGCCGTCGATATACAAATTAAACATAAGAAAGTACTGAAATCAATTTATTGTAGTCAAGTATACCCATAAGATAACTTGACTGACATAGAACTTTTCGTACCTTGCGTGTAAAATTACATTTTATGTCCACGTTGTAACTTCAAAAATATTCAGCCAGTGGACATAAAGTATTACTTAACGCCTAAGAGGCGCAATAGCTCACATACTCCTATACAAAACCTTATAGAACCTACGCACTTTACGCCCATATAGGTGAAAATTATTTTATGACTATTATGCTTTCTTTTCATTTCTAAAATTCATAAGAATTTTTTCAGATATTTACGGAAAGTCAAAGTTTTGAACTTTCTATAATATTACGCATCTTGGGAAGACAAGAGAAGTCTAGAGCTGCTCTAGCAGGGGTGGTTCTCCAATCTCCCACACATAGTTGGCGGGCCCGACGGTTTGCAGTTTACCGGTGGGCTTTGTAAATGTAGAATTCTAAATTTTTGCATAAATTCATTAAAAATGTTTATACCTATAAATCCACTATAATTAATAAATAATTACAATGACTCTAATTTTTAATTGATACTTTTCAAATATATCATCCATACATATGTGCAGAATCTCATGATTTACTTACATTACACAAAATATTTTTCCTTGTGTCCGTCGTTTTTAAACAGGAATGAAATAAAAATGCATATAAATTGTACTAAAAAATCTACTCAAAAGTGCTTTAGATTTTACTAACCATTTTATAAGCCACCTATTTTTTTATCCTTTTCCCGCGAGTAAATATCATATAAGATCTCATGTGAGTATTTCAGCCATCAGATCTCATATGAGATCTTATGTATATATAAAATGTTATCTGCAATTTTATATATTATGGGATCTCAAATGAAATCTCATATGAGATCTGATGTCCGATATTCACATATATGAGATCTCATATGATATTTTCACGCCGGTTTGCAAATTCTATTTAAAAACAGAGTGATACATTCATGGATCAGTATTTAATATGTAAATGCAACCCATTTATACATTTTATCTGATCTTTATATATGCAAATGACCATGTCTATACCTTGAATTGCAAACCGTCGGGCCCGCCAAGTATGTGTGGGAGATTGGAGAACCACCCCTGCTAGAGCAGCTCTAGACTTCTCTTGTCCTCCCAAGATGTGTAATATTATAGAAAGTTCAAAACTTTGACTTTTCGTAAATATCTGAAAAAATTCTTATGAATTTTAGAAATGAAAAGAAAGCATAATAGTCATAAAATAATTTTGACCTATACGGGCATAAAGTGCGTAGGTTCTATAAGGTTTTGTATAGGAGTATGTTAGCTATTGCGCCTCTTAGGCGCTCGGGTGAAGAACGACGTATCTCCGCGGGCGGATGAAGAACGACGTATCTCGCCGCGAAAATGAAGAACGACGTATCTCGGCACTCGGTTGAAGAACGACGTATCTCGGCGCGCGGATGATCTCTTACGGCCAATGCACGGCCAGTATAGCGGCGAGATAAGTCGTACTTCAACCGAGCGCCGAGATACGCCATTCTTCATCCTCGCGCTGAGATACGTCGTTCTTCATCCGCACGCCGAGATACGTCGTTCTTCATCCGTGCGCCAAGATACGTCGTTCTTCATCCGCGCGCCGAGATACGTCTCTTCCTCTCAGCCGTCGATATAAGGATGAACAAATTTGAATACATTTCTGAAAACAGTCATACAGTTGTTTCCAAGAGATGTTTGCATTACTTGACTATCGATAATTGCTTTCACAACTTTCGTTTGTTTGATTTGCAGTAAACAATTTGAATGCTTACATATAATTTGTTCAGCATAAATGACCCAAAGAAGTGAAAGACTTTTTGACTGGTATTTATTTGATTTCTTTTAAAAAATCATAAATATTATTATTTTATAAATTATACAGAAAAAACGTCTATACTTGCCTTATTTTATACTTTCGTAGAAAGTTTTATATTATTTCAGTACTTTCTTGTGTTTAATTTGTATAGAAAGATGAACAAATTTGAATACATTTCTGAGAACAGTCATACAGTAGTTTCCGAGAGTTGTTTGCATTACTTGACTATTGATAATTGATTTCACAACTTTCGTTTGTTTGATTTGCAGTGAATAATTTGAATGTACTTACTTACATATAATTTGTTCAGCATACAATGACTCAAAGAAGTAAAAGACTTTTTCACTGGTATTTATTTGATTTCTTTTACAAAATCATAAATATTATTATTTTATAGATATTATACAGAAAAAACGGCTATACTTGTCTTATTTCATACTTTCACAGAAAGTTTTATATTATCAATATTATTATTATTTGTACAATCATGAAAAAAATGATTACCATTTGTAGAGTGTGCTTATTCAATAGATGAGATTCGAATAAATAAAAGGTCTAGACAGATTGGGTTGTTTTTTTATAGATTATGTAGAAAAAACGTCTATACTTGCCTTATTTTATACTTTCGTAGAAAGTTTTATATTAACAATATTATTATTTGTACAGTCATAAAAAAAATTATTCCCATTTGTAAAGAGTGCTTATTGAATAGACGAGACTAGAAGAATTAAAAGGGCTAGAGAAATTGTGTTGTTAGAACGTACTTAAAAAATTAGCTTTTAAAAAACGTGTTGATTGTTTTAAAAAAATATTGAAACCCTCATTAAAGTTTTTGGTACTCAGTTTGACGGATGTTGAGAGAGAGAGAGAGGGAGAGAGGGTGATAGAGAGGGGCGGGAAAGAGAGGAAGAGTTAGAGAGGGCGAGAGAGACGGGGAGAAAGAGAGGGAGCGAGAGAGAGGGAGGATGAGCGACACTAATACTTGCCTTAGTTTAAACTTTTGTAAAATGTTTTTTGAGATAGATTTCACAACTTTTTAAGAGAAAATAATAATTAGATTGTGTGATAACGTTATGAGAGTTTATTAAGGTATATTTTTAATATCATTATCAAATGGTAGTATTGGTATTCACAAAAGTTTTAAATTAGTTTTTACTTTTGTAAAAAAATTTTTTAGAGATCGAGATTTCACAACTTTTTCATTAAGAGTAAAAGTACATTATAAATAATGTGTATTAAGTATAAAACTACATGGAGTAGTAACCAAACTTATTCTTGCCTATAAGTTTTTACTTTTGAAAACAAATCTTTTAGAGAGATTTCACAACTTTTTAAGAGTAAAAGTACATTATAAATATTGTTTGTTAAGTATAGAACTATACTTTAATTGATTTCACAACTTTTTTGGGTTTGACTTTCAGTATCCGCGTGAAAGAAATTTAGTTCGACTTTAGAACGCAAACATTTATTATTGATTTGTATAATTCCTTTTCATAAAATAAAACGTAAATAATTTTTTAGGATATTGTATAGGTTTCGGAAAATAATTCCTATGATTTCCGAAAAAATTCTTATCGTTTGCAAAAGTTTTTGTAAAGTGATTGCAAAGGTTTTGGAAAAGAATTTCTCGTTGCTTGCAAAAGCTTTTTTTGCCTAGCGGGCCGAAAGTACCACTTTCGCTCCCGGCGCCCGATCGCGAAGGTTGTCTTTTCGACCTCGCTAGACAAAAAAATAGTATACGCTCCACGGGAGTAAAATTGGCCAGCCCACAGTTCGTGTTTGTCTTCGGCTCGCCTTCGGCTCGGGTGGCAATTTACACGAGCTGTGGACTGTCCAAGTTTTTTCCTCCCTTGGTGCGTAATATACTATTAAAGGATTGTAGAAGTTTTGTAAAATAATTTATTAAAGGATTTTTTAAAAGATGTAGTGATGGACCATTGTTGGAGATATTTTGTGGAGTAAATGTAATAATGAATAATTTACAGAAATGGTTCTGTTATTGAAAGTACTACTTTAATTTAATGAGCAATACTACAGATAAGAAAAATGATTTTTGGAAGAAAAGGGAAACATTTTCATAGCAAATACATACAAACAAATATTGTAAAGAGATAAAGAGATAATTTAAATAGCAAAAATCAGTTTTGTGAGAAATAGAAAATGTTTTTATAGGAATTATAGAAAATAGTTTAAAAAATATTTTTTAAAAGTGTTTATTATATAATTGTTTCAAAAAGCATTTAAGCTTCCGTCAAGTTCTTTGTAGAGAGTTGGACAGTTGTTGAGAGCAAGATTGTTTGGATAAAAACATTAAACTTATATTAGTATTTCAACAGAGAATTTAAAGTTGTTAAAAAAGATAACAATAATATATTTTTTCTTTGTAGCTATTGCAAGGAATAAAAGAAAAAAGTATAAGTTATCATAATTACAATTCAAATCTCTGTATCACCAGCTGATTCTCTTGCTTTTATAAAACTCGAAGCTCAAAGTTGGCTAAAAAGTTGAGTTCACATGTCAAATGCCATTTCCATAGCAGCAAGTCGTACAAAGTTTTTTAAAAACTACTCTTTCGCATCTATTTCTCTGAAATCACCTAATCCTCTAGCCTAAAAATGCGAAGCTCAAAGTTTGCCAAGTTAACTACCATTATGTAACAGCACCTGATTCTAAGTTTTTTGACAAAACACTCTTATGCATCCATTTGCTCTTGTTTTTTTGACAAATTATTATTACATTATTAAATTTGTGCCAAAATTTACCTCTAGCCTTCTATTGCACATTCTAAAGCTGGAATTCGTTTCATTATTTTGCTAACCACATATTTCTTTTTCATAATATTTTTTTTTCATCATATTCATAATCTTGTAAAATTGAAAACACAACCAGTTGATGAATTAAACATTACTATTACCTGAATCTTGTATAGAAAAATATGTACTAAAAACTTCTCTGAAAAATTTTGACATCTCCTACGTGAGAAAATCATAAAATAGATTACTGAGCATTTTCATTCCTTGAAATTTTCGCAATAACACATCATTTTTGCTCTTTTCAGTACTTCCATGTTCATTAGACATAATCTTTTCATTGGCCCCTGAATAAATATATACAACAGCACAGCACGGATATTGATTAAGTGTTTTAAAGATGACAGATGCTTTTTAAATCAAGGCTCAGACCAATATTTCAAATAAGCATCATAAATTATATTGTATATTTATTTCCTCACGTGTCACTCAGCAATATTTTCTTCTATGCCAAAGCTTATTATGAAGTTTATGAACCTCATAACGCGTAATTATTTATTAATACACACTTGAGCTATTTTCAAAACATTTGAAACTGATTTTTAATAGAAGTTTTAAAATTTGATTATAAACACTTCACGTAACACGTCATACAAGTACTATATTTTATTTATTAGACAAAGCACTGAAAATTATATTGTATATTTACAACCTCGCGTGTCACTCAGCAATATTTTCTTCTATACAAAAGCTTATTATGAAGTTTATGAACCTGATAACAAATAATTATTTACTAATACACACATGTTCTATTCTCAAAAAATTTCAAACTGATTTTAAGTACAAGTTTTAAAATTTGATATAACACTTCGTGCAACACATTTTACCAGTATTTTATTTTTTTTATATTACACAAAACACTGATTTATTTTTTAATCACTATGTTATTTGTTATTATGTCATTTGATTATATATGCACTTCATGCAACACATCATACCGGTATTCTATTTTATTTATTACGCAAAACACTGATTAGATGTCATTTTTTTAATAATCGCAACAATTTTATTATGAATATAATTTTCAACTAGATAGACGAACTATGAAAATCACAATTTTTTTTTCCTATTTTTAAAAACTTACTTCAAAACATAATACTCTTTTCGTACTTTGAATCCAATACTGTCTAAATAAACTTCTTAGTTGTTTGTTTTATGTGTTATTCATTGAAAGCAATGAAACTGTCATTTTCTTCATGGACATCCAAGTCCTCTATTCGCCCTGTCAAATACGAAGACAAATTTTTAATATTCTTCTAAAATTATATCTCATGAAAAATGTTCATGTTGAGAATATATAGATACACCTTGAAAAATATTGTATTGTAAACAGTATTTGGCTGCTCTTCCATAGGTTAATATTGGTTTTGTTTTTCTTTCTTGAGTAGTACTATATTCTTACTATCTTCTTTAATATAATTCTATTCCTAAGCATCTGTTCTTGTATTAAAATAACTTTTTCTTGTCCATTAATAATAAAATAACCAGCAGGATCATGAGGGCACTCGTTCATTTTTGCTAATTCAAAATTAGATTTTTCAGACAGTACACAATTAGAACTTCTCAACATTATTGGCTATATTACATATTCAAGGCTTTCAGGATTTGTCTACGATGTACAACCGTCCAAGTTAATTGAAAATCGAATTTCAATGACTGTAAACAAATCTTGTATAATCTGTAAATATAAAAAAAAATTCACACAAAGTATCAATTTTTTAAAATGATTGTAGCCATTTAACATTTTTCTGTTCAATACTTATCTAATAAAACCCCCGTTGATTGATATATGAATTTCACCTCTTCCTTTACGTAAATAAAGTCTAGTTGTATGTAGTTGTATGAGAAAAATAATATTGCCGCTAATAGGTTTCTTTTGATCACCTTCAAACATACTAGCTGCACCATCCACTTGAGTTACTACTTGATTAGTGATAACCATTGCGCAGCCAAATTCATCAGCTAATCTAAGAAACAATCAAAGAAATCTGGCTACTAAATACATTTGGTGAGCTGCCAATTCTCCTCTTCCAGCAAAATCTGTCTTGTATAATGCAGTAGCACTGTCTACTATCAGTAGCCCATATCTAGATTCTGACATCATAACACTGGCTTTTATCAAAAACTGAGTTTGGTGGTCAGAGTTGTATGCACGGGCAGTTGCAACATTGTTAAGTACATTATCCCCACTGATATTATGAGAAGTTACTGGCATTACTACTGGTGCTGCTCCAATAAGAATCTGTTCCAGAGCTCACAGTCTATGAGAAAATTCTATAACCTGAAAATGAAAAAAATTTTCACAAAGTATCTATTCTTTATTTTTTTTTAAGTTATATTTATTTTTATATATGATTTTTTTACATATGATAAATATATATATAATACTTATCTATGTATAAAAGTGTGTTCATGCCATCAGCTGATTGAAATTCATATACAATCTGTCGTACAAATAGCCGCGCCGTTTTTTTTTTATACCTAATTACGTAAAAATATACCATATACATACGACATACGATATTTTGAGGCTATTTTGTAGTCACAGTTTTGTTGTTGTTATATATGTTGTTATTATTGTATATATACTTTCTCTCTCTCTCTCTCTCTCTCTCTCTCTCTCTCTCTCTCTCTCTCTCTCTTCGAGTATATTTTTACTTTTTCAGATCTTTTTGAAATATACTTTTTGAAATATTATTATCAACTAATATGTTGTTATGCGTAAGGTTAGGTCGACCAGATTTATATAGATATACAAGCGTAAGATAGATGACAAGCGGAAGTGTCGTAAGAGCTGCAAACCGGATATCGGAATAACAAGAAGAAAAGTTCGGAAAGGAAAACGAACATAAAAATATTGAGTTGTCTATATCTTTTGAACGAGATAATCTTTTTAAATAAAATCTTTTAATTTGAGTAGAGCAATGAAATAGCTTTCGATTAAGAGGGATACGTTATATAGTAAAACTAACGCATAGGTATATAAGCGGATTGAATTTCTCGTACATCCATTTCAATGTATATGTAGCACGGGTCGCTCCTTTTAGGTTTCTTCTATACTTGCCTTCGGAGCGTTCCCGCGCTCCTTGATTCATATTTATTAATAATCGCGAGCGCTGCTCTGATTACTACCAATATGGAAACTGAGGCATAAGTTTCTTTTAGCTCGTATTCATTTCTATCTTTAAATCCTCTAATTACGAGTCTACCTTTATACACTGTTTCTCCATATTCTCCAGTTTTCTTTTTAAATACCCACTTAGAGTCTATGGTGTGTATCTTTTTGCCATCTTTATTTGTGCTTGGTTTATCAACGATTTGCCATACATTATTTTCTAGCATCGAGTTCAGTTCTTCGTTGATAGCTTCTAACCATTTCATTTTATCTATGGCCTCCATAGCCTCACGAAACGAAGTGGGATCTTTATTGATTGATGCTAATAATACATGTCCTAATTCGTCATTTAAATTATTTTGGTTGCGTCTTGTTTCAGAGTCTTCACTGATTATTGTGAGACTTGTGTCTTCTAGTAATTTTTCTTTTTGTATTCTTCTAGTTGCCATGTATTTTTCTCTATTTTCAAGAGTTTTAGCATTTCTACTAGGTAGATTTCGTTTCTTAACATCTAGACTGTTTGGATTTTTGCTTTCTGCTTTTCTTTTCTTTGGCATCACTATTGTATGTTTTTCTGTTTCTAGTTGTTTTTCCTCTAATCTATCCATTTGATTAATTTCTTCTATAGGCTCATTTTCATCTAGATTTGTTTATGCCTTTTCTTTTTCTTTTTCCTCAGTATTTTTTGTCTCTTCTAATTTATTGCACACTTCTGATTTATCATAGTGTGTATTTTTATAGATTAATTTTTCGTTACATCTAACGTGTCTAGATTGGAGAAACTTTCCAGTTGGCTGATGCCACAGTACATAACCAGTCGTCGAGTATCGGACCATTATAGCTTTAATTGCTCTTTCTGAAAACTTTCTTTCGTTGATTGGTGTTTTAGCATAAGTTATATATCCAAATCTTCTGATTCTATCTAAATGGGATTTGGTTTTCGGAGTCAGCATTTGTATTGGCGTTTAAGAATTTAATGATCTATGTGGGGTTCTGTTTTAAACATGAACCGCGGCTTCTAGTGCCAATATCAACATGCTCTCCGGTAAGCCAGAATCAAACATCAATGATCTTATCTTTGCCTGTATCGTCTGTTAAATCTTTCAGCTGCACTGTTGAGTTCAGGTGTATGTGGAGGTGCTGCGTTAAATTCTATCATTTCCCTTTTCATAACTTCTAGAAATTTTCCTCCAGTGAACTCCGTGCCATTATCATCTCTGATGTAACAGACTTTTTCGTTCTTTGCTAATAAATTTCTGGTGGTTATTAGAAATCTTTCTAAATATTCTCTAGCCTCATTTTTGTGTTTTACAGAATAAGCTTTTGCAAATCTTGTATGATCATCTAAAAATACAATTATAAATTTGTTTCCTTCAGGAAATGAAGCTCGCTTTATTGGTCCCATTGTGACGGTATGTATCATTTCTAAAGGCCTAGATACTCTAGCTCTATTTTCTGAGAAAGGCATTTTCTCCATCTTTGCCATGATACACACCTCACAATCAAATATTGACTTTTCAAATTTAATTCCTTTTAATTTTTCCTCTACTTTTTGCAATTGCTTAAGATACCCAAGAGATGCGTGGCCTAATTTTATATGCCACAGCATGCCGTCGTCTAGTTTATTTACATTATCTTCTTTGGTTCTTAAATTCTGGTTTGCAATTTCTAAGGATGCTGTAATATTCACACTATCTAAATTATGAATTTTTCTATTTAATTTATTTTCATCTAAGTCAAAATCACTAATGTTTTGGGGATTATCGACATTTTGAGATGTTTGAATGATTTTTTCTCTATTCTCCCTCCCAATCTCAGACGTGTTATTGTTAATTTGTTCTAAACTCTTTTCTGTATTTTTGTCTAACTCTAAGTTCAAAACATCCGTCTGAGAGTGTTGTAAAAACTCGTCCAAGTTTCTGTATTTTTGACTAACTCTAAGTTCAAAACATCCATCTGAGATTGTTGTAAAAACTCGTCTAAGGTAACTAATCTAGCCATGCATGAATATTTTTCGCGTTCTAAATTTTCAATAGTCATGTTACTTTGTTTATCGGCTTCTAGAGGGGCATTACCTCTAGACGTCTAACCGTGTTTTTCTCGATTTCGAGGAACGTTTCGGTGAGCTTCTGCTGGGCCTCGAGCATAATCTTCATATCCTCCATTATCTTATTTTGAACGGAGGCGTTTTTTCTAATTATTTTTAGCCACTCCTGTAGCTCGAATCTCGCCCTCTCCGTCGGGCTCATAAAGAAGTAAGGGCCTGTTACCCTGTTCGGCGGTGGGCCTGGTGGCGTGTGTGGGCTGGCTTGGGCGGAGTTAGCATCTATATTGTAAACAATTTTTTTTTTCTAGTAAATGTTTGGTCTTTTATTACATCTATTTATTTAATTGCATGCCAATAAATAATTATTGCATGCTCGAAAAAAACGATCAGATCTGTATTCTATTATTTCTAAGTTAATTGTTTACATTCTATTTCTATTATTTATTTTACAATGAACTTGTCACGTCCGCGTGTCGCTAATTCAGAATTCTGTTTTAATTATAAAATAAAGATAACGAAAAGAGCTAACGCGTGAAAAATTTGACAGTCTCGTTCAGCGCCGAGCGGTTTGCACTGACGAGATTTGATTAGCGTGGCGAGTAGGCGTCAAGACAGTGGTTTATTCTCGAACGACTCGAGAGTCGTTTTTAGCGGAAACGTTAGAATAAATAAAAGCTTACCTTTTGGTTGTTCAATGAAATTCGCTGGAACGTATTTCCTGTTACTTCCTTCCTTCTATCTGGTTTTATAAGTATATATTTGGCAAAATAGGATGTTGGAATCAGGCTTGAAAGAATACTCGAAGATATGACAGCTAACAATTCTTTTATTCAAACACTTCAAGTCGGAGGCTACTAAGGTACTGCACTCGAGCAGAGCAAAAACTAGACTGATGGTCCCTTGAGGTGAGGGAGTCAGGTACAAAATGTTTATATGTACCCGAGGTGCAGCGGGCACCTTTACAATCGAAATTACAATTCAAAACGGAGAACGGAGCTACACTTGAGTTGACTAGACGCGTCACGTTTGTCTACTCGTAGCAAGCGCCCTTTATTTAAGATAATTTATGATGTTAGTTACCTAGCGGAAGTCGCGTATCGCGGACTACTGTTCCGTCAGTAGACCTCTTACGAGGGGTCTCGGGCCTGAGCTGAGTCGCGTATTACGGACTATCTTGTACTGTAGAGCGGTGAGGAGCATTTTGTAAGCCCTTTTATACTAAATATTACAAAAAAGAGAACACCTGTATTTACTCTTCAATAGAGTCATACGCATCACGCGACAGCGCGTGGTGGGCAAAACCCGAAAAATATACTTCATAAATACGTCTCTATTAAATAGTATGCACAACTGTGTAAACAATATCGGTAAAAAGCAATTAATCGAGCCATCATTCGGTGATCGGATGATGTCTCGATTGCGAAAAATATTTAATTAAGCGCGAGTATTTCTAGAAGAATTCAAAAGAATAAGACACGTGTGTGTACCCTCCGATAGAGCTATACGTATCGCGCGACAGCGCGTGCTAAAAAAATGTATTTTGAACGTCTCCACCAGACGGTATACACAACTGTGTAAACAATCAATTAATTAAAACTAGTAGATTGAGGCATCATTCGACGATCGGATGATATCGTAATTGCGAGTAACATTTAAGTGTACTTTTATTTAAAAATTCTCGAAATCAAAAAGAATATGAGCAAAAGAGAAAGAAATAAAGGAAAAATTTTAATTTGACGCCACACCCCCCTGCCTAGAAAGGTTCATCGTCCTCGATGGACTTAAGGTCGTATTTTGATGGATTTCGAAAAATCTTTCACAATATAAATGTATCTATAACTAAACTAGCTTATATCTAAAGGTAGACTTGCAGATAGGTAATATAGTAGTAATTAAGTAGTTATTATCATTAATTAATTATAGCGGTGGTTACGGGTTCTTGATGGTGATTATTTGGTGAGAGTTAAGCAGTTGGCTAGACGGACCATGTCTTCGGGGTAGAAGAGGTGTCTCAACTCTAGGTAGATGCTGATCGGCAGAAGTAGTTTCATAGGGTCGACGTAGAAGATGAGTTGTTCCTTTAGAAGCTCATAACAGCATTGATAGTAATAGCTGCGCGGAGTTGCTCCGTAATTTAACATCATAAGTTGAGGTCTTTGAGGACGACAGTCCACTGGGGTTGGTAAACGTCTAACGAATTCCAGGACTCTTTGTTTTCTGGATAGAGCATCTGCAATGGTTACAACAGAATAATTACGAAAGACTAGAAATGTTGAAGACAGTATCTACAGGAGGATAGAGAACTTATACGGAAGGGCAAAAAGGGGAGTAAATCGATAGTTCTTTTAGTGTTTAGCATTTTTCTTCTTCTTCTTTCTTATTTTCTTATTCCCAATCATTTTCAGGATCAATTTTTCTGGGTTCATGAGAGAATAGTGCTCGCTTAGAGCATTCATCTTGTTCGGTTCCAGGGTGTCAAGTAATTGGTTATCCCCGTCTGGTGTTATAGACTTTAAACCTATCCCAGTACGTAAAATAATGTTGGTGAGGTTGAGTCCAATGTTTATGACAGTTGTCACATATAGCTGTTGATTCTAAATTGGTGGGCCAACGAAGATGACATTGTACCCTAGCATACATGAATCCTAGTTGCCTGAGGAAAATAGGTTGATCGTTGGTTAGATTGGGGTTCATCTAGAAGAAGATTTGAAGGAAGAATTAGCTTTCGATATTCTTCTGCTGGATATTTTGGGTATCGAGGTTAAATCTTATGGAACTTAGTGCTGGGGGTGTGGAAGTGAAGGGTTGATTCTGAGAGAATTGGAAAGTTATAGGAAGGGGGCAGGAAACTTTTTCGGGAGGAAGTGGATATGAGTAAGTTGGTTCGTCCGGTATCATCTGTAGAGTAGTCTGCAATTTTTCTGGTTCAGTATTTGAATCTGTCTGTGTGTGTTGAGTATTATTGGGAACTTCAACACTGTCCATGGCTGGATACGTTACGGAGCCGTGAAACAGGGTCATTTGGCGTTTCTAAACAAAAAGGATGATCATAGCTGCTACAGTCAGACTAATTATTATAGATAGTAGCCATATGCAGTACAATATCATGATGAGATTGGTAAGATGGTCAAGTTGGGGCGAGTGTCTTCGATGTTCCTTCGCACTTTCATTGGTATGTTATTATCTGCATCAAATTAATAAGGGCAGACAGGGAATATATATATCCCATCCTTCTGTTGTTGTTTCTTGCTTTTAATATTGCATAACCATTGGAAGTTTTGCAGTTCCTAGCTAACTTCAGCATACCGATCCTTACGATTTTGATACTTACAAAAAGAATTGGGGTGACATTTGATCAATAAGTCGTCTGACGTAGATCTTTAATATATCCATTCTTCACTTTCTTGAAGGTAGGTCCATTCAGTTGTATTGTAACGTTTATTTTTGATGTTGCAGAATATTAGATTAAATCGGTTGAATCCATAAGAAGTTATACTTCGCAAGAGGTCTATTCGATTTCAATGTGGCTGGAGGCAGACAGTACCATTTACCGGGTGCCTTTATGCAATCATGAAGGTCTTCGTTTGAGAGGAAGATGTGGTTGTGTTGTCCTTGGGCGATCATTATGTATTCTTTTGGTGGTCTGATAAAGGCAGAGCTTAGATTTCCTTGAGGTACTGCAATAGGGTGCATTCTATACAGGTGGTGGTAATTCACTGAGTATAGGAGGAAATTTAAATTGATGATGATTTTTGTGTCCTTCCTGCCTACGGTGGTGGAGATAAGTTGCCTGATTTCTTTTGTTGTTGATCCTGCGGTCGGGATTTTACTGTCCGGATGTCGATGGTTAATGTGGTTCACCGCTTGTTCTAAGGTTTTGGCGTTGAGGAGATATGGACTGGCGCATCCCTTGAGGGCACTTCGAAGTATGCGAATAGTGTCTTCGAAGGTTTGGGAATAGGAGTCCATAAGATCTTCGATGGACATAGTCCACGTTTGGACTGCCTTGAAGAAGTCTATGGCATTATTTTTGCCGGGTATACGAGCTTCATAGGTGGCGGCATCGAAATGAGTGATAACTTCCTTCTGGAGGTTTGCTATTTGGGTTTCTCTATTCAAGGTTGGAAAAGAATCCACAGAGGGTGCAGAGATTTCACTATTCATATCGAAGTTGGTGGTTTCTTGTAGCAAATAATCTATTGATTTGAATCGGTTCCCAATGTTGTTTAATTTCCTGAATAAAGATTTGGAACGCATTAACTGTGTTTCACAATCTATTGGTGAGCCTGGACATTCCTGTTGTATATCTGTTATCTGGGAATAGTAAGAAGGGGGTGGCTGAATTGTCTTGAGATCAATGGTGATCGTGAGTTTCCAATGATCAATCTTGGTATGTATTGGAGTGATGTATTCGAAGTAGATTCCTGGAAGATATTCGTTGAACTCGTTGAGGGTGTAGGGAGGGGCAGAGGATGCTACGTTCTTCATTGCTAATACTACTGCTACGATAATAATTTCTACAGGAACGTATATCTATAGGAACAGTATAATATCTACATAAGTTACTTATTACTATTACAATATTATTCGCGCATGCATATCGCTTAATATAAAGGCAACCGTAAATGAATGCAGATGGCATCGTTGACATTTGTTAAAATTTAAATTGATACGTATATATCTCTTCTTCTTTCTTTTAGTAAATTGATTTGTTAGTTAATTAATTCGTAGTAATTATTAGTTATTAAGGACCATCACCTAAGCGTTAGTTATTTTCCCATTAGTAGTTTATGAAGATTCATTAATATTATTAGTTTTTGGTTCAGAGTTGATAGATGAACATGATTGTAAAAGTTCATCGAATGAGGATAAAGGTTTTAGTTCGGGGAGGCGAAGAGTGGTAGATGGGCTGAATTGGTACTTGTGGGATGAATCAAAAGACACAGTTTTAGGCTTTAATTCAGTTTGCATAGCGATGGTAGCAGTTTTGGTAGGCGAAGTGTTACTTTTGTCCAATGTATCTAGTATTGTGTATGTATGGAGCGAGTAGGACGACGTAGCTGAGTGTATAGTGTATTTGATATGAATAACGAAGATAATGTATGAGGTAGAGAGTAGTAGGAGAATGACAATGAGTGTGTAAAGTACGATTCGAATGGTTGTGATGCTGCTTTGTGTGCTCTCCAGTAGTGTTGTGGTTGGCACTCTTAGTTGTATATTAGATTTGAAGTGGGCTCCGATAGTCTTTGGTTCCGTATGATATGGTAATATCATGTCCGGAGTGATGATCTCACAGTTTGGGTCCGCTTGGAGGATTCCAAATTCGTGGAGCGATAGTTTTGATGGTGGTTGTTGGTTGCATCTTACTTCGATCTTCTCGATATGTGGCGAGGAGAATAGCCATTCGTTGGTTACTTGAAGGTGTGTCCACTGTGTTTGCGTTTGTATTTTGTCCCGGATGTTGCAGAGATCCCAATTGATTATTGTTGAGTTTTGTAATATTTGAGACTCACATGTGGCTGTGGTATGAAGTGGTATCGGTTGGTTGCAGTAAATAGTTTGGTCTTGTTGAAGACACTTTTCTATTGTCCTTCGTTTTTCGGCTATGAAATGGTTTATATTCTCAATGGTTGCTGATACTTTATTTCCTCGAGGTGCAAGTACCGGATGTATGCGATAAAGTTGAAATTCGGCGGCGGAGTATAGCAAAATTTTGATTTTGAAGCTGATTATACCCTTGCTTTTGAAGATATCTACGTCGGCAACCTTCTTGAAATCTAATAAGTGGATGTTTATATCTAGAAGTTTTGGGTTCGGTTTCTGTTCGTTTATTAATTTCTTCAGATTTGTTAAGAAGTTGGAAGGTATTAGTTGGGGACTAATTCTCTTATCTAAGAATGATTTTGTAACTTCGACTATTGCTGCGCATGCTTCAGTTTGTGCGCCGATAGAAGTTTCTATTAGGTTCCATTGTATGTGCACACTGGAGCTAGGTGTGTCGATTGCGTATTTCCGTAGTTCTTGGATAATCTTCAATTTTTCGCTCAATCCGTTATCAATATTATAAGCTTCTCTATTGTGTTGGTGGGTGGAATAGGTTCCGTAAGGTTGAAGATTTGTTGTAGTATTCTGATGACTGATGTATATTTTCTTTTAAGTATGGTCGTCTTGGTTTCGCCTTGTATATCATCTGCACAAGTACGAGCTATACGTAAGATATGATCGTATGTGATGTGTGTGTCTCTAATGATGTCCTGAAGGTTGATTTCGGTGATAACGGTATAGCGATTTGTTTGTAATGACAAGTTACCTATGTATTCGAAGTATAAGCCGGGGTTTTTGGGTAGTAACGTGATTTGTAGCTGAGCCATAACAGCTATTACGTGAAACAGGAAGAGTAGAGCGATCATGTCTTCCTGTTGGCAAAGAAAAAATGAGAATTGCCTAAGAATTATTACCGTGATTTATATGTACTTAGGTATTATTTATAATTCATAAATCTTTCAAGTATTTATGCACCACACCCTATTAGTTTTTTTTTTTTTTTTTTTTTTTTAGTTGTCGCTTTCTTCTGAGTGGTCTGGAGCTTGTTTGATTTCGTCGATGTCTCTTAGACCGGAGAAGGTGCGAAGTGCATGAGGTGGATGTTCGGTTACGTTTATTGGTCGCAAGGAGTCAAATTGGTAACTATTGGAACGAGTTGCAGGCTTTGGTTCCTTTTTCTTTGTCCATGGTATGCATTTGAAATGTTTTACACAGTTAACTATTATAAATACTATTATAATAGTTCCAATTATGTAGGATACAATAGTACTGTATAGTAAGTGCGATCGTAATGTTACTTTTGATTGGTTTACAAGGAATGCTTCGTATTGATCTTGTATTGCATCTAGAGTAAGACCAGTTTTGAGGTTTTCGGGGTTTGGTTTTCCTAGGATTCTAGGGATAATCAGGGTTTTGTTTAAACTCTGATATTTTATAAAGAATTGTTTGTCTATGCTTGTTACATTAAGTTTAATTTGTGGTATGTATATGAATCACTACAATAGCCTATTGTTTTCATTCCGACCATTGTTGTGTGCTCGTGCCTGGCGAAACATCTGGGTTTCAATTGTACAATACCTATTCCGGAGATTGTTGTTAAGTTGTGTTGTTCTCCAGGGCACAAAGCTTTTAAGGTGCTTGGGTCGTGTACTGAGAATAACCATCCATCTAAGGAGCCCAGATGGATCCAGTAAGGTTTAAAATTCGGTAATAGTTTTACTTTACATTTTTTTATGTTATGTTCACTTGGTTGATTTAATAGGAGATACTCGCAGGCTGTACTATCGTCGGCTTCATGAATAGGTTGGTTGTGTGTGCAAATTCTGTAATGGAAGGTGTGTTTGCACTGATTCAAATTATTTTGTGTGAGGAAACTGTATGAGCGTTTATCGTGACTAAGAAATATGTATGGTGCTTGAGGTTGTTGATGTATAGGTACTGCATGCATTCGGTAGACTCCTGTTGCAAATTTATTTAGCAGTGGGATACGAATTTCGGCTAAGAAATTGTTGTCCCTGTATCCTAGTTTAACTGAGGCGACTTCTGACAATTTGTCAGTCCTTGCATGCATTGTGGGTATGGGAAATTCGTATCCAGGGTGGATGTCAGTAATTTGAAGTATTATGTTCTGTAAGCTGGTAGTTGATAATAATGATGGGTGGAGGTGACCGAGACGAGCGGAATGAATTGCTTGTGTTAAGGTTTGAAATGTATCCTTATACAAATGTAGAGCAGTCTCAATGGCATTTGTTGTTTCTGTAAAACGCCTAGTTATTTCGAAATAGTGCCATTTATTGCTTATATCGTTCATTTCTACTATTTTTTGTTCATATGTCTCCAGGCTCTGGTTAATGGATATTTTTGTTTCAGCTAATTCTTTGTTTATCGACGCGAGTTGATGTTGGACTATGTGAGTCTCTTCTTTTGCAAGTTTGGCAAGGGTTGTTTCTCCCTTGAATAATTCGTCTATTTTCTTGTTGTAATTTTCCCCATCATTTTCATTGAGTGTTCCAAAAAGTGTTCGGCTTATACTTCCTATAAATCCGAATGGGTCGCTCCTTTTGATTGTTGAAGCTTTACGGGTAGGATCGTTTCCGATTCTTCTACTTCCTTCGTAGAATCAATAAGTTTGTTATACAGTTTCTTAGTGTTTTTGTTTATTTCTTCGATAAATTATATTCCTTTTACTAGTGGGTCACATAGGTTGGGGTAGTTTTGGCATCGTACACAAGAATCGCGTAATTTTTGCAAGGTCCTGGTAAAATGAAGGGCATTGTAATGGAGGGGTTTTATATTTATAAATATAATTATCTTCCAGGCTATTTCAGTATAATGCATATCTTGTAGTCTTTCGTAATATATTCCTGGGTTGGGGTTTAATGATTGTACTTGAGGTGTTTGTTCGCAGTTAATTGGCACTACTATCACCATCAGAAGAGTAAGGTTCATCTGAAACAGATCGACGATATGCTGGTTTTACTTTATCCATATGTTCGAGTATACGCTTGTTAGTATCTGTTTCTAGAACGAGGTTATGTTTTTCTAATATTTCTATTATTTTTTAAGGTCCTATGTAGGTTCTATCTAGTTTATTTTTCCTGGGTTCTTTGAGTACATATATTAGGTCGCCGGGGGAGTATGAACGGGTTTTGACCTTCTTGTCATAGTATCGCTTGGTCATATGTTTTGATTTTATTAAGTTATTAGTATCGATTTGTTTCGTATCATCCATTCGGATGATAAGTTCTTGCATGTAGTTTGTATATGTCTCTAGTTTGTCTGTTGGTAGTGAGCTAGGTACTCTTGCGGATTTTCCAAAGATTAGTTCAAATGGTGTGAAATTTGTAGATTCGTGTACACTTGTGTTGTATGAGAAGGTGACGAATGGTAAAATTTTATCCCAATCTTCATATTTTTCAATGTATTGGCGCATATATTCTGTTAGTACTAAATGGCTTCTTTCCAAAGCACCATTAGATTGTGGGTGGTAGCCGGAAGTGGTGGCTTGGTTTATTTTAAATATTCTTGATAATTGTTGCATGACTTTGCCAATTAGTGCGGGTGCTTTATCGGAGAGCATTGTTTGTGGTGATCCATAAATGGTTGTGACGTGTCTAGCTAAAGCGTCAGCTATTGTTTCAGCTTGAATGTTGGGTATGGCGATGGCTATACAATATTTCGTTAAGTTATCCTGTATGGTGAGGATGTGTTTGTTACCATCAGCTGTGATAGGTAGAGGTCCTACGGTGTCTATGGAGATTTTTGCGAGTGGTTCTATAGGGGTATCAGTGATGATCATTGGTTCTCGGTTTTTGATGCTCACTAGTTTTAATTCTTGACATTTGGTGTAATTGCGTAGGTATTCAGTGATTTCTTGCTTCATACCTTGCCAAAAGTATTTTTCTCTAATCCTTCTGTGAGTTTTAGTTTATACCTCTGTAAAATATTCATAAATGAGATGTTGCCCCATGATAAGTTCCAGGAATTTAAGAGCCTGAGGTCCATCGCCCAGGGGCTGGGCTTTAAATATGTGTGGCACTCGGGTGGTAGATTCCTGGCTAGGCATAAGGGGGGCGAGCGTGCGCATATCTTCGCCACAGCATCCGACCTACAAGTCATTCAAACGACGTGCCAGTCTGCTAAAAAAAAACATCTGCCCAAAAGCAACCCGTCAAATGCTGCAGCCACTAACAACGACATAGTTGTTGCGAGGCAGGGAGCAGAAGAGGTTGTTGGGTCGGCGCCTACATCATGACTGGGATCGACTGCTTGCAAGGGGACGGGGGGTGGATGTCCTCTCAAGGCTGGGTTTCTTAATATTAACTCAATCAGACCTTGTATAAATAAGCTCCGTCTATACCTGGTTGAAGATCCCTCCTACCACCTATTTGGCATAGCTGAATCTTGGCTTGGACCTGACGTTGATGACAGTCTCATTCAGATTGATGGCTACTCAGTGCTTAGGCAGGATCGTAATATAAATGGGGGCGGAGTTGCTCTGTATGCACGAAACGACTTTACCATCACAAAACTGGCGTCATCTATGACTCAGGGACTGGGAAAACCCTCAATCCCTGAGTACTTATTTTGTCGTGTGCAGCAGGGTTCCTTTCCTCCCATTTTGGTCGGTGTCATTTATAGACCTCCACACATTGCCATACAAAAGGACACCGACCTTTTCGATGTTTGGCGCCACCTGAGTAGTGAGTATAGTCACAAGTTTATCATGGGGGATCTGAATGGTGACTTGTCATCGGCGTCCGATGCTGATGCATATTCCATCAGAAACCTTGCCACAGAGTTATCATTACATATTGTGCAGCATGGCCCAACACATCACACGCCCACGTCTCACAAATGGATTGACTTAATCCTCACGGACGAAAACGACGAGGTACTTGACTATGCGAATGAACACCTGCCCAGTTTCGGTAAGCATGCTATCATTGATGTTACCATCAACTATTTTGTGCCAGCGCGAGTAGGGAAGTCTTTCTCCTACAGAGATTATAAAAACGTATGCCCTTCATCTCTCAATGAATTGCTTGCGCGCTGCGATTCGGTAGGCATGAATTCGATTGAATCCGATTTGGAGGGAGCACTAGATTCCTTAAACGCAAACCTTAACTCTGTCATAAACGATTTAGCGCCTTTAAAAACTGTGAAACCCAGTCGAAATAATGCTCCTTGGATTGGTCCTGAGCTGAGGGAACTAATCAACAAACGTAATGCGGCCCATAGGCGTTACAAACGCACTGGGCGAGCGGCGGTGTTCGATGAGTTTCTTCGGCTCAGCAATGAGGTCGACTCACGCTTTGCTCAAGAGCGTAACTCCTTCCTTCACAAACATCTCTCAGACGCTCTTGATGCTAACAAGGATATATGGAAGGAAATGCGTAAACTCGGCCTTATTCCAAAGCGAAAAGAGGAGGACCTTTGCGGCTTCACGCCGGGAGAGTTAAACGCTCACTTCGCTGGAATCTCCGTGTCCCCCTTGAAAACATAGAAGAAGCTATGGACACTATTTTACTAACAAGTGAGGAGGGCTTTTCCTTTAAACAGGTTACACTGAGTGATGTAATTCTTGCAATTTCTCACTTCTCCTCACAGGCAAAAGGGGTGGACGGAATTCCTCGGGAGGTGGTCGTGAAGGCTCTCCCTGTCATTGGTGACTACTTGGTCAGAATTTTCAACTCCTCCTTCGCTCAGGGAATTTTTCCGGGCTCCTGGAAGCAGGCACAGGTAATTGCACTCAAGAAAATTGCATCGCCGTCTACAGTCTCGGACTTTCGTCCTATAGCACTACTCTGCTTTCTTTCTAAGGTGCTTGAAAAAATTGCCCACAACCAAATCACGGAGTATCTTAATAGCAATAACTTACTTGACCCCCTCCAGGCCGGATTTCGCAAGCACCACAGCACGCAGACGGCACTTCTCAAGCTAACCGACGATATACGTATAGGCATCGACAATAGACAACTGACGTTACTGCTACTGTTCGACTTCAGCAAAGCCTTCGACACCATCTCACCAACAGCGCTTCTGCGTAAGCTCTGTCGGCTGGGGTTCTCCAGGGCAGCTCTCCTGTGGATTCAATCATATCTGAAAGGACGTACCCAGATAGTCACCTCAAATAGCAAAGGTAACTCTGACTGGTTAGAAACCAATCTGGGAGTTCCACAGGGATCTGTCCTGGGTCCACTGCTTTTTTGTCTCTACGTTAACGACTTACGTGACGTACTTGACGGTAATACTATCAGACATATATTTTACGCAGATGACCTTCAAATCTACTTACACACGACAAAAGACGAAATTCTGGAAAATCGGCTGTCCCATGCGGCGCAAATGGTGGCTGAATGGGCGGCGAACTCGGGCCTGCACCTCAATGCTGGTAAGACCAAAGCCATTGTATTCGGCTCCAGGGTAGGAGTTAATCATATAAACTCATTAGATCTGCCAGGTATTGGTGTGCGGCCTGGAGAACGCATCCCGTTCAGTAGCGAAGTTGCGAGTCTCGGTGTTACACTGGATAGTAAATTAACATGGAAACCGCACATTGATCAACTCACAAAGAAAGTCAATAAAGCCCTATACAGTTTGCGGTTTATTAGGGCGTGTACCACCGAGATTCTCCGCAAAAGATTAGTCGAGTCCCTAGTTCAACCCCACCTTGAATACTGTACGGTGGTCTACTTGGACGCGTCTGACGAACAGCGAGCGAGAGTGCAAAGATTGAGCAATTCATGTGTGAGGTACGTTACTGGGGCTAGGAGGGATGAGCATATCACCCCCTACTTGAGACGTCTGGGCTGGCTCCGTATGAACTCACGCAGATTCTACTTCGCAGCCCTGCTACTATATAAAATAATTCGGATGCGTGAGCCCAGTTACTTGGCTGCCTTTTTTACGGTGCACAAGCCTAGGCCAACAAGCAGGGGAGTGCAGCCGGAGCTTGCTTTCCGTGCCTTGAACTATAAGAGGGGTGATAGAGCGTTTCTGGCTCGGGGTGCCGGCTTTTGGAACTCCCTCCCCCTCCCTGCGCTACCTTCCATCACTTTCATCATTCAAGAGGGCTGTGCGCCAACACCTGCTTGATCTCGACGCCTAGCCTCTCTATAAGGATGCTTAGAGCTGCCAGTGCGGGGACCTTTATCTAGTTTAGTATTAGACTGCGGATTAACTTTGATCTGTGATTTTTTGACTAAGCGGCTGTGATACCTTACTGTGATATTTTATGAAATGGTTAATGTATAACTGTAATTATTTTCCTTTTAGCGTATAGTACCAGCTGTGATATTTTCTCTAGTTTTATTTATTTATTTTGTCTTAATGAAGGGTCCTCGTGATTTTTAATGATTTTTATGTATTTTATTTTTATTTTATCATATGGTTCTTTTTTATTATTTTTTTATCGTAATTGAAGGTCCTCGTAGACAAACATATTTTTATGTATAATTTATATATTTGTATCAGGTTGTATTACTTTTATTTTTATATATTTTTATTATATCTTATTTTACTGTATTTTATTTTAAGTTATACACTGTATAAATTCTGTATTAATTATTTTGCCGCGAAGGCAAATAAATCGTATCTATCTATCTATCTATCTGTGACCTCCGATGACGCTATCGTGGTTTTCTTCTATGATTTTATTTCTTATGTCATCGGGGGGATGGTGGTTATACTATAACAAATAGAAATATGGCATTCACAATCCTTCAGAGTTTCTTTTAATATGTCTGAGAAGGTTGAAAAGGGCATTTTGTCTGTCAAATCACGTTGTTTTGATAATCGCAAAGTTTTTAGTTTATAACGTTTTATAACATCTCCTACGTTCTTAAGCACTGTATACAGGTCTTGTTGTGAAAATTCTTCAAAGTGTTTCTTTAAAAGAATTGCACTAAGTATTTTATGTTTCCCGTTGGGAGTAATTGTTACTTCACCCTGGTCTGCTTTTGTTTGTTTAACATTATTTATGTCAATTCGGCCGAAATCGAGCAACAATTTAGTCAGGGCTGATGAATCCACAATGTTGGGTTCTGGATTACGTAGATTTGTTGGATAAAATAATTTCAGAGGTATGATGTCCAAGGATTTTATTTCTTGACATATTACTATGACTTCTTCAGGTTCTTCAGAGAATTCTTCAGAGTCTTATTCAGTTTCTGGTGTAGTCTCTAGAGTATAAGGGCGCTGTGCACTATTGTTAACTTGTTTAGGTGGTGACTAACCTAATGGAAATCGCAGGGTTTAAATGTTTTTCCGAATACTGAAGTTCCAATTTCTGGATCATTTAGTAGTTCTCAGATGAGTTTTACCAATTGATTTTTTCATTTCAATAGTCTCCTTTGTTTTGTACATATGTATTTTATTTATTCAGAGAAAGACTCTTCAATGCGATCCTCGATTCATCATTCGTTTGTTAGATGAAGTGTATATTTAAATGTCCTTATACTTGTTTTATTCAAGAATTTATCGTGATTTCAATATATTTATTAATTAAATTAAGATTCGTAAAGAACTTTTATTTTTGCTTGTATTGAGAAAATATCTTATGAATTCGTTAATGATATTTAATTTATTTTATTTTTATCTGTATAAAAAAATATATATATATATATTTTTAGTCGGTGATATATTTAAAAAAAAAAAGATTTCTAAACCATAGTTACTTTTAGTATGTAAACAACTACAGAAAATTTTTGTATGTTTTTAAGAGTTTTGCTTAAGATTTTAATTTATGGTGAATAGTTTAACTCAAAGTCAAGGTTCGTAAGAGAAAACTTAAAATATTTATTATTTAAACTATAGAAGGATATGTTTGGAAGCTACCAAAATAAAATTTATTAGAAGCGGGAAAATTGCAAAAAAAAAGGAGTATGAGAAGACAGAAAAAAACAGAATAGCTATTCGTAGATCACAGGATGATCGGTTTTTACAAAACCGAAGAGATTTTTGTAGATTAAGAGAAATGTGTACGTTAATTAGAATGTTTTGATTCGGATTCTCAAAATTTTCTTGAAAATCTGTAGTTCTACGTATTGTGAGTTTAATTGTATTTGTAAAACTATTTTTTATTTTACCTAAGTACTTACATATATTTGATTTATTGTTGTTACTTAAAAGATTAGACAAATCAATTATAAGAGTTTGACGACTTGAAGCTTTAATCGAACAAGTTTCACTTGATTCTAGTGGCAGAGGTAAACTATTAACTTACTTTTGTGCATCGATATTTTCCTTTTGCTAATTACTAGGTTTTAGTTCTTGTAGTTTGGACAAAGTAAGCTCATTATGATAATGTATAGCTGATAAAGTTACGAAATAGAGTTGCATTTTGTTTAAATATTCAACACTTACAAGGAAACCGATCGAGGTGTCCGCCTCCGATTTTCTTGAATTTTTGATATGTTGTAGAGGACCGAAAAATAAGAGACTCGCAATTTTTTTTATCGGCCCAATCCCTTATTAAAGGGGTGAAAACCGCCCTTAAAGTTTACCCCCGAAAACGGTTTTTTTTTTAATATCTTAAGTTCTAATCGATATTTTGAAATGAAACAAAATGGAAAATATTTCTCCTTGAATTATGTAACCATCAAGTATAGTTTGGTCCTCGAGGGTGGCAACCCTTACTTTTTATTTTAGAAAAACCTTATTTTTTAAACTATTTCTGCATATAATATTTGCAATAAAATTAATTATTATAAAAATCATTTTTTGACTTAAAATAAAAAATAAAGTTTACGTGTTTCAGGGTTTTTGCAAATAAACACGTCATCATGGGTAAACAACCCTTTAGGCACAAAATACTTTCAAACTATTAAAATTAATATTTTAAGTTATATATAATGCAGAATTTATTTTTATTTGGGCTATTTTTTCTATGGGCCCAATTTCCTATTAAAGGGGTAAAACGCACCCCTAAAAATCACCCCTAAAATAGGTTTTATCCGAATATCCCAAGTTCAGATTCAAATTTAAAATGAAACAAAATGAAAAATATTTCTCTTTGAAATGCCAAATTAGCTACCCTTATATTTTATTTCAGAAAAAATTTTTTTTTTAATTTTTTTTGTATACAATATTTGCAATAAAATTAAATAATTATTATTAAAATTCAAAATCAAAGTTGACTTGTTTTAGGATTTTTTCTAATAAAAGCATTATCGGGGTTTAGCAGTCCCTTGGGCACGTATACTTACATTTAGTACCTTTGAAATAAATATTTTGAGGTGTAAGGTGCGTATAATCAGAATAAATGATCATGGATATTTTATTTATTGCAGATTGATTTGTCTATAGGCTCAATTTTCTATTTAATGAATAAAAATCACTGATAAAGAATTTGACAATTTCGTTATTTTAATGTTCAAAATATAATAGCATAAGATAAATAGAGGAATAAATAATTACATGACTATATTTTTATTATTTCTGCATAAATATTTGTATGCAGAAAAGCTTTTAAAAGCTGAGCCAGGATTAAAATTATTTTCATGGTATATTTTGCAATTAGTTTTTTTTTTATATATCACTGCTTGATAATTATAGTTTACTTATAATTTTATAATATTTATGTTTGCGTATTTAGGCATATCACATTATATTTCATTTGTACTTTTTCATAAATACTTATTTTTAAGTAAATATTTTCCTGATTTCTATTTATATATATGAATAAGCGATTTTTTGTAAGCCCATCTTGCAAACATGCATAAGCAAAGATGACGCAAGTGAGCTTGGAGTCCACGGCTGCCTAAAAACGGATTAGTTAGTCAGTATATTTTTATCGGTTCTGTTGCGAGGTACAAATTTTCGAAAGTCCGCTATTTGTTTTTTTCCTACAATAGAATTTATTATTTCATAAAAATCAAAGAATAGAAGAAATGAAGGTAAATCCTATCAACGTCATAAATTTATTATTGGCAGTATTCTCAGGGCTTCAGATACCAGAAAGTCCTGTTAATCTTGTTGAAATGGATTTAGCTGAAAAATTCGAAAATATTTTATACGACAGTATGAATAATTTTAATGCGATTGAAACAATGGAAGAAGAAACATTAGATTTTCAAGAGCAATTTAAAAATTATGAAGTACAAGCCATTGAAGGTGACGCAATTTTCAATGAAAAAAAAGATTATGATGTATGTTCATACGATGATGAAGAGTTGAGCTTCGATTATAAGAAAAGAGCAGTCGGATACTGGAGATCAGGTAAAACTAAAAAAAAATCGCAGTATAGAAAGTGTTAAACATCGATTTAAATTAGTTAATTCAGAACGGCAACTGCGTCGATGGGCTAGTCAAATCAACAAAGGTGGAACTTACAAAGAAATATTATATCAAATTTCTGAATTTGTTTTAAAAAATCTCAAAGAATCTCTCGAAGCTGGCCATATTATTCACGATATTGATATACGTAGGTGGGCCTTAGAAGCTAAAAATAATTTAGAATTTAATGATGTAAGATTCAAAGCAAGTGATTTCTGGCTGCGAAAATTTAAGAAAGCTCACAGAATTGTCAGAGGAAAAATCAACAAATTTATAACAAAAAAACTCTTGAGGACAAAGAAACTGTAAATCAAGAAGCCAGTAAATTTGTAGCCGACATCAAACTACTGATTTCAGAAGTTGGAACTGAAAATACCTACAATGCTGATCAAAGTGGATTTCAATTAGAATAACATACTGGTCGTACATTAGCAGAAGAAGGAACAAAGACTGTTGAATGTGTTGTGCAATCTGTTTCATCAACAACACATAGTTATACAATATTACCTACAATTAATGCTGCTGGAAAATTGCTCTCTCCATTATTTATAGTTTTAAAAGAGATTAAAGATGAATTTGGACCAATAATACAAAAAAATTTATTTCAGCCAGATGACGTATGTTTGATGGCATCTAAGTCTGGCAAAATGACATCATGTGAGTGAAATTAAATAAAGTGTACTTGTATTCGTAAACTTGTATCTTATATCTATTTTAAAGATTTTGCTTGTAAACTTTTAATTTCAGTAGACTCATATTAAAAAAGATTTACAATAATTAGTAAATTATTTTTAAAATAAGGTATTTTAACGTAAACTCCGAAAATTATAAAAAAGTTCTTGTAAATTATCAATGAATTTCATTATTTATTTTTGTTAATTTGATTTCATGTAATAAATTGATATATATATATACATGTTTATCGGGGTTTATGAGGCCCAACCCTGTATATTAGTACCTACAGCCGAGAGTTCCCTATGGCAAGTGACTAAAGAAATAATGGACCCTGATGGGGTTATAGACTTTAGGTCGGGCCGCATAAACCCCTATATTTAGAAATATTATGAGGCCCGGGCTGCATAATCAAAATCGGGCTCGATAAACCCCTATATATAAAAAAACCGGCTTTATAAACCCCTTTAGAGATATGTATATATATATATATATATATAAACTTGTATAACGTTAGTTCCCAGGACCCCATGTTACTGTATACCTATACGTGACTAAAGAAATAATGTCTCTTATGGAGGCCGATGTCCTCAAAACTGACGTTAAACATATGTAGATTCAGGGACTGTCCCCAAAATTAACAAATGTCCCCGAAACCAACGTTAAACATCTGGAATGTCCTGGAAACTAACATAAAATATATATATATATATATATATATATATATATATATATATATATATATATATATATATATATATATATATATATATATATATATATATATAATTATCCCCCCATCCGTTTATGGAGCCCATCCCTGTATATTAGTACCTACAGCCCAGAGATCCCTATGGCAGGTGACTAAAGAAATAATGGACCCTGGGGTTATAGACTCTAGATCGGGCTCCATAAACGCCCGAGAAAAATATTTTATGGGACCCGGGCTCCATAAAAGAAAACGGGCTCCATAAATATGCTCATGTGTATAAAAGGGCTCTATAAATCTGTTAAAACAAATGTGTATATATATATATATATATATATATATATGGGTCGTTCCTGTACTTTTTTTAAAAAGTGTGCGCGGGGGGGTCGTCGATTTTGTCGACGATTTTTTTTATGAAAGTACATATAAAAAAAATAGTTTGTGCAAAATTTGAGCCCCTTATCTCATTCCTAATTCCTGCTGGAATTTTTTTAAACCCTGATTTTGACCTGTTTTTAGCCAGTTTTCAAAAAATTCTAAAAGGCTGAAATTTTAACAAAATGATGTCAGTGAGGTCTCATTTTTTTTGTCTTTCTTCAAATTTTAAGAAAAAAAATACACTGATATGAAATGATGATTTAGGTTTTATTGGCGATCTGTGATATGGCCATTGCATTTCATCATTTTTAGATCATCTTTAAACCTCTATATCTCGTAACTGGTTCCACATTTTTGAGCTCACTAGGTCTCATTTTTTTTTGTCTCAACGAGACCTTTAATTTCTTTTTTTGAGGGCCTAAATTGATTGAATAGACTTCAAGATACAGCCTTTTGAAGTTGACGTTTTTATCAAAAATCGCGAAAATCAACCGTGTTCATGGTCACAGTGTCAACCGAATTTTAATTAAAAATCATTAACAAAAGTATTTTTCATTAGAATATGATGTTATCTAACTATACTCTTTTCCTATCATAGGAAAAAGTCAAAAAATAATTTTTTGTCGAGCATTATAATATCTAATTTTTCGATACCTAAAATAATCAAAAATGGCTCTCTACTTACATGAATTCTACCATCTTATAATTATTTTTGACATGTATACGTAACATAGATACAAAGGTGGTTCCTAGACCTTTAAAATCCGTAGTCGCTGATTTTTCTAGGACCACTAGAGCCAAAGTTATAGCCGTTTTTATAAAAAAATATTTTTCAAGTGGTAAAATTAGAGCTTGTGAAATATAGGAAAAGTTTTATTTACAAGATCAACCATAAGTTTGGCATAATTTTCCTTAAAAAAGTGCTGATGCTGCATATTTTGAAGATCTTAGGCCGTGTCTACACTATGCGAGAAGCACGTGCGATCAGCCCAAGCGATGCGAGCAAGCAATGCGTGTTGGACAAAATATTTAAAATACTTAAAATGATAAATAATATCATTTCACTACGATATTATTGACGATATTATTTCTCGCTAAATATAGATCTACTAACTGATCTACTACGATTGTTCGGGATTGAAGTATACAAAGTGCCCGCTAGATGGCAAGTGTCCGATGCGCTCCCACTATGAAAAACATCACCCAGTGGGCTTAAATAGAGCCCTGCGGCGCCTAGTCGCTACGTGCTTTATGCACATTCCTTTTACCTTACCACTTTCAGTTTTACCTATACAATGCCTTGTTGCCTGTTTACTCGTACGCATAAGCGTTCATACCTTTTTCTGCAATCAACTTTCACTTTCGAGTAGAGTTGGTTGCATAGACTCTTGAAGTCTAATTTTCCCGTTTATTTCTTCTCGCTGACAAACCCTAATAATATAAACTCACGTTTACGTTCAATCGTATACAACGATATTATTTATCATTTTAAGTATTTCAAGTACTTTGTGCAAAACGTATGGCTTGTCGCATGCGCGCACCGGTTGCGCTTCTCGCATATCTAGTATAGACATGGTCTTAAATGCAGGTTTTCTATAGTTTTACGTGCGTTATACGTATAAGCTCAGGTTAAATGAAACATACATAGATAGTTTCATTTAACTTGTGTTGACGTAAGTTAATAGATGACAGACATCCATTTTTCTGTGCGAGACACCCGTGAACCCGTCATCCGTTACACGACACACGGCACGGAATGTCCTTAAACAATGAGTACAAGTTACAATAAAAAATGAAATGAATATTTCTAAGTAGAATTATGAAGGTAGTTGAGCAGAACTATTACCAAGTATATCAGTATTGGTTCGGTTGAGTTTTATAAATTGTACAATTGTGTTTTGTAAGTATTATCTTCTCAGGAATTGAAAGAAAATGATGTGCTATATTGGTGAATTGCATGAGGATGATAAATGTCATTTAGAGCATTACACAAGAAATAAATCTCTTAATCTAATTAGTAATCTTGGTAATGAATTAAAGCTGTATTTATCATTTAGGATTAAAAATTTTGATATTAATGTAGAAAATAAATTTATTTGCGACCATCATCTTCATAAATATGATACTCGATATACAAGTAGACAAAGGAAGTGTTGCAATTATTTTAATAATCATTCAAAATCCATTGAGAATAATTTAGTAATGATTAGTGCTGATAAATGTGATAAATTTCGTAACATTTGTAATATAAATTTAGATCCAGGTAATAAGTACTGTAAAAACTGTGAGTTCAAAATTACATCAATAATAACAAAAAATGCAGAAAAAGATGAAAACACTGGGAATGATGGTTTAAACGTAAATAATAATGAGCAGCTTTCTTCAAGTAGTCAAGTTTCTTCAAGTAGCCAAGTGTGTACATCAGAAAGTTAAGAAGATATATTATTGAGCCAAGGATTTCAACGTTTAAATAAAATGCTCGATGGATTTGATGAACCTCCTCTTAAACGAGAGAAACTTAGTGATTACCGCTTGGAAAATAAAACATACAGTGTTTTAGAATCAATGAATACGAAATTTTGTACAACAGTTAATAAAACATTGAATCTTAATTTGCCAACTCAATGCAATCTTAAACAGCTACAAGAGGATAGTATGTCATTTCACGGAATGATTGGAAACATAATTAAGTGTTATAATGAAGAAACTAATTTTGGTAAAAAAATATCGTTATTGACATTACTTCCAAATCATTGGAAATTTGAACAAGCAAAACATTATTTCCAATGTTCACGTTATATGTTTAATAAAGCAAAAGAACTTAAAATTACTGTAGGTAAGTTAAAAAATGGGTTGTAATAAATTCTTAATATCTTGATTATAGACATAGTGTAAACATATAGAATCGATAATCCTTTATACATTAGGTTACATATATTATATTACACTTGAGAATTATTAATAGAAAATTTTAGTTTAATTTATTAAAATCTATGTAATTTTTGTTCAAGCAACTATAATGAGAAAGGGTACCCCTATAAAATATTTAATTTAAAATCCTCATAATTATTTATTTATATTACTCATGTATTATTACTTAAGTATTATTATTTATGTATTACTTACGTATTGCTTACGTATTGCTTAAGTATTGTTTACGGATTATGTAAAATAATACATGAATTGTAATTTAAACATTTAAATGAAATCCGATTTAATTAGAAAGAATCTATATTTGAGAAATCTCAATGTTCTCTCTGTTTACAAGCTGTAATCTCATATTTTTTTTAATTTTTTAACATTGAGGAACGGGAGAAAAAAATAATTTCCAAAAAATGCGATTTTTAGGCCTTACTGGTATAAGGAGGGGAGATGGATCCCCGGAAAAATCGTAGAAAATTCTTTTTTTAGTATACTTCTATGAAATCACTGTCATTTTTCGCTTTCATTAATAGTGGCATTTTGCCTATCTTAACATGGGGTACCCTTCGTTATTCATTATTAGATAAAAAATAATAAAGTAATTATTGGATTTTAAAAGAACTATTAAAATTAATATAAAAAAAAAATAAAAAAAATAAATTAATTCTAAACTATTTCTTTTCTTCCAATATAACAAGTTATAGTAATTAAAATAGAATAAACATTGAGCTAAATTTTATCGTCTTAATAATCGTTAAATTAAAAAAAATAATATTGTTATTATGATTTTATTTTGTGATTAAGTATACACTATTTGAAATTAATTTCAAAATATATTTTTCCAGGTGTCTTAGGAACTATTAAGCGTAAAGTGTACAGCATTCATTCTAATGAAGTTAGAGAATCTGTAACTCAGTATTATAGAGATGAAAACGATAGTAGAATATGTAGCGGCATTAAAGATTGCATCAGTGTTAAAAATCCTATTACTAATATCACAGAGAAGTTACAAAAAAGACTGTTGATGTATGATTTGAAGGATCTATACAACAATTGGGTGGAAGAAGAATATGAACAGCATTTTAAAGATCAGCGCAAACCAGGTTTCAGTATATTTGCTTCTTTAAGGCCAAAAGAATGTATTAGTGCTGGAGCACCTGGTACACATACAATTTGTGTATGTCCTATACACCAAAATGTCAAATTAAAATTGTCTGCCATCAACAAAAATTTAGCCTAGCGAGTAATTTTAAATGATTGTGTTTGTTCAACAGATTGGAGCGATTGTATGCTACGTCTTTGTGAAAACTGTCCTGGTAAAGCAGAAATTCTGAAAATATTGGAATCAAGCTCATGCGAAGATGTTTCAGAGATTGAATATCCATAATTGGGTAAATAATGCTGAATCACAATCTAATAATAGAGTCAGTCTTATTATGGTAAAAGAACCTACAAGAAATTTTATTATAAATTTAGCCAATGACTTATGGGAGTTAACAAAGCATCATTATGTGACTGAAATGCAAAAATGTTATTTAAAACATTGCAAAACAATTATTACTCCAGATACCTGTATTATACTTCAAGATTATGCTGAAAATTTCTTATTTGTTTGTCAAGACTCGATCCAAGCATTTTATTTTAATAATACACAAGCAACTGTACACCCGTTTATAGTGTATTATAAAGAAGACAATAACGACAAATTACAAACCTTATCTGTATGTGTTATTAGTGATTGTTTAAAACATGATGCTTGTGCAGTTAACACTTTTCAAGGGCAACTCATGGCACTTCTAAAACGAGATTTTCCGTTTATTGAGAATGTACATTATATGTCAGATGGAGCACCTACCCAATACAAAAACAAGTAAGAGTACTTTTATTGTAGTATATTAATACATATTATATGAACAAAATAGACACCTTTAGATTTTTGTTCATTAAATGACCTGAAAAAATTTAATTTTAATTATTAAGAATATGCCAAGTAATATTCTGAAAGTATATTTAATTTGTGTGAAAAACTATTTTGAGACCCAGAACATCAAAATCCATAAAGATCCTGGACCTGCAGGTTACACCCGAGTTAAAATTTTACATTATGTAGAACACAGCTTTAAAGATAAAGTTACTAAAACAGTTCTTTATTTTTTCTGTATATCAAATTTAAAAAAAGCAACAACTTCTACGATGCAAGTTCAAATAATTTGTATTATTATGTACACAATATTAAACAGATTTATTTTATTTTTTATAATTTTTACCTTCAAGATAGTATTTATTTACTGTAGGAACAATTTCATTAATATCTGCCATCATGAGAAGGATTTTGGCTTAAAAGTTAAGTCGCACAACTTTTTTTCTACTAGCCATGGGAAAAGTCCGTGTGATGGATGTGGAGCAGTGGTTAAACGAACAGTACGCAGGGCATCCTTACAAAGAACATCAGAAAAACCAATTTTAAATCCAAAAGACATGTATGATTACGTTAGTGAAAATATTGATGGAATAAGGTAAAAATAATATAATTTAGATTTTTTGACTATATTATTTGATTATGTATTTGAATAATAAATCATTATGTGTTATAAAAATATAGAATATTTGGTTTTTAGATCTATTTGGGTGAGTCAAGAAACAATTGAGAAAAGGCGTAAAGTACTAGAATGCCGTTTTAAATTGACCCGAACTATACAGAATACAAGAAAATATCACTGCTTTATACCCATTCATGATTCAACATTAAAAGCAAAACTTACTTCGTTTGATAATGATTATAAAATAGTTAAAATAAAATGAATATTACAAAAAAAATTTACTTAAATTCTTATTTTCAACTTTAATTATCTATAAAGTCTGCATAGGTAATTTAATCAACCTAAAGCCATTACTATCGCTTGCTCGCGTCGCATGCGCGCATGGCTTGCTCGCATCGCTTGGGCTGATCACACGTGCTTCTCGCATAGTGTAGACACGGCCTAAGATCTTCAAAATATGCAGCCTCAGCACTTTTTTAAGGAAAATTATGCCAAACTTATGGTTGATCTTGTAAATAAAACTTTTCCTATATTTCACAAGCTCTAATTTTACCACTTGAAAAATATTTTTTTATAAAAACGGCTATAACTTTGGCTCTAGTGGTCCTAAAAAAATCAGCGACTACGGATTTTAAAGGTCTAGGAACCACCTTTGTATCTATGTTACGTATACATGTCAAAAATAATTATAAGATGGTAGAATTCATGTAAGTAGAGAGCCATTTTTGATTATTTTAGGTATCGAAAAATTAGATATTATAATGCTCGACAAAAAATTATTTTTTGACTTTTTCCTATGATAGGAAAAGAATATAGTTAGATAACATCATATTCTAATGAAAAATACTTTTGTTAATGATTTTTAATTAAAATTCGGTTGACACTGTGACCATGAACACGGTTGATTTTCGCGATTTTTGATAAAAACGTCAACTTCAAAAGGCTGTATCTTGAAGTCTATTCAATCAATTTAGGTCCTCAAAAAAAGAAATTAAAGGTCTCGTTGAGACAAAATAAAATGAGACCTAGTGAGCTCAAAAATGTGGAACCAGTTACGAGATATAGAGGTTTAAAGATGATCTAAAAATGATGAAATGCAATGGCCATATCACAGATCGCCAATAAAACCTAAATCATCATTTCATATCAGTGTATTTTTTTTCTTAAAATTTGAAGAAAGACAAAAAAAATGAGACCTCACCGACATCATTTTGTTAAAATTTCAGCCTTTTAGAATTTTTTGAAAACTGGCTAAAAACAGGTCAAAATCAGGGTTTAAAAAAATTCCAGCAGGAATTAGGAATGAGATAAGGGGCTCAAATTTTGCACAAACTATTTTTTTTATATGTACTTTCATAAAAAAAATCGTCGACAAAATCGACGACCCCCCCGCGCACACTTTTTAAAAAAAGTACAGGAACGACCCATATATATATAATTATCACTTAACCCCTTTATGGAGCCCATCTCTGTATATTAGTACCTACGCCCAGAGTACCCGTATACAAGTGACTAAAGAAATAATCCCTCTCTGGGTATAGAAACTCTAGATCGGGCTCCATAAACGCCGTATAAGAATATTTTATGGGATCCGGGCTCCATAAAAGAAAACGGGCTCCATAAATATGCTCATGTGTATAAAAAGGCTCCATAAATCTGGTAAAAGAAATGTGTGTGTGTATATATATATATATATATATATATATATATATATATATATATATATATATATATATATATATATATATATATATATATATATATATATATATATATATATATATATATATATATATATATATATATATATATATATATATATATATATATATATATATATATATATATATATATATATATATATATATATATATCTATCTATATATATATATATATATATATATATATATATATATATATATATATATATATATATATATATATATATATATATATATATATATATATATATATATATATATATATATATATATATATATATATATATATATATATATATAGATAATATAAATAGCAATAGTTTACTATAATGACCTGCAAAATTTATTTGTTTACAATTTATTTTTAAATCATTTTCGGAAATGGTTAAGGGATGTATTTTTTCCAAATGTTGGAAAAAATAGTATATTATTGCTAGATTCTTGGAGTGGACATTGCACAGAAGCAGTCGAAAGAGAAAAACCTGATGATAAGAACATCAAACTTTTCAAAATTCCTAAAGGTACAACTGGAAAAATACAACCGCTGGATGTGTTTGGTTTTCGTATATGGAAAAATTTTGTGAGACACTTTTCCGATAGTGTAATTTTGTTGGATAAGGATATAAGTTTGCACGTACGAAATAATGTAATTAAATTGCACTCTCTGGTGCACAATCAGTTATCTTTTCCTCGATACGTAAATCTTTTTAAATACTCTTGGTATAAAAGCGGTTATATCGATAATAAACCAAATGAATTTTTAAATCCGGTGGACTTTAGCTTTGGTGGATCCCAAGCTCATTGTGAGGTACCAGGATGTAAAAATACTGCTATTATAAAATGTTCATGGTGTCAGAAATCACTCTGCTTAAAACATTTTTTTGAAGATTTTCATTATTGTTCAACCTATAATACTTAAACAAAATTAATTGCGATAAGAACTAAATTATAAGCTCATTTGTATAGAGTTTCTTTGAATATTTTTTGACTATTTGTGAAAATATACCTATATTTTACTTTTAATAAAAATTAATTACATAATAACAATTAATATTTTATATTATATTTTTCTATTTATATTTTAATTTTTTTATTTTTATTTACATTTTTCTATTCGTTAGATTAGTCAATCATTTAACTCACCTATTCTTTTCCCAGTTCCATCCTCTTTATTTACCTATAAATACGAACAAAATATTCGAATATAAATTGCACAATAAGTATAAGAGTTTATAAGTGACTTCATTAAATACGCTATCTCGATAAAAAAACTGACACAAAAATAAATTAAATCTGCATTATATACCTCAAAATATTTATTTCAATGGTTCAATTGTAAGTATACTTGTCCAAGGGGCTGCTAAACCCCGATAATGCTTTTATTAGAAAAAATCCTAAAACAAGTCAACTTTGATTTTGAATTTTAATAATAATTATTTAATTTTATTGCAAATATTGTATACAAAAAAAATTAAAAAAAAAATTTTTTCCGAAATAAAATATAAGGGTAGCTAATTTGGCATTTCAAAGAGAAATATTTTGCATTTTGTTTCATTTTAAATTTGAATCTGAACTTGGGAGATTCAGATAAAACCTATTTTAGGGTTGATTTTTAGGGGTGCGTTTTACCCCTTTAATAGGAAATTGGGCCCATAGAAAAAATAGCCCAAATAAAAATAAATTATGCATTATATATAACTTAAAATATTAATTTTAATAGTTTGAAAGTATTTTGTGCCTAAAGGGTTGTTTACCCCTGATGACGTGTTTATTTGCAAAAACCCTGAAACACGTTAAGTTTATTTTTTATTTTAAGCAAAAAATGATTTTTATAACAATTAATTAATTTTATTGTAAATATTATATGCAGAAATAGTTTAAAAAATAAGGTTTTTCTAAAATAAAAAGTAAGGGTTGCCACCCTCGAGGACCAAACTATACTTGATGGTTACATAATTCAAGGAGAAATATTTTCCATTTTGTTTCATTTCAAAATATCGATTAGAACTTAAGATATTAAAAAAAAAACGTTTTCGGGGGTAAACTTTAAGGGCGGTTTTCACCCTTTTAATAAGGGATTGGGCCGATAAAAAAATTGCGAGTCTCTTATTTTTCGGTCCTCTACAACATATCAAAAATTCAGGAAAATCGGAGGCGGACACCTCGAACGGTTTCCTTGTTAGAGCTCTAGTTTTTAAATCATGATAATCATAAGAATCGTTTGGTAAAGCATTTCTTATTTCCGCTGTAAGTCCTTTATGAAATGCACTTGAAATTATTTTCTGGAATTCTTCATTTAGCTTATTAGAAGTGGAGTAATATGTAGTAGAGTAGTAAGTCAATTTAAGTTTTTCCTTATCAACTATTTTAGAAAACCGATAGTGGTACTCTTTCACTGATTCGTCTAATTGCATATTTATAGCTTCAAAACTTTTTGAAAAATCACGAAGAACCCCGTCTATATTTGGTAGCTGTAGATGGGTGACGTAAAAGCTTAAAAAATTAAGTAGTTCCGAATAATCGTTGAACTCATATTTTGAAGCTAAATTTTGTACTGCACCACTCAAGCATTCATTAATTAAAATGTGGCCAGTCACCTGATAGATAAGGTGGAATAAAAGTTGCTTTATAATTAACATAATTCGCAAAAGTTTTAAAATCAATATTACTGCAATCAAATATTGGTAAATCACTTACTAGATCATATAATGAGAATGGCCTAGAGTAATTCATGTTGTCTAAATGCATATTATATAACAATCTGTATTGTATATTAACGTTAGGATGTTATCTTTGTTATTAATTATTTGTTCAATTATTTATTTACTTATTTATTTATAGTTGGAAGTAGACAAGTTATTGTGATTTTACGTTCACCATTTCGGATCAGAATTCCGAAATTTTGATTTGTTAGAAAACCTAGTAATTGAAATTAATATTTTGCTATTTGTATTCATTTGTATATATATTTGCTATAATGGTTCAATTTCATTGGTTTTACGTTAGTAAAAAAAAATTTCTTAATTTTTATTAATAGATCATGGTTTAATGTTTTTAATTAAATAATTTATTGTCAATAATTTTATTTTATTTATTCTATTTATTAAACATGTCCCTTAGCAGTTTTGTCAAAAGACGAAAACTTTAATCATACTAATTGTAAGTTAAATAGTTAGGTATTATGGCAAGTCGATGTTTCTCTCGTGAATAGCGGTTTAATACAAGAGATCGCTAATTCTTATGAAAAATTGGATTAAAAAAAATGAATATTATTAGTAGGTATCTTTTTGATACTATTTAATGAATTATTTATTTATTTATATATTTATTTATTTATTTATTTATTTATTTATTTATTTATTTATTTATTTATTTATTTATTTATTTATTATTATTAATTAATCGTCATTCATTTACCCTTAAAGTAAGATATTTATTTATAACTATTAGAAAAATAATTTGTGAATTAAAATGATTATTAATATTTTGTTGATTATTTTTAATAATTGAGTAACTAAATAAATAATCATTTATTTAAACTGTTATATTTATTGGTTTCAATGTGTTGTATGTGTAGTGTACAGTCCTTCTCTGTTATTTAAATACATTAATATTTGTTTCGGTTTTTCATAATAATGTCTGTGATTTACTAAAGGTTCTAAAAGTTGGGCTTGGATTTTCCGTAATTGGTACTTTCTATCTGCTCGTTTTTGTTGCGGCATCTATCTTGATCGGGGAGGGGAAAGGAACAGAGGTGAGTGCAACAGTGCTACACCTGACAATTCTGTATTGAGGAAGGTTCGGGTGCGAAAGTGCCGCACCTTACGAACTGTGTTGAGGAATGTTCGAGTGCAAAAGTGCCGCACCTTACGAACTGTACTGAGGAAGGTTCGAGTGCGAAAGTGCCGCATCTTACGAATTGTAGTGAGGAAGGTTGATAGATGTCAAGTCAAAATCCAACAGACTCAGTAAAAAAAAGAAAAATTGTTGTGTAAAAAAAAAAATCAAAGTTTTAAATTGGAGGCTTGGTAACCTTATTCATTAACGCGAAGTTAGGTAATCTACTATTTTATTGAATTTACATTTCTCTTCTTCGGTTTCAGTTTGTTTGTTATTTTCTAATAAGTCATTTAATTCTTCAATTTCGATGAATAATTCTATATTTGCAGGGAGAATGCCTGCCAAGAGCGCTTCTTTTCTTGTTTGTTTCTTTTTACCTCCTCTCTTTTTAATTGTTCCTGTCATGAAATATAAATTTATAATTTTGAAGAAAGAAAGGATCACTTTTGCATCAAGGGCCGCACAGTGTTCTATTTTGAAAAAAACTGGACAAAATGAAATATCTCGCGAACGGATATCGATAGCCGGATGAATCCAACTGCATTTTATAGTTAAAGTAATGTACAATAAAGGAAAAATAGTCCGGTACTGATCATTTGACCCTGTGACCTTGGAAATGAAAAATGAAAGTCGAATAAATAACGTATTTTCGGCTTTTTCACTGTAGACTTTCTGGCTATCAATTTTTTCGATCAAAAAAATATGTACTCCTGTAGTGTTTGATGCAAGGAATCCGAATTTGATGTCAGAATTGTCCTATCGCACACCAATTTGTTTTTAAATCTGAAAACTCCATAAAAAATACGAAAAATTCAGCCTGAAAAATGGAGCATTATTGAGTAATTTCGACTTCAAATTTGGATTCAGCGAATCACAATACATGGGTACATAAATACAAGTACACAAATTTGTAGGTGCATATATGAATTATTAAAATTTAAGGGTTATTAAAAAATGGCATTTTTTACAATATTTTCATGATCTTTAATAAAATTGTATTAAATACAAGCGTTTGTGTACCCATGTATTATGATAAGCTGAATCCAAATACGTAGTCGAAATTAATCAATAATATTCCATTTCTTCCAGGGTGAATTTTTCGTATTTTTTATGGAGTTTTCAGCTTTAAAAACAAATTGGTGTGCGATAGGACAATTCTGACATCAAATCCGGATTCCTTGCATCAAACACTACAGGAGTACATATTTTTTTAATCGAAAAAATTGATAGCCACAAAGTCTACAATGAAAAAGCCGAAAATTCGTTATTTATTCGACTTTCATTTTTCATTTCTAAGGTCACAGGGTCAAATGATCAGTACTGGACTATTTTTCCTTTATTGCACATTACTTCAACTTTAAAATGCAGTTAGATTCATCCGGCTATCGATATCCGTTCGCGAGATATTTCATTTTGTCCATTTTTTTTCAAAATAGAACACTGTGGGCCGCTGGTGCAAGCGTCCCTAAGTCACAAATTAGCAGATGAGTTCCCTCGAGTCCGCTGGTTAAAGCGTACTCGTAAACCCGCTGGTTAAAGCGTATTCTAAATGAGTTGATGAATTTCCCTTGAGTCCGCTGGTTAAAGCGTACTCGTAAACCCGCTGGTTAAAGCGTGTTCTAAATGAAAATGATTGTGACCTTGCAAGATAGTGATTCCTTCAATCCCTTTTTTATTAAAAATAATTTTTTTTTTACTTCTTGTTAATGAGCAATTAAGAAGAGAGAGTATATATTGTAACGCGTGCGCGAGTTAGGTAATTCGAGATTCGAATTACCCGCGCCGAGCAGGCATGCTCACCGGGGGCGCGAGCGCGCGAGCATCCTGACTGGATTAGAACGGTCTCGCGACGCGTAGTATGCCCGTCGCGTACCCGCGAAGCTGCTACGGCTTTATAGGAGTCACGGCAGCCATCTTCGTGTCTGCCATCGCGCGCTAAACATCTCCTCCGTGTCTCTCGTGAGTTTACTTGTCCGCGCCGTCCTATCGTTTTTGTGAGACCCCGCGAGTGTAGTGGAGGCGCCGCAAATAGTGGATGCGCGCACAAGAGAGACAGAGAGAGAGAGCGATGCCGCGTAGCGTGTGCCCCTAGCAGAACGAGACTGCGAGCGAGGAGCCGGCAGCCAGCGCGCCTGCAGACCCAATACAGCGAGCAAGAGAGAGAGAGAGAGAGAAAGAGAGCGCAACTGCTGTGCGAGCGACAGGGAGCGAGAGAGAGTCGAGTGCATCGGCTGCTCCTTCCTAACGTAAGTTTTCTACTCTCCTCTCGCGGGTTTATTGTAAAGGCTCGCACGGAAATCGCCCCGTGCAAGCTTTCTGTGCCGTGTATGTGCGGGTGTGTGTCAGCCCGCCGTAATTTAACACCGCGCGCGAGAATAGCAGCTTCGCCGCGTGCCGTATAGTTCGCGCGTTTGAATATTAACGGTCGCGCGCGAACTAACTCATAATTGTTCTAATCAGCACGTGCGTTGTGCTTGTAGTGATTAGTGATTTTAAATATACTGTGATATCTAGTTACTCGTCGCGTTGTTCATTATAACCTGTCCTTCTCCCGGAACCGCCGCCTCCGCGCGGGAAAACGACTCCGCCGGTCGTTTTCATATCTGAGTATAGCGGCCGCGCGCTTTACTCTTCGAGCGCGCGCTTTTCACTCAGCGATCCAATTAGTTGGAAAGCGAAGTTCGTGTGCGATCTTCGCGTTGTTTTTGGGATTCCAAGAGCAGATCCCCGGGCAAGTCATTTTAGTCTGACACCCGCGGCACCGTGTTGTAGGGCATCGCTGGCCTGTGGCTTGTTGGGATTTTCCCCCACTAGCCATCCCGTTACAATATGTAAAAAAAAAAAAAATTTCCGAGTTTAGTTGAGGAGAAAAAACTATTATAGTTTAAGTAAAATTTATTTAGATTTTAAGATTTATTTAATTATTTAAAAGCAAAGAATAGTTAAATTTGTTTGGTAATTAGAATATAATAATCGTATTCAGTTATTTCTTTAATTAATTTTGTTGGTAATTTTTTTATGTAATAAATTTGTTGATAAATTTTTACTCTTTTAATTGAGTTTTCTTCTTACGGGAGGAGTCTTCCTATCTCGTAAGGCTGTTTTTTATTAATTTCTGATTTTAAATTGGTTTTATTATTTTTGAGACGATGGCTCGTACGTTCCAGAATATTAATTTAGGATGGAGTGAATAGGTTATTAAAGCTATAAGTATTAAAAATTCTCTATAATTATTAACAATCCGCACATATTCTTTAGAACTTATTTCTACCTATATTAATCGCCATTTTATAATCGCAGAAAAAATTTTATTAAAATTTTTTGACCTGACCGGGAATCGAACCCACGATCCTTGGGTTACTACGCACGCATGCTATCCGTTACGCTATCGCTCGCTTGAAGGAGTTCGGACATTTTCATCTAAATAAGTTACACTTTTCACGATTATTTAATTGTTATTATTTTGATTATTTTACTTAAAATATTAATGCATTTCAAAAATTATATATTTAATGCGGTAAATTAAAAAATCATAGTGTCGGAATTATTACTCTGAATAAACATGTTTTTATATTGGGCATTTCATTATGTTGATTAAATAATTTATGAAAATTCGAATTGAATGGTTTAAAAAAATTCTTAGTATAGTATTTATATATACGGTGGGCCTAATAATTGTGTTTTTCCAAAAAATTGTTTAGAAATTTTTTAATTAAAAAAAAATTGTAATGTCGATAAGTAGGAATCTGCTTTTTGTCATTTTGATGCAATGTTTCAACGAGTACATCTTATGATAGTACGAAATAGAATCTCTCAAAAAATTATGAGTATAGTATTTATATATAGGAAGGACGTCAAAATTGTGTTTTTCTAAATGAATGTTTGAAAGTTAATTTATCAAATAATGAAATTGGATTGATTTTAGACTCCAGGTAGACCATTCAAGTTGAAGATTTGATAAGCTATAATAAAAAAAATGTTACTGTATATTTTTCATTATATTCCTTTTTTGGCCACGTGGAGTCCAAAATTAACCCAATTTAATTATTTAATAATTTAACTTTCAAACATTCCTTTCGAAGAACACAATTTTCACATCCTCTCTATACATAAATGCTATATTCAGAATTTTCTTAGCGATTCTATTAGTACTATCATGAGATATGGAGATATGTCCAGAACTTTTAATTTTCACGTTACGGCAACTTTTTAGATCTTTTTAATAAGAAATATATACTTTCAGCAAAGTAAATAGGTAAAAATAAATGTTTTCTAAATGTTCCATGTATGAAACAATCGTTTCAGTTACGTATAAAGTGTAAGTAGAAAAACCTAATTTCAGAGATGTGCCTACAATACATTTGAAATCTAGAATCAAAAAAGTTGTATCAGTCATTTCTCAAAAATAAAAATTTTCATAGTAATTCTGTTCCATACCTTTTAACATAAAGAATTTTCTTAATATGGTTATCAGATTTCATTCTTTATTAAAAATACAATCATTTGATTTGTTGCACGTAGGTGTGCCACGCATTGTTTAAAAGTCATGCGTCTTCAAAAAATTACTTCTCAAGCGTTAACTCATTAAGAAAAAAAAAAATAGATTTTTGATAAGCACACGCTGAATTTTGAATTTTATATTGCAAAAGTCATTGTAATCACTAACTTAATATTTTAAAAAAACGTAGTTAAGTTGTCAAAATGATATATTTAAAATTTAATACAATTTGGATAGGATTAAGCCAAATAAGTTCGTCATTTATATTATAAAAAAAAATTTTTCGATATACTCGTAAAATGGAATTATGTTGGTTTCATTAAAAAAAAAATAAATAAATAAAAAACGAGTAAAGCAAGCTTTGAATAGATAAGTAAGTGCTAGAACAAAAAAATTATGTTTTCTTTTAACACTGAACATTAAAAGTCCTAGAGATATTCTCATATACTCGGCGAAAAATTGCATGAAAATGACAAAAATGAAGATTCCTACTTATCGTTATTACAATTCAAGAAACATTTGTGAAACATTTGTGAAATATTCCGAGAATTGATAAGGCGATACATTACGGAAATATTGCAGAGACATTTCATTTAATTATAATTTTTTAACATAAATCAAATAAATACCAGTCAAAAAGTCTTTCACTTCTTTGAGTCATTGTATGCTGAACAAATTATATGTAAATATTCAAATTGTTCACTGCAAATCAAACAAACGAAAGTTGTGAAATCAATTATCGATATAGTCAAGTAATGCACACATATCTCGGAAACAACTGTAGACTGTTTTCAGAAGTGTATTCTAATATGTTCATCCTTCTATACAAATTAAACACAAGAAAGTACTGAAATCAATTTATTGTAGTCAAGTTCCCATAAGATAACTTGACTGACATAATAGAACTTTTCGTACCTTGCGTGTAAAATTACATTTTATGCCGACGTTATAACTTCAAAAATATTCAGCCAGTGGGCATAAAGTATTACTTAACGCCTAAGAAACGCAATAGCTCACATACTCCTGTACAAAACCTTATTGAACCTATACGCACTTTACGCCCGTGTGGGTGAAAATTATTTTATATCTATTATGCATTCTTTTCACTTCTAAAATTCATAAGAATTTTTTCAGATATTTACGAAAAGTCAAAGTTTTGAACTTTCTATAATATTACGCATCTTGGGAGGACAAGAGAAGTCTAGAGCTGCTCTAGCAGGGGTGGTTCTCCAATCTCCCACACATACTTGGCGGGCCCGACGGTTTGCAGTTTACCGGTGGGCTTTGCAAATGTAGCTAAATGTGCTAAATTTTTGCATAAATTCATTAAAAATGTTTATACCTATAAGTCCACCATAATTAATAAATAATTACAATGACTCTAATTTTTAATTGATACTTTTCAAATATATAATCCCTACATATGTGCAGAATTTCATGATTTACTTACATTACCCAAAATATTTTTCCTTGTGTCCGTCGATTTTAAACAGGAATGAAATAAAAATGTATATAAATTGTACTAAAAAATCTACTCAAAAGTACTTTAGATTTTACTAACCATTTTATAAGCCACGTATTTTTCCCGCGAGTAAATATCATATAAGATCTCATGTGTGTATTTTAGCCATCAGGATCTCATATGAGATCTCATATATATTATATATATAGTTATCTGCAATTTTATATATTATGCCCTGGAAACACAATCTGCCTCGCGCGGCTTGCGCAATTCTGTTGCAATTCTGCTGCGACATGTTGCAATTCTGTTGTAACTTTTCCGCAATTTACTGAAAATGCAGAAATATGCACGAAATAGGTAACAGATCACACATAGTCTGATGCAATTTCCGTTAAATTTCTGTAAGTTGCGGCAGAATTGCATCAAAATTGCAATGGACATGCTACCAGAGTGGGATCTCATGAAATCTCATGATATCTGATGTCCCATATTCACATATATGAGATCTCATATGATATTTTCACGCGGGTTTGCAATTTCTATTTAAAAACAGAGTGATACATTCATGGATCAGTATTTAATATGTAAATGCAACCCATTTATACATTTTATCTGATCTTTATATATGGAAATGACCATGTCTACACCTTGAACTGCAAACCGTCGGGCCCGCCAAGTATGTGTGGGAGATTGGAGAACCACCCCTGCTAGAGCAGCTCTAGACTTCTCTTGTCCTCCCAAGATGCGTAATATTATAGAAAGTTCAAAACTTTGACTTTTCGTAAATATCTGAAAAAATTCTTATGAATTTTAGAAGTGAAAAGAATGCATAATAGATATAAAATAATTTTCACCCACACGGGCGTAAAGTGCGTATAGGTTCAATAAGGTTTTGTACAGGAGTATGTGAGCTATTGCGTCTCTTAGGCGTTAAGTAATACTTTATGCCCACTGGCTGAATATTTTTGAAGTTATAACGTCGGCATAAAATGTAATTTTACACGCAAGGTACGAAAAGTTCTATTATGTCAGTGAAGTTATCTTATGGGAACTTGACTGCAATAAATTGATTTCAGTACTTTCTTGTGTTTAATTTGTATAGAAGGATGAACATATTAGAATACATTTCTGAAAACAGTCTACAGTTGTTTCCGAGATATGTGTGCATTACTTGACTATATCGATAATTGATTTCACAACTTTCGTTTGTTTGATTTGCAGTGAACAATTTGAATATTTACATATAATTTGTTCAGCATACAATGACTCAAAGAAGTGAAAGACTTTTTGACTGGTATTTATTTGATTTATGTTAAAAAATCATAAATACTATTATTTTATAGATTATACAAAGAAAACGTCTATACTTGCCTTATTTTATACTTTCGTAGAAAGTTTTATATCATTTCAGTACTTTCTTGTGTTTAATTTCTATAGAAAGATGAACAAATTTGAATACATTTCTAAGAACAGTCATACAGTAGTTTCCGACAGTTGTTTGCATTACTTGACTATTTGATAATTGATTTCACAACTTTCGTTTGTTTGATTGGGAGTGAACAGTTCGAATGTACTTACTTACATATAATTTGTTCAGCATTTTGTACGGTTATGAAAAAAATTATTACCATTTATAGAGAGTGCTTATTGAATAGATGAGATTCGAAGAAATAAAAGGACTAGACAAATTATGTGTTGTTTTTTATAGATTATCCAGAAAAAACGTCTATACTTGCCTTATTTTATACTTTCGTAGAAAGTTTATTATATTAGCAAATATTATTATTTGTACAGTCATGAAAAAAATTATTCCCATTTGTAAAGAGTACTTATTGAATAGAAGAGACTAGAAGAATTAAAAGGAGTATAGACAAATTGTGCTGTTAGAACGTACTTAAAAAATTAGCTTTTAAAAAACGTCTTGATTGTTATAAAAAAATATTTAAGCTCTCATTAATTATTTGTACAGTCATGAAATAATTATTACCATTTGTAGAGAGTGCTTATTGAATAGACGAGTATAAACTACTTTTGGAAAAGTAAATTCAACTGACATATACCTTAAAGTTAAGAAATTATATTAATTAGGCTTGCTATCTAATAATGATATACTATATTTTATTTGACAGTTTGTTTATTTAAATACGCAGTAGTTCTAAAATATAATACATAGTATTATTATCGGTATTAAAACGCATATAAATGGAATACATGTAAGCTATACACTTTTACTATATAAAATATAAAATTCGATCACACATGATTTGACAACTGTAACTTGTATGAAGAAACACTAAGAATCCCAGAAAGAATCACTGTGAAATAACATAATATAATCTCATTTCAACTATCCCATTTCCGTAATAGCAGCCGGTACAGAATTTTTTCACAAAATACTCTTGCATCCATTTGGTCTTATTTTTTTTTCTTTTTCAAATTGGAAAGCAGTTAACACAGGCATGTTGTCCGAGTAAGTCCCATCTGAAACATTTAGCGTCCCACACCATGAACCAATCATTAATTACATTATTCTCAGCATGACTTGGATTTGTTGAAATTTTTACACAAAACCACTTGAATTAATAATCTATCATTGCTCACATCTTGTAAAATTAAAAATATACAGTTTTTGAACTAAGAATCTTTGAAAGAACAAAAAATTTCTTGACTTCTATTTGTGGATATAACTTCTTCAAATTGTTATTTAAATCTTGTGTAGAAAAAAGTTTACTGTGGACTCTGAAACATTTTATCATCTCTTACCATGAGCTAATCATAAATTAAATTATTCTGAGCACTTTTATTCGTTCAAATATTCACAAAATAACACATCGTTCTGGCATTTTTCTGTATTTCAATTTTCATTTTATATAATTTTTTAAACAGATTATGAACTAAGACAACTGTAATTTTCTCTAAACAGATGGCTCCTCTGAAACATTTAGCGTCCCACACCATGAATCATTAATCATTAATTACATTATTCTGAACACTTGGATTTGCTGAAATTTTTACATAAAATCACTTGAATTAATAATCTATCATTGCTCACATCTTGTAAAATTAAAAATAAAGTTTATGAACTAAGAATCACTGAGAGAACAAAAAATTTCTTGACATTTATTTGTGGATATAACTTCTTGAAATTGTTATTTAAATCTTGTGTAGAAAAAAGTTTACTGTGGACTCTGAAACATTTTATCGTCTCTTACCATGAGCTAATCATAAATTAAATTATTCGGAGCACTTTTATTCGTTCAAATATTCACAAAATAACACATTGTTCCGGCATTTTTCTATACTTCAATTTCCATTTCATATAATCTTTTGAAACAATTTATTAACTATAAGAATTACTGAGAGAACAAAAACTTTCTTGACATTTATTTATGGATATAACTTCTTGAAATTATTATCTTAATCTTGTGTAGAAAAAAAGTTTACTGTGGTCTTTTTTATCGTTTAAAAACTTCTATCCTGCTAGTTTTTGCGTGGATCCCCATTCTAGATAAAAAAATCTAATTTTTGAATATAACTTCAACTAAACTATAATGATTCCTTCATTTTGTACAATCACGTACAAATTTGGATCATATTCCTTATACAATCTGAAAAAAATATAAAAAATTAACACAAAGTTTCAATGTTCATCTCTAACTGATATTTTATATTCTAAAAATAGACATTTAGTCATTTAATACTTATCTGATTATTTTTGTTGTTGATGTACATAAATCTTGAAGTTAATGTATAAATTTTTTTCAAACTGCATTTGCCTTTTAAGTAAAAAAAACAGTAAAGCCTGTGACTGAAATAATAAATGTAATTAAAAAAATTAATAATACTTATAATTCTATAATAATACTATTCTTTAACATCACCAATTCCATCAGCATTTATCGCAAATGTAGCTTCCCTTTCAGGTAAGCATGAATCGCAAATTTTGCATATCCTTGTTCCACCGCTTCCTTTATGTAAATAAAGTCTTGTTGCACATGGATAATAATATTGCCGCTAATAGGTTTCTTTTGATCACCTTCGAACATACTAGCTGTACCATCCACTTGTAAATGCATCTTTTGATCACCTTCGAACGTACTAGCTGTACCATCCACTTGTAAATGCATTTGGCGAGCTGTCAATTTTCCTCTTCTAGCAAAATCTGTCCTGTGTATAATGCAGTAGCACTGTCTACTATCAGTAGCCCGTATCTAGATTCTGACATCATAGCACTGGCTTTTATCAAAAGCTGAGTTTGGTGGTCAGAATTGTATGCACGGGCAGTTGGAACATTATCAAGTACACTGATGTTATATGTTTCAGCTACAGCAATTAATCTTTCAGATCTGTAAGTACCTTCGGCATCAATGTATATGGACTTAGCCTCTGGACCTCCCATATCAACATGTAGTTGGCAGTTAACGGGTAAAGTGTAAAAGCTGTGATTTTCCAGTTCTAAATTCTCCAAAGATTTCTGTAATCCTGTTTCTATTCCACCTCCTGAAAGTCTGTGAAAAAATTCTATAATCTGAAAATGAAAAAAATTTTCCCAAAGTATCTATTCTTTATTTTTTTTTAAGTTGTATATCTCTTTAAGTTATATCAATTTTTTATAAAATACTTATCTAATATGTATAAAAGTATGCTCATATACCATCAGCTGATTGAAATTCATATCTTTTTTTTTATACCTAATTATACGTATATTCTAAAAATACCATACGACATAAGATATTTTGAGGCTGTCGTATAGAGTCACAGTTTTGTTTATGTTCTCCCCTCTCTCTCTCACTCACTCACTCACTCTCTCTCTCGCTCTCTCTCTCTCTCTCTCTCTCTCTCTCTCTCTCTCTCTCTCTCTCTCTCTTCGAGTTACATTATGTGTATATATTATATTATGGGAGCTTGTTGTTGACCAATCATAACAGAGCAGAGGTCGGAACAAAACAGCTGATCGAGGAGAGAAAAGAAGAAGAAGAAAAATTTTAGAGAATCAGAAAACAACCCTCCGGAATATATAAACTAGATATAAATCAAAACGACATAATATTTTAAATTGAAATTTTTTATACATGTAGTATATCAAAAAAGCTATCCACTGATATATTTAAATATAAGATAAAACATAATGCAAAGTCGTAAAAAAAAAGTGAAATTCTCGCACACCCATTTCAAAGTATATGAACCGCGGTCGTCCTCCCTCAGGCTTCTTCTACATTTGGACAGTTACTTGCCTTCGGAGCGCTCCCGCGCTCCTTGATTTCACTAATAATGACGTAATATTCAACATTATATTGAAGAACTATTTTTCCATAATTCTTTAAATGTTTTTTAATTATTTCGGAAGCATTCCGAGAAATGACAAAAGCGATACATTGCGGAAATCTTAAAGATAAATATTTCATGATATATTTCATAAAAGCCACGTAAACTTCTCCATCAAATCGAAAAATTATTTATTAGTAAATCAAGAAACGTTTTTAAAATATTCCAACAATATTACCTGAAACGATAAGGCGATACATTGCAGAAATATTACGAAGAAACCTTTCATAAAATATTATACCTCCAAACTTTAATTGTATATTATAACCTCCAAATTTTTGTCTTGTAGCAATAAACAAACAAATACAATCCAAGTTTCAATAAATAATATTGAATAAATTTGCCGCTATTTATGGCATAGGCATTGTTCATAAAAGAAATAATAAAGTCAAAGAATAGTGGATAAATATTTATTTTTTATTATTAGTCAACGTAATATATATAGACAGAATAAAATACATCCGAACGTATTGAGCTTCAATCATAGAATGAATCTTTTTTGTTCTTTTTTTGTTATGTTTAAAGTCAAACGCCTGCTATGATAACACTTTAAAAGAATGTCTCAGCCGACCAGAACGTCTACAAGCGCGCCTCTTCGCGCCTATCCCGTGGTCTCTCTTCATCAATTTCAAAAATTGGTTAAGAGACAGCTGTGGTCCCGAATGAAAATTCGTGCACGCGGTCGGTAACTCGTAATTTGAGACCAAGACAGAGTTTTGAAGAAATTATTTAAAAGAAAATCTCTAATTATTTATGTATATATATGTGTGTATAAAAGTGAACTTCAATACGAACGGATTTACAAATTGGTTTCGTAACGGGCATAATATAATAAAGGCAAAGGAAGAGCGTGCGCAGCGCGCCTGAACTTTCCCGATTTTCAAAATAAGATGATTATCAGACGATCTATGATTCTATGAAGCTTCCAAGTTGGAACCTTCCGCGAAACTTCCAGTGCTGATCTTCTGTAAACTTTTATGTAAGCTTTCTAAAAGCTTCCCTGTAAATTTCAAGTGGCATTTTACCGCGGCACTTTTGGAACCTTCCTGTCAGCCTTCCCTAAAACTTGCTAATAGCTTCTTAGGAATGTTACTTTGGAACCCTTTTGAAAGCTTCCATTACATCTTTAAGCCAGCTATTTTTTATATTATGTTAGGAACCCTGCTTGAAATACTTCCTGGAATCTTCCATCAAAATTTTCCTCAAGGTTGAATTGCAACTTCCTGGACTGTATTTCAAAAACTTCCCGCAATCTTTACATGTAATTGAACTTTCGATCTTCCTAGAAGCTTTATATTAGCTTCCAAGAGCCTTCCGCGAACCTTCCAGTGCCGAATTCAGTAATGGTTTATGTAAACTTCGTGGAAACATTCTGGTAAGTATTGAGTAACATTTCACCGTAGCACTTTTGGAACCTTTCTGTTAGTCTTTCCTAACGCTTTCGGCATGGAAGCTTCCTAAAAAGGTTACTCCTGAATCCACTCAGAAGCTTCCGGTATAACTTTAGACCAGTTGCTTTATTGTATGTCAGGTATCTTGCTTGAATACTTCCTAGATTTTTCCATGAAAGCTTTCCTCAAGGTAGAATTGGAACTTCCATGGGAATCTTCCTGGAATGTAAATTATTGTACGTCGACTAAAAGCCAACCGCAATTAATAATAAAAATTTCTTTTTATCATTGTTTGATTTTTCGGTCTATGAGATAAAACAATTTTAACTTTGATACGAATAGAAAAGAGGTACAAAAGGTTACCGATAAATGATAAATGAAGATATAAAGAATTATTAAAGACAAATATAAAGAAAAAGAATAAAAGAAGATTGAATAATATAAATAAACTAATAAATAAGATTAACAAAATAATTCAACTGGGAAAAATATAGCCCAAGAATACGAGATAAATTGAATATGAATATGAAATAAAATAAAATAAAATTAAAACGCAAAAGCGAATGAATACGAAAAACTAAATCAAGACTAATAAAATATAAAATAAATATTAATCAGAAGTGTGTGTGTGAACTGGAAGTTCAATACATTACCTAAGTAAGAATAAAATATCATGCATAAACTGGTAGTTCATCACAATATTTAAACTAAAGAAATATTTTCTTATAAACAAATTATCTTCCGAAATTGAATGGAATAAAATGGAATAAAATAAAAACGCAAAGACGAATAAAATACGAAAAACGAATAGAAGATAAAATTTAATACTAAACGGGGCTGTGTGTGAACTGGAAGTTCAATACATCACCGATATAGAAATGAATCATTGCGCATAAACTGTTAGTTCATCGTAATATTCAGATTAAGAAGAATACTTTTCGCGTAAGCAGTGCATGGACTGGTAGTCGACCACTGGTAAAATAATCAAAAATAATAAATTTAGGATGGAGTGAATAGGTCGATCAACGAGGAACCATAAATAATAATAAAACTTAGTTTATTAGGCAGACGTTTCGGTACTGAAGTAAGTACCTTCTTCAGGGCTAAATAGAGAAAATACATAATAAGGACATATATACAGATTTTTTATAAGAACCAATAAAGTTTTTTTGACAGTGTACTGACCTAATAATTAAAAAAAGGTTTACACCATGATTCGTAGATCACGACAGGTGACGTCGAGCATGATTCGGTACAGCACGTAGTGCGTCGTCAAGACACGGATTTTTATTCAACTAGAACAATTGATTGAGATGATGATTCTAACGACAGCTGCTTCAAGAGTTCTTTGTTCTATCGATACTAACGGTCGTGCTGTCCAAGGAGTCAGGATGGTCATTTACCATCCTGACTCCTTGGACAGCACGACCGTTAGTATCGATAGAACAATAGAACAATTGAATTTGAAAAAAAAAAATTTTTAAGTTAACGAGAATTTGAATTGAAAATTTATTTATTTAAATGAAATAAAAATAATAATAAACAGCTAAATCTCTTACCCAACCTGTACTTTGGAGTCCCATTTTTTTAACAATGAGAGAAAAGCGAATTTCCCGGCGTTTATATACCCACGCGGGTGACGTTAATAACGCAAATTCAAATTTGTAATTCGAGAGTGGGGGGAGAGGGAGCGAGCTAGCTGGAAGCATACTGGAGGGGCGGGCTCGGCCCGATTCTGAGTGTACGACTACCCGCGTTTATTATTAATATTGTTATTATAAAAGTGCTTGTTGGTTGTGTCAACGGATTTTTTATAAATATATTTGAGATTCTTAGTGTCATCCATTCGATTTAAGCTGTTTTTTTGTGAATGTATATGCAACATTTCGGAAGAAGTGCGTTTTTGGTAGTTAGTTTCTGTGTCTATTATTTGTGTTTTTTCGAAGTCTATTTTATGCCCTGTTATTTTAACGTGATCTGAAAGGGCGGAGGTAGTTAACGATTTAAAGACCGCGTACTTGTGTTCATATATACGTTTGCTTAATTTCCTTTTTGAAGTGCCTACATAAGATGCATCACACTCTTTACAGTTAATTTTGTAGACAACAGATGCTGTTTCAAGCGGATCTAACTTATCTTTACCTAGTTTTATAAATCTTAGTTTATTAATGTTTCTATTGATCATTCGTAAGTTCTTAACGTCTTTCATAGTACTGCAAAGTTTTTTATTTAAGTCTTTAATGAAAGGGATTACTAAAATCCTGTTGCGGTGATCATGTTTATTGTAAGTTTGATTGTTGTTGTGTTCGTAAGAATGTAAGCGTTTATTAATGTATTTTTTTATGAAGGTAAGAGGATAATCATTCTGCATTAAAAAGGATTTGATAATTTTTAAGTTTTCATTGTGGAAAGAAATGTGTGAGATATTGATTGCCTTATCAACTAGCCCGTAAATAACTGCAATTTTTTGGTGGGTAGGGTGATGTGAAAAATAGTTAATGTATCTACCGGGAGAGGTTGGTTTCCTGTACCAATTCGTTCCAGTATGCTTCCAGCTAGCTCGCTCCCTCTCCCCCCACTCTCGAATTACAAATTTGAATTTACGTTATTAACGTCACCCGCGTGGGTATATAAACGCCGGGAAATTCGCTTTTCTCTCATTGTTGAAAAAATGGGACTCCAAAGTACAGGTTGGGTAAGAGATTTAGCTGTTTATTATTATTTTTATTTCATTTAAATAAATAAATTTTCAATTCAAATTCTCGTTAACTTAAAATTTTTTTTTTTTTAAATTCAATTGTTCTAGTTGAATAAAAATCCGTGTCTTGACGATGCACTACGTGCTGTACCGAATCATGCTCGACATCACCTGTCGTGATCTACGAATCATGGTGTAAACCTTTTTTTAATCATTAGGTCAGTACACTGTCAAAAAAACTTTATTGGTTCTTATAAAAAATCTGTATATATGTACTTATTATGTATTTTCTCTATTTAGCCCTGAAGAAGGTACTTACTTCAGTACCGAAACGTCGGCCTAATAAACTAAGTTTTATTATTATTTATGGTTCCTCGTTGATCGACCTATTCACTCCATCCTAAATTTATTATTTTTGTTTATTTTAGCAGTGGTCGACTACCAGTCCATGCACTGCTTACGTGAAAAGTATTCTTCTTAATCTGAATATTGCGATGAACTAACAGTTTATGCGCAATGATTCATTTCTATATGGGTGATGTATTGAACTTCCAGTTCACACACAGCCCCGTTTAGTATTAAATTTTATCTTTTATTCGTTTTTCGTATTTTATTCGTCTTTGCGTTTTTATTTTATTCCATTTTATTCCATTCAATTTCCGAAGATAATTTGTTTATAAGAAAATATTTCTTTAGTTTAAATATTGTGATGAACTACCAGTTTATGCATGATATTTTATTCTTACTTAGGTAATGTATTGAACTTCCAGTTCACACACACTTCTGATTAATATTTATTTTATATTTTATTAGTCTTGATTTAGTTTTTCGTATTCATTCGCTTTTGCGTTTTAATTTTATTTTATTTTATTTCATATTCATATTCAATTTATCTCGTATTCTTGGGCTATATTTTTCCCAGTTGAATTATTTTGTTAATCTTATTTATTAGTTTATTTATATTATTCAATCTTCTTTTATTCTTTTTCTTTATATTTGTCTTTAATAATTCTTTATATCTTCATTTATCATTTATCGGTAACCTTTTGTACCTCTTTTCTATTCGTATCAAAGTTAAAATTTTTTTATCTCATAGACCGAAAAATCAAACATTGATAAAAAAAAAAATTTTTATTATTAATTGCGGTTGGCTTTTAGTCGACGTACAATAATTTACATTCCAGGAAGATTCCCATGGAAGTTCCAATTCTACCTTGAGGAAAGCTTTCATGGAAAAATCTAGGAAGTATTCAAGCAAGATACCTGACATACAATAAAGCAACTGGTCTAAAGTTATATCGGAAGCTTCCGAGTGGATTCAGGAGTAACCTTTTTAGGAAGCTTCCATGCCGAAAGCGTTAGGAAAGACTAACAGAAAGGTTCCAAAAGTGCTACGGTGAAATGTTACTCAATACTTACCAGAATGTTTCCACGAAGTTTACATAAACCATTACTGAAATCGGCACTGGAAGGTTCGCGGAAGGCTCTTGGAAGCTAACATAAAGCTTCTAAGAAGATCGAAAGTTCAATTACATGTAAAGATTGCGGGAAGTTTTTGAAATACAGTCCAGGAAGTTGCAATTCAACCTTGAGGAAAATTTTGATGGAAGGTTCCAGGAAGTATTTCAAGCAGGGTTCCTAACATAATATAAAAAATAGCTGGCTTAAGGATATAATGGAAGCTTTCAAAAGGGTTCCAAAGTAACATTCCTAAGAAGCTATTAGCAAGTTTTAGGGAAGGCTGACAGAAAGGTTCCAAAAGTGCCGCGGTAAAATGCCACTTGAAATTTACAGGGAAACTTTTAGAAAGCTTGCATAAAAGTTTACAGAAGATCAGCACTGGAAGTTTCGCGGAAGGTTCCAACTTGGAAGCTTCATAGAATCATAGATCGTCTGATAATCATCTTATTTTGAAAATCGAGAAAGTTCAGGCGCGCTGCGCACGCTCTTCCTTTGCCTTTATTATATTATGCCCGTTACGAAACCAATTTGTAAATCCGTTCGTATTGAAGTTCACTTTTATACACACATATATATACATAAATAATTAGAGATTTTCTTTTAAATAATTTCTTCAAAACTCTGTCTTGGTCTCAAATTACGAGTTACCGACCGCGTGCACGAATTTTCATTCGGGACCATAGCTGTCTCTTAACCAATTTTTGAAATTGATGAAGAGAGACCAGGGGATAGGCGCGAAGAGGCGCGCTTGTAGACGTTCTGGTCGGCTGAGACATTCTTTTAAAGTGTTATCATAGCAACCGTTTGACTTTAAACATAACAAAAAAAGAACAAAAAAGTTTCATTCTATGATTGAAGCTCAATACGTTCGGATGTATTTCATTCTGTCTATATATATTACGTTGACTAATAATAAAAAATAAATATTTATCCACTATTCTTTGACTTTATTAATTCTTTTATGAACAATGCCTATGCCATAAATAGCCGCAAATTTATTCAATATTATTTATTGAAACTTGGATATAATATACAATTAAAGTTTGGAGGTATAATATTTTATGAAAGGTTTCTGCGTAATATTTCTGCAATGTATCGCCTTATCGTTTCAGGTAATATTGTTGGAATATTTTAAAAACGTTTCTTGATTTACTGATAAATAATTTTTCGATTTGATATAGAATTATGGAAAAATAGTTCTTCAATATAATGTTGAATATTACGTCATTATTAGTGAAATATTATAATTAAATGAAATGTCTCTGCAATATTTCCGTAATGTATCGCCTTATCAATTCTCGGAATATTTCACAAATGTTTCACAAACGTTTCTTGAATTGTAATATCGATAAGTAGGAATCTTCATTTTTGTCATTTTCATGCAATTTTTTGCCGAGTATATGAGAATATCTCTAGGACTTTTAATGTTCAGTGTTAAAAAAAAACATAATTTTTTTGTTCGAGCACTTACTTATCTATTCAAAGCTTGCCTTACTCGTTTTTTATTTATTTATTTTTTTTTAATGAAAGCAACATAATTCCATTTTACGAGTATATCGAAAAATTTTTTTTTATAATATAAATGACGAACTTATTTGGCTTAATCCTATCAAAATTGTATTAAATTTTAAATACATCATTTTGACAATTTAACTACGTTTTTTTAAAATATTAAGTTAGTGATTACAATGACTTTTGGAATATAAAATTCAAAATTCAGCGTGTGCGTATCAAAAATCTATTTTTTTTTTTCTTAATGAGTTAACGCTTGAGAAGTAATTTTTTGAAGACGCATGACTTTTAAACAATGCGTGGCACACCCACGTGCAACAAATCAAATTATTGTATTTTTAATAAAGAATGAAATCTGATAGCCATATTAAGAAAATTCTTTATGTTAAAAGGTATGGAACAGAATTACTATGAAAATTTTTATTTTTGAGAAATGACCGATACAACTTTTTTGATTCTAGATTTCAAATTTATTGTAGGCACATCTCTGAAATTAGGTTTTTCTACTTACACTTTATACGTAACTGAAACGATTGTTTCATACATGGAACATTTAAAAAACATTTATTTTTACCTATTCACTTTGCTGAAAGTATATATTTCTTATTAAAAAGATCTAAAAAGTTGCCGTAACGTGAAAATTAAAAGTTCTGGACATATCCCCATATCTCATGATAGTACTAATAGAATCGCTAAGAAAATTCTGAATATAGCATTTATGTATAGAGAGGATGTGAAAATTGTGTTCTTCGAAAGGAATGTTTGAAAGTTAAATTATTAAATAATTAAATTGGGTTAATTTTGGACTCCACGTGGCCAAAAAAGGAATATAATGAAAAATATACAGTAACATTTTTTTTATTATAGCTTATCAAATCTTCAACTTGAATGGTCTACCTGGAGTCTAAAATCAATCCAATTTCATTATTTGATAAATTAACTTTCAAACATTCATTTAGAAAAACACAATTTTGAAGTCCTTCCTATATATTGTTAAGTCCGGAAATAAGTGGAAATAAGTAGTAATTGGTTTTATGTAGGTTTATTATATAAAATACAATAATTTATTACTAATACAATCTGCTGGCTTCTGATAGATCGATGCGTTGTAATTTCAATTACAATTCTTTTCTATAACACTTGCTTTTATAAATTTACTATAAATTTACTTATACGATCTGCTTACTAGACGAGTAAGGCTTACAATTACAATTTCAATAACTTATAAAATCTGCTTACTAGATGTGTAAGGCTTACGGTTTCAACTTCTCGATGTCGTAGAGGTACACGGAGTTCGCCAGGTTTCTTGTACGCTGTGACTGACTTGCGCGATGCATTTCGCAGTTTTATTATGCGGTTTAATTGGGTTATAGATGATAAGTTGAGATCATCTTTATTAAGAAATTTTCGGATGCGGCTTATACGCGTAGCATTTAAGTGGTACCATTGTGAAATGCTGATTTGTTAAAAATTTGCACGCCACTGTCTTCTGGAGGTCGATGGCTCTCTACGTCACACGGTCTACAGTACGATGCCTGAGCGAAATGCTGCGTTGCATTCTCGCGTTTATATGTCAAGAAATATCTGATGTGAATAAACTTTTAGAATGAAATTCTAAATCTATAATACGTCTCCGGACGTAACACCTCCCCCCTTAGAGTGTTGAATGTCATAGAGATTCAACAAATGTATTTTGCATCAGAGATTTCCCGTTACAAAAATTTATTGATAAGTAAATGATAAAATATAATAATACGGGTTATGAATGATAATAATTATAGTAAAAATAATAATAATAATAAAAATAATGATAATAATAATAATAATAATAATAATAATGATAATAATAATAATAACAGTAATAATGATAATAATAATAATAACGATAACAATAATACTCGTCAGTTCTACTTTGATTTAGTGGTTATCAGGTTTAAGTTTCAAAATTGTTAATTACTTTGATGCGCATTGTTTAAATTGACAGTTGTATTTAGCGCATGTTATTCTTGCTGGAACATAAAAATTGCTGTATTTGTATTTTGAAGAGTTCATTGACTTGGAGTGTCGCGAGGCCGTACAGTTAAAAGTGCATAGTTGTCGAAATTCGCGTATACATTATTCTGTGTCTCGAAAAAATCACTGATTTATGTTTTATTTGATGAATGTTTAAATGATACGTCTCCGGACGTAACACCTCCCCCCTTAGACTGTTGAATGTCGTAGAAATTCAACAAGTGAAGTAATTGAATGATCAATTTGAGTTATTAGTAATTTTTTCGTTACAAAAGATTTAATAATGATAATAATAATAATAATAATAATAATATAAAATTAATAATTTTAAATAAATTTTTGAATCGTCTATATATTTTAAAATAAATTAATTATTTTCTTCCTAATACTAGTTTTGCACTTAACTTACTGATTTATTTTGTACCGATTTTTCTAACGTTCAAATTTCAAAGATTTCCTATAGAGATATATATATATATAGATTTCGATAATTTAATTATTTCGTTATCGGTAATATGTAATAATTTTTTTGTTCTGCTGTATTTACATAAAATAGTCATTCGTTAAATAAGCTTAGAAATAATGTGCTTATTAAATAATTTTTTTTTTTAGTAAATAAACGATGAGAAATATATAGGGAATGATTCAAGCGATCATTCACTTCCCTTCCTGCTTAGATATTTGGCAAGGGATATGTTTTTTCTTTCCTCTCTTTGTTTAAGTAGAATAACATTAAAGGGCTTTTGATATTATCATAACAAAATTATTTTAACAATCGTATTATAATTATTTCCAAAAGAAAAATACAATTATATATGGTGTAGGTTTTTTTCGTAAAAAGGAAGTGAATAATTGAAATGATATTGATAAATTTTGACTTGTTATTGCTTTTATGCATCATTGTATTTTACCTTTGTTTGAAAACTTTCAGCCATTTCAAAAGTTCATTTTAGAACTTGAACTTTTGTTTCGGCATAGGTAGCATTCACATATCTGCTTTAAAGAATACGCAATCTGTTAGAGTAGAAAAATGTTTTACATACTCAATACAGTGCAGAATAGTGTATCTTATATAGGATGATCATGTTAGTATATGACAGAATTGATCATTCCAAATACATATATTCTATTTAATCTTAGCAATGTGAACGTAGTTACCTGAATAATTTTTTTTGTTCTGAAACTCTTTAATAAATTTTGACGAGTATCAACAATTTTTTTCCTTTTTTTTTCCTTTTTTTTTTGTTTTTTTTTGTAGGTGAATACAGTTTAATTTTGCATAAAATTAGTCAAATTATTATTATCTTTTTTTTTATCATACGTTAAAAGGTTTAGGAATGGGTTCTACTTCTTTTCCTTTTGGATTAGTTCTATACTTTGTTATTCAAAGATAAAATCATAAGCTATTAAATTGATCATAAGTTAATTCGTCCCTGTAATGTTTTCTACTTTGTGATTAAATAATTACTTTATATATTTTTATTATTTAATAACACATCATTTTCAAATGTCAAATTTTTTTTGATTGTTTGATTGTTATAAGACCAAAGTTACTTTGTATTAATATCTAATCGCAATATTTATGTATTATTTCTAAAATTTCATTATTCAAGTGTATCTTATTTCAATCGCATTTTTCTAAAATTATTAGCTTTCTTAGGGAATATAGTTGCTTTTCATAAAATACTGACAAGTTGATACGAACAATTGTAGACAAACGGATAAGTGGTTATAATTTTAAATTGTATATTTGGTAAAATCTGGATCACCTTAGGGTTATATATTAGTTGACCAAGAAGTAGGATGGTTTTGCTTCAAATGGAAAAGTTCAGCTGCAATTATAATCCTGTATTAAATTTGGAAAAATAAGAAGAGATTATGATAGATGTTAATATTGAGTATGTTGTCCACATCCTAAAACAAAAATGTTATGTTATTATTTGTTATAATATTGCTTTGCTTGTTTTTCATAATTAGTTAAGATATTATTTTGTTCATTTTAATAGCGTTGAAAATTCTTATTATGCTGATCGTTTTGAAATTTATTCATGTTTGGTTCTTTAATAGGCCATGTTTTGTCTCCCTTTTTAAACCTTTTTCTGATAGCAAATTTATTGTAGTAACCTTTAGATTTTAATTTTAGTTTTGTAATTTTTGATAATTCTTTTAAATATTTTTTATAATTAGATATCCATTTTAGTTTTCTGACGTTTTTATTAGATTTTACTTTGATAGGATAGTTAAAAAATAACTGCAATTGGTGTACTTTATTAGGATTTGTATTTAGATTGATTATTACGTTATGATCTTGATTACCCAAAGTTTCTTTTAGTTGATTTTTATTGTCAAGCTGTTCTTGGTGTTCTTGATTATCAAATATTTTTAGATGACTTTTATTCTCTAAATGTTTTTTCGTTTTTGCTTATCAAACATATCTTTTGGTTGATTTTCATTTTCGAAAACTACTTTACTATTATTTAATAAGTTCTTTAGATTTTTTGTATCATTTAATAAAGACTCTTCTGAATGTATTGATGCTATATTCTCTTTTAACGAATTTTCAAGCGAGTTTTGTTGGAATTTAGTTTCCATTTGATCATCTTCGGAAAATGGTTCAGCTAAAGCAAAAGTTATGTCTAAAATGACTTTAAGATCATCATAAAAAGTTACTGTTTCCAACGAATTATTACCTTCTTTATTATTTTCATTCGAAATTTCATTCTTTTGGTTATTTATATTGGATTCATTAAAATCAATTACATTAATTTCATCACAATCCTCATGAGTTTTTAAATTAGATTCGTTGAAATTCATTTCTTCATTAGTCTCATAATTTTTTACAGTAGATTCAATAGAATCAATTAAATTTGTTTCCATAATTTCTTCAATTTCATGATTATTTTTGAAAATTTCGTTAAAGTCTATAAAATTAATTTCATTAGTATTTCCATGATTTTTTATAATCATATTATTATCATTTGGTTCATCAGTGATTTCATGTATTTTTATAAAAGGTACGATAATTAAATTGATTTCTTTATCATCATTAATTATTGTAGATTCCTCTATGATATTTGTTTCCTGTTTAATTTTATTTACTTTATTTTCTGTAATTAGTTCATTACCATTATACCTTTCAATATTCGTTGTATTAACTTTGTTTTTCTGAATTTTTGATTCGTTAATTGTTTCTTTCGTAACATTATGGTATGATTCATCAGTATTAATACTTGGATATTGTTTGATTTCCTCACATTCTTCAGTAGTATGATCTGGATTTTTACAAAGATCACAATGATTTCCCATTGCATTATATTGCATCATAAGATTTTTAAGTTTTCTGTCCAATTCTTTTGCAATAATCACATTGAATTCTTTTCCTATTTACTGTATTGGGTTGTTGATTATAAAAATCGTGTTTCTTGGCTTGTAATTTTGTTCTTGAGTTTTGTTAATGAATCGGTTATAATTTCTTGTAGTATTTGGTAATTGATGAATTTCTTTATTTTCGAAAATTTTGTAGTTTGTGCTATTTTGAGAATGAGCATTTCTTTCTGGGCAATACTTTGCTGTATGTCCGATTCTGTTGCAAATTTGACAAATTATTCTATTTCTGAAAATCGCACGCTTGCAATCTGATGAATCGTGGTCTTCTTCCTTACATAACGCGCACCACATTATTTTTTCGTTTATAGGGCAGTATTTTATCCAGTGCCCGAGTTTATTGCATTTCATACATATTGCTGACAGACAGTCTTTAGTTGAGTGACCCGTGCTTCCGCAATACTCACAATCAAGTTCATATTTCTTTATAACAGGGCATTGAGTAGCTGCATGTCCTATCATTTGACAGTATTGGCAATAATCTTCATTTGTTTGGTTAAATGTACACTTCTCTACAGAATGTCCTCTGTGATTACAGAGTTTACAAAAAAGTTCTATTTTATTTTTAGCATTCTTGCAAAAATAAGATATATGATCTTTACTTTTACAATAAACACAAACTGCATTAGAGCAAAACAATGCTCCGTGATATTGATCTCGGCAAATTTGACAATGAAATACTTTAGTATAATAATGGTTTTGTTGTTTAAAATTATAAAATGTATTAGCTTGATTATTCATCATGGTTTTTTCATTTTATTAAATGTTCGTAATTATTATTGTAGTTTATTTTTGAATTTATCTTTTATTTTGTTTATTATTGTCTTACTTTCATTTTCTCGTTTGAGTGTTGTTTATTTTTTATATTATATTTAAATATTTTTCATTTTCTTATTTTATTATATTCCCTTTTGCAATGTAATATTTTATTGTAATCTTTTTTTGTAGGATTCTTCATTATAATATTCTTACTTTTATTGTAATACTTTTCGTTTGTTTAGTTATTTTTTATTATTATTTTGATTTCCTTATTTTGATAAAAAATGACTTGATTATTTTATACACTGATTATATCTCTCATATGTTTTCTATTTTGTATTGTGTAAATTCTCTATTATTTATTTCCCTTTATTTATTTCTCTTCATTCGTTTCTTATGTTTTGTTCTTTATTCTTTTTATTTATGTATCAGTATACTTAATATTTCTTTTTAAATATCTTTTATTGTTAGTTCAACTATATATTTTTTTGTGTATTATTTATTTGGCAATTTATTTATTTATTTGCCAATTTTATATCTCTATTCTTAATGTTTTTCATGTAATTTGATTTCTGATATTCTTATTTCTTGTTTATGTATAATATTTATCCATTCAATGATCATTATTTTGTATTATTATTTCATTTTTCTCCTTCGTGTTGGATTTGTTTTATTTATTTCAATTTCTTTTTATTTATTTATTCATTTGTTTATTTTTTTTTTCACTAATATTTTAGTTATTTGTTTTTACTGATATTATTTAATTATTTGTTTCTTAATGTTTCACTATATGAATTTTTCACTTTAAATTTCTTGTTTGTTAAATATATTTGCGTGATGCTATTTACTTATATATTTTGATTTATTTTGATTTTATCTTTATGTGAAATCTTTTTTTTTATATTCGTTTACGTTATCTGTGTTTGGGTTATCCTTTCTTCTTTCCCTATTTCTATAAAATCGTCTATTTTCCCTTTTTTTTTTTATTTATCTGTTAATATGTTAGTAATCTGGACGAGCCGTAAACGTTCATCTTCAGAAGTTTAAACGATCATGCTACAATGATCCTCTCAACTAACTGCAAAACGAGAAGCTCGGAATCAGTTAGTAGTGATATTTTTAGTAATTTTCGTCAAATACTATTCGTTTCCTCTTACTCCGGTCTTATTTTTCGTATAAATCTAGTGAACTTACGTTCGATTCGTACCGGAACCACTGTTACGTTCGATTCGTACCGGAACCACTGTTACGTTCCGAAAAATAGTTATTTTTATTCTTTTATTTTAAACAGTCTAGTGAACTAATGTTCGATTCGTACCGGAACCACTGTTACGTTCCGAAAAATAGTTATTTTTATTCTTTTATTTTAAACAGTCTAGTGAACTAATGTTCGATTCGTACCGGAACCACTGTTAAGTCCGGAAATAAGTGGAAATAAGTAGTAATTGGTTTTATGTAGGTTTATTATATAAAATACAATAATTTATTACTAATACAATCTGCTGGCTTCTGGTAGATCGATGCGTTGTAATTTCAATTACAATTCTTTTCTATAACACTTGCTTTTATAAATTTACTATAAATTTACTTATACGATCTGCTTACTAGACGAGTAAGGCTTACAATTACAATTTCAATAACTTATAAAATCTGCTTACTAGATGTGTAAGGCTTACGGTTTCAACTTCTCGATGTCGTAGAGGTACACGGAGTTCGCCAGGTTTCTTGTACGCTGTGACTGACAGTAGTAGGGGCAGCGCGGCTACCGCGCCAGAGCGGCTCCCGCGCCACTTACCCACCGAGCACTACTTACCGTCCATCGGTAAGGTAGGGTGCAAAGTCACCATGCGAGAGGCCCGGTTGTAGAGGGCGCATTGAACATTTACTCCATCGATAAAATGCGTACGTATGTCATGTTGCAGGGGGCATGGGGCCCTCATGTGATGTTATGTTGTAAGTGAATATAGAATATTTTTATAATATTCATATAGTGTTTAAATTTGTTAATTATAAGTAGTCTTATATTCCGCGCCAGCGCGGCTACCGCGCCAGAGCGGCTCCCGCGCCACTTACCCACCGAGCACTACTTACCGTCCGTCGGTAAGGTAGGGTGCAAAGTCACCATGCGAGAGGCCCGGTAGAGGGCGCATTGAACATTTACTCCATCGATAAAATGCGTACGTATGTCATGTTGCAGGGGGCATGGGGCCCTCATGTGATGTTATGTTGTAAGTGAATATAGAATATTTTTATAATATTCATATAGTGTTTAAATTTGTTAATTATAAGTATTCTTATATTCCGCGCCAGCGCGGCTACCGCGCCAGAGCGGCTCCCGCGCCACTTACCCACCGAGCACTACTTACCGTCCATCGGTAAGGTAGGGTGCAAAGTCACCATGCGAGAGGCCCGGTTGTAGAGGGCGCATTGAACATTTACTCCATCGATAAAATGCGTACGTATGTCATGTTGCAGGGGGCATGGGGCCCTCATGTGATGTTATGTTGTAAGTGAATATAGAATATTTTTATAATATTCATATAGTGTTATTTGTTAATTATAAGTAGTCTTATATTTTATAAGTATATTTTATCTTAGTATATTCAATCAGTATATTTTATATTGTATAAGATTCTACAAAGATATTTTATAAGTTCATAGAAATTTTAAAAAGTTAATGATGAGCAATTCAATGAAATTTATATTAACAATATCAAATGACTATTTTTAAATTCAAAAGAAACTTTATAATATTTAAACAAGTTAGTTTTTAAGGAAAATTTTCTATTATAAGAATAAATATTTCATAGAGGACATTGGGATGTGGAAACTTTAAGGGAAAATTAAAGATATGTAAGATTATTTCATATTTATTTAAAAAAGCTTTTTCATATTTATTTAAAAAAGCTTAAAAGTAATACATAGTAGAATACATCTTAATCTACGAGTATAAAAAGTTTCAAATTAATCTTTCTACTATAAAAATATATTTAGAAACTAGTGAACATCTTAATTAAAAAGTATTACAATTTAGCAAATAACTTTGAAAATTTAAAATTAAAGTTAAAGAGAAAATTATCTAAAAACTTATAATTATATAAATTCTAGAAGGCATCCACCTAAAGATTTGACGAAGACTTCTCTATTAACTAATTCTGACTCTATGTTGAGAAGCGCCTCTGGCTTCTCCAGTAATAAAGAATTAACTTTACTTGGAAGGAAAATGTCAAAACTACTGTCTAATTCAAGAACAATTTTTAAGCCGTATTTAGTGGATACCTTTTTTAATGAGGTTATCTTATACTGTTTATTTAGCTCCAAGTCCCGTAGTCGTTTTGTGGGCAGGTATGATGGACTTCTCGCTGCTTCATTTATGAGGTCCATGACTGAAAAAAGAAATGATAAATTATTATTTATATTTTTTTTTATAGAATTACTTACTTATTTATTCTGACGTATGAGAACTTTCAGGGGTTGAATATTGCTCTCTCAAGTCTTCCACCCAGCGGTATAAAGCGCAAACTATTTCAACTGAACAATTCTGTTTCCACCCGGGACAATGATTAATGCAGGCTAGCGGTCGTATAAATCCAGGAGTTCTTATAGATGGACAACCCAAATCCTCCAAGTTTCTTATATTATCGAAATAGGGTTGCAGCCAGTGTTTTTTGTGTTCACCTTTGACCCAAATTGTTAATAACTACCCTGCGCTTTTTCTTTCAATTTGTCGAAAGCCGTTGACAGGTATGAATACGGCACCTCTCCGTGTTCCCAATGAATTCCGTGCAGATTGGATTGTAAATATCTATTTAAAATTTTTACATTCTGGTCTAAATCACTCCAATCACAGGGTGGTTGAAATGTCGCAACGTACGGCACCGGATTTAACGCATTAGGATCTATATAAGCAATTTCTTTAAATATAAAATTGCCGTTGTTATCTTTAAAACCTTGTGTATCTACAATTAGTTCCATGATAAGTTATATACTGGAAATGTAGATAACATTATTTGAATATTATTCAAGAAAAAAAGTAGAGTTAATATAATAGTGTTAAAAGTTAGAGTGAAAGATGTGATAATAACTTATTAATTCATAATACATGCAATCTAAAAAATTAAAGTCCCTACGGAGAGATTGAAAAGTTAAAGTACAATAGCTGAGAAAATCTTAGAAAAGAAAATATGAACTCATTATATGTGAAAAAGTTAAAGTAAGAGATGTGAAAATAAATTATAAATTCATGATACGTGCTATGTAAAAAATTAAAGTCCCTAAGAAGAGACTGAAAAGTTAAAGTTCAACAGCTGAGAATATCTTAGAAAAAAATATGAATTCATTAAAGTAAGAAATTTTAAAGTAACTTATAAATTCATGATACGTGCTGTGAAAAAATTAAAGTCCCTACAAAGAGACTGAAAAGTTAAAGTTTAATAGCTGAGAATGTCTTAGAAAAAATTAATAATTTATAAATTCACGATACGTGCTATGTAAAAAATTAAAGTTCCTAAGAAGAGACTGAAAAGTTAAAGTTCAACAGCTGAGAATATCTTAGAAAAAAATATGAATTCATTAAAGTAAGAAATTTTAAAGTAACTTATAAATTCATGATACGTGTTATGAAAAAAATTAAAGTCCCTACAAAGAGACTGAAAAGTTAAAGTTTAATAGCTGAGAATGTCTTAGAAAAATTAATAATTTATAAATTCACGATACGTGCTATGTAAAAAATTAAAGTCCCTACGAGGAGACTGAAAAGTTAAAGTACAACAGCTGAGAATATCTCAGAAAAAATATGAATTCATTAAAGAAAGTGATTTGAAAATAACTTATAAATTCATGATACGTGCTGTGAAAAAAAATTAAAGTCCCTACAGAGAGACTGAAAAGTTAAAGTTCAATAGCTGAGAATATCTTAGAAAAAGGAATAACTTATAAATTCGTGATACGTGCTATGTAAAAAATTAAAGTCCCTACGAAGAGACTGAAAAGTTAAAGTTCAACAGCTGAGAATATCTTAGAAAAAATATGAATTCATAATACGTAAAAAGTTAAAGTATCTGAAAGTTTAAAATAGTAAGTATAAGATGCCTAAGGGACTTATAATATGAATAGTGTGAAAAAGTTTGACGAATACCTAAAAATTTACAAACTGATCGAGGAAAAGAATTTTATAATAAAGAATTTGAAAGTTTAATGCTAAAATATAATATAAATCTATATTCATCCTATAGCAAACTCAAAGCCTCAATTTGTAAACGTTTTAATCGTACATTAAAAAACAAAATGTGGAAAAACTTTAGTTTACAAGGCAGTTATAAATGGATAGATATTTTGCAAGACCTAACTTTACAGTATAATAATACTAAGCACCGAACGATTGGTATGAAGCCCGCAGATGTTAATTCTACAACAGTTAATAAAGTTTATAATCGTTTATGCATTCATCAGAAAACCTCTAAACGTCCTTGTAGGCGTGCAAAATTTAAACTTGGTGATAAAGTTCGAATAAGTAAAAATAAAACTGTTTTCGATAAAGGATATACACCAAACTGGTCTACAGAAATTTTTACAATAAATAAAGTATTACCTACATCACCATTTACATATCATTTGAAAGATTATCAAGATAAACCAATCGCTGGCGGATTCTATGAAGAAGAACTTATGAAGACTAAATATCCTGATATTTACTTAGTAGAAAAAATTATAAAAAACATGGCGATAAAATTTATGTAAAATGGTTAGGTTTTGATAAGTCTCATAATAGTTGGATAAAAAAAGTGATTTATGAATAAATAAAATTGTAAATAAGATGAACTAATTGTTTTTATTTAATACCTATTTCCTTACATTTTTTTACAAGAATTGGATGCAAAATTTCATTAACTTTATCAATTCTTCTCCTAAAACGTTCTCTGTCACGAGCAATTTGTTCCCATTCTCCACACCGAGCCTTATGATATGCAAACCTCCACGCATGCATTACATGAACAGTTAGCTTTTCATCAAAATGTACATTCTTTTTAACACGCATTGGACACCTAAAATAATAAATTTCTATATTACATATGTAGAATATTTACTATAAATTAATATATAAATTACTATTATACAAAAAAATATACTCACTTATTATTTATTTTATAATGACCCCATGCTAAAGTATCTATATTATTGTCTTGAACATATCTTTTATCATCATATGGACTTAAGGCAATCTTTAACTGCTTTATAGTTTCTACATTATGGAGTCGGGATCTTATGGAATACTGTTGTCGTTTTTTAATAGATAAATTTTGCAAACAATCTACAAAATCATCAAACTTTATAGTTTTTTAACAACTGAAACCTTAATACCTTTTATTTTTTTCATATGATCTTGACCATAAACGCGAGTACTGTACATTTTACTTCTTAAGCCAACGAATTCTGTAAGAATCTGACCATTACACTCATCTTTCATAAGACCAACAATTTTTTTATTTGCATGAGGCATATTAAAGATGTTTTCACTGGGATAGTCTGAAGTATCAAACTTTGAGAGATTTTTTTTCATATCAGCATAAAAATCATCACATTCAACAGCATAAATCAAGCTGTCTGTGTCTGTATAAAGAAGCTTACAATTTTCTTTATACATTTTTTTCATATAACTATAATGAAAATCATAAATCAGAGTTTTAGAAATGTCTAAAACTGAAAGTCCAACGTAAATTGGTTTATCTAACAAAACTTCAACTTTTTTAAGCTGGATAGCTACTAAATTTTCATCAAAAATACTAATACTATGAAAAAGGGGACTTGATATTTGTGCTTCTACGCCATACCTTCCAGCCCATTTAGTTGATAGCTTGACATCAACACGTTTTCTTACATTCTCCATAGTTTTACCATATACAGCATTATTCATCAATTTGAAAAAGTTTTTTTCAAAATCAGTTCTTGCTAACGCCCTCATATTACTATTTAAATTGATGTAAGACTTAAGCCATGGAGATTGTTTAAATTTCAATACTTTATGAATTTTAACAAGCTGAAGTCCATTTTTGACAGCTTGTTTAAGTGATCGATAGTGTATAACATAATTTTTTTTATACGAAAGTGTAGCCAAAAGTTTTTCCTGTTTTGATCCCGGTGGTTTTGCTTGCTCAGGACAAAAAGGTAAGTCGTTATGAATGTCATGTATTTCTGAAGGATATTCTAAATCTACTTCTAAAATGTACCCGTAAGGTGCATCATCATCTATGAAAAAATCTAAATTTTCACAGTCGTCTATCCACTCAAAGGAATCATAAGGGAGACATTGAGTCATTGCCCAACCATATAAATTATTAGCATCTAAATATATTAGATATGTATTTTCTTTATTTTTATCATAATTTTCAGTCATATATTTATGATTTGCAGCTGCGTAGCGATGAGAGCACTGACTTAATTCACCTCTTATACCTCTTTCTATGAATAAAATCATATCTATATCAGTTAATAATTTTAATTGTATGCCAGTATACTTTAGCATTGCATCCCATGCAAATCCTGGAGTAGTATAATAATGAGCTGGATCTAAACCATATACGTTTATACTTTGATCACGAAAATTTTCAAAAACATCAGCTAATAATAAAACATCTGTCTTCATATAAAGATCTGAATATTCTCCAAGGGTATGAATACTAAAGGTATTCCATACTTTTTGTGCATGTTCATAATCTTCATCAGATATGGTTGAACCATTTAGCACACTGAAAAATTTTGTTTTTTCAGGTAACTCAGTTTCATCCAACTTTTCCCACGAATCCAGGTACTCGTAAGGCAGAACGCCTTTCTTCGTTAAAAGACTGATTTTTTCTTTTTCTAAAGATGAAAACTCCTTTGAAACAATTTTATATTCACTTAAATATGAAGCTAATTTTTCTAAAGAAGATGGCATAAATCTAAATGAATCTACAAAGCGAAATTTAATATCACTTTTCTCAACATGTTTTGTAAAAGAAATATACTTCTCCTTAGTCAATGGAAGTAAATCAACATCACCTTTCATATAATTCGATATATCATTAATTATAAAGTGAGCATCATAACCACTTAAGTTATGAAATATCACAGGAATCGTTCTTGAATCTTGATAATTCAAATTACAGTTAGCATGAGCAGGACCGCGATATTTTCCTGAGAGATGACAATGATCTCTTACCTTATCACTGTTTTCTAATAATTTGTTACAAATGTGACAAATTTTTGAATTGAAATAATTAATCATTTCTATCGGTGTTAAAATTGGCATAGATCGTGGGTTTGTATATAAATTAGTAATACGGTCATGTATTACCTTCAATTCACTAGCAAACCACATAGCTGGTTTAACCCCACGATAAAATCTATATTCAGATAAAGAGTCATCAAAACTGCACTTCAAATAATATCCTATACTAAACATTTCATGTTTTTGAAACGATAAAGTATTAGCCAAACCTTTATCTTCCTGGTTTTCTAGTACAGGCTTTAACAGACATTCACAATCTGCATATATTGTGAATGGTAATCTTTCTTTATAATTAAAATTTTTAAAATAGATGATATCTTTACCTTTTATAGGAAGTTTCACCTTGCAATCATTAATATTCTTACATATTCTTTCATGCTCTTTTAAATTATTTTCATTAAAGAAAAAATTGAAACATCTATCACATATATATCGCTTCTTTTTTCTATGTGATAAACTTCCTCCTACTAGACTTGAAATTTTTTATATATATGTAATGTGATTTCAGCTGTCCCTTAATTGTTTTTTCTAATAAAAGAAGATTTACATGATTTTCTTTTTTTTCATGTGTCAAATAAAAGGGAATCACATTTTTCTCATGCAATCCGAAGACATTAACCGATATTAAAGGGTTTTGTTTTTCAAACTTGAAAATTTTTTTTATCGTAACAGGGAATTCTATACCTGTCATATTTAAATTATTTTCATACTGAAGATAATTGCTAACCCTGTTAGGATGATTTTTACGGTTTACTGGATACAAAGCAGATAATATTGCCCATTTAAAGCATTGATTATCTTTGTTTTGAATATTAATGCAGGCATTTTTTTTATCTAAAAATGGTGGTAAAGGTAAATATGAATTACCACTGCGCAATGGATTGAACTTATTCATATTAATTTGAATATTAATAATAGAATTTAAAGTCCATCCAGAATCTTTTTCTTGAAATTCTTCTACCTCAGCCAAAAGTTTATTTAAAACATGATTATCAAACCATTCACTTAAAGATGTACCTAAAACCACTTCAGCGTTTGGCGTATTGAAATGTTTCGTTTCAATACTTTCCTGTGAATCTTCATTTACATCAGAAGAAAGTTTCTTGAATGAACAAGATAGTACAGTGTTAATTTTCATGGCACATCGAATATCTTTCAAAATTTTCTTCACTTGTTGGCAGAACAATACTGAGGCGTCCTTTAAAAAGGTTGATATATCTATATGTACAAGATTTGCAATTATACTAGTTCTCACCCTTTTATTAAAAGCACTTTCAATATCAATCCAACGAACTCGATGCTCGATTTCATCCGTTTTTAAATCTGGTACTATTCCATAACCAGTTTTTCCTATAGCATCAAGCTTTGCTTTGATACTCTCAATCCTTGCTATGGCGTATAAAATAGATTGTTTTTGAGCTGTTGTCAGCGTTCTTTTTCTCAATAATTCCCGAAGACTATCTAATGATAAAACACATTGTTCTACCCATTGTTCAATAACTTCGGAATCCATAGATTTATACATTAAAATATTTTCCACCTCTTCAAAAATTTTCACATGTTCCTGACAAAGATCTTTAACTTCATCCATTTTTTCAAATTAAAAAAAGACTTTTTTTTCGTAAGTGTATTCTGAAAATTAAAAAATTATGTTATCATTTTAAATAATTATTGATAAAAAAAAAAAAAAGGTGAAGAGAAATTAAAATAATCAATGATTTTGTATAATATTAGATCAGCATTTGATAATATAGAAACAGTTTAGTTGTATTAGGCAGTTATAATTAGATAGTATTTTATAAGATTTAACTTACATTATAATAAAATTAAAGATTAAATGATTGGTATAAAGCCTTATGCAATACTTTTAAAATCTTAGCAGACGACGTGGCAGTGGGCCACAAGTGAGGGACGCGTGAGTGAGAGGTACATAGTGAGAATGTAGAGTGGCAGGGGGAGGGGGATACTATCTACTCGAAGAGTTCATATATGCCCCCGTAGGGTATAAGAAATGATGCGTGGTAATTATTTTATTAAATATATTTTATTAAATATATTGAGAGAAGAGGCGTAATTGAATGCCTGAAACGTTGACAAGGTAGATCATTGAAATCATACAAAATTAATTAATAGTTTTAATACAATAATGATTATGCCAAATATAGTGTAAATATTATAAAAATTATTTATATACTATAAATAGTGAAATACTATAAAAAAATTATACATAAAATACTATATAAACTTAATTAAACTTAACTAACTCGCGAATTTCATTTTTTAATGTTCGCTTATCCGTTTTTCTCTTTTTTTTAAGGAGAATTTCATTTTTAATGTTTGCTTATCCGTTTTTCTCTTTTTTTAGGGAGAATTTCATTTTTTAATGTTTGCCTATCCGTTTTAGGTTCTTCTATATTTAATATTTTTTTCATTTCTGCACGAACTTGATAGTCTATGGTAGGATTATGCGCAGGATTCGGAATTGTTATTAGCTTCGCGGGCGGTGGAGAATTCAATAAATTTAAATCGAATGATTGTGGACTGTATGGCTCTAACGGTGGCGTTGACCAGCTACCAAATTCAAACGTAAACGATTCTGGCGTATAGCTCTCCCTTAGCGGAGAAGGTGGTAAAGGTATTTCTTCTATGATATTGAATGACTCCGAGGGTTGATCTATTGGTGAAAATACTTCGGGTAGAGGTCTAACTATTGGAAGAAGTTTTTTAAATATATTGGATGTTTTTTCTTGCTCCTGGTTTTGGACTAGAAAAACATTTTCACTACTTTCCACATGATTTTGTGATGAATTGAGCTGAAAATAAAAAATATATATTTATAATAAAATATATAGCATATGTATCATAAAAAAATACTATATTGCTTACCACTTCATTTCTGCGTATACTATACACTACAGGTGATTGCGGTGATTCTTCCTACAAATAAGCATACTTTTTTAATATAATTTAATTAGAAAAATTATGCATTACTTTATAAAAAGATAAAATATTACATTATAATAAAACACTGTTATGGTATCTATCAAATCATAAAATTTTTTCAAATACGATAAAATCTATGACTATAATTTTTAGGTAGTTTTGAAAAAATAAATAAAAAAATTATAAATTTACGTTAAAATGATAGAGAAAATTGCAATATTTTCATAAAAGCTACAACTTCGCAATTCGCTAAAATAATAATAATTTATTTTGAAACTAATAATAGTTTTTAAACTTACCTGATAGTCCTCACACTCATTCAAAACTTCATAACATAGCGTTGGTAGATTTCTTACAATTCTCGGGTCCTTTCTATGATCTTCTGCAAATGGACATATTTCAGGAAGATCTATAGTTTTTTCCTTTAACTTTTCCCACTCACATTTATGTTGTACACTATTTACAATGATTCTTCTGATTTCCGTCACATAGATCTCTGTACTTTTATACATTTTTATCTTTAAAAATTTTCCAAATCGGACGAAGTTGCTTGCGTGAACACTTCCTAAAGACTGAATCTTGTATATTATACGTAGCGAGAAAAGCAACGCTTTTAATATATAATGCCCTTTATAGAAAAAATTTGGATTTTGGAAAGATTTTCAATGGAGCACTTAGGGTCCTTTGTTTTATGAACGCTTCGAGAGTGACGTGCGGGTGGACGATATCGTTCACACATGTGCTGGCTCGCTAAACTGCCTTTCCGAAATTTTCTTGAATTTTACTTCTAAACTAATTCTTTATCGGTTGCTTCGCGAACTAACAATATTAATGATATTTTATTTAATCAATTGTTATTTGAATGAAGCCCTTTCATTTAGTCGAAAAGTATTACATATTTTTGGCTCATTTTTATTTTACAGAATAGTTTTACTTTATTGTTATGTAGAAATATATAATAATACATAATAGAATGTACTGTTTCATTTATAATTATCAAAGTTAATTATAGTTTGCTAAGTTCTAGTATTATACATTTGAATAAAAAATTTTAAATAAAATAAACACTTAATTGAAAAGGAATATTTGTGAAATATTGAAAAAATTTAAGTGGAAAAAGAATAATGAACTTGAGAAAAAAAAAGGTTTAAATTAATTTATATTAACTTACCAATTCGTTTTGAACTTAACTAGTGAAAAGATAGACTTCTGCAGCAACTATCGGTATATTAGATGAAAATCTTTCAAGCTATTTTCAGACGGTAACGAAAAAATACTCTCAAAGCTCAGTAGCACTTGTCAACTTGAAATAATGAGATGTATCTAAAAAATGTTCAAGTATTATAAACTAATAGCAAAGCATTAAAAAAAAAATTTAATTTTATAGAACTATAAATGATAAAGTATTAGAGAATTGAAAATTATATATGTTAATACGTTGAAAAGACGAAGTTATTATAATCGAAAACTTTAAGTTACATTAATATAATGAAGAGAAAAACTGAATCATTATAAGTTAAACTATAGATCAATAAGCTGTAAGGATTGTATATTAATAAGCTGAAAATCAAAAGTAATTATATGAAATAGTTACGTTTGGTAAGGAGACTAAGCCTCATGGGACTGACGCGCAGCCTTTTATCCACTGTCGGTATATAGGTGCGCATGCGCGACAGTTTAAAGATTGATAGATGGCAGTGCACCTGCACGGTATAGTTATTCATTTTAGATTAAAGAAGAAAGATCTATAGATGATCGTATGCACATGCGTGGTAACGTAAAAGATTCATAGATGAGTGAGGAAAGATTGGTAGGTGACGAACTGTGCATGACCGAGAAACTTTTAAGTTTGGGCTGATAAAAAGTATTTACAAACATTTCCTTACTATAAAGGTTAGGCGAGCTGGGTCCTAGCCACTCGTTTCTTTTTCTTATTTCAGCTCTAATACTTTTAATATAGCATCCTTACAGGTCTTTAATAATTTCTTCTTTCAGGACTTATAATTTAAAAGTTTTAAAGTCTTGAATCTTAATACAACACTTTTCTTACAGTTATAAAAGGTAAATTCATTTGTCGAATTAATTCTAAGTTATTTTCACGTCTCATACTTAAACTTTTTCACACTATTTATATTATAAGTCCCTTAGGCATCTTATACTTACTATTTTAAACTTTCAGATACTTTAACTTTTTACGTATAATGAATTCATATTTTTTCTGAGATATTCTCAGCTGTTGTACTTTAACTTTTCAGTCTCCTCGTAGGGACTTTAATTTTTTACATAGCACGTATCACGAATTTATAAGTTATACCTTTTTCTAAGATATTCTCAGCTATTGAACTTTAACTTTTCAGTCTCTCTGTAGGGACTTTAATTTTTTTTCACAGCACGTATCATGAATTTATAAGTTACTTTAAAATTTCTTACTTTAATGAATTCATATTTTTTTCTAAGATATTCTCAGCTGTTGAACTTTAACTTTTCAGTCTCTTCTTAGGGACTTTAATTTTTTACATAGCACGTATCGTGAATTTATAAATTATTAATTTTTCTAAGACATTCTCAGCTATTAAACTTTAACTTTTCAGTCTCTTTGTAGGGACTTTAATTTTTTTCATAACACGTATCATGAATTTATAAGTTACTTTAAAATTTCTTACTTTAATGAATTCATATTTTTTTCTAAGATATTCTCAGCTGTTGAACTTTAACTTTTCAGTCTCTTCTTAGGGACTTTAATTTTTTACATAGCACGTATCGTGAATTTATAAATTATTAATTTTTTCTAAGACATTCTCAGCTATTAAACTTTAACTTTTCAGTCTCTTTGTAGGGACTTTAATTTTTTCACAGCACGTATCATGAATTTATAAGTTACTTTAAAATTTCTTACTTTAATGAATTCATATTTTTTTCTAAGATATTCTCAGCTGTTGAACTTTAACTTTTCAGTCTCTTCTTAGGGACTTTAATTTTTTACATAGCACGTATCATGAATTTATAATTTATTTTCACATCTCTTACTTTAACTTTTTCACATATAATGAGTTCATATTTTCTTTTCTAAGATTTTCTCAGCTATTGTACTTTAACTTTTCAATATCTCCGTAGGGACTTTAATTTTTACATTGCATGTTATTATGAATTAATAAGTTATTATCACATCTTTCACTCTAACTTTTAACACTATTATATTAACTCTACTTTTTTTCTTGAATAATATTCAAATAATGTTATCTATATTTCCAGTATATAACTTATCATGGAACTAATTGTAGATACACAAGGTTTTAAAGATAACAACGGCAATTTTATATTTAAAGAAATTGCTTATATAGATCCTAATGCGTTAAATCCGGTGCCGTACGTTGCGACATTTCAACCACCCTGTGATTGGAGTGATTTAGACCAGAATGTAAAAATTTTAAATAGATATTTACAATCCAATCTGCACGGAATTCATTGGGAACACGGAGAGGTGCCGTATTCATACCTGTCAACGGCTTTCGACAAATTGAAAGAAAAAGCGCAGGGGTCGTTATTAACAATTTGGGTCAAAGGTGAACACAAAAAACACTGGCTGCAACCCTATTTCGATAATATCAGAAACTTGGAGGATTTGGGTTGTCCATTTATAAGAACTCCTGGATTTATACGACCGCTAGCCTGCATTAATCATTGTCCCGGGTGGAAACAGAATTGTTCAGTTGAAATAGTTTGCGCTTTATACCGCTGGGTGGAAGACTTGAGAGAGCAATATTCAACCCCTGAAAGTTCTGATACGTCAGAATAAATAAGTAAGTAATTCTATAAAAAAAAATATAAATAATAATTTATCATTTCTTTTTTCAGTCATGGACCTCATAAATGAAGCAGCGAGAAGTCCATCATACCTGCCCACAAAACGACTACGGGACTTGGAGCTAAATAAACAGTATAAGATAACCTCATTAAAAAAGGTATCCACTAAATACGGCTTAAAAATTGTTCTTGAATTAGACAGTAGTTTTGACATTTTCCTTCCAAGTAAAGTTAATTCTTTATTACTGGAGAAGCCAGAGGCGCTTCTCAACATAGAGTCAGAATTAGTTAATAGAGAAGTCTTCGTCAAATCTTTAGGTGGATGCCTTCTAGAATTTATATAATTATAAGTTTTTAGATAATTTTCTCTTTAACTTTAATTTTAAATTTTCAAAGTTATTTGCTAAATTGTAATACTTTTTAATTAAGATGTTCACTAGTTTCTAAATATATTTTTATAGTAGAAAGATTAATTTGAAACTTTTTATACTCGTAGATTAAGATGTATTCTACTATGTATTACTTTTAAGCTTTTTTAAATAAATATGAAAAAACTTTTTTAATAAATATGAAATAATCTTACATATCTTTTTTATTTTCCCTTAACGTTTCCACATCCCAATGTCCTCTATGAAATATTTATTCTTATAATAGAAAATTTTCCTTAAAAACTAACTTGTTTAAATATTTTAAAGTTTCTTTTGAATTTAAAAATAGTCATTTGATATTGTTAATATAAATTTCATTGAATTGCTCATCATTAACTTTTTAAAATTTCTATGAACTTATAAAATATCTTTGTAGAATCTTATACAATATAAAATATACTGATTGAATATACTAAGATAAAATATACTTATAAAATATAAGACTACTTATAATTAACAAATAACACTATATGAATATTATAACAATATTCTATATTCACTTACAACATAACATCACATGAGGGCCCCATGCCCCCTGCAACATGACATACGTACGCATTTTATCGATGGAGTAAATGTTCAATGCGCCCTCTACCGGGCCTCTTACATGGTGACTTTGCACCCTACCTTACCGACGGACGGTAAGTAGTGCTCGGTGGGTAAGTGGCGCGGGAGCCGCTCTGGCGCGGTAGCCGCGCTGGCGCGGAATATAAGACTACTTATAATTAACAAATTTAAACACTATATGAATATTATAAAAATATTCTATATTCACTTACAACATAACATCACATGAGGGCCCCATGCCCCCTGCAACATGACATACGTACGCATTTTATCGATGGAGTAAATGTTCAATGCGCCCTCTACCGGGCCTCTCGCATGGTGACTTTGCACCCTACCTTACCGACGGACGGTAAGTAGTGCTCGGTGGGTAAGTGGCGCGGGAGCCGCTCTGGCGCGGTAGCCGCGCTGCCCCTACTACTACTGACTTGCGCGATGCATTTCGCAGTTTTATTATGCGGTTTAATTGGGTTATAGATGATAAGTTGAGATCATCTTTATTAAGAAATTTTCGGATGCGGCTTATACGCGTAGCATTTAAGTGGTAGCATTGTGAAATGCTGATTTGTTAAAAATTTGCACGCCACTGTCTTCTGGAGGTCGATGGCTCTCTACGTCACACGGTCTACGGTACGATGCCTGAGCGAAATGCTGCGTTGCATTCTCGCGTTTATATGTCAGGAAATATCTGATGTGAATAAACTTTTAGAATGAAATTCTAAATCTATAATACGTCTCCGGACGTAACAATATAAATACTATACTCATAATTTTTTTAGCGATTCTATTTCGTACTATCATAAGATGTACTCGTTGTAACATTGCATCAAAATGACAAAAAGCAGATTCCTACTTATCGACATTACAATTTTTTTTTAATTAAAAAATTTCTAAACAATTTTTTGGAAAAACACAATTATTAGGCCCACCGTATATATAAATACTATACTAAGAATTTTTTTAAACCATTCAATTCGAATTTTCATAAATTATTTAATCAACATAATGAAATGCCCAATATAAAAACATGTTTATTCAGAGTAATAATTCCGACACTATGATTTTTTAATTTACCGCATTAAATATATAATTTTTGAAATGCATTAATATTTTAAGTAAAATAATCAAAATAATAACAATTAAATAATCGTGAAAAGTGTAACTTATTTAGATGAAAATGTCCGAACTCCTTCAAGCGAGCGATAGCGTAACGGATAGCATGCGTGCGTAGTAACCCAAGGATCGTGGGTTCGATTCCCGGTCAGGTCAAAAAATTTTAATAAAATTTTTTCTGCGATTATAAAATGGCGATTAATATAGGTAGAAATAAGTTCTAAAGAATATGTGCGGATTGTTAATACTTATAGAGAATTTCTAATACTTATAGCTTTAAGTTACTCTTTGAAGAACTTGGAAAAAGCTTCCTAAAAGCTTACAGGAAGGTTCCCACAGACTACCTGAAACTTCAAGAACAATAGTTGAAAGCTAACTGAAAGCTTACTGGAAAGTTCCGAAAGTCTACTTGAAACTTTCGGTAACGTTCTCGAAAGATTCCTGATAGTTTCCTGGAAGGTTCCCACAGACTACCTGAAGCTTCCAGTAACTTATTTGAAAGATAACTGAAAGCTTACTGGAAGATTCCGATAGTCTACTTGAAACTTTCAGTAACTTTTTCGAAAGATTCCTGAAAGTTTCGTGGAAGATTTCTACATCCTACATGAAACGTACAGTAATTTTTTCGGAGGCTCGCTTAAGTTCCTGAAATGTTCCTGAAAGGTTCCTGAAAGGATTCTTACACAGTTCCTGAAATCTTCCAAGGAAGCTTCTCGTCATGAATTTGACCTAGACATTGTGTACTGCCGGGAAGCTTTCATGGAACCTTTCTGGAAGCTTCCATACTCAAACTGACATAAATCGATTCTGAAGTCTTGTAGGAAGTATTTTTTAAAGTTTTCTGTAATCTTTCGAGGAAGACTACTGGAAGACTCCCACAGCCTACATCAAGCTTCCAGGAACTTTTTGAAAGCTTTCTGAAAAGTTTCTAGAAAGTTTCCGAAAGCTTCCTGAAAAGTGTCTGAAACAGTTCCTACAATCTTCCGAGGAAGCTTTTTGTCATGAATTTGACCCAGACTTTAGGTATTTTCAGGAAGTTTCCGTGGAAGCTTTCCTGAAGCATACAAAACTTTCATGAAAGCTTCCAGGAAGTTTCTAGTAAGCTTTCATGCTATGTGGGAATGGTCTTGTCCCTTTTTCCATGAAAGATTCCTGTATCCGGGATCGTATATCCATAGATTATGTTTTCTATAGATTCATTTTGTTTATTTGAAACAACACTTTAAGGTGGTTCTCCTCAGACTCCCTAGTCAAAGCAGTGCTAAATGTAGAAATTACCTAAAATTTAAAAAAAACCATAGTGTAAATGTGATTTATTTATTTAAAATGATAGATGAGATAGTCAATGTATTATAAATAAAGTGTATTTAACATGACTAAAATAACTTTCTTCACAAAATGGCGATATCATAGAAACTAGATATTGTCACTACAAATAATTGTTGATAAATCACTGGAATCTTTTTTGTTTCTCAACCGATTTTAGTTTTCAAGGTCTCATTTTGCTCCTTAAGAAATTTCATGGGGACTTACCGAAGGGAAAATTAAAAATTATTGAAAACTCAGAAAGTTATAGCCAATTAAAAGAATATTTTTTTTAACGACGTGCATGAATTTATGAATAATTATCTATAACTTTCTGAGTTTTGAATAATTTTTAATTTTTCCTTCGGTAAGTCCCCATGAAATTTCTTAAGGAGCAAATTGAGACCTTGAAAACTAAAATCGGTTGAGAAACAAAAAAGATTCCAGTAATTTATCAACAATTGTTTGTAGTGACGATATCTAGTTTCTAGAAAATCGCCATTTTGTGAAAAAAGTTATCTTAGTCATGATAAATACACTTTATTTATAATACATGGTATATCTCTATCATTTTAAATAAACAAATCACATTACAACTATGGTTTTTTTTTATTTTAGGTAACTTCTACATTTAGCACTGCTTTGACTAGGGAGTCCGAGGAGAACCACCTTAAGCAATGAATATAGTTCGATCAATCAGCCTTTTACACATCTTTGAGGAACAGATACAATGAGGAACAGATCCAAACGATAATGCGGTCACTACAATATTATAAAAAATGGGATAGTAAAAATATATATCGAAATATAAATTTTACTGCGGATGCTCAAACAAGAAACTGATGATTTGTGTTTTACGTATTAAAGGGGGTCTTACACATGGAGGCTTCTGAGGCCTTTTTAAAAAAAGTATTCAATGAATTTTCATGGGACAAGTCCTAAATTACTTAAAATTCATGCAGTAATGGCTTGAAGTGTTGGAAATATTAAAATTATTTGATTCAGTATTTTTAAAAATTGAAAAACCAGTTTTAATTGCTTAATTTTAAGAGTTTTTGTAATTTTTTTGTCGTTTTTAGCATTTTAAAATTATTTAATTAAATATTTTTAATATTTTCAACTCTCTGGGCAATAAGTAAGCTTTGAAATTTTCCTGTGGATGGATTGACTTCAGTTTGAACTAAATTACTCCTGAATAGTATAATTCTCATATGAGTGTAGGGATTTTTGATCTAATGAGAAAAAAAAATTGTGCTGTTTTTCAAGTCTTTTTAAAATTTTTTTTAATTTTTTATATTTTTTCATAATTTTTCTGATGTAAACATTTTTTCCGACATTTAATCCTAAATCCCTACACTCATATGAGAATTATACTATTCAGGCGTAATTTAGTTCAAATCTGGAGTCAATCCATCCACAGGAAAATTTCAAAGCTTACGGATAGTGAAAAGACTTGTTTCATCGATGACTATGGTTCTGGACCATATAAAAGGCCCATCGGAGAAAGTTTTAAGGTAAGGTAAATATACCCACTTTTATATGTAAAAAGTATGAAATAATTAGTTTACATTTATGTATTAAAATGTCACTTCTTATTTCAGAGAAAAAAGGTGTCTAGCCCCCTTAATGGATAGTTATACGAAAACTCCCATTTTGAAAAATTCGTAACTTTTGCAAATATCCAAAAAACCAAACGAAACCAATTGAGTCGTTTTCTACAAGGTTAAAACTTTTTTTTCTGCCCAATATGAGCCCAATCGATTTTGATAGAAAAAAGTTACAGGGATGCCAACATTGCGATTTTCGAAAATCGACCATTTTGAAAGAGCTGTATGTTTGCTTCTAGTTAATCAAATTAATCGTTGGCGTTAGAGAAAATGAAACGTCTTTTTAAGAGGAAAAAAAGGTTCTGTCCGATCTCAGTATCTGTAAAACTCGAGAAACTAAAAAGGTTGAAAGATAACCTTAAAAACAAAAATATTTAGATTCACGTTTTCCTTTTTGTAAAAATTTCATTGCGTTTTTTATATTCCACAAATTTTTTTTCTAAAATTTGACAAAATAGCAAAAAAATTCCCTCTTGAATCATTCAAATCGATCAAAAAACGAGCCGCACAGAATTTTTCGAAAATAGCCATTTTTTGACAATTTTTCGAAATTCAGTACAGTGTAGCTGTCTCAATGTTGGATATGGGGGCTAATATTGGGGTTTTCTCACTTTTTTTATATGTATTTTCACAGGAAAAATCAGCAAAGAAAACGGTTGACCCCGTGCGACCGGTTATGACCGAAAAGTACAAGAGCGACCCATATATATATACACACACACACATATATATATATATATATATATATATATATATATATATATATATATATATATATATATATATATATATATATATATATATATAGATATAAATATACATTTGGCTCATTACGGGGACAAAAACGTATACATTCACCGAACTTCGGGGACAATCCAATAGTTTGGGGACAGTCCCCGAAATAAAATGAGCGAAACCAATAGTTTGGGGACGTTGCTAGAGTCAATAACCCTAGGGTCCATTATTTCTTTAGTAACTTGTCATATGCAACTCTGAGCTCTAGGTACTAAGCGGGGCACGGAGTCCCCATAATAAGGTGTATACATTCATATATATATATATATATAAACAGATGTATAGGTACATGTGTAGACTCGTCCGCATAAGTCCCGATCCGTTTACGTAAGTTGTCCGCATAAGTATCGTTTCCATTAGACCCGTGTCTGCAGAAGTTACGCTTGACTAAAGAAATAATTCTCTCTCTATGTAGACACTAAAAAATGTCTGCACAAGTCTATGAAAGTCCGCATAAGTACCGTTCCCATTAAGGATGCGTCCACATAAGTTACCTTTGAGATAAATATACACACACACACACACACACACACACACACACACACACACACACACACACATATATATATATATATATATATATATATATATATATATATATATATATATATATATCTCAAAGGTTACTTATGCGGACGCATTCTTAATGGGAACGGTACTTATGCGGACTTTCATAGACTTGTGCAGACATTTTTTCGTGTCGGCATATATATATATATATACATATGGTACTACAGCATTCTGAGGATTTTTTTCGGTACAGACACCGACTTTTGAGGATTTTTTAGCATTTTGAGGAGCATCCTCAAAATTCCTCGGTACCCGCTTAGCATTTTGAGCATTTTTCTGCGGCGTCCACAATAGTGTGTTAATACAGTAATTTCGGAAATTCCGTAATATTTTTCCGTAAAAGTGGGCGCCGCAGGCGTCGTGGTGTTAGTCAATAACCTTAGGGTCATTATTTCTTTAGTCACGCGCTTGTGTCCTAATCGTTTATAACAATGTTTATATCTGTGTCACTACTGTTGTACAAAATCTTTATGAACTCCTCAAAAGGATCCTAGGATAAAATGATATATATATAAATATATATATATATATATATATATATATATATATATATATATATATATATATATATATATATATATATATATATATTCACATCTGGGACGCATTTTGAGGATTATATAAGTCATATATACCGAATTTTGAGGATTTTGTAGGCATTTTGAGGAGTCTCCTCAAAAGTCCAAAGCACTCGAGAGGCATTTTGAGGATTTTTCAGCGGTTTCCACAATAGTGTGTTAATACATCGATTTCGGAAATTCCGTGATATTTTTCCGTAAAAGCGGGCGCCGCAGGCGTCGTGGTGTTAGTCAATAACCTTAGGGTCATTATTTCTTTAGTCACGCACTTGTTTATTGGTTGTTTATAACAATGTTTATATTTGTGTCACCACTATTGTACAAATTCTTTATGAAATCCTCAAAATACCGTATAATGATATATATATATATATATATATATATATTGTCACGGCCTGCCGTACCGACGTCGGTAATTAGTAAGTTCGTGGTAGCGAACGCTAGAGGGCGCGTCGATACAGTATTGGAGCTGCATCGACGAGACGAGGAGCGAGCCGGCGCGAGAGAGCCCGGCATCCATGTTGTTGTTATCGTTCAGACAGAAACGCGCGCGGAAGTGAATTCGCGGAGAGATCGCGTTTTCCGCGATAAATAGTGAAGTGTTTCTCTGTTTCAACCTCAGGAATGCAGGCGTGATGCATCCTGAGGCTAATATCATTGTTCGAGGGATGTATTATTCTGTACTTTCGACGGAAACACGAGAAGAACTCAGAGATAGTGCTACAGGCTAGGATCACCTGTCGCTCTCTCAAACCAGCAACATCCTCATGCAGTAAGCCTGTTCGCCTGGCATGAGAGCAGCAGAGAGTATCATGAGAGTTGATAGTACGAAGCCAGATGAGCAGCGAGGATGTCCGCGAGGAACCTACGCCACACCGTATGTATCAACCGCGTCGCGAGTAAGTACGCGTAACCGTTTGTCCAGGCTCGTCGCCACCTGGACAGCGGCCCCGAATAGGCGTTCTTGTGCGGAGAGAGCGAGCGTAGAGAGAGCACAGGCTCGGGTCATCAACCTTAGAAGGTCACCGACAATGATTTAGCTTGCCGGCAGTTTGTAACCGGCAAGTGCGCATAAGAAGTGCGCAGACGACATGCGTTAGTAGCCTGTTCTCTTTCAGGCTAAGTTAAGTGTGTGTGTGTGTGTCCCGACACGCGAGCGCGACCGCTCTCTCACTCGCGTAGACGATGAGTACGCTACGTATATTACTGTAGACGCGAGGCTTATGTTACCACGCGTACACTGCGTATATTACCGCGAGCGTGACGTCAGCCCTCGAGACAGCTGACGTTTGAGATAACGTGCTGGCGCACCGTTAGGTAGGGAAATTAACCTATTTCAATGCGACACTTCCACTGTCTAAATTATTAATTATTCATTTAACTTCATCATCTTTTGATTGAGATGATGATTCTAACGACAGCTGCTTCAAGAGTTCTTTGTTCTATCGATACTAACGGTCGTGCTGTCCAAGGAGTCAGGATGGTAAATGACAAGCCGTGTGTTTAGCTTAATGTCGACGTTTCGGACTCTTTTTTTATTGAGTCCCTTCTCAAGACTAAGAAACAATAGTCTAACAAATTTTTAGGTGGCCACAGCGATACCACCAGTCAATTGACTGGTGGTATCGCTGTGACCACCTAAAAATTTGTTAGACTATTGTTTCTTAGTCTTGAGAAGGGACTCAATAAAAAAAGAGTCCGAAACGTCGACATTAAGCTAAACACACGGCTTGTCATTTACCATCCTGACTCCTTGGACAGCACGACCGTTAGTATCGATAGAACAAAGAACTCTTCATCATCTTTTATTTAATAAACAATAGTCTTTTATTATTAACTTTAACTGTTCGAGTTATTATTTCGTGACCTTAGTCATTCCCCGCTCCCCGCCGCCTCCGCGGTCGTTACGTAAGAGAAAACGTATAGTTTCATCTGAGCAGCCGGCACACGAACCAGTGAAAGAGAGGAGAGTTCGAGTCACTGGTGAGAAACAAAGCGCAAGTCTTCGACTTGCGTGTTGCACGGTAAGTCACCAGGTTAGGTTAACATTGCACGACGTTGTAGCGTCTATTACCTAATCCGGCTACTCAATCTCCGGGAGTTGAACCGAGAGATACGGAATTGAACCGCTAATGTACGCAGGTGAAACGTGCCTTAGTCAGAAAATCCACCCCGTAACAATATATATATATATATATATATATACAAGGGGGGCTTCGCCCCCTGCTCGCTCCGCTCGCCAATCCTCATTTTTAGTGTGAATTGTTAAAAAAAAATGTTATAGCAAAAGCTACTACAACTGGAAATAGTTTTCTAAAATATGTGTAAACTGAATTTTGTTTTTAAAAATGTTTTTTTTCTTCTAAATTTGCTAGATATGCTCGAATATTCATTCAGCGAATAATCACAAAAATTTGGATCAAATAAATGTGGAAAGTTATTTAAGTTTTAATTATATATGAGAGCGTCCAGCAGAAACGGGCCACCGAGCGCGCGCAGTGCCTTTTTTCGCGTAAAAGGCGCTCTGTTTAACTCGCTCATAATCGTATACTGCATCTTTGAAAAAAAAAACCAAGGACCTATATCGATAGATTTTTTTCTGCTCTTTCCAATTGCGCGATTGTTTTTATTGCGAAACGCGTTCTTCCGGACGAAAACTCGAGTTGAATATTGAAAGCCATTTTTCTCAAAGTATATCATGTTTTTTTTCAAAATAAACTACACCATTGGAAAGTACAACTCTTAAGCTTCAAAACCCTATCTTGGAGAAGTTGGAGAAATAAAGGGTTTAAAAGTAACAACATGAAAACGACAGCGCCGAGGGTCCGCGCGAGCCCCTCGCGCCCGTGCGTACGGCACGTTTAAGTGCACGCTCTATTCAATTCGCTAATAATCGTGTACCAAGTCTCTGAAAAAAGAACTAAGGTCATATATCGATAGATTTTTCCTGCTCTTTCCAATGGTGCTATTATTTTTTTTCCGAAATGCTTCCTTCTAGTTGAAAATTCCATTTGAATGTTTAAACTCTATTTTTTCAATAAAATATCAGTCTTTTCTTCAAAATGAATTATATTCTTCAAAAGTACAAGTCTTAAACTATAAAATATTATATTTTTAAGTTGAAACATGAAAAGTTCAAAAACATTAAGATCAAAAAGACAGCGGCTGCCCAAACTTTTTACGCTATGCTCAAGGGCGGATTAATACACGCGATGTGCTATTTCGCCCTTTCTTTTTTGTAAATATAAAATATTTTGTAACTTACAATGCCAATGCGTGGACATAATTTTGTGGATCTAGTTGTAACAGTTAGTATAATATTACAATGAACTTTGTTCATTTATATAACAAAATTTGAAAAACATAATATATTAAACATAAAAATATCTATGAACGCACTGAAAGCAGTGAAATTCGGAATAAAAATAATAGCACCATTGGAAAGAGCAGGAAAAAATCTATCGATATATGTCCTTAGTTCTTTTTTCAGAGACTTGGTACACGATTATTAGCGAATTGAATAGAGCGTGCACTTAAACGTGCCGTACGCACGGGCGCGAGGGGCTCCCGCGGCCCTCGGCGCTGTCTTTTTCATGTTGTTACTTTTAAACCCTTTATTTCTCCAACTTCTCCAAGATAGGGTTTCGAAGCTTAAGAGTTGTACTTTCCAATGGTGTAGTTTATTTTGAAAAAAAGAAACATGATATACTTTGTGAAAAATGGCTTTCAATATTCAACTCGAGTTTTCGTCCGGAAGAACGCGTTTCGCAATAAAAACAATGGCGCAATTGGAAAGAGCAGAAAAAAATCTATCGATATAGGTCCTTGATTTTTATTTTCAAAGACGCAGCATACGATTATGAGCGAGTTAAACAGAGCGCCTTTTACGCGAAAAAAGGCACTGCGCGCGCTCGGTGGCCCGTTTCTGCTGGACGCTCCCATATATAAATTGATTATTATAAAAAATATAATAATGTGATTTAAAATTAATCTTATAATTGTAGTTGCGGATTATATTTCATATGAAGATAAATATTGTAACGGTCTACAAGTATCTGCTTATATAGTACTATAGCAAAGAATCGAGTGTTCTGTTGAGTTTTCCTTTTTACATTAGAGGTAATTTGAGGAAATTTGCGGTGAACATAAGATGATGTTAACATACAGAAATATATATTTTATCAGCTATGGAGAGATCTTATTACTTATTTTGTTCGAATAATTTTGTAGTTTTTGCTAGCGGAAATATTTTTGTTCGAAAAAGTTAAAAACTGTTAGTAAGAGTTATAAACTGTTCAAAAATGTTATAAAATTTATAACTATTTGTAACAGTTTTTAACAGTTTGTAATAATAGTTATAATAATAGTTGAATTAATTACATATTATTAATTCTTCTTTAATATTATTCTAAATATTACTCATAAATATAATTCTCAAATGTCATTAGTTTAATTAATTATTATTATTATTAGTTAATAATAGTTTAATTAATTACGAATTATTAATTCATTTTAAATATCATTGAAAAATATTTGAAATTTTTTTCAACTGTTTCAAACTCGTAAAAACTATTTGAAAATGTGTCCAAAATCCTTCATTATGTAACATTTATAAACAGTTCTAAATAATTTTTACAGTTATTAACTCTCATTGAAATTTATAATTTAAAACAGAATGAATAAAAATATTTTGAATATATACTTTGTCAGTTTTTTTTTTTTTTTTCATTTCAGAATAACATGTACATTACAATGTCAGCTATAGGATTTATAAATTGTTCTTTATAATTTTAAAATTTACAACAAAGTTTCAAGAATCGTCGTAGTTCATTATTATCATTACATAGATAACTATCATCACACATTCATACTGCATACAACACTTTGACAGTCCGAATGGAAATAATAAATGTATGAAATCGTAGGAAAACGAATAAAAACGTATAAAAATGAACCTTTCTATTGATTTCTAGACATATTTTATACGGTTTTATACATTTTTATACATTTTTATACAGTTTAATACATTTTCATACAAAATAAGAAAAAATAAATAGAAAAATAAGTAAATAAATTATGTTTTTATGTTTATAAAAACTTAATTAAGCTTTTACGTTTTTTACGTTTTATAAATTCGATAAAACGTAAAAAACCGTATGAAATTGTAAAAAACGTTGCAAATCGTAGAAAACTGTATTAAAATGTTAGAAACCGTATGAAACCGTATTAAAACGTATCAAAACGTATTAAAACGTATAAAGTTGTCCAATGTTTAGAACTGGTTTTTTACGTTTTTATACAGTTTTGTACGGTTGTATACGGTTTCATAGATTTCTTTTTTTTCCATACGGGAGGGATTCAAAAATAAACTTTATTTAAAACAATAAAAATAAAATATGCCTTGTTTCAAATTACAAGCACAAATTGTACAGGCTAGATTTATAAATATGTACACGTATATATCTAATAAAAGAGCGATGTTTAATTAATGAAATAAAAAAGAGATTTAATATTTTCTGAATAAGAGACTTGGTGTCTTTGCATAATTCACTTGGTTATAAGATGATAACTGAAAAATAATTTTACAAACAAACTTATGGAAATTTAAAAAATATTGAGCCTTCATATTAATGGAACATTAACATAAAATTCCAAATACCGTCGCATGCTAGTACCACAAACTCATCTTTTTCTAAATCTAACGTGATAATCTTAATGTCTGGTAACGCTGATATCATTTGATCTTCCGGCGGTAAATCTTTGTTTCTTTTGTAAGCGTGATCACTGAGTGCTCTTGATAAATTGAGTCCACCATTAACTCTACCATCAGCAGTAACTTTTCCACCAGATTTGACTATTTGCTCCATTTGTGGTTGATCTTCTGGTTTGTGGTCAAAACTTAATTCAATAGCTTTACCATTTCTGCAAAGAATGCATCTAGAATCACCTGTATTGGTACATATAATTCCTTTCCTTTCAATACCGCTACTTCTCCTTGATGTCAGCCAATCTCGTTCGACTGGAGGAGAGGGACAACCCAACGATGAGCGATGGTTGCGGTGCTCCTGGCTTCTACGTTGGGTGTGGAGAGGACACAGCACTAACCTCCACACCGAACTCGGGCACGAGCGAGACCAGCTCGCTATTTGTGTTTGAGTTTCTTTGCGCGGCCGATCTCATTGAAAAGGTCGGCCTCAAAAATAACCCGGAGGTTTATATGCCTTTCGGCTTAGGTTGAAGACCGCCGAGAATCCTCACGGTCTTCCCCGGCTTGGCCGGAGCGGTCGGCTTCCAGGTGCAGGGCGGATTCTCCTCCTCGCTGTTGAACCGCTTGGCCGCCGCGGCAGCTTTGCGGCTTAACTCGGCGTTCCCCTTGGCGACTCTGGTGGCAGCCTCCCACTCGCCGGCACACTGAATGTCGGTCTGACTCTCCGCCTCCGTCGACTCTGCTGCTGGGTGGATGGTGGGCTGCTCCTTCTCCGTCTGCGTGGTGCGGTGTCGTCGCTAATTCCGCCGGTGCTCCGCTGTCACCCGGGCGGCGTACCCCTTCGCCTCCGCAAGAGCGCACCAGTCCGCCTCGGAGAGCTCGTACTTGGGCTCAGTCATGAGCAGGAGAGGGAGAGAGAGAGAGAGAGAGAGAGAAAGGATTAGGGAAAGGAATGTGGGGGCATAATGGAGCCCGGAGTGGCTTCTCAAAAACGAGATAAAATCTCGTAGGTCCAATAAATAACTAAATTGGCTATTTATCGGGAAAGAGTCTTTTATTGTCACCCGATAAGCTTAGCGAGATGCCGAGACCATCCACGAGACGAGATGTCCGGGTGAAAAAAAGGCTGTCGGGTCGTCCGAACGCAGCCTGACTTATAGCCGGAGGGCGCCGGCTTGATAGTGGGGAGAGCGCCGCGCGCGACGCGTAGCGGGCGGCGCGGTACTAGGCTCTCAGCGAAGCGGCGCAGCGCGCTTGGCGCGCAATTCAAATTTCAAGTTTCACAACTGCGCGGAGAGTCTTTACATTTATGGGCTTTTATTGTTCTTTTAGTAACAATAATTAACAATAAATAATTATTAGACATATAACAATTCCCCTCTGTTTTAAAAGACGTGGAGCGCAGTTGTGGAGGTCTCGGCTACAAATGTTAGTGTGAGTTTGTGTAGCGCATTAATTGCAAGTATGTAATCGCAAAAGTGTATCGCCCCAAAGAAACGCAAGAGTAATAAACGCAATATTGTACGAGTTCGCAAAATGATAATCGCAAGTGTAGTCGCAAATGTGTATCGCCGCAAAGAAACGCAAGAGTAATAAACGCAATATCGCACGAGTTCGCAAAATTATAATCGCAAGTATACTCGCAAATAACAGCCGCAGGTGTATACGCAAGTTCGCAAGTGTAGTTGCTAGAATCGCAAAGTCTATTTTTCGAGATCAAGATTCACTTCTGCTAGTTTTTTTTTTATTTCACTTGAATCGCAATGTTTATCACTTCACTTCTTCTTTCTTTCGCGTAGCTCGTAGCGGTATGTGAAGTTCGTTGCAGGAACCTCGTTGCTGCGTCGGGCGGTTCTTCGACCGCGTTTCGACTTGGCAGTCCCCAGACTGCGCTGAGTAACGGTGGTCCGTCCACCGCAAAAGGTTGATTCGACAGCACTACTGTCGAGAGGGGTAGCTGTAGAGCTGCTGGGTGAGGCGGCGGCCTCCTGGCCACCACTGGTGTAGATGGGGGCGACTGTTAAGTCGCTGATGGAAGCGCCGGCCTCCTGGCCACCACTGGTGTGGATGGGAACGACAGTTAAATCGTTGGTGGGAGCGGCAGCCTCCTGGCTACCACTAGTGAGGATGGGAGCGACTGTTGAGTCGCTTGTGGCAGCGGTGGCCTCCTGGCCACCACTGGTGTAGATGGGAGCGACTGCTGAGTTGATGGGGGAAGCGGCGGCCTCCCGGCCACCACTGATGTGATTGTACGTTGACTCGTAGCTATTGTTTAGTCTAGCGCCCTCCTGGCATTCGTCTGGTTGGTGGCACGGTTTCATCTGGGATGCGTGCACCATTACCAAGGACCTCCCTTGGTCTACGAGGTAGATGTCGGTACTGACACGTTGTTGGATGCGGTAGGGCCCGTCCCATCGGGCCATGAATCCGGCGTGACGTTCTTGCCCTTTAGACAATGGATGTGTTTTTATATACACGTTTATACCGTTCGGCTGTTGAAACGGTCGGTGAGCAGCTCTCGGAATCGTGGCCATTCGAAATCCAGCGCCTTGTAGGTCTGCCACCATTTTTCTGCATCGCCTCGAAGTCCCTTCTCGATCACCTTTGTCTTCTGTGACAGGGGTAGCTGGAACGCAGTGATGTATTCCTCACAACGTTGTAAATAGCGAGCCGGATCCTCGTGAACGCGTCCGTGAAAATCGGGTAGCGTTGGACGATACCCATACAGTGCGTGGCAGAATGCTTCCCAATTCCGGAGCGCAGGTGGCATTCCTTGAGGATTGTTCAAGCCTTGGACTTCATTCGGGGCGTGAGCATCGGCTGGCACGCGGATTTCTGCGTTATCGTTGTTGGCTAAGGCGTTGGCTCCGTCGATTTGATTGTCGCCGTCGATGTTGGGAATATTTCCATCGTTGGCGCGGGCGTTGTTGGCTCCTACAGCGTTGTTTTGGTCCTGTCCGTCCATTCTGACAGCGGGTGGTTGGTGACGAAGGTGCTGCTCTGGATTCGGCGGTAGTTGCTTGTCGAAATTTCGCTCGGGAGATGTCCGGGTGAAAAAAAGGCTGTCGGGTCGTCCGAACGCAGCCTGACTTATAGCCGGAGGGCGCCGGCTTGATAGTGGGGAGAGCGCCGCGCGCGACGCGTAGCGGGCGGCGCGGTACTAGGCTCTCAGCGAAGCGGCGCGACGCGCTTGGCGCGCAATTCAAATTTCAAGTTTCGCAACTGCGCGGAGAGTCTTTACATTTATGGGCTTTTATTGTTCTTTTAGTAACAATAATTAACAATAAATAATTATTAGACATATAACATCCTATACATCCACTATCAGAACCAGGCTATATAAAATTAAAGACCAATTTTACTCACTAGGAGGCTAAGGGTTTCGGAACCCCAATTGTCTTGAAACTTATAGAGGTTGTAGGTAATACCTCACCATGAACCTCTACAGAGTTATAATAGACCCTAATACCTTCCCAGAAAAAAGCTGCAGCCATTCTATTTTTAAAAAAAGTCTGAAACATGTGTACGGTACTCTTCTACTGTTTATGCTGTAAAAAAATGTATCCAATTACTTTATTACTTATATGAATAAAAAATACAAAAATTATATTGAATATTAAGAATCAAGTCAAAGAATTAGTTTAAAAAAATTTGATTACCTGAATATATTCCATTTTTAGCGATATTTCCATTATTTTTGTGTTGCAACTCCAATGTTAGATCAAATGCCAGAGCTCATTACTCTCTTTGTAAAGGTATTTTTTAATATTTAATAATTTTACCACACACTGAAGAAAATTAAATATTCTTGGGCATACATTAAGCTTATTGATATTCATAATCCAAACAAACTCTTCTTCTAGAGAAATTTCTAAGTGGGAGACAATAAGACATCGCTGCTTCATGTTAGATGAGGTTGTCTACTTCTATATCCTAAAAAGAGAAAAAAAAGCACACAAAGAATCTATTTTCAAAGTAAAAAAAGTAAGGTATAATGTTTTGAGTCTCCTCAAAAACTTTTGAGGTTATACTCGTACTTATCTTACAAATATTGCCCCAGTGACGCTCCTTTGGCCGGTGACGTGAAACAGCAGTAAATGATTACTTCTACAGTTATTTATAACAAAAAAACTGTAAAGATTTGCTGTCAGTGATACCCACACGTATATGCTTTATACTAGACTACCAGAGGAGTGTTGCAGTTTGCAATATCCTTGAAATCTGTGATAACACCCGATGTTTATATGAGCTCTGACATAATTTGCCGTTGATAGCCAATTGACATAACCATTCGTCAGCTAAAGAGCAAGTATACATCACTGACAGCAACAACTCCACAAGGCTTGATGAATTTGAACTTCAGACAATAACAGTTTTTGTTATAAATATATTATATATGTATATTTCTGTGTGCCAAGCAGGCTTGTCGCTTTTATGTGTAGATAAATCTTGAAACTTATTGCAATTCAGAACTCTTCTCAATTGAATTATATTCTATAAGTAGTGAGCTATAAAACTCAATCATCTGGTTTTTATCTTTCTTGGAAAAAAAGATGTATTTATTTTTATCCGATATGAATTATTACTGCTTCTTTCTTAAAATACTTAATTAAATCTTGCTACTGCGTATGTTTTTCTGTATTTACTTTCATACAGCATTCCTATATTGAACTGAAGATACTTTCCAAATTTCAACAAAACTTGTCACTACACACTTGTACTATAATTGCCATCTTGGCAGCCATTTTGAACTTTTCGCGCCGTCGTGTTTTCAAGCCCGTTCTTGCGCAAGGTCACTTGAAAAGCTATCTTGGAATTTTTCGAGAAACGTATAATATATTTTTATAACCTTTGACTTCCCTGAGTTTACGCGTTGTTTCGTGACACTATTCAATAGAAGCATTTATCTTGTTAAGAAAGCGAATTCTCTTAAATTTTTGCGTGATTCACGTTTACTTGTGCGTCCGCATCAATTATCGTCGGTGATACCAGCGAAAAACAACATAGCTCTAAGTTTTAGCATAGGCTTAGATTGTGAAATTATTGTTTGTGCCTATGAGCACTAACTAGGAAGCTTGTAATACACAGTGGCGTAAGGTAATTTAGGCTCAGGCTGAATCCTCATAGGAGGGATCGGACTATGTCCTTCATTTTCTACACGTGCTCGCGAGTCGCGCAGAAAGTAATTATTACCCACGAGGCTCACGAGCGATAATTTTTAATATTTACATTGATTTCTTTCACACTTGTTATTTACAAGTCCGACAAACATTGTTTTGCATTCATGTATGTACCTGCGAGTACATTTTAGCTTCTCCAACAATTTTGTAAGTTTGTCCCGACTAATTACCGTTAGATGTGCCCATGCATTTCCTCGTAAATGAGCAAACAGGAATTAAAAGCACTACATGATTCACTCACACAGGATCCTAACCTAGCCCCCACATCACTCGTAGCTCAAGAGGAGCTCTTTTAGCTGCCAACATGATGCAATACTCTCCGGTTAACAAAACCAACCATCCGGGTAACCCAAATGAGAACAGCCATGTCTCCACTTCCAGTGAAGTCACGTCTACACAAACCTCGCCCTCCAACACAATGACCGAAGCGTCTTTCGTTCCGACCTCAGGAAATCAGCCAGCGCCGCCAAACACGTCCTTGATGTTCACCTTCGGCTCACCAAATGTCAGTGACACGACAGCCGGACTGAGGCGGTTTTAACTTCAACCAATCCCCCCGTACCGCGGGCAATGCTGCCGACAGCGACACCTCGGGTTCGCAATCACTCAGCACTCCCAACACTCGTGCCTTCCACAAGCAGCTCCCAGCGAATAAGGGCACTCATTCGCAACGTACTAGCGATTTTGTCACGGTAGATGATATTGGAAATCTAATGAAGTCCGTGGATGAGCGAACCGACCGAAAACTAGAAGAACTCATGGGAGTCGTGGAAAAGTGCTTCACCTCTTCTTCTCAAACATAACACGCAACACGCGTCGTAGAGAACATAACCTCATCCTCTACAATTTCCATGACCACCTGTCTTCCTGTAATGACACAACTGGCAGCCATGGCGCCCGCCCTCACTACCGCAACAAACTCCAGCTACAGCACTTGCTCCACCTGGCCAAAGGGGCCTCTAGGGAATGCTCCATCGTCCGGACACAACCTTTTCCGACCGATCATGGCTAGCATGCCGCCCCATCCACAGTCGTCTACAGATCCACACATGTTTGCAACGAATTAATGCAAACTGTCACTGCATACTTGTACTATAATTACACTTATAAATACTTTTCTGATATATATCTTCACATATAATACATTAAATTTTCATTCCTAAATTCACTTATGAATACAAATAATTAAACACTAATAAAACAACCTTCCTTCATGAGGAAGCAAAAACTCTGTAAAACAAAATGTTGAAATCACATTGTTATGTATCTTTGCTTATATGAGCTGTCAGCTGTGCAACTATGTTTACACTGATATTAGCAGACAAGTTATATATAGGCACAAAAGGGCGTATTCATATTACTATATGAATATTATTTTTATAATAAATTCCGTATGTAAATTTAATTATTTTGTTATCCTTATACTAATATGACTTAAATAATGTTTTTGATATTTTATAACATATTCAAGTAAACGTTTTCTTATCAGAAGCGTAACAGCATAAAAAAAGGCAAAATAAAAAAGAAAATCAATTTTTTCGTCATTCCCAAGCAGAAATGATCTTCTATAATAAAAATTCAAAAAAGTTTATAACTGATATTAGCAGATTATAAAGTCAGGATTTGAGACTTTTATAAAAGTTTAAAACTGTTATAAATAGATATAAATAGTTATTTACTTCTATAAGTTTTTTGGATCGTCGTAAAAATTTGAATCTTTGATCAGTAAAAAAATTTAGTAACTGATAATAACTGATAATAACTTTTACGAATGTTTACTAATTTGTACTAATTGAAATTTATAATTATTTGTATTTTGGAATATCGATATTAATAAAATTTCTTTCTTACAAAAAGTGAATAATTAATAAACTTTTTGAAACTATTAATAACTATTATTGTTAAATAAAAAAACTATATAACAGATAATAACTTTTTATAGGAAGAAATCAACAATATTACAGTAAGCTTTTGGGAAGATTACATTGTTATCTTTGTTGAAAGCTTACGCTAAGATTGTAAAACAGATTCCAAAATTCTTGCAAGAAAGATTCCACTAAACCTAAATAGAACCTTTCATGAAAGATTACAGTAAGCATGAACAAAAGATTACAGGAATGTTTCACAAAAGAAAACAACAATATTACAGTAAGCTTTTGGGAAGATTACATTGTTATCTTTGTTGAAAGCTTACGGTGAGATTGCAAAACAGAATCCAAAATTCTTGCAGGAAAGATTCCACTAAACCTAAATAGAACCTTTCATGAAAGATTACAGTAAGCATGAACAAAAGATTATTGAAAAATACTGCGTGAAGCTCAAGCTCCGTGAAGGTTCCGGCGAAAACTCTCAGTAGCAATACCTAGAAATGTTTCACGAAAGCTTCTCGTAAGTTTAACCGAATCAACAAAAAAGATTCGAACTATAAGACTCAGAAACATTCCATGAAAGCTTTTAAAAGGTTCCCGGAACCTTACATGAAACATTCTCAGAATCGATACTGGAATCTTTCATGAAAGATAACTAGAAAGGTTACAGTAAGCTTACTGAAAGGTTAAACTGGAACATTGATTGCAAATCTTCCAAAAGCCTTTTGAAAGAGATTACTGAATACTTTCAGGGAAAATTCTACTAAACATAAATAAAATCTTTCATGAAAGATTGCAGTTAGCGTCATTACTGAAAAATAATGGAAAAGCCTAATGGAAGGTTCCGGCGAAACTCCCCAGTCGCGTTACCTTGCAATGTTCCATGAAAGCTTCCCGTAAGTTTCGGGGAACCAGCCAAAAAAATTCTAACTGTATGATTCAGTAACATTCCATGAAAGCTTTTGAAAGGTTTCCGGAACCTTCCATGAAACATTCTAATAATCGATACTTGAATTTTTCATGGAAGATAACTAGAAAGGTAACAGTAAGCTTACTGAAAGATAAACTGGAACATTAATTGCAAATCTTCCGAAAAATTTTTGAAAAAGATTTATGAATACTGGAATCTTTCATGAAAGATAACTAGAAAGGTTACAGTAAGCTTTCTGAAAGATTGAACTGGAACATTGATTGCAAATCTTCCAGAAACCTTTTGAAAAAGATTTATAAATACTTTCAGAGAAGATTCCATTATACCTAAATGAAATCTGTTATGAAAGATTGCAGTAAGTATGAATAAAATATTACCGAAAAATAATGCGAAAAGCTTAATGAAAGGTACCGTCGATACTTTCCAGTAGTAACCTTGCAATGTTCCACGAAGGCTTCCCGTAAGTTTTGGGGAATCAACAAAAAAAAACGCTGCCAATTCATTGGCCCGTAGCTTCCTCAAACTCAATTTGCTGATTTCTTGAATTAATTTTTAATAACAAAATTTATAATTTTTGCAACAATTTATGACATAATTATAATTAAATTCATTTATGAAGGTTAAAAAGTATTCATTTTAAAATTTTTTTCTTTATTTATTTATTTATTTAGATCAACGAGCAAGAATGCCCTAGATTAAACATAATATACACATATATAACAACATTAGGGGATTATAAGCTTTTAAAAAAAAACACGTTTTTGTTTTTGTTAATAACTCATTTTTTTCATTTTTGAATTTTTAGGTTTTTGTTAATAACAAAATAACCGTGATAGCTAGAAAATTTTTTCTTTTTAAAAAATATAGGTATTTTAATTCTCTTTCGAATGCTACCCATTCCACTCGAATACATAGAGCTGCTCTCGAGAAATTACGATTTAAAAAAAAACCCGCTGCCAATTCATTGGCATGTAGCTTCCTCAAACTAATTTATCAATTCCTTTTTTTATACTTTTATAAAATAATTTTTCTCAAAAACAAATGAAGAAAATGTATTGAAATTTTAACCAAATATAGTTTTTAATAAGTGTAATAAGTGGTTAAAATTTTGAGTCGATTTATGAAATATTCTCTGAAAAACAAGTATTCGAAAATATTTCAAAGTAATTAGTTCTTTAAGAAATAACAAACATCTGCATTATTTTAATAAATTGTTTATTTTCATAATATTATCTGCTTTCATAATGATTGAAAACTCGCTGTAGGGGTATATTTTTAATTTTTTTAAATAATACCGTCTTTAGTTATTCATAAAAAAATACATGTTTTTTGAGTGATCGACAATTTCATTAACCTACCTTCATATTTGTGTGTGGAATAAACAATATATTTGTGAAATTTTATTAAGGGGGTGTCAAACTCAATTCTGCGATTTGACCGACCCATAGGTCGGTAAAGTAGGAAATACATACTATTGATGAAGTATGACACCAGCGCCATCTCTAGAAAATCCTAATAGATTTTAACACAGATGGCGCTACATATTTCAAGTATATTAAATATCTGTAGTATTATATGATACTATAATAATAATAGACCTCTGTATTTTCTATGGTTCAAATCAATATTTACGTATTTCGCCTATACGCATTTTTTTACTGTAAAAAGACATGCATTGTCACGGGATGGCTAGTGGGGGAAAATCCCAACAAGCCACAAGCCAGCGATGCCCTAGAACACGGTACCGCGGGTGTCAGACTAAAATGACTTACCCGGGGATCTGCTCCTGGAATCCCGAAAACAACGCGAAGATCGCACACGAACTTCGTTTTCCAACTAATTGGATCGCTGAGTGAAAAGCGCGCGCTCGAAGAGTAAAGCGCGCGGCCGCTATGCTCGATATGAAAACGACCGGCGGAGTGGTTTTCTCGCGGAGGCGGCGGTATCCGGGAGAAGGACAGGTTGTAATGAACAACGCGACGAGTAACTAGATATCACAGTATATTTAAAATCACTAATCTCTACAAGCACAACGCACGTGCTGATTAGAATAATTATGAGTTAGTTCGCGCGCGACCGTTAATATTCAAACACGCGAACTATACGGCGCGCGGGGAAGCTGCTAATTTCGCGTGCAGTGTTAAAGTACGGCGGGCGGACACACACCCGCATGTACACGGCACAGAAAGCTTGCACGGGGCGATTTCCGTGCGAGCCTTTACAATAAACCCACGAGAGGAGAGTAGAAAACTTACGTTAGGAAGGAGCAGCCGGTGCACTCGACTCTTTCTCGCTCCCTGTCGCTCGCACAGCAGTTGCGCTCTCTCTCTCTCTCTCTCTCTCTTACTCGCTGTAATGGGTCGGCAGGCGGGCTGCCTGCCGGCTCCTCGCTCGCTGTCTCTGTCTACTAGTGACACAGGCGACGCGGTATCGCTCTCTCGCTCTCTTTCTTTCGCTCGCTCGCTAGTCGGCACCTCCACTCTACACTCGCGGTAACTCTAAAAGCACGATAGGAAGGCGCGGACGAGGTAACTTACGAGAGATACGGAGGAGATGCTTCCGGCGCGATGGCAGACACGAAGATGGCTGCCGTGACTCCTATAAAGCCGTAGCAGCTTCGAGGGTACGCGACAGGCATATTACTAGTCGCGAGACCGTTCTAATCCGGTCAGGATGGTTGCGCGCTCGCGCCCCCAGTGAGCATGCCTGCTCGGCGCGGGTAATTCGAATCTCGAATTACCTAACTCGCGTACGCATTACACCCCCCCGCCAGACGCTGCTTAGGGGACCGCGAGCAGCTCTGCCATCCATGGCCGTCGTCGTACCTATACGTAGGGTGGTAAGGCTTTAGTAGAAGGAGGTTCTAAAAGGGAATTAGGACGAATTGGAGTCACTGGATTTTCTTTTTTTAATTTTTATTAAAAAAAAACAAAACATAACTCTTCGGGGCTTAGCCCTCTTCAGCTGGCCCGGGAATAAGTCCGGCGCCCCTTGTGGCGAGCTTGGTTGGGGCAGTGCTTCGACTTCTTTACCCCAAGCTCGCCACACATGAAGCACCGGGGAAGCGCCTGTACATTTAACGCCTCCTGGACCGCTTGCTTCTCTTCGAGCGCCATTTGGAGGCGCTTCTCTTCGCGTAAGAGACGACGCTGGGCCTCTTCTTTGGCCCGACGCGCCGTCTCCTCCGCCTTTTCCCTGGCTCGCCTGGCCTCTTCTATGCGCTCCAGCGCACGTGCCAGACGAGCCTCCTCCTCCTTCTGCAAGGCGGCGCAGCGCAGCCTGGCGGCCCTGGCCTCTGCGCAGGGCGGCGTCCTCCGCAGCGCGCGAGGACTTGCTGAGGCGCCGCGCCTCCTCACGGATCTGCTCCACCGGGACCCAGGCCGCACCGACTCCATCGGTCGGTGTTCCTTTTGGGGCCTGGGTCGGAGCATCTCCTTCTTTTCCTTGTGCGGCCCGAGCCGCGCCGGCGTCAACTTCCGGCGCACAATGATGGGCTCGAGCCGCCTACTCTCCGGGAAATCAGCAAGCACCAATCAGCTCGACTGGTGCTTCTTCTGGCCGAGCCCCGCTCTTCTCCCGCTGCTCCTTCGGAGGATGAGATCGCCGGAGCGGGGATGGGCCAACGCCGCGTCGGTTAGTCCCGAAGGTCCCCTTCTTGGTTCCGGCGCTTCTAACTCCTCTATTACAAGTGTGGAGGGCTCTTCCACTAGCGGTGGTGCCAGTGTCACCGCGTCTATGCCCTCCACTACCTGCTCCACGAAGTCAATGACGGCGGGGTCAGGGTTGCACTGGATTAATCCAGCAATCACCATCTTCGCCGTCTCTGCTATTTCTGGAGTCAGGCCCTGCATATCCTGGAACAGGCAAATTGACCCCGGAGATTGGTGAGACCGAGGATCGGAAAACAAGGACGAACACGGGTTAGTACGGACGGCACAATTTCTGGACGACACAGTTAGCGCTTTTTGGACGCTCGGGTTCGACGGGGGCTAATTGGCCCGACAGCAGTAGGTGCAGGCTTCTTCTTCGAGCCTTTTGGCCTTCCTGGGCCTCGCTTGGACTCTGTTGGACCGACCACACGCGTAGGTCGTCCGTCGCTCGCACGCTTTCCTGGCCTAACTAATAGCGTGGTCTTACGAGGTGGACCGCGCCTCTTAGCCGTCGCCCGAGACTGTACATTCTCCTGGCTAACTCTGTTGCCCGCTGGCACGTTACGTTCGGCTGAAGAGTCCCTCGGTGGTAGCGACTGGGCTACTTCTTGACTACTTTTGTCCAAGTAGTTCTTGGGCTCTTCTGCAGAAACGTATCGATTGAGTTGCTGCGCATGGACGGGACGTATCGTTCGACCATCCTCACCTTGGATCTCATAGGTGTTTTCGTCTAGAATATTCACAATCGTGTAGGGCCCCGCGTACTTAGGGTCTAATTTGGCAGAAATTCCCTGAGCTGCTGAGGATAGTACCTTATTCTCTCTCCATACACGATCGCCTAGACAGAATTCTGGAGGCCGACGATGAGCGTCATAATATTTGGCTTGTCTCGCCTGCTCCGCTTGCGCGTCGGCCGTCGCCCGAACGTGCAATTCGCGAAACTTGTCCATGCGCACCACCCAATTATTTATCGCCTCTTGCTGCCCCTGCTCTTCGGCTAACCTGTCTTCCTCCCGCCTTAGTGTCTTCGGTGGGTCAGGCGTCAGCCGTAAATGAGCATGGCAGGACTTATCTTGGTAGAGCTGTGTTCTGCCGTATTATACGCTAACGCGAGCTCGTTCAGATGCTCATCCCAGGACCGGTGATTATCCTCAGCGTATGACATGATCATGGTCTTTACCGTTCGGTTCACACGCTCGACGGGATTGGCTTGAGGGCGATATGGTGGTGTAAACGTGTGATGCACGTTTCTCTCCTTTAAGAATGCCTCTAAAGGTGCATTCTTAAATTCAGTCCCATTATCGGAGAGAAACACCTCGGGACTCCGAACCGCAGACATACTCGTTCGTTGAGCCCTTTTATTACCGATTTGCCATCTGCCCTTTTTATCGGAATTACTTTGATCCATCGTGTGAACAGGCCCTGGAAGATGAGAATGTATTCGTGGCCGTGCTTGGTTTTAGGAAGGGGTCCCATAATGTCGCTGGCCATGATTTGCCATGGACGTTCTGTAATGCGACGTCCCACGAATCCTGCTGGAGCGCGCTGGTTCACGTATCTGGCCACATCTCAAGACATGTGTGGCCAATAATACTTCCGCCTTACTCTCTCTAGAGTTTTCTCGCGGCCCAAGTGCCCAGCAATTGGAAAGTCATGGCATTCTCTCAGTACTTCGCGTCGCTTTTCGTGAGGGACTGCTAACTTCCATGCATCGTCGTCGCCAAGAGATTCGTGTATGACTTCATTAGGGTTGAACTTGTACAGTCTCTCCCCCGCCAGCTTGAACGTGGAGAAGTCTCGCGGCTGCTATTGAACCTCTTTCACGATCTTGAGGTACCAGTGGTCGTTTGTATCGTGCTCGAGCTCTGACGCGGCGACCGCTGGCTCTTCTTCCTCGAACATCCGTGAAAAGGCATCTGGGACATTGTTCAACGAGCCCTTTCGATGTTCGACCGTGAAACTGTGGTTCTGCAGCTCCAAAGCCCACCTAGGTAACCTGCCGGTCGGGTTTTGGAGGTCACGGAGCCACTTCAAGCTGCTATGGTCCGTGATAACCTTGAAGTCGTAGGCCTCTATATACGGACGGAACTTTTTAATTGCCCAGAGAATTGCTAGACATTCTCGTTCAGTCACGCTATAATTCCTCTCGGCTGCGCTCAGGGTTCAACTCGCGAACTCTAGGACTCTTTCATCGCCGTCAATTATTTGGTATAGCACCGCTCCCAGACCTGTATCGCTCGCGTCAGTTTGCACCACAAACTGCGCGTTAGACACCCGTCTGTGTAGAATCGGTGCAGAAGCTACTATCGCTTTTAGCTTTTGGAAGGCCTCTGCTTGTGCTGTTGGCCACTCATATTTCCGATCCTTTTTCGTTAATTCGGTCAGTGGTACAGCAATTGTGGCGAAGTTCGATAAAAACTTTCTATACCACGAGGCCATTCCTAAGAAGCGTCTCAGCTGACGGAGGTTTTTCGGTACCGGATACTCCATAATGGGCTTTATTTTCTCGGGATCTGGCTTAAAACCATCTCTATTTACTATGACCCTGAGATATTGGACCTCATCGCGACAGAAGACGCACAGAAGACCCTCTTCTCGCGATTTATTGTGATGCCCGCGTCCTGTATCCTGCCCAGAACTCTTTTTAGAACCTCTTTATGCTCCTCGAATGTCTCTGTGACTATTATTATATCGTCGAGATACGAGTAAGCAAAAGGTTCGAGTTTGGGGCCGATGACTTTGTCAATCAGCCTCTGGAAGGACGCTCCGGCATACGAAAGACCGTAGGGCATTCTCGTAAATTAGAAAAGCCCTTTGCCTGGCATGGTGAAGGCCGTAGTCTCTTTGGACTCCGGACTAAGTGGTATCTGGTGGTACGCACTGCTTAAATCCAACGTGGAGATGTATCGCGCTTTCTGCAGTTTGCGCAAGATACTTTTCATGTATGGTAACGGGTACGCGTCTGGCCTTGACGCTGCGTTCACTTTTCTGAAGTCCACGCAGAAACGGAACTTCCCGTTGGACTTGCGTACCATTACCACTGGACTTGACCAGCCACTTGTCGAGGGTTCTAATATTCCCGCGACCAACATTTCCTCCACCTGTTTGTGCATCTCTTCCTCGAGTTTCTGAGATACAGGGTAGTACTTCTGTTTAATGGATCTTGTAGATCCGACGTCTATTGCATGCTCGATCCACGAAGTACACCCTAGTGGTGCTAGGCTGCTACCGATCAGCTGAGCTACTAAAGCTTCTACCTCTTTGCGCTGTTCTTCTGTTGGGTCCGCCAACCCTATAGCTGATACGGACACGGTGTTATTTGCGGCTATGGCGGCTACTTCTAACTTTACGCTTGCATCGTCATCCTTGAGATGCAGCGTGTTATCTGTGGGGTCTAAGACAGCGCTAAACTTCTTAATGAAGTTTACCCCGAAGTAGCACTCCGTATCTAGATCTGACATTATCGCGACGCGCACTTCTTTGCACGTGCCAGCCACGACCATGGGCAGATATACATAGCCAACCACTGCTATGCTTTGCCCGTTTGCCACCCGTACCGTTAGGCCGCTGGCTGGGATTAACTCTTTTCCACAGGCCGTAGTGAGCTGTAGGCCTATGGAATTCATCCCAGTCCAGGAAGCTCCTGTATCGAAGAGTGCTCGTAGCCTGTAACCGGCTACACCTACTTGAAGCCACCATTACAAGCAAGTTTCTTGGTTGACTTCATTCGGTAGAATCACGGGCACTTCTTCGCTCTCCACTCCAGACGATTGGACAGAGTTACCCTCGGTCTCTGGTGAGAGAGCTGGGGTCGGGTATGTGGTCGTGTTTACCTGCTCTCCTGGCCGTTTCCCTGTTGGTTTCTGGCAGCATTGGGCTTGGTGCCACCCTTTTGCTCATATCCGGGTTCCCTTCGGTACTCTTGCCTTTGTGGAGGTCCGTTATTTCTTGGACTTTGCGGCCTAGCCTGGTGGGTCGAGCTACTACCCCCACTAGGCTGGTTCGTAATTTTCCCGCCCTCCCGCCGCCTATTTTCCCAGTTACCCTTCTTCTTAGATTTTCTGGTTGGCGGCGGGCTAGGCCGATAAGCATTTGGCCATGACCCGACGGAACATAGCCTTGAGGCTCTCTCGAGGCTCGTGCTGTTGGTGCTTCATCGCCGCCACGCTTGGACTCTGCTTTTTCCGCTAATCCGTGGACGACTCAGTTGGCACGTATGCAAATTCTGGCATGTATGTGAGCTCGGGCGGGTGGCGAGTGATACACCTTATCTGCCGCGAGCGCCAATTCGGCTTCCCGGGCCAGGTCCAGGAGCCCTCGGTAATCCGTAATTTGATTTCGCATTACCATCTTTTGCAGTTCCGGCCGCATGTTCCGGTGCAACATGTCTAACTGTTGAGCGATGCTAGGCACCGGAACCAACTTTAGGATCATGGCTTGTAGATTTCCCACGTAATCACGCGTAAGTTCATTTCTGCCTTGAGTCCTCACGTTTATTTCCGCCATGACGCGTTGCTGATGTCCTCTGTCCCCGCCATACATGTGCGTTATGGCCTCTATGAAATCTGGCCACGATCGCCATGTGTGGCGGTTACTCCGGTACCAGGTGGCTGCTACTCCAGTTAGGAGCTCTGACAACGACGAAAGCACCTCGTCGTGTGTCAGATTAGCTAGAGTTCTGCATTCCTCTACTTTTGTGAGGAATAACTCGACGCTCTGCTCCTTTGAGGACCCTGAGAACCTGATGTGCCATTTTCGGACTATCTGGCCCACATCACGGTTAGTCTGCTGAGGCAAATACGTATGCCTCTCAGACGGGTCCTGGGTCGCACCATTCCTAGTCTGGCGCTGGGAAGAATTTCTGGTATCATTCCTCCTAGCCTCTGTTAGGGACTGGAGACTCGGGCTGCTGCTGTTAAACTCCGCATACGTGAACGTGTCTTGGAAGTTAACATGCGGTGATCCTCGTCTACGGCCCGTGCTTGGAGGTTGAACTCCCTCCAATTGCGTAATTGAAGTTGGATGTCGAGCTCCTTGAAGTATTCGTACATTCTCTTTAAGCTCTTCAACCTCTTCGACGAGTGTTTTGATCACCGCCAGTAGCTGCTCCGACAATATATTGTCTGCGACTGCTATCCCAGTGGTTCGCGACTCACGTTGTCGCGGCCCCTCCAAGTTTTGCGGCTGTGGCGGATTTCGCGATTGCTGCCAGAACCCTAGCTGCCCATTTCGTGCCAACAACGACTCTTCTTCGTAGTTGTGCTGGTATTGTCGTTACCTGCGCTGCTCTTCCAGGAGCACTTGCTGCCGTTGCTGCTGCTCCTGCTGTTGTTGCTGTTGCTACCGTCGCTACTGCTCCATCTGCTGTTGCTGCCTTTGCTGCTGCTGCCTTTGCTGCTGCTGCAGTTGCTGCTGCTGCATTTGCTGCTGCTGCATTTGCTGCTGCTGCATTTGCTGCTGCTGTAGTTGTTGCTGCTGGAGCTGTTGCTGTTGAAGCTGTCCCTGGGCTTCGGCTGGAGATGTCCCGGTGGGTGCTGTAGAGCTCAATATCTCTGTCCCGGAACCCTCCTGGCCGTTTGCCTCTTCCGCTGGCTCCACTACTGCAATATGTGCTTGTTGTGGAGCGTTCATCCTCCGAGACTCCGAGAGCTTCTGCATCACTATCGGGTCATCAAGGAGCGTTATGAACGGGTGCCGGTGGTCTGGGTCAGTATTAGGATCCACAATAGTCGATCCAGACTTGTTCGTCAACGTTAAGTCGATGAACGCTCTTCGGGACTGCTCGCGTTTAGCAAACGCTTGCTGCTCCGACAGCTCCGGCTCTGGCACGAAGTAGCGGCACTATAATCGCCCATAAGCCACTTGATCGCTGTCAGCATATTTACTGACTGCAGATCTGACTGCTGTAGACCAAGGGCTTGCATGGCCTCGTTTATTTCCTCTTCGGGCTGTGTATAGGCCCAATTGAGTATCGCAGATTCCGCAAATTGCGATGATCGGGCCATGGTGTCAATTGGCTGTGCGCTTCCCCACGAACTTATTTCACTAGCGCGAGTAGTATCTGTATTAATGGCAAAGAGAGTTTGCCTATTCAACCCGTGAGCTAGCTTTTTGAACGCGAACCCGGGTTATTTTCTAAGAGCTACGGCGGTTGCTTTGAACCTCGATAACGCACGAGGGTTTCCCGTATGGGGCTCTAAAAAAAACAAAAGCTATTTTTGTAATTAATTACTATTTGTAATTAATTACGCTCAACTACTCGCACTTGTAATTTTAAAATAAATATATGTGAAAATCTTTATATGGGAGCGACCAGCAGAAACGGGCCACCGAGCGCGCGCGGTGCCTTTTTTCGCGTAAAAGGCGCTCTGTTTAACTCGTTCATAATCGTATGCTGCGTCTTTGAAAAAAAAACAAGGACCTATGTCGATAGCTTTTTCCTGCTCTTTCCATTGGTGCCATTGTTTTTATTGCGAAACGCTTTCTTCCGGACGAAAACTCGAGTTGAATATTGAAAGCCATTTTTCTCAAAGTATATCATGTTTTTTTTCAAAATAAACTACACCATTGGAAATTACAACTCTTAAGCTTCAAAACCCTATCTTGGAGAAGTTGGAGAAATAAAGGGTTTAAAAGTAATAACATGAAAAAGACAACGCCGAGGGTCCGCGCGAGCCCTTCGCGTCCGTGCGTCCGGCACGTTTAAGTGCACGCTCTATTCAATTCGCTAATAATCGTGTACCAAGTCTCTGAAAAAAGAACTAAGGACATATATCGATAGATTTTTTCCTGCTCTTTCCAATGGTGCTATTATTTTTATTCCGAAATGCTTCCTTTTAGTTGAAAATTCCATTTGAATGTTTAAAATCTATTTTTTCAATAAAATATCAGTCTTTTCTTCAAAATGAATTATATTCTTCAAAAGTACAAGCCTTAAACTATAAAATATTATATTTTTAAGTTGAAACATGAAAAGTTCAAAAATAGTAAGATCAAAAAGACAGCGGCTGCCCGAACTTTTTACGCTATGCTCAAGGGCGGATTAATACACGCGATGTGCTATTTCGCCCTTTCTTTTTTGTAAATATAAAATGTTTTGTAACTTTCAATGCCAATGCGTGGACATAATTTTGTGGATCTAGTTGTAACAGTTATTTATTTTACTGATGGAGCTGCGCAACATTTTAAAAATAAACGCAATTTCCAAAATCTCCTTCATCATTATGATGATTTTGCTGTTGATGCTGAGTGGCATTTTCATGCAACAGCCCACGGAAAAAATGCATGTGATGGAATAGGTGCTTCCGTGAAAAGCAATGCCAGACGAGAAAGTTTGCGGAAAGTATCCGACAATTATATATTGACGCCCCAAGATTTATACAAATGGGCAACTGAGTATTTCAAAAATATTGAGTGCTTTTTTTCATCAAAAGACGATTACTTAAAGGCTACAGAAAAGCTACAGAACAGGCTAGCCTCAGCTAAGACAATACCTGGAACTCAATTGTTTCATTGTATTAAATTATTAAATGATGCCAAAAAGTTAGAACTTAAAAGATTTTCAACGTCAGAAGATTCTCAATTATATCCACCGATCAAAAAAGAAAAAGTACTTAAAACTCAAACAAAGAAAGAAGCGGATGTCGCAAAAAGGACAATTCTTATAAAATCAAAAAAATGTAAAAAAATTAGAATTTAAAGGAAAAGGTAATATTGTTATGCCAGATTAAACAATCTATTATTAGCGAATTGAATAGAGCGTGCACTTAAACGTGCCGTACTCATGGGCGCGAGGGGCTCGCGCGGACCCTCGGCGCTGTCTTTTTCATGTTGTTACTTTTAAACCCTTTATTTCTCCAACTTCTCCAAGATAGGGTTTTGAAGCTTAAGAGTTGTACTTTCCAATGGTGTAGTTTATTTTGAAAAAAAAACATGACATACTTTGAGAAAAATGGCTTTCAATATTCAACTCGAGTTTTCGTCCGGAAGAACGCGTTTCGCAATAAAAACAATGGCGCAATTGGAAAGAGCAGAAAAAATCTATCGATATAGGTCCTTGTTTTTTTTTTCAAAGACGCAGCATACGATTATGAGCGAGTTAAACAGAGCGCCTTTTACGCGAAAAAAGGCACCGCGCGCGCTCGGTGGCCCGTTTCTGCTGGACGCTCCTATATATATATATATATATATATATTTATATATATATATATATATATATATATATATATATATATCTATATATATATATATATATATATATATATATATGTGTGTGTCAAAACGGAAAGTATCACCAAAAAACACAAAAAATAAATACAATTTTCACCTAAAAAAATAAAAAAACTATTTTAAAGTTCGAGGGGATTTTTGCGCTCGAGTTTTTACTCGGGCGCACAGTCAACTTTTTGTTCCAAGAGTGCCTGCCGACTTTCTCTCGATTTTCTACTAACAGCACGAGAAAAGAAAAAAAAATTTTATTTTCCGTCCACTAAAAAATAATTCGTATCGAAAATACGAGAGGAGAAAAAAAAAATTTCGAGTCGAGAAAAAAAAATTAATTAAAAAAATTAATTATCGCTTAAAAAAAAGTTTTTGTCGTTAAAAAAAATGAATTGTTATTAAAAAATTTTAATTGTTAAAAACAATTACTTAACGTGCAAAAATTTCGCGATCAAGATCTCTCCTCGTCGGCACTCTAAGTCGAGGGTTATTGGCTATCGCTTGCCTAAACTCTCGACCGCACTCTCGCAACAGCACGGCTGTGTCACGCACACGCACACTCGCACCTACGAGCTGCGGCACGAAGAGCCTTTCTTTGCAGCTTATGCTCAGCTACGCTGCTGGACTTCTTCGCGCCAAGCTTCGCCGCGTATCACGTAAGCGCCGCGGGTCCACCTCCAGCCCCACGTAGGGCGCCAGTTGTAACGGCATGGCTAGTGGGGGAAAATCCCAACAAGCCACAGGCCAGCGATGGCCTAGAACACGGTGCCGCGGGTGTCAGACTAAAATGATTTGCCCGGGGATCTGCGCCTGGAATCCCGAAAACAACGCGAAGATCGCACACGAACTTCGATTTCCAACTAATTGGATCGCTAAGTGAAAAGCGCGCGCTCGAAGAGTAAAGCGCACGGCCGCTATGCTCAGATATGAAAACGACCGGCGGAATCGTTTTCCCGCCGAGGCGGCGGTATCCGGGTGAAGGACAGGTTGTAATGGACAACGCGACGAGTAACTAGATATCACAGTATATTTAAAATCACTAATCTCTACAAGCACAACGCACGTGCTGATTAGAACAATTATGAGGTAGTTGACGCGCGACCGTTAATATTCAAACACGCGAACTATACAGCGCGCGGCGAAGCTGCTAATTTCGCGTGCGGTATTAAAGTACGGCGGGCGGACACACACCCGAACGTACACGGCACAGAAAGCTTGCACGGGGCGATTTCCGTGCGAGCCTTTACAATAAACCCGCGAGAGGAGAGTAGAAAACTTACGTTAGGAAGTAGCAGCCGATGCACTTGATTCTCTCTCGTTCCCTGTCGCTCGCACAGTAGTTGCGCTCTCTCTCTCTCTCTCTCTCTCTCTTGCTCGCTGTAATGGGTCGGCAGGCGAGCTGGCTGCCGGCTCCTCGCTCGCTTTCTCTGTCTGTTCGTGACACACGCGATGCGGTATCGCTCTCTCGCTCTCTTTCTTTCGCTCGCTCGCTAGTCGGCGCCTCCACTCTACACTCGCGATAACTCTAAAAGCACGATAGGAAGGGGCGGACGAGGTAACTTACAAGAGACACGGAGGAGATGCTTTCGGTGCGACGGCAGACACGAAGATGGCTGCCGTGACTCCTATAAAGCCGTAGCAGCTTCGCGGGTACGCGACGGGCATATTACGCGTCGCGAGACCGTTCTAATCCGGTCAGGATGCTCGCGCGCTCGCGCCCCAGGTGAGCATGCCTGCTCGGCGCGGGTAATGCGAATCTCGAATTACCTAACTCGCGCACGCGTTACAGCGTATTTCCCCTATACGCATATTTTTTTATTATAAACCATTGTACGTATTTCGCGTATACGTATTTCCTTTTATAAATAATTATGCGTATTTTGCGTATACGCATTTTTTATTGTTAATAATAGTGCGTATTTCACATATACGCATTTTTATTATAAATAATTGTGCGTATTTCGCCTATACGAATTGACTTTTATAAACAATTGTGTGTATTTCGTCTATACGCATTTTCTTTTATAAATAATTATGCGTATTTCGCTTATACGCACTTTTCGGTGTTAGTAATCGTGTGCATTTAGCCTACACGCATTTTATAATAAATAATTTTGTGTATTTCGACTATACACATGTTCTATTATAAACAAATATGCGCATTTCGCCTATACACAATTCTTATAATAATGAGATGCAAATTCGTCACTTTATTATATAGTCTCAGTTATTATTGACATTTCAAAATTCAGGACGTCGCCTCGCATGATTGCAACTGCTTTCTTAAAGATTGTAGTGCGCTCCGAAGATTTTTGTGTCCAGATGTCGGAACAGATCGTATGCGAGGTCTAAGCCTTCCAGGTGGACGATGATGGAGTTTACCTGATGCGCTCCGTAGGTTTTTGTGTCCAGAGGCCAGGACAAATCGAATGCGAGGTCTAGGTGCTTCAGATTGCCGATGATGGTGTCCGAAGTAGTGCGCTTCGTAGGTTTTTGAGTCCAGGTGTCGGGACAGCTCGAATGCGAGGTCTAGGTACTTCAGATGGCTGATGATGGAGTCCGGAGTAGTGCGCTTCGTAGGTTTTTGAGTCCAGGTGTCGGGACAGTTCGAATGCGAAGTCTAGCTGTTCCAGGCGGCTGATGATACGCTTCGTAGACTTTTCTGTCCAAGTGTCTTGATAGATCGGATGCAAGGTCTAGGTGTTTAGATGGCCGATGATGGAGTCCGGGTGATGCGCTCCGTAGATATTTACGTCCAGGTGTCGGCACAGGTCGGATGCGAGGTCTAGGTGTTTAGATGGCCGATGATGGAGTCCGGGAGATGCGCTCCGTAGATATTTACGTCCAGGTGTCGGCACAGGTCGGATGCGAGGTGTAGGTGTTACCGAACGCAGCTTACATGAGGCAGCTTGCGGATTGCGCGCACGGACTTTTGTAACGTACGTAGTTTCTTTTGATGCCATGGTTCCACTAGCTGGATCTAATAAACCAAACGGTGAGAGCAGCAGCTCAAGACTTGTTCCGAATTTAATATTATGATTTTCAAAATATTATCTGCATCTGAAATTTTGTTGCACGGTACTGCACTTTTTTGTACATATTCTAGACGTAGTTTACAAAATTTCTACCAAGAGATAGTTTAGATTTGGTTTTTATTTTTTGGTTGAGGGTTTAATTGTTTATTGAAATTTAAACAAATTTGAATGTTTTTATTTTTTTTTCAATCTAACCATTAAAAAATATCAATATGAAATCCAGTTATCTTTTGGTAGATTTTAAGTATTTGCTGCTAAAAATATATGGGATATTTCAGGTGAAGTCAGCAGCTCAAAATTTTAAAATCGGTCAAAACTCGTTTTCTTTTAGTTTTTTATGAACAGAAAATGATCCTCAAATTTTAGATCGATAAAAAAGCTAAGCAACATTGAAAATTCAATTTTTTTGCAATTTTTGGTTAAAATCCAAGTTTATTCATTATTTAACTCATAATCTTGAAACTTTTTGTATAGTACATTGATTGGCAAAATGTTTCCATTTTTTCTGTAGAATCTGCCAGTATTTATTTTATGACCCTTTATGAAAGTCTCTGATTGGCTGCTTCTTAGTATACCTTCATCAAAGGATATTGAGGCTGCGACCAAATATTCTTTATTTGACAAATTTTTTTGTATTCATCTTCGAAAACACTTCAAAATGCTTTTTTTGATCAATACTTGCCGAGCAAAGGAAGAAAAGTTACAATTTTTTGAAATATCAAGAAAAATCCATAATTTCAATTTTTGATAACATGATTAATGAAACTGAATATTATTCATACATCTTATGGCATGGACCGTAATACTGCATTTTGTTAGAACACCAAATAGAACATTATATATATATATATATATATATATATATATATATATATATCTATTTTCAATAATATTAGGCTTACACAATAAGCGATACCTAATTATGAATTAATAATAAATTAAGCTATAGAGGTTAATTACTATAAAGCTGTCAAAATGAAATCAGGCTACAGACTCATAATTTCATTCATAATTAGGTATCGCTTATTGTGTAAGCCTAATATTATTGAAAATAGATATTTCTAATGTTCTATTTGATGCTCTAACAAAATTCAGTGGTGTGGTCCATGCCATAAGATGTATGAATAATATTCAGTTTCATTAATCATGTTATCAAAAATTGAAATTATGGATTTTTCTTGATATTTAAAAAAATTGTAACTTTTTTCTCTATGCTCGGCCAGTATTGATCAAAAAAGCATTTTGTAGCGCTTACGATGAAGAATACAAAAAAAAATTTGTCGAATAAAGAATATTTGGACGCAGCCTCAATATCCTTTGATGAAGGTATACTAAGAGGTAGCCAATCAGAGACTTTCAAAAAGGGTCATAAAATAAATACTGGCACATTCTACAGAAAAAATGCAAACCTTTTGCCAATCAATGTACTATGCAAAAAGTTTCAAGATTTTGAGTTAAAGAATGAATAATCTTAGATTTTAACGAAAAATTGCAAGAAAATTGAATTTTCAATGTTGCATAGCTTTTTTATTTTTGTAAATATGGACCTAAAATTTGATGAACATTTTTTGTTCATAAAAACTAAAAGAAAATGAGTTTTGAGCGATTTTAAAATTTTGAGTTGCTGACTTCACGTGTAATATCCCATATACCTGAAACAACAGGAGGGTGTAACAAAATTTGAGACCAAGGGTTGAACTTCAAATGAACCTGAGTATGGTGTTTAAGTTGATCGGCATTTTAAAATATACACCTTCCATCATATAAACGCATAACTGCAAATTGGACATTTTAACAAAATATGTTTTTTTAGAAGTATTGTCATTAATAATTACTTTGCATTATACTTGGCATGCTACTGAATGATTGGTAAAAGTAGAGCTACTATAATTTCATTGAGCTAGGCTCATAAGTTTCTGTAGCTTCTTTTCAAATTTTATGAGTTTCGTTCAAAAAAAAAAAAACGGAAAAGAATTAATTTTGTGTCAAGACATCTAGTTTCTTATAAATAGATAACTAAATAAATTCATGTAATTGTAATTCTTGTCTGTTATAATTAAATATGTTCGCCCATACACCTTTCCTTATAACTAATAATTGTGCGTATTTCGTCTATACGCATTTTTGCATTATAAACAACTGTGCGTATTTCGCTTATACAAATTTTTGATATTGTAAATAATTGTGCGCATTTCGCATATATGCATTATTTATTATGAATAATTGTGCGTATTTCGCCTATACGCATTTTTGTATGATAAATAATTGTGCGCATTTCGCATGTACGCATTATTTATTATGAATCATTGTGCGTATTTCGCCTATGCGCATTTTTATATTTACTATTTTTTTTTTATTACAAACACATGTCAATTTGAACGTAATTACGTTCGAGTATTTATTTATAATCACGATTTTTACTTATAGTATAAAATTACGTGGTTAGTAATACTTGAAAAACACACCCAAAATGCAGAATCTCCACTCTTGCTGATTATTTAGAACTAGAACCTGGAATATAATCCCTCACCATGTACAACATAGTGTGTGTAAAGTTTAAGATATTTGTAGAGAATGGAAAGGGATCTTTGGAATGAAAAGTCGAAAAAGCGCATGTGCATTTCCAACTAAGATCACCACACCCTCCTTTAAAGTTTACCAGAATTACATACACACTATGCAATACACGCTGAGGGATTGTATATCCAATATCAGATATACTCAATTAGTCAGTATGGAGAAAATAACTTTTTTTCTTGAAAACTCCTTGAAAAACACAAAAAATGCAGTATCTCCACTCTTGCTGATTATTTAGAACTAAAACCTGGTATATAATCCTTCAGTATGAACAACATAGTGTGTATAAAGTTTAAGATATTTGTAGAGGATGGAAAGGGATCATTGGAATGACAAGTCGAAGAAGCGCATGTGCATTTCCAACTAAGACCTCCTCATATGAGTTTGAACTTCAGAACGTTCATCGTGAACGAAAAATCGAAAATTCCCAAATTCGGTTTTTTGATATTATCTCTTAAAGATATGCATATAATATGTACAAATTGCAAAATCAGTTATTTCCAAAGTGATTATCCCCCCAAATCATCCCTAAAAACACCGCGTGTAGACAATAAATGACAAAAAAAATTGGTACCACGAGAGTTTATTAATTTAAGCAAAATTTTATGGATGATATTTCCCCCAGATACTGCCCTAGCATTGAAAAAAAATTGTCGATATGAAATCCGAACAGGATCCTTTCGCTTGGGGGATGCAAAGGGGCTAAAATATCGGAAAATACACGAAAAATACCGAAAAAAATCATGTCTCGTGAGATTATTGATTTAACACAAATTTCATCGCTGATATTTCTTCCAGATACTGCCCTAGCATTAAATAAAAATTGGCGATATGAAATTCGAAACGGATCCTTTCGCTTAGGGGGTGCAAATGGGCTAAAATAGCGTAAAATAAACGAAAAATACTGAGAAAAAAATCATAACTCGTGAGTATATTAATTTAAGACAAATATTATCGCTGATATTTCTTCCAGATACTGCCCTAGCATTGTAAATTAATTGGCGATATGAAATTCGAACCGCAACCTTTCGCTTAGGGGGTACAAAGGGGCTAAAATAGCATAAAATACACGGAAAATACCTAGAAAAATCATGTCGGGTGAGTTTATTAATTTAAGACCAATATTATAGCTGATATTTCGTCCAGATACTGCCCTAGCATTCTACAAAATTGGCGATATGAAATTCGAACAGGATCCTTCCGCTTAGGGGGTGCAAATGGGCTAAAATATCGGAAAATACGCGTAAAATACCGAGGAAAAATCATGTCGGGTGAGTTTAATAATTTAAGACAAATATTATCGCTGATATTGCTTCCAGATACTGCCCTAGCATTCTTCAATAATTAGCGATATGAAATTTGAACCGGATCCATTCGCTTAGGGGGTGCAAATGGGCTAAAATAGCGGAAAATACACGTAAAATACCAAGGGAAAATCATGTCTTGTGAGTTTATTAATTTAAGACCAATATTATAGCTGATATTTCGTCCAGATACTGCCCTAGCATTCTAAAAAATTGGCGATATGAAATTCGAACAGGATCCTTCCGCTTAGGGGGTGCAAATGGGCTAAAATATCGGAAAATACGCGTAAAATACCGAGGAAAAATCATGTCGGGTGAGTTTATTAATTTAAGACCAATATTATAGCTGATATTTCGTCCAGATGCTGCCCTAGCATTCTAAAAAATTGGCGATATGAAATTCGAACAGGATCCTTCCGCTTAGGGGGTGCAAATGGGCTAAAATATCGGAAAATACGCGTTAAATACCGAGGAAAAATCATGTCGGGTGAGTTTAATAATTTAAGACAAATATTATCGCTGATATTGCTTCCAGATACTGCCCTAGCATTCTTCAATAATTAGCGATATGAAATTTGAACCGGATCCATTCGCTTAGGGGGTGCAAATGGGCTAAAATAGCGGAAAATACACGTAAAATACTGAGAAAAAAAAGCATGTCTCGTGAGTTTATTAATTTAAGACAAATTTAATGGCTGATATTTCTTCCACATACTGCCCTAGCATTGTAAAAAAATTGGCGATATGAAATTCTAACCGGATCCGTTCGCTTAGGGGGTGCAAATGGGCAAAAATAGCGGAAGATACACGAAAAATGCGGCAACAAAATCATATCTCGTGAGTTTATTAATTTAAGACAAATTTTATGGCTGATATTTCCTCGAGATGCTGCCCTAGCAATGTAAAAAAATTGGCCATATGAAATTCGAAATGGATCCTTACGCCTGGGGGGGGTGCAAAGGGGCCAAAGTAGCTTAAAATACACGAAAAATACCGAGAAAAAAATCATGTCTCGTGAGTTTATTAATTTAAGACAAATTTAATGGCTGATATTTCTTTCAGGTTCTGACCTAGCATTGTAAAAAAATTGGCGATATAAAATTCTAACCGGATCCTTTCGCTTAGGAGGTGCAAATGGGCAAAAATAGCTGAAAATACACGAATAATGCGACAACAAAATCATATCTCGTGAGTTTATTAATTTAAGACAAATTTTGTAGCTGATATTTCTTCAAGATGCTGCCCTAGCATTGTCGAAAAATTGGTGATAAGAAATTCTAACCGGATACTTTCGCTTAGGGGGTGCAAGTGTGCTAAAAGAGCAAAATACACGAAAAATACTGAGAAAAAAATCATGTCTCGTTAGTTTATTAATTATGAGAAATTTTATAGCTGATATTTCGTCCAGATACTGCCCTAGCATTCTAAAAAAATTGGCGATATGAAATTCGAACAGGATCCTTTCGCTTAGGGGGTGCAAATGGGCTAAAATATCGGAAAATACGCGTAAAATACCGAGGAAAAATCATGTCTCATGAGATTATTAATTATAACAAATTTTATAGGTGACATTTTTTCCAAATGCTGCCCCAGCATTGAAAAAAAATTGGCGATATGAAATTCGAAACGGATCCTTTCAATTGGTGGAGTGCAAAGGGGTTAAATTAACGTTAAATACACGAAAAATACCGAGAAAAAAATCATGTCTTGTGAGTTTGTTAAATTAAGACAAATTTTATGGCTGATATTTCCTCGAGATGCTGCCCTAGCATTGTACAGAAAGTGGCGATATGAGATTCTCACCGGATCCTTTCGCTTAGGTCTTGTAAATGGTCTAAAATACTAGAAAATACACGTAAAGTACCAAGGAAAAATCTAGTCTCGTGAGTTTATTAATTTAAGATAGCTGATATTTCATCCAGATACTGCCCTAGCATTCTAAAAAAATTGGAGATATGAAATTCGAACAGGATCCTTTCGCTTAGGGGGTGCAAATGGGCTAAAATAGCGGAAAATACACGTAATATACCGAGGAAAAATCATGTCTCGTGAGTTTATTAAATTAAGAAAAATATTATCGCTGATATTGCTTCCAGATACTGCCCTAGAATTCTTCAATAATTGGCGATATGAAATTTGAACCGGATCCTTTCGCTTAGGGGGTGCAAACGGGCTAAAATAACGGAAAATACACGTAAAATTCCAAGGGAAACTCATGTCTTGTGAGTTTATCACTTTAAGACCAATATTATAGCTGATATTTCATCCAGATACTGCCATAGCATTCTAAAAAAATTGGCGATATGAAATTCGAAAAGGATCCTTTCGCTTAGGGGATGCAAATGGGCTAAAATAGCGGAAAATACTCCTAAAATACCGAGGAAAAATCATGTCTCGTGAGTTTATTAATTTAAGGCAAATATTATCGCTGATATTGCTTCCGGATACTGCCCTAGCATTCTTAAATAATTGGCGATATGAAATTCGAACCGGATCCTTTCGCTTAGGGGGTACAAAGGGGCTAAAATCGCGTAAATTACACGAAAAATACCTAGAAAAAATCATATCTCGTGAGTTTATTAATTTAAGAAAAATTTTTTGGTTGATATTTCCTGGAGTTGCTGCCCTAGCATTGTAGAAAAATTGGCGATATGAAATTCTAACCGGTTCCTTTCGCTTAGGGGGTGCAAATGGGCCAAAATAGCGTAAAATACACGAAAAAAACTGAGAAAAAAAAGCATGTCTCGTAAGTTTATTCATTTAAGACAAATTTTATTGATGATATTTCCTCGAGATGCTGCCCTAGCAATGTGAAAAAATTGGCGATATGAAATTCTAACCGGATCCTTTCGCTTAGAGGGTGCAAATGGGCAAAAATAGCGGAAAAACCACGAAAAATGCGGCAACAAAATCATATCTCGTGAGTTTAATAATTTAAGACAAATTTTATAGCTGATATTTCTTCATGATGCTGCCCTGGCATCGTAGAAAAATTGGCGATATGAAATTGGAAACGGATCTTTACGCCTGGGGGGGTGCAAAGGGGCCAAAGTAGCTTAAAATACACGAAAAATACCGAGAAAAAAATCATGTCTCGTGAGTTTATTAATTTAAGACAAATTTTATGGCTGATATTTCCTGGACATGCTGCCCTAGCATTGTGAAAAAATTGGCGATATGAAATTCTAACCGGATCCTTTCGCTTAGGTGGTGCAAATGGGCTAAATAGTAGAAAATACACGTAAAATACCGAGGAAAAATCATGTCTCGTGAGTTTATTAATTATGAGAAATTTTATAGGTGATATTTCTTCCAGATACTGCCCCAGCATTGAAAAAAAATTGGCGATATGAAATTGGAAACGGATCCTTAAGCTTGGGGGGGTTTAAAGGGGCCAAAGTAGCGTAAAATACACGAAAAATACCGAGAAAAAAATCATGTCTCCTGAGTTTATTCATTTAGGACAAATTTAATGGCTGATATTTCGTTCAGGTACTGCCCTAGCATAGTAAAAAAATTGGCGATATAAAATTCTAACCGGAACGTTTCGCTTAGGAGGTGCAAATGGGCAAAAATAGCGGAAAATACACGAATAATGCGACAACAAAATCATATCTCGTGAGTTTATTAATTTAAGACAAATTTAATAGCTGATATTTCTTCCAGATACTGCCCTAGCATTAAATAAAAATTGGCCATATGAAATTCGAACCGGATCCTTTCGCTTAGGGGGTGCAAATGGGCTAAAATAGCGTGAAATAAACGACAAATAATGAGAAAAAAATCATGTCCCATGAGTTTATTAATTATGACAAATTATATAGCTGATATTTCTTCCAGATACTGCCCTAGCATTCTAGAAAAATTGGCGAAAGGAAATTCGAACAGAATCCTTTCGCTTAGGGGGTGCAAAGGGGCTAATATAGCGGAAAATACACGTAAAATACCTAGAAAAAATCATATCTCGTGAGTTTATTAATTTAAGACAAATTTTATGGCTGATATTCCCTGGAGATATCTGCACTGGCATTGTAGAAAAATTGGCGATATGAAATTCTAACCGGATCCTTTCGCTTAGGGGGTGCAAATGGGCAAAAATAGCGGAAAATACACGAAAAATGCGGCAACAAAATCATATCTCGTGAGTTGATTAATTTAAGACAAATTTTATAGCTGATATTTCTTCAAGATGCTGCCCTAGCATCGTAGAAAAACTGGCGATATGAAATTCGAAACGGATCCTTACGCCTGGGAGGGGTGCAAAGGGGCCAAAGTAGCTTAAAATACACGAAAAATAACGAGAAAAAATCATGTCTCGTGAGTTTATTAATTTAAGACAAAGTTTATGGCTGATATTTCCTGAACATGCTGCCCTAGCATTGTAAAAAAATTGGCGATATGAAATTCTAACTGGATCCTTTCGCTTAGGTGGTGCAAATGGGCTAAAGAGTAGAAAATACACGTAAAATACCGAGGAAAAATCATGTCTCGTGAGTTTATTAATTATGAAAAATTTTGTAGCCGATATTTCTTCCAGATACTGCCGTAGCATTGAAAAAAAATTGGTGGTATGGAATTCGAAACGGATTCTTACGCTTGGAGGGTGCAAGGGGCCCAAAGTAGCGTAAAATACACGAAAAATACCGAGAAAATAATAATGTCTCGTGAGATTATTAATTTAAGACAAATTTAATGGCTGATATTTCTTTCAGGTACTGCCCTAGCATTGTAAAAAAATTGGCGATATGAAATTCTTACCGGATCCTTTAGCTTAGGGGGTGCAAGTGTGCTAAAATAGCGTAAAATACACGAAAAATACTCAGAAAAAAATCATGTCTATTGAGTTTATTAATTATCACAAATTTTATAGGTGATATTTCTTCCAGATACTGCTCCAGCATTGAAAAAAAATTGGCGATATGAAATTGGAAACGAATCCTTAAGCTTGGGGGGGTTTAAAGGGGCCAAAGTAGCGTAAAATACACGAAAAATACCGAGAAAAAAATGATGTCTCCTGAGTTTATTCATTTAGGACAAATTTAATGGCTGATATTTCGTTCAGGTACTGCCCTAGCATTGAAAAGAAATTGGCGATCTGAAATTCGAAACGGATCCTTACGCTTGGGGGGGTTTAAAGGGGCCAAAGTAGCGTAAAATACACGAAAAATACCGAGAAAAAAATCATGTCTCGTGAGTTTATTAATTTAGGACAAATTTAATGGCTGATATTTCTTCCAGATACTGCCCTAGCATTGTAAAAAAATTGGCGATGTGAAATACGAATCGGATCCTTTCGCTTAGGGGGTGCAAGTAGGCTAAAATAGCGTAAAATACACGAAAAATACTGAGAAAAAAATCATGTTCCGTGAGTTTATTAATTATGACAAATTATATAGCTGATATTTCTTCCAGATACTGCCCTAGCATTCTAAAGAAATTGGCGGTAGGAAATTCGAACAGGATCCTTTCGCTTAGGGGGTGCAAAGGTGCTAAAATAGCGGAAAATACACGTAAAATACCGAGGAAAAATCATAACTCGTGAGTTTATTAATTTAAGACAAACATTATCGCTGATGTTTCTTCCAGATACTGCCCCAGCATTGTAAATTAATTGGCGATATGAAATTCGAACCGCATCCTTTCGCTTAGGGGGTACAAAGGGGCTAAAATAGCGTAAAGTGCACGGAAAATACCTAGAAAAAATCATATCTCGTGAGTTTATTAATTTAAGACAAATTTTATGGCTGATATTCCCTGGAGATATCTGCGCTGGCATCGTAAAAATTGGCGATATGAAATTCTAACCGGATCCTTACGCTTAGGGGGTGCAAATGGGCTAAAATAGCGTAAAATACACGAAAAATACCGAGGGAAAATCATGTGTCGTGAGTTTATTAATTTAAGACAAATATTATCGCTGACATTTCTTCCAGATACTGCCCTAGCATGCTAAATTAATTGGCGATATGAATTTCGAACCGGATCGTTTCGCTTAGGGGGTATAAAGGGGCTAAAATAGCGTAAAATACACGAAAAATACATAGGAAAAATCATATTCCGTGAGTTTTTTAGTTTAAGACAAATTTTATGGCTGATTCGCTTAGGGGGTGCAAATGGGCTAAAAAAGCGTAAAATAAACTTAAAATACTGAGAAAAAAACCATGTCTCGTGAGTTTATTAATTTAAGACAAATAATATCGCTGATATTTCTTCCACATACTGCCCTAGCATTCGAAAATAATTGGCGATATGAAATTCGAACCGGATCCTTTTGCTTAGGGGGTGCAAATGGGCAAAAATAGCGGAAAATACACGAAAAATGCGGCAACAAAATCATATCTCGTGAGTTTATTAATTTAAGACAAATTTTATAGCTGATATTTCTTCCAGATGCTGCCCTAGCATTGTAGAAAAATTGGCGATATGAAATTCTAACTGGATCCTTTGTCATAGGGGGTAAAAATTGGCTAAAATAGTGTGAAATACACGAGGAAAACCGAGAAAAAAATCATGTCTCGTGAGTTTATTAATTTAAGACAAATTTTATGGCAGATATTTCCTGGAAATGCTGACCTAGCATTGTCAAAAAATTGGCGATATGAAATTCTAACCGGATCCTTTCGCTTGGGGGAGATGCAAAGGGGCCAAAGTAGCGTAAAATACACGAAAAATACCGAGAAAAAAATTATGTCTCCAGAGTTTATTAATTATGACAAATTTTATAGCTGATATTTCTTCCAGATACTGCCCTAACATTCTAAAAAAATTGGCGATAGGAAATTCGAACAGGATCCTTTCGCTTAGGGGGTACAAAGGGGCTAAAATAGCGTAAAATACACGGAAAATACCTAGAAAAAATCATATCTCGTGAGTTTATTAATTTAAGACAAATATAATGGCTGATATTCCCTGGAGATATCTGCACTGGCACTGTACAAAAATTGGCGATATGAAATTCTAACCGGATCCTTTCGCTTAGGGGGTGCAAATGGGCTAAAATAGCGTAAAATACACGAAAAATACCGAGGGAAAATCATGTCTCGTGAGTTTATTAATTTAAGACAAATATTATCGCTGATATTTCTTCCAGATACTGCCCTATCATGCTAAATTAATTGGCGATATGAATTTCGAACCGGATCCTTTCGCTTAGGGGGTACAAAGGGGCTAAAATAGCGTAAAATACACGAAAAATACCTAGAAAAAATCATATCTCGTGAGTTTTTTAGTTTAAGACAAATTTTATGGCTGATTCGCTTAGGGGGTGCAAATGGGCTAAAAAAGCGTAAAATACACTTAAAATACTGAGAAAAAAATCATGTCTCGTGAGTTTATTAATTTAGGACAAATTTAATGGTTGATATTTCTTCCAGATACTACCCTAGCATTCTAAAATAATTGGCGATATGAAATTCTAACCGGATCCTTTCGCTTTGGGGTGGTGGGGGGGGGGGGGGTGCAAAGGGGCCAAAGTAGCGTAACATACACGAAAAATACCGAGAAAAAAATCATGTCTCGTGAGTTTATTGATTTAAGACAAATTTAATGGCTGATATTTCTTCCACATACTGCCCTAGCATTGTAAAAAAATTGGCGATATGAAATTCGAACCGGATCCTTTCGTTTAGTGGGTGCAAAGGGGCTAAATTAACGTAAAAGACACGAAAAATACCGAGGAAAAATCATGTCTCGTGAGATTATTAATTATAACAAATTTTATAGGTGATATTTTTTCCAGAAACTGCCCCGCATTGAAAAAAAATTGGCGATATGAAATTCGAAACGGATCCGTACGCTTGGGGGGGTTTAAAGGGGCCGAAGTAGCGTAAAATGCACGAAAAATACCGAGAAAAAAATCATGTCTCGTGAGTTTATTAATTTAGGACAAATTTAATGGCTGATATTTCTTTCAGGTACTGCCCTAGCATTGTAAAAAAATTGGCGATATGAAATTCTAACCGGATCCTTTCGCTTAGGAGGTGCAAATAGGTCAAAATAGCGGAAAATACACGAATAATGCGACAACAAAATCATGTCTCGTGAGTTTATTAATTTAGGACAAATTTAATGGCTGATATTTCTTCCACATACTGCCCTAGCATTGTAAAAAAATTGGCGATATGAAATTCGATCCGGATCCTTTCGTTTAGTGGGTGCAAAGGGGCTAAATTAACGTAAAAAAAAACGAAAAATACCGAGGAAAAATCATGTCTCGTGAGATTATTAATTATAACAAATTTTATAGCTGACATTTCTTCCAGATACTGCCCCGCATTGAAAAAAAATTGGCGATATGAAATTCGAAACGGATCCGTACGCTTGGGGGGGCTTAAAGAGGCCAAAGTAGCGTAAAATGCACGAAAAATACCGAGAAAAAAATCATGTCTCGTGAGTTTATTAATTTAGGACAAATTTAATGGCTGATATTTCTTTCAGGTACTGCCCTAGCATTGTGAAAAAATTGGCGATATGAAATTCTAACTGGATCCTTTCGCTTAGGACGTGCAAATGGGTAATAATAGCGGAAAATACACGAATAATGCGACAACAAAATCATATCTCGTGAGTTTATTAATTTAAGACAAATTTTATAGCTGATATTTCTTCAAGATGCTGCCCTTGCATTGTCGAAAAATTGGCGATAAGAAATTCTAACCGGATCCTTTCGCTTAGGGGGTGCAAGTGTGCTAAAATGGCGGAAAATCTACGAAAACTCGCGAGAAAAAATCATGTCTCGTGAGTTCATTAATTTAAGACAAATTTAATGGCTGATATTTCTTCCAGGTACTGCCGTAGCATTGTAAGAAAATTGGCGATATAAAATTCGAACCGGATCCTTTCGCTTAGGGGGTACAAATGGGCTAAAATAGCCTAAAATACACGAAAAATACCGAGGGAAAATCATGTCTCGTGAGTTTATTAACTTAACACAAATATTATCGCTGATATTTCTTCCATATACTGCCCTAGCATTCTAAAAAAATTGGCGATATGAAATTCGTACCGGATCCTTTCGCTTACGGGGTACAAAGGGGCTAAAATAGCGTAAAATACACGAAAAATACCTAGAAAAAATCATATCTCGTGAGTTTATTAATTTAAGACAAATTTTATGTCTGCTTTTTCTTTGAGATGCTGCCCTAGCGTTGTAAAAAAATTGGCGATATGAAATTCTAACCGGTTCCTTTCGCTTAGGGGGTGCAAATGGGATAAAATAGCGGAAAATACACGTAAAATACCGAGAAAAAATGATGTCTCGTGAGTTTATTAATTTAGGACAAATATTATCGCTGATATTTCCTCCAGATACTGCCCTAGCATTCTAAAATAATTGGCGATATGAAATTCGAACCGGATCCTTTCGCTTAGGGGGTGCAAACGGGCTAAAATAGCGGAAAATCTACGAAAAATAGCGACAACTAAATCATATCTCGTGAGTTTATTAATTTAAGACAAATTTTTGGGCTGATATTTCTTCGAGATACTGCTCTAGCATGGTAAAAAATTGGCGATATGAAATTGAATCGGGAATCTTTCGCTTGGGCTGGGGGGTGGGGGGGGGGGGGGGTGCAAATGGGCTAAAATAGAGAAAAATACACAAAAAATACCGAAAAAAAATCAGTTCTAGAGAGTTTATTATCTCGACAGAAATTTGGTGGATGAAAATAATTCATTATGTTGCTATACAAATTGTACTATTACAAAGCTTGCTCTAGGAGGAAGCAATTGGTTGGTTAGAAACTTAACTGGAATCAGAACAGTATTCATAGTCCTTCATTGTTAACTACAGATAACTTTTAATATTTTTTTGTCTTACAAAACCACATTTCAAATGATTAATACTATTTATACTTATATCTTTTATTTAAATATTTCATTATTCCAAACTTTGCGAGTTTTATTCGGCCCTATCAGTCAAGACCGTAAGCGAAAAACTGAAGTCACCGTCGACCAATCGGGCGCTCCTTTTAAACTGACTTGGCCAATCGGAATTTATATAATATATAAATTTGATACTAAGAGAACAATTTTACAAAATTACGTTGAAGTTAGCGGGGAATGAATTTTTTTTCCCGCTAAACTTTGAAGAAACGCTCGGAATGCTCTATTTCCTATGCGACTTTTAGTTATGAAAAAATGCATGTTCAAGCAACTGTAAAAAAAAACTATTTTGACGCGATCAAGTATAAGACCATAGTACCATGTAAAGTAACACCAATCCTTCTGTTAGGGACGCCTAATGTAATTTTTTTTCTCATTTAATTAAAGTTTACAAAATATAGTTTTTTCTTATACTTAATAGTATATTTCGATACAAGTGGGAAAGTATTGATTCTAGCACACGAGTGTAGAACAATCTTTCGCACGTGTATCGAACGATATATCTATACAGGGGAAGTAAAAGCGATTTTAAAAGTTTATCTATATGTAAAATCGCATTTTAGGCATGCTGAATCGAAAAAATATGATTATGCATGTACTGATTACATCCATTAGATTTATGGCCGACGTGATGCATTTCGCATACGTTACGGAATTTAGCGTACGTTACTCAAGCAGAGAAAATCATTTACATCGGCGAAAAATTTTCCTGGTAGTTTTTCTAAAAAAGAAAAAATGCTCGTGCATAAAGATCGGAATTTCCTGTCAATGACTGGAGGTTTTTCGAAAAATACAATATTATAGAAACGAAAAAGTACAATTGAAAATCAGGTTTGACAATATAACGGTGTTATTCTTAATAATGTATGCAACAGCAGAAACAATAAGTTCTGTCTGATTCAAAATTCTTTGAAATCCTGAAATCTACTCATCACATACTAATGATTTTACAGTCGCTTTTATTTTAAATAATATGAAAACTCAATTGTTGCCGAATCTTAATGCGATTGTACACACGTATATCGTATATATAATATCACCACGGAAAATTGTGATTTGAAAAAAACAATGGAACAATTCACATCTGAAATATCTTTAGGATTTATGAACCAATCTTTGCAGCGAACAAACTAGTGCGATAGATCTGTAAACTCTCCCACTTAACAAAATTGATATTACATTTGAATCTCATTTACTCCACCTATCCATACAAAAAGAAATTCGACTATTTTTACAAATGGATTTTCTCTCTGAGAAAAAATAAGATCAACAGTATTTAACAAATTATAAATCTTTTCATAATATACATCAACAATATTTCAATACCATATATCTCTTTCTATTTTTTAGATTAATCTATTACATAACATCACGTTTTAGTCTATACTAGAATATAACTATTAACGCCGCTTTTCTCACACTATGAAGAATTTCACTTGGCTTTAAGTACGTTAATTATTTAACGTATAACTAACTTTAGTTTTAATGTACAAAAAAAGAAATAAACATAATTTGAAAAATTACTCTTAAACGAAAAAACAAATTTTTACCATTAATTATAATTTCTTTTATTGAAAAGTTGATTTTAGCGTTTTGTTTACACATCTATTAAATTACGAGCTATAAGTGCGCCAAATTGGAGCGAAGTGGGAAAATCGGGAAGAGATGGCCTGTGCCCGGCTGGCATTGGCTCGCGCGACTCCGCTACGCCCGAACGCATAATATAGATATCCATTCATATATCTGACGCAGATCACGGGAGTCGGCGGCGCTCGAACAAAACTGTATACAGCACGTGATCAGTTCCTGGAATCGCTGCGGAGCGGGGGAAATCGGAGAGAGTCGGTACGGCCGTACGGCCGCCGCTGGCTCGCGTGAGTCATCACCCCCCTTCCAGCCGATGAAAATTGCCAAAATCCAATAAACAAAATACCAAAAGATAGGATTTAAACTGCTCCTTCTAAAAATATTAGTTATGATATCTGCTTCTTTTTAATTATTACTACAAAAATTAAATAAATTAACCATTTTTTTATATCTTTAACGATGATATAAGTGACTAAAGAAATAATATCCCTCTTAGTGTCGATATTAATAATTTCCATACTAAGAGAGATATTATTTCTTTAGTCAATTGTCTTAACACACTTGGAAGAATTCACAAACTTAGAAGAAAGTTGGCGGCAGCTTTGCCATATAAAACGCTTTTTATTTTTTATCTTGAAAACTTTAATTATTTTAAAAAATCTGATGGTGGAGCAATTTAATATTGATTAGGAGCAGATTACTGGTATTTTTATTTTATTGAGAGCAGTTTTATTAAGCAGGATCGAGTTAATTAAAGATGTAAACATGATTAATATATTTAATTTTTTTTGCATTAATTAAAAGGGAGCAGATACCATAACAAATACTATTAGAAGGAGCAGTTTAAATCCTATCTTATGGTATTTTTTTTATTGAATTTTGGAAATTTTCATCGGCTGGGAGAGGGGTGGTGCGTGAGTCCGCTACGCTCGAACCTCGAACATGTGAAAGCGTCTGCCGCAGAAGCGGGCCAGCTGGCGCACGCGACGCATTTTTGGGCGTAAAATACGCTCTGTTTAACTCGCTTATAATCGCATGCGGAGTCTTTAAAAGAAAAACCAAAGACATATGTCGATAGACTTTTTCCTGCTCTTTCCAATGGTACTATGTTTGTTACTCCGAAACGCTTTCTTCTGGTCGGAAATTCAAATTGAAAGTTCAAAGTCATTTTTCTCACAGTAAATCATGTTCTTTTTTCAAAATGCATTTTACCATTGGAAAGTACAACTCTCAAGCTTCAAGACCCTAATTTTTCGAGTTGGAGAAATGAAGGATTCAAAAGTAATAAGATTAAAAAAGAGGAGAGCGGCGTGCTCTCCGCGATGCGCCCCAGCGGGCTCTCAAACATCATTTTTATTGATATAGGTTATATATTTCACTTTTTTAGAATTTTTAATTTCTCTAGGTTTCTCAGAAAACTATGCTTTCATTGGATAATATGTGGCGCAATAATTTTACTATAATAATAATAATCAATATAGTTTGACGACAATAGTCATTTACCATAAAAGATCGAATTCTAAAATTGAACACAAAAGAATGATTATTTTTCAGACAATTTAATTCACGATGCCGTAGCACTTTACCTAATCCAATAAATAATAATTAATTACATTAAAAAATCTTTTGATTTCGTTAAAGGAGTAAATGTTTAAAAAATATACACAACTTCTAGAATCTTCTTCATCACTATGAAGATTTTTCTGTTAAAGTGGTATTGTCATCGGACTGCTCACGGAGAAAATGGATGTGATAGAATTGGTGCTTTCGTAAAAAGTAATGCTAGGCGGGCAAGTTTGCGGGAAGTATCCGATAATTATATACCAACGCCACAAGATCTTTACGAGAGGGTAACAATATTTTGAAAATGTTGTTTGCTTCTTTTCATCAAAAGATGAATATTTAAAAACTATACATAACCTAAAACAACGGTTAGATTCAGCAAAAACAGTGCCTGAAACTCCATCGTTTCACTATGTCAAATTATTAGCAGTGTAACGGGATGGCTAGTGGGGGAAAATCCCAACAAGCGACAGGCCAGCGATGCCCTAGAACACGGTGCCACGGGTGTCAGACTAAAATGAATTGCCCGGGGATCTGCTCCTGGAATCCCGAAAACAACGCGAAGATCGCACACGAACTTCGCTTTTCAACTAATTGGATCGCTGAGTGAAAAGCGCGCGCTCAAAGAGTAAAGCGCGCGGCCGCTATGCTCAGATATGAAAACGACCAGCGGAGTCGTTTTCCCGCGGAGGCGGCGGTATCCGGAAGAAGGTTAGGTTAAGGTCGATAAATGAAGAATAGCCTCAATTATTTCAGAGCACAATAACAAGGTCTATTCTAATTAATCATTTACATCAAAAACGCGTCGTGTTGCGCGCCGACAAGAAGACGGAATCCGCCACTCGGTGCGGGCGGATCAAGGTATCTATTTTCGCTGGGCCGGTGAATGGACCACCGACCACTCGTCGCTGCGAGTCAAAAATACAAAAATAAATCGATGCGCGGGAAGTACAAAGAGGCTTACCGGGAGAGGAGTGCACTCCTCTCGTCGCTCGCTCACGAATCCGCTCCCGCATCAGGCCTTATCCTCCGGTCGACTTCGGAGTATTCAGGCCGAGTCCTAACGTCCAGCGTTCACCTACAGACGCTTCAGACCCCAGGAGTGGCTCGGATTGCTCACGTGCGCTGCTCTTCGTGGTCGGTACGTGTATGGGCGCTGCTCTGCACCGGTGAGGACGCACGATACCGTTTTCTTCGAGGACGATCAAATAAATCGCGTACGCGCGGTTTGACAGCCCGAGTGAATCTGATTCAAAAATGAATTGAGCGCGACTTTGTAACCGCCAAAGTCACGCAGTCCCCGCGCGCAGCTCGCGAATACATCGTTCGAGCGATGTGAACAAACGCTCGAGATGCACGAATTCGCGGGAACGAGAGTCAAACGTGTTCGATAGAATACGGAGAACCGAGATTCTTATTTTCTCCGTATTTTATCCTGGAACTCCGTTATACCCCTCTCCCAGTCGTTGCGTAGCGGGAGAGAAGCAACTCGATACCGAGGCTCTCGTTCAACACGACCTTACGTCAACGGCGGCGTTGACGAGCTGAGCGACAGGCCCGGATACGCGCTGGTTACCGCTTGCATCAAAGCGGCAACCACTTGATCCACGTCGAGGGATCGTACGCATGTGCACGGTGGGTCGCTCTTCACCGTGAGTCCGCTGAACTCCAACGGTGGTCGGAACTCGTCATATGACGCTTGACGGACCGGAAGCTGTCGCCTCTCATGGCGCTGAGGCTCCGGTCGACGACCGCCTTCGTTCCTCTTCGGAAGGGCGTTTTGAGGACGTCTCGTCTTCTTGTCCTCTTCGGGCGCTGTTGCCACTCCGGACAGGCCCAGTGAAGATGCGTCGATGACTGGCACGTCCAACACAATTTTCTGGTTGGACTCGGTGGTGTGGATATATGATCCGAGCGTGTTCCTCGACCTTGATAAGCGGTATTCTCGAATGGCCAAGTTTGGCTTAGTTGACCGCCGTTTGCGGCGTCGAGAAAATACCGTCGTCCACGGATTCGAACTCACCTCTTGGTTCGAACCGGGTCCGCTCGAGGGTTTCTTGTGTTGGTCTCCTTTGGGTGACCTTGAAGGTCGTTGCGTGGCCGATGCATACGCCTCCTTTTTCCCTGTCGAGCTGGACTTTTGCGGGCTTTGGAACGACTTGAGGTTGTCTCTAGTCCCTTGGCCCGATCGAGGTCGTGACTTGGCAGAGCGCTTGGTTGCGCCTGCAACTCGGATCTTCTTAGACGCAGCTGAATCGTGAAGCGACGACATTTGCACTCACAGCTGGTGCAGCTTGTCGTGCAGCCGTCTCACTTCTTCGCTTAAGCGTCTAAATTTCTCCTCCTCCAATTTACGTGTCCAATTACACTTGCACTCACAACGACGCTCAATTTCTGTTTGCGTTGATGCGTCACAGAGTTGCGAGATAATCGGCGTGCTGTCCACCAGTTGTGCCGTCACCAGATTGTCAATCTTTCCCACGCTGTTCCTTGGAAGGATTGTACAGGTAATACAGCCGTCCGCCTCCGATATATTCCCCAAGCGGCTTATATCGGACGTTCCGGACAGGGGGAAGCTTGGAGGATCTTCCCTCCCCCAGGCTGTATTTGCTCTGTCGTCGTGAGCTTGTGAGTATTCAGCACAGCCGTCCGGTGCCCTCAGGCAGTCTGTACACGCCAAGCGATGTGGAGAATCAGACTTCACGAACAGGGGGAAGCTTGAAGGATCTCCCCTCACCCAGGCTGTGCTTACTCCGACGTCGATTTCGTGCTTGGACGAAAATAGCTTAAAATCTCGTTCAAAAAAAAAGGAATTTAATTTCGGCACATATGACGACGAAAACAACTACAATCGTCGTTTAAATGCTCTCGCCCTGGCTTTACAGCAGTTTAAAAGCCTCGGGACGAGTATACACAATACTGCCCGAGCATAAACATAAACATCTACAAAAACAAGCAATCTGCTGTTTTGTGTTTATGTTTCTATGCGCGCCGCGAGTCTTCTTGTCTGTTTGTTTACGCCCGGCACCTCGACTTGGCGAGTTTAAATCACTGCGCCTATCAGCTGTAACGGCTTATGGCCATTGGCCGTCAGCTGAATAGTCAGGTGTAGTGTTTCCCGCGCGGCCGAATTTGAACGAAACCCGATTTAAATAGGCCGGTCTCGAATGTACCGGCCGCTAACCTTCTCCTTAAACCCAACACGTTAGGGCGCTATTGTAACGTGATGAGTGAAAAAAAAGACTTTACATCAAAAATACGCGTTTCGTTGCGCGCCGACAAGGTAATGGGATCCGCCGCTCAGCGCGGGCAGATCAAGGTATCTATTTTCGCTGGGCCGGTGAACGCACCACCGACCACTCACCGCTGCGAGTCGAAAATACACAAATAAATCGCTGCGCGGGAAGTACAAAGAGGCTTACCGGGAGAGGAGTGCACTCCTCTCGTCGCTCGCTCACGAATCCGCTCCTGCGTCAGGCCTTATCCTCCGATCGACTTCGGAGTGTTCAGGCCGAGTCCTAACGTCCAGCGTTCACCTACAGACACTTCGGACCCCAGGAGTGGCTCGAATTGCTCACGTGCGCTGCTCTTCATGGTCGGTACGAGTACGGGCGCTGCTCTGCACCGGTGAGGACGAACGATACCGTTTTCCTTACAGACGATCAAATTAACTCGCGTACGCGCGGTTTGACAGCCCGAGAGAATCTGATTAAAAAATGAATCGAGTGCGACTTTGCAACCGCCAAAGTCGCGCAGCCCCCCGCGCAGATCGCGAATACATCGTTCGAGCGATGTCAACAAACGCTCGAGATGCACGAATTCGCGGGAACGAGAGTCAAACGAGTTCGATAGAATACGGAGAATTCTTATTTTCTCCGTATTTTATCCTGGAACTCCGTTATAGCAGATACTGGAAAGTTAGATCTAAAACGATTTTCATTATCAGGAACTTCCCAATTATATCATACCTATTCGAATAAAAATAAAAAAAATTAGAAATTAACAGGATTGAAAGTTAAATTTGTGACCTATTAATAAAAATGATGTTTGAGGCTTTATTGTTTAATGATATTTTTCAGTATCAAAAATCGAAATGGTTCACTACATTTATTAGTATAGAGCTCGCTCGGGAGCAGCGTGAAGAGCGCGTGCGGCCGCTCGTCGCTGTCTTTGTTACCGTTGAACCCTTCATTTCTCGAACTCAAAAAATGAGGGTTTTGTAGCTTAAGAATTGTACTTTCGAATGGTAAATGCATTTTCAAACAAAAACATGATATACTTTGAGCTCTATTTATGTTTTTCAAACATGAACTATGGACAGCAAATCACTTATTACTCAATAATCGATATGGACAAATTATAGCTATCAAAATTGTTTTGTTTTTTTATTAAATAGTGAAAAACATAATACTACTAGAGAGTTCATTAATAATACATAAATAATATGAGCTTTAATAGTATATAAAATGGAAAAATAATGTATTAAAAATCGAAAAGTCGATGTTTGTGATACAAACTGTTTACGGAAAAAACGATTTCTGTAATAACTGAAAATTAACTAAGAAAGGAAGCAGTACTGGGACAAAGACAATTTTCGGACCAGTAGTAGGACAGCAGTAAAAAATCTACAATAAACACTTAAGACGATAATGTCATTAATTTATTAGCATTATTTATGGTGTTTGCTATGTAATCACTTCGTTATTTTGTTGATTTCGCAGATGAAAATAGTGCATAACATGGTACCAACTTTTCGAGGCTAATTTTCCGAATGCATATAGCAAAATCCTTGTCCCACATAAGGTACCTCTTGATTTCCATATCACAGCAGTGAGACAGTCCGAAGCACGTTAAAAAGTACAGTTCCATTATTGCATCCGGACGGAAGTCCTACTACAGCTCCCAAGTAAATTAGTGTGACCCACTCATCAGACAATAGTTAATTTCTTTGAATGCGATTATTTCAAAACACCAGCAACGAAAAAAACTTATTTTTTTAAATAAATCTCCAAACACGAGCTATCTGCTGAGGTGATGAATTTTCATGTATTATGCTTCGATATGGTACTACAAAAGATTACAAAATAATATGGTCGAAACTGTCCCACATCTGCATACTTTACCTTATATCAATAAGCCATATTTTCAAAATCTTATTTGGCTTTGATAACATTAATAAAACCGAAGCAATATTCCGATTAAAAAAAAAAAAGATAAAAATATAATAACAAAAATCGAAAAATTAATGAGGTGCAATATACAATATCTCCTATGAAATATAAAGTTTCACATGAAACCGTTCTTGAGTAACTGCAGATTCAAAAAACTATGAAAAAATGTACATTTCAAATACCGTTGCACTCATCTCCCCTCCAGAAAATATAATGAAAAAAAAAAACAAAAATTTTCGAATTAATAAACTCCCGAGAGCTGATTTTTTTCAGTCGTAATGGATTATTTTCCGCTGTTTTGGCCCCTTTCCGCCACCCCCCAGCCCCAAAGTGAAACGTTCCGGATCGATTATCGTAAAGGAAATTTTTTCAAAAAGCTATCGCAATATCTTGAAGTAATTTCAGCCATAAAATTTGACTTAAATTAATAAACTCACGAGATATGATTTTTCGCAGTATTTTTCGTTTATTTTCTGATATTTTAGCCCCTTTGCACCCCCCAAGCGAAAGGATCCGGTTATAATTTCAAATCGCCAATTTTTTTCGAAGATAGAGCAGCATCTCGAAGAAATATCAGCAATAAAATTTGTCTCAAATTCATAAACTCACGAGACATGATTTTTTCTCGGTATTTTTCGTGTATTTTACACTATTTTAACACTTTTGCACACCATAAGCGAACGGATTCGGCTCCAATTTCATATCGCCAATTTTTAAAAAATGCTAGGGCAGCATCTCGAAGAAATATAAGCCATAAAATATGTCTTAAATTAATAAACTCACGAGACATGATTTTTTCCCGGGATTTTTCGTGTATTTTGCGTATTTTAGCCCCTTTGCACCCCCCAAGCGATAGGGTCCGGTTCGAATTTCATATCGCCAATTATTTTTTAATGCTAGAGCAGCATCTCCAAGAAATATCAGCCATAAAATTAGTCTTAAATGAATAAACTCACGACACATGATTCTTTTTCTCCGTATTTTTCGTGTATTTTCCGATACTTTAGCCCCATTGCACCCCCCAAGCGAAAGGTTCCGGTTATAATTTCAAATCTCCAATTTTTTTCAAAGCTAGAGCAGCATCTCGAAGAAATATCAGCCATAAAAGTCGTCTTAAATTAATAAACTCACGAGACATGATTTTTTCTAGGTATTTTTCGTGTATTTTACGCTATTTTAGGCCCTTTGCACGCCCAAGCGAAAGGATCCGGTTCGAATTTCATATCGCCAATTTTCTTACAATGCTAGGGCAGCATCTCGAAGAAATATCAGTCATAAATTTGTCTTAAATTAATAAACTCACGAGATATGATTTTTTCTTGGTATTTTTCGTGTATTTTACACTATTTTAACACATTTACACACCCCAAGCGAACGGATTCGGCTCGAATTTCATATCGCCAATTTTTTAAAAATGCTAGGGCAGCATCATGAAGAAATATCAGCCATAAAATTTGTCTTAAATTAATAAACTCACGAGACATGATTCTTTCTTGGTATTTTTCGTGTATTTTACGCTATTTTAGCCACTTTGCACGCCCAAGCGAAAGGATCCGGTTCGAATTTCATATCGCCAATTTTTTTTCAATGCTAGGGCAGCATCTCGAAGAAATATCAGCAATAAAATTTGTCTTAAATTCATAAACTCACGAGATATGATTTTTTCTTGGTATTTGTCGTGTATTTTACAATATTTTAACACCGTTGCACACTCCAAGCGAACGGATTCGGCTCGAATCACATATCGCCAATTTTTTAAAAATGCTAGGGCAGCATCTCGAAGAAATATCAGCAATAAAATTTGTCTTAAATTCATAAACTCACGAGACATGATTTTCTCGCCGTATTTTTCGTGTATTTTCCGATATCTTAGCCCCTTTGCACCCCCCAAGCGAACGGATTCGGCTCGAATCACATATCGCCAATTTTTTAAAAATGCTCGGGCAGCATCTCTAAGAAATATCAGCCATAAAATTTGTCTTAATTTCATAAACTCACGAGACATGATTTTTTCTCGGTATTTTTCGTGTATTTTACGCTATTTTAGCCCCTTTGCACCCCCCAAGCGATAGGATCCGGTTCCAATTTCATATCGCCAATTATTTCTCAATGCTAGGGCAGCATCTCGAAGAAATATAAGCCATAAAATTTGTCTTAAATGAATAAACTCACGAGACATTATTTTTTCTCCGTATTTTTCGTGTATTTTACGCTATTTTAGCCCCTTTGCACCCCCAAGCGATAGGATCCGGTTCCAATTTCATATCGCCAATTATTTCTCAATGCTAGGGCAGCATCTCGAAGAAATATAAGCCATAAAATTTGTCTTAAATGAATAAACTCACGAGACATTATTTTTTCTCCGTATTTTTCGTGTATTTTACGCTATTTTAGCCCCTTTGCACCCCCCAAGCGATAGGATCCGGTTCCAATTTCATATCGCCAATTATTTCTCAATGCTAGGGCAGCATCTCGAAGAAATATAAGCCATAAAATTTGTCTTAAATGAATAAACTCACGAGACATTATTTTTTCTCCGTATTTTTCATGTATTTTACGCTATTTTAGCCCCTTTGCACCGCCGAAGCGATAGCATCCGGTTCGAATTTCATATCGTCAATTTTTTTACAATGCCAGGGCAGCATCTCGAAGAAATATCAGTCATAAATTTGTCTTTAATTAAGAAACTCACGAGATATGATTTTCTCGCCGTATTTTTCGTGTATTTTCCGATATCTTAGCCCCTTTGCACCCCCCAAGCGATAGGATCCGGTTCCAATTTCATACCGCCAATTATTTCTCAATGCTAGGGCCGCATCTCGAAGAAATATCAGCAATAAAATTTGTCTTAAATTCATAAACTCACGAGACATGATTTTCTCGCCGTATTTTTCGTGTATTTTCCGATATCTTAGCCCCTTTGCATCCCCCAAGCGAACGGATTCGGCTCGAATCACATATCGCCAATTTTTTAAAAATGCTAGGGCAGCATCTCTAAGAAATATCAGCCATAAACTTTGTCTCAATTTCATAAACTCACGAGACATGATTTTTTTTTCGGTATTTTCGTGTATTTTACTTTATTTTAACACCTTTGCACACCACAAGCGAACGGATTCGACTCGCATTTCATATCGCCAATTTTTTAAAAATGCTAGGGCAGCATCTCGAAGAAATATCAGCCATAAAATTTGTCTTAAATTAATAAACTCACGGGACATGATTTTTTCTCGGTATTTTTCGTGTATTTTACGCTATTTTAGCCCCTTTGCACCCCCCAAACGATAGGATCCGGTTCCAATTTCATATCGCCAATTATTTCTCAATGCTAGGGCAGCATCTCGAAGAAATATAAGCCATAAAATTTGTCTTAAATGAATAAACTCACGAGACATTATTTTTTCTCCGTATTTTTCATGTATTTTACGCTATTTTAGCCCCTTTGCACCGCCCAAGCGATAGCATCCGGTTATAGTTTCAAATCGCCAATTGTTTTCAATGCTAGGGCAGCATCGCGAAAAAATGTCAGCAATAAAATTTGTCTTAAATTCATAAACTCACGGGACATGATTATTTCTCGGTATTTTTCGAGTATTTTACAATATTTTAACACATTTGCACACCTCAAGCGAACGGATTCGGCTCGAATTTCATATCGCCAATTTTTTGAAAATGCTAGGGCAGCATCTCCAAGAAATATCAGCAATAAAATTTGTCTTAAATTAATAAACTCACGAGACATGATTTTTTCTCGGCATTTTTCGTGTATTTTCGGCTATTTTAGCCCCTTTGCACGCCCAAGCGATAGGATCAGGTTCGAATTTCATATCGCCAATTATTTTTCAATGCTCGGGCAGCACCTCGAAGAAATATCAGCCATAAAATTTGTCTTAAATAAATAAACTCACGACTCATGATTTTTTTCCCCGTATTTTTCGTGTATTTTCCGATTTTTTAGCCGCATTGCACCCCCCAAGCGAAAGGATCCGGTTATAATTTCAAATTAATAATTTTTTTCGAAGCTATGGCAGCATGTCGAATAAATATCAGCAATAAAATTTGTCTTAAATTCATAACCTCACGAGACATGATTTTTTCTCGGTATTTTTCGTGTATTTTACTCTATTTTAACACCTTTGTACAACACAAACGAACGGATTCGGCTCGAATTTCATATCGCCAATTTTTGAAAAATGCCAGGGCAGCATCTCGTAGAAATATCAGCAATAAAATTTGTCTTAATTTCATAAACTCACGAGACATGATTTTTTCTCGGTATTTTTCGTATATTTTACGCTATGTTAGACTCCTTGCACCCCCCCCCCCCCCCAACGATAGGATCCGGTTCGAATTTCATATCGCCAATTATTTTTCAATGCTAGGGCAGCATCTCGAAGAAATATCAACCATAAAATTTGTCTTAAATGAATAAACTCACGAGACATGATTTTTTTCTCCGTATTTTTCGTGTATTTTCCGATACTTTAGCCCCATTGCACCCCCCAAGCGAAAGGTTCCGGTTATAATTTCAAATCGCCAATTTTTTTCAAAGCTAGAGCAGCATCTCGAAGAAATATCAGCCATAAAAGTCGTCTTAAATTAATAAACTCACGAGACATGATTTTTTCTAGGTATTTTTCGTATATTTTACGCTATTTTAGGCCCTTTGCACGCCCAAGCGAAAGGATCCGGTTCGAATTTCATATCGCCAATTTTCTTACAATGCTAGGGCAGCATCTCGAAGAAATATCAGTCATAAATTTGTCTTAAATTAATAAACTCACGAGATATGATTTTTTCTTGGTATTTTTCGTGTATTTTACACTATTTTAACACATTTACACACCCCAAGCGAACGGATTCGGCTCGAATTTCATATCGCCAATTTTTTAAAAATGCTAGGGCAGCATCATGAAGAAATATCAGCCATAAAATTTGTCTTAAATTAATAAACTCACGAGACATGATTCTTTCTTGGTATTTTTCGTGTATTTTACGCTATTTTAGCCACTTTGCACGCCCAAGCGAAAGGATCCGGTTCGAATTTCATATCGCCAATTTTTTTACAATGCTAGGGCAGCTCTCGAAGAAATATCAGTCATAAATTTGTCTTAAATTGAGAAACTCACGAGTTATGATTTTTTCTTGGTATTTTTCGTGTATTTACCGATATCTTAGCCCCTTTGCACCCCCCAAGCGAAAGGATCCGCTTATAATTTCAAATCGCAAATTTTTTTCAATGCTAGGGCAGCATCTCGAAGAAATATCAGCAATAAAATTTGTCTTAAATTCATAAACTCACGAGATATGATTTTTTCTTGGTATTTGTCGTGTATTTTACAATATTTTAACACCTTTGCACACTCCAAGCGAACGGATTCGGCTCGAATCACATATCGCCAATTTTTTAAAAATGCTAGGGCAGCATCTCGAAGAAATATCAGCAATAAAATTTGTCTTAAATTCATCAACTCACGGGACATGATTATTTCTCTGTATTTTTCGTGTATTTTACACTGTTTTAGCCCCTTTGCACAATCCAAAGTGAAAGGATCCGGTTCGAATTTCATATCGTCAATTTTTTTACAATGCCCGGGCAGCATCTCGAAGAAATATCAGTCATAAATTTGTCTTTAATTAAGAAACTCACGAGATATGATTTTCTCGCCGTATTTTTCGTGTATTTTCCGATATCTTAGCCCCTTTGCACCCCCCAAGCGATAGGATCCGGTTCCAATTTCATACCGCCAATTATTTCTCAATGCTAGGGCAGCATCTCGAAGAAATATCAGCAATAAAATTTGTCTTAAATTCATAAACTCACGAGACATGATTTTCTCGCCGTATTTTTCGTGTATTTTCCGATATCTTAGCCCCTTTGCACCCCCCAAGCGAACGGATTCGGCTCGAATCACATATCGCCAATTTTTTAAAAATGCTAGGGCAGCATCTCTAAGAAATATCAGCCATAAAATTTGTCTCAATTTCATAAACTCACGAGACATGATTTTTTTTTCGGTATTTTCGTGTATTTTACTTTATTTTAACACCTTTGCGCACCACAAGCGAACGGATTCGGCTCGCATTTCATATCGCCAATTTCTTAAAAATGCTAGGGCAGCATCTCGAAGAAATATCAGCCATAAAATTTGTCTTAAATTAATAAACTCACGGGACATGATTTTTTCTCGGTATTTTTCGTGTATTTTACGCTATTTTAGCCCCTTTGCACCCCCCAAGCGATAGGATCCGGTTCCAATTTCATATCGCCAATTATTTCTCAATGCTAGGGCAGCATCTCGAAGAAATATAAGCCATAAAATTTGTCTTAAATGAATAAACTCACGAGACATTATTTTTTCTCCGTATTTTTCATGTATTTTACGCTATTTTAGCCCCTTTGCACCGCCCAAGCGATAGCATCCGGTTATAGTTTCAAATCGCCAATTATTTTAATGCTAGGGCAGCAGCTCGAAGTAATATCAGCAATAAAATTTGTCTTAAATTCCTAAACTCATGGGACATGATTATTTCTCTGTATTTTTCGTGTATTTTACACTGTTTTAGCCCCTTTGCACAATCCAAAGTGAAAGGATCCGGTTCGAATTTCATATCGCCAATTTTTTTACAATGCCAGGGCAGCATCTCGAAGAAATATCAGTCATAAATTTGTCTTTAATTAAGAAACTCACGAGATATGATTTTCTCGCCGTATTTTTCGTGTATTTTCCGATATCTTAGCCCCTTTGCACCCCCCAAGCGAAAGGATCCGGTTCGAATTTCATATCGCCAATTTTTTTACAATGCCAGGGCAGCATCTCGAAGAAATATCAGCAATAAAATTTGTCTTAAATTCATAAACTCACGAGACATGATTTTCTCGCCGTATTTTTCGTGTATTTTCCGATATCTTAGCCCCTTTGCACCCCCCAAGCGAACGGATTCGGCTCGAATCACATATCGCCAATTTTTTAAAAATGCTAGGGCAGCATCTCTAAGAAATATCAGCCATAAAATTTGTCTCAATTTCATAAACTCACGAGACATGATTTTTTTTTCGGTATTTTCGTGTATTTTACTTTATTTTAACACCTTTGCGCACCACAAGCGAACGGATTCGGCTCGCATTTCATATCGCCAATTTCTTAAAAATGCTAGGGCAGCATCTCGAAGAAATATCAGCCATAAAATTTGTCTTAAATTAATAAACTCACGGGACATGATTTTTTCTCGGTATTTTTCGTGTATTTTACGCTATTTTAGCCCCTTTGCACCCCCAAGCGATAGGATCCGGTTCCAATTTCATATCGCCAATTATTTCTCAATGCTAGGGCAGCATCTCGAAGAAATATAAGCCATAAAATTTGTCTTAAATGAATAAACTCACGAGACATTATTTTTTCTCCGTATTTTTCATGTATTTTACGCTATTTTAGCCCCTTTGCACCGCCCAAGCGATAGCATCCGGTTATAGTTTCAAATCGCCAATTATTTTAATGCTAGGGCAGCAGCTCGAAGTAATATCAGCAATAAAATTTGTCTTAAATTCCTAAACTCATGGGACATGATTATTTCTCTGTATTTTTCGTGTATTTTACACTGTTTTAGCCCCTTTGCACAATCCAAAGTGAAAGGATCCGGTTCGAATTTCATATCGCCAATTTTTTTACAATGCTAGGGCAGCATCTCTAAGAAATATCAGCCATAAACTTTGTCTCAATTTCATAAACTCACGAGACATGATTTTTTTTTCGGTATTTTCGTGTATTTTACTTTATTTTAACACCTTTGCACACCACAAGCGAACGGATTCGACTCGCATTTCATATCGCCAATTTTTTAAAAATGCTAGGGCAGCATCTCGAAGAAATATCAGCCATAAAATTTGTCTTTAATTAAGAAACTCACGAGATATGATTTTCTCGCCGTATTTTTCGTGTATTTTCCGATATCTTAGCCCCTTTGCACCCCCCAAGCGAAAGGATCCGGTTCGAATTTCATATCGCCAATTTTTTTACAATGCCAGGGCAGCATCTCGAAGAAATATCAGTCATAAATTTGTCTTTAATTAAGAAACTCACGAGATATGATTTTCTCGCCGTATTTTTCGTGTATTTTCCGATATCTTAGCCCCTTTGCACCCCCCAAGCGAAAGGATCCGGTTATAATTTCATATCGCCAATTTTTTTACAATGCTAGGGCAGCATCTCGAAGAAATATCAGTCATAAATTTGTCTTTAATTAAGAAACTCACGAGATATGATTTTCTCGCCGTATTTTTCGTGTATTTTCCGATATCTTAGCCCCTTTGCACCCCCCAAGCGAAAGGATCCGGTTCGAATTTCATATCGCCAATTTTTTACAATGCTAGGGCAGCATCTCGAAGAAATATCAGTCATAAATTTGTCTTAAATTAATAAACTCACTCGATATCATTTTTTCGCCGTATTTTTCGTGTATTTTACGCTACTTTAGCCCCTTTGCACCGTCCAAGCGAAAGGATCCGGTTCCATTTTCATATCGCCAACTTTTTACAATGCTAGGATAGCATCGCGAAGAAGTATCAGCCATAAAATTTGTCTTAAATTAATAAACTCTCATGGTACCAATTTTTTTTGTCATTTATTGGCTAGTCGGGGTGGTTGTAAGGATGATTTGGGGGATAATCACTTTGGAAATAACTTATTTTGCAGTTTGTACATGTTTTACGCATATCTCTAAGAGATAATATCAATAAAACCGAATTTGGAAATTTTCGATATTCGTTCACCGTGAACGTTCAGAACTCCAAACACATTTATTTGTACAGTCATGAAAAAAGTTATTAACGTTTTTAAAGAGGGCTTATTGAATAGATGATTATCTACTCAATCTTCCAGTATAGAGGAAATAACTATTGTCTTGAAAATTTCTTGAAAAACACACAGAAAATGCAGTATTTCCACACGTATTGATTAATTAGATCTGAAACCTGTTATATAATCCCTTAGCATGTATAACATAGTATGTGTAAAGTTTAAGATATTTGTAGAAAATGGAAAGGGATTTTTAGACTCAAAAGTCGAAAAGGCGCATGTGCATTTCCAACTGAGACCACCTGACCCTCGCTTGAAGTTCACCAGAATGGTCATACACAATGCAATGCATGCTTTGGAATTGTTTATCTAATTTAATATCTTGTCAATCAGCCAGTGTAGGATAAATTTTTTTCTTGAAAATTTCTTGACAAGAGCACAAAAATTGCAATATCTCCACAGTTGCTGATTATTTAGATCTAAAGCTTGATAAACAGTCCCTCAGCATGTATTGCATGGTGTGTGTAAAGTTTGAAATATGTTTAGAGAATGGAAACGCATCTTTTGGACTGAAAAGTCGAAAAGGCGCATATGAATTTCCAACTAAGACCACCAGACCCTTGCTCAAAGTTTACCAAAATGTCCTCACACAATGCAATACATGCTGACGGATTATATATCCAATTTCAGACCTTTTCGATCTGCCAGTTTTGGGAAACAACTTTTTTTCTTGAAAATTTCCTAAAAAACACACAAAAAAGGCATTAACTCAACACTTGCTGAATATTTAGATCTCAAATTTGATATACAATCCCTCAGCATGTATTGCATGGTGTGTGGAAAGTTAGAAATATGTTGAGAGAATGGTAATGTATCTTTTGGACTCAAAAGTCGAAAAGGCGCATGTGCATTTCCAACTAAAACCACCAGACCCTTGCTCAAAGTTTACCAAAATGTCCTCACACTATGCAATAGATGCGGAAGGATTGTATAACCAATTTCAGACCTTTCCAATCAGCCAGTTTTGGGAAATAACTTTTTTTCTTGAAAATTTCCTAAAAAACACACAAAAAAGGCAATAACTCAACGCTTGCTGATCGATATTGACTTTGAGGTCATGTTACCGTACTTAATTCATAATAAGAGTATAAGAATGATAGAAATCCGCTCCAGTAATGCATCTCAGATATCTCATGTATGTCTGAGTTGACTTTATCTTTCTGAGAGTACTAGTCTATGTTTTTATTAAACATAATTAAATACAAAAATGAAAATATGTAACTTTTCAGTTTGACAGTTCTAAAAAATAAACAAGCAGTGCCTTATTACTAAATCTGAAAAATTACATAACTTCATTCTTTTTTTTATTAAATTATACCTACTTACAAAAAGATAAAATCTGCTTCAAAATGATGCCATGCAATGCATTAAGAAGCAGATTTCTATCATTCTTATTCTCTTTTATATTAAGTTCGAAAACACGTAACCTCAAAGTAAATATCAAATGTGTTAAAAGAGACCACGAAGTGGTCATAGAGTATTAAAATACTTACAGACTAGATCTAGTTCCATGGATAATCTGGAAGATGAAGCTGTCAGATGCGTGTATCAGGAAGCCCTTCACTTAAGGTTGCCCACTGTAATGCCACTGTGTAGTTTTTTTAAAGTTGCAGTTCCCAATTTGGTGCTATTTTCTTAAAAGTCTCCTGCCTTATGATGGTCATATTAATAGTCATATCGAGAGTCCATTATAACTTCCAATCGATGCTGAAGAACTGTACTGGGAAAAAAATTTGGTTTAGTAAATAACGTTTGTTATTTTAGATTTGAATACCCTGATACGTGTAGAAAAGAAAAGGGAAAACAAAAATAGAAATTTTTTGGATTCAATATGAAAAATAATTACATTACAGAAAAAAAAACTAAAGAAATGTATTATCAATAATATCTTTTACAAAATTCTACTTAGAATAAATTATCACACTGTTACCTATGGGTGGGAAAATCTAGCACTATTTCTACAAAATATTTAAATGTTAAGATAGGTTGCAAATGTTTGTAAGTATCGGACAATGTACAGGTACCATAACCATAAATTACAATATCTACACTTACCTGACTGCTAGCAGCAATATAAACACAGCTGTCAACACATAGCAAGTACTGGTCATTTCAAACTTCTTTATATGGTGTTTCTCAATTCATTTTTTCTTTTGCACTCTCGAGTTGTTTTGAAAGTAAAGATTTAGTATAATAGAAGTAGGGTACGAATGTTTTAAGTTTCAAATTTGTTTAAGAACGAGACAGTATTGACAAGCACTCTCATTATGAAAAGAAATATATTTATGTCGAGACTCAGTTTAATTTAAAAAAAAGAGATACACGTAAGCGAAAGAAAATGAAAACATCTTATACTTTGGTCAGAACGTTTTAGAACAGATCAGCAAGTCTATAGTTATATCTACCTTTGTAGGATATAGTTGGATCAGATATATAAGGTACATACATCTTGAACTCAACTATGTACTGTATCTCTGGTTATGCTGGCAGCAGCTACTATCGTGACAGGCGTCGTGGGCGTCGTGGCGAAAGCTGTCGCTGCTACCTCTGCTGCTTACGTACGATCCCGTCCGGCCGTATCCTTCCTTCTTGAGCCCCCTGCTGCTGCTGCTGCTGCTGCAGGTTCACTACCTCTTCTCAGTAGTTATCTCACACTTGCACATAATCACAAGCGCACTTCGTGCGTACCCGCTCGCTCGCAGCCGAGAGTCCGGGATACCTTCACCTAACACATGCGTGAATGCGTCTCGCGATAACGGAGCTGCGACCCGTCAAAGTGAGGTAATGGCTGTACGGTACGCGGCGCCCGCCTCGTGGGTATGCTCTGCATGCGGTGCAAACCAGGATATAGGTACCGTACCTCGTCGTCGTCGTGGTTGGTGATCAGCTCGCATTGTTGTCACTTCAGCGGGGGCTGCGGGAACGCGTCGCGGCTCGACACCCGGCAGTGCTCAGCGTCATGCTGTCATGCATGATAAACATCACACGTATCTAATACTGTTATGAACTGCGTTCGCGTGAACGAATAGCAGAATATTTAGGATCGATTTACAATAATAATCTCCAATTTAGAAGATTGATTTCAAAATTAATCTTAAATAAATCAATCAATTAAATACTAAACGTATCGAAACGTGTTTCCATGAAATAAATATTTGTTGAAGATTTTAACAATAGAATCATTAATTTGGTTAATTTTAATCAGATAATTTATATCAACCGTTCCGTAATTGAATAGTAAATAAATAATAGATGAATTTATGATAACGCAAATATAAATAAATGACTAACGATAAATACTAATTCCGTATGTAATAGAATTTGATAATTAATAACTTGCGATTCAAATAACCTAATAACAATTAATTTAGGCATTAATAATAATAATTAGTAGTCTATTAATATTAAGATTAAGTAAATTATAACAGGATAAAACTCGCTCAGGGAAACGCTCATTCCTTTTAATTCCTTGAGTTATTTACTTCATATTTTTTCCAGGAGTTGTTTACCTCTTTCCCCCCTTCCTGTCTCTCCTTTTATTTTTAGAACCACCAAGGTCAAACCGGCGAGATTCCAACGCTAATTCCTCCCCCCCTTCTCTTCCTGTTTATCTTCTATTTTTAGATAATCCCAAAGTGACGGTTGGCGCTAACGGTCAAGCCAGGAATGCGTAAACAATCCCGAAATAGATTAAGCCGGTTCACCCTCACTCTCAAGGACAAAACCGGATTTCTCCAGCAAGGCCACCCCCACTCTCGGGGACGATCCAGATTAAACTAGAATTATCCAGCGAAGCCACTTCCACTTGAGGAAGGGAAATAGCTCTGATTGGCTTCACTCCCACCACCGACCTGAAGCTTCACCTGCAATCTAGAATATAAATAGGGCCTCCTCACCGACCTTCGGTAGTCTCTCTGAGGTCTCTGTGCAAGTGCCTCAGAGCATTGAAATTCAAGATCATTTTTGAATTGTATCGAGTCACGTTTGAAAGTTCTATATTTGCTAAAGTTCTAAAGTTAATTTCCCAATTGAATAAACTTGAAAGTTAAAATTTAATTCTCTTGAGTTCGACTTTTCATTTAAAAGTTTCCGCAATTCCTTGCGCTTCAGCGCTTCATCGAACAAACGAATTCCACGTTCCTGTTGGTCAACTCGGCGACCATTGTAGAAACGATTTTCTACTCTTAGACCCCGACTCGGGTCGTAACATTTTGGTGACAGCGGTGGGATTGTTCGAAGGATTTGCAAGGAAAAGGATCCAAGAAGAAGAGGAAGAATTCCAGTATCGTGTTCCGCCCAGGGTTTTTGAGCTGTGGTTTCCCCTGGGACGCGGGCGAATGCCGGAGCATTTGATTGGGAATTTGGGTCCACGGCAGTAAAAAAAGAGAGTAAAATCCCCAACCAATCAAGGATCAAGGTCTTCATGAACGCTAATAATAGAACTCCACCAAATTCGAGAGAAAATACCCTCGATTCAGGATACGAGAGTGGGGCAGATAATAGAATTCCAAGGTCAAATCAGGGACGTCAATCTTCCTCTAGAGCACATCCTTATCAGCTTCGTTCCCGGCGCCACCTGCGATCGGGTCATTGCTTATCTTCACCGCCCAACTGCAAGGATAACGTCATTCCAAGGTCACCAGCGCCCATCAGGAATCATCAGCCCCTGTCCAAATCACCAAGGCCATCTGCAAGGCAGCGAATATCCTAAGTTAAGTACCTGACCGAGCGAGTATTGCAAAATGTCGGTTAATAGCGAGCAAGCGTCCGGTTCATCGTCGGTCTCGGAAAGTTCTAGGCCAACGGATAGAAGTAGTGGTTTACCTGACGTAATAGAGGCACTAGATTTAACAGTAAATAAATGCGTTGAACCAAGCTTACCAGCGATTAGACCGCCATTTAATCCTGCGCCGAATTTCCGAAATATGAGAGACGATTTAATTTCGCGTGATGATTCCGGTAATAATTCTATAGATAATAAATCAGTCAAATCGGATTCTTTGTCGGGCTATAAAAAGATAAATGAAACAGTAAGAATACTCCCGGAATTTAACGGGAAGAACATCTCTGTAAATCGTTTCATAAGAGAATGCAATGAAGCCGAGAGTTTTGTAAATCCGAGTGATCGAACTTTCTTTTTAAAATTAGTAAAATCGCGAGTCACCGACGACGCTAATGATTACTTACAGTTTAAAGATTTTAGCAATCTAGACAAGCTCCTTTTAGAATTAATAAGGGTATTCGCCCCAACTCAAAATTTACCTCAAGTCCAAACAGATTTAGCACGAGTAAGGCAGAAGCCACAGGAAAAAGTTTCTGAATACGGGTTAAGAGTCACTGCAAAAGGCTCGTGATTTGATAGACAAAAATTTTAATCCTGTCGTCGCTCGTGGTATGATCGAGGGAACAACAAACACGACCATCGAATGTTTCACTTTAGGTCTAGAATCAGATATAGCCGCGAGAATGATAGGGAAACAATTTTCCACCCTCGAAGTAACAATTAGCACCGCCATCACTTGCGAAAGGTATGTACAGCAGCGAAAGGAATTGCATGGGGAAATCTCGGGCGAAAATAGGAAACGGTCTTACTGTCACGTCACGGAACCACAAACCAGGGATGAACCGGAAAGGAAGAAACCTAAATGTTATAGGTGCGGTAAGGTAGACCATGTCTCGCGAAATTGTCAGCAGAGAGCTGATAAAGGTCTTTACTGTACCTATTGTCTAGTCGAGGGTCATACCGATGACTTATGTAGAACGCGGCGACGAAGTAAAGTTTCATCAAACATTAGCCAAGACTATCCTCCCAACAGGAATTATTTACTTATTGCTAACTATCCTCAACATCAGGGGCCCGTTAATAATACTCATCCTTTAAACTCGAATGCGGTTCATCACATGGGTGCGACGGCGAACCCTCGAAATTCAAATCATCAAGTGCTGATCATTACCACCGGTTCCACTAAGGAGGTAAATTCTAGCTATAAATAGGCCGCGCCTTCTTATTGATACGGGATCAGAACTTAATATTATTATTAATAGTTCAGAAGCAGGTTCAGGAATTAATCGATAACTATATAGTAGAAGAATCCGAATCACCTTACAATTCTCTATTGTGGATTGTTCCCAAAAAACCTGATTCGCAGGGACATAAAAGATGGCGTTTAGTTATAGATTTTCGGGCTCTAAACGAGAAAACCATCGCTTCCGCTTATCCCCTTCCCAATATAACGGAAATTCCCGATCAATTAGGAAGAAGTAAATATTTTTCAACTCTTGATCTAGCTTCGGGATTTCATCAAGTGCCAATTGATCCCTCAGACGCTCCTAAGATCGCGTTTTCAACCCCATTTAATCATTTGCAATATAAAAGAATGCCTATGGGATTGAAGGGTTCCCCATCCACGTTCCAGGCTCTCATGGATAAGGTGCTGAGCGGGTTGCAGGGTATTGAATTATTCGTCTACATGGACGATATTGTAATATACGTCGAATCCTTAGAGGATCATACTCGGGGGACAAAGAAATTGTTTGGGAGACTAAGAACTGCCGGTCTCACCCTGCAGTCCGATAAGTGCTTTTTCCTCCGGAAAGAAATCGTTTACTTAGGGCACATCATATCCGAACAGGGGGTGAAACCCGATCCTCGTAAGATTCATGCCGTCTCGGAATTCCCGCGCCCGAAGAATGCTAAAAATATCAAACAATTTTTAGGTTTAGCTGGGTATTACCGTAGGTTCATTCCTGAATTTGCTAAAATTGCTAGGCCCCTCCATTCACTTTTGCAAAAGGATAGACGCTTTTTATGGGGAAACGCGCAAGCGAATGCTTTCATCACCCTGAAACAAACACTCTGTTCCAGCCCCATCCTGCAATATCCAGATTTCAATAAACCATTTATTGTAACGACCGACGCGTCCAATTACGCTTTAGGTAGTGTCTTGAGTCAGGGCCCGATAGGAAGGGATCTCCCAATTGCCTACACGTTAAGGGGGCTAGACACCTTTTTTCTCTGAAATAAGAAGTCACATTTTAATACATAAATATAAACTAATTATTTCATACTTTTTACATATAAAAGTGGGTATATTTACCTTACCTGAAAACTTTCTCCGATGGGCCTTTTATATGGTCCAGAACCATAGTCATCGATGAAACAAGTTTTTCACTAACCGTAAGCTTTGAAATTTTCCTGTGGATGGATTGACTCCAGATTTGAACTAAATTACTCCTGAATAGTATAATTCTCATATGAGTGTAGGGATTTAGGATTAAATGTCGGAAAAAATTTTTACATCAGAAAAATTATGAAAAAATATAAAAAATTTAAAAAAATTAAAAAAAAAACTCTTGAAAAACAGCACAATTTTTTTTTTCTCATTAGATCAAAAATCCCTATACTCATATGAGAATTATACTATTCAGGAGTAATTTAGTTCAAATCTGGAGTCAATCCATCCACAGGAAAATTTCAAAGCTTACGGTTAGTGAAAAAACTTGTTTCATCGATGACTATGGTTCTGGACCATATAAAAGGCCCATCGGAGAAAGTTTTCAGGTAAGGTAAATATACCCACTTTTATATGTAAAAAGTATGAAATAATTAGTTTACATTTATGTATTAAAATGTGACTTCTTATTTCAGAGAAAAAAGGTGTCTAGCCCCATTAAGGGCTTTAGTTAGCGCAGAAGTAAGATACACAACCACGGAGAAAGAATTACTAGCTGTAATGCACGCAGTGAACCAGTTTAGACCGTATCTCTCAATAAACACTGACGGACAGACTGATGGACTTAGCAGTGTCTCTTCAATGGAAGAGGCAGCGGTCATCGTATATCATGACCGAGGTAGCTGTAGGGGACCACCAGTTGTAAAGGTCGTGGCTGAAGCCCTCCAGAGAGAGGAGAATAGAGTAGGGAGACCGGGCGTGGATATCGCGGCCGGAGCCCTGAAAAATGGGATAATTCCTGTTAGGAGTACACCGACTACAAGCAAGGTGGCCGAAGCCTTCGCGCGTGTTGAGGGGGTCGGGGATCTACAGGAAAATTCTTATCAAGAAATCCCGCCAGGCCGAAGTACTCTCACACGTGTGGAGGAGAGCGCCGGGGGCCTACGGGAAAATTCCCATCAAGAAACCCTGTCAGGCAACTATACACCAGTCACGAGGAGTACAACCGAAGCTCTCACGTGTGCTGGGGGGCTCAGGGGCTATGTGTCCCTGGAGCGAAGTATTTTCACTCACGTTGGGAATGATAGAGCCGGGTACCTACGGGAAAATTCCTATCAAGAAGTCCCATCAGGCGAAAATAGGGTTGAAAGGACGCAGACAAAGGTTCAAGGGGAGGTTGATCTCCAAGAACCAATGACAGATAATCTTAACAGTGTATCCGACGATTCTGGGGATGAATTAGAAAATGAAATTATTGGAATAAAAACCTATGAGATTCAGTCTTCTGCTGTCGCGAGTGAATCCCCTAACCCACAGTCCTATGTGGACAACGATACACAGTCTTATGTGGACAATAACACGCAGTCTTATGTGGACAACAACACACAGTCCTATGTGGACAACGATACACAGTCTTGTGTAGGCAACAACGCACAGCCTTATGTAGACAACAACGCACAGTCTTATGTAGACAATGACATCCAGTCCTATGTGGACAATTTGATACATAAAACACCGTCTCAATGGACTACACTACACCATCCTTAACAAACACGATACACAAAAACCAACCCCACCTAGACCTGACTCCGCCTTTCGCGAATAGAATAGATCAGGTCTTAGTCATAACTTCTGTCGAATACCCCCGGGACCAACTTCTAATGAGAAAAGATAATATTGCTCATTTTATGTCAGTAGATTGCGAAATAAGCACCCCTATTTACCAACAATTAGTAGATTTAGAAATGATAAATATTGAAAAACTAAAAACAGAACCCATCGGCATAGGCACGGTAGTACAGATAAATTTATCGAACGGAAAAATTATATATTCATTATTTGTTAAGGAAAAATCGGATGAAGTAGCAACCACAGCCGTAATAATTTAATGCTTAGAGTCCCTCCGGGCCGCGATGATCGAGGAAAAAATACGGTCTGTTAGTATCTCCAAAATCGGAGACGGTTTAGAAAAGAACCATTGGCTACCAATAGAGATAACGTTGCGAGCACCCTGGAAAATCGAAACTCCCAAATTAACTATATGCACGGGTGAGGTAATTATTCCACCTTCGAATGATAGGTTAGGAATTATCAATGAAGCCCATGATTCAGCGATTGGTGGCCACAAAGGCATTGCGAAAACTTATCACCGCGTACGCGGACGATACTTTTGGCCTGGAATAAAGGAAGATATATCCGAATATGTTAGAACTTGCGAGGAATGTCAAAAAAGGAAACTAGTTCGAGTAAAAACCAACCAGCCCATGAGGATTACTACAACCCCTAGCAAAGCATTCGAAGTCTTAGAGATGGATATCGTAGAGCCCTTACCTGTAACTGTAGCCGGGAATAAATATATATTAACCCTCCAGTGCAACCTAACTAAGTATTATGACGCTCTTCCTATTTCCGATATGACCGCTGAGATGGTAGCCACCGCGTTAGTCCATGATTTCATTACTAGGTTTGGTTGTCCCGAAGTCATAAAAACCGATCAGAGTAGTAATTTTCAGAGTAGTTTAATGCAAAAGGTAGCAAAATTATTTAAAATTAAACAATTGCGATCCACCTCCTTCCATCCGCAGACCATGGGCTCTTTAGAAAGAAGTCATCACTCTTTGGTTGAATATTTAAAAATGTATACGGATAAAACCGATTGGGATACTTGGATAAAAATGGCCATGTTTTCATATAATACATCTGTTCATTCGGCACACGGTTTTACTCCCCACGAGCTAATTTTCGGACAAAAAGCGCGGCTACCCTCGAAATTCGAGTCACGAATTGTTGAGAAAACGCATGAGATGTATTTAGATGAATTAATATTTAAATTGAATGATACTCAAAAAATGGCGAAAGCGCGATTACTAGAAGCAAAAGAACGATCAAAGCGATATTACGATCAGAAATTAAACGCGAAAGATTTCAAGGTCGGAGAAGAGGTATATTTATTAAAAGAACCTCAAGTAGGTAAATTTGATGAGCAATATGCGGATCGATATAAAATAATTGAATTAATAAATGATAGAAACGCAAAAATAGATTTAGGAAATAATAAAACCAAAATAGTCCATGGAGATAAGTTAAAACACGCGTGTTTACGACCTAATTAAATTTATTCATTGTTTACTTCTTTATACGGTATGTAATAAGTTACCTTATTGCGATATTTATATTTTTATATTCCACGTGCGACCAAATTGTAATTTCATGTATCCTATTTGTAATTAAATTAATAAATAATAAAATAATAAGGGTTATAGGAGAGATGGCCAGGACTCGCCTTAAAGTTAAAGAACTGAATGTTTTGTTCCTTTTGCCCTGGAGATGGGAAACCGGAAGTACTCCTGATACACTGTATCAGGATGGGTCCCGGCGAGCCATAGGTAGCATCTCACAGAAGGGAGCGATGGCAGGGGCTCCCTTCACCCTGAAAAATTAAATTATTTAAAAGAAAATCCGCGAGTAAATGAGTAAATAACCACGCTTCGTAATAAACTTCATCAACAAATTTACGAAATCCTCAACGTTATATATATATATATATACATAGAAAAATAAATTATTTAAATTAAACCCGCATTTCATTGTAAATTCACCCTTAAAATTTTAAATTGTTTAAGATAAAAGCCGTGTAAAAATTTAAAATATATTAATCTTTCACCTTTTAAAAAAACAAAATTTATTGATTCTTCACCCTTAAAAATTAAAATTATTTATTGAAAATTTACAAAAAAAAAAAAAAAAAAAATTAATCATTTACCTTCAAACATAAATTATTAAAAACACACCCTTAAATTCAAAAATTTATAAAGACAAATGCGGGGAAGGCATAGCCTGAAGGTAGTTTAATATCTTTTCCCTCCCACACGAAAACGTTGTTACCGTTCGAAATTCCATAATCTGCGCGGTTGTAAATTACTAGTTAATAAGAAACATTGCCCCCGAAACTTTAAAAATACGTTAACTATCACATCAAGGCCACTTTTGTATTTAATTAAATAAATAATGAATTAGGGTTTCTTCTAACTACGCGAGTATAAGTCTATTATGCAACCCGATAGATATCGAGCAAAATTCTTTTAACAGGCACTCGGCGCACGGCGCATGGTCTAGGGTTCATACAATATAGAGTCGGCCTAAAGAAGTTTCCGTTCCCCCCTTTTCTTTCTCCTTGTAAGCCTGGCAACCCCGCCAATATCCTTCCCCTCTCTGCTCCCTCTCGATATTGCATCACCACCCATCTATTCCCATTCCCGTGGATACTATCCGTCTGTCCAGACGTTTCATCACACGTTTGTAGCCATCAATATCGCATCAGCATCCATCCATCCCTATTCTCGTGTAGATTACCCGGTTGTTCAGATTTTTCGGACGGTCGTAGCTACCATTATTGCATCAGCATTCATTTTTTCGTGAAAACAACCCTTCAGTTCGAACAGATATTTGCACTCACCAGTATTATTTGGGTCAAAACCTGAAATTAGATTCGAAATCTCAGACTTATTACCTGAGAGTAAGTATCCATCTGAGCTTATATTTTTCTTTTTCTTTTCTTCCCCTCTTTTTGCGACAAAGATAAGAGATACAAGAAAATATCGTTCTGTTCTCTAGAGCTATTGTAGAAATCATAAGTGTTTATTTGGAACAGTCTAAGCAGCAGCGCATCTTGCTGCGAGTGAAAATTGTGGGAAAGTTCAAAGTGGAAGAGCGGGCTCAGACTCCACCACCACTTAATTTCTCTTCCGCGCCTATGAGACCACTAAGGTTTAATCACACAAGCTGGGGATCACAACCAAGTTCCTTCTGGACCAATATAACTAATACAGTAACCCAGGCTGGGGCAAGAGTCATGCATATGTCCGCAATGCCTTATAGCGGCCACTCCGAGCACTCCTACGTCAAGCTTATGGCAAGTCACCGGAGGAGCTACCAACTATACCTCTACCAGAGCATAGACCACCTCTACAGCCAATCACACTTCCACCAATGCAAAGACCAAGGAGAAAACCATTGCAGCCCCTGCCATTATTGGCACCCAGGGAATTACCCCCACATCTGAGGCCGGAACAAGGGATCATGCCTTTCAACTTACGAAAACCAGCAAGGACGCCATGGCAAGCTGAAACTCTTTGGAGGCTCTACTACAAGAAAGTAATAGCAAGAGGAGAATTCATGAAGTCTACCAAGCATCTAAAAGGTACATATATTAGAGACCCACTATCAGGGAGGTGGAGATGCCTGAGGTGTTATCAGGGTACGACAGCGGATCGGGAAATCTCCACGTTACACTGTGTTGGCCTCGAAAGAGCTTTATCCATACCGTTATGCCCTGGGGGATGCGGGGAAAGTCCATTCATCAGCAAATCTTTATCAAAGTGTGACTCCTGCTTAGTAATCTTCAAATACCATAAAAAGGAGATCCGAAAGGGGCAAGGTCCCAGCCTAACCTAATATCTTTTCATAATTATTTCTACATTGTGTTGTATTATTTTCTTTTTCATTTGCTGTCATGTAATCCATTTTTTCTTTTCCTTTTATCTAAATAAAAAGCGGAAAGAACCAGAATCTCTTCTATATCACCTTTTCTCCTTAAACGAGACTTCCTATACACACACTCATGAAGAGTGTCACGTCGAGCACGACTGACCGCTACTTTGGACACCCATGCTACCATCTATCCTTACCACCCTACAACCTTTTTTCCTTCATGTTACCATGAGTCCTCTTTCCTGTCAGTGGCGCCACATGGTAGCAACTGGGTTACCTACGTGAGCCACAGTTCGCATGGTAACGAATCCTACCTTACCCGTATTCGTACCGCCTATCGATCCAACCCTTGTCCTTGGCAGCGCCACATTCGAACCCGAGTTCTCCACCCGCGTCCTTGTCACCCCATGCAAAAGATGAGATACCCTACACTCCCTTACCTTTGCATCTGCCCTAGATACATGCGCGGGTATAAAAGCCGCGACGCGCCTCCACTCGAGGCAGAAGCTTTTGTTCTTTTTGTTTCGAAGGGCGAAGCCCTTGACCGACGACTATTTAATTGTAACAATTGGACTTAGAATAATTTCCGACATTTTGTATTCTGACTTAGAATATTTTCGAGCAGAATTAACTTAGAATATTTTCGAGCAGAATTTACTTAGAATAATTTCGAGTAGAATTTACTTAGAATAATTTCAAGTATAATTGACTTAGAATATTTTCGTGTGGAATTAACTTAAAATATTTGTCAAGCTTCTCTGATTGTAGTCTCGCGAATAATTGTTGATATTATATCTCGACTACAATCAGTGTGTAACAGTTTTAACGTAACTTTATGCAATTAATAAACATCACATAATTGCATTTTTGAGTGTTACTTTATTTACACAATCCTGTCCTTCTGCCATTTGAATCGCCCGCTGCGCTTGGGTCCTGAGACTGCCGAGGGCTAACTAAGAGAACGAGCCAACCGCAACCGCCCCAAAGTAAGTAACTCTGAAGATCGCTATCCTTTCTCTTTCTCTGTCACTCTAATTGTTCGCTGACGCTGTCGCTTGTCGCTTAATTAGTATCGCGAATTATCATTGTTTAATTTACTCCCGTGGTTATTACGTGTAGGCGTAAACCGAAACTGGAACATTTATCGCGTTAACTTTATCGTTTTCGCGACATTGTAACACGGACGTTACAATTGGGGGCCCACCTCCGGGATAAAAGTGAAAATAGTGAAAATTTTTTTTTATATATACATACATACCACAGTTATAAAAATTTTCTTTTTCCCTTCGTTTCTTGCGTTCAAAAGAAAAATATAAATAAATTATTAAAATGGCAGCTTCAAACGGTGCGGTCGCTAGGAATTCAGAAGCAACTGAGATTTTGCGGAAATACCTTAGTGTAGAGGAACCTACATTAATAACGGCTACGCTCAACGAGTTAGTAGCAGTGCTCAGGGCTAGATATCAATCGGCATCGAAAATAAAGCCGGAAAGAATTCGGGATGTTAAGAAGTTGCAGTTGTCTCTCGCAGAAACCGTGAATAGGGCATTAGTTGAAAAAATTTGTCAAGACGAAATTATGATAGACATTTTACGTGAATTTATGCATCACAATATTAGTGTTATTGAAATTATGGAAGCAATCTCGAGCGTGGATAAACATTTGATTACTGAAAAACTTCCAGCTCTAGTCAAATCCGACCAAGAATTAACTGAAGACGGTGAAGTTACGCAGTATAAAACGGTAATAAACACAATAGACGGGGATAATACACTAAATAAAGTGCATTTTGATACAAACTTATTAAATTCGGCAAATTATACTCCGCACGTAGCAGGGGGAAGGGGGCACAGTACGCCTTTAGTTACGAATGTTAGAACAACACTGCCAACAACAATGAATTCTTTTCGTCCAAATGCAACTTTAACTCTGTTAAATTTGTCGATTAAAGATGCACTAGACTGCATACCAAAATTTGACGGTAGCAATATTCCACTTAGTACCTTTTTATTCGGTTTAAGAGAAGCCATTAGCATGATTCCGGCAGCAAACGAAGCCGACTTGGTAAAATTAATTAGACGACGGCTAACGGGTGAAGCAGCAAAGTCAATGGAGGAAATAGTTTTTTTTAATATGACGGATCTAGTTAAATATTTTGAGGCAAATTTCGGATCGTATAAAACACATCACACCTTGATGGGGGAATTAGCCGCGGCCAGACAAAGAGAAAAAGAAAACATTATAACATTTGCAAACAGAGTTAGGCGTATCGCAATAGAATTAAAAGAGGCCGCAAAAAGAGAAAAAAGGGATGATGCGGGGTTCATACAAAATGTAGAAGCCGATAAATTAAAATTTTTTGTACGCGGTATGGATTGGGAAATTAAGAGGCGCATGGGGGTGGCCGCAACTTTTCAGGAAGCCGTAGAAAAAGCAATAGAAATAGAGCGTGAGGTTACAGATTTAGAGAAAACCGAACCAACGCGTAAAAGTAAATTAAATCAAGAAAATAACAAATTGAAGGCAGAATTAGCTGAAGTTAAAATTGTTCAAAATAAACCGACAGAAATTTGTCAATATTGTGGCAAAAGAAATCACATTGCAAAAAACTGTTGGACTTTAAAATCATTGTTACCCCCGGGTACACAGCAACCCGCGACACAGCCGACTACATGGGCGCAGCCCGTAGCTACACAAGCGCGCGTCTCGGCACCAGCCGCGAACCCATTGGCTAGCGCGCGGCCAGCCACGCCCCAAGTCTCACAAAATCAATATAGACCGCGATCGCACAGTCCCGCAGTGGCACAATCGAATCAAATCAATAATTTTGTTAAAATTTGCAATTATTGTAAAAAAGAGGGACACTGGAAAAATGAATGCCAAATATTGGAAAGAAAAAGTAGAGAAAAATTGCAACGTGAAGCGGGAAACGCGAACAGCCCCACGGCACAGGGCGCGACCTGGGGGCAATCGGAAAGCACGCGCCCACACCAATCAAACACAAATCAGAATTAAAATTTGCACGAAAGTCCATTTTGTTGAGTATTAATAGTAAGTCACCTGTAATAGAATTGCCATTTGAAAATTATCAGGTATCGCTCAAATTAATGTTAGATACGGGGGCAGGCCCGTCGTTGCTTAAAATTAGTAAAAAAAACCTAGTAAGGCCATTGTGTTCGAAAACGAAATTCTTGAACTTAAAGGTATTACTAAGGAATCGATTAACTCGCGCGGGAAAATACCCTTGATTTTCCGCGATTTAACATTGTATTTTCATTTGGTTCCTGACGATTTCCTTATTGAAGAGGACGGGTTAATCGGCAGCGAAATGTTAAGAAAATACGGGGCAAAAATTAATTATGAAGAAAATTTTTTGGAAATAGCTTCTCACGTAATCAGTTTACGGTGCACGAGTAGTGTAGATATCGCGCGGCCAACAAACAAAGAGAGTGTAAGTTTGGCACGAGCCGAACGACATAAGGAAGTAACGCAGGGTACGATGTGGGGGGATGAGCGCAATTCCGGACGCGGATACGCGAAAAATCCCGTTGCAACTGCTCGGTCGCACAAATCCAGTGTTGTTTTAGGCGAGTGTAGCACTCAGAACGTTTATAGTGATTTACCTGCTTCGCATGAGAAAATTATTTCACATATTTGTCTTTCTTCGCTTAAAAGTATCGCCCCATTTGAAATTTGTACCGTGCACGTTTTGGAAAAAATTGATTTAAAAAATGGAATTGATGAAAATAAAAATTTGAATTTGAAATTTGAAAAAATTAGTAATTTGGAAAGTAAAAATTGTAAAAGCAAAATTTTGAATTTGAACTTTGAAAAAGCTAGCGATTCGGAAAATAAAATTGATAAAAGCAAAAACTTGTATTTGAACTTTGAAGAAGCTAGTCATTTGAAAAATAAAATTTGTAAAAACAAAAATTTGAATTTGAAATTTGAAAAAACTAGAAAATTGAAAAATGAAATTTGTAAAAATAAAAGCTTAAACTTAAAAATTGATAAAAATAAAGATTTGAAAGTTAAGCATTGTGAAACTAAAAACCGGTTAGTTAAAATAGCTAAAAAGCAAAATTTGAGAACTAAGTTTTGTAAAAATAAAAGTTTGAAAGAAAAAGTGAACAGGATTATATTCGGAAATAATTTATTTAGAGAGCAAACGTTAAAAAATAGCGTATCTCAACAGTATTTGGACTTGTTAAATAAAAATTGGAAAAATAGAGTTAGTGAAGATCTTCTTGTAAAAAATTGGGCTAAATTTGAAAGTAAAGTTAATAAATGTATTGTGGTAAAAAATAAGAAAAATTCGGAAATTTTAGCTTGTAAAAATAGTATGAGTGTTAGCACTCAAGGGGGAAATGTTGGATTGAATATAAAAAATTATAGAGCAAAAACGGTATTGAATAAAAATAGGAGAAAAGTAAATTTTGTTTGTAATAAAATAAGGAATTTTACGTGTATTAAATACAAGCATGAAACTCATAAAAGAACTAAAATTAAAAGGAATAGTTTTAGCAAAATTAGTAAATTATTGAGGAAGCAAAAGTTGTCGTTGTCCGGCAATATTGAGAAGGGCGGAAGTAATAAATTAACCAGAGCATTGTCTTATGCTTTAGTTCGAGAAGACTTTCAGCTGGCGCACCTTTTTGAGGGGTTGCTTGTCAAGCTAGAGAAGTTAACCTTTTTGCAAGCATGGAAAAGTAGTTCATTATTACGCTTATACTCTTGCGCTTTAAATGTTACTTGTTTCACCGCCATTCCTATTTTTAAGAAAATGAGAGAGTATCGCGTGTCGGAGGGCGAGGTGACCTCTGACATGTTATACACTTTACGCCAGATGCTACATCAAATTAAAAGAAATATAAATGGAGTAGTCTGGTCAGTATGGAAGCATAGGCCGCACCCTCCGCACTTAAGTAACCAAATTAGGGTAGAAAGGCGGAGCCATAAAATAGGGGAGCCACGCGACCATCAAATTTTGTGCATGTCAGACACGGTTTTCCTTTTAGGAAATGAGAGGGTGACTAAATTAAGAGAGCTTTTACGTCTTAAGCATTTGTCACCTAATCAATTAGCCGAAATTGAGTGACTCCTTGTGAAATTTTCGGATCGATTTTATTTAGCGGGAGATATTATGCCCGCGACAAATGTAATTGAACACGAAATACCCACAACAACGAATATTCCAATTAGAATTAAACAATTTAGACACCCACCTATTCTAAAAGAAGAGATCAATAGGCAGGTAAAAGAAATGTTAGAGAAAGGCATCGTCGAACCTTCAACAAGTGCCTACTCGGCGCCCGTGTTCTGTGTTGACAAAAAACCGGGACCAGACGGCAAGAAAAAATTTCGGGTAGTAGTAGACTTTAGAAAGTTAAACGCCGTTATACCCGATTACAATCATCCGGTTCCGAACATAGCGGATATTTTGGATCAGCTTGGTGATGCCAAATTTTTCTCAGTTTTCGATTTATACGCGGGTTATCATCAAATTAAAATTAAAGCTGAGCACAGAGAAAAAACGGCTTTTTCTTGTGAGCTCGGTTTATTTCATTTTGTTAGATCGCCTTTTTAATTAAAGAGAAGCGCTCCGGTATTTTTGTCACTCGTTCGCAAAGTAATTGCTGGTATGAAAAACGTGGTTCATTTTTTTGATGACATTTGCGTCTACTCTAAAACTTTTAACGAGCACATAGAAACAATCGAGAAGTTGTTTGAAAAACTGCGCCATGCTAATTTAGTTTTGCAACCGGAAAAATGTGAATTTCTTAAACCGGAAATTAATTATTTGGGACATATAATTAACGGTGACGATTTACGCCCGGACCCGAAAAAACTAAAAGCAGTTAAAGAATTTCCAGTGCCTAGAAATCAGAAAAATATTAAACAATTTTTAGGACTAGCTGGTTATTATAGGCGATTTATTAATGGCTTTGCACGAATAGCCAAGCCTTTAACTGACCTTCTTAGAAAAGAACAACTTTTTGTTTGGGATGAGAACGCGCAAACGGCATTTGAGACTCTCCGTGATAAATTATGCGAACCACCGGTTTTAGCGCATCCGCATTTCGAAGAAAAGTTTTTAGTAACTACCGACGCTAGCGGGTACGCAATCGGGGCAGTTTTATCGCAAGGAGAAATTGGAAAAGATCGTCCCATAGCCTTTGTGTCGCGCGCGATGAATCAAGCAGAAAAAGAATTATTGTACGTTTTCAAAAGAAGCATTAGCAATCGTGTACGCTATTACGCAATTCAGACCTTACTTATACGGGAATAAATTCACTTTAATTACTGATCACAGGCCGCTAGTTTGGTTGAACAATCATAATGATCCAGGATCTAGAGTCACGCGTTGGCGTTTAAAACTTTTAGACTATCAATTCGATGTACTCTATAAGAAAGATGAATTAAATCTGAACGCGGACGCACTGTCGCGCAACCCGATTATAGAAAAAGTATGCGTAGCTACACAAGTCAGCATAAGGGGAGAGGGGCGCCATGCTGTTGCTGGCGAACAGACAGTAGAGCCGCCCCAGGAACGGCAAACCCAGCAGGGGGACGGCGCGCCCACCTTGCATGCAATGGCCACGCGTAAGCGTGCGGGCCGCCAAGCCACTGAAAAGTATAAGCAAGCCATTAAAGCTCTCGCGCCGCGTAAAAGAAAGGAAGCCCCCGCGGTCGAAGAGGTTCAGGAATGCGCGTCCTTTGTCGAAGATAAGGAGACGTCTGCGTCTCTCGTACCGCAAGCTGCGGATAGCAATAAAAAAGAAACGCTGCACAGACCAATCTCGCCATCTGTCTCTGCGTTCGCGCCCGAGGAAAGTGAGCAAACGGTTATGTCAGGAGAGCTCGCGTGCCGGGAAGCATCCGGGCGCGACAACATCTCGGTGTTTAAAGGTCCCTTTTCCGACATGACTTTCGGGGACGAGGACGCGGTCAATGAAAAAAGTGTCGCGCTGAAAGCGGTCGGTCCTCAAGACAATATAATCTATTGTAGAGAGAAATTGTTTATGAGGAAGGATAGTTACCTTTATTTTGTGAGCACGGACGGAGAACCGCTCGATGAGGGGTCTAGGCAATTAAAGGATTTAGGGAAGCTTCCGCATTTCGAGAATTTAGTAACGGGAGAGCCTAAAATCATTAAGGCCAATAAAAAAATGCATTTTGTATTACCACTTAGGGGCAAAGGTAAAAATGGTTTATGGGATACCTTAGAAATTTTGGCCCAGTTACTTAGGAAGTTAGCAAAATTTTTAGATATTAATCAAATTGCTTCTTTTAGTATGGCTAGGAGCAGTAATATCGAAAATGTTGAGTTTAAAGATATTTTGGCCTCTTTATGACGTGAATTAGGTAATAATAGTGTTAAAATAATTATTTGCCGTGGACTCATACAGCACCCGGAGCCGAGTAAAAGAGCGGATATAATTCACGAAGCTCATTGTTCGGCGGCGGGTGGACACAAAGGAGTAACTAAAACTTTGAATAGAATAAAATATAAATATCAGTGGGAGCATTTAAAGGAGGACATACAAGCCTTCATTCAAAAATGCGTTCCTTGCCAGCTTAAAAAATTAGTGCGGGTCAAAACAAAACAGAAAATGATTATAACGGACCACCCTTGTATTCGATTTTTCACAGTTAGTTTGGACATCGTAGGACTGTTACCGAGAACTAAAGACGAATCCGAGTACATTTTAACTATGCAGGATCAATTTACAAAATTCTCGGTGGGAGTCCCTTTAAAAGACCAGACTGCCATTACTGTAGCAGATGCTTTATCAAACGCTTTATTTGCACTTTTGGCGCGCCGCAAGCTATGCTTACCGATCAAGGCACCAATTTTCTTAGTAAATTAGTTAAGCGCGTTGCAAAACGATTTAAAATTAAGCAAGTAAAAACTACTGCTTTTCACCCTCAATCTAACGGCTCTTTAGAGCGCTCGCACTCGCCACTTAGTGAATTTTTGAAAATGTTTGCCACGAAACATTTAGATTGGGACGAGTGGATTGAGTTAGCAATGTTTAATTTCAACACGGGCAAACATGAAGGAACCCAGCATACTCCGTTCGAGTTAGTGTTCGGACGCCTGGCGAGAGTGCCCTCGAGCGACCCCTTAGAGCCGGAAGATTTATTGCCTACTTACGCGGGGTACATGACAACTTTGGTCGAAAGATTGAGTTTTCTCCAAAGAAACGCACAAGAAAAACTATTATCGGCTAAACAAAGAGCTAAAGAATATTATGATAAAAAATCAAATCATAAGAATTTCAAAATAGGCGATTTTGTGTGGTTGCAGAGCGGGCCAAAACCGCATAAATTTGAAAATCAATATTCAGGCCCTTACTTAATAATTGAAATCTGGGAAAATGGCAATGTAAAAATTCAAATTAAGGAAAATAAGACCAAAGTCGTGCATAGTAATCGCTTACGCTTGTCGCATATTAATCCGCACGCAGAGTCCGAAAGCTTGTAAGAATAAAAAGTTAAGCTTAACGTAAGTTAGAAAGTTAACATTTTTATTCATGTTTACAGATGAGAACGTTGCTGTTCATTCTTGCAACAACTTTCAAATTGAAACCAGTTTTCGGACTAATAAAGATAACATATTACTTTCATGTTTGCAGATAAAGATTCTTCAAAATTGTACACACAATGGGTTTTTAATTCTTAGCAGTTTTAACTTAGTTCTTTTGAAATTTTTTAGAACAAATGGTAATTTAAAGCGAGCAGCAGTGGACGTCAAACTATTAATCGAAGTCACCGGATTTCTGTTGTCCTTCCGCGCAAGGGATGGGCTAATTTACTATTATGCAATCGACACCAATCCAGGACTGGCATTTGAAAATGCGAATTTGTACCAGATGTAATTTAAACCAGCGAAATTGGATGAAGAAAAATTACTTTACAAGACGCGTATCAGCAATTAAATGAATCCGATGACACGATAACATACGTAATAAAAATCTTAGATATAGGTAGATTTGCATAGTTTAGGCGCACTAACTAATAATTTGAAAAAGAGTGAGTTATTTTATGACCTTGCCGTTGTCTCAAGGGGGAGGAGTACAATGTACCACGTACTAGCTATTTGTTAGAAAATTGTAAAGAAATTAATAGGGCAATGTGGACATCGCGAGACGACAAGGTAAAAATTATGACGGGTGAAAAAGAACCTATATTTATATAATAGAGAATGATTACGCAAGCGAGAGAACGGCTATGGCAAAATAGTTTGAAAGGTTGGATAATAAAGTAAAAGAATTTCTGATTGGAAAATACAAAAACAGAAGTCAATCTTGACTTTAGCTTGAAAAATTTATACGCGTTAATGGATATTGTATTCAAAACTAAACAGCTCGTATCGAACTTATGTGATTTACTGGATCGCCAAAAGGTGCTGTTCGTTTACATCGACGGAATTAAATAAATCTTTGCTAAGCATAAGAGATACGAAAAGTTTAGCTTTGTAGTTTTTTCTGTCAAAAGTTCGATCTATTTTATTCGATTGGGTTGTGAAAGTAAATATAGTGTAAGTAGTGAATTATGTATTGAACTGGTTGTACCTTTTACAAATAGGGACACTTCTTTTTGTGTACGCAATGCAATCTTTTCTAGTTTTTCAGACTAAATCCGGATAACAAAACACTAATTGAGTTTATTATATAACTGCAAGCGGACTATACTTATGATAGTGGCTGATATGGGCAACTGTTATTTATGTTTAAATCAATGAAAGAATATGTAATGAAAGAAATACTTTTTTTGTGAAAATCAGTGTTATGTTAAAAATCTTATGTCTTGTGAGAAAATGTTCTTATCAAAAACTAATTATGTTAATTTACCATATAGGTAACATATAGTTTTCACAAAGAAAAGAGCGTTATTTTCAAAAGAATATTATGGCTTATTTCGACTGTAAGCGAATTTAGGTTAGAAGTTGCTTATTCCGGAAAGTTTATAAAATTTCGATTTCGGACTGTCAAATAATTGAATTTCCAAAGAATGGTAGAATGCGAATTGACGAATGTGTGGAATTCAACGATGTTTATAATGACTGGGACATTGTGGTACTTACCTAATGTGAAATGAAACTGGCACATAGAATTATCTATTAAATAAAACTTCGAAAATTAGCATAGTGTTCACGTGATTAACTTTCGAAATGAGATTTCAACAAAAGATTTGTTATACGTAGTACTTTCTGTATTTCTTATTCTGCTTATTGTTAGCTTTGTAGAAATATTTATCTCTTTAGTCTTTCGCTTACTTGAAAATAAAGATTAAAATTAAGTTTTGGATCGCAATTCCGTATAGGAGTACTGTATTACTCTACTTTGTGTTGCAATTTTGTAAGGGTATCGTATTACTCAGAATTAAGCGAGGCGAGCACATCTCCAACGCCAGTATAGGGGGGAAGAAAATAAATATGGTATTGTTATATGGTATAAAAATTATGAATTTTAGTATAAAAATTATCAATAGGGAATTTGTAAACTTGGGTACAGGAAATTTGTCAGTAAAGAAAAAGTCGATTAGGGTACGATACTTTCCTTCCAATTTTCCTTTTTCTTACTAATATTCCTATCCCGTCCAAATTGAAACCAAGCGGTCGAGGGAGTGTTCATTCACCAGCTATTGTGCCAGCCACAGCGTCCCCATTGCAACCTTACGACACTACACTTTGCCCGCCAATACTTAGTAATCGCCGACAGCGCAGCTCGTACGACTTTATGCCCTCGCTCAGCTATGGTGGAGTCTCATCGTGAACTTCAAGCAATGTAACGACCTTGGACGTCAACGACCAAAGGGGATACGCGTAGCCTTACGGATTCACTTTATCTGACGAACTGCCGTTGTTATGAGGTATGTGGAAGTAACACAAATCTAGTAGAGCAAGGTAGACGCACTCCAAAGGCAAACATTGAAGTCGACGAGCGGGAACTGAAGGGAATAACCAGAGGCAACCGTCTGCAGTTTAAGCTGCTGCGAATTATTTTTCTGTGGTTCGCTGTGGTACGACTCATGTATGGCCACAGTGAAGGAGAATCAGGGCGCGGCGATGAACAGGAGGCAATTGCATCTGCTCATAATAAGGCAAGTGTTAATTTGTTCAAGGGAGGAGATGCCTGAAAGCTACTGGCCAATACTGACGACCGGTCCATCGGCATGGCAAGAGAGGGAATATGCGTTGACTAAACGAGCTTAATAATCATGGATACGCTTTCAAATTTACCGAGGACGAGGAAGTCGTGGAATGGAAAACGACGACTACTTACTTCGCCCGCTACTAAGCAGGCTAAGGCAGAGCGAACAGGAAGAGGTTACATCTTGCACCTAAAGTTTGGAAAGGAAGGCTTCGAAGACAATCAGACATACAGCGTATGCTAAAATTGCGACACTTGGACGGAGGGACCAGCAAGCGCCGCCCCGCAGCGCACGTCTTCGGGGGGGGACGTGTCACGTCGAGCACGACTGACCGCTACTTTGGACACCCATGCTACCATCTATCCTTACCACCCTACAACCTTTTTTCCTTCATGTTACCATGAGTCCTGTTTCCTGTCAGTGGCGCCACATGGTAGCAACTGGGTTACCTACGTGAGCCACAGTTCGCATGGTAACGAATCCTACCTTACCCGTATTCGTACCGCCTATCGATCCAACCCTTGTCCTTGGCAGCGCCACATTCGAACCCGAGTTCCCCACCTGCGTCCTTGCCACCCCATGCAAAAGGTGAGATACCCTACACTCCCTTACCTTTGCATCTGCCCTAGATACATGCGTGGGTATAAAAGCCGCGACGCGCCTCCACTCGAGGCAGAAGCTTTTGTTCTTTTTGTTTCGAAGGGCGAAGCCCTTGACCGACGACTATTTAATTGTAACAATTGGACTTAGAATAATTTCCGACATTTTGTATTCTGACTTAGAATATTTTCGAGCAGAATTTACTTAGAATAATTTCGAGTAGAATTTACTTAGAATAATTTCGAGTATAATTGACTTAGAATATTTTCGTGTGGAATTAACTTAAAATATTTGTCAAGCTTCTCTGATTGTAGTCTCGCGAATAATTGTTGATATTATATCTCGACTACAATCAGTGTGTAACAGTTTTAACGTAACTTTATCCAATTAATAAACATCACATAATTGCATTTTTGAGTGTTACTTTATTTACACAATCCTGTCCTTCTGCCATTTGAATCGCCCGCTGCGCTTGGGTCCTGAGACTGCCGAGGGCTAACTGAGAGAACGAGCCAACGGCAACCGCCCCAAAATAAGTAACTCTGAAGATCGCTATCCTTTCTGTTTCTCTGTCACTCTAATTGTTCGCTGACGCTGTCGCTTGCCGCTTAATTAGTATCGCGAATTATCATTGTTTAATTTACCTATCCGATTAACTATTTTCACGCGTTCCTACTCCCGTGGTTATTACGTGTAGGCGTAAACCGAAACTGGAACATTTATCGCGTTAACTTTATCGTTTTCGCGACATTGTAACACGGACGTTACAAGATAAAAGGGGATGTCGCAATAAATATCAAGGTAATCAAATAAATAATAAATGCAGTATTTAAAATTTAGGATCAAGAATTGGGAAAGGAAGGTCTTTTATATTTATCAACGATAGCTTTTAATAAATGCCTTTATTTCCAGATACCAATAGTATAATGTTCTGAATTAATTAAATCATTTTAAATAACGTACAATTACAACATGAATTAATAGTATAACTGTATATGTGTATATTTCTTGCAGAGTATTAGTTAAATTTAACAACATTGGTGTCATGAACTAGCTGTGTGCATATGACTTATGATGAATGTTATGGGTACCTAAATCTCAATATTCATTTCTTGAAGCTCGTGTAACTGAAGCACGTAGTCTCTTTTGAACTTCTGAACAGAAAAGGGTCGCTTTTATTCCTACAGGCAGGTTGGTAATGTATTCACTATATGAGGAATGTATTCTTCTTGTTGGAATAGGCTTAATAATCATTATTAAGTATTCGCTCTAATCCGCCTCTATAGCACCTGTCGACTACTGCAAGAGTTGGTCTTCCTTCTTCCATATTAATATTCTGTTCAGCCTTCCCTTTATCCTGAAACAGCCAAAATTGCCACAAAGAATAAAATTTCCTTTTTTTTTCTTAGAACATTGAGTAGATGAATACTTATCTGAGAATTCAGCAAGATGCTCCTAGTAAAATTCCCTTATTGAAAAACGAGAAATTAGCCTTTTCCTTCGCCTCTTCCTCTTTTTACTTATAATTCTCTTTAAATAATATGTAAATCAGAATCCCTTTTGAGGAAATTCAGACTCGTCTTGGCCATTGTTTTGACAGCTGAGCAGACAGCAACAGCTGCTAGCAGAGGCACGGATCGATGGCACCATCTAACGGAGACAAGTCAAATTCAGCTCGCGGCGGGGGTGACTCAGTTAAGCGCGCGAACTTTTGAAATTCGAAATATGAAAAAGCCCGAACCATGGGTTCGTGTTTTAAAAGACGGGGGCAACTGTTATGAACTGCGTTCGCGTGAACGAGTAGCAGAATATTTAGGATCGATCTACAATAATAATCTCGAATTTAGAAGATTGATTTCAAAATTAATCATAAAATAAATCAATCAATTAAATACTAAACGTATCGAAACGTGTTCCCATAAAATAAAAACTTGTTGAAGATTTTAACAATAGAATCGTTAATTTGGTTAATTTTAATCAGATAATTTATATCAACTGTTCCGTAATTAAATAGTAAATAAATAATAGATGAATTTATGATAACGCAAATAGAAATAAATGACTAACGATAAATACTAATTCCGTATGTAATAGAATTTGATAATTAATAACTTGCGATTCAAATAACCTAATAACAATTAATTTAGGCATTAATAATAATAATAATTAGTAGTCTATTAATATTAAGATTAAGTAAATTATAACAGGATAAAACTCGCTCAGGTAAACGCTCATTCCTTTTAATTCCTTGAGTTATTTACTTCATATTTTTTCCAGAAGTTGTTTACCTCTTTCCCCCCTTCCTGTCTCTCCTTTTATTTTTAGAACCACCAAGGTCAAACCGGCGAGATTCCAACGGAAATTCCTCCCCCCCTCCTCTTCCTGTTTATCTTTTATTTTTAGATAATCCCAAAGTGACGGTTGGCGCTAACGGTCAAGCCAGGAATGCGTAAACAATCCCGAAATAGATTAAGCCGGTTCACCCTCACTCTCAAGGACAAAACCGGATTTCTCCAGCAAGGCCACCCCCACTCTCGAGGACGATCCGGATTAAACTAGAATTATCCAACGAAGCCACTCCCACTTCTGGAAGGGAAATAGCTCTGATTGGCTTCACTCCCACCACCGACCTGAAGCTTCACCTGCAATCTAGAATATAAATAGGGCCTCCTCATCGGCCTTCAGTAGTCTCTCTGAGATCTCTGTGCAAGTGCCTCAGAGCATTGAAGTTCAAGATCATTTTTGAATTGTATCGAGTCACGTTTGAAAGTTCTACATTTGCTAAAGTTCTAAAGTTAATTTCTTAATTGAATAAACTTGAAAGTTAAAATTTAATTCTCTTGAGTTCGACTTTTCATTTAAAAGTTCCCGCAATTCCTTGCGCTTCGGCGCTTCATCGAACAAACGAATTCCACGTTCCTATTGGTCAACTCGGCGACCATTGGAGAAACGATTTTCTACTCTTAGACCCCACTCTGGTCGTAACAATACATCATATACGAACAATATGACTATGACCATTGCGCGGTAACATGTCCGTAAGAGGCGGTCACTAATGTCTTTTAGACGGTAAATTTTTCGCTTATTAACTTTACTATTTACCGCATGATAACAAAAACTATTTTTTTTTTTTTTTAATATTATGCAAAACCATGAGTGTATTGCCCTCCGTAATCACATTATTAATCATTCTGCAATGTTTCACGTCGATATTTTAAGGCATCTAAGAATGGCATTTGAACGAAATTTTCGTTCAAATGCCATTCTTAAACGCTTCCGTTTAAGATTTTTCGTTCAAATGCCATTCTTAAACGCTTCCGAATATTGACTTGGGATCTTGTAGAATGATTAATAATGTTATTACGGAAGGCAATACACTCATTATTTTTCATATATCGTTATATTTTTTTTCTACTAAAAATAAGATGGTTTTTGCTCGGTTGGTAAAAATTGAGTTTGACACCCCCTTAAAACTATCACAGTAAAATAATTTGGAGGTAATGTTAATTATGAAAAGGGTTTTTATATATCGTGAATTGAATGTGTATTAGTTGCGTTCCAAGTAGGTAGATTATTTTGTATTATTTATATCTTAACATAAATACGTTTCTGTTGACACATTATTAATTGCATCTAATAAATGATTTAAAGAAGCGATTAAGTCAATTTTACTTCCAAAATCGCTAGACATACAAAACTCAATTTTTTTCATTTATTAATTTTACTAAAAATATTTTAACCTCAAATATCTGAAATTTATGGACTAATCATTTTGCCCCAAGAAATCGACATAAAAATCTAAAAAAAATACACCTCTACAAGAAATTTTGAAGCGAATAAGTCAATTTTATTCCAGCAATCGTTGCACATACAAAACTCATTTTTTTTATTTTCTCATTTTTCAATTTATTGCTTCCTCCTAGAGGAAGCTTTGTGATAGTAAATTTTTGAGTTGTTGTAAAAACATGTTATAATTGTGTTCCGAGGTGTTAGGAATCAAAATACATGGTTTTTGAAAAATGTCTGTATGGATGTGTGTGTGTGTGTGTGTGTGTGTGTGTGTGTGTGTGTGTGTGTGTGTGTGTGTGTGTGTGTGTGTCTGTGTGTGTGTATGTACGCCTGGATCTCAGCTTCTACTCGGTCGATTTTGACCGGACAGGTCTCATTTTTTTTGTTTTTTTTTTGCGTGATGGCGGATCAGAAATCCGTTTTTTGATTGGAGCGATGCGTTTTTGTTTTTCTTCAAATTTTCGTTTTCTCAAAACTGTTTTTTGATTTTTTTTTAATGATAGGATCGATTTATTCGAACCTGATGGGTAGCGTCCGAAAGAGAATTAAAATACCTATATTTTCTAAAAAAAAAAGTTTCTAGCTATCACGGTTCTTTTGTTATTAACAAAAACGTGTTTTTTTTTTAGAAGCTTATAACTCCTAAACTTAACGGTCAATTTTTTTGAGAAAAATCATGATAATACACAATATAAATAGCTATAATTTGTTAAAATTTGAATACATTCTGTAGGCTAGATTTTGAGTAAAAAATTGAAAAATGAAAAAAATCAGTTTTGTATGTCCAACGATTACAAAAGTAAAATTGACTTAATGGCTTCAAAATTCCTTTTAGAGGCAGATTTTTTATAGTTCTCAGTCGAGTTCTTTGGGCAAAATGATTGGTCCATAAATTTCAGAGATATTTGAGATTAAAAATTTTTTGACATTTTTTAAAAATCGTAATTTCTCGAGAACAGCTCTATGTATCTGAATGGGGCGGGTGGCATTAGAAAGAGAATTAAAATAACTATATTTTCTAAAAAAATTAATTTTCTATCTATCACGGTTCTTTAGTTATCATCAAAAACAAAAACGTGTTTTTTTTTAAAAACTCATAACTTCAATGATGTTATCATCAGTATATTATAAAAGTATATAGTATTGGCGTCAAAATGTAATATGTTTGAATTTTCAAGATTGAATTCTTGAGTTTAAGTATTCAAAACTGATGAATATTTAAAATAGTATAAGAGTAGGTGGCACTCCGACCTGGGTAGCGTGTAGTGCAGTATGTATTCGGGCCGAGTCCAACAAGTTAATAACAAGTTAATAATAAAACAACCGTGATAGCTATTTGTTTTATTATAAAATATAGATATTTTACTTCTATTTCAAATAATAACTTTATTTATCGGCTCAAAATTTATATAAATTTGATATAAATAAATAATAAATAAATAAATACATTTAAAAAATCACAATTTTTAATATTCATAAATGAATTTAATTATAATTATGCAATAAATTTTTTAAAAAATTATAAATTTTGTTATTAAAAATTAATTAAAGGAATCAACAAATTACGGTTGAGGAAGCTATGGGCCAATGAATTGGCAGCGGTTTTTTTATAATAACAGAACACCCTATAAAAGAAAAATTTTTTTTTAGGAAATATAGCTATTTTAATTCTATTTCGAATGCTACCCATTCCCTTCGAATACATAGAGCTATTCTCGAGAAATTACGATTCGAAAAAAGGTTAAAAATATTTTAACCTCAAAGATCTCTTAAATCTATGGACAAATCATTTTCCCCAAATAACTCGACCGAAAACTATACAAAATCCACCTCTACGAGGAATTTTGAAACGATTAAGTCAATTTTCACTCCCGCAATGGTTAGACATACCAAACTCATTTCTTTTCATTTTTCTATCTTTGCGTTTTTATTAATAACAAAAGAACCGTGATAGCTAGAAAAATAATTTTTTTTAGAAAATATAGGTATTTAAATTCGCTTTCGAATGCCACCCATCCGATCACATACATAGAGCCGTTTTCGAGAAATTTCGATTTGAAAAAAAGGTTAAAAAATTTTAACCTCAAATATCTCTGAAATTTATGGACCAATTAGTTTGCCCAAAGAACTCGACCAAGAGCTATCCAAAATCTACCTTCACAAGGAATTTTGAAGAAATTACGACAATTTTCCCTCCGGAATCGTTGGACATATAAAACTCATTTTTTCATTTTTCATGTTTTACGTTTTTGTTAATAACCAAAGAACCGTGATAGCTAGAAACTTTTTTTTAGAAAACATAGGTATTTTAATTCTCTTTTAAATGCTACCTATCCGATTCTGATACATACAGCCGTTCTCGAGAAATTACGATTCGAAAAAGAGGTTACAAAAATTTTAACCTCAAAAATCTCTGAAATTTATGAACCAATCATCTATCTCAAAGAAAGGTGTAGGTGTCAACCAAAAATCTACCTCTACAAGGAATTTTGAAGCGATTAACACAATTTTATTCCCGTAAATTGTTGCCACATAAAACACGTTTTTTTCATTTTTTAATTTTTTTCTCAAAAACTAACCAACAGAATGGATTCAATTTTATACAGATTATAGCTATTCATAATCTCCATTATCATGATTTTTCTCAAAAAAATTGACCATTTAGTTTGGGAGTTACAAGCATTTAAATAAAAAACACGTTTTTGTTAATAACAAAATAACCGTGATAGCTAGAGAATTTTTTTTTTAAATATAGGTTTTTTTATGCTCTTTCGATCGCTACCCATCCGATTATAAAATTTAATTCCAATCATTAAAAAGAATCAAAAATAAATTTTTCGAAAATGAAAAATTCGACATAAAACAAAAACAAATCAGTTAAAAATTATTTTTTTTCCGAATTTGGAATCAAAAAACAAAAAAAATGAGACCCGTCCGGTTAAAATCGACCGCGTAGATCCGAAAATAAAGCGGTATACATACACACACACACACACACACACACACACACGCGCGCGCACATCCATACACACATTTTCTAAAATCATGTGATACAAACTTCTAATACCTCTATTCATGTTTCTAGAGCAATTTAAAGAAAATTAAAATTTTACTATTACAAAGCTTCCTCTATGAGGAGTGACGGTAAATGTTTCCCTCGGGCTCTGGCAGTGGCATTAGTCCATGCCAAAAAACTTGAGACGGGTGATAATTGCTCGAGTGACTTAAAGTTAGAATGGGAAAACATACGTAAAAGTGATAGAAATGCACAACTTTTGAAAGCAAATGATCTTATAAGATGTGCCGGTGTTAATTTCAATAGGGAAAGAGGTTGTCGTATACCTGAAATTACAACGTTTCAGAAATATTTTAAAAATAATGGGATTGCGATATGGTATATTTTAAAGATGGTATCGGGAATGGTGTTCCTCCGTTATTCAATGGCGTTTCCTTTTTAAAAAAGGAAAAAATCAATGTAAAAAAATACTTAATATTTTATACTACCCCGAATTAGAACATTATGACATGATTACAAATATTACAGGAGTTTCTGCATGTAGAAACTTTTGTTCAACCTGTAATGTAGGTATGAAACGCGTATCAACTCATAAATGTCTGGATAAGTGTATTAAATTTTTTAGCAATTTGTGTAAAAAACGCGTAGAGATCGTGAACTGCGCGAAATGTTTTAATGATTTTTACGGTGAAGAATGTTTTAAAAATCACAAGGAGGTGCATAGTTATAAAAAAAATATTAGTGTTTGCGATGCAATAAAAAAATGTCTAGTTTGTCGACTCAATATATCGATCGAAGACCCAGGGTATCAATGCGGTCAGATGTATTGTCGCACTTGTTGCGGAAAACGACCCTATAATCACAAGTGTTACATTCCGGTAGTTCAAAAGAAAACTGTAGAGTCTGATAAAACCGAACATGCATTTCTTTTCTATGATTTTGAGACTACGCAAAACACAAAACATATCGACACGATGTCTTCATGTACTTTTCACAATGTTAATTTGTGTGTAGCACAGTTATGCTGTGAAAAGTGCATACATTCGGATATGGATACTGATTGTGAAAACTGTGGGGGCGGTCGTAATTTATTATTTAAAAAAAACGCGTTAAAAAATTTTATTGAATTTATTTTAGATGGGAAATCACGTCCGAGCAATATTAAACAGCTCATTTGCATCGCGCATAATAGTAAAGGGTTTAATGCCCAATTTATTTTAAAGTATTTAGTAGAAATATTAAATATCACTCCCAAAGTCATAATGAATGGAACAAAAATAATGTTAATGACTTTGGGGCATAAAATAAAATTTCTTGATAGTCTGAATTATTTCCATATGAAACTTTCGGCTTTATCGAAAGCTTTTGGCTTTGAGAATGGGGTAACCAAAGGGTGGTTCCCTGATCTTTTTAATAAGTCTGAGAATCAAAACTATATCGGTCCTATACCGTCAAGGGAGCATTACACTCCCGAGTGTATGAGCTCCCTCGAAAAATTAGAGTTTGACGCTTGGTTTAACCATCTGAACAGTACGGATTATATTTTTAATTTTGCAAGTGAAATTGTAAAATATTGTTTAAGTGATGTTAACATTTTAAGAAAGGCATGTTCGGCGTTTAGGCAGGATTTTATTAAAATTGGTGGAACATGTCCCTTTACAGAGGCTTCGACTATAGCCAGTGCATGTTCTAAAATTTTCCGGATATAATAGGTGTAATACCAGCGCATGGGTATAGAAAAACAAATAACTATTCCAGAGTATCACTGGAATGGTTACTTGTTCAAGAACATATTACGGGGCGTGAAATTATTCATGCTGGTAGAAGCAGTGAATTTCGTTTAAAAGAGAATATTCTTGTGGATGGATATTATCAGGATGAAAATGGGATACAATACGTGTACCAATTTCATGGTTGTTTTTGGCACGGATGTCCCAATTGTTTTAAAGAAGCGGATCGTCATAAAAAGTTTGAAGCTTATGGCGATTCGTACGAAGAACGGTTGAAAAAAACAGTTGAGAACTCCAACCGTATAAAATCATATGGTAATGTTCTCGAGGAAATTTGGGTGTAAGTTTAAGCAGATTCGGCGAAATAATTATAAAATTGAGGAGTATCTTAAAAATTATCCGTATCTTTTCAATGACACTTTAAATTCGCGCGATGCTTTTTATGGTGGTCGTACGGAAAATATTGTCTCGTTAATCGAGACTACCGGCAGACAAACGATTGGGTATGTAGGTATATGTTCTTTATACCCATTTGTTTGTAAAATCGGGAAGTTCCCCGTAGGTCTCCACAAATTTACGTTGGTAACGATTGTAAAATGTTGACGGGTTTATCTCATGACATAAGTAAGGTAGAAGGACTAATCAAATGCAAAATACTTGCACCACGGGATTTGTTTTTGCCAGTGCTTCCCGTAAGAATGCACGGTAAACTATTATTTCCTTTATGTTGGTCATGTGTGAAAAATTTAAATAACGATCAGTGCACTCACGAACATGTACGAGATAGGCAGTTGTCCGGTACCCACGTGGGTGTCTGATGAGATAAAAAAATCGGTTGAGGTCGGATACATCATAATGCCAATTGAAGAAATCTGGCAATACAAAACATGTCAGTATGACCCTACAAACAATCAATCTGATTTAAAAACGAATGGATTATTCGTAGATTACATCAATACATTTTTAAAAATAAAACAAGAGGCCAGCGGTTGGCTTAGAGATTGTATTGACGAGGAATCGCGTGCTAAATATATTATTGATTATAAAGAAAAAGAAAATATTTTATTAGAAAAAGATAAAGTCTCCAAAAATCCAGGTTTACGCTCCCTTTCTAAATTATGTTTGAACTCATTCTGGGGCAAATTTGCACAGCGTGAGAATATGGATACAACCGAAGTTGTCCGTACCGGGGGAGAACTTCAAAAATTAATTTTAAATGATAAAATAGAGGTAAAAAATATTTTGCCTGTTAACAACGATGTTTTTTACGTTAACTGGAGCTAAAGGGGGATAATTTCACGCCTTCGTCTGTTACAAATGTAGCGATAGCAGAGTATACAACGGCACAGGCTCGTTTAAAATTATATACATATTTAGAAAAATTAGGCGAGGGAGTTCTGTATTATGATACAGACTCCTGTATATATATAAATGAAAATATACCCGGTGAGTATAAAATCCCTACCGGTTCATTTTTAGGAGATATGACAAATGAACTCGAAGAGTACGGAGAGAGAAGTTATATTTCACATTTTGTTAACACTGGACCTAAATTTTATTCTTATATTGTTAAAGCTCCGAACGGGGAAACACATGAGGTATGTAAAGTCAAAGGTTTAAATTGGAATACATCAACGGTTGGAAAAGTAAATTATAATACTATAAAAAAATTAATTTTAGATAAAGATGCAAAAATAATTCATAATTATAATTCAATACGTCGTACAAAACTACATTCAGTTATCAGTATAGAGGAAACAAAAACTTTAAAATATAACAGTCTCAAAAGAAAATTTAGCTCTGAAAATACATCAATACCATATGGTTATAAAAGACAAAAAAGAATGTCATAAATAAATTATAAATAAAATGAAAAATCATAAAATATATTTATAATTTTTTTGTCCTGTACAATAGACAGATATTAGGACTCATGGCAGCTGAGTACCACGGGGAAGAAGTGTGTGAACTGTAATGTGCCTACGTGTGAGTTTTTCCCGTCATACAAAAACTCGTTACAAGGTTTAGCGTGGCACAAGACGACTCACATGCTCGTAGATTTGAAGAGAAAAAGTGAAGAAAAATTTCTCAATTTATTGGAGAAAGTAACAAAATTAGCGAAGTTCAATAATATTAAGATTTCATGCCATATGGTGCTTCTAAAACAAATCGAGTTTTGCGGTATATGCAGGACGATAACCTGTTGCGAGAGCGATTGTAATCGACCGATAGATGCGGTGTGGTATGAGAGCGTCCAATACTACGATACAATTGAAATTTCAGATGTTCTATTTATTTTAAAAGATGAAGAAAAAATCAAAAGTATATATTTTAGCGTTACAAGGCCAGGGCGTTTAGCTAATTTTTCTGAAAACCCTGTTTGTCCAATACATATAAACGATGAGATGTTCACTTACAGGGAAAATCATGGCGGTCCTGTTAGAAGAGACATTTATGGTGGACGCATTAACCATGCCTGGGTACTCAATAATTTTGATGCGTAAATTTAGTTTCTAGTACGAAAAAGAAACCGCTGCCAATACATTGGCACTTAGCTTCCTCAAAATAATGTATTTATTCATATTTTTTTAATTGTTTATAACAATAATTAATTGTATCATACCCAATTTTCTTTATGAATATTCGTAATAAATTAATATATATTTTTCGAAAATTCATTCTTGTTACTCTTTTTCTCGTGCGACAACCCGATATTTTTATAAATCAATTTTTTCAAAATATTATCACATGTTCAATTAGTTTTATTTTAAACCTCAAATTAATTTCAACCAAATATATTCTTCAATGAGTATAATAAGTGGTTAAAACTTGATCGCGTTGTAAATTACCCTCAATAAAAAATAAAAGCAAGTGAACAACACGCACGCATAGCACGTGTTATTTCCATTTTCTAGTATAGATATATCCAAAAAATTACGATTTGAAAAGAAGGCTAAATCAGTTTTAACCTCGAATATCTCTGAAATTCATAAACGAATTCTTTTACTCTAAAAACGTGATATACGCCTAACTAATAATAATAATAATTATTATTAAATTGTAAAGACTCTTCGCGCCGGTTTGCAATACAAACAATAAGGGCGCGACAGATTCGAATTTGAATCTCCCACCTCACGCGCGGCGCCGGCGAGAGTCTAGTTCGCGCGCTGCCGCTACGCGGCGCGACCCCTCTCCGCGCGGCTCCCGCAGTCAACCCGGCGGCGCGCGGGAATATAGGCACGCGCGACAGCAGCCCCGATAGCTTCGTTCACTCGGACATCCTCCTTGTGTAGATGGTCTCGGCACCCTTGCCAGTTTATTGAGTTGAATAAAGTCTCACTTTTGACAGTTAAATAATTGTTTTATTTAACATACCCACGAGGTGCAAGGTCTTTACCCTTGCCTTGTTTTTTGGTGACGGGATCACTCCTGATCCCCCGACTCCTTTTCCTTCCCAATTTAAATAATTTTTAATTTTAATTGTGATTTTTCAATAAATACTTTTTCTCCCTTTTAATTTTTGTAAATTTTGTAAAATACCGTGTACGCAATCGTATGTCCAACCGCATCAGTTTTCGCTGTAAACATAGCATATCCCAATCAGTTTAATTAAAAATATTTTTGTAAAAGAATTACTTATAAAAAGAAAAAAAAACTTGTAAAACATATACTATGTATTTCTTTTCAATAAAAAATGTTTGTAAAAGAAAAACACTTGTAAAAATAAAAAAAAAATAAAAACTATTAAAAATGTAAATTTTTCATCTATTTTGTTCACACAATTACACATCCTTTATATTGCCTCTCTTCATGTAAAATCATTCATTCCCTTATTACCTATCACACGGTACACTTAAACTACGTAGATAAATTTAAAATGGACCTTGCTTGGAAACATCCATGATTTGTGGTCCTACCGGTTGTGGGAATAGTATATTACGACACAAGGACAGAAGGTTGGATTTCCTGGTGGCGAAGCCGAGGATTCCCGAGGCGAAGCCGAGGGCGTCGATGCGCGCCGGCCAAGGCATCCAACATTCTGGCCAAGTGTCGTATACTATTTTTCTTCATCTCCCGCCGAAAGTACGCCCATATAGTTTGATATTAATTAATAAAATAGCGTTGTTGGTTGCTAACTACGGCTCGGCCATATGTATAAAAGGCCTGCTTCAGCGCCACTTTACATATCGCGGAGCGTAAGGCTCGATCGACTTCTGCTTTTTTTGATACCCGCCCGAATTTTGCAAAACCGAGGCGAAGCCGAGGTTTTGCTGGTCGAGGCGGGCATCAAAAACACTAACAAAAGATGCTTGAAAAACATGATGGACCAAAATATGTACATACTTAATCGCAGGTGCTGATTTGAACTACCGCTGAACCTCTTAATGGTTCCTCTGTTTGTCCTTTTCTATCTCATACATTATAGAATGAAAGTCAAAAAGCTGTCACATATAAGTATATAGTTACACCATGTTTTGAAACTCAAAATGTAAACATCATGTCTATATATATGTATAGAAGCTTTCTGACAGTGTGTATGCAATATAAGATCATAATTGATTATGAGAGTTATAAATATATTGTTCAATATATTAATAATAACATAAAATTAATTTAATACACCTATATCTTTTCAATTTTCCGATTTTACAAATGATTTTTTGCCATCACATTTGGAAGGGTTAGCATAGTTTAGGTTACAACACGTACGCTGTCGTGGACGTTGCCATGCAACGATCAACAAAGAGCGGCCAAAAAAGTCGCTCTTCCCTGCGCGAAATCGAGCCGGGAAGACCGTACTTTCGGCTAGGGGATGAAGAAAAACTTATTTTGTAAAAAGATTTTTTCGTTTCATTGATCGTATGTCAGACACTGCTTTTGCCGGTAAAATGTTGTTCTATTCAGAGTGGCAGAATGGTTATTTAGAATATGGGAAAGATGTAGGATTTCACGAGGGCTTACCACAAAATGAAGATTTTTCATCAGATTCGCGACCAAAGTTGGTTGTAATTGACGATTTAATGCGTGAATCGTCCAATAATATAGTGGCTGATTTATTTACGAAAGGAAGACATCACAAAAATATTAGTGTTATTTTTATTACACAAAACTTATTTCGTCAAGGTCCAAAACAAAGAGATATTTCGCTTAATGCTAACTATATTGTTATTTTTAAAAATCCTAGAGATCGTGCCAAAATACAGCATATAGCTGGACAAGTTTATCCTGAAATCTCAAAATTTTTACAAGAAGCGTATCACGATGCTACATCTAAACCACATGGCTATTTATTATTAGACTTGAAAAAAAATACATCTGAAAGTTGTAGGGTGCGCACCAGTATATTCGCCGATGATATTCACCAATATGTTTATGTTCCTAAAAATATAAAAAGAGGTAGTGGAGACTCTGAATATCCAGTATTGCGTATATAATGGCGTCGTCAAGAACAAGGAAGACACTCGATCGGAAAACAGCGCATGAGTTACATACACTGTATCATTTAAACAAACAGCAGAGAAAGACTATTTTAAAATCGTCAAATCATCGTATGATTAAAGGTATTTACGAGTGTGCATTAAATACATTAAAAGGTACAATTACTCTCACATTAGCCCAAAAGAAAAAATTAATAAAACATAGACACTTACTAAGAAGATTGTGTGATAAAAACTGTCGTTCCTGGAAAAGTAAAAAACGTTTGATTGTGCAGAAAGGTGAGAGTTTTCTCACGGCTTTCTGGCCCCTGTATTATCAACTGTTTTATCAGTTCTTTTACCTTCTCGTTCTGATAAATAATAATAATAATAGAAATAATGGAACACGCCAGGAAAATGATTCTTGTACCGCAAGATAGTATTGGTAAACTTTTTGAAACATGTGAAACTGGAAATTTACAAAATGGTAATAAAAAATATAACAACAGTAAAAATATTGAAACAACTCAAACACCTGGTAGCCATTTAACAAGATTGGATTCTGAAATGAGTGAAATTCTGAAATCGAATGAATTTGACGAACGTACGAAGTGGACAAAATATCAACAAATTTTACAATGGTATTTAACTTATTTGGGAAATTTGAGAAATAGTGTTAAAACCGCTGAGTCAAAAATTCAACAAGAAACGTTAACCGGTGTAAGTATTGATACAATAACATCATCTGTACCCGTGACGTACAGGCATAAGGCTGAGTTGTTGATGCAGTACTTAAAAAATTCAGGCACATCCTCACGCATTACATGGAACAATAAAGAAATAGTTTCTATTTACAATAGAGTACTCGATGGTTCAAATATTATAGATCTTATAAATGATGTTGTTCGTAGTAGAAAAGGTGTAAAAGCTATTGGTAGAGATCATTTTTCATGGTTTTTACGAGACATTGGAATCCCACTAGAATTTATTGGAAATACGAATTTGTATAAAGAAGAACAACATTTTAATAATATTCGCGTTTACATACATCTGTTGCATACATACATAACTCCACGCCAATGCCTAGAAACCTCATAAGCAATGCATCTCTTGAAAGCGAAGCAGATGGCGAAAATACTGTTATAAATAGAAAGGCTGCTAGTGATGGGGATGGTTCATTCCTAATGACTAGAAGGAGGAGCACTAGACAGAAAAGTAAAAAATATCCAAATCAAAAAGGTGGATGGTTAACTTTGTCTTTCTAATAAAATAACAAAAAATAAAATAAAAAAGAAAAAAAATGGCTGGCGACGAAAATGGAGAACTTTGTAAAATCTACTATGAACCGTCAAACGAGGTCGGATTTGCAGATGCACGACGTATTGTACACAAAATAAGAAACAAGGTAGACAAAAATAAAATTTATAAATGGTTACGTGCTCAAGATGCTTATACTTTACATAAACCAGTACATCGAAAATTTCAAAGACTTCATTATAGAGTCAATGAAATCGACTCTGTGTGGGAAGGTGATCTTATAGAACTTTGCTCATTGAAATCATATAATGATGAATTTTCATACATACTCGTTGTTATTGGCATTTTAAGTAAATACGTATGGGTCGTGCCGTTAAAAGATAAGTCATGCTCACAAGTTACTAAGGTATTTAAAAACATACTTTCTAGAAGTAGTGAAAGAGTTCCTCGGTTATTTCAAAATGATAAAGGAAAAGAATTCAGGTACAGTTATGCAGCAGTTTTTAAAATCTCATAATATTCTTCACCGTGTGACCCGTAACCCCGACATTAAGGCTGCAATTGTTGAAAGGTTTAATCGAACACTCAAAGAAAAAATGTGGCGATATTTTACATACAAAAATTCAAGACTTTACATAGTTGTTTTACAAGATCTTGTTACAGGATACAACAATGCTTATCATTCTACTATAAAGATCGCGCCGTCATGTGTGACAGTTTTTAATGCTTTTATAGCCAAGAAAAATATGGATTCTCATTACAAAACAGTCGAGAGAAAGGCTAAATACGTTGTAGGTAATCTAGTTCGTATCAGTCGAACGAAAGGAACCTTTGAGAAAGCTTATATGGCTAATTGGTCCGAAGAAATTTTTAAAATAATCCGTGTTTTAAAACATAGAAAACCACCCGTTTATGAAATAGAAGACTTGAACGGTGAAACTGTAGATGGTATATTTTATGAAGAAGAACTATCAGTCATTGATAAAAATATATCGGATGCAAGTTATAAAATTTATAAGATTCCAAAAACGAGTGGAACTGCTTCGAGAAAAAAATATTTTGTAGGTTGGGTGGGATACCCGAGTACATTTAATTCTTGGGTATTGGCTTTAGACGTGCAAAAAATCTAAAAATGAAAAATCAATTTTATATGGTTCTACCGAGTAACAGTAGCATGAACGCATTTCCCGATAATACTACTGCATGTTATACAACCAACTTACCTCAAGAAGTTAATTTACATTTACATTTTCCTCGCTCATTTCTACATATCCGTGATGAAGAAAGAGACATAGCAGCTACGTATAATTTAGCACCAATATTTAGAGATACACATAATGCCACAAATAATGACATTATTGTGAAAAAATCTAAAATTCCTTATGGGATATACGTAAACATTGTGGAATTTCTACAAGTACTAAACATTAAAATAGATGGTATTCATATTATATTTAGATTTTCAGTAGAATATAATAATACTTTTGTATTTGCCGAGAGAACGTGCACACCTGAAAACATGTAGATATAAACATTCGTTAAAAATAAGCCGTGCCATTTTAGATATTCTTGGTTTTGTCGATTTGGAAAGTTATTTAAATGTAGATTCCAATCCGGCTGTAGCTACTCGCCCTGCAAATGTTTTAAATGGTATGCCACGTCAACTATTTATTTATTCGGATATTCGTGAACCTTGTATAGTTGGAGATGTACAATCACCTCTATTACGTATAGTGCCTGTAAATTACAAAGATTACGTTTTTGGCTCCAATCAGCATCACACTTTTACACCTGTGAGTTACGCCCCCGTTATAAGAAATAGTTTTAGAACTGTTTTAATAGATATAAGAAATAACCTTGGCCGTGTTGTACGAGGGTCATTTGACAAGTACCTAGCCTCACCGCCAGATGGTGCCACTATCGCACCAGAAATACACTACAGTGCAGTATCTTCCTGTAAACGGTTACAGACGAAATTTCAGCCGGATCGGAGTTGTAGTTTATTTTTGAGAGCGTGTGAAAGCAAATGTGTCCGTTGATTTTTGAAAAAACGGAGAAAGAACAATATCGGTCGGTGATTCGATTCTTGTTTTTGGAAGGGAAATCGCGCAGTGAAATTAAAGAACGCTTGGATGCAGTGTATGGGGATGCTTCTCCTTCGATGGCGACCGTTAAATTTTGGTATAACGAGTTTCAACGTGGTCGTACGTCGGTTTTTGATGATCCACGCCCAGGTGCTCCGAAAACAGCCACTACGGAGGAGAACGTGACAAAAATACACGATATCGTTTTGTCAGACCGCCGATTAAAGGTGCACGAGATAGCTGCGATAGTAGGCATCTCAGAAGAACGCGTGTGGCATATCCTACATGAGATTTTAGGCATGAGGAAGCTGTCAGCAAGGTGGGTGCCGCGTTTGCTGACTGCAGACAACAAGCGCATCCGTGTGACCAGTTCAGAGCAGTGTTTGGAGCTGTTTAATCGCAATCCAAAAGAGTTTTTGCATCGTTACGTGACCGTCGACGAAACATGGATTCACTACTACACTCCAGAGACCAAGGAGCAGTCAAAACAGTGGACCTTACCCGGTGAACCTGCTCCGAAGAAGGCGAAGACGGTCCCGTCGGCCGGAAAGGTGATGGCCACTGTTTTCTGGGATTCTCAAGGTGTGATTTTTATTGACTATCTGGAAAAGGGCAAAACGGTCACAGGACAGTACTACGCCGAACTATTGAGCCGATTTGACGCCGTGTTAGAAGAAAAACGGCCCCATTTGTCTAAAAAGAAAGTGCTTTTCCACCACGATAATGCACCGGCTCACACTTCTGCACTCGCCACGGCTAAATTGGTCGAATTACGCTACGAACTGCTGCCCCATCCACCGTATTCTCCAGATTTGGCTCCGTGCGACTTTTTTTTGTTTCCGAACCTAAAAAATTCGCTCGCCGGGAAGAGATTCCACTCCAATAACGAAATAATCGCCGCCACGGAGACCTATTTTGCAAACCAAGAGAAAACATTTTTGTCAACGGGGTTAAAAAAATTGGAACACCGCTGGACCAAGTGTATTCAACTAAAAGGAGGCTACATTGAAAAATAAATTTTATTTTTTGTAAAATTTTGGTGTTTTCATTTGTAGGCTAGGTACTTATCAAATGACCCTCGTACCATTCGAGTGTGGAACTTCAACAGTGACACTTCATTTTAGACGGGCTCATTGGAGAATCAATAAAAATAAAATAAAAATTAAAATTAAAAATTAAAAAATGAGTCACTACATAGAATATTACGATGCGCAGGTTGGAAATGGATGCATTGAACAAGTTTATGCAGGGGCTCCATTTCAGAGAGGGCACGGTGGGATAAGTAGATTTCTCGGTAGTCTTTTTCGTAAGGCACTCCCTTAGCTCTCCGAGCTGGCATGAATATTATTGATGATGTTAGTTCTCATCAAATACCATTTAAAGAGTCATTATGAAGTAGAGTTCATGAGCCTGGTAATAAGCTCAAACGCAAAACAGAAGAGAAAATGGAAAGTCTAATGCAGGGATCTGGCTATAAAAGACAGGTATGCAAGCGCAAGAATCAGTCAAAAACCAAACGTCGTAAGAGACTAATGTCTCTTAAAAATAAAAAGAAACGCTCAGTTAGCGATATTCTCGGACCGGCATAATAACAAAAATGGCTTTTTTACACACCCACTCATGTGAGGGTACAAAGTCCGAATTGGATTTATTCACACTACCACAGACACAAACATCTATAGAATCTACTCAATGGATTGAATACAAACCTGTTACTACAATTTCAGAGGACTCGCATTTAGAATTTCTTATACCTGGAAATTCTGAGGATTACATTGATTTAGCACATACAATGATTAGTGTTCGTCTACGACTTGAGCAAAATGGTCAAGAAATAGAAGAGGATACTTTAGTTGCTCCAGTGAACAATTTTTTACACAGTTTATTTAACCAAGTCGACGTATTTTTCAATCAAAAAGCAGTATCTCGTCCAAGTAATGCTTATGCGTATCGCGCATATATTGAGACATTATTAAATTACAGCAGTGAGGCTAAAAAATCACATTTAACTTCATCTTTATGGTATGAAGACACACCCGGGCAGATGAACGCACCTTTGACGAAAGTAACCGCAACTTCTCCAAATTTATCCGCTAATACGGAAGCTAAAAAACGTAATAGCTTTATAAAAGGAGGGAAAGCTCTGGATTTGCTAGGCCATCTACATTGTGATGTTTTTAATCAAGAAAAATTTCTGCTTAACGATGTAGAAATGAGAGTCAAGCTTATTCGTTCAAAAGATGTGTTCTGCCTAATCAATTATGAAATTGAGAATGTAAAAGTTCGCCTTTTAGAAGCATCATTAAGGGTACGACGAGCTAAGATTAACCCAGGAGTTCTCCTAGCTCATTCTCGGAAGAATATTCCGTTCGTCAATGAGGACTATTACAAATTTTTGGCTTTTATACATAACGTTTGTGAATAAGTGTGTATATATTTGGAAACCAGACAATATATTGTCATATTATCGGCGGGAACCCCCCACTAATACGTGCTGTCTTGGTATCTCTCTCCCGTTTTGCTGCCTCTCATTGTTAACGGCATCCCCACCTTTTTACTCGTTCTCACATATATACACACTTATTCACAAACTTTATGTATAAAAGCCAAAAATTTGTAATAGTCCTCATTGACGAACGGAATATTCCGAATCGAGATTTTAACTACACGTTAATTGTAAGTTAATTTTTTAAGTCTTAAAAATTGTGATTTGCGGAAACATTTGTGATTTGTAACAATTTTTTCAATTTTGTACTTACTGTATTTTGTTAGAATCTGAAGAGGGACATAATATAAAAAAATGTCCGAAACATTGTAACCAATTGTTTTATTTCATTAAATAAACAAACACCTGGTAGTATGGCCATCAGCTTCATAAAACAACTATAATATAATCTACCATCAGCTTCAAAGAACCAAAAAAAAGAAGGAAACAATATTTCAAGAGAATCATACCCACATGGTTATTGCCTGTATGCTTTTGATTTAACACCTGATCTTTCGGCAAATAGTAATGCACATTGGAATTTGGTAAAAACTGGCTCTGTACGTTTAGAATTACGATTTGGTAAAGTTTTATCACACTGTGTTAATTGCGTTGTTTATACAGAATATAATAACGTGCTCGAAATAGACTCATCACGTCAAATTATTATGGATTTTTCAGCTTAAATATTTTTGAAAGTTACGTGATTCATAGTTTAAGGTATTTTCCATATTATCAAATTACTGTTAATTACCTTGAAAAAAGTTAGAAAGTTCTGAGTCTACCCTATAAAATGAAAATAGCTTGACACCATACAGTGTAGAACGCATTCAGCTTTCAACGTATTCACTTCGCTCGAACAACCCTTACAAAAATGCTTACAAAAATGGATTATATTATCGAGGTTCTAGGCTTCCGCGACAGTCATAATAAGTTCGTGCTAAAGGAAGTAGCTGTCGTAGCTCTAGGAAAAGTAGATCGCACACTGGATAGCAGCAGCGCCTCATTCAATCTGTGACTTACCAATTAAAATTTAAGTCTTCAATAACTGGCTCACTAGTAATTATCACGGTATAGAATGGTTTGACGGAGACATACCTCATCGACAGCTTCATGCAAATTTACGTAAGCTAATACGCTCGACAAGACAGACTTTTGTAAAAGGCTCACAAGAAAGCGCTGTTATTCAAAGTATTACTACACGACATGTTGAAAACTTGGAAAATTATAACTGCCCTCCATTGCATCAATTAAATAAAAGCGACATTTTTTGTTGTTTTCATGGTGCTCAATGTACACAGGCATTTATGTGCGCGTTGAATAATACAGTTAGAATCAGAAACTGGATTAATCAAAACATTACTCTCATGTCAACATTGAATAGTTATCATAATAGACATCACTACGAAAATACAGGGGGAACAGAACAGTCGCCGACTGTGTATCGTACAGTACATATGCAGAACCCGACTCCGATGAGCCTCAGGATTTATCTAATAAATCCACAAAGCCAAGTAGAAAAATCAAGACCAGACCTCCTACATCACACAACAAAGGAGACGAGTACATATACGAGGACATCGACGAAAATAAATATTATATTCCAAGAACCATCAAATCAACGTATCAACAACAAAATGAACACCATTCAGATACGGGATGCTCTTCAGTTATGAAAAGTACAATCACCAGGTGTATTTCCGGCGGACAAGATTCCGAAGGTATTGACGAGACCGACGAGCTGTGTATTTAACACAGATATACACACACAACCAGGATCGCATTGGGTCGCCATGTTCATAGACAAGCGAGGACGAGGAGTTTTTTTCGACAGCTACGGAATGCCTCCATTAGTTCCTCAACATTTAAAATCTTTGCAGCGAAATACTATCTCATACAGATGGAATACACAACAATTACAAAGTTTAAATTCTAAAGTATGTGGACAGTATAGTTTAATGTTTTTAGATTATATGAAAAGAGGATATTCGCTAGAAAAATTTTGTAAATTATTTACATCAAACTATACAAGAAACGATAAAATTGCAGATCGTTTTTATAAACGCATTCGCGGCATATTACGTAGAAAAAATTGTAAAAATAAATTTAATTATCATATAGGTAATGGCTGTAGAAAAAATATAAAACTTTATGTACAATCATGTAAATCAAAATTATGTTGTTCTTAACTATATGTAATATTTAAATATTCAATAAAAATAATTTTAAATATATTTTCTCGAAGTATATATTTCTTTTACCTGAAACCTCACATCCACGCTAATGACTCTCACTAATTACCCATGACGGCACTCTCCGAGGGACCGACCGCTCCCGAACCTAACCGAGAGGACTCGACCGCTCACCACCCACGCGGCCACCCAGCACATCCGCTCAGCACCATGCATCCGCTCACCACCCATGGCCCGCTCACCACCCACCGCCCGCTCACCACCCACCACCTCGCTCACTACCACCCGCTACCATACGCTCTCCCCGCAGCCTCACCACCCACCACCCCGCTCACCGCCAATGCGGCCGCTCACCACCAACCGCCCGCTCTCCACCCATCATCTCGCTCACCACAACCCGCTACCATCCGCTCTCCCCGCAGCCTCACCCACGCATCCAGTCCGCGGCGTCCTCCCACCACCCGCTCTGGCCTTCCGCTCACATCCACTAATTACCACCACTAATTACCCCCTGACGAATCTCATTAAGGGGACCCGATTGTGCCCTATACCTGACCAGCCGCCATCTTGAACGACCACCGCCGAGCGCCGCCGAGGGGACCCGATTGTACCCGCCCAGCGACCATCTTGAACGGCCGCCATCTTTGCCCTATATTCGCCCATATACTACTTATGAATGCTCTCAGGAAAGATTCTACTCAACATAAATAGAACCTTTCATAAAAGATTGCAGTGAGAATAAGTCAAAGATTACTGGAAACGTAACATTTTCTGGTAAGGTTCCGCGAAAGCTTGCCGTAAGTTTAATGGAATAACAAAAAATTCCACTTATGCGACTGAGCAACATTTCATGAAAGCTTTAGAAAGGTTTCGGGAACCTTAAATAAAATATTCCAAAAATTAACGCTTTAAGGAGATGTTGGATACCGACATCATCTTCCAACGAGTATACTTTATCAAAATTATAATAGAATGGCTATAAAATAATTCTATGTATAGTATTTAAATATAAGGAGGGCATACAAATTGTGGTTTTCAAAAAATTGTTTAGAAACTTTTTAATTAAAAAATAATTTTAATGTTGATAAGTAGGAATCTGCATTTTTGTCATTTTGATCCAATTCTTCAACGACTATCTCTCATAATAGTACTCTCATAAGAATCGCTAAAAGAATTCTGAGTATTGTATTTACATAAAAGGAAGACGTGTTTTTCCAAATGAATGTTTAAAAGTAATAATTAAAGTTAATATTTTCTTTGTTTAGAAATAGTACAGTTTGATACTAAGGCGTGCACCTTTTCGCTTGTGTATAGAACAGTATTTTTTGACACGACGTGTACAAAGCTTGATTTAGTGCATGCTTTTTCATTCAAGTATGCGCGAAATCGAGCTTTGCACAAGGAGTGTAAAAATAATACAGATACATTTCGATACTAGTGCGTCAAAGTGATTTTATCCTAGTGTGGCCGTTTGCGCCTGAGCGAAGCGAGGGTGAAAAGATCACACGAGGTTAAAATCACCTTCTCGCTCACATATCGAACTTTATTTTTTTATACAACGTGTACAAAGCTTGATTTAGTACGTGCTTTTTTATTTGAGCGTGTGCGAAATCGAGCTTTGCACACGGAGTGTTAAAATATATTCAGTATACGAATTTTATTTCTCCCTATTGACACTATATTGCTTTCTCAAAGAGAAAGCGTTGTAACGGTCAAAATTTTTAAAACAGAGATTTTGATGAATTTCGATGTTTTTGAGGTTCCTGAGTCAGAATAATAGGTTTTTAAAAAATATATATATGTATGTATGAATTTATGAAACCAAATTTTGTCCCCGGCATAACTCTTGAACGGATAGACGTAATGAGCTGAACTTTTGCATGCATCTTATGTATGCCTTAACTTAGAACTGATTAAATTTTGGAGTCAAACGGATGGCTATAAGGTCTTATTTTGATAAAATAACAATTTTTCGAAAATTGCTTCCTCCTAGAAGAAGCTTTGTGATAGTAAAAAGAGAAGTTTATGAGATAATGTGTTAGAAATGTTATTTAGCAAATTTGGAATCGAAATACACTATTTTTAGAAAATGTCCGTATGGATGTGTGTGTATGTGTGTGTGTGTGTGTATGTGTGTGTGTGTGTGTGTGTGTGTGTGTGTGGGTGTGTGTGTGTGTGTGTGTATGTATGTGTGTGTGTGTGTGTGTGTGTGTGTGTGTGTGTGTGTGTGTGTGTGTGTGTGTGTGTGTGTGTGTGTGTGTGTGTATAACGCAATATCCTGGGATTTCTTAGGGTTTGTCTGCAATAGAAGTTGTGCCTCAGTATAAGGAGGTAAGGGCGGCGCTACGCGCCGCCATTGTCTACAATAAAAACATCCCTCAGAGTATTGACTAACACCACGACGCATGCGGCGCCCGCTTTTAGTACCGAAATTGCGGAATAGACATTTAAATGCCATCTGTGCATGCGCGCGCTGCTCCAGAAACGTTTAATTTGATGTGATTTTTTTTTTTATAATTTTATATTATTAATACGTTTTTCCGAATTTGGAATTTGGGGGTGATACGCGCACACGTCGCGCAATCGAATGCCATAGTAAATAATTGCAAAAATTATTTTGTATTATGAGTAATACAAAATTTAATTTTGGGGGCTAAACTACTAGCCCCCAAACAATTTTATTTTTTATTTCAAAAACAACAGCTCGCGCAAAAAAGTTTTAATTAACGTTTTTTTTATATTTTTTAATGCGCAATCGATTTATATTTTTTGTTTTTGGATATTCTATGTATGGGGGCTAACTTCATGAAGCTGACCGCGGTCCATTATCGCGATAGCGCACGCGGTAAAGAGACCATTAAGGGTCGACGTGCAATGGTAGTGTGCGTCTACCATCGGACTGGCCAATCACACACGTAGTTTCATAGCCGCGAGTACGCGCGTTCCGCGTTACATTAACTATAATAAAGCGAAATAACGAAACGGATCAAGATTGACGATAGTTTCGAAAGAAATGTCGAATTTACGTGAGCGCAATTAATTGTTTTAGCTCTCACGTAAAAATGGATTATTATATTATTATATTCAAATTATCAAATTGAATTAGAATATTTAATTAAAATGCAATAAAAGACTACTTTTTAAATTTATAATTTTTTTTTTAATTTAGTTTATAATTAAATTTAATTCAATTTATAAAAAGATAATTTTAGTTTATAATATCTCTGAAAATTATGAACCAATCATTTTGCCAAAAAAACTCTGCCGAGAACTATCAATATTATACATGTACAATGAATTTTGAAGCGAATAAGACAATTTTACTATCGTAATAGTTGAACATCCAAAACTCATTTTTTTTAATTTTAAAATTTTTACATTTTTGTTAATAACAAAAGAACCGTGATAGCTAGAAAATTAATTTTTTTTAGAAAATATAGGTAATTTAATTATGTTTCGAATGCTATAAATTACATTAAAATACATAGAGCTCTAAATATCAGTTGCAAATTTATAGGCAATTGTGATATATATTTTATGTATGTGAAATTTTGTGGAAATGTATAATCTATAAAAATTTGAATAAATTATGTTGGAGTTTTGTTATTTCTGTCTTTCTGAAGTATTAAATTTTAAATATTGGAATTAAAAATTAATTAAAGGAATCAGTAAATTAAGTTTGAGGAAGCTACGTGCCAATGATTGGCAGCGGTTTTTTTACTGATCAAAGATTCAAATTTTTACGACGATCCAAAAAACTTATAAAAGTAAATAACTATTTATAACTATTTATAACAGTTTTAAACTTTTATAAAATTCTCAAATACTTTATAATCTGCTAATATCTGTTATAAACTTTTTTGAACTTTTATTATAGGAGATCATTTCTGCTTGGGAATGACGAAAAAATTGATTTTCTTTTTCATTTTGCCTTTTTTTATGCTTTTACGCTTCTGATAAGAAAACGTTTACTTAAATGAGTTATAAAATATCAAAAACATTATTTAAGTCATAGTAGTATAAGGATAACAAAATAATTAAATTTACATATGGAATTTATTATAAAAATAAAAAAAATAAACCATATTGTGGAATTCGAAATCCAGTGGAATCGTCTTGTGACAGCAATTTACTATATGAATACGCCCTTTTGTGCCTATATATAACTTGTCTGCTAATATCAGTGTAAACACAGTTGCACAGCTACAGCTCATATAAGCAAAGGTACATAACAATGTGATTTCAACAGTTTGTTTTACAGAGTTTTTGCTTCCTCATGAAGAAAGGTTTTTTTATTGTTTAATTATTTGTATCCATAAGTGATTTTAGGAATGAAAATTTAATGTATTATATGTGAAGATATGTATCAGAAAAGTATTTATAAGTGTAATTATAGTACAAGTGTGCCGTGACAGTTTTGTTGAAATTTGGGAAGTATCTTCAGTTCAATATAGGAATGCTGTATGAAAGTAAATACAGAAAAACATACGCAGTGGAAAGATTTAATTAAGTATTTTAAGAACGAAGCAGTAATAATTCTTATCGAATAAAAATAAATACATCTTTTTTTCCAAGGAAGATAAAAACCAAATAATTGAGTTTTATAGCTCACTACTTATAGGATATAATTCAATTGAGAAGAGTTCTGAATTGCAATAAGTTTCAAGATGTACACATAAAAGCGACAAGCCCGCTTAGCACACAGAAATATATATATATATATATATATATATAATATACTTATAACAAAAACTGTTATTGTCTGTCCGGCTGAAAAAATTCATATGAGACTCACTTGAATCTCACATGATTCTCAGGTGAGTCTCATGCCAAATTCTCATGTGATTCTCATGTGAGACTCATGTGATTCTCATGTGCGTCTCATGTTATTCTCATGTAAGTCTCATGTGAGTCTCATGTTTCCACTAACAATTTTAAATGAACTAATACTATTTTTTATTTTAATTAGTTGTTTAAATTAATTTAATCGTTTTAATTTATTTACTAATATGAAATTAGAGAAGTAAATAAAACTCAATGAAAAAATAAAACAGTTGTATATATTTTAAAATTTTTTATTTTATAAAAGTATAAAAATATGTATTTCGGTACAAATAGTATTTTCGCCACCCTGAATATGGACAAATATAGCGTATGCCCTATTGAAAAAAATCTTGTGATCAATTACATGATTTTTTCCAAAATCCGGAAATATGCTCTGCTTGACATATAACTCAATTTATTTATTATTTAGCATTTTAATACTGCTTATAAATGAAGAATAACAGTTTAATGAAACTTTGAACGATAATATATTATCGTGTAAATGTTTCATTAGAATGTTATTATAATTATTTACAAGTATTACATTTTAAAAAATAATCAATTTAATTGAAAATATAGAATTAACTTTATTATTATAACAATTGTAATGTACCGACACAACTGTAAGTAAATAATAGAGACACATAACATACCTGCAACACTAGAATAATGTTATTGATGATATTTTGCTTAATGTGGAAAAAGAAGAAACGATGTACAACGAGCCTCGTGCTCGCGCTCTCGACGCCGACCCGTGATAGCAAATTCACACGAGGCCGGCGTCGAGCACGCCCACGTGTACTTATATTAGCACAGCTACCAAGAACAGTTGCGCCGACGACGGTGACGGGACGAGGAGGCGATATCTTGGCGATGATGTTTCACATTAAAAGAACTCAGAATACTGTAAAATCTCCTGCCAAGTCCCATGAAACAAAAAAAGCCAAAACCTCTTATAAAATTTCTAAGTCGTGTCAAGAAAAAATGACTTTCCACGCTAGCTTTTTTTTTACTTTAGACAATGTTATTAGAGTCTTGAGTTAAACCAAACCAAACCAAGCTATTCTTTTTAATTTAATATTTATGGTTTAAGTCATATGTGAATCAATGCTACTTAAATATGTTCACATAGCTTACAGTTATAAAGTCCATGTAAAAAATATAATATTATAGTTTTTGATTTACTCCTACACGAGTTAACTTTTTCACATAAGTTTTAAACTAAAAAGATAGAATGAATTGATATATAATGCCAGATATGGCAATGCTCTTTTATACTTGAAGATATCTTATAAAAATGTCTAAATTGACATAAATTATGTGTGTTTTTTATTTTCTTGTGAAGGGGAACTTATGTACTATATTAATACTTTTTCTGCTAACATCAATGTATCTTAGAAAAATAAGGCAAAAAGCAATTGATTTTAACACAAGAAAATAAAAAGCATCATTGACTGTAGTCAAGTCACATAATTATATGCATATCGGGTGATAGTAAGAAAGAGCATTATTAAGGAGCATCGTTGACTGCAGTCAAGTCACATATATGCATATCGGGCGATAGTAAGAAAGAGCATTGCCAAATTCTATACTACTAAAACTCTGCATCTTTATAAGTACTAGTATCAGTAAAAATTGATTACCAGGTTTAAAATTGTTGTGAATTTAATGAAATGAAATCAAATTTTTTTTATTCGGTCTAAATATTTTCTTTTCTCATTTATTTACAATTTAAATCTATTAATTTGAAATTTATCCTAATTAATTAGTTGACTATACCAAGTAAGTAAGTTCATATTTATATTACTAGCTTACGTGTTATATGTAAAAAAATAAGTAGGAGTAATGAAGGGGGAGCAGCGAAAGATTCAGTTCAAAAGTCATACAATTTCTAGTGCTCTTTCCTACATCCTATTTTCTTGTGATTAAATCAGTGGCATTTTGTCTTATTTTTCTAAGATACAGTATTCTATACAAAAATAGAGTAAATCTGAGTTATTTCATTACAAGAAAATAAAAAGCCTATGCAATATATTGTCAATTCACACATTTATATAAAATAACGTCAAGTATAAAAGCACATTGCCATGTTCGAGTCTGGTATTACAACAATTCATGCTGTGTCTTTTTAAATTAACACTTATGGTTGCAAAGTGTTCTATATAAAAATATGTATGTTATTCTTATATGACTGGCTACAAAATAGAACATTTATGTAGCAATAAATTCAAAACTATTTTATATTAATTACACAGTCTTTCTCCTAACTATACAATTAAAGGCGCAGCAATATTCAAACATAATAAAAAAATTAATTAGATTTCATCAAATTGATCATAATTGAAAATATAGTAATCAATTTTACTGGCACAGATGCTAAGGAAGATACAGTAGAGGCAGTTTTAGTAATAATGCAATTAGATCTCACCAGAAAGTCTGTGAAATACATAATGATACATTTTAATACAACAGACTTCCTGAGGCGAGTTCTTCTACCATGGCTGAACTTAGAAATTAATAAGCCGAACTAATCTTACCAGTAAAACTACCTTCTCGTATCTCATCTAAACACACCCACAGCACTTACAATTTTCCCCATACTTCCTACCGACATATCCCTTCTCACATTCTAAAAAACATACACTCACCAAGCACTGCTTGGACTGCGGAGGTAGGAAAGTAGGACTAGGCCGATCCATGTTCGTGCCATTCCAGAGATGCGTGTCTGCCCAGGGTGATCTGAGCAGCAGCCAGCTGCCCAACCAGTCAGTAGCTACACCATCCGTTGGAGCACCTCAGCAGTGGCCGTCGTTCTCAGCCCAGACTGAGCCAGATACCAGATACCTTCAACAAAAGAATAGTACCATCAGCCCACATCAGAGGTTAAAAACGAGAAAAAGCTTACCTTAATCCGCTATGCCGCCGCATTGCCTTGCCATCTTCAACGAGTCACCACCAGCAGACGGACACGATGAGAGGGAGGACACCCTACTGAAAAAGTGCAGCTGATTATCAGCTGATAATCAGCTGATAATCAGGTGATAATCGTGCTAAAATGGCATCTGATTATCAGCTGATTATCACATGAAAATTTATCGTTTAAAATTTATTTATTATATTATTAATTATTGATATTTATTATTATAAAGTACTATAATGGTTCATTTACTTGAATCTACGATTAATTATTAATGTGTTCGAAAAAATGTTGAAAAATGTGGTTGCTGACAGAGAAGTTTTGAATTATTTGTTGCAATTTAGGAATGTAACATTACTAACAATAATTAATAATAATTATTATTAATAATAAATGAAAATATCAACATGATTTTCAGGTGCATATAAGCTGATAATCATCTGAGAATCGGGTAACTATAAGGTGACTGTCATCTGATTATCATCTGATTATCATCTGGTTATCAGCTGATTTTGACCTGAAAATCCTGTTGCTATTTTCATTTATTATTAATTATTATTATCATTTATTATTGTTAATTTTAATTTTACATTCCTAAATTATGACAAATAATTCAAAACTTCTTTGCCACAGTGTACATTATTTTAAATACTTTAGTCAATCGTATAGATTCAAGTAAATGAACTATAATAATAAATTATAACGATAAATAATAATTAATAATAAATAAATTTTAAACGATAAATTTTCATGTGAAAATCAGCTGATAATCAGGTGCCGTTTTGACACGATGATCATCTGATTATCAGCTGATTATCAGCTGATAATCAGCTGCACTTTTTCAGTAGGGACACCAACCAGGACAACGTACTACAGCACCAGCTATGCAGCTGTCATCACTGGGAACACCGGGAGCCGGGCGCATAGCGGACTTCTTCGCGGTCGACCTCATTGGTTATCGTACGCGTACGCGCCCGCTTTCAACCAATGAGAGAAGCAACCGCAGTAGAAGTAGTCGAACGCGGTCGTACGCATTTATGTGGCCAGGGCCTTATACTCTCGTAAATAAAGTCTACTATACGCTATAGAACAGCTGACTAAATCTGAACCTATTGTAGAAAGGGGGACCAACATTATGGGCTTGCGATACAACCGTACCGCTCGGCTCCCGGTGTTCCCAGTGACGACAGCTGCACAGCTGGTGCTGTAGTTCGTTGACCTGGTAAGTGTCCTCCCTCTCATCGTGTCCGTCTGCTGATGGTGACTCGTTGAAGATAGCAAGGCAGCAGGGTCCGCGGCGGCAAGGCGGATTAAGGTAAGCTTTTTCTCGTTCTTAACCTCTGATGTGGGCTGATGGTACTATTCTTTTGTTGAAGGTATCTGGTATCTGGGTCGATCTGGGGTGAGAACAACGACCACTGCTGAGGTGTTCCACCGGATGGTGTAGCTACTGAGTGGTTGGGCAGCTGGCTGCTATACTCAGATCACCCTGGGCAGACTGTCATCTCTGGAATGGCACGAACATGGATCGGCCTAGTCCTACTTTCCTACTTCCGCAGTCCCAGCAGTGCTTGGTGAGTGTATGTTTTTTAGAATATGAGAAGGGATATGACGGTAGGAAGTATGGGGAAAACTGTAAGTGCTGTGGGTGTGTTTTGTGACGGCACCGTCTCCGTCATTCCATAAAAAGAAAAAAAAAAAATTGCACATATTGACGAAACATGATCATAGCCCTGAACCACTACTAACCTATCGACACTACTGCACCAAGGGTTGTAAGTGCGACCGGCGCTACAGAGAGTTTCCCCAAGCTGCCATAAAAACGACGACGCAGCGCATATATTAATTTCCAGTTTAGACTCTTATAGTTATCATTTTTCTTAAATTCATCCTTCGGCTTATTGTTAAAACTTTTTTTCTTATTGGTGAATGCCGAATAACAAATAAGAATTAAAAGTTATATTCGATCCCCGGGTATAATAAACAAAAGACTGATAACAAAGACTATTTCATTTTTATACGATCAACAGTAACCCACCTTAATAGAAATGTTAGTCAGAAATAGCAACTTCTCCAATAAACTTTATATTTTAAAATTATGTACCAATTCGAATAAAATATTATCATATGTAGATTTAAAATCTTTAAGTGAATTATACTAATAATTCATTAACACTCTAGTTGCAAAATATGGCTAATTTTCTATAAGGTTATGTTCTGAATAATAAGTTTAGTGCGAATTGTTAAACAAACAAATTACAATTGTAATTCTTACTTTATACGTTTGACTTAACTAGCAACCGTTCGGAACGCGAGGTGTAAGAGTATATAAGGTTTAACATTCACAATCACAAATAAATATAAAATTATAATAATTACTTTAAGGCACATTCATGAAGAAATATTTTCCCTACTCAAATAATAAAACTTATTCAACTTTCTATTTTTCTTCCGCTATAAATAAATAAAATGTTTATATTACATATCATAAATTTAATAAACATTTTAAACAATTACATGTGGGTTGGAAATATTCCTTCAAAATGTAGAGCTAGTCTTAAGAAGACGATAGCCCTAGCATATACGCTATCTGAGGGCTGCAAAACACATGGCCCATACTAAATATAGATACGACGCTTTCCCACGCAGAGACGCGCTTTTCTGAATTTTTGAATACACGACTTATACTATATACTGAAAAGATTATTTACATTATTAGACAAAATCTCTCAAACCGTTAAAGATAAAATTATTTTAACAACTTTAAATATTAAATATAGCAGTAAGGAAATTAGGAAAAATAATACTAATTCCATATTCTTTTGTTAAATTGCAATCAACAGCTTTTGCTTGTTTCCGTATTAATAATATTAAGATCTATCAACAAAAACCAAAAAACATAACTCTATAACTAACCATATGCATTTTGTAAACGCAGCCAATAAACATGAAAAGAATCTTTATTAACAAACGATAAATAATTACTATAATACTTATTATATTACATAAAGCAACAAGTTATGTTAACCACTAGTTTATTTTATATAACCGGCTATTTTTATAAACTTATCAAATCCAATATCATTATAAATTAGATTTTTTTTGTATTAATAACTTTCATATTGCGAATAACTATCGTTAAAATAATCATAGTGTTTTCGTTCAGATTTGTAATAGTTTGCTATGCATTTATCTAATTAAAGAGGTAATTTCACATTTTGTAAAACATTCGGAATTGTTAATTATAAGAAAAACCGAGACAAAGAGAGTGTTTATCTGTACTCTCCATCGCATGCATAAAAATAGATTTCCTCAAGTCCCTCCACGTGGTGACGTATTTCCCAGCACCTTTTGGGACTCAATATACTATAGCATAAGAATATTATTTAGAATAACGCTAAATATTCCAATAACTATAAGTAGGGAAAATAATTTTGTTCAAGATAAAAGTTGTATTATGTTAAGTAAAAACTAGAAGATAATAAAACCGTTATTATAATATGTTTTACAATAATCCATTTGTTTACTTCTATTAGATTAATTAACTTAACTTTAAGTTCAAAATAATAAACTGTTTCGAATTTGAATAATACATTGTAAATCGTACATTCTCTAATAATAATTAACTATTACGCCTATTTATAAGAGATTCTCATTTGTTAATGCAAATTTTATGAACTGTACACATTAGATAAAACATTTTGATATACAACAGTTGTATCTTAACACATTGATATTAAAAGCAATTAATTAAATTTCAAATATTTAAAATAGACACCCACATAGCATGAAAGCTTCCCAGTGAAAGATTCAAGAAATATTCCAATGGAAGCTTTCATCAACCTTTTTAAAAGATAATTGAAACTTTCAGATAGATTCCATTGTAAGGTTTCTTGTAAGCTTCCCGGAAGGTTAAAGCAATATTACAATCAAGATTGCTAAATGTCCTTTCGACGAATATTACATGAAAGCTTCTAGAAAGCTTACGGGAATCTTACGTGAAATATTCCAAGAATCAATACAGGAATCATTCACGAAAGGAAACAGCAATATTACAGTAAGCTTTTAGAAAGATTACACTGTTATCTTTTTTGAAAGCTTACGCTAAGATTACCAAAGAGATTCCCAAATCCTTGCAGGGATCAATACAGGAATCTTTCACGAAAGGAAAATGCAATATTACAGTAAGCTTTTGGGAATATTACACTGTTATCTTTGTTGAAAGCTAACGCTAAGATTGAAAAAGAGCTTCCCAAATCCTTGCAGGGATCAATACAGGAATCTTTCAAAAAAGGAAACAGCAATATTACAGTAAGCTTTTGGGAAGATTATACTGTTATCTTAGTTGAAAGCTTACGCTAAGATTGCAGAAAATATTACCAAATCCTTGCAGGGATCAATACAGGAATCTTTCACGAGAGGAAACTACAATATTACAGTAAGCTTTCGGGAAGATTAGACTGTTACCTTTGTTGAAAGCTTACTGTAAGTTTGCAAAAGAGATTCCCAAATGCTTGCAGGGATCAATACAGGAATCGTTCACAAAAGGAAACAGCGATATTACGGTAAGTTTTTAGGAAGATTACACTGTTATCTTTTTTGAAAGCTTACGCTAAGATTACCAAAGAGATTCCCAAATCCTTGCAGGGATCAATACAGGAATCTTCACGAAAGGAAACAGCAATATTACGGTAAACTTTTAGAAAGATTACACTGTTATCTTTTTTGAAAGCTTACGCTAAGATTACCAAAGAGATTCCCAAATCCTTGCAGGGATCAATACAGGAATCTTTCACGAAAGGAAAATGCAATATTACAGTAAGCTTTTGGAAATATTACACTGTTATCTTTGTTGAAAGCTAACGCTAAGATTGAAAAAGAGCTTCCCAAATCCTTGCAGGGATCAATACAGGAATCTTTCAAAAAAGGAAACAGCAATATTACAGTAAGCTTTTGGGAAGATTATATGTTATCTTTGTTGAAAGCTTACGCTAAGATTGCAGAAAAGATTACCAAATCCTTGCAGGGATTAATACAGGCATCTTTCACGAAAGGAAACTAAAATATTACAGCAAGCTTTTCGGAAGATTAGACTGTTACCTTTGTTGAAAGCTTACTGTAAGATTGCAAAAGAGATTCCCAAATGCTTGCAGGGATCAATACAGGAATCGTTCACAAAAGGAAACAGCAATATTACGGTAAGCTTTTAGAAATATTACACTGTTATCTTTTTTGAAAGCTTACGCTAAGATTACCAAAGAGATTCCCAAATCCTTGCAGAGATCAATACAGGAATCTTTCACGAAAGGAAAAGGAAATATTACAGTATGCTTTTGGAAATATTACTCTGTCAGCTTTGTTGAAAGCTTACGCTAAGATTGAAAAAGAGCTTCCCAAATCCTTGCAGGGATCAATACAGGAATCTTTCAAAAAAGGAAACAGCAATATTACAGTAAGCTTTTGGGAAGATTATACTGTTATCTTTGTTGAAAGCTTACGCTAAGATTGCAGAAAAGATTACCAAATCCTTTCAGGGATTGATACAGGAATCTTTCACGAAATGAAACTACAATATTACAGTAAGCTTTCGGGAAGATTAGACTGTTACCTTTGTTGAAAGCTTACTGTAAGATTGCAAAAGAGATTCGCAAATCCTTGCAGGTATCAATACAGGAATCGTTCACAAAAGGAAACAACAATATTACGGTAAGCTTTCGGGAAGATTACACTGTTATCTTTCTTGAAAGTTTAAGCTAAGATTACCAAAGAGATTCCCAAATACTTGCAGGAAAAATTCCACTAAACATAAATAGAACCTTTCATGAAAGATTGCAATAAGCATGAATGCAATATTATCGAAAAATAATGCGAAAAACTTAATGGAAGGTTCCCGTGAAACATTCCAGTAGCGTTAACTTCCAATGCTCCACAAAAGCTTCCCGTAAGTTTAAGCGAACCAACCGAAAAAATTCCAACTATGCGATTCCGTAACATTCCATGAAAGTTTTTGAAAGGTTGCCAACATCGACCATGAACCATTCTAAGAATCGATACTGGGATTTTTCATGAAAGATAACTAGAAAGGTTAAAGTAAGCTTACTGAAAGATTGAACTGGTACATTTCTTGCAAATCTTCCGAAAAACTTTTGAAAAAGATTGATGAATACTTTCAGGAAAGATTGCACTAAACATAAATGGAACCTTTCATGAAAGATTGCAATAAGCATGAATGCAACATTACCGAAAAATAATGCGAAAAACTTAATGGAAGGTTCCCACGAAACATTCCAGTAGCATTACCTAGCAATGTTCTACGAAAGCTTCTGGTACATCTTCGGAAACCAACCAAAAAATTCCAACTATGAGATCCCGTAACATTCCATTAATGTTTTTGAAAGCTTGCTGACACCCACGATGAAAAATTCTAAGAATCGATACTGAAATCTTTCTGCACATAGCATGAAAGCTTCCCAGTGAAAGATTCAAGAAATATTCCAATGGAAGCTTTCCTCAACCTTTCTAAAAGATAACTGAAACTTTCAGATAGATTTCATTGTAAGCTTTCTTGTAAGCTTCCCGGAATGTTAAAGCAATATTACAATCAAGATTGCCAAATGTCCTTTCGACGAATATTACACGTAAGCTTCTAGAAAGCCTACGGGAATCTTACGTGAAATATTTCAGGAATCAATTCAGGAATCTTTCACGAAAGGAAACAGCAATATTACAGTAAGTTTTTAGAAAGATTACACTGTTATCTGTGTTGAAAGCTTACGCTAAGATTGCAAAGGAGATTCCCAAATCCTTGCAGTAAAGATTCCACTGAACATAAATAGAACCTTTCATGAAAGGTGTCAGGAAGCATATATGAAAGATTACCGAAAAATAATGCAAAGAGCTTAAAGGAAGGTTCCGGCAAAACTTACCAGTAGCGTCACCTTGCAATGCTCCACGAAAGCTTCCCGTAAGTTTTCGGAAACCAACCAAAAAAATTCCAGCTATGCGATTCCGTAACATGCCATGAAAGTTTTTGAAAGGTTACCGACATCCACCATGAAACATTCTAAGAATCGATACTGGAGTCTTCCATGAAAGATAACTAAAAAGATTACAGTAAGCTTACTGAAAGATTGAACAGGAACATTTCTTGCAAATCTTCCGAAAAACTTTTGAGAAAGATTGATGAATGCGTTCCGGGAACATTCGACTAAACAAAAATGGAACTTCTCATGAAAGATTGCAGTAAACATGAACGAAAGATTACCGAAAAATAATGCGAAAAGATTAATGGAAGGCTCCAGCTGAAGCTCTCAGTAGCAATACCTGGAAATGTTTCACGAAAGCTTTCCGTAAGTTTGACGGAATCAGCAAAAAAGATTCCAATTATAAGACTCGCGTAACATTCCATGAAAGGTTTTGAAAGGTTTCCGGATCCTTACATGTAACCTTCTCAGAATCGATACGGGCTCTTTCATGAAAAGTAATGAGAAAGGTTACAGTAAGCTTACTGAAAGATTAGAATGGAACATTTCTTGCAAATCTTCCGAAAAACTTTAGAAAAAGATTCATTAATACTTTCGGGGAAGATTCCACTATACATAAGTGGAACCTTTCATGGAAGATTACAGTAAGCATGAACAAAGTATTACCGAAAAATAATGCGTAAAGCCAGTAGCGTTACGTTGCAATGTTCCACGAAAGCTTCCCGTAAAATTCGCAAAAACAACCAAATGATTCTAACTATTCACCAGAGTAACATTACACGAAAGCTTTTGAAAAGCTGACAGAATCTTTCATGAAACATTCTAATAATTGATACTGGAATCTTTCATGAAAGAGAACTATAAAGGTTACAGTAAGCTTTCTGAAAGATTAAACTGGAACATTGATTTCAAATTTTCCAAAAACCTTTTGAAAAAGATTTATAAATACTTTCAGGGAAGATTCCATTATACCTAAATGAAATCTGCCATGAAAGATTGCAGTGAGCATGAATAAAAGATTATCGAAAAATAATGCGTAAAGCTTAATGGAAGGTTCCCACGGAACTTTCCAGTAGCGTTACCTTGCAATGTTACACGGAAGCTTCGCATAAGTTTAACGGAATCAACAAAAAAGATTCGAACTATAAGACTCGACCATATACAATGAAAGCTTTTGAAAGGGTTCCGGAACCTTACATGAAACATTCTCAGAATTGATACTGGAATCTTTCATGAAAGATAAATAGAAAGGTTACAGTAAGCTTACTGAAAGATTCAACTGGAAAATTGATTAAAAATCTTCCAAAAGCCTTTTGAAAGAGATTACTGAATACTTTCAGGGAAGATTCTACTAAACATCAATAAAATCTTGCATGAAAGATTGCAGTTAGCATGATTACCGAAAAATAATGGAAAAGCCTAATGGAAGGTTCCGGCGAAACTCCCCAGTCGCGTTGCCTTGCAATGTTCATGAAAGCTTCCCGTAAGTTTTGTGGAACCAGACAAAAAAAATTCCAAATGTGCGATTCAGTAACATTCCATGAAAGCTTTTGAAAGGTTTCCAGAATCTTCCATGAAACATTCTAATAACAGATACTTGAATTTTTCATGGAAGATAACTAGAAAGGTAACAGTAAGCTTACTGAAAGATAAACTGGAACATAAATTGCAAATCTTCTGAAAAATTTTTGAGAAAGATTCATGAATACTGGAATCTATCATGAAAGGTAACCAGAAGGGTTACAGTAAGCTTAGTGAAAGATCGAACTATAACATTCATTGCAAATCTTCCGAAAAACTTTTAAAAAAGATTTATGAATACCCCAGGGAAGATTCTACTCAACATAAATAGAACCTTTCATAAAAGATTGCAGTGACAATAAGTCAAAGATTACTGGAACCGTAACATATTCTGGTAAGGTTCCGCGAAAGCTTGCCGTAAGTTTAATGGAATAACAAAAAATTCCACCTATGCAACTGAGCAACATTTCGTGAAAGCTTTAGAAAGATTTCGGGAACCCTTAATAAAATATTCCAAAAATGAATGCTTTAAGGAGATGTTGGATACCGACATCAACGAGTATACTTTATCAAAATTATAATAGAATGGCTATAAAATAATTCTATGTATAGTATTTAAATATAAGGAGGGCGTTAAAATTGTGGTTTTCCAAAAAACTGTTTAAAAACTTTTTAATTAAAAATAATTTTAATGTTGATAAGTAGGAATCTGCATTTTTGTCATTTTGATCCAATTTTTCAACAATTATCTCTCATAACAATTGCCAAATGAATTCTGAGTATTGTATTTGCATAAAAGGAAGATGTGTTTTTCCAAATGAATGTTTAAAATTAATAATTAAAGTTAATATTTTCTTTGTTTAGAAATAGTACAGTTTGATACTAACGCGTGCACCTTTTCGCTTGTGTATCGAACAGTATCTTTTGACACGATGTGTACAAAGCTTGATTTAGCGTATGCTTTTTCATTCAAAAAACAAGCGTGCGCGAAATCGCGCTTTGCGCACGGAGAGTCAAAATAATACAGATAAATTTCGATGCTAGTGCGTCAAAGTGATTTTATCCTAGTGTGGACGTTTGCACCTGAGCGATGCTAGGGTGAAAAGGTCACACAAGGTTAAAATCACCTTCTCGCTCGCGTATCGAACCGTATTTTTGTATACGACGTGTACAAAGCTTGATTTAGCATATGCTTTTTTATTTGAGCGTGTGCGAAGTCGAGCTTTGCGCACGGAGTGTTAAAATATATTCAGTATACGAATTTTATTTCTCCCTATTGACACTATATTTATTTCTCAAAGAGAAAGCGTTGTAATAGTGAAAATTTTCAAAACAGAGATTTTGATGAATTTCGATGTTTTTGAGCTTTCTGAGTCAGAATAATAGGTTTTAAAAAAATGTATGTGTGTATGAATTTATGAAACGAAATTTTGTCCCCGGCATAACTCTTGAACGGATAGACGTAATGAGCTGAACTTTTGCATGCATCTTACGTATGTCTTAACTCAGAACTGATTAAATTTTGGAGTCAAATGAATGACAATAAGGTCTTATTTTGATAAAATAACAATTTTGCCAAAATTTTTTGTTTCAGAAATAATTTTCTTTTTAATTGGTTCTTCAGGTATAGAAAATGGATACCGATATTCTTAAAGTACAGTTAATTTCATTATAAATTATGTATTTATAACTACTCACGAGTTATTTTGGTCTTAAAAATGTGATTTGAAAAAGTAACAACTTTTTCTAAATACATAATAGTTATATGAATTGTAAATAACTTTTTCGCCATTTCATCTTAAAGATGCATCTAATATAAACACATATTCTTGCAATATGTTTAATCCCCTCTCTTTTCATCTCTTTTGAGACTATTTTGAAGTTATTTTTGAGTTGAAAATATAGATTTGAAGATTTCATCAACTTAGAACAAAATTATGCTTTTTTAATGAATTGAAAAATTTCTTTATCCATTTATATTAAACATATAGAATATAAGCAAATATTATAACGAGGTTCCAAGATAAAATACGGAGAAGATAAGCATCTCGGTCCTCCGTATTCTATCGAACCCGTTAGGCTCTCGTTCCCGCGAATTCGTATATCTCGAGCGAGTATTGACATCGCTCGGACGATGTATTCGCGTTAGCTACGCGCGGGGCAGGCGCGACTTTGACCGTTGCTAAGTCGCGCCCGATTCTTTTTGAATCAGATTCTCTCGGGCTGTCAAACCGCGCGTACGCGAGTAATTTTGATCGTCCGTGAAGAAAACGGTATCGTGCGTCCTCACCGGTGCAGCGCAGCGCCAGTCCACGTACCGACCACGAAGAGCAGCGCACGTGAGCAATCCGAGCCACTCCTGGGGTCCGAAGCGTCTGTAGGTGAACGCTGGACGTTAAGACTCGGCCTGAACACTCCGAAGTCGACCGGAGGATAAGGCCTGACGCAGGAGCGGATTCGTGAGCGAGCGACGAGGGGAGTGCACTCCCCTCCCGGTAAGACTCTTCGAGTATTTTCCGCGCAGCGTTTTATTTGTATTTTCGGCTCGCTGCGACGAGCGGCCGGTGTTGCGTTCACCGGCCCGGCGAGAATAAATACATTGATCCGCCCGCGCCGTCAGCGGATCACGTCTTCTTGTCGGCGCGCAACGCGACGCGTTTATGTTGTAATAATTTAAGAATAGACCTTGTTATTGTTCTGTGAAGTAATTGAGGCTATTCTTCATTTATCGACCTTAACCTAACCTTCTCCCGGATACCGCCGCCTCCGCGGGATCGTCGAACCGAGACGACGATCATTCTGAGTGGCCGCGCCTCGCGTCTAGCTAGCGCGAGTATTAACCCTTTCCGGCACACGGAAAAGTCGAGTTCAATCGTGGACTCGACATTTGTAAACAGGGATCCAGAGAACATCAACCCCGAGTGCTCGTCGTAGAAGTAGCACTCGACGGCACCGTGTTCTAGGGTTCGGTTCGCGGAATTACAAAAGATTTCCCCAGGCCTCCCGTTACAATATAAATAAAGTAAATTTGATAATATTTTAATACATTTATAATTGATTTTATAATATTTTAATTGAAACTTGATTTTATAATACCGTTTTAACTTTGAGGCCATGTTCAACTCAAACGTAGATCCCTAGCTTATCGGCACCAAAATTTTATTTTTTTTATTACATCTAAACACAAACTTTAGGAAAAAGCGTTGGATTTCCGTAAAAGAGCGCTTTTCTCTGAAATTTTTGTTTAAATACGATAAAAAAAATAAAACTTAGGTGCCGGTAAGGTAGGTATCGTTTCGGTATTTTACATGGCCATTTTAAAGCCATTAATATTTTAGATGAATATAATCGAAATAATAACATGTATGTTAGGTATGTATGTATGATATTATTTAATAACAATTGAATAATCGTAGATAGTGCACCTTATTTGGATGAAAATGTTCCAACTCCTTCAAGCGAGCGATAGCGTAACGGATAGCATGCGTGCGTAGTAACCCAAGGGTTGTAGGTTCGATTCCCAGTTAGGTTAAAAAATTTTATGTAAAATTTTTTCTGCGATGAAAAAATTGCGATTAATATAGTAATAAATTCTAAATAATATGCGAGAATTGTAATAGTTATACTTTAGAGTATTGTATGTAATATGTATGGCTTTAAGTTCCAAAGTAATCTTTCAAGAACTTGAAAAAAGGTTCGTGAAAGGTTTCTTGAAAGATTTACTAGAATGTTTCGTAGAATCTTTCTGAAAGATTGACAAATCTTTCACAAAGCTTCCAGTTACTCTTTTAAAAACTTGATGAAAGGTCCTGGAAAGTTTTCCGGAAATATTAATAGATTTTTTTTAAAGCTTTTGCCAGTAAATTGGGCAGAATTTTAAGCTGACAGGAATCTTTTATGTAAGCTTTCTGAAAGATTTCAATAAATCTATCAAAAACCTTACAAGGATCTTTACAGCTACCTTACTAAAGTCTTATTGGAAGATTTCCTATAAACTTACCGTATCCTTTCGAGAAAGAATTGGGCGGAATTTTAAGCTTACAGGAATCTTTCATGTAAGCTTTCTGAAAGATTTCAATAAATCTATCAAAAACCTTACAAGGATCTTTACAGCTACCTTACTAAAGTCTTGCTGAAAGATTCTCTGTAAACTTACCGTATTCTTTCAAGAAAGCTTCCATAAAGATTGACAAATCTTTCACAAAGCTACCAGTTACTCTTTTAAAAGTTTGATGAAAGATCCCGGAAAGCTTTCTGGGAAGATTAATAGAATCTTTCCTGAAAGCTTTTTGTGAGAAAAAAGGGCGGACATTTTGAGCTTTCAGGAATCTTCCATATAAGCTTCCTGTAAGATTCCGAATCTTTCTTGGAAGCTTTCATAAAACTTCCAGGAAGCTTTCATGCTATGTGGGCAATAGAAACTCTAAGAAAAGTGTATTAAATTAATAAGATAACTTAATAATATAATTGAATTATTAGCTAGAAAGAATAATCTAATGTTTTCATAAAGTTGCATAAGAAAATTTCACCAATTACATAAAATAATATATTTTATGAAAACCGTTACTGAGGACCTATACAGGAAATGTCCTGCACATCTGGAAACTCTTATCTCTCCCTAAGTTGTTGCATAGCATATACAAGCATCGAAAATACGATCTTTTAAGGAAATCTTTTCATTTCTTTACCCTGCGACGAAATATTATTTTCCAATTTTAAAACTTATAAGGTTTATATCTATTTAACTATTTTACATTTTTACATTTTAACAACGCAATTCATCTGCAATAATTTTTCTTTACATTTTCATATAAATTTAATCCCTAATCACAATCGTTAAAAATAATTGTTTGTTTATAAATTTTTTTGATTTATTAATATTTTTCTTGTGAAATCTTAAAAAACTAATTCCTATAATAATTTCATTATCTACAAATTACAAATATTCACATCCAAACCCTAGAGAGATGATTATTTAATTAGACAACGAATAAATATAAAATTAATAAATTTTATGATTGGAAATAATCTGGAACCACATTTGTAACAATAACGAAATGAAATCTTTCCTGCATTTGCGTTAACATTAAGTAAAACATTGTAACTAAATAAATAATAGCGATATTTACCACAATTTTGCGAACACCTTTATAATATTATACTTGACTGATTAGTTTTACCATTTTTTACGAGACTTATAATTATTGTAATATTATATTAATTATTTTTCTGTTAAACTATCTATTATATTTTGCGACCTTTGTATTTCATCATAACTTTACTTCTAATCAACTTATAACCACCGTTCAAATTTGTAATATCTTGTCTTAGAAATACCTATTGAAATAAAACTATAAATAATTTGTAAATTTGCGATCTGTAATGAATCTAAACAATCTGTAGAAAATTGTCAAAAATACAGTGAAGAAATTGAAGAGTGAGGGAGATAGGAATATCTTCTGTCTCTTTCATCTCTCTTTCTCTGTCACTCATACAACGTTCTCTCTCGCTCCTTAAAGAAGATACGAGCCGCCGGAAAATACCCTGGAGAAGGGATAAGGGACCGCTCTCTACCGCTCTCTGTGTTAAAACATAGGATTTTCCCCCGCTTGGCTGAAAATTGCCGTTTGGAAGGGATGCCACCCCCGCACCATTGGACACCGTTCTCCCGCACCACTAGCCTCATTTAACATTGCAGCATATATGATTATCAACCGCCGTTACAAATGTCAACCAGCGATTCGTTAACACAAGATGACGCAACTACCCGATTCGACACTGCAGTTTTTCCAGCCAAAAAAGAGGAGGAGCAATGTATTTAAATACGCCGAGCGCGCACTGTTCGACAGTCAGATCAACACAAGCCTCACAAGCTTTGCTGACTGCTCTAACAGATCGACACAAGCCTCACAAGCTTTGCTGACTGCTCTAACAGATCGACACAAGCCTCACAAGCTTTAGACTTTGTTCAAACTTCAAATTTTAATAAATATTCAAGCATTACCAAATTCAATCTCTCTAAAAAATTTATTATTACGAAAATTCAAATTCCCAAATTTTTTTTTCTTTTCACACTAAATTCAAAGGAAAATACATAATTTCTCAATTATCATAGTTCAAAGCTTTACGAGCCCAGACTACTGGTATTTTGAGAAATAACATACTTATTCATTACTCACTTCGTTCAGTGTGACTTTACGAGTCACCGTACACTTGAGTTTGATTAGTATTATTGTATATTTCCATTTTTAAAGAAAAACACATTACCTCTTGAGGAAAAATAAAGAATTCAAAGGTAATTTAACAATTTGTTTTTCTAAATTGCATCTTCTCAAATACCCATAGCTTCAGCTTTACGAGTTGAGTCTAATGAAGTTTTTGAGAAGTTAAAAATATTACTTCGTAACCCACTTCGTTCAGTGTGACTTTACGAGTCACCGTACACCTGAGTTCGAAGAATATTGCAAGTTTACTACTTTTCAATTAAAATTAAAAACAAATTTCAAACAAAAAAAATTCAAATTTTACTACATTTCAAATTTATTGAATTTAAGGAAAATACATAATTTCTCAATTATCATAGTTCAAAGCTTTACGAGCCCAGACTACTGGTATTTGAGAAATAACATACTTATTCATTACTCACTTCGTTCAGTGTGACTTTACGAGTCACCGTACACTTGAGTTTGATTAGTATTATTGTATATTTCCAGTTTTAAGGAAAAACAGATTACCTCTTGAGGAAAAATAAAGAATTCAAAAGTAATTTAACAATTTGTTTTTCTAAATTGCATTTCTCAAATACCCATAGCTTCAGCTTTACGAGTTGAGTCTAATGGAGTTTTTGAAGGGTTAAAAATATTATTTCGTAACCCACTTCGTTCAGTGTGACTTTACGAGTCACCGTACACTTGAGTACGAATAATATTGCAATATTTACTATTTCAAAAGCACAGAATTCTAATTAAATAAAATAAAAGTCAGAATAACGAAGAATATCAATTAGACAAATTTTAGCCAGTAAATTCAATTGCGAGCTATGCTCTTTATAGGGAAGGGCGAACCTGAGGAATAACCTGAGTAGGGCAAAATTTAGTGTTCCTATATATTGTACATTAATTCCTGGGCTCGTGACCTTATTCCTAGTCCATATGGGGATACGTGCGGCCAAACGATCTTTACGAGATGTTCGTGCTATCCACTGTTGGTCCTTATAGAAATCCGATCCTAATTCAAGAAAAATTAGTCAAACCTGAATCTCAACGTTAACAGTGAATTTGATATTACACTCCTTTCCTCAGCTCGTCCATGGTTTATTAGCTGGCGCAGCTACGACCAAAAAGAGCATTAATTCTTAATTGAGTTAATAATCCCAGTCGTGTTATGTTTTAGGACGTGACAGTTTAGATGAGATACGGGTAGGTATTTTTACTGGTAAAATTAGTTCGGCTTATTAATTTCTAAGTTCAGCCATGGTAGAAGAACTCGCCTCAGGAAGTTTGTTGTATTAAAATGTATCATTATGTATTTCACAGACTTTCTGGTGAGACCTAATTGCATTATTACTAAAACTACCTCTACTGTATCCTCCTTAGCATCTGTGCCAGTAAAATTGATTACTATATTTTCAATTATGGTCAATTTGATGAAATCTAATTAATTTTTTTTTATTATGTTTGAATATTGCTACGCCTTTAATTGTACAGTTAGGAGAAAGACCGTGTAACTTATAATATAAAATAGTTTTGAATTTATTGCTACATAAATGTTCTATTTCGTAGCTAGTCATATAAGAATAACATACATATTTTTATATAGAACACTTTGAAACCATAAGTGTTAATTTAGAAAGATACAGCATGAATTGTTATAATACCAGACTCGAACATGGCAATGTGCTTTTATACTTGATGTTATTTTATATAAATGTGTGAGTTGACAATACATTGCATATCAACTAATAAGAATTTTTCCATCGGTCTTACAGTCTTACAAATTAAATTAAAATAATATTAAAATAATTAATATTTATGGCAGTCAGATTGCCCTTGTTTATAATCACCCCCGCAGAATCTGAAATAAAAACTTAATTAAAACCTGGAAAAAACTTTGTTAGCAAAGGACGATTTTTAATGAGAATACATTGCATAGGCTTTTTATTTTCTTGTAATGAAATAACTCAGATTTATTCTATTTTTGTATAGAATACTGTATCTTAGAAAAATAAGACAAAATGCCACTGATTTAATCACAAGAAAATAGGATGTAGGAAAGAGCACTAGAAATTGTATGACTTTTGAGCTGAACCTTTCGCTGCTCCCCCTTCATTACTCCTACTTATTTTTTTACATATAACACGTAAGCTAGTAATATAAATATGAATTTGCTTACTTGGTATAGTCAACTAATTAATTAGGATAAATTTCAAATTAACAGATTTAAATTGTAAATAACTGAGAAAAAAAATATTTAGACCGAATAAAAAAATTTGATTTGATTTCATTAAACTCACAACAATTTTAAACCTGGTAATCAATTTTTACTGATTCTAGTACTTATAAAGATGCAGGAGTGATAGTTTTGATAGTATAGAATTTGGCAATGCTCTTTCTTACTATCACCCGATATGCATATATGTGACTTGACTACAGTCAACGATGCTCCTTAATAATGCTCTTTCTTACTATCACCCGATATGCATATAATTATGTGACTTGACTACAGTCAACGATGCTTTTTATTTTCTTGTGTTAAAATCAATTGCTATTTGGCTTATTTTTCTAAGATACATTGATTTTAGCAGAAACAGTATAGATATAGTACATAAGTTCCCCTTTACAAGAAAATAAAGAACACACATAATTTATGTCAATTTAGACATTTTTATAAGATATCTTCAAGTATAAAAGAGTATTGCCATATCTGGCATTATATATCAATTCATTCTATCTTTTTAGTTTATAACTTATGTGAAAAAGTTAATTCATGTAGGAGTAAATCAAAAACTATAATATTATATTTTTTACATGGACTTTATAACTGTAAGCTATGTGAACATATTTAAGTAGCATTGATTCACATATCACTTAAACCATACATATTAAATTAAAAAGAATAGCTTGGCTTGGTTTAACTCAAGACTCTAATAACATTGTCTAAATTAAAAAAAAAAAAAAACTAGCGTGGTAAGTCATTTTTTCTTGACATGACTTAGAAATTTTATAAGAGGTTTTGGCTTTTTTTGTTTCATGGGACTTGGCAGGAGATTTTACAGTATTCTGAGTTCTTTTAATGTGAAACATCAATAACATTATTCTAATGTTGCAGGTATGTTACATGTCTCTATTATTTACTTACAGTTGTGTCGGTACATTACAATTGTTATAATAATAAAGTTAATTCTATATTTTTAATTAAATTGATTATTTTTTAAAATGTAATACACTTGCAAGTAATTATAATAACATTCTAATGAAACCACTACACGATAATATATTATCGTTCAAAGTTTCATTAAACTGTTATTCTTCATTTATAAGCAGTATTAAAATGCTAAATAATAAATAAATTGAGTTATGTGTCAAGCAGAGCATATTCCCGGATTTTGGAAAAATCATGTAATTGATCACAAGATTTTTTTCAATAGGGCATACGCTATATTTGTCCATATTCAGGGTGGCGAAAATACTATTTGTACCGAAATACATATTTTTATACTTTTATAAAATAAAAAATTTTAAAATATATACAACTGTTTTATTTTTTCATTGAGTTTTATTTACTTCTCTAATTTCATATTAGTAAATAAATTAAAACGAATAAATTAATTTAAACAATTAATTACAATAAAAAATAGTATTAATTCATTTAAAATTGTTAGTGGAAACATGAGACTCACATGAGACTTACATGAGAATCACATGAGACTCACATGAGAATCACATGAGAATTTGGCATGACACTCACCTGAGAATCACGTGAGATTCAAGTGAGTCTCATATGAGTTTTTTCAGTCGGGTGAAGTTCAATTTCATCAAGCCTTGTGGAGTTGTTGCTGTCAGTGATGTATACTTGCACTTGAGCTGACGAATGGTTATGTCAATTGGCTATCAACGGCAAATTATGTCAGAGCTCATATAAACATCGGGTGTTATCACAGATTTCAAGGATATTGCAAACTGCAACACTCCTCTGGCAGTCTAGTATAAAGCATGGACGTGTGGGTATCACTGACAGCAAATCTTTACAGTTTTTTTGTTATAAATAACTGTAGAAGTAATCATTTACTGCTGTTTCACGTCACAGGCCAAAGGAGCATCACTGGGGCAATATTTGTAAGATAAGTACGAGTATAACTTCAAAAGTTTTTGAAGAGACTCAAAACATTATACCTTACTTTTTTTACTTTAAAAATAGATTCTTTATGCGTTTTTTTTCTCTTTTTAGGATATAGAAGTAGACAACCTCATCTAACATGAAGCAGCGATGTCTTATTGTCTCCCACTTAGAAATGGGTAAAATCATTAAATATTAAAAAATGCCTTTACAAAAAGAGTAATGAGCTCTGGCATTCGATCTAACATTGGAGTTGCAAAACAAGAATAATAGAAATATCGCTAAAAATGGAATATATTCAGGTAATAAAATTTTTTAAAACTAATTCTTTGATTTGATTCTTAATATTCAATATAATTTATGTATTTTTTATTCATATAAGTAATAAAGTAATTGGATACATTTTTTTTTACAGCCTAAACAGTAGAAAATGGAAAAAATGTGAATACCGTACACATGTTTCAGAGTTTTTTTTAAAATAGAATGGCTGCAGCTGTTTTCTGGGAAGGTATTAGGGTCTATTATAACTCTGCAGAGGTTCATGGTGAGGTATTACTTACAACCTCTACAAGTTTCAAGAAAATTGGGGTTCGGGAACCCTGAACCTCTCCCAGTGAGCAAAATCGGTCTTTAATTTTATATAGCCTGCCTCTGATAGTAGATGTATAGGAGAAGTAGCATTATTGAAAGGAAATGAATTATATCTACTAATGCAGGTGATTCTAGATGCGTTTTTTGCAGAAATGGTAAAGCTATTGAATAAAGTTTTGACCACAAACCAGAAGATTAACCAGAAATGGAGCAAATAGTCAAAGCTGGTGGAAAAGTTACTGCTGATGGTAGAGTTAATGGTGGACTCAATTTATCAAGAGCACTCAGTGATCACGCTTACAAAAGAAACAAAGATTTACCGCCAGAATAGCAAATGATATCAGCGTTACCAGATATTAAGATTATCACGTCAGATTTAGAAAAAGATGAGTTTGTGGAACTAGCATGAGACGGTATGTGGAATTTTATGTTAATGCTCCATTAATATGAAGGCTCAATGTTTTTTAAATTTGTATAAGTTTGTTTGTAAAATTATTTTTCAGTTATCATCTTTTAACCAAGTGAATTATGCAAAGACACCAAGTCTCCTATAAAGAAAATATTAAATCTATTTTATTTCATTAATTAAACTATCGCTCTTTTATTAGGTATATACGTGTCCCACACAGTATGGAAGAAAACTGAAATAATTACATGAAATAGTTCATGAATTAATACATTGAAATGATAGAAAGGATTTTAAAAGGAAAAAAAATTAATTTTAAATTAATTTTTAAAATAATACATGAAATCCTTACAAAATACTTTCAAAAATCTTCCAAAAACAGAAAAAAATTTTACAAAAAAATAATTACACGAATTAATTCTGAAAGGACTTTGAAAAGATTTGAAAGAAAGCATAAAATAGTTCAGAAATTATTGCAAGTATTCTTTCATGAAATAATTCAGTAACAATTTCAAAAAGATACAAATTATTATTTTACAAAAATAATTCAATATCTATTCAAAAACCTTTCATGAATTATTTCATGAAATCTTCCGGGAAACTCATGTGAATTAATACAAGGAATAATTTAGGATTCTTTTGAAAAAGATTTTTGGAATAAAATTATTTTTAATAAAATAGCGAAAAAAATATCTACACGAATTCTTCTTGAAAGAACGTTGAAAAGATTTTTTGAAAGAAAACATAAAATAGTTCAGAAATTATTGCAAGTATTCAACACGAAAAGGGCAGCGTCCGTATATAAGAGGCATCATATAATGTATTTATTTTGTTTTTAATTCAAATTTCTTTCAATCAAATAAGTTCTAATTAATACAATATTTAATAAACAAAACTTATTAAATAAGTATATACTAATTAAACAAAGTTAATATTAAAAAATAAAGAAATATTAGAAATAAATATTCTAATTTATTTTGTTAGTCATTTTGCACTATATAATTACAAAAATTAAATGATTGGATAATGATCGGATTTAGTCGTTCATTGTTTTCTACATTCATATGATCGTATTAAAGAACGTATTAAATTTTGTGCGGGGTATATAATTTTTCGTTCTTGTGAACTAAGATAGATTGAAACATTTACTAATTGCGAAAAATATTAATTTGAAAAGTTAATGTAAGAATATAAAAACTTAAAATAAAAGGAAAAAAAACATTTATAGATAAATAATATAGGTACTAAAAATAAGCAATATTTTTCATTATTTTTCATAATAGTATTCTTTCAGTTTCACAAAGTTTAGAAGTCCCCTGAAAATCGACAGGAATATTATTTATACGCCTGCCAAGAGTAAAGAGCCTTTGACTCTAAAAGTTGATTCTAAATTGAAAACTCTGCAAATAATAATAACGTCGGTAAGATAGAGCTCATCCTATTCATCTCTGCATTATAAACAATTATCATTTTTTTATTTTTATCGAATTTCGGGAAAAGGGCTCTTTATTGCTCTTCGTAATGACAAAAATACACTATGTGTAAATTTTCAAGTTATTGCTCGTTATAGATTTTACAGGAAACGGGTTGAAAAATTTTCTACCGGTTTTTTATAAAAAATAATGGACAGAATTTCTGAAAAATTCATAGGTGTATTATTTATGAAATTACGGAGGGCAATGAAGAGCTTCATTCATCAAAAGTTGAATGTAAGATCAAAAAAATGCAAAAACTCATAACGTCGGTAAGGAAGAGCTCTCTCTATACATGTTTCACATCCACTTAATACAATATTTAATAAACTAAAAGTATTAAATAACTATGAATTAATTGATCAAAGTTAATATTAAAAAATAAAGTAATATTAAGAATAAATGTTCTAATTTGTCACTCATGTTGCACTATATAATGAAGAAAATGAAATGATCTAACAAGCGAGCGATAGCGTAATGGATAGCGTATTTGCGTAGTACCCGAGCGACCCGGGTTCGAATCTTCATCATGTAAAAAATTTTTCTGCGTTTTTTTCTGCGATAAAATAGTGTAAAATTATTAACAATGTGAATATATGTAAAAATAGTTAGAATATTATTTAAATAATATTCTAAAATATAAAATGTACCTTCAAATACGGGATATACCCTTCGAAATTTATTGTTAGTAATATTTACTAAATATTTTCTAATTAATTCACAATATTAATTCCTGAATCCTCCCAAAAATCTTTCATTGAAAGGATTCTGTAATAATACAGGATTTATAACCTTCGAAATTTTTTGTTAGTAATATTTACAAAATATTTTCTAATTAATTCACAATATTACTGTATCCTTCCAAAAAATCTTTCATTTAAAAGATTCTGCAATAATACGAAATTTATACCCTGCGAAATTTATTTCTAGTAGTAATATGTACAAAATATTTTCTAATTAATTCACAATATTAATTCCTGAATCCTTCCAAAAATCTTTCATTGAAAGGATTCTGTAATAATACGGAATTGATACCCTTAGAAATTTATTGCTGGTAATTATAAAATATTTTCTAATTAATTCACAATATTAATTCCTGAATCCTTCCAAAAATCTTTCATTGAAAGTATCGTGTAATAATATAACATAACCAATGAAATATTTATAGAATAATTCCTAATTTATTTTTAATATGATTTCATGAATTCTTACAAAAAGCTTCCATTGAAAAGATTCTGTAATAATGCTATGTCCGGGGTATTTTCCTTTCAGAAATAATTTCAGAAATAATTTTGAAATATCTTTTAGTAATCTTTTGGTAATATTCTATGAATCCTTTCAGAAATCTTCTATTAAACAAATTTTGCAATGATAATATAAATTTTTTTTAATTATATCATTGAACTAATTCTGAAAGAAAAATACCCCGGACATAGCATTATTACAAAATTCTTTCACTGAATCCTTTCTGAAAGAATAAAATTATTTCATGTATTCTTTCAGAATCGTTTCAGAATTAATACATGCTGTGTGGGGTACATATTTATAAAACTTGCCTGTATAATTTGTACTTGCAATTTGATAGAAGACATATTTTATTTTTATTGTTTTAAATAAAGTTTATTTGTGAATCCTTGTCAAAGTGTTGTATGCAGTATGTATGTGTGACGATAGTTATCTATGTAATGATAATAATGAACTACGACGATTCTTGAAACTTTGTTGTAAATTCTAAAATTAGAAAGAGCAATTTGTAAGTTCTATAGCTGGCATTGTAATGTACACGTTTTTCTGAAATGAAAAAAAAAAAAAAAATCACAAAGTATATATTCAAATTATTTTTATTCATCCTGTCCTAAATTATAAATTTCAATAAGAGTTAATAACTGTAAAAACTATTTAAAACTGTTTGTAATTATTTGTAACTATTTAAAACTGTTTATAAGGGTTACAAAATGAAGTATTTTGGACACATTTTCAAATAGTTTTTACGAGTTTGAAACAGTTTAAAAGAGTTTCAAATAATTTTCAATGATATTTAAAATGAATTAATAATTGATAAATAATTAATTAAACTATTATTAACTAATAATAATAATAATTAAATAAACTAGTGACATTTGAGAATTATATTTATGAGTGATATATTTAATAATATTTAAGAAGAATTAATAATATGTAATTAATTCAACTATTATTATAATTATTATTACAAACTGTTAAAAGCTGGTACAAATAGTTATAAATTTTATAACATTTTTGAACAGTTTATAACTCTTACTAACAGTTTTTAACTTTTTCGAACAAAAATATTTCCGCTAGCAAAAACTACAAAATTATTCGAAAAAAATAAGTAATAAAATCTCTCCATAGCTGATAAAATATATTTCTGTATGTTAACATCATCTTATGTTCACCGCAAATTTCCTCAAATCACCTCTAATGTAAAAAGGAAAACTCAACAGAACACTCGATTCTTTGCTATAGTATCTATTGCCTTAGCCGCGTTCTGCCGGAGCAGCGCTCTGAACTCAGCCAAATGATACCATTCTGGTTCGCTCTGAAGTTAGTCAAATGATACCGTTTTACACGGAGAATCCTCGCGGGGCCAACACTGCACACCCCCTCCACCGACCCCGCCACCTACCCCACCACCTATCCCTCCATATCATCCATTCCTCATATTATGCTAAAAATTTTATATAGTGTGTTTCCGGATTGGCTGGTAATGAATCAGAAATTAGATTTATGAATTCAAAATGGCTGATCGAAAATGGAGGTCAAGTATTCAAATATTTCTGGATCTTGCTGAAAAATGTATTACGAGATTTCTGGATTCGATGATTACGGATCTGAACTCAGATTTTCAGAATTCAAAATGGCGGATCGAAGATGGTGGCCATATATTCAAATATTACTGGATTTTGCTGAGAATTGTATATTATGGGTTTCCGGATTCGCTAATTAGGAATCTGAACGCAGATTTTGTAAATACAAAATGGGGGACAAAAATTGAAATATTACTAGATTATGGTGAAAATTGTTTATAGGGGTATCTGGATTCGCTGATTACGAATTTGAACTCATATTTTGCCAAATCAAAATAGCGGCCAAATATTGAAACATTACTGAATTTTGCAATTGTATATGGGGCATATCTGGATTCGCATGATGACGAATCTGAATTCAGCTTATAAAAATTCAAAATGGCGGATCGAAGATGGGGGTCAAATATTAAAAAATTATTGCATTTTGCTGAGTATTGTATATAGGGTGTTGCTGGATTCGCTGGTTACGAATCTGAACTCAGATTTAGAAAATTAAAACTGACGGACGCAAGATGGCTACCAAAAATTGAAATTTTACTCGATTTTGCTAAAAATTATACATAGGAGGTTTCCGAATTCGCTGATTAGGAATCTGTATTCAGATTTTGAGAATCCAAAATGGCGGATCTAAGATGGTAGCCATATATTCAAATATTACTGGAATTTGTTGAAAATTGTATATACGGAGTTTTGTGGATTCGCTGATTATGAATCTGAACTCTATTTTGCCAAATCAAAATGGCGGCCAATTATTGAAATATTACTGAATTTTGCAATTGTATATGGGTGATTTCTGGATTCGCATGATGACGAATCTGAATTCAGATTATGAAAATTCAATATGACGGATCGAAGATGCCTGCCAAATATTGAAATATTACCGGATTTTGTTGAAAATTGTATATAGGATTTTACTGGATTCGCTGGTTACGAATCAGAACTCAGATTTAGAAAATTCAAACAGACGGACCGAAGATGGCTACCAAAAATTGAAATTTTACTCGATTTTGGTAAAAATTGTATATAGGAGGTTTCTGAATTCGCTGATGAGGAATCTGAACTCAGAGTTTGAGAATTCAACATGGCGCATCCAAGTTGGCAGCCATATATTCAAATATTACTGGAATTTTCTGAAAATTCTATATACGGATTTTCTGGATTCGCTGATTACGAACCTGAACTCATATTTTGCCAAATCAAAATGGCGGCCAAATATTGAAATATTACTGAATTTTGCAATTGTATATGGGGGATTTCCGGGTTCGCATGACAGCAAATCTGAATTCAGATTATGGAAATTCAAAAGGGTGGATCGAAGATGCCTGCCAAAATTTGAAATTTTACCGGAATTTCCTAAAAATTGTATATTGTGAGTTTCCGGATTCATTGATTAGGAATCTGAACTCAGATTTTGTAAATACAAAATGGCGGCTAAAAATTGAAATATTACTGGATTTTTCTGAAAATTGTATATACGGGGTATCTAGATTTGCTTGTTGCGAATCTGAACTAATATTTTGCCAATTCAAAATGGCGGCCAAATATTGAAATATTACTGAATTTTGCTATTGTATATAGGGGATTTCTGAATTCGCATATTAGGATTTCTGGATTCGATGATTGAGAATATGAGCTCAGATTTTAAAAATCCAAAATGGCGGCAAAATATTTCAATAATACTGGACTATGTTAAAAATTGTATATAAGGGGTTTCTCGATTCGCTGAATACGAATCTGAACTCAGATTTTCAGAATTCAAAATGGCTGATCGAAAATGGTGGTCAAGTATTCAAATATTACTGGATTATGCTCAAAATTGTATATACGCAATTTCTGGATTCGCTGAATACGAATCTGAACTCAGATTGTGAAAAATCAAAATAATGAACCCAAGATGAAAAACCGCTGCCAATTCATTGGCAAGATGCTTCCTCAAACTAATTTATCGTTTCCATTTTTTAAATTGAAAAAACAAAAGTAAATTTTTTACAACAAAACTTTATTAATAAATAAAACTGTTTTCGTTTTGGTTCTTTGTTGTTTGTTAAACAATTTGATTGAATATAAAAAATATCTTTTTTGTTTTTTCACTTATGTATCCTATACAACCAATTAGTTATTGCTATAAAAAATTTTAAAGAAATATATCAGTTTGAGAAAGAAAAGTATGTATTGGCAATAATCTAATAAATATTTGTTTTGAAACAGGTATTTAACTACTATCCTGCTCGACTTAGTGGTTTAAAGTTAATCCATCATAGTAACAATCATACAAATATAATAACTAAGTTATACTTCTTAACAAAAGACAATGAATCGTTTTGAAATTTAACAGAGATGTAGTTTTTTTCAAATTTAAGAATCGATATTTTTATGAAATATTTTTACGAAATTCATACTTTGAAAGTCAATTATTATCCTTGCCCTAGTACACGTTGCCGCGGGACTCAATCTGAAATTACTTTCTCGGGGATATGCCCTAGTACATAATAATTATTTTATTTATATATGATATACAAATTAAATAGAACTATTGAATATTTTGCTCTAAAACTTTATATTATTTTAATTATATAACTATAATGCCTTCTTTTTATTTCTAAAATTCATAAAAATTTTTTCAGGTATTTACGAAAAGTCAAAGCCTATATAAAATAATTACGTAGTTACCAACACATCACTATTTTTCATTATTCCTCCTCAATTTTGAACTTTCTATAATATTGCGCATCTTGGAAGGACAAGAGAAGTCTAGAGCTGCCCTAGCAGGGTTGGTCCTCCGACCGTCCGTACATACTTGGCGGGCCAAGTATATTCCAAGATGCGCAATATTATAGAAAGTTCAAAATTGAGGAGGAATAATGAAAAATAGTGATGTGTTGGTAACTACGTAATTTTTTTATATAGGCTTTGACTTTTCGTAAATACCTGAAAAAATTCTTATGAATTTTAGAAATAAAAAGAAGGCATTATAGGTATATAATTAAAATAATTTTCGCCTACACTGGCGTAAGGTACGTAAGCACTATAAAGTTTTGTAGGAGTGTGTGAGCTCTTGGGCTTCTTGGGCGTTATGTAGTGCTTTATGCCCGCTGGCTGAATAATTTTGAAGTTACAACGTGGGCGCAAAATGTAATTTTATATGCGAGGTACGAAAAGTTCTTATGGCCGGTACTTGACTACAATTAATTGATTTTAGTACTTTCTTGTTTTTATTTTGTATAGAAGAATGAAGAAATTTGAATACATTTCTGAGAACATTATAGTCATACAGTTTTTCGAAGAATGGTTTGCATATTACTTGACTATCGATAATTGATTTCACAACTTTCGTTTGTTTGATTTGCAGTAAACAATTTGAATGTACTTACATATAATTTGTTGAGCATACATTGACTCAAAGAAGTAAAAGACTTTTTACTAGTATTTATTTGATTTCTTTTAAAAAATCATAAATATTGTTTTATAGATTATACAGAAAAAACTTCTATACTTGCCTTATTTTATACTTTTGTAGAAAGTTTTATTGACAATATTATTATTTGTACACTCATGAAAAAAATTATTACCATTTGTAGAGAGTGCTTATTGAATAGATGAGATTAGAATAAATAAAAGGACTATAGACAAATTGTGTTCTTAGAATATATTTAAAAAATTAGTTTTTTAAAGAACGTGTTGATTGTTTTGAAAAAATATGTAAGCTCTCATTAAAGTTTTTGGTACAGAGGTAGAGAGAGAGGGGGAAGATAGAGAGGGTGGGAGAGTTTAGCAAATAATGTTTGTTAAGTAAAATAACAAATTAACTTCAATCCTAAGAGCATAGTTTTTAAAATTTTATAGGTAAACGAAAAAATCTAAAAAAGTGAAATTTTTTTGAAAATAACAGTAATTTAAAAAATTTTTTTATGTCTGAAAATTTAGCTGAGTTTGTTTGAGATGCAATATTACGAGATGAAAAGTAGTATTGTAGTTTATTTTCCTTTTCTAAAAAAGTATTATTTCTGGGAAACATTTTTTCCATCTATTAGCATCTATTATACAAAGTTTGTATACAAGTGACTAAAGAAATAATATCCCTCTAAGTGCCGAAACTCTAGTAGGGGCGCCATAAATCCTGATATATGAGAAAGGCTCCATAGCACTATGCAGTTCGTAGTTTATTGTCCTTTTCTAAAAAAGTATTATTTCTGGGAAAAATTTTATCCATATATTAGTACCTATTATACAAAGTTTGTATACAAGTGACTAAAGAAATAATATCCCTCTAAGTGCCGAAACTCTAGCGGGAGCGCCGTAAACCCTGATACATGAGAAAGGCTTCATAGCGCTGTGCAGCCCGGGTTCCATAATCCAGAAAAGGCTTCATAAATCCATTCTAAAGATAATTTGTGTGTTATTAAGAAATGAAGGGAATCGATGGCTAATAAACAAACCTGTTATGAGTTTGTCGTAAAAGCCTATTTCCAAATCGATAGAAGTGGATATTCGAATCCCTCCATTTATTAATAATTATTAAACTACGAACGTTCATTATGTTATTTTTATAATTTGTGTGTTGTGTGTACACACACAGTGTCCTCGACGGGATTGCGTCCCAGATGGAAAGTGTCTTGGATGGAAACGTGTAGTTCTGGACGCGGAAGTGTCCCAGGCGGAGAAGCGTCTAGACGAGGAAGTGACCCAGACGAGGAAGTGTCCAAACGGGCAAATGGCAGACGAGGAAATGGGGAACGGTAAAGTGGCAGACGAGGAACTGTCATGCTACCGTTTTTTGAGATGTTTGATATTTAAAATTTTAGTACTTTTGAAAATGACTTTCTTTGTTGTCGCACAATATAACTACATTAAAATTTTTTTAATTTCTTTGATATTTGGTGGGGATGTAGAGTTTGTATATTATTTATTAGAAGAGTTCTGGGGGTAAAAGTATTCGTTTATGAATTTCAGAGATATTTGAGGTTAAAGCTATTTCAGCCCTCTTTTAAAATCGCAATTATTCGGGAACGCATGTATTTATACCAGAAAATGGAAATGACATGCGCTATGCGCGCGTGTTGTGTACCTGCTTTTGTTTTTTTTTAAGTGTTTGCAATACGTTCGTAAGTTGTAATTATTTTAAGGAGTAAAAAACGGACTCGAGATGAACCAATTTGTTTTGATGAATTTATTGTGCCGACGTTTCGAAAGTGTAATTAACTTTCTTCATCAGGGCTGCGAAAGCATAGTTTTGAAATATGTAGATTTATAAACAAAAAACAATATTAGACATAATATATAAAAAACATACCATAAAAACAATATTCTCACGTATTAAGTTCGTCTACGAGGAGTTTACATTCCTCCTCATGAACGCAACGTCGCCAAATCACTATAAAATACAATTAGAGTTTTTTTAATAAAATTAAGGAATTAAAATACATTACGTGTATTAAAGAATATTTGTTAAAAAATGAAGTTATGGTAAGAACTTACAAAGTTTATGACGTTCAGCACACATCGTCACTTTTGGAATTGCCCAACTGTGTTAGGCAAACTCCAAAATGACACTAACTATAAATTAAAATTAAGGAGTAATGAATAACTATTAGGATAGACAGGAAAGAGGTGGTGGGGGTCGAGAAAGAGAAATGGTGAGGGATAGCGGTTGCCTCGCTCGCGCTGGTGGAACAGGAGCGCAAGCGGTGAGGAGTAGTGGACAAAACCCATACGATAAGAATACGGAGACTCTAGCGTATTAGGTATGCCACCTCTCCAATTGCATGCTCACCTGATCCTACAGTACGAAACAAGACAGTAAAGTGATGGAGAAAAGAGGTTGTAAACACGTAGAAGGCAATTGTAAATGTTATGAATTTAGATGTTTTGCTTCTTGATAGTATCTATTGTCTTTTTATATGCGTTTTTTAAGAAATGGGTGTCTTCCATATGGTTGAGTGTATTATTGTAGAAGTTTATGTGCATCATCTCAGAAAAAGTGCGTTTGAAATAGTTCGGTTCTTTGTCTAGTATTTTGATCTTATCGAAATTTATGTCCTGTGTCCTGTGTATGGCCAGCGAGTGCAGAATTTTCAGAGCCTAATTTGACTGCTCTTTTATGTTCGTACACACGTTTCGTTAATTTTCGTTTACTCATGCCGATGTATGTGGCCGAGCAGTTATTGCAGTTGATCTTGTAAACGATCCCATTAGTGTTTAATAAATCGAGACGGTCCTTTCCTAGTCTTATCAAATGATTAAACTTGTTAATGGTTTTATATATAGGAATTATATTGTGTGTACGGAGGATACGGTCAATTTTTGGTGTTAAATTCTTTATGTATGGCAGTATCATTTTTGTTTTAGAGATTATTGATTTAGTATTGTTGGATGTGTTGTAAGTTGCGACGTTACTATTGTTTTTACGGATCTAGTCGAGTCTAATGCCAATATATTTTTTAATAATATCTAAATGGTAATTATTACATTGAAGGTAATGTGTGGTCGTTTTTAAGTTATCGATATGGAACTGTGGATGAGAGAGTTTTATAGATTTGTCGACAAGGTTGTCTATAATAGCTATTTTTTGTGACTGTGGGTGGTGGGAAAAGTAATTCATGTAACGTCCAGAGGCTGTGTTTTTTCTATACCAATTGGTGACTGGTTTTCTATAACAACTGCTTTTGTTTTGTAATAGCCATTTATTATTTTTAAGGTTAGAACCTTTTTCTTACATCGGAAATTCTAGAAAGAGCACTCAAATACGGACAGGCATACTACTAGAGACAAGTACCCTATGTGTGAAATTTCACAAAGAAAATATAATTTTAAGTATAGATTATTTAGGAAATTTAAAAGGTTTTGACGACAATATTACAATCAAATATTTTATTTATTTTTCACACATAATTTAAAAAATAAATCATACTTATTATTTTATTTATATTTTATACATAATTTAAAAATTAATACTTTTTAATCTTCTTAAATGAATTTAATTATAATTATGTCATAAACTGTTGTAAGAATAATAAATTTTGTTATTAAAACTTAATTAAAGGAATAAGCAAATTAAGTTTGAGGAAGCCATGTGCCAATGAATTGGCAGCGGTTTTTTTGTGTGCCAGTGTTATTATTCGAATATAGTTGTTTTCTCTAATATAAAATGGATACAACTTGTATGTAATGTACAAGTTGTATTCTGTACTAATTTTTTCATAAAGTTGTACGCTTTCTTATAGTTATTAAAGGGAATATTACAATAACAAAAAATGATTTAGATTAATTTGAATCAAAATAATTTTTTTTATTTTTATATATGATTCGTGTTATAACTTGTTATTATTTTAATTTAAGATTTCATAGAAGAAAAATTTTAAAATTATTATTTAAACAAATTAATTTTGCAATTCTGTCAGCTGATTTGTTATCAGCGATCCGAAAACCACACAAAAATCTTTTCAGCTTGTTTGGATTACATCCCAGCTTCTTCGGATCATTAAAAAAAAATAAATTTTTATATATTGATCTTGGACTGACGTTGAAAATTTTGTTAACATTTTATCTACAATTTTCTCTTAAAGTACTTATTATAACCTTCATTTTAAAAGTATTCCCATCCAAATCGGATAGTTCAAAAAGAAGATATTTTATTTTGTCCATACATGTTCATTTGTGCCCACTGTGCGCCGTCGGCCGTCCATGAGAGACACCGTGCGCGAGCATTGGAGTCATGTGAACTGCCCGCTCGCGCCGTGGTGAAGAGACCACCGATCGGCGAACTGAAGCAGCAGAGCAGCGTGCGCGCACCGGCCGGTTTACATTCTGTCGCCTACCGCCGCACAGTGGGCTAATTCGTTATTTTTTTTCATAAATCGTAGAACTTTTGACAGGAACAAAATACAGAAATGAGACAGGAATTATCTGAAAGGTAATTAAATTACCCAAATAGGAAAATTACTACCAATTGTAAAAAATGACCTTTTGACCTTGAAATTCATGGGCAAAGTCATAACATTATTAAAAAAATTATTTTAATCAGTTCACAGAACACGTAAATGGTTCTTTTATTTTCTACTACATCAAGTTTCTTGCAGCTTTTGGAACGAGGAATCCGAAAATGACCTTGAGAATTTAAATTTAACTCAAGGTCAATGGTAAAAATAGACGTAAAGTTAGATGAAAATTTTAGCCGTTTTGGATATGCACACCCGTGCACTCCCGTGCACAGACACGCATGCACACACGCGCGCACACACGTACACACATACATATACACACGTGCACACACACACATGTACGGACGCACATTTTTTAAAATAGGATATTTTGACTTCCAATGACTCAAAATAGACCAATAACTCTGTTGTCTTAGCTTAAAACTCTTTTTGGTCACTATTAAACCTAGCACTAAACCCTTAAACCCTACACCGTTAAACCCTTCAACGCTAAAGCATTAAACTCTAAACCCTTAAACCCTTGAAAGCTAAACCCTTAAACCCTTGAAAGCTAACCCCTTAAACTCTAAATCCTTAAGCCCTAAACCCTTAAACCCTAAACCCTGAGACCCTTAAACCCTAAACCCTAAAACCTTAAACCCTTAAACCTTAAACCCTTAGACCCTAAACCCTTAAACCTTAAACCATTAAACCTTAAACCCTTAAACCCTAAAATATAGTAATAATTACTATATTTTATATCAATTGTGACATATTTATTTTATGACGAATTTTAATATAAGTTTATCATTTTTTACTATAAGAAGTAACAAAAATTGCTATGACACACAGTAAAATTTAAAGCATCTATAACAAATATTAGTTTTATCTAAAATTTAGTATGCAATATAACAATATAATAATCTTTGCTACTTCCATTACATTCTTTTTATACACTTAATAATCTAATATTCACATGGTTAATAAATCTGTATAATGTCAACATAAAAATTCCCAGAACGAATGTAAACAATTATGCACTAAATAAGTACCATGTAGAGACAAAACACAAGCGCCAACAGAAATAATAAAGTACGCGTTAACGGGTGCGTATCATATACAAAATTTTTAATGAATTCATTAAGAAGTTATATCAAGTTAATTGCGTTATTAATATATAATTTAGTATAAAAGTAACGATAGTGAATATACAACTTCCAAAATTTGGTGATGCATCTGTCTCTGTGGGTCTGTCTAAGTTGTTAGCCTGTCCGACTGCTGTGCTAAAGGCCCAGGTTCAAATTTCGATGTCACCAAAAATTTTTAATTTCTTTATTATATTTATTCTTGTTTTGATATATTATGTCATTAATAGAATTCAATTTTAAATGTTATTAAATTAATAATTAATTTTGAAATATTATTTCATTAATAAAATTCAATTTCAAATATTATTAAATTAATAATTAATAAATTTTAAAGTATAAACAAAATGAGGTTAGGGTAAGTGTGTCAGTTACTGTGCCCATTAAGGTGATGTCCATAGTATTTGAGTAATTAATTTTTTAATTTTTTTATATTTGATCCTCTCAAGACCTTTATATGATAATCACATATTCTGTGAGCAGAATAAATATGTTCATAATGGATTATTATGTGATAAATATTAAATAATTAATAAAATAATAGCATAAGCCTTTGCATCAGTTACTGTATCCTCTAACTTAGTTACTGTGTGTCAGTTAGTGTGTGTATATATATATATATATATATATATATATATATATATATATATATATATATATATATATATATATATATATATATATATATATATATATATATATATATATATATATATATATATATATATATATATATATATATATATATATATATATATATATATTTATGTCGTTTATCGGTTTTGGAGAGTGTTCTAGATATTATATACCGGTTTTGAAGAGTTTCTCCGGTTTTGAAGAGCCTCTTCACACCGGCAGAGATATATATGACCGGTTTTGGAGAGTTTTCGGCCATTTTCTGGAGTCTATAACCCCAGGGTCCATATTTCTTTAGTGACGTTAACATAGGCAACTCTGAGAACAAGAACTATACCAATATATATATATATATATATATATATATATAAGCTAAAATTTTCATCTAACTATACGTCTATTTTTACCATTGACCTTGAGTTAAATTTAAATTCTCAAGGCTAGGGATGGGCGATACACCCCCAATGTATCGATACAAGGTCTCGATATATATCAGTGGTCTTAATATCGATATACCTAAAATATCGAAACCAAAATATCGATATTCTGTGTATCGATACATTTAATATGTAGAATATATAAAACCAAACCAAACTTGTACATACACAGAAAAGGATTTTGAATATTTATTTTTATAATATTAAATACATTTATTTATCATTTACAAAGCTATCTTTATAAATTACAAGTGTATTTTTATAATATAAATACAGCTAAACTTTTACATTAAAAATTTTAAATTAAATATTTACATGAAAAGTAAATAAATATGATTCAATAACACTGAGACTGAGTTTGAGATTAACGATACCATTGTGCAAGGGTTAAAGAATTCAAAAAAAGGAGTTGCTGCAAATGTGAACTTGATAAACAGTTTCTGATGTCTGTCATTATATTTCCAGCTCTTGAGAAGAGCCGTTCTGAAGGAACAGATATAGCCATTATACTTAGATATTTTTTTGCTATTTTCGACAAAGCCGAATCTTTGATCTGATTCCAGTAAGTGATAGGGTTTGCGCCCATATCGATAACTGCTTGATGCAAATAATAACGCAGATCTTCAGGAATACCATTTGAATTTTGTACATCGACTTTTTTAGAGCTATCGGAATCCACTATCATTTTATGATAGGACCAAAACCTTTTGGATTCTTTATTTTTATCTTCCATGACTTCAGCTTTAGCTGAAACCTCCTTTTCATTATTTTTTTGTCGAATTTAATTCTGCAATTACTTTTTTTAAAGCATGTGAATAAGCCAAATGATTTTCAAAATATAGTTTTTTGAATCGAGGATCCAGTAATGTAACTACGGCTAATAAACTCATCTGTTCCAAACTATCAAATCTTTTTGAAAATTCCTCGTTTAAGAGTTTCTTAAGCCTTAAACCGGATTCTGTATTGACTGTAATAGAACTCAGACTATTATTGATAGTTTTTATTATTGGGATGGCCTTACTTCCAGAGAAATATTTTTCTTCCGAAATAATAACCGTTGCATCATAATATGGTTCTAACAACAAAAGAAATTCGCTTAAAATTTTCATTTCACTGACCGTTAACATATCTGGTCCACTAAAAAATGTGCTGTTACTCCTAAAAAACTTCTTGTATTTGTTGAATCCATACATCCGTTGTTAAACACACATGTTCTATGTTACTAAATTGATTTTTTATAATAGCAGACAATCCTTCATATCTTTCTTCCATAAGTCGCGTAATGGTCCTTCGACTGGGTATTTTATACAAAGGAGAGGCTTTGCGCATCAATTCTAAAAATCCTTCACTTTCCACTATGTCGAATGGTAAATTATCTCTTACAATAAAAAATAAAATTGCAGTGCTGATTTCATTTGATTTTAATCCTCCATCTAAAACAAATAAAGTAAATAAAAAATCAATTATTAATTGTAGTATAATTTATTAATTTCTATTTGATTAAAGTGAACACCAAAAATTAACGACAAAGAAACTTTTGCTTCCTCCTAGAGAAAGCTTTGTGATAGTAAATTTTTGAGTTGTTGTAAAAACATGTTATAATTGTGTTCCGAGGTGTTAGGAATCAAAATACATGGTTTTTGAAAAATGTCTGTATGGATGTATGTGTGTGTGTGTGCGTGCGTGCGTGCGTGCGTGCGTGCGGGTCAAAAATCCGTGTTTTGATTGGGGCGATGCGTTTTTGTTTTTTTTTTAAATTTTCGATTTTCTCAAAACTATTTTTTCATTTTTTTTAATGATAGGATCGAATTATCCGAATCTGATGGGTAGCGTTCGAAAGACAATTAAAATACCTATATTATCTAAAAAAAAAAGTTTCTAGCTATCACGGTTCTTTTGTTATTAACAAAAACGTGTTTTTTTTAGAAGCTTATAACTCCTAAACTTAACGGTCAATTTTTTTTGAGAAAAATCATGATAATACAGAATATAAATAGCTATAATCTGTTAAAATTTGAATACATTTTGTAGGCCAGATTTTGAGTAAAAAATTGAAAAATGAAAAAAATCAGTTTTATATGTCCAACGATTACAAGAGTAAAATTGACTTAATGGCTTCAAAATTCCTTTTAGAGGTAGATTTTTTATAGTTCTCGGTCGAGTTCTTAGTGCAAAATGATTGGTCCATAAATTTCAGAGATATTTGAGGTTAAAAATTTTTTTACATTTTTTAAAATCGTAATTTCTCGAGAACGGCTCTATGTATCTGAATGGGGTGGATGGTATTCGAATGAGAATTAAAATACGTATATTTTATAAAAAAAATTAATTTTCTATCTATCACGGTTCTTTAGTTATCATCAAAAACAAAAACGTGTTTTTTTTTTTTTTTAAACTCATAACTCCAATGATGTGTAACAAAATGAATTAAAATGTTTAAAAATTATATCTATTATAATCTATTATAATTATGAATTATGCATTATGAATGCATTATATTCTACATTATTATAATTTATTTGTGAGTTATGAACTTTTTTAAAAAAACACGTTTTTTTTAATAACAAAAGAACAATGATAGCTATAAATTTTTTTTTTTCTTAAAAAATATGAATTATGAAATATAAAAAAAGAAACACGTTTTTGTTAATAACAAAACAACCGTGATAGCTATTTGTTTTATTATAAAATATAGATATTTTACTTCTATTTCAAATGATAACTTTATTTATCAGCTCAAAATTTATATTAATTTGATATAAGTAAATAATAAATAAATAAATAAATTTAAAAATTAACAGTTTTTAATATTCATAAATGAATTTAATTATAATTATGCAATAAATTTTTTAAAAAATTATAAGTTTTGTTATTAAAAATTAATTAAAGGATTCAACAAATTACGGTTGAGGAAGCTACGGGCCAATGAATTGGCAGCGGTTTTTTTTTTACAAATAAAGTACTTATCAATAATATTAACCTTTAGAGGATGGGATGGCCCCTATACGGGCCATGCGCATGATCGACCCTTTACATGTGTTAGTTTTGAGATGTGAGACATCACAAAAACTCGATATCTATAGAAAAGTGAGAGAAAACAGTAAACCCAAATCCCCGTCCTCTAAAGGTTAAAATGTTAATTTTACTATGCCTTAGAATACTCAGTACTAATATCAATTATAATACTCAATAGAATACTCAATACTAATTAATTTATTCAAAATTAATAATATGTTTTGCTTTCACATACCTTTGAAGGATTTCTGTATTGCGAAAGTTGCATCCAATTTTAGTTGCTTATTAGTAGGACCTTCTTTCTCGCTTATTTTCATGTCGAAAGATTGATTTGAACTTGATGAGTAACTTTTTACAGAGGTGGATTCATTGCTGTCTTCAGAATCATCATGAGTGATTTCAATTTTTCTCTTAGTGCTGCTTTTTTTCTGATTTTTATCAATTTTACATTAGGATGGTACCGTTGAATATGAAAGTTCAAATTTGTAGTATTTCCGGAAGTTTTAACTTCTATTCCACACAGTTTACATCTGGATATATTCTCATTTTTTATAAAATATTTCCAAACATCACTTGTTGTTGGAGCCACTGAAAGGATATTTTAACAATAAATAGAAGTATATTAATTTGATTAACTAATATCATATACTTTTTCTTTCATTCACTCGTTCACACATTATTTATACAATTTCCAAAATATACATAACTGTTCTAAGGATGAGAATGAAAGGAAAGTTATGAATAAAGGATGGAATAATTGTGCCCATACTTTTTTGTACATGTGTTTGTAAGTTGCAGCCGATTCGAGGAAGGTTATGTACTGTTACCACATATTAACTGTGAAAATTTTAAATGATAGGTTATTAGGTTGAGTTGTAAACATTCAAATACGGTAAATCTATATATATATATAGTATATATATATATAAATCCTACATATATACTATTTATTTAAAATCTTACCTTAAAAACAAATTAGAATAAACTGGTCAACTAGTCAGTGATGTAACGAGGCAAATCGCCGGTTACAAAGGAGCGCGCGAAACAGATAATGCACGGCAGTCGCGGCGAGCGACGATTCGGCACGCGACGTCGTACGCACACACATGCGCGTGCCCGTCCCTCCCCGCTGCCTTCTCCGCACACTAGTCCCTCCCCTTCCGTACCCAGCAGGCCAGGAGACGCCCGAACCGGCAGCAGCTATAGCGAGGACAAGCTGCAGCTGGAGCATGAGCGAGCTCACTCTCCTATGTAGCTGACAGGAGCACCCGACAGCCGAGAGACGTAGTGGCTCAGCGCTGTATCGGCCCTCCGCCGGACGGCGCGTGCGAGCATCGCGCCGCGGTGAAGAAGGTGGTCGATGGACGAACGAGGGCACAGCGGAGCAGAGCAGCGTGAGCGCACCGGCCGGCATTATCATTCTGTCGCCTACCGCCGTGCCGCGTGCCAGCACTGTCCGAGAGTTTTTCTCTCGTTGCCTACCGCCGGGCCTCGTGCGAGGGAAAGTGTGCCGCCTTGGAGTGTCGCGCGTGCTCGTCTGTAGACCTCGCCGCCGTTGAGGAGAGTTCCGTGGAGATTGCCTCGTCGAGAGTCAGGGAGAGAGCGAGAGAGATCGAGAGGAGCCCAGCAGTAGCAATAGCCAAATCCTGGCCGAGGTTTGTTCTAGTTTACCCTCCCCTACGTTCCTCGCTTTGTGTGTGTGCGCGTCCGCGTCGGGAGTCGCGAGAGACACCGAATTCGCGCCAGCTGCAGCTCGTGCTGTAGTTGTAGCTTAGAGTAGGGTTTACCGCTCTCGGCTGAAGCTAGCCGGCGAAGGCCTAGAACGGTGCAAGTGACGCGTGCACCTGGCGCCCATATTAGTGTGTAAAAGCAGATTAGGGGTTAATAAATTACTTAGAGTTTTACTCGGTTGTGTAGTTTTCTGGTTTTATGTAATTACCCGCGAACCTCTGCCTTGATCCCCGGTAGAACGTTACTGTGAATAACACGTGCCGGCAAACGTAGGAACCGGCATGAATAGCACTATAAAATGGCGTCGTGTCTGTACGCAGAGATTTTGTTGAACTGGAATCCACTTTATATCATATATAGTATATGTTGTACTTGCAATCTGTACAGTGTCACGTGCTGCTACCTAAGTACTTATCCAAATTCCAAGCGATTTATTTCATTTTCCATCTTTTGATATTATTAGCGTGGCTGCGTATATTATGTGCAAAGAAGAGTAGACAGCAATATTCCAACAATTCGCAATCCGCTCAGCGCTCGTGTCCTCTAACACCATGAAGTAGCCTGCTAGTAAGTATTTTTCAATACGAGCTGTAGCTTCTTAGATAACCTTTACACCGTGCACGCTACGGCAAATAACCGCAGTTAATGTCTATGGCGCTGCCAACAAGCTACTGCGCACTACATAATCCCTTAGTTCCGCGGCGCAACACGCATGCGCCGCAAGCAACTAAGAATATCGTTTTCGATACTAGCAGGCTGCGTATCGATACACACGATATTAGCAACGGCAAATATCGATACAAAATGTCGATATTTTTCAATGAAAGTATCGATACACAGATGTATCGATACCGTATCGCCCATTCCTATCTCAAGGTCATTTTCGGATTCCTTGTTCTAAAAGCTGCAAGAAACTTGATGTAGTAGAAAATAAAAAAACCATTTACGTGCTCTGTGAACTGTTTAAAACAATTTTTTTGATAATGTTATGACTTTGCCCATGAATTTCAAGATCAAAAGATCAGTTTTTACGATTGGTAGTAATTTTCCTATTTGGGTAATTTAATTACCTTCCAGATAATCCCTGTCTCATTTCTATATCTTGTTCCTGTCAAAAGTTCTACGATTTATGAACAAAAAATAACAAATTAGCCCACTGTGCGCCGTACCGCGTGCTCGCGCTAAGCTTCCGTGCCCATCGTGCTCGGCTACGCCGCTCCGCGTGCATTGTCGCCGGACTTCTGCCGATACCTCACCCACCGTGAGTCTGCGCTGAAGATGTTCGGGACGTCTGTCTACCACGAGACAGAGAGAGAGAGAGAGAGAGAGAGAGAGAGAGAGAGAGAGAGAGAGAGAGAGAGAGAGAGAGAGAGAGAGAGAGAGAGAGAGAGAGAGAGAGAGCAGCGAGTCAGTGGGCTTCTGCAGCGTCGACGTCTTGGCCGAGGTGTGCCCCCTTTAATTTCCCGCCCCGGTTCCCGCGCGTGTGTGTGTGTGCGCGTCCGCGTCGGGAGTCACGAGACTCCGAATTCACGTAAGCTGCAGCATGTACTGTAGCTGGGGCGCCGTTAAAAATTCCGAAAGTTAAAAATCCAGAAAGGGGTAATCCCGATAAGTAATTTCACCGAAAAGTAAATGTTCAGAAATTAATTTTAGTCGATTGACAAAAATCTCGAAAAGTAATTTTCTCGAAAGTTAAATTTTTAGAAAATCTTTTTGACGAACTGTGAAAATTACGAAAGTAAAATTATAGAAGGTCAAAAATCCCGAATATGTTTATACCACTTGTCAGAAATTCCGAAATTGAAGATTCAGAAAGGAAAAATTCACTAAAGTTAAAAATTCCGAACATCCGTTTTACTAAAGTTAAAAATTCCGAATATCCGTTTTACTAAAGGTAAAACTTTCGAAAATCTATTTTACTAAAGGTAAAATTCCGAAAATCTGTTTTATTGGTCTTACATTGGTCGAATATCAAAATGTGCTATTAACGTTGATGTGAGCTAGCGGTAGCGGTAAGAATGCAAGGGGAGATGGAATATTTCTTGGTTTTTAAAAAAATATACGAAAACAAAATTGCAATAAAATTAAGGTGCGGTATGTAAAATTTTAAGCGTGAGTAAAAAAAGAGAAAGAAAAAATAGTAATTTTTGACACGGGTGCGGAAAGTGATTATTTATAGCTTATGTGACGTTTTTCGCACGACCGGAGCGAGTGAGAAAAGTCACATGAACTAAAAATCTTCTTACGCACGAGTTTCGAACCGTACTTTCTACCACAAGAGCCGAATAATCATATTAAAGTTATTATTTTGAGATTAGAGTGGTATAAAAAATGAATCGTAATGAAAAAAACAGAACTGTTGATAATAAAAAATAGTAAAAAAGTATTTTAATGCGTGTGATCTCTTCGCCGTACGAGATCCTCGAGATCCTCAGCTCCAGGTAGAATCTCAGAAGCCCTTTTTCCTTGTGGCTATTATGACACTCCTCTGTGCACGTAGCGGAGTGTGTCCGAACTAAGCAAGAGGAGGAAGGCTTTTTATGCCTCTGGGCAAGTTAGGCGCCCTCAGCGGGAGACGCAGGCAGTGAGAGTTCTTCTCGGTGGAGAATCTGGCGCGACTCCGGTGATGGAAGGCGGGAGATTCGTTTCAGCGCCGCGACTAGCGAATGTGTGCTCCGAAATTTCGATTTGAGGGAGGGGTGAACTTCCCCACTCGATGATTGGCCAACGCTAGGGCAGTAGCCAAAATTAACAGATGAGGCTGCTGTTGGTGTTGCGAGACTGCTCGCTCCCCTCTCCGCAAGTCTGACGGTGTGGCCCGTCGAGCAAACAGCGACGCCGAGCTTCCGTGAAGCTCCACGAAGAAAAAGTTGTGCTCGAATATTTTCAGGATTTCAATAATTAGAAAAAAATATATAAGTCGAGATTTTTTGCGGACGTAAAAGTATTTCTTAATTAATTAAGCAATACTTTTATAAATATATAATACTGGAAGTAATGTAAACTATTCTTGATCTTCCCATATCGTCATTTTCGGATTTGTTACCTTTAGTAAAACAGATTTCCGAAATTTTTAACTTTAGTAAAACAGATTTTCGGAAGTTTTAACTTTAGTAAAACGGATTTTCGGAATTTTTACCTTTAGTAAAATGGATATTCGGAATTTTTAACTTTAGTAAAACGGATGTTCGGAATTTTTAACTTTAGTGAATTTTTCCTTTCTAAATCTTCAATTTCGGAATTTCTGCCAAGTGGTATAAATATATTCGGGATTTTTGACCTTCTATAATTTTACTTTCGCAATTTTCACAGTTCGTCAAAAAGATTTTCTAAAAATTTAACTGTCGAGAAAATTACTTTTCGAGATTTTTCTCAATCGACTAAAATTAATTTCTGTAAATTTACCTTTCGGTAAAATTACTTACCGGGATTACCCCCTTCTGGATTTTAAACTTTCGGAATTTTTAACGGCGCCGCTGTAGCTTGTCACGGCCTGCCGTACCGACGTCGCGTATAAGCCGTAGTTGAAGTAACTCATGCGCGCGAACGCGAGATGGCGCGTCGATGCAGAATCTGAGCTGCATGGACGTGATGACTAGCAGACCGCGGCGAGCCGCGACGGCCATCTTATAGTTCGCTTGAAGAGTAAGAACACGCGCCCGAGTACGCTCCGCTTTTATTTCCGGAATTCTAAAAGAAAGTATTAGTTTCTCTGCCCGAAAAGCTCGCTAGTGGTAGTGCCGTGTACGCTGAAGCTTTCAAGCTAGCTTCAGTATTTAGCTGACGAGTACTTGCGCCGCTGTACGTGGAGACTTCGATCAATCGTACGACAGGCAAGATCAACCTGCCGCACCATTTTCACCGGAGATAAGCCCCGCCGATGAGACAGCTGCACCGGCCAAGCCACTGCTATAGAGGGGAGAGTCTGCTGCGAGCCCAAATAGACTGCGTTGTAGTTTTCAATAGTTAAGGTAAACGTGCACGCATTCTTCCGCGCCGCGTATTAGCTCCGCGTAACCGCTTGTCCAGGCTCGTCGCACCTGAACATCGGCTTCGAGTAGGCGTTCTCGTGCAGTGAGAGCAAGTGCGAGGAGAGAGTGTAGGCATCGGGTTCGCACTTCATCAAAGTTAAACGCGAGGTCAAACCACCGGCTTTTTCAAAGCCGGTGAGTGCGCACAACAGGTGCGCACACGGGTAAACCCGCCATCTACCCTCTCTCTCACACTTATACGTGTGTGCGTCGCGCGGCGATCGCGTCTGCTCTCACACTTCGTCGCTTTACTCGGTGAGCGTGCGCGTAGAGTACCGCACATGTGAGGCGTATTATACCTCACGTGCGCGGCGTAAATTACCGCGAGCGTGACGTCAGTCTCCGAGGCAGCTGACGTCAGAGGTAACGTGCTGGCGCACCGTTTAGATAGGGAATACGCAAACCTAAATTCACTTCTTTTATATTACTGATCCATTACCAAACCTCAACTTCTTTTATTTAATAAACCATAGTCTTTTGTTATTAACTTTAGCCACTCGAGTTATCATTTCGCGACCTTAGTCATTCCCCGCTCCCCGATGCCTCTGCGATCGTTACGTAAGAGAATACGTTTCGTTACATCTGAGCAGTCGGCACACGAACCAGTGACCAGGAGAGGAGGAGTTCGAGTTACTGGTGAGAAATAAAGCGCGAGTCTTCGACTTGCGTGTTGCACGGTAAGTAACCAGATTAAGTTAACATTGCACGACGTTGTAGCGTCTATTACCTAATCTGGCTATTGGTTAAATGTAGCCAATGGTAGGTTTTTGGTGTAGTTATAGAATTTGTAGCTAATGGCCGTACTACCAAGGTGTTTTTATAAGTAAAACAATTATTTACAACGTTTCGGACATTTTATTACGTCCCTCTTCAGGTTCTAAATACAACAATTATACAATTATTTTTTACAATTCACAATAACTTAATATCGCATTAATAAATAAAACTTACATTTAAAACGTATTGTCAGATTCTTTTACGGAAAGTAATCCGTTCGTCACTGCTTACAATTCGGATTTTTCGTCGTATTTATACAGATGTTACGCATATATGTGTGTGTATAAGACGCGCGTACAGTGGTGGGGATGCAATAGACGATTTTCGAAACGACACAGCGGGTGTGCTATCAGGAGAGTATGCCTAAGTAGAGGGGGACCCCAACCAATGTTTCAAAATTTTGACAACGAGCAATCCTACGACAACGTAGGCGTGCGTGGTAACTCTACCTCAGCATGTTCTCCTGTTCTCCTTCACTTGCTGCTTTCAGTATTTTCCTCTTATAAGCACATAAATTGACAATTATTTATTAGAGTGGTATATTCTTTTGGTAAACTATTAATTTCGAATTGTTTATTCATATATCTTGATTGTGTGTGTATGAATACAGCTTCCGAAAATAATCTTTTTCCTCTATTAATTTCTGTATCTAGAATTTGTACATTATTGAAATCTATTTTATGATTATTGTTTTTTGTGTGTAGATATAATGATGAATTATCATCTTTCCTAGTGTATTTTTAGAGTGTTCCTTAATTCGTACATTTAAACGTCTACCTGTCTGGCCAACGTACGAAGCCTCACAATCTTCGCAATTAATTTTATAAACAACATTCGTTTTATCACAGATTTTAGTATTATCTTTACCTAATTTAATAATATTATTGAGTTTATTCTTGGTACTATATATGATATTTGTATTGTGTTGTTTAAACAAAATATTCATGGATCTTTCTAATTCTTTAACATATGGAAGTGTAATAAACATTTTTTTATTTTTCTCATTGCATCGATTGTTATTACTATTTCTTAATTTATTTAGACGTTTTTTATATGAAATTCTGATAATTCAGGTGGATAATTATTCTGTTTTAAAAGTTCCTTGATAAAATTTATATTTTTATTGTGAAAAGAGTTGTGTGATAATTTAAATGCTCTGTCAACTAAACTATAAATAATGGCAATTTTATTACAAAGAGGATGTTGAGATAAATAATTTAAATATCTTCCGGAAAAAGTTTGTTTATGGTACCAATCTGTGATAATGCGTTGTTGATTATTGACAATAATTTTAATGTCAAGAAAACTAATACAGTTATTAAGTGGTAGTTCAACAGTGAACTGTAAATTTTGGTCATAGGAATTAAACGTGTTTACAGTATGATCAATCGTGTCTTTTTGTATACATAAAATAATATCGTCAACGTAACGGAAATAAAACAAAGGTTTCGTATTAAGATTATTTAACGCTTGAATTTCCAAATCTTCCATGACAATGTCTGCCAAGATGGGGCTAATGGGATTACCCATAGCTGAACCGAAAATTTGTTGGTAAAATTTTTCATTAAATTGAAAAAAATTATTGTTAAGTATGTATTTTATTATATGTAAAAACTCGGTGCAGTTCATATTAATTTTATTATATATCTGTGTCCATCTTTTTTCTATTGCTTTATAAACTAAATAATCAGGAATATTGGTGAAAAGACTTACTACATCAAGGCTAATTATTACAAAATCAGATGGGATTTGGAAATTTTCTATTTGTTCTCTTAGTTTAAAACTATTATCTACATGTGAATTTGGTTGTTTTAGATTGTTTGATAAGAACTTCGTAAAGAATTTTGAGATGTTGTAAAGCGGTGAATTTATAGCCGAGATTATCGGTCTTATGGGAAAGCCATTCTTATGAATTTTTATCAATCCATATGCTTTTGCAATATTGGACTTTTGTAAAATAGAATCAAACTTTTTCCCGTAAACGAGAAGTCAATCTTATTTAGCCATTTGATTAATTCATAAGTTCTTCTTTCTAAACCAGATAAAGGATTTGTTTTGACTAATTTATAATACTTTTTATCTTGAAAAAGGCTTTCCGTTTTTTCTATATAATCAGATTTTTTAATTATAACGGTAGCATTTCCCTTATCAGCTCTAGTGATAAGTAACTGTGAATTTCGCTTTATAAATTCTTTTGTTTTCATTAAATCTGTTTTGAACTGTTTATCAAAATGATTTTCATTTGATAATTCTTTGTTGTAGTGTCTTTTTAATAGGTTGAGAAAAGTACCCCTTAGTGTTTTAACAGTTTCATCATTATCATTATTATTTATGAACATCTCAAAATTCTTTATATATTGCAATGTTAGTGTGTTGTCAAAACGGTTATTAAAATTAAATTTCTCTCCAAGTTTCAACACATCAATTACATATTTCGGGAGTTCAATGCCCGCGACATTCACACACCACTTTTCTTGTATATTTTCGCTCAGTTCAATAACCTGCGTGTTATGATTTTCGACATTGCTTTTATTCAAATTAACGTTATATCTATCTCTGTCTATATTACTATTATATTTTTTGTAATAGATGTCATTTAATTTTTTTGCTAATTTTTGTTTGAAAGGAACATTAATAAATTTAAGTTTTATATTATAATAATTAACAAAAAGAAAGACGATATCATTATCGATGGTATGTTCCAAAGTTTTTTTCACTTTTGTAATATCTTTTTTATGCTAGCTAAACGTATGTATATGTCACTAATTTCTGTATTTAAAAGCTGTTTTTTGACTTTAGTTATTAAATTGTATTGTTTCATTTTACACTTGTTAGAATACATATGGTTTTTTGAAATATTTTGTGTAATGAAATCTAAGTGTTTTGGAAAAACGTCAAAATATTTACAACTTATAAGAAATTTTAATCTCTCCCGATAACAACTTTCTTTACGTAATATATTACAAAGTTTTTGGAAAATCTTTTTTATCTCTAAATTAAACACTTTATACATTAAATATAAGATTAAATTCACTTTAATATCTATGCGTGTTCTTAGATAGTGCGCTAATAATTCCTTTTGTGAATTGTAAAACATACTTGTTTGTAATGTTAAAGATGTTGAATCCATGGTGCAAGTTGGTCTTTTAACAGAACATGCTGAGGTAGAGTTACCACGCACGCCTACGTTGTCGTAGGATTGCTCGTTGTCAAAATTTTGAAACATTGGTTGGGGTCCCCCTCTACTTAGGCATACTCTCCTGATAGCACACCCGCTGTGTCGTTTCGAAAATCGTCTATTGCATCCCCACCACTGTACGCGCGTCTTATACACACACATATATGCGTAACATCTGTATAAATACGACGAAAAATCCGAATTGTAAGCAGTGACGAACGGATTACTTTCCGTAAAAGAATCTGACAATACGTTTTAAATGTAAGTTTTATTTATTAATGCGATATTAAGTTATTGTGAATTGTAAAAAATAATTGTATAATTGTTGTATTTAGAACCTGAAGAGGGACGTAATAAAATGTCCGAAACGTTGTAAATAATTGTTTTACTTATAAAAACACCTTGGTAGTACGGCCATTAGCTACAAATTCTATAACTACACCAAAAACCTACCATTGGCTACATTTAACCAACTTTACACCACAACGTCTGGCCAAGAATACGTTGTTAATACATATAATATTCCATGGATTTGAATACTGTTAAAAGACCAACTTGCACCATGGATTCAACATCTTTAACATTACAAACAAGTATGTTTTACAATTCACAAAAGGAATTATTAGCGCACTATCTAAGAACACGCATAGATATTAAAGTGAATTTAATCTTATATTTAATGTATAAAGTGTTTAATTTAGAGATAAAAAGATTTTCCAAAAACTTTGTAATATATTACGTAAAGAAAGTTGTTATCGGGAGAGATTAAAATTTCTTATAAGTTGTAAATATTTTGACGTTTTTCCAAAACACTTAGATTTCATTACACAAAATATTTCAAAAAACCATATGTATTCTAACAAGTGTAAAATGAAACAATACAATTTAATAACTAAAGTCAAAAAACAGCTTTTAAATACAGAAATTAGTGACATATACATACGTTTAGCTAGCATAAAAAAGATATTACAAAAGTGAAAAAAACTTTGGAACATACCATCGATAATGATATCGTCTTTCTTTTTGTTAATTATTATAATATAAAACTTAAATTTATTAATGTTCCTTTCAAACAAAAATTAGCAAAAAAATTAAATGACATCTATTACAAAAAATATAATAGTAATATAGACAGAGATAGATATAACGTTAATTTGAATAAAAGCAATGTCGAAAATCATAACACGCAGGTTATTGAACTGAGCGAAAATATACAAGAAAAGTGGTGTGTGAATGTCGCGGGCATTGAACTCCCGAAATATGTAATTGATGTGTTGAAACTTGGAGAGAAATTTAATTTTAATAACCGTTTTGACAACACACTAACATTGCAATATATAAAGAATTTTGAGATGTTCATAAATAATAATGATAATGATGAAACTGTTAAAACACTAAGGGGTACTTTTCTCAACCTATTAAAAAGACACTACAACAAAGAATTATCAAATGAAAATCATTTTGATAAACAGTTCAAAACAGATTTAATGAAAACAAAAGAATTTATAAAGCGAAATTCACAGTTACTTATCACTAGAGCTGATAAGGGAAATGCTACCGTTATAATTAAAAAATCTGATTATATAGAAAAACGGAAAGCCTTTTTCAAGATAAAAAGTATTATAAATTAGTCAAAACAAATCCTTTATCTGGTTTAGAAAGAAGAACTTATGAATTAATCAAATGGCTAAATAAGATTGACTTCTCGTTTACGGGAAAAAAGTTTGATTCTATTTTACAAAAGTCCAATATTGCAAAAGCATATGGATTGATAAAAATTCATAAGAATGGCTTTCCCATAAGACCGATAATCTCGGCTATAAATTCACCGCTTTACAACATCTCAAAATTCTTTACGAAGTTCTTATCAAACAATCTAAAACAACCAAATTCACATGTAGATAATAGTTTTAAACTAAGAGAACAAATAGAAAATTTCCAAATCCCATCTGATTTTGTAATAATTAGCCTTGATGTAGTAAGTCTTTTCACCAATATTCCTGATTATTTAGTTTATAAAGCAATAGAAAAAAGATGGACACAGATATATAATAAAATTAATATGAACTGCACCGAGTTTTTACATATAATAAAATACATACTTAACAATAATTTTTTTCAATTTAATGAAAAATTTTACCAACAAATTTTCGGTTCAGCTATGGGTAATCCCATTAGCCCCATCTTGGCAGACATTGTCATGGAAGATTTGGAAATTCAAGCGTTAAATAATCTTAATACGAAACCTTTGTTTTATTTCCGTTACGTTGACGATATTATTTTATGTATACAAAAAGACACGATTGATCATACTGTAAACACGTTTAATTCCTATGACCAAAATTTACAGTTCACTGTTGAACTACCACTTAATAACTGTATTAGTTTTCTTGACATTAAAATTATTGTCAATAATCAACAACGCATTATCACAGATTGGTACCATAAACAAACTTTTTCCGGAAGATATTTAAATTATTTATCTCAACATCCTCTTTGTAATAAAATTGCCATTATTTATAGTTTAGTTGACAGAGCATTTAAATTATCACACAACTCTTTTCACAATAAAAATATAAATTTTATCAAGGAACTTTTAAAACAGAATAATTATCCACCTGAATTATCAGAATTTCATATAAAAAAACGTCTAAATAAATTAAGAAATAGTAATAACAATCGATGCAATGAGAAAAATAAAAAATGTTTATTACACTTCCATATGTTAAAGAATTAGAAAGATCCATGAATATTTTGTTTAAACAACACAATACAAATATCATATATAGTACCAAGAATAAACTCAATAATATTATTAAATTAGGTAAAGATAATACTAAAATCTGTGATAAAACGAATGTTGTTTATAAAATTAATTGCGAAGATTGTGAGGCTTCGTACGTTGGCCAGACAGGTAGACGTTTAAATGTACGAATTAAGGAACACTCTAAAAATACACTAGGAAAGATGATAATTCATCATTATATCTACACACAAAAAACAATAATCATAAAATAGATTTCAATAATGTACAAATTCTAGATACAGAAATTAATAGAGGAAAAAGATTATTTTCGGAAGCTGTATTCATACACACACAATCAAGATATATGAATAAACAATTCGAAATTAATAGTTTACCAAAAGAATATACCACTCTAATAAATAATTGTCAATTTATGTGCTTATAAGAGGAAAATACTGAAAGCAGCAAGTGAAGGAGAACAGGAGAACATGCTGAGGTAGAGTTACCACGCACGCCTACGTTGTCGTAGGATTGCTCGTTGTCAAAATTTTGAAACATTGGTTGGGGTCCCGCTCTACTTAGGCATACTCTCCTGATAGCACACCCGCTGTGTCGTTTCGAAAATCGTCTATTGCATCCCCACCACTGTACGCGCGTCTTATACACACACATATATGCGTAACATCTGTATAAATACGACGAAAAATCCGAATTGTAAGCAGTGACGAACGGATTACTTTCCGTAAAAGAATCTGACAATACGTTTTAAATGTAAGTTTTATTTATTAATGCGATATTAAGTTATTGTGAATTGTAAAAAATAATTGTATAATTGTTGTATTTAGAACCTGAAGAGGGACGTAATAAAATGTCCGAAACGTTGTAAATAATTGTTTTACTTATAAAAACACCTTGGTAGTACGGCCATTAGCTACAAATTCTATAATCTGGCTATTATATCTCCAGGAGTTAAACAGAGAGATATGGAATTGAACCGCTAAGGTACGCAGGTGAAATGTGCCTTAGCCTGAAAATCCACCCCTTGACAAGCTGTAGCTTAGAGTTAGGGTTTTCTGCTCCCGGCGGAGCTAGCCAGCGAAGGCTTACGGTTTCGATGCAAGTGACGCGTGGACCTGGCGCCCAGTTTGTACAACATAGATTTAGTCTGAGGTTTTTTTAATAAACTTAGTTGTTTTTACCCGTTGTTCGGTGTTTTAGTAATTACCCGCGAACCTCTGCCTTGATCCCCGGTAGAGCATATAATATCTGCTACAGTACATAGTATCTGCTTCGCCGCGTTCGGCCGGAGCAGCACTCTGAACTCAGTCAAATGATACCGTTCTGCTTCGCTCTGAAGTTAGTCAAATTATACCGTTTCACACGGAGAATCCTCGCGGGGCCAACGCTGGGGGCGTGCGGGGGACGTGGAGGTGGTGGAGGGGGTGGAGGGCCAGACACCCTTCAAAATAACGTAAAATTTGAAAGAATTTCACGATAAAAAGTGGGAGGGAAGTGAAGGGGTTGGAGGGGGTAGGTACTCATTTTGAGCCTTACAACTATATAATATAGGATATATATACACACTCACACACACACATATAAATTATTATTGCTTCTACATTAACATAATTATTATATTATTAATTCCATTAATATTTAACGATTAAATTTAAGTACTCTACTAACCCCTAGCCCGGATTTCCCTCATGCAGTAGATAGCTGGGTTGATTCATTGTAGCATGAATCAGCAAAACTACTGAAGATTGAGGTGTACGATCCGTCCAGTCTTAGGATACTAATATTCCTGTCTCCGTTGCAACCTAGGAAGTCTCTCTCGTCCTAGTCCCCGAATTCGCGGCGAGTTATTACCTATAGGTAAAGGAATGACAACAGATGTCCTTGGCGACATCCGAACAAATTTATAAGTCTGCCCTTACGTGGAAGTATCCTAACATCTCATGTAACAAAATATATGCTATAAATCAGTCAATTCATTTTGGGGTTGCAACCCTCATTTTTCATTTTGAATATACATGATCAAAAAATTAGCTTTTTGAAAATAAAAAATAAGGGTTGCAACCCTTAGGGTCAAAGTTGCTTCAGTTATCTTTGCTTTTTATAAGAAGTAATTTCTATTTTGTTTTACTCTGAAATACGCAGTAGAAGCCGAGATATATTTAAAAAACCGTTTTTGGGGGTTATCTTTAGGGGTGGTTTTCACCCCCTAAATATGTTTTTCCGCAGATAAGAAAAAACACGTGTCTCATATTTTTTCATGATTTACAACATATATCGAAATTTTTGAAATCGGTGAGTTCGGATTCGATACCCTTCCTTGTAAGTCTTCAGAAGTGCAATCCTATTTAATTGTAGATTCAGATTTATTTACAAACAGTTCCTCATTTTCCAAAAATTTTCATTTTGGATATTTAAGTCTTTTGGTTGAGTAGTGTCAAACGATATTTTCGGTTTTGAATTAAGAAATTTCTGCACGGAAACATTTTTATTGTATTTCTCCATAATATTCTTATTCATCCGCTTCTCTCCATTTTTCCAATCGATTGCCTCTTTTTTTAAAATTTTTATTGCACAGAAAGAAATTTTGGTATACTAGCTGTCCAGAATATTTGGATATAATGAATATCAATGTATTGTATTAATCCAATACCATTTTGGAATTGGTTGCACGCACGCACGCACGCATGCACGTACTGACACATGCATGTACTGACGCACGCACACACGCACGCACACACTTACACAAGTCACGTATACAAAAAAATGAATGTTGTATTTCAATTTTCGAAATCCCGCATTTCAATAACATTTGAAATTGTAAACCTCAACGTTGGAAATGCCTGATTTCCAACGTTGAGATGAAACGACGGAAACCATGGAGATCTGACATATCAATTCTCTTGGTTATGTATGATTGCTAAATTGGAACTGTCTTAACTCTAATGTAAACATACACTTACTCCAAGTATCTTTGAAATTCTACATTGCTGTTTGGTATTCGAATATTGCCAAATTGGCAATCTATAATTTCAGTACCTTTTGGAGTTCACGGAATTAAATTATAAATGCTTTTAAATAAATGTTTTCGATACACGTGCGTAAAATGCGATTTTAGACATTCTGTAAATTTTTAATATTGCTTTTACGCCCCCTGTACCGAAATAGTATATTGTGTGCCAAGGACGTAAAATGGGTCTTTTTAGACCGATTGCGGGGTTGTAGTACGAGTCGAAGGTGAGCTAGCACGAGCTAAAGGCGAGTGCGTTTGCGAACTGAAGACGAGTACTGCAACCACACGAGGTCAAAGAACCCAATTAGCCATTGGTGCACAACATATTTTTTGTACCGCAAGTATAGATTTTTGCGTTTTATCAAAATATTAATAATTTTCTAAAAAAAACTCTTGAAAACTCCACTAAAAAACGACATCGGACGCTTTTCGATTTTTTACCGCCCGCTGCTGCAAGCAGCTGGCGCTGCTCTATTTTTATCGCCCGCTAACAGCGAGCGCTTTTCAGTTTTTACCGCCCGCTGGTCGACAAGCGGTCGCTTTCGGCTCTATTAATAGGTTCAAAAAACGCAAAAATCGTGCTTGCGATACAAAAAATATCTTTCGATGCACGCATGAAAGATGATTCTACAGTAGTGTTAATCTTATACTTGTGCTATAATCAACCCTTTCGCACTTGTATCGAAATATACTAGTAGTATATCCCTCGCTATGGGCCGTCACAATAAACCTGACCTCGACCCCAGGCGCCAGATGGAGTCAAGGTCAAGAAGTCCGACGACGTATAGCGAGGGGTGGGGATAAAAACGGCGTACGTATGTGTGTGTGTGTGTGCACGCGTGCGCAAGCATATTCTGCAGAGAATACCCACACATACCCACACATACCCACACACACGCATGCACACGTATACGCGCACGCACACCCGCACACACACGCACACACAGACACACGGACACACACATGCGCACACACACACGCAGACACCCACACACGCAGACACCCACACACGCAGACACCCACACATACAGACACACACATACAGGTGTATTTTATAACTTTTGCATATAGCCTCTCTGCATCATGACAAGTGTACCTACATAAAAAATTTTCAGATTCATGGGGTTTTTTATGGGGTATTCGGTATTTTATCGGATTTTGGAAGTTAATGGTACATGATTCATGAATATAGAGTCTTATGGAGTGTCTACGGGGTTTTTATGGTGTATTTTATAACTTTTGTGTATAGCCTCTCTGTACCATGGCAAGGGTACCTAGGTAAAAAAATTTTAGATCCATGGGTTTCTTTATGGTTTTTTACAACTGTTGTGTATAGCCTCTCTGTATTGCAGTATTGTATATGTGTATTGCAGATCGAGTGACCAGCACCCACGCGCACGGCTTGGAAAAATCGAAAAACCGTAACTTCACTTCCCATAAGACCACTTCATCATAGATTACACTTTCGCGACACTCTCGTGGAACGGTACACTCGAATTTTTGCGTTGAAACACTATCTACATAACGTACTCGCGCACAACATTCGCATGGGGTACAAGAGAGGCACACGACGCACTTCAGAATCCTCACAATACACTCATGACACTTTGCGACGGATATGTTCACGCGACAAGACAATATACGCGACTGACAGCCGGCCGACCGTTCGTCTTTGCCACGGATGATCTCATCGCACGTGGACTCTCTGCTGGCGAATTATATCGTCTTACCTCGAATTAGTCAAAACTTACAGTCGTCGAAAATGCATCTTGTCATGTATCCGATCATGTTATCTGAACGAGAAACGTGTCGACTTCTTTTTCTCTTTTATTTTAATCGTACGACACTGTGGAATTTTGCTGATTAATGAGCAAACGTCACGTACATCGAGTTGCAGCTGCACATTATTTTGACTATTGAATTACATAGGGAAACAATTTTTATCGAGGAGAAAAAGTTGAAATTGTTTTTTCTCCTTTATTTAATCGTACGACGCTGTGGAATTTTGCTGATGAATGAGAAAATGTCACGTACATCGAGTTGCAGCTGCACATTATTTAAAACCGAGATTAAAAAAGATGCGGCGACCCGGTGAGCTAAAAATCTCTACTGATGAACACGCGGCACATTTTTCGGGGAACGGATGACCAGCGGGAAGTCGGCTGTTGGAAGTCGCCCGTTGGCTGGTGGAAGTCGGATGTCAACTGCTGGAAGTCGGCTGCCGGCTGCTGGAAATAGCTGCTTCAAATACTGTTTCAGTTATCCGTACGGTTACATCCGCGATCCGTCTGCTACCGACGCATCGAAGGGCCACACCCTGGAAAGCTTGTGGCACTGGTGTAGCAGCTCAAAGAAAGCACTCGTGATCTGTGACGGCACAGTGTAAAATCAGCTCATTGGTTGTGTCTCCCAACAAGATGCTTTAATGACCGCGGGAGGCGCAGCATGGGAAGAGCTGATTGGTCACCGCTGTGCAGCCAAAAGAGCTGTTAGCTCCCCACACGGTCCGCAGATTTGCGAGTGGCCGCACATAGGCGCACGCACACCTGTACGCACATCCGCACACGCACACACTAAGCTATGCCTTCAAGACCCAGTTCGCGTAGCCAGTCTGTATCATGGCAAATACATCTACATAAAAAATTTCGAGATTCATGGGATTTTTATGGGGTTTTCGATATTTTATCGGATTTTGGAAGCTAATGGTACATGATTCATGAATATATGGTCTTATGGGGTGTCTATGGGGTTTTTATGGTGTAGTTTATAACTTTTGTGTATAGTCTCTCTGCACCATGGCAAGTGTACCTACACAAAAAATTTTCAGAATCTCGGGTTTTTTTTATAGTTTTTACAAGTTTCATGTATATACTCCCTGTACTGTGCAACGAGTGTCCAACACCCACGCGCAGTATCTAATCACACGCGCACGGCTTGAAAAAAAAATCGAATAACCGTAATCTCATGGACATCTCATAGCCACTTAATGCCAGATCCGCGACACTCTCGTGGAACTGTACATTCCAATTTCTGCAATGAACCACTATCTACATAACGTGCTGGCGCGCAACATTTGTATGGCGAGCAGAAGAGAGACACATGACACACTTCAGAATCCGCAGAATACTCTCATGCTTTGCGACGGAGATGTTCACGCGACAAGACAATATTCGCGACTGACATCCGGTCGACCGTTCGTCTTTGCCACGGATGATCTCATCGCACGTGGGCCCTCTGCTGTCGAATTATATCGCCTTACCTCAAATTAATCATAACTTACAGTCGACGAAATTGTATCTTACCACGTGTCCCACCATGTTTTCCGAACGAGAAACGCGTCGACTTTTTTCTTCTTTATTTATTTAATCGTACGGCACTGTGGAATTTTGCTGATTAATGAGAAAATGTCACGTACATCGAGATGCAGCTGCACATTATTTTGACTATTGAATTACACAGGAAAAGAATTTTTTCTCGGGGAAAGTCTCATAAAAAGGAAGTTGAGATTATTTTTTCTCCTTTATTTCATCGTACGACGCTGTGGAATTTTGCTGATTAATGAGAAAATGTCACGTACATCGAGTTGCACTACTACAGTCTACTACTGACGCATCAGGGGGCCACACCCTGGAAAGTTAGTGGCGCTAGTGTAGCAATACAAAGAACGTACTCGTGACCGATGACGACGCAGTGTAAAAACATCTCATTGGCTAGCGCTGTGTCTCCATCGTTGGGATTAGCGGCGGCAGCGCATCAGAAGAGAGCTCATTAGCTGCTCGTGCACCCCTCAAGTGGCGGCGGCGCACCAGAAGAGAGCTCATTGGCTATTGGCGCGCCCCAACAAGCTGATTTAGCGGTTGACCTCAACTACAGGCACCAGCTGGTGTCAAGGTCAAGAAGTCACATACAGACGTGTGTACGCGTGTGTGTGTGCGTGTTTCAGTCGGTTATTTGATATACATACGTAATCAAATTACATATTGTTAGAATGGCGGGTCCTCTTAAGCCGCAGCCGCACTCGCCATCTCATATCTACTCTAGCGCCCCCTTTAGATACTGAGCACGGCTCTGTGCGGCGGGCCAGTCAGGGCTCTACGAAAGCTGAAGCGAGTGATATCGCGTCCGAGTCAGATTATACTTTTACTTATACTTATATTTATATCTGTGTTTTATTGATTAGCAAGTGTCGAGTGATCTGTAGTTCTAATAAATTACTTATTAAACTTTAATACTCCGTGTGTGCGTGTATACTCATTTGTGTCCTGGATTTCTGCTTCCACCATCCACATATACTTATCAGGTTGTGGGCCCAGGAGGAAAGAAGGACGACATGAGCACGCACGAGGAGGAAACTGCGACGGAGAAAACTGCGACGGAGGAGACAGCGACGGAATGGACAGCAACAGATATATAGAAGCGACGGACGAAACTTACAGAGGTAAGTGAGACTGTGAAAATTCTGTTTAGAGACAGTGCACGACCCTTGAAATCATTAGGTTTCTTTATGGCGACGAAAGAAAAACGCGTAATACCAGTAATAAGAGTTTATTTGCGTTGCGTATCGTGCGGCTGTGCAAATCGCGAGTGAAAAAAAGTGTGAACGAAATCGTCCAATTTCCTCGAAACGCAAGGGACGGACGCGTCCCGGTGTCGCGGCGCGCATACCCGCAGCAACAGGTTTGAACGCGCACGTGGGCTCCCAACGAGCAAAAATGGCGGCGCGCCGGGAGCTTCTCTATGCCCGCGTTGAGAGGGAGAGAGCGAGCGAACCTCGAACAGGGTGATGGCAGCGCGCGGCATATTCATGTGTGCCTGCGCGTGTGTGAGTGAGAGAGCGAGCGATCCTCGAACAAGCGTAATGGCGGCGCGCGGCATGTGCATGTGTACCTGACCTAGAGAGAGAAAGAGAAGGAGACAAGGCGCGAGTTTGTCAGCGGTGCCTCGTGTACCGTGTGCGCGCGCTGGGAAGGAGAGCGGTATCGGTCCGTTTCCCACATCAAGGCGCGTGAGGGGAGGTAGCGACCAAGCTCCCGCATGCAGCCGAGAGAGGGAAAGGAGAGTCGAAGGCGCGCTCGCGGTGCTACGGAAAAGAAGCGGAGGCAGCAACGAAAAAGTCACTGCGCACAGTGAGCGCGCTATAGTGAGACAAGCGAGTGGGAGAGGTAGCGCGAGTTCTCTGTTTCAGGGAAGCACGCGCGGCGACTTTCCGTGTATAGAGGAGATTGAGTGTATGGCGCCATACGACGAAAGAGAGACAGAAAGCGGAACGTAAATTTTTTTTGGAAACAAATTGCACAGCGGCCGATTATGCTTCGCGAATTACGTCTTATTTTAAAAATTAACATATGCATATGAATGGTTAAAAACGATATTCTGTATACAGATAAAATAAATCTCGAGTAAGCCCCGCAAATGCAGGAGCAATAGAAATTTAGTACGTCTATAAAATTAAAAACTTGGTACCGCAGAAGGAAAATACCTGCAATAAAATTGATAATTTTAAGGAAAAATGTACACTTAAGTATCTTAAAATTCTTGTTGTCAAATCTTGTGTGAACTCGTAGTGTTTGCGTTTGGCACAGTTTGTTCACTGAAAGATTTTTGTAACAACAATGACGTTGGGTGAACAGCCCATTTTGAAAGATGCAATCGAAAAAGCAGAGTTAGAGGGCCGGTCGATGCTGATACCGTGTTGCCACAAAGGCAAGAATGCCTCTCAAAATAGCGAGTGAGAATGAGCCGGAGAAAAGCGAGTCAGCGAGTGAGAATGATGCGAACAGGTCGAGTCCGGTACTGGAAAGCGAGTGAAGGTGAGAATAATCGATAGCAATATGCGATCGATAGTGACGGTAGCAAGTGACAGAGCGAAGGCGACGGTGCCACAGCGACCTGAGAAAACGATGAAATTTTGAGAGGTAAACCGTAAACCAAGTATATAAAACGTACGAAAAATAAATCCAATTGGTACATATAGAAAAATTATATGTGAATAAAAACGATACCAAATTATAATTCTACAAAGGAAAATCTAGCAAGTAAAACTACTAATAATAATTTGTACTGCAGTAATGCATGAACAACTCCAAATCATTTCGACGCAAATGGCGGAGTTTAGTCGAAAAACGAGCGAACTGGCGAGTGACGATAAAGCGAGGGATGAGCGACTGCATCCGATGGAACAGCAAGTGAGGGCGACTGAAACTCAGTGCTGAAAATTAAATTGATATCATATTTAAATATGACAAAAACAAGAATTATTGATTGTCTTGCGACACACGATAAGAACCTTCAACTTTGTCAGCTCCAATAGTAAATATGAGTAATAGGTTAAATGGAATTGCACATGATTAACCTTGAAATATTGTTCTGTTTCAAATATTCAATGAACTCGTAGTGTTTGTGTTCGGCACGGTTTGTTTATTGAAAAATTTTAATTATAGGCATGGCATTAATGATGCTGGATGAAAAATATTTTTCTGTTTAAATTCTTAAATAAACTCGTAGTGTTTAGGCACGGTTTGTTTATTGAAAGATTTTGATTACAGGCATGGTATTAATGATGCTGGGTGAAAAGTGCATCTTAAAAGGTGCGTTTGAGCAGGCAGAAGTAGAAGGGCAACCGCTGCTAATGCTTAATTGCCGGAAGGGCATGGAAAGTACCTCTCGAAGTAACGGCGAAATAGAGACGGGCGAACGCGACAGAGACTATCCCGAAATAAGCGCGACAGTGGTGACAAATTCGGTACAGAAAGTGAGTGATAGCGGTAGCCGGCGAAAAAGTATAGTGAATAAGAGCGACAGATACAAAGAGCGACAGAAATGTATGTTAATACGATAGAAAATAAATTGACGGATGACCCACATATATTTGATAATTGAAGTTTCGTAATTTAATGTAAGTGAAAATTAATATAAATAAAATCAAATATAAATAAAACATTTTATATGAGACAGAAAATCAAAATTGGATTTGAATGAGAGTGAATGTTAGTGTGATAAAAATGTTTATAAAGTGATATTTTCGGAATCTTCTTAGATCTGAACTTACAAATGAGCGACTTATTGGATGACCGGTTTGATTGTAAAAGCGAGTGTTATCTAAATAAAACTTTTTCAATGTGCTTGATGAATGTAAGTCTGGAATTCGAGACCACTGTTAATATCGGGGCGACAGAGCGTAGACAGTTTTATGACTGTTTACTGTTGAAAGAAAAAGCGAGAGTCTTCGTGGAAGGTGTTGAGGACTTAATAATGACTTATAATATTTTGGTTGAAGTTTTACTTCAGATCGAGAAAAGATATGGTTTTCATTTATACTGCTGAAAGCATGGTTTGCAAACAATTGCTATATATAGTGGCGAATTTGGAGATTGCCTATGCGAGCTCGAGATAAGCAAAAAGAGTTCTATGTTTAGTGTAATAATAAGCGATCGAGCGACTATGTTGCCAATCGCGATGGCAGTAAAAGACCTGAATTTGTTTAACAAGTTTATGGTAAATTGATGCGACTGAAGGAGTTTAAAGAAAAAGTGAGTGTCTTCATCGACAGATTCGAGGACGTGGTTAGATCATATAATAATCTTACTGAAGTCAATGATTTACCCCAAATTGAGAAAACGGACGTATTTTATAGTGCTGTCGTAAGCGCAGTGATGCAAATGATAAATATCGACTTCATGACAAAAATCATGGTGACAGTTCACGGTACTGGAATATACAACATAAACCGTATAATCGCGAAGGTGGATGTAGCCGGGGCCGAAGTCGTTATAGCGGGGGTAAGCGTAAGGTCGATAAAACGGCAAAACTAGAGAGATTGAGAAAAAGGCAGTGAGAAACCTGAAAAAGTTAGTACTAGAAATAAAGCGAGTGATTGCGGAGCAAAGAAGCTTGTAAAACGACAGACATGGTTGAATATGAACGAACGAAAGATACAAGCACACAATGCTAAACTTGTTTCCGTCTCGACTGTAAATAACAATATTCTTTAAGGGGGCTAGACACCTTTTTTCTCTGAAATAAGAAGTCACATTTTAATACATAAATGTAAACTAATTATTTCATACTTTTTACATATAAAAGTGGGTATATTTACCTTACCTTAAAACTTTCTCCGATGGGCCTTTTATATGGTCCAGAACCATAGTCATCGATGAAACAAGTTTTTTCACTAACCGTAAGCTTTGAAATTTTCCTGTGGATGGATTGACTCCAGATTTGAACTAAATTACTCCTGAATAGTATAATTCTCATATGAGTGTAGGGATTTTTGATCTAATGAGAAAAAAAAATTGTGCTGTTTTTCAAGAGTTTTTTTTTTAATTTTTTAAAATTTTTTATATTTTTTCATAATTTTTCTGATGTAAAAATTTTTTCCGACATTTAACATTATGTAGCTTGCAATGATAATCACGAGTCAAAACGTACTGGCCACCAAGAAACAAATCTTCCACGTATATGTAGTACAACAACGCCATCTGCACTTTATTATTCTAACCACTAAAGTCTACAATAGCTTGACGCGATGCATCTACTTCCAAAATATTATCGTACTCAGCATAGACAATACAATTTATAGTATTGGCTTACAAATGCAATACAATTTATAGTAATGCTTCAGCGAATCGTACATCTAATCTGACGCTACCGTGCTTAATCAAATTCCAATGAGTGCATTCGTTAGCCGATAGGTCGGGAGTTAAATCAATCACGAAAAGACAATAGCCATTAGGATATGATTCACGCGAGATTTGGTTACCCTCATTAAGAAAATGTACGCCTGTTCCAGAAAATAACGTATGATAAGCACCAATGTATAATTTGCTAGCTCCGAAATTAGGTTGTAGTGGTTTAGAAGATATTTGTACACCGTCAACGTATAAGCATAGAAAATTTATATTAAAATGTTCAAAATTAAACGGATTTAGAGCTCGATCACCATTGAAAGCCTTATAGTCGACAAACCCGATTATAATTCGTTTTGGCAGTTGATCTAATATTATATTATCCAAAGTTTCACCGTGAATACCTCTATGCATTGTTACAGCGTTAATCTCAACCCTCGTGAGAGGATATTTCGCAGTTGTCTTTGAAAGTGATTGGGCGTGTGCTAGTAATATACCCGGACTAATTTTGACTCGCCTAACTAAAAGATTAGCTTCGTCGATATGTACAGAGTAACAGCCCGTAGGATCCATGAGACAAAAACTATCGCGAGACCTTACTAATCGCACTCTTACCTCGACACCGTTTATTAATAATTTTTCTTGATTGAACACGTCGCAGTGAAGATGGCCAATCATGTCAACTGATTTTGTTGCGGACGGTAATTTGCAACGTTGCACAAGGCCTGCATTTGCATCTTGATCGTTGTCCATTTTTCCAGCAGTATCATTGTACCACAGCACACTCGTCAAATGCGAATTTTTTGCAGCAGGCCCATAATTTAATAAAGTTTCAAGGTACGCTCTGTAAGCGTACGCATTTGTAGGCGGTGATACCGGTTTTTGATTAAAAAATCCACTTGATTAAATAAAGAATCCATAAAATTATTGACAGAACCGACTTTGGGTACCTGGTCTGTAGCGGCTTGTGGTACGTCAACCGTAGTTTGTAGACTTACTCGCAGACTAAGCATCGTGTGAGCAAGATCAATATATTCTTCACCATTGCCCGGTAACACAAATTCTATAGGTGAGTCATCAGTTAAAGACGATATTGGTTTATATTGTATCCAGCGGGAATTTTCTATCGTTGTTTGAGCAGGAGGAATTTCAAACAGAAACAACTCCGACTGGAGACACTCGCACGAATTGCTGTGTAAAAATACCATCTTATCTATCCAAAAATATCTCTCGTGGTTCTCTTCTTCTTTTGTTTCGTTTGTTTTCTCTTAGCCTTGCCTCTTTTCGAACTATTAGACTTACGTTTTCTTGTTTTCCTTTTTCTAGAGCTGCTCTTCTTCTTTTTACCTATGTGATTTATATCAGAGCCAGCGCCCATTCACAACTGAAGTGGTAAGCCGTAGCGAGGTAATTTATATCCAGACCCCCCCCCCCCCATTAGCTTATCCAATTTCTCCTCTGCTTTTCGTTTGAGAACTTTGCCAGATTCTTTAAAGCGTTTACGAATCGACTCTTTAAACGGAGTGTTTCGCTCGGTAACATCAGACATAATGTTCATACCAGCATGCACAGCCTCCTTTCCAACAGCCTTGGCTCCACGAGTGAAAAGTGGGAGAACGCGACGGAAAATTCCAGCCAAAAATGAACCAATACCGCCGTGTCCCCTTTGGTAGGGGGATCCAACGTAAATACGTCCGACCCCACCATTAAGCCGTTGACCCCCACCAAGCACCTCCCCTCCGCTATATCCACCTCCAACTTGCATGTTGAAGTATTCTTGGTAACGGTCCATCACTGTATTAAAAATGAGTTCTAGTCAAGTTTCTTGAAATGAAGTGTCATCGTCGGGGTACCGTAATCGAATGGGATCGCACGGCCACTTTGGTTCCTTATATCGATTTCGATTGTCTGAAATGAGTTGAATAATAAAGGTATGTACATGGGTGGGGAGAAACTCTTGATTCTCATACTACCATACGTGTAATCGTCGCCGATGTTTAACGATACTGCTCGCAACAATCGCGATTGAACGTCACCTATTACGTAAGGTTCGCAAATATTGCTATAAATCATAAGCATGGCCCATTGGAGAGATGAGCAGGTCTACCACTTACTACTGATTCTCCATCTCTTCTAAAAATACTATTCGTGCTTTCGAATCTCAAAATTTTTTGCAACTTCTTGGATAAACAAAGTTGGTGACTGAAGAGCAAGTTATCTTTGTACAAACTCTGTAGACTGTCACGTAACCACCGGGATCGACACCGAATTCAAAATGGCCCTCTATACAGTTTCAAATTATTTAGCTAACTTATTATAATGTTTACATCTCTGTAAATTCCTGGACGAACCAGCGACACTGTAGTACTAACATTTGTTGCCGTTGTCTCTAGAGTCGAGTGTGGAATGAGATTAAGCGAAACTGTCCTATCCGGTTGCTCAGAAGACACGTGTTGAAACGTCAGCGGAATTTGAACCTCCGTGAGCGCGACTGACCACGAACCTTGAAGACGTATCTGCTGAGGGAACTGCGTGATGAAGCGTGCCGTGGTATTTTCCGCAAAATAATTCATGCTGCTGTTGCGCAGCAACACAATATAGAACTGATCTTTCATTTTAAATTTTTTTATATATTCGTCAATTTATTCGCTCTAATCCAGGAATTGAACTTATCGCCGTATCCTTTCCACTTTACAGAATATTCTTTAGACGAACCTTTGCCTCTAGTTTTTAAAATTTCATCAATTTCAAAAACGTCTATAGTTAAATTTTTACATATTCTGCACAATTCTTCGGCGTAGAAAAAACCGTCAATTTCCTCACCTGCCAAGTCTTCTAAATAATAAACTGCAGGCGGACGCGTCGTTGAGGTTCGTGTAATTTTATAAATCTCTAGTGTTCAGCCACTCTCATATCCTTTAGCGAATACGTTCTTTGCACGACTGACGCGCACCAAGTTATCGACGCAGTATTTTAGAGTTTTAAAAACACGATTGCCATATCGACGTTGTAAATTTTCACGAGCTTTGGCTGCATTGTACAGTGTTATGACTGCTGGCACCATGTTTGTGGCCGAATGTTTGGTATGATTGTACGCCTCTACGATATTCTGCAAAAGATCAACATACCTTCGAGTATTTTTATGAGTAAAATACCGCCATGTTCTTTCTTTTATAGTTCTTATGAATCTTTTCACAATGGCAGCTTTTACATCTGGACTGCGTACCATTATAAACGCTATACCGTGCTTTGAGAAATCCCTCTGCAGCGCCACGCCGATAAATTCTTTACCTTCATCAGTTTCAAGACATATTGGTTTCCATCCGTTACTTCTCGACAAAATACGCACATAATCATCAGCGACATTTCTCGAAGCTTTCTCCTTGACTGGTTCAGCCCATACGTATTTGCTGAGAACATCGATAACAGTTAAAACGTAGCTGTAGCCATCGTTGTAAGATTTTATAGATCTCATGTCCATCAAATCAGCTTCCCACACGTCGTCGAAATTGCGCACATTATAATTACGTCTAGGAAAACAATGTCGAAGAGGTCTATGCAAGTTATAAGAGTCTTGACTCACAAGCCATTCAATAACACTTTGACGATCGTATTTTTTACGCGTAGCTCGCAAAAGTTTATCAGCACCAGTGTACGGCGAAGGCCGATGTGCTTTGTAATAAAGTTTTTCAAACGTTTTATTCATTGTTCGAGATTATTATTTTGTCTATTTTCTTCTTATCCTTTGATTTCTGTTCCTTCTTCTTCTTATCCTTTTTTATTTGTCCACGCTTTGGTTTTTTATCTTTCTTATCTCCTTTCCTGATAATATTCTTGATACGCGAAACAAAATTTTCAAAAGTTATCTTGCTAACCATGCAGCAAGCTGTCATCATCGCGGCTGTTCTTTCGTCAGACGGCGTTTCCTCGGCGAGCATGCGAGAGAAGGCATATTGCGCTAAAACTCGATCGGCTTGACGACGGTCACTGTTCGAGTCAGCATAAGCTAGATCATGCTGTCGGTAGGCCTCATCTAATGGATTGATTCCAACGTCGCCACGTTCAATACGCTCTGCTAGCTTAGTTCCAGCTCCGCAAAATTTGTAATGCGGTACATGCATTTTAAACCGTAATAAATCAACGAGTGCATCTAGAACGCTGTTTTTCGCTTGTTCTTCTTCTTGAGAATTTATTAGCGCAGTCCGAATGGCTTGCTCATTCCGTGCCATGACAGTATTTGAGAGTGTGGTGGTGAGACCTTCTTTTTTTTCAGCTGACTTCTTTTTTCTCTTTTTTCGGGTTGCGTTGAATCTGATTCATCAGCAGCGCTATCGCCGCTACTCTGAACTCTCAAAATAGGAACGGAAGGTGGTGTAGTAAAAGGACTGTTTTCTGAATGCTCACTGGTCGATGAGGGTCTGGTAACGTCGTTCCAAACACGTTTGTTACCTATAAACTCTCGGGGCACAGTTGTTTGGCGAAGAGCGACAGCGAACTGAAGATGACCAGGAGGAGCGCTCCATTTTCCATCTCTCATTGCGTCGTTCACCAAGTCGACAATGTTGGCTCCGGGCACAATCGTGCCATCTGTCGTTACAGCTCCGTTGGCATCCCAAACTACTTTCCCACTCGCTCGCAAGCATCGCACGAGCATTTGGCTTTCGTTTTGTACTTTTTCGGGACGGTATAGATAATGTTTGCGTCAATGAGCTCATTGGTTTCCTCTTCCTCCTCCTCCTCCTCCTCCTGCTGCTGCTCATTATCGTCCACCGTATTAGATTCGCTGACACTGTCATTATTTTGTTCTTTTTTATACTTATCTCCTCTGTAAAACTTGACGGTAGAGAGTCCACTTTTCACGCTCGTCTTTGTATGTTGGCCAGTTTAATATTTCGTTCATTTCAGCATCGAGTCTACTCGTCACCGATCCCGGTGACACAGACTTTATCTTATCTTTTCCAACGTGGTTTGCAAACGTTCAAGGCACTCTTGCGGTAGGAGAATCATCTTTCTCGCGTGTTCCATCTATATCTATTCACGAGATTAGCAAGAAGCGTGCCAATCAGGGGTGCTAGCAGAGCAGGCAAAAAACCACTACGTTGCACTATAATATTTTTTCTTCGCTGTAAAGTGATATCCGGTGATGCTAGATTTCGCCGAACTTTTGCGTGCTTACACAGCCGACCCTTGTGACCTTTACTTAGCGGGACGTTACATATCAATACGTTTAAAGCGCACTCGCAAATACGACGAACCAATTTTGCATCAGCTTTCTGTAAAACTGCTTTCCGCTGTTCTTTGTTCAAATGGTACAATGCCGCCAAGACGGTAGCATCTTTTCGACCAAAAGGATAACGCTTTTTTGTAGTAATTACAACGACACGATTGGAACTTGATTTTGACTGTTTGTCAGTTGTTTTCGCGGTACGTAAACGTATTGGTACTCAACATCGGGAAAAATACACGTTCGAAATCGGCAGTTATCCAATGTGGTTTGCTTCAGATCCAACAACAGGTAGCCAAAAGCTTGCGATGTTGCGTCCCGGTAGACTTCTTCTAAAAATCGAGGATTTTCAGGATATAGTTGCTTGGCAAGATGACGTATCTGGGCACGATCTCGCAAATTCCTAAAGATTACAATGTACTGAGCTTTCAAAGATATGTCGCGCTGGCCTTTGCCTTAATGGAAGTTGTTTTGAGTGATAAAAATCACGCTCAAATTGTTGTGATGACTGCCTTTCGTAAAGAGATTCGCTATGGCTCCTCCAGAGAACGTTTCGCGCATGAGGTCGTCGATGATGATCAACTTAGGTGTCGGATCGCTAAGCCAATCGGTGTTTTGCGGTAGACCTCCACGAAATGCAACGTCTTTACTCAGATCTCTGTATCCCGATTGCTATTCACCGTAATAAAGAATAATACGCTCGAAGCCAGTGTCACTCAAACGGCCAATGTATTTCAGAAATTTGTTAACAAACACTATTTTACCGCAACCGGTGGGCCCACTCAACGTACACGTCCACGGATGTTTCCAGCGCGTGTCCATAATTCACACTGACTAGACACTCTCAAAACACTTTTCCCGAAGAGCTCGTAACTGCGCCACGGTGCCCCCCGCGCGCGGCCGCGCGAGTCCGCGAGCCTTGTGGCGGGGTTAGCTTCGCGACAAAGCAGCTCTTTTGCCGGCGCAGCGGTGGCCAATGAGCTCTTAGCCGCTGTGCCTCCCGTGGCCGCTAAAACAGCTTGTTGGGGCGCGCCAACAGCTAATGAGCTCTCTTCAGTTGCGCCGCCGCCGCTTGGGGGGCGCATCAGCAGCCAATGAGCTCTCTTCTGGTGCGCCGCCGCGCTAATCACAACGATGGAGACACAGCGGTGGCCAATGAGATGTTCTTACACTGCGTCGTCATCCGTCACGAGTGCGTCCTTTGTATTGCTACACTAGCGTCACTAAATTTCCAAGGTGTGGTCCTCTGATCCGTCAGTAGTAGACGGGCCGCCGATGTAGCCGCATGTATAACTGAAACAGTATTTGAAACAGCTACTTCCTGCAGTTGACAGACGATTTCCAACAGCCAACGGCCTACGTCAAATAGCCGACAGTCGACTTCCCGCTGGTCATCCGCTCCTCCAGAAAGGTTTGAAAAGACCTTGCGGTCCTTCCTCTATCAACGAGCCGAAAAACTGCAGTGCCTGGTGTATGTTTGTTGGAACGTCAAAGTATTGACGTCCGTGCGTCTGTGTATGTGTGGGTATGTGTATGGGTGTATTTGCTTCTATGTGTAATTCCTTTCCTTGAGCTTTTCCTCGAGAAAAAATGTTTGCCTATGTAATTAAATAGTCAAAATAATGTGCAACTGCAACTCGATGTACGTGACATTTTCTCATTAATCAGCAAAATTCCACAGTGCCGTACGATTAAATAAATAAAGAAGAAAAAAGTCGACGCGTTTCTCGTTCGGAAAACATGGTGGGACACGTGGTAAGATACAATTTCGTCGACTGTAAGTTATGACTAATTCGAGGTAAGGCGATATAATTCGGCAGCAGAGGGCCCACGTGCGATGAGATCATCCGTGGCAAAGACGAACGGTCGACCGGATGTCAGTCGCGAATATTGTCTTGTCGCGTGAACATCTCCATCGCAAAGCATGAGGGTATACTGCGGATTCTGAAGTGTATCATGTGTCTCTCTTGTGCTCCCCATACAAATGTTGTGCGCCAGTACGCTATGTAGATAATGGTTCAATGCAGAAATTCAGATGTACAATTCCACGAGAGTGTCGCGGATCTAGCATGAAGTGGCTATGAGATGTCCATGAGGTTACGGTTATTCCATTTCTTTTTTTCAGGCCATGCGCCAGTGATTAGATACTGCGCGTGTGTGTTGGACACTCCTTGCACAGTACAGGGAGACTATACATAAAAGTTGTAAAACCGATAAGAAAACCCGTGATTCTGAAAATTTTTTGTGTAGGTGCACTTGTCATAGTGCAGAGCGGCTATACACAAAAGTTATAAAATACACCATAAAAACACCATAGACACCCCATAAGACCACATATTCATGAAACATATACCATTAGCTTCCAAAATCCGATAAAATATCGAAAACCCCATAAAAACCCCATAAAAACCACAAGAATTCAAATTTTTTCTGTAGGTACACTTGCCATAGTGCAGAGAGGCTATACGCAAAGTTATAAAATACACCATAAAAACCCCATAGACACCCCATAAGACCATATATTCATGAATCATGTACCATTAGCTTCCAAAATCCGATAAAATATCGAAAACCCCATAAAAACCCCATGAATCTGGAAATTTTTTATGTAGGTACACTTGCCATGGTATAAAGAGGCTATATGCAAAAGTTATAAAATACACCTATATGTGTGTGGCTGTGTGTGGGTGTCTGCCTGTGTGTATGCGCGCGTGCGTGCGCGTGCGTGCTTATGCTGGCGTCGGTGTGTGCGCGTGTGTTTGCATGTGTGCGTGCCTGTGCGTGCGGCGTATGTATGACTGTGTGTTTGTGTGCGTGTGTGTGTGTGCGGGTGTGCGTACGCGTGCGTGTGTGTGGGGCTTCTCTCCAGAATATGCTTGCGCACGCGTGCACACGCACACACACATACACACACACACACATACGTGCACCGCTTTTATCCCCACACCTCGGTATGCGTTGTCGGACTTCTTGACCTTGACCCCAGCTGGCGCCTGGGGTCAAGGCCAGGTTTATTGTGACGGCCCATAGCGAGGGGTATACTACTTATACTATTTTCTTAGGGTGATGTCGGAATCAATATAGAATTACATAGTTACCGATATTTTAGGGAGACTAAAATATTTTGAAAAATCTAGAAATTACTTTAAATAATAAAAGCTTTATTGTAGAAGCCCTGATAGAACGTAAAAGTTTTTCTATCAAACATGGCCAGGAACTTAATAAGTAGCTAGTAGAAACAGCTAAGTTGTAGATAGTTCTGAAACGATTTTTTCGGTTATATACTTCATTAAATGGGAATAACTCTAGTCTCACATAACCTTAAACAGTTCTTACCAAATTTCCTCTGTAATTTGATCATGTATTTACAATCAAATAATTCAGAAGGATAACTTCGCCAAATGTTTATTCATTTATAGCATTGTTTTAGGACGTACAAACAAAAGCGATAATTTTTCTATTTGATTCTATCTCTCACTCCTCGCCATAACAATAAACCTTTCAATAGCCATTTCATGACTAAAAAAATTAATCTATTTTGATATCTTTTAAATACTTATAAACAAGCTAAAGTATATCTGTGAGAAAACTCATTATATTTTTCTGCCTATGAAATGATCAATATGACCGGAAAAATCGTTTCATCGATGGATAGACATAAACAAAACAACTCTGGTAGAAAGAGTCATCAACCGTTCGCTATACGTTTACTTAATCACCAGTTTTGCCAAACGCTTAACCAATTGACGGTTATAAATACCGCTTATTTCGCCACAGAATAATCCGTACAGTTGGCCAACCAACACTGAATTTTGAAAATCATGAAAGAAGACAATTTATGTAATTTATTACTCATATATAAAATGTACAAAATTCTATTATTCGTGGAATATAAAAAAAATAACACAGACGGTATTTTACTTTACACAAATAGATTTAAGCGGGAATGAGATAAAAAATGCATATAAATTTATGCATATAAATTTATAGTCTACTCAAGAGTGCTTTAGATTTTACTAACCATTTTATAAGCCATCTATTTTTTATCCTTTTCCCGCATGTAAATATCATATGAGATCTCATATGAGTATTTCAGACATCAGATCTAATATAAGATGTCATATGTGTGATGTCATCTGCAATTTTATATATCATGGGATCTCATATGAGATCTGATCTCCGATATTTTCAAATGAGATCTGATGTCCGATATTCTCATATGAGAATATTTTCATGCGGGTTTGCACTTTCTATTTAAAAACAGAGTAACAGATTCAATACAGATCAATATTTAATATGTAGAAGCAACCTATTTATTCATTTTATCTGATCTTTAAACATATGAATATTTATATGAAAATGACCATATCTACGCCTTAAACTGAAAACCGTCGGGCCCGCCAAGTATATATGGAAGATTGGAGGACCACCCCTGGTAGAGCAGCTCTATAGACTTCTATTGTCCTCCCAAAATACGTAAAATTAAAATTGAGAAAGATTAATAAAAAATGTTGATGTGGTGGCAACTATGTAATTTTTGCTTCCTTCTAGAGGAAGCTTTGTGATAGTAATTTGTTGAGTTATTGTAAAAACGTGTTATAATTGTTTTTCGAGGTGTTAGGAATCAAAATACATAATTTTTTAAAAATGTCTGTATGGATGTGTGTGTGTGTGAGTGCGTGCGTGTGTGCGTGTGTGCGCGTGCGTGCGTGCGTGTGTGTGCGTGCGTGCGTGTGTGTGCGTGTGTGCGTGCGTGCGTGTATGTGCGTGTGCGGGTGTGTGGGTGTGGGGGTGGGGGTGTGGGGGTGGGTCGGTTGTGCGTGCGTGCGTGCGTGTGCGCGTAGGTGGCGGTGGGGTTTGGGGTGGGGGTGTGCGTATGCGCGTGGGTGGTGCAGGTCGTGGGGTGGGGGCGCGCCGCGCGCGCGTGTGTGTGTGTAAGCCTGGATCTCAGCTTCTACTCGATCGATTTTGACCGGACAGGTTTAATTTTTTTTGCTTTTTTGTGTGATGGCGGGCCAGAAATTCGTTTTTTTATTCGCCGGTGCGTTTTGTTTTATTTCGAATTTTCGATTTTCTGAAAATTTATTTTTGCTTTTTTTTAATGATAAGATCGAGATATTTTCTAAAAAAAATTTCTCTAGCTATCACGGTTCTTTTGTTATTAACAAAAACGTGTTTTTTTTAAAAGCTTATACCTAAACGGTCAATTTTCTTGAGAAAAATCATGATAATGCGGAATATAAATAGCTATAATCATTAGAAATCTTAATTCATTTTGTCGACTAGTTCTTTGAGAAAAAAATTGAAATTTGAAAAAAATGAGTTTTGTATGTCCAACGATTACGGGAGTAAAATTGACTTAATCGCTTTGAAATTTCTTGTGGGAGTAGGTTTTGTATAGCTCTCGGTCGAGTTCTTTGGACAAAATGATTAGTCCAGAAACTTCAGAAATATTTGAGGTTAAAATTTTATTAACCTTTTTTTCAAATCGTAATTTCTCGAGAAGTGCTCAATGTATCAGCTCTAAATTTATAGACAATTTTGTACGTGATATAGATAATATGTGTGCGAATTTTCATCAAGATTGGACGATTATTTTTTGAGATATTTGATTTTGAATATTTTCGTATTTTTCAAAGTTATTTTCTTTGTCGCATGACAACTAGAGAAAAACAAAAATTGGTTTAATCATGTCTAAATTTTGTGGAAATGTAGAGTTTATATGTTATCGTATAAGTCCTTTAGATAAAAGAATTGTTTCATGATTTTTAGAAATATTTAAGGTTAAAACTGTTTTACGGTTTTTTTCAAAATCGTAATTTCTCAATGACGACTTCATGTATCAGCTTAAAATTTATAGACTATTTTGTATGCGATATACGTAATACCTGTGTAAAATTTCATCCAGATTATATGGTTATTTTTTGAGATGTTTGATATTTAAAATTTTAGTATTTTTGAAAATGTCTTACTTTGTTGTCGCACAATATAACTACATTAAAATTGTTTTAATTTCTTTGAAATTTGGTGGAGATGTAAAGTTTGTATATTATTTATTAGAAGAATTCTTAGGGTAAAAGTATTCGTTTATGAATTTCAGAGATATTTGAGGTTAAAACTATTTTAGCCCTCTTTTAAAATCGTAATTATTCGGGAATGCATTTATATATACTAAAAAATGGAAATGATATGCGCTATGCGCCAATGTGCACGTGTTGTATACCGGTTTTTGTTTTGTAATAGCCATTTATTATTTTTAAGGTTAGAACCTTTTTCTTACATTGGAAATTCCAAAACGAACACACAAATACAGACAGAGACAAGTACCGTATGTGTGAAATTTCACAAAGAAAATATAATTTGAAGTAAAGGTTATTTAAGAATTTTAAAAGGTTTTCACACATAATTTAAAAAAAATCATACCTACTATTATATTCATATTTTATACATAATTTAAAAATTAATAATTTTTAATCTTCATAAATGAATTTAATTATAATTATGTCATAAATTGGTGCAAAAATTATAAATTATGTTATTAAAAATTCATTAAAGGAATAAGCAAATTAAGTTTGTGGAAGCCATGGGCCAATGAATTAGCAGCGGTTTTTTATATAGGCTTTGACTTTTCGTAAATATCTGAAAAAATTATTATAAATTTTAGAAATAAAAAGAAGGTATAATAGTTATATAATTATTAAAATAATTTTCGCCCATATGGGTATAAAGTGCGTAGGTTCTATAAGGTTTTGTAGGAGTATGTCAGCTATTGCGCCTCTTAGGCGTTAAGTAGTACTTTATGTCTGCTGGCATAATGAAATATTACACGCAATAAGGTATTAAAGTTCTATTATGTGATACCGCTGATATTCTACACGTACAAGTTTTACACATAAGTTTTACACATCAAACTTTATCACCGCTGACTTCTACACCAATAATTTACTAATGTTTTTTCATACAATAATAGTCTACACTAATTGTTTTTGCACACTATTAATTATCACGTAGTTTAAAAATGATTGGTGTAAGTTCTAACGGTGTATAATTATAGAGTGTAGGAGCAAAACTTTTAAGTATCAAATATTTTTACGTATATTTGCGAAAGCTTTATGTATAATTGAAATGTGTTTATTTAATTGGTGGACAACTTGTACGTGTTAATTTTGATTGTTAATAATTCGATATAATTTGTTTATAAGTTTCCTGTGGTAAAAACTTATTTAATAAAATAATACTGAATTTAAATTTTCTTTTTTTTATTTAAGATTTTCTTTTTTATACATTATACTCATAATTATATCTATGTTTGGCGCTCATGATGTACATGATTATCCTTTCCGTTCGAGACGATCGCAGATACAACAGTGTTGTATCGGTTTACTCGTAAAGGATTCTTGTTTTATAATTATAATCATGTGCATTAAATGAACAGGTAATTCATGAATTTGATATGGTATCATCATTCTGACTAAACAACAAATGATTAACAACTTAGAGCGTCTACGAGTACGTGATATTGAACTGCGTATGGTACTATCTTGAGATTTAGGTTACTGCTTGTTTGAGTAAGCCATAATTATATGTGAGTAAACATGCTGTGGGTGTTAAAATAAACTTAATTCACACACAGAAGTAAATTGAAAGTAGAAATTATATTCACAAAAGTCACTTCTTAAATAAATTACAAATTTGGTTCATAAATACATTTCAACGTCGACTAATAAATTCAAAATCTGTTCAATAATTAACATAAATTACAAAGGGAGTTTAAATTACATTTATTTGAATAAGTTGTAGGTGAGTAGTGTGTCAGCAATTCCAAAATATGAGTGCTGTCAATAATGGAGTAGTAGTCTCTCACTAGAGACAACTAACCTGTGATATTTGAGTATATCTTCGAGTGTAATGAGATTGTCCGTTGAGAGTTCCTTGAGTTTTTCCTTAAATTCCCTCCTGGGCTCACGCACAATGAAGCTGCAAAAATGAGGAATGGCAAACAATTGTAATTGAATTGCTGCCTTGAGTTTTGCTAATTCACACATGTTCACTGTTACACTTGTCGCCGATGCCAACACGTGGTTGGCAACATAACCTCTAGTATGGTGAGAGCTTTTACCTTGCAATAGAGCCGATTTTACTAATCGTCGTTGCACCTTGAGTATTGCGTGAGTGAGGAGTGATGTGAGTTTTCAGTGAGAGATTGAGTAGAGCCTGTTTGAGTTGATCCAGTGTTGAGTTGAGCCAGTGAAAAACTTGAGAACAACCGATGAGATTTTGCAGGTGCGCAGCGGAGAGATGCTCCTCGTGGCACGGCTGATGAAAAAGAGAGCGAGGCCTTGATCCACTTCCTTCTTCATGGTCTTGACGATTCACTTCGCGAATCAAACTAATTCCTCTCACATTTACATGTGAGAGCGCGAGAGAGACCGAAATAGCGCGAATATACCTTGTTAATCAGTGTAGCGTCCCGGCTGTTCCGCCGGGAGGCCGCGAGGTGCTGCCGCGCCGTGGCAGCGCCGTGAGTCGTGCCGAGCTGAGTGTAACCGCAGGAATTCAAATTATTGAATTCCCAAACACTGCTGTTTGCTAATCTGCAATTTTTTAAGGGAGTATAGTTCACTCTCACAATCAATGAGTTATGTTGTGTCACGAAACAACAAATGATTCTCAACACGAACCGTCTACATTTTTCAAACTATAATATGGGCTATATTAATACGCATATTTATGGTTTATCCAATTCGCTGTTTCGCAAGGTATTCTTGTTCTCTTGTAACGAAAACTATTATTACGCACTAGTTGCATAATGTACTATCGCATTTTTTTTCTACTTCTATAGTATTTAATACTTTATTTTTAGGTATCAAAAATTGATTCGGAAAGACTTATAAAAATCCGTTTTCCGAATGTTCAGAGGTCTCATTATATTTAAATTTACTTTTATATCTCATAACCAATTTTTTTGTCTTCATAGGTAACCAGATCGACCACAAGACATCAAACAACTTTTCGTGATTCACTTTACAAAATTGTTATCGGTACCGTAATGATTATTTTAAACATACTAGCCAAGTCCATGCGCGCTGCGCGCGCTATATGTACTTTTAATTCATTCCTTATAACTTATAAGCCGGAAATCCCTTTTCTTTTTTAATTTTGATGCCTCTTTAAAAATTGATATAATACTGTAATACATTTACTCTTAACGAATACAAAATTTTTTATATCATTGACATAGTTTATTCTAATATTAACATAATTAATTCTTCTAAGATTAAAACATTGCTTATTGTTTTAAATTTTACCGTGCATTTCAATAACTAATCGTATTGTGTTTTGAAATACTTTTCTACTTCTAGCCATCACTTTAACAAATAATTAAAACATGCCCACATAAAAAAAAATATGTTCATATGAACTTAATATAAAGTTTTGGTTCATATGAACTTCATATGTAGTTATCCAATGAGTCTGAGCTGAACTTCCAATTTTTATAGTCACAACTTTATAAAAACTTTATATAAAGTTGAGAAGATGTTTATACCACGTTTATAAAAAGTTGATTTAAAGTTAATATTAACGTGTTGCTATATCCCATTCAACAACTTCATATGAAGTTCGTATGAACCTTAAGTTCATAATAACTTCACGTGAAATTCATATGAAGTACTTTTAACGCGGACACGTAGCATAAGTAGATGGGGCGAGGGTAGCCCAACTCTGCACCCATCGCTACCGCTGTTTCAAGTCTTGCATTCTTGAGTTCTTATTCTGCACCGCCACCATCTGCCATCAATGTTGCAGCGCAGTCAGGGAGGTTGCGACAAGGTCAGCAGCGTCGAGTGGATAATCCTAATAATATAAACGACGGCCTGTACGTATACGGCAGACGCTGGGTAGCGAGTAGCAAGAGTGGCGGAGGATGCGGGCTTCCTCCTACAAGAGAGAGAGAGAGAGAGAGAGTGAGAGATAGGGAGAGAGAGTGGGCGAGTGAGTCAGAGGGAGAGAGAGAGGCCAAAATTCAACTAACCTATTCTTCTCGTCATCTCTTTCTGCGTCCATACCGAGAAAGCAAGGTTAAAAGTGCGGGTATCATTTGGTTTGGGTAGCATACGAGGGTCATTTGACAAGTACCTAGCCTCACTGCCAGATGGTGCCACTATCGCACCAGAAATACACTACAGTGCAGTATCTTCCTGTAAACGGTTACAGACGAAATTTCAGCCGGATCGGAGTTGTAGTTTATTTTTGAGAGCGTGTGAAAGCAAATGTGTCCATTGATTTTTGTAAAAATGGAGAAAGAACAATATCGGTCGGTGATTCGATTCTTGTTTTTGGAAGGGAAATCGCGCAGTGAAATTAAAGAACGCTTGGATGCAGTGTATGGGGATGCTTCTCCTTCGATGACGACCGTTAAATTTTGGTATAACGAGTTTCAACGTGGTCGTACGTCGGTTTTTGATGATCCACACCCAGGTGCTCCGAAAACAGCCACTACGGAGGAGAACGTGACAAAAATACACGATATCGTTTTGTCAGACCGTCGATTAAAGGTGCACGAGATAGCTGCGATAGTAGGCATCTCAGAAGAACGCGTGTGGCATATCCTACATGAGATTTTAGGCATGAGGAAGCTGTCAACAAGGTGGGTGCCGCGTTTGCTGACTGCAGACAACAAGCGCATCCGTGTGACCAGTTCAGAGCAGTGTTTGGAGCTGTTTAATCGCAATCCAAAAAAGTTTTTGCGTCGTTACGTGACCGTCGACGAAACATGGATTCACTACTACACTCCAGAGACCAAGGAGCAGTCAAAACAGTGGACCTTACCCGGTGAACCTGCTCCGAAGAAGGCGAAGACGGTCCCGTCGGCCGGAAAGGTGATGGCCACTGTTTTCTGGGATTCTCAAGGTGTGATTTTTATTGACTATCTGGAGAAGGGCAAAACGGTCACAGGACAGTACTACGCCGAACTATTGAGCCGATTTGACGCCGTGTTAGAAGAAAAACGGCCCCATTTGTCTAAAAAGAAAGTGCTTTTCCACCACGACAATGCACAGGCTCACACTTCTGCACTCGCCACGGCTAAATTGGTCGAATTACGCTACGAACTGCTGCCCCATCCACCGTATTCTCCAGATTTGGCTCCGTGCGACTTTATTTTGTTTCCGAACCTAAAAAATTCGCTCGCCGGGAAGAGATTCCACTCCAATAACGAAATAATCGCCGCCACGAAGGCCTATTTTGCAAACCAAGAGAAAACATTTTTTTCAACGGGGTTAAAATTGGAACACCGCTGGACCAAGTGTATTCAACTAAAAGGAGACTACATTGAAAAATAAATTTTATTTTTTGTAAAATTTTGGTGTTTTCATTTGTAGGCTAGGTACTTATCAAATGACCCTCGTATATGCTAGGGGAAAAGCCTCGATTCCGCCGCCGTTGTCCCCGTCGTTATCTTTTACCTCTACGTCGCATGATGGAGATCTCCAACTAAAATATAAATTCTCATAAAGCATGCATTTTTTACACAAAACAAAAATCTTTTGTAGTTACAATAAAACACTTATCTGATAGTCGCTTTGGATCGCCTTTTTCCGTGGATTTCTTTTTACACTTATTTATCATGTATTTACAGTAAAAGAAATCTTGACTTTCCATGTTGTCGTTAGGTGAAAATTTTACTAAGTTCAAATCACACGAAACTAGCTAATATACTGTGTGTTGACAACGCATTCAGGTTATTGACAATACACGTTATGCGGCAAGTTCATTTCGCCTGGACTTAGAAATATTTTCATCACGGCGGCATGGAAATACTTAGTCATTCTAAGTGTAAAATGTAAATCGACAGAAAAATGCGATCCAAGGCGATTATCAGATAAGTATTTTAATTACAAAAGATTTTTGTTTTGTGTAAAAAATGCATGCTTTGTGAGAATTTCTATTTTCCAGATGGAGATCTCCATCATTTGACGTAGAGGTAAGAGGTAACGACGGGGACAACGGTGGCGGAATCGAGGTCTTTCCCCTAGCATATATGATGCCCGAACCAATGATACCCGCAATTTTAACCATGCTTTCTCGGTATGGGCCCAGAAAGAGATGACGAGAAGAATTGGTTAGTAGAATTTTTGGCCTCTCTCACTCACACTCACTCGCCAACTCTCTCTTTCTCTGTCTCTCTCTTGTAGGTGGAAACGTGTAACCTCCGCGACTCTTGTTACTCGCTATCCATCGTCTGCCATACGCCGTCTTTTCTGTTATTAGTATTATTCGCTGGACGCTGCCGATTTTGTCCCAACCTCCCTATGGCTGCGCTGCGACGTTGATGGCAGATGGTGGTGCAGAATAAAAACTCAAGACTGCAAGACTTGAAACAGCGGTGGCGATGGTTGTCGAGTTAGGCTACCCTCGCCCCATCCACTTTTGCTACTTGTCTGCGTTAAAAGAACTTCATATAAACTTCATGTGAAGTTAATATGAACTTAAGGTTCATACGAACTTCATATGATGTTGTTGAATGAGACATAGCAACACGTTAATATTAACTTTAAATGAACTTTTTATAACCGTGGTATAAATATCTTCTCAACTGATAAGAATTTTTCCATAGGTCTTACAGTCTTGCAAATTAAATTAAAATAATAGTGAAATTATAGCTAATGGTAGATTTTTTATTAATATTTGTTGGATGCAGCAATAGCCAAGGTTTCTACCAAATTCATTAAATAAATGACAAGATTTATTTAATTTGCGACGTTTCGGACATTTTTATTGTTATGTCCCTCTTCAGGCAACTAATGAACAATACAAAATACAACATATTAACAAACAACTTATAAATAATAATAATTTAACAAATCAATTTTTTTACAACAATGTAACTTACAGTATGTGTGTTTTAATGTGTTCCGGAGAACTATCCGTTCGTCAATGTAAATTAAATTCAAAAATTTCCAAATATATACAAAAATTGGTGCATTAGTATATGTAGATGTTTATACGTGACAATGTAATAATGCTATTGGTTTGCGAGTAGGTGGGGATCAGCCTACTCCGACGAGTTTGAGAACGGGGAGAGGTATCAGGTGAACATATGATTGGCGGTGTGTGGCATGAGACGCAAAGCCTGTACGTGAAAACAAACGAGATATCCCAATGTAACGTGCTCTCCTGATATCCGTTCCGCTATCGTATGTGAGTATAATGCTAGGAAGGAGATAGAAATTCAAAATTACTGATCATGGTGCTATATTCCTTCGGAAGTTTATTGATCTCAAATTGTTTATTCATGTTTTTCTTTTGTGTATGTATGTATAGTGCTTCAGAAAATAATCTTTTACTTTTATTAGTTTCATAATCTAAAAGTTTTACTGTATTAAAGTTTATAGTGTGATTGTTTTCTATTCTATGTATGTGTAAGGATGAATTTCTATCTTCTTCTATGTATTTTTTTTGGTGTTCTTTTATTCTCACACCTAGTCGTCTGCACGTTTGGCCAACATACGACGCATTGCAATTGTTACAATTTATTTTATATACTACATTTGATTTTTCTAGTTTTTCATTTTGATCTTTTTCTAGTACAATAATATTATTCATTTTGTTTTGTGCGCTAAATATAACGGTGGTATTTAACCGTTTGAAAAAATTTTTAGAAAAACCTTCAATTTCTTTCACGTACGGTAGACAAATGAAATTTTTATTCTCATTATTAAGATTTCGTTGAGTATCTATTGTGCAATTTATCTTTTTTAATCTTTTTTTTTTAATGTAAAAATCAATGAAGTCTAGAGGATAGTCATTTTTTGTTAACACTTTTTTAATAAACGTAATATTGTTTTTTTTGAAAGATGTGTGTGATAATTTTATTGCGCGGTCTATGAGGCAGTAGATTATGGCTATTTTATTACAAAGCGGATGATGAGAATTAAAATTCAAATATCTACCTGAAAACGTCGGTTTTCGATACCAGTCAGTTATAATTTTTCTATGTTCGGTAATAATAATCTTAATATCTAAAAAACTAATACTATTGTTCTGTAGTTTTTCAACTGTGAATTATAAATTCTTATCGTAATTATTGAAAGTGTGTAAAGTTTCATCTATATGATCTTTATGTAAACATAATAATACGTCGTCGACATATCGAAAATAAATTAACGGTTTGGAAATTAAAAGGTTAATACAATGTGATTCAAGGTCTTCCATGACGATGTCAGATAGAACGGGGCTTATTGGATTTCCCATAGCCGATCCGAAAGTTTGCTTGTAGAATTTATGGTTTGATTGGAAATAATTATTATTAAGTATGAATTTAACAACCTTGCAAAATTCAGACAAACTCAAATTTATCTTATTGTGTAACTGATGCCATCTTCTTTCTATAGCTTTTATTACTAAATATTCGGGAACGTTAGTGAATAAACTCACGACATCAAAACTCACAAGTTCATAGTCATCGGGTATGTCAAGGTTATCAATTTTTTCTTTAAGTTTTAAGCTGCTTTCGATATGTGAACTACGTATTTTTAAGTTTCGTTGTAGAAAGTTCGCAAAGAATTTAGATATTTCGTACATCGGAGAGTTAATCGTAGAAATAATCGGTCGTAGTGGAAAGTTCGCTTTATGAATTTTAACTAGCCCATAAGCTTTGACAATGTTAAACTTATTTACAACAGGTTCAAATTTTTTGCCAGTCATAGCAAAATCGATTTTATTCAACCACTTTATTATTTCGTTCGTCTCTCTTTCTAATTTCGGTAACGGATTTGATTTGATTTTCTCGTAGTACTTTATATCATTAAATAGATTTTCAAGTTTTTGATTATAAGAGGCTTTATTAATAATAACTGTGCAATTGCCTTTATCTGCTCTAGTAATTAAGATATCAGAATTAGTTTTGATAAATTGTTTAGTTTTTTCTAAATCCATTTTGAATCTATTATCGAAATAGGATTTTGTAGACAAGTCTTTGTTATAAACTTTTTTAATTGTGTTTAAGAAAGTTCCTCTTATTTTTGGGATTTCAATGGGTACAGGATATTTTTTTGTGAATACTTCAAAGTTTTTTACAAATGTTTTGGCTAATTTGTTGTCAAATTTGTTGTTGAAGTTCAACTTTTCACCAAGTTTCAACGTCTCATAGACATATTTTGGGAGTTCAACGTCCGTCAAATTGACACACCATTTGTCATCTTCCGTGATAGACTCATCGAGGTCGATCACCTGTGTGTTATTATTCGGGGTGTTGAACTCTCTATCGTCAAACGGTTTGGCTCTATATCTGTCTTTTTCAAAAACTTGCTTGTATTTTTGAAAGTAAATCACATTGAGTTTATTTTCAAGTTTTTTCTTTATTTTTTCCATAATAAAATTTAGTTTTGTATTGTAGTAATCTATAAATAAAGTGGTTAAATCAACACCTACAGTTTTTTCTAAATGTACAAAGGTTTTTTTGACTAATTTTTTTTGGTACATGATTTTAGTATGTAAATCTGTGATTTCAATATTTAATAATCGCGATATTGTATGAGTTATAATTTTTAGTTTTTTAAACTTTCCATTATTTGAAAACATCTGATAGTTTTTTATATTTTTTGTCGCAATATTAATATGCTTTGGTACTATATGGTAGAATCGACATTTCATTAGAAATTTAACGTGTTCATTCGCATATGCGTTATTCAACATTAATTTTGTCACACGATAAAATTGCTATTTTGTGTTAAAGCCGAAAATTTCAAATATAAGGTGTATTATGAAGTTTAACTTTACGTCTTTTCGTTTTTTAAAAAATGCACTAATAACTGTGTTTTGTTAGTTTGCTGGTTAAACATACGTGTTGTATCTTCTTGATTTGTAATCGTTGTTTCTTCCATGTTGGTCGCTTGAAGATGTAGCATAGCGTTGTATCCGATTGTTTTTCGTGTAGTCTGCTCCTTAATAGTGGTGAAGCGATGTATTTTGTGTGTGCGGTTGGTTTGCACTTTGACAACGTATTCCAGCCTAAACGTTGTAATTGGTAATGGTGAAATTGCAGCTAATGGCAGATTTTTGATTAATATTTGTTGGATGCAGCTAATAGCCAAGGTTACTACCAAATTGTTTAAATAAATGACAAGCTTTATTTAATTTGCGACGTTTCGGACATTTGTATTGTTATGTCCCTCTTCAGGCAACTAATGAACAATACAAAATACAACATATTAACAAACAACTTATAAATAATAAAAATTTAACAAATCAATTTTTGTACAACAATGTAACTTACAGTATGTGTGTTTTAATGTGTTCCGGAGAACTATCCGTTCGTCAATGTAAATTAAATTCAAAAATTTCCAAATATATACAAAAATTGGTGCATTAGTATATGTAGATGTTTATACGTGACAATGTAATAATGCTACTGGTTTGCGAGTAGGTGGGGATCAGCCTACTCCGACGAGTTTGAGAACGGGGAGAGGTATCAGGTGAACATATGATTGGTGGTGTGTGGCATGAGACGCAAAGCCTGTACGTGAAAACAAACGAGATACCCCAATGTAACGTGCTCTCCTGATATCTGTTCCGCTATCGTATGTGAGTATAATGCTAGGAAGGAGATAGAAATTCAAAATTACTGATCATGGTGCTATATTCCTTCGGAAGTTTATTGATCTCAAAATGTTTATTCATGTATTTCTTTTGTGTATGTATGTATAGTGCTTCAGAAAATAATCTTTTACTTTTATTAGTTTCATAATCTAAAAGTTTTACTGTATTAAAGTTTATAGTGTGATTGTTTTCTATTCTATGTATGTGTAAGGATAAATTTCTATCTTCTTCTATGTATTTTTTTTGGTGTTCTTTTATTCTCACACCTAGTCGTCTGCACGTTTGGCCTACATACGACGCATTGCAATTGTTACAATTTATTTTATATACTACATTTGATTTTTCTAGTTTTTCATTTTGATCTTTTCCTAGTACAATAATATTATTCATTTTGTTTTGTGCGCTAAATATAACGGTGGTATTTAACCGTTTGAAAAAATTTTTAGAAAAACCTTCAATTTCTTTCACTTACGGTAGACAAATGAAAGTTTTATTCTCATTATTAGGATTTCGTTGAGTATCTATTGTGCAATTTATCTTTTTTAATCTTCTTTTTAATGTCAAAATCAATGAAGTCTAGAGGATAGTCATTTTTTGTTAACACTTTTTTAATAAACGTAATATTGTTTTTTTGGAAAGATGTGTGTGATAATTTTATTGCGCGGTCTATGAGGCGGTAGATTATGGCTATTTTATTACAAATCGGATGATGAGAATTAAAATTCAAATATCTACCTGAAAACGTCGGTTTTCGATACCAGTCAGTTAGATTAAAAAGATTAAAAAAGATAAGATTAAAAAATATAAATTGCACAATAGATACTCAACGAAATCCTAATAATGAGAATAAAAATTTCATTTGTCTACCGTACGTGAAAGAAATTGAAGGTTTTTCTAAAAATTTTTTCAAACGGTTAAATACCACCGTTATATTTAGCGCACAAAACAAAATGAGTAATATTATTGTACTAGGAAAAGATCAAAATGAAAAACTAGAAAAATCAAATGTAGTACATAAAATAAATTGTAACAATTGCAATGCGTCGTATGTTGGCCAAACGTGCAGATGACTAGGTGTAAGAATAAAAGAACACCAAAAAAAATACATAGAAGAAGATAGAAATTCATCCTTACACATACATAGAATAGAAAACAATCACACTATAAACTTTAATACAGTAAAAATTTTAGATTATGAAACTAATAAAAGTAAAAGATTATTTTCTGAAGCACTATACATACATACACAAAAGAAAAACATGAATAAACAATTTGAGATCAATAAACTTCCGAAGGAATATAGCACCATGATCAGTAATTTTGAATTTCTATCTCCTTCCTAGCATTATACTCACATACGATAGCGGAACAGATATCAGGAGAGCACGTTACATTGGGGTATCTCATTTGTTTTCACGTATAGGCTTTGCGTCTCATGCCACACATCACCAATCATATGTTCACCTGATACCTCTCCCCGTTCTCAAACTCGTCGGAGTAGGCTGATCCCCACCTACTCGCAAACCAATAGCATTATTACATTGTCACGTATAAACATCTACATATACTAATGCACCAATTTTTGTATATATTTGGAAATTTTTGAATTTAATTTACATTGACGAACGGATAGTTCTCCGGAACACATTAAAACACACATACTGTAAGTTACATTGTTGTAAAAAAATTGATTTGTTAAATTATTATTATTTATAAGTTGTTTGTTAATATGTTGTATTTTGTATTGTTCATTAGTTGCCTGAAGAGGGACATAACAATAAAAATGTCCGAAACGTCGCAAATTAAATAAATCTTGTCATTTATTTAAATAATTTGGTAATTAGCAACCTTGGCTATTAGCTGCATTCAACAAATATTAAATTAAAATAATTAATATTTATGGCTCGAAACGTTGGACAATTTGGTGGTAGGGGGCAGTCAGATCGTCCTTTGCTAACAAAGTTTTTTCCAGGTTTTAATTAAGTTTTTATTTCAGATTCTGCGGGGGTGATTATAAACAAGGGCAATCTGACTGCCATAAATATTAATTATTTGAATTTAATTTGCAAGACTGTAAGGCTGATGGAAAAATTCTTATCAGTTGATAGTAAATTGCAGTCGACATAAGTAATATTTTTAATAACATCTTCTCAACTTTATATACACTTTTTATAAAGTTGAAACTATAAAAATTGGAAGTTCAGCTCAGTCTCATTGGATAACTACATATGAAGTTCATATGAACCAAAACTTTATATTAAGTTCATATGAACATAATTTTTTTACCCGGGTGCTATTTATTTTCTTAAGCAACCAACATTAATTTGATTATTATTTATTTAATACTTTTCACTTTAATCAATTTCACTCCAATAAATATTCCAATAAATAATACCTAATTATCAAATAAAAATGCATATTTCATTTTAAGTTCTCGCGCCTTTTATCCAAGAGCCAATCACAGATCAAACCTATAGAGGCTTCACTTCTTCCGGTCATAACTTCTTTAAGAAGCGATTTATTTACTCTTAATATTTAGGTGTAATGTATGCCCATGCGTACGTCATTGTCGGTGTATGCATGTGTTATTTTAATTGTATGTTAAACTTGACATTTTGAAATATTATAGAAAATAGTACATTTTGATACTAGTGCGAGGAAGTGATTTTATGCTGGTGTGAATGTTTACGCCCGAGCGAAGCGAGGGTGACAAGGACACACGATGTTTAAATCACCTTCTCGCCCACGTATCGAAGAATATTTTTTGACACGACGTGTACAAAGCTTGATTTAACGCATGCTCTTTTATTCCAACGTGTGCGAAATCGAGCTTTGAGTACGGAGTGTTAAGATTAGAGTTTTAGACACTTAAGACGATCCGCTAAATTTGATTCCGCACACACGATGTTTAATATTTTACCATGAAATTGTAGGGATTTCCAGGCATTTTTGTATTGACGGACAGAATGACTAAAGCGATCTATACTGCCGTCTTTGACTTTATTATAAATTTAGTACCTCAATTACTTGCGAATGTACGTCATATAATTGCGGACTATAAAGCGGCATTAATTTCCGCAGTAAAGCAGAAGTTTCCGAATGCCAGATTATCTGGCTGTCTGTTTCATTATCAACAGGTAAGAATTTTTACAGTAGATATAGTCTCGAATATGAATGACTGAAGAGAAGCAAGGAATGCAATTACAATATGACGCCGATTAGCAAAATACACAAACATACACATTTTTAGGCTATAAGACGTTATTGGAAAGGAGAGCTAAGAATTCCTGAGAGCCCGAGAAAATAACAATGTCTTAGAAATGGCTCTTGTACTGCCATTTCTACCATCCGAGAAAATGCAGGATGGTTTGGGTATTTTGGCTCAAGAAATGTTGACAAATTACACTCCAAATAATATTCGTTTTTATATATACTGGAAAAGAACGTGGTTACCGCTATCGAATATAATTTCAGTATTTCGAAGGGTAAATATAACTAATAATGTGTCGGAGAATTTTAACCGCCATTTGAATTCCAAAATTGGGCACAAAAAACCGCTTTGGCTTACATTAGGTAATGCTGTTATTATTAAAAATTGTATTTTTCGTCATAGTTATCGTAATAGTATGTTTCGGCACTAGTGGGTACGCTAATTGTTAGCTCATCTGACATTTTTTGCCTAAACTTAGCAAGGGAGAAAAGTCACATGGGCTAAAACCAACTTACTCACAAGTTTCGAATAGTATTTTATACCACAAGACTCGAAAAATCATGTGAAAGCTGCGATTTTGCGGTTAGAGTGGTATACAGTACCGATAAAGGTGAGTGCTTTGAAGGAGTAAGGTACTTATTTTGTATTCACTCAGTGAGGAGGACTCGAAGCATAATGTTTTACTTTACGCCTTTGTACGAAAAATAACATGTGTTTATTTTTTTGAAAGAAAATATTTCTTTTATCATATTTTTATTGAGCTTTTAAGAAAGTAGCAAAATTAAAATGCGCTTCGCGCGTACTATTTTCTTTTTCTGATTATGTACACTATTTTTCACTATGATTTAGTTTTAATTAGTTTAAATGATAAGATAATTAGATGCATTTTTTAACAAAAAATCAAAAGTTTTTATTTTATTTTAATTATTTAGTAGTTCTATAAATGTTTGAGTTTCTAAATTCAAATCTAGCACATTTTTAATCTAAAAAATTAAAGTATTCGCTCTTTTTTCAAATAAACAATGACATTGAGTCTCTCATACTTCCCGCCATTATTTTTTCAAGAGAGGATATTATACTTTTTGGAACTTATTCCTAAGATATAGTTGACATAACTGAACGCAATTTCAATGCGTATGTTAAATTTAATTTACTTAATCTGTTATGTTATGAGCGATTCCACACAAAATTTCCCTTTTTGGAACTCATTCCTAAGATATAGTTGACATTGATAATAATTTTAAAATGCTAATAAATTTTAACGCAATTATTTAGAAAAACTTGAGGAAACGGCGCAAATATACAATGTGCGATATGAGACTGTGATGAAAGCGAGAATCATAAACTATTACTGGCCAGCGAACTTGATTAACAAAGATCGTGCATTAAGTATAACTGAATGAAGTTTCAATGCGTATGTTAAATTTAATTTACTTAATCTGTTATGTTATGTGAGCAATTCCACACAAAATTTCCCTCCTACGTCTCGAAAAAAAATTAAATGTTTTTGAAGACACGCTTGTCGAACAAAGTTTTTCTTCTTCTTTAAGCCTTTCTGAAGATGAAAAAAATATGTAAAAGCTTAATTGAATAGTATACTTTATTGCCGACCATAATTAAATGTTTAAATTATGATGAAAAATAGCCTTACTTTAAACACAAATCATTTTCTTAAAATACACTCTATATAATGTTGAACAAAAAATGCAACTTAAGAACGGGAGCTTTTTATACTCCTTTTTATAATTGAGAAATGTTTATTCCTTCAAAGGTTACATGCATTCAGGGTTGGTTTTACGACACGGTGGAGAGGTTTTATACCATATAATACTAAAATCAGTATAATACTCTAAATTTGTCGTAAACTGCAGTATAATACCACAATTGGAATTATACCCAAAAGTTCTCATAAACAGTAGTATTATACCAAAACAGGTATCTTACTGAAAAAAGCACGACAGTAATAAATTAATAATAAAAAAAAAAGATATTATTATACACAATACTGCAGTAATAATTAATAAATGAAGTACTAATCTAATACAAATTTGTATAATTATAATAAAAGTAGAAGTAACTTTCAGTTTATATTGTATTTATAATTAAGAAACTTTTCTAAATAAAATCATGAGTTCTGCGAGAAAATAAAATAAAACAAATGATATTGTGAGTGTAATAACATTTAATTATTACAAACTAAGTATTTAGCTAGATTTAGAGATAAATAAATAAATATTTTATTCTTCGTTTATCATCCTTTAGGCGAGAGATTGTAATTAAAAATGTTAGAATGAATAAATCAGCTATAAAATCATATATTTTTTATTACGACTTTCATCTGATTTGAAATAGTGCATTGGATCTTGATAAGAAGATAATGTTTCTTAGAAATTTGGATGATGATGGATACTAATTCCTCCTAGAAGGTGAAAAGTGAACAGCAAGAGAGTTAAATAAAAAATATCTAAACTCTGAATAGCTTGTGGATGCAGGCACTATGTAGAAAACGAGGAGTTCCGCCAACAGGTAGTTGCTAGCGAGCTCCTTATTAATAATAATTAAATCGCTATATGCATGGGGTTGCACGCTCCACGTAGATGGTGCGAAGACACGTATGTGGACGGCGGCAGGCTAGTTAAATTGAAAATATCTAATCTAAATTACCAGGTTATGATAGTTCTTCGTAAAAGGGGTGGAGTTACCACACACAAGCCTCAGTAAGAAGGTTCCTTGTAAGAAATATCTAAACGCCATAAACAGCCTTGAGGTTGCGTACAAGGCGCAGAATTATGCTGACGAGAGATGACAAGCGAGTTCCTTGTTAAAAATACCTAAACCCTAAAAAGCATGGAAATGCGCGCTCTCTATGTAGGAGGATCCAACTTACCCAGGCAAGCAGCAATAACAAGCTACCTTCTAAAAAATATCCAAAGTCCATAAACAGCTTTGGGATGCGAACTCCACCTAGATGGCGATGAGTGATGAGGATCAGCGGCAGGGGAGTTAAATAAAGAATATCTAAATCCTAAATAGCTTGTGGAGGCCAGCACCTCGTACAAAGGTGAGGAGTTGCGCAGACAGACAATGGAAAGCAAGTTCCTAATTAAAAATATCAAAACCCTAAATAGCCTGGGGGATGCAATCTCCACGTAGGAGAACCAGAATGACGCAGGAAAGTAGCGGTAAGAAGGTTCCATATAAGCCATGTGTAAATGCCATAAACAGCTTAAGGATGGAAACTCCACGTAGAAAATGAGGAGTGACGAGAACCGCCGGCAGAGAAGTGAAATAAAAAATATCTAAACCCTAAATAGCTCATGGATGCAGGCACGACGTAGAATGTGAGGAGTAAAGCAGACAGGTGTATAAAGCGATAGCAAGCGAGCTTCTTATTTATAATATTGAAACCCTAAAAAGTATAGGGTTGCACTATCCATGTAGATGGTGCGAAGATACATAGGTGGGCGACGATAGTCTTGTTAAATCCAAAAAATCTAAACTAAACGGTCCGGATATGCAAGTACCGCGTAGAAGGGGCGGCGTTACGCAGCCAAGCCCGGCAAGAAGGTTCCTTATAAAAAAGTCGAAAGCACATAAACAGCCTCAGGATGCGAACTCCGTGTACAGGAAGTAGAATTACGCTGAAGAGCGGTGGCAAGTGAGTTCCTTGTTAAAAATATCTAATCATCTCGAGTGAGTAAGGGGATACATGCTCCGCATTAAAGGTGAGGAGTTACGCAGACGGTCGGAAGCAAGTGGATCCCTTATTAAAAATGTGGAAACTTTAAATTGCCTGCCAATCCGACCTCCACATAGTAGAAGCAGAGGCACGTAGGCAGGCGGGGGGCAGGCCCGTTAAATAATCCAAACACTAAATACCCTGACGATTTCGGCTCCACGTAGAAGATGAGGAGTGACGCAGACAAGCGGCAGGGGTATTCAAAAGATATCTGAGCCCTCAGTAAAAAGGGAGGAGTTTCGCAGATGGGTGGCAGCAATTGAGTTACTTTTAAGAACAGGGGAGAGTGGGGCACACCGAGCGTGGTTGGTCCAACGGACATTTATATTTTATAATAATAAGATGAATAAAAAGTTATAAATAATTTAAAAAATACTTAAGTTACTAGTCTTTTCCTCCTCAAATATAAATAAGGAAAGGTTCTAAATAACTATACTGAGAATAAAAATTGGCTAAAAAATTGCACCAATTTAATTTTTCATCAATTGGGCAAAATAAAAATAATTTCGTTACTTGGAATAATACTAAAATTTTTTGACTCTGAGATTTCGATAATTTTCGATAGTTCCGAGCTCCTTCAGTCAAAATATGCGTTTTCTAGAAAATGACTGTGTGTGTGTGCGTGCGTGCGTGCGTGCGTGCGTGCGTGCGTGCGTGTGTGTGTGTTTTGGAGGAGGTTAGGAGAAAATACAGTTAGGTATACAAGATGTTATGTAGGACTCGAGCATTTCTGGTAATACCTACTAAAACCTCCTTGCTGATATTCTATAGCAGGGTCCCCCCCGACTGTAATTCCTCGCGAGAACCGCCGTTAGGTATTACTTCGCGGAGGGCACCGCAGCCTTAGCGGCTCCTTCTATTGCTGGTTCTTCTCTTCTCTATGATGGTTGTAGTTAGAAGAGTCATCGCGTCCCATCCATTCTGCGAACCGATTAGGCACTTTTCCATGACCTCAGGAGATAGTGGTCCATTCCATGCAGCCCTGTACTGCTCCCTCTCTTCCTCGAATCTTGAGCACAGAAACAGTGCGTGCTCCACATCTTCATCGATTCCAGGGCATGCTGGACACTCTGTGCAGTCATACACGCCAGCGCGCTTTAAGTAGTTGCGGAAGCACCCATGTCCGGTCAGCACCTGTGTCAGGTGGAAAGTGACGAGTCCGTGTCTCCTTGATGTCTACTCTTCTACGTCTGGGATAATGCGATGGGTCTTGGCTCCTGGAACAATTTAACCGCTACGAAACTCCGTTTTTCACGGTGCCATCGGGCTTTCTCGTTTGCCATTAGGTCTACTGAAGATATCCCGGTGATCACCGTGAGAGCAGCACCGGAAACGGTGCGGCAGGTACAAGCCACCCTTAGGTACCGCCCTCCCGACCCTTTGGCATGTTGTTCCATAGCTTGCGTTCTTGCTTATAGGGCATCACATCAGATCGAGGCTCCGTATAGAATCGCGAAGCTCATCACTAAAGTGAGTAGCGCTCGTCGCGGCTGTTTAGGCCGACCTATGTTTGGTATGTAGTATGGTGTAGAGACTGTAGGGCACCAGGTTGCCTTAGAAGCCTTCCCCCAAGTAGGAAGAGAGGCGTTGAAGGGGCTCTAGATCAGAAAATAGGGTGGTGAGCAGTGGATGACGGGTAGTCCCCCTCCAGTGGCGTAGGACCCCGCTAGTCCGTGATTGGTTGTTGACGATGTCTCAGGTCGTTAGGCTGTCGCGCTTCATTGCGCAATAGTTCTGAGAAGTGTTTGTCTCTTGAGCTCTGGCAAACAGTTCTGGGAATTGTTTATACCCTCGGCCTTGAAGGAGATTGGGTTTCCTCGATCCCTTCGCTACTGGATTAGTAGAAGTGTTTACTCCCATGGGTCACGTTCGCTAATGCATTCTTTGAATTGTTTATCACTAGGAGCCCGGCGGGTATTAATGTTATCTGACCTTTCTGTCCTTCAAGAGCAAATTGACCGTTGCGGCTGACTGCGTTGCGCTATGCTATTTTGAGAATTGTTTACGTTGGCAACCTCATCCTCTTTGTCCTTGAGTGTCTCGATCGTTGCAGCCACCTGCCACCCGAGGATTTCCTAGAATCTTTCAGTAATAAATAGTTCCCAGAAAAGCTTTTCACCCTGACTGAGCTCCCTTTATCAATTATCATTATTTATTACGTTATCAATTATCAATTGTCGATCACTGGTTTATTATATTTTTATTTACACTCGGAATTATTATTTACCGTCAGAGTCATTTATTTCTATTCGAGTTATCGTAAATTCGTTTATTATTTATTTATTATTTCTTTGCGGAACGGTTGAAATAATTTATCTGACTAATTAAACAAATTAATTATTTTATTGTTGAAATCTTCATAGGGTTTCTATTTTATTCGGGAATACGTTCCAGTACGTTTGTTATTTAATAGGTTGTTAATTTATTTAATATTAATTTTGAAATTAATCCTTTAAATAATAAATTATCATTGTAGAATGATCCTAAATATTCTGCTACTCGTTCATGCGAACGCAGTTGATAACATTAAACTACAGCCATGAATCCAGGGTAACCCCGAGATATTTCAGGGTGTCCGTCGTAATGATCTTTCTTCTTTCTATATTAAGGTGGCGTATTTCCTCTTCTTGGTACGGGAAATAAGCAGCGTCTTAGTCTTCTCAGCTGCAAGCCCCAGTTCGTTTCGCTTACCCACTCCGCGACCACTTATATAGCGGCATCTGCTGCATGCTCTATCCCCTCAGTTGTTTTGCAACGACAACCAGGCCAATGCCGTTCGTGTAAGAAACCGTTGACACCCCCTCTACCAACGGCTGCCTGAGTAGTCCATCGTACAGGACGTTCCAGATTTGTGATCCTACCACTGAATCCTGAGGCACTCCTCCTGTAATATTGCATGATTGCGTGCCATCGTCAGTGTCGTACAGCAGGGTTCGATTTGCAAGGTAGGTCGACATGATCCTTCGCAAATATAGCGGCACTTCTAGGTTTTCTAGTACCAACATGATGTTATGCCATTTGGCCGAGCTAAACGTATTCCGCACGTCCAGAACAATGACGGCACACATGCCTTTGGTGAACTGGCTGCCGCTAATAGCGTCTGATGCTATCTCCACCACGCGGCCGATGGCGTCGATGGTTCTTCGACAGATCCCTAGCCTGTATGGCCGCTTCTAGTCTGGCATGGATAATCTGCTCTAATAGCTTTCCAGTAATGTCTAGCATGCAAAGTGGCCGGTAGGATGATGGTTTGCCTGGAGGTCTATCACCCTTGGGGAGGACAACTAGCTTCTGCACCTTCCAGTGTGACGGAAAAATTCCTTCACGTAGACAGGCGCTGAATGTGGTCCTTTATATATCCGGAGCATTCAGCACTGCGGTCTTCACTGCGGTCTTTATGGCCAGACCGGAGATTCCGTCCGGCCTGGGGCTTTTCGGACGCAGATCCTATTGGCGGCCGTCTATACCTCGACTTTGGTGAGTTCGGGCGGTCGGCTGCATCGTCACCCTTCGTCAGTCCTATTCCCTGCGGCCATTTGCGATGAGCTGGAAACAAGTGTTGAACAGCCCTGTCGAGGAAGGCAGGATATATAAGAATACTATCACCTCTTGGTTGATCTTACTCATGACCGTTTTGAACGGGCTGCCCCAGGAGTCTTGTTCCACTTCCTCGCAGGTGTCCTGCCAACATTTCCTCTTCGCTATCTTAATGGTTGTCTTGAGCTGCTTTCTCTTTATCTCGAAGTCCGCACGAAGCTGTTCGAACAGAGGCCCACCAATCGCTCTCTGATGCAGCATTCTAGCCCGAAGACATGCGCACCCTACTTTTGCAAATTCTTCGCTCCACCAATACACCAGTCTTCGCTTGCGGGATACGGTCTTTTTAACCATCGACGCATCGCAGGCTTGTATTATGGCTTGTGTGAGATTTTGGGCGTTTTCTTCTGCTGTTCTTTCACACTGTACTCTCTCAAAGAGTGCAGGAATGTGTCTTTGTCGAAGGTGATCGGAGCCCACCTCTTTTTTCTTGGTTGTGTCGCCATACTTACTCCTTTCCGTGATTACTGTAGTCGGTATACGAGGGCTTGGTGGTCACTGCCCGTGTAACATTCAGGGACTCGCCAGTCGCACACATCCTCCTTTAATCTTGGATCATCGAAGGTCAACTATGGAGGTATTGCATCCCTTGGCAAAGGTCAGCTTTGTTCCACAGTTCGCGATCTCCAACTCCAGTATCGCGAAAGCCTCCAGAAGTGCCTTATCGTGTTGGTTGATTCTGGCGCTACTCCACTCATTATTTTTATCTGCCCATGCATTCAAGTCTCCCCCAATCACCACTGGTACCTGCGAAGACCTCGTTCTGGCGATGATTGCATCCACAGAACTGACAAATTCATCAATGCTATCGCTGGGCAAAATATAACAATTGAACATCCTCATACCGACAATCTCGATCCAGGTAAAACAAGGCGCTGAGATGCCCATCCTTTTGATTATGTGGAGAGCACCACCCACCCAGATGGCCTCTCTTCTGGAGGCATCGCTGATCCAGTTGCGTTCTCTACGGTATTGATACTGTTCGCTAATTTTAATGACGTCAGCCTTCTCTTCTTGTGCCAGCTGCAACAATAGATCTTGGGCCCCTTAGCAGAGTTTCAGATTTAGTTAAAGTACGTTCGCCATCGCTGTGCTGTGTTTCCAATCGACTCTTGTGTTCTTCCAGCTATGGTCGAACGTTCAACTGCTTCGTGGCCCTCTTTTCCACACCGATAGCATTGTGCCGACCGATCTATCTTGCTCTTATAGTCTCTTGCCTGATGGCCGATTTCGTGGCATTTATAGTAACGCGGTGACGTCTGGCGAAGATGAATTTGGCAATTCACCCAGGTAAACCCCATTAGCTTTCCAATTTCCAGTATCTTTCTTGCCACTGCAGTTGGAAGCCGGAGGTTAGCTTCCTGAGTGTCCCCGTAAGATTGCCTTAGTCTAATATCCTTTCGTTGTACGCTGATTGGACTAATCACCTTATTAATAGCCTGTGCCACTTCCTCTTCTTTCATGGTCTCGTCTATGTCCTTGATATTAATAGACTCCTTCTGTGTCAGCGCCTGGACGCCGGCTGCTTGCGATATCCTCGATTCTATTGCTTTTTGGAGTTCTGCAGTTTCGACACCTGGCTTCCCCAGCTCCAGAAATAGTTTCCCTAATTTAGTTCGCCTGATGTATGTCACTCTTTCTTTAAGACCTCCCTAGTCGAAAAAAAATCCGGTGTTTTAAACTATGCCAAACATGTACCTTTCTATTGTAAAAGTGTTCCAAGCTATTCGAAATCTGTGTCTAAGCTGTACATAAATGACAGATTTCAGACATTTGGAACCCTTTTGGCACATACTTAAGGACACAGTCTGGAACGTTTATAACCGCTTTGGACTCAAATATTTCTAACAGGGTGAAATCGATTATGTATTATTTTTACTCGGAATACTTTTGATAGTAAGCGGAACACTTTTGTGGTACTTTTGAGAACGATTCGCATACTTTTTGAATGAATTGGAACACTTTTTAATTTTCTTCTGTAAGAAATATAAAAATTATTCGTATTTTTTAAAACAATTTCGAACACTCTTGGGAACTACTTGGAACACTTTTTGGAACTATTTGGAACATTTTTTATCTATAATGAATTAAAAGAAAAAGTTGTTCGTGCTTTTGGAACATTTAGGAAGACTTTCTGAATACTTCTGGGGTATTTAGGAACATAAAGAAATCTAAAATTTAAAAATGTTTTTAAAATATTTAAGAAAAGTTAACAAAAGTGGTTTAAACAAATTTAATAAATTTTCGAAAAATGTTCTAGAAATGATCTATGGTGTTTAAAAAATGTTCCAATGGTGTTTAGAAGTGCTCCAAAAAGACGTAATAACTACAAATTTAGGTGAAAAATATACAGTTTGGAACATATTTTATGTATCAAGGAACATTTTTTTACTTGACTAAAAATGGGCCCTGTACTAGCCCACTGTATTAGCCCACTAGGGCTAACAGTTCTTCTGCACTTTTAATCTCTTTTAGGATATCGCTGTAGCCGTCCTTACTTAATGCCTTGATCTCAATGGCATTAGAACGTGGCGTCTCAGTGTGACCTTGGCCAGCGATTTTCCCTGCCCCTGCTTGGTGCCATCCTTCTTTTTCTTGCCCCTTTTAACAACTGTGGTCCTGTCAGGATCTTCTGATCAATCTTTCTGGTTATCTGTGCTTGTCATGGAGATAACTATAGACCGCAGCCCTATTTCTATCTCTCTCTTGGTTTTTTTCTTTGTTGGGGACTTGAGTGGCATCACCTGATCATGCTTGGTGTTTGCCTGAGATGCATTCCCTTTGCGAAAGAGCGGAGATGTCTGGCCTGCTCCATTCTTGGTGGGTCTGGTTGTTTACACCGACTCTCGGCTCTGTAATGTCTTGAAAGCTACTTTTAGGGCTCTTTCAGTGGTCCTCACCGTGATCTTTGCTCGTTATGAATGTTCCTCTTATCTAAAATGAACTTCACCAGAGACTCTACCTTTGCTCTTAGAGCCAGGAAGGCTGCTGCCTCGGCGCTAGCCTGGCTGATTTCTTCTTCTTCACTCATCTTTTGAAATGCAGTAAGGGCCAAGCGATTCACTCTTTTTACACCAACCCCAACCTGATTGGCCACAACGTGCTTCTGCCCCCCCCCCCCCTCCAAATCCGTGGGGTTTAAACCGACCACCGAGGCTTCCACCCGATCGGAATCGTTGCACATCCACCATAGTTGGTTTATTATACATGATGCCTTCCCCTAGCTAGTTTCGTCCGCCCAGGGTATTTTATTTCCCCGTTACCTTTCATATCTGACGAGCTTTCCCCTATCCGACGCATGGTAAGGCGCCTGATGCGAGGCTAGCAACTCAACACAGGCGCGTGTGTGTGTGTGTGTGTGCGTGCGTGCGTGCGTGCGTGCGCGTATGTGTGTGTGTGTGTGTGCATATGCATGTGAGTGTGTGTGTGTGTCTGCATATGTATGTGTGTGTGGGTGACTTTTTTCTAGAGGAGTTAAAAAAAACGCCCTTACACATACAAAGATAAGTGGGGCACGATCATTGCCAACAATACCCACTAAAAATCCTCCTGCTGCTTTTCTGGGCAGGTTCTCCCCTCGGATGAGTATTCCCCCCGAAGAAATCGCCGTTAGGCGTCGCGAGGGTCAACCTTCGCGCCCCTCTTCTCTCTTCTTCTCTTCTTTCTTCTTATTTCTAATGCGAATTAGGCTATCCACCACACTGGTGCTCAGACCAATTACCATATTCCAATCTCGCTGTAAGGAGAGCAAACACCTTCCAATGCCCTCAGGACAAGGAGCCTTCCCATAAGGCCCTGAACTGTTTTATCTCTTCCCGAAACATGGGACACATGAACAAAGCATGGTCCATGTCCTCCTCATCTTCAGGACATACCGGGCACTCCATGTTTCGATATATTCCAATTCACTTCATGTAGCTACGAAAGCAACCATGCCCGATGAGTACCTCTGTGAAATGAAAAGTGACGAGTCCATGTCTTCTCGACAAATGGAATGATGCAACGGATCCACAGACCTTCGCCTGCTGTACCTCATCGGCGCTTCCATTTTTCACCGGACTTCCAGGACCATCGATTTGGATGTCATCCTTGGTAGAAGTCATCTTCTTGGGCAACCATGCCTTCCTGATACATCTCAGCTCTCGCGGTTGCCATTAGTTCTACACAGGCCATTCTCAGCACGATTTTCCTGCAGGCTTTTCGCCAAATGGCACCTTAGCTAGGGTTACTACTTATAGTATCAGCCAAGATTGGGGCTCCCTACAGAATCACGCAATATACCACCCAGGAAAGGAAGAACCGTCACGTCACGGCTGCTTCGGCGCACCGATATTCGGCATGATGCTCGCCAGCGCTCGAGATACTTTTGATGCCTTTAGTCCAGCGTTCCTAAGGTGGTCTTTGAACGACAGCTCCGCATTCATTGTGACGCCTAGGTATTGAATAGTGTCCCCCGTCTTGCACTTCTTTTCGTTGACCGCGAAAGTATCGTGCGCTCTCTTTCTTGTTTGGGTAATGAGCACCGCTTCGTTCTTTTCAACAGCAAGGCTGAGTCCATAATTGTTCAACCAATCCCCTACTTCCTCCATTGCGGTATCTCCGAGGTATTGCACCTCTTCAATGCTTTTTGCTACGACGATGAGGACAACATCGTCCGCATAGGTTATAATCGGCACATCATCTGGGAGCCTAGCCAAACCGTCGTAGAGGACTTTCTAGATTGGGGATCACAGTGCAGAGCCCTGCGTTACACCTTCTGTGACCTTATAATAAAGCAGGCCATCATTTGTGTCATAGCAGAGACGGGTTCGGTCCGTTAGGTAATTCGAGATGACTCTTCAAAGATACAGTGGCAAGATTCCGAATATTTAAACGGATGATAGCACACATGCGTTACGTACACCGGCTAACACTTACGGCGTTTTTGGCTACTGACACAACCCTATCGATGGTATCGATCGTTAAGCGACCCTTCCTAAAGCCGAATTGGTTATTAGACAAGTCTGCATAAATTTTCACCTTCTATGTGAAGCGCGCAATCACGTGCTTTGTATGGTTTAAATATTATTAATAAAGAGTTCCGCAGATGGACGGTAGCTGGGCTACAGCGTCCGTAAATAGAGTCATACCGTCATACCTTACTATAATTTAAACCTGCAAAACGCTTAAACAATCTCTCTTGCTGTCACACGTCTACATAACTCCAGATATTCTACGCTGTGCTTGCATCCACAAGCTACTTACGGTTTAGAGATTTTTTAGTTAGCACGACCGCCGCTGCCTCCCTGCGTCCCCTAGTTCCAACTACGAGGAGTGCGCATCACCATGCATGCTTTTTAGAGATAAAATATATTTTGAATAAGGAACTCGCTTGCCACCACTTGTCTGCGTAACTCCGCATCCTCTACGTGGAGTTTGCATCATCAGACTGTTTATGAGGTTTAGATATTTTTTCTGAGAAACATGTTTACCGCTGCCCGTCTGTGTAACTCAGCATCAACTACGCGAAGTTTTCAACTACTAGCTATTTAGGGATTAGATATTTTTTATTTATCTCGCAATGTCTCTCCTTCTACTTGGATCTCACATCCTCAGGCTATTAATGTGATTCAGATATTTTTAAAAGAAACTCTCTTGTCGCTGTCAGTCTGCGTAACTCACAAGGAAAGTATTCGAACTGTCAAATTCAAAAAAATTCCAAACCCATATTAAAAAGTAGACCTCCATGCGAGATTCACGAAACCATTTTTTTTATCGGCTGAGAAGCGCTTTATAATGGTTAAAATCACCTCTAAAGTTTACCCTCAAGAAACGTTTTTTTGATATGTCTCGGCTTCTACTTAAATTTTTTTACGAAACAAAATGGAAAGAGTTTCTTATTAAAAAGTCAAGAAATCCGTGGTAGTATGAACATTAAGGGTTGCATCCCTTATTTTTTAGAGGGTAAAATTGTGTTTTCTTAAGAATAATTTTTGTTGTGAGAATTCATAAAATAATTAAAAATAAGTCAAAACATTATTTTTGCCAACTACAATAAATAACAGTTGGTGTGTTTGGGCATTCTTCGCGAAACAACCCCTTAAGAGATGGTAAACCGCCCCTAACACAAATAAATTAGGTATATTTTTTTGGCAATTATTTTTTTCCTTAAAATGGGTTCTTGAAGTCGTTAATCGGAATCCACAGTTAGGTCCACAATAAAAATTTGAAAATAGTGAATTCAATATGGCGAAAAATTTTTTAGAAATATTTTAAATTCCACGAAAAATAGTATGTAGACCCCCTAGCGGAAATTATATTATGTAAATAAGTGTATAATAATGTAACAATGTTTCGTTATGTTATTCTATTATTTATTATTTTTTTATCATACACTTGTTTATCGTACGATAAATAAGTGTATGATAATGTAGTTGTTTGTAAAAAAGTGTAAGAGAACGTAACAAATTGTACTTTTCTACTGGATTTCGGACGCTTTTACATTTTACCACAGTTTATACCATTTTTTAATAATTTCTTACTTTTCCTTACATTTGTCTACGTTTTATTACTTTTTAATTTGTACTCTTAATTCAAATTTTATAGGCATTCTTACACTTTCGTACATCTTTTTACATTTTATTATATATTTGTACTTTTAATTACATCTTTTTATGTTTATATACAAATTTTGATACACATTTTACATCGTATCACATATTTGTACACTTTTTTCAAATAGTTCATAATTATACTTTTATAATAATTAATAATTGTACTTTTATTTAAATAAAGCTATAAATAAAATATTTTCAAAGATGTAAAGAAAAAATACTAAAACGTAATAAAATGTAAATTATTATGTATTAGAAATATAATTAATATATGTTACAAAATGTAAGTTACTGTATAAAAGTTTAAATTTTTACAAATTCTTACAGATTTTTCTAACAAATTAATTCTTACAGATTTTTCTAACAAATACATCCTTATAATTTCATAAAAATAAGCTCCACAAGGAAATATTTAAAAAACGTAAGGAATTGAAAGAAAATGTAAGAAACTTTAACAACTTGTTAAATATGCCCGAAATCCAGTATCGTATGATTTCTTACATTTTTCGACAATTTATTCCATTTTATAAGAATTTTCTTATTTTCTTTCATATTTTATAATTTCAGCTAGGAGAGATTTTCATGCTTGTTGAAATTATGATAGGTTTTAATAAGAAAAGTTTATTTATGATTTATTAATATAAATTAATATGAACAAAATTTTTAATATGATAATTATAGCAATTCATGGTTATTGCGCAATATACAAGATTACGTACACTTGCATTGATATGGCTTATCTCCCGATTCCTCCTCTTTTATTCATAAATAAGTGAAACATCGGTCAGTCGAAAACAAATATACGTTACTGAACGTTTTTCTACGATCGTGTTAAATTAATATTCAATGTCAACATTATTGTATGGGTATTAATTGAAAATATAAGTGTCTGGAGGTACTTGCATCATATTTTTTAATGGCAAGTAAACATTTTACGAGTACGAAATCCTATTTGAATTGAATGATAACAACAATAATAATAGTCGTAAGTAACCATATAATTGAAATTTCTTTCTTCTACATAATTATTCATTTCTAATAGAAGGATATAATAGATATAATATTGAAAAGTTAAATAAAATGCAGCATTTTTAAATATAAAACTCATCAAAATATACAATAAATTTTGAACAAGTGGCCGAAGTTAAGAAAGTCAAATTCAGTAAAAATCTATTATAGAATCTTTATTGTACCAATTGTAAATATTTTGATAGTGAAACTTTACTTTTAATACATGCATTGAATTATTTTATGATAGTAAAAATTATGTTTTGATTTTAATTTTTAGAATTACTGTTACATTACTGTTATTCTAATATATAAAATATGACATACTGACGATCTAATCAGTTAAGTTAAGTGTAAAAAAATATTCATACGAGTGAATAGAAGTAATACTTTATTTATAATAATAACGTTTAGCAACAATTTAATGCTAATAAAATAGTGTATCTTGTAGACAAAACATTGACAAACAATAACGAATTCCCAAGCACTTACAAAGGAATTTAGTAAAATGTTTTCCTCAAAAGTTTTGGATGTCTGAATACTTTTTACACTTACTGTACATTCATACTATTGTACATTCCTATACTGTTATGGCTATAAAAAGGCTATAATAACTAAAACTTTTACAGGTTTACACTGCGACTCAACGTATCTAAAAGAAGAAAGAAAATATTTTCCATAAATATGAATTTGGTAAATGCGATGAATGTTTTATTTATTTTAAACAGTATGTTTCAAGATCAAGAAAAGAAATTACCTGTTAATGACGCTGAAAGAAATGTTGCTAATATAGTGTATAATATTATAATATCAAGTATAAATGATCGTAGTATTTACGAAGAAACGGAAGAATTTCTATATTATGATGATACCTACGAACCTTACGATGACATACCTGCAGATGATTTACATGAAGATATCGATGCAGAAGATATGATAACACCCGAAACTGAAAATCAATGTAGGACCGAATCAGAGAGTATTAATTTTGACTACAAAAAGCAAGCTGTGGAGTATTGGTTAAGTAGTAAAAACAAGTTAAAATTTGAAACAGTCCAAAATCGATTCAAAAATTAAAAACAGCACGTCAGCTGTATAGATGGAGAGATCAAGTGGCAATAGGAGGAAGTAGGATCGATAAATTGAAAAAAATTGAGGAATATTGTTTACAAAAATTTAACGTAGCCAGATCGAATAGAATACCCATTCATGACATTGATGTAAGACGTATGGCAAAAGAAGAAGCATTAGAGTTAAACTTCAATGAATTTAAAGCTTCTAGACACTGGTTAAATGAATTTAAACGGCGATTTAATATCGTTTCTCGAAAAATAACAAAAATTATTACTAAAAAATCTATAGATGATTCAGAAGAATGGTCAGCACAAAAACAGGAATTTCGAAATAGAGTAAAAAATGCCATCATAAAATATGATGCAAAACGTGTTTATAACTCCGACCAAAGTGGTTTTAATTGCGAAATACACAGTGGTCGAACCCTCAATCTTAGAGGAGATAAAAGTGTAAAGAGTATAGTGCAATCAGTGCATTCGACAACTCATTCTTATACTATCCAACCTACTGTATCTGCTGAAGGAAAACTTCTATCACCCTTCTTTTTAGTCATGCAAGAACCAAAGGGAGAGTTTGGAACTGCAGTCAGAAAAAATTTATTTGCAGCAGAAAATGTTTATGTAATGGCATCAAAATCAGATAAATTGACTAAAGAACATGTTGAAACTTGGGCGCAAGATGTATATTTTCCATCAAGTACCATAACAAGTACCCTATTGCTTGATTCATGGAGAGGTCACTTTCTAGATATAATTTATAAAGTAAAACCGGAACATAAAACCTTAACGATTCTACAAATTCTACAAAGAACAATAAATGAACTTCAACCGCTTGATATTTACGGTTTTCGAATGTGGAAGAACTTCGTTCGAACGTTTTCGGATATGATATTTCTATCAAATGAGGATCTCAACTTACACGATAGAAATAATATAATCAAAATGCATTCATTAGTACATAATCAATTATCAAGTCCCAGGTTTCAAAATTTATTTAAATATGCTTGGTACGCCGTCGGTTACATTGATGAAAGGCCAGAAAAAATTGAAAATCGAAAAAAATTTTGCTTCAATTCTAATTTTATTACATGCGATATTTGTGGTAAACGAGCGATTATAACATGTTCATGGTGCAAAAAATCGCTATGTTTACAACATTTTTTTTAATGAATATCATTATTGTAAAACATATAATCCATGATCGTCAGAATAATTAGCTAGCTTGCCGTCTGCTGTTGGCTGACCCGTAGGGTTTAAAATTGGTCGTTGTGCTGCTTAGAAATTGGTAGAATTGTATAAGAATTTGTATTAAAAGATAATAAATTGTAAAAATCTGTAAGAATTTGTAAAAATTTAAACTTTTATACAGCAACTTACATTTTGTAACATATATTAATTATATTTCTAGTACATAATAAATTACATTTTATTACGTTTTAGTATTTTTTCTTTACATCTTTGAAAATATTTTATTTATAGCTTTATTTAAATAAAAGTACAATTATAAATTATTATAAAAGTATAATTATGAACTATTTGACAAAAGTGTACAAATATCTGATACGATGTAAAATGTGTATCAAAATTTGTATATAAACGTAAAAAGATGTAATTAAAAGTACAAATATATAATAAAATGTAAAAAGATGTACGAAAGTGTAAGAATGCCTATAAAATTTGAATTAAGAGTACAAATTAAAAAGTAATAAAACGTAGACAAATGTAAGGAAAAGTAAGAAATTATTAAAAAATGGTATAAACTGTGGTAAAATGTAAAAGCGTCCGAAATCCAGTAGAAAAGTACAGTTTGTTACGTTTTCTTACACTTTTTTACAAACAACTACATTATCATACACTTGTTTATCGTACGATAAACAAGTGTATGATAAAAAAATACTAAATAATAGAATAACATAACAAAACATTGTTACATTATTATACACTTATTTACATACTATAATTTCCTCTAGGGGGTCTACATACTATTTTTCGTGGAATTTAAAATATTTCTAAAAAATTTTTCGCCATATTGAATTCACTATTTTCAAATTTTTATTGTGGATCTAACTGTGGATTCCGATTAACGACTTCAAGAACCCATTTTAAGGAAAAAAATTATTGCCAAAAAAATATACCTAATTCATTTGTGTTAGGGGTGGTTTACCACCTCTTATGAGGTTGTTTCGCGAAGAATGCCCAAAAACACCAACTGTTATTTATTGTAGTTGGTAAAAATAATGTTTTGACCTATTTTTAATTATTTTATGAATTCTTACAACAAAAATTATTCCTAAAAAAACACAATTTCACCCACTAAAAAATAAGGGATGCAACCCTTAATGTTCATACTACCACGGATTTCTTGGCTTTTTAGTAAGAAAGTCTTTCCATTTTGGTTTCGTGAATCTCACATGGAGGTCTACTTTTTAATATGGGTTTGGAATTTTTTTGAATTTGACAGTGCGGGTACTTTCCTTGTCAGTATCTTCTACGTAGAGCGCGCATCCCCAGGACATTTGGGCTTTAAATATATTTTAATAAGAAGCTGAATTACCGTCGCTCATATGCGTAACTCTGCGCGTTCTACGTGGGACTTGCATTTCCAGGCTCCTTGTGATTTAGAAATTTTTAATGAGGAACTCGTCCATCGCCTCCGATCTGCGTAACTCCACAGCTTCTCAGTGAAGTTCGCATTTCCAAGATCATTGGGCTGTAGATCTGTTTTATTTAACTCGCCTGCCGGCGTCCGTCTTCGTGCCTCCGCACTTCCTACACGGAACTCGCATCCCCAGGCTAACTATTGTAGAATTTAGATATTTTTGATCTTGCTTGCAGCCTCCGATATGCGTGCCTCCGTGCCTCCTACACGGAAGTAGCATCCTTGAGATATTTACTGGGTTTAGATATTTTTTTATATGAAGCTGGTTTGCCGCTGCCATCTGTGTAACTCCGCTTGTTTTACACGGAGCTCGGATCTCCATGGTCTTTTGTATTTAGACATTTTTTGTTGAACTTGCATACGGCCGCCCATGTAGCTAACTTCTCACCTTTTATGTGGTGATTGCCTCCACAAGTTACTTACGATTTACATATTTTTTATTTATCTCGTCTGCCGCCGCCTGCCTGCGTCCCCTTGCCTCATGTACGAGGAGCGCGCATCTCCATCGATGCTTTTCAGAGAAAAAATATGTTTTTAATAAAACACCCTGTTGCCACCGCCTGTCTGCATAACTCCGCATCCGTTGCATAAGATCGCAACCTCAGACTGTTTATGCGGTTTAGATATTTTATCTGAGAAACTTTTTTACCGCTGCCCGTCTGCGTAACTCGGCATCATCTACGTGAAGTATCCAACTCCAGGCTATTTATTTGATTCAGATATTTTTTATATGAAGTTCGTTTGCCGCTGCTCGTCTGCGTAATTCCGCTTGTTTTACATGGAGCTCACATATCCACGGTCTTTTGTATTTAGATACTTTTTGTTGAACTTGCATGTCACCACCAGTCTACGTAACTCCGCACCTATTCCGAGGAGTTTGCATTCTCAGGTTACTTGGGGTTTGAATATTTTGAATTAGAAATTTACTTGAAGTCACCCATCTACAATTTCTACGTGGAGATTTTATTAAGGTAGCGGACATCAAACGAACCAATAGGTGAGTGTGTTTGTGTGTGTGTGTGTCTGTGTGTGTGTGTCCGTATGCGTGTGAGTGTGTTTGTGTGTGTGTCCGTATGTATGTGTGAGTGCCCGCACGCATGCACGCATACACATACATTTTCTAAAACAAGCATATTTCGTCTGAGGAAACTCGGATATATCGGAAATCATCAAAATCTCAGAGTACAAAAATTTCACCGTTAGAAAGTTTTCTCTTTGAGAAAACAATACGTAAACCTGAGTTAGCCCGAGTCTGCGAGCTCCACGTAAAATGCGAAGTGTTACACAAATATGAGGCAGCAGGTGAGTTGAATAAAATATGTCTACAGCATAATTAACCTGGGAATACGAGCTCCACATAGGAGACACGGGGGTACGCAGACGGGCGGAGCAGGTGGGCTACAAAAAAAAACTACACCCTAGTTTGACTCGAATTACAAGTTTCACAGAGAAGCTACGGAGTTACGCAGAAGGGCGGCGGGAGGCAATTTCCTTATTAAAAATATTCAAACACCAAATGACCTAGGATGCAAGCTTCATGATAGAAGGTAGATAGATAGATAGATAGATAGATACGATTTATTTGCCTTCGCGGCAAAATAATTAATACAGAATTTATACAGTGTATAACTTAAAATAAAATACAGTAAAATAAGATATAATAAAAATATATAAAAATAAAAGTAATACAACCTGATACAAATATATAAATTATACATAAAAATATGTTTGTCTACGAGGACCTTCAATTACGATAAAAAAATAATAAAAAAATAATAAAAAAGAACCATATGATAAAATAAAAATAAAATACATAAAAATCATTAAAAATCACGAGGACCCTTCATTAAGACAAAATAAATAAATAAAACTAGAGAAAATATCACAGCTGGTACTATACGCTAAAAGGAAAATAATTACAGTTATACATTAACCATTTCATAAAATATCACAGTAAGGTATCACAGCCGCTTAGTCAAAAAATCACAGATCAAAGTTAATCCGCAGTCTAATACTAAACTAGATAAAGGTCCCCGCACTGGCAGCTCTAAGCATCCTTATAGAGAGGCCAGGCGTCGAGATCAAGCAGGTGTTGGCGCACAGCCCTCTTGAATGATGAAAGTGATGGAAGGTAGCGCAGGGAGGGGGGGAGGGAGTTCCAAAAGCGGGCACCCTGAGCCAGAAACGCTCTATCACCCGTCTTATAGTTCAAGGCAGGCAAAGCAAGCTCCGGCTGCACTCCCCTGCTTGTTGGCCTAGGCTTGTGCACCGTAAAAAAGGCAGCCAAGTAACTGGGCTCACGCATCCGAATTATTTTATATAGTAGCAGGGCTGCGAAGTAGAATCTGCGTGAGTCCATACGGAGCCAGCCCAGACGTCGCAAGTAGGGGGTGATATGCTCATCCCTCCTAGCCCCAGTAACGTACCTCACACATGAATTGCTCAATCTTTGCACTCTCGCTCGCTGTTCGTCAGACGCGTCCAAGTAGACCACCGTACAGTAGTCAAGGTGGGGTTGAACTAGGGACTCGACTAATTTTTGCGGAGAATCTCGGTGGTACACGCCCTAATAAACCGCAAACTGTATAGGGCTTTATTGACTTTCTTTGTGAGTTGGTCAATGTGCGGTTTCCATGTTAATTTACTATCCAGTGTAACACTGAGACTCGCAACTTCGCTACTGAACGGGATGCGTTCTCCAGGCCGCACACCAATACCTGGCAGATCTAATGAGTTTATATGATTAACTCCTACCCTGGAGCCGAATACAATGGCTTTGGTCTTACCAGCATTGAGGTGCAGGCCCGAGTTCGCCGCCCATTCAGCCACCATTTGCGCCGCATGGGACAGCCGATCAATACCCTCCAGAATTTCGTCTTTTGTCGTGTGTAAGTAGATTTGAAGGTCATCTGCGTAAAATATATGTCTGATAGTATTAGGTACGAAGGTGCAAACAGAGAGATGGCGGACGACGAATTTAATGAAAAATATCTAAACCCTGAATAGCCTGGGGATGTAAACTCTCCACGTAGAAAAAGTTGTGTGTACGTTCGTGGTGTATGTATTTTATTAAGGTAGCGGACATCAAAAGAACCAATAGGTGTAAAAAATTATTATTTCTTTATTGCCAACGTTTCGGGAGCGTTTTTATACTCTCCTCTTCAGGGCATAGTAAACAATATCAATTAAATATGTTGGTTGATCCTATTGCAAATAACAATACATTGGCTCTTCAGGGTTATTTGCAATAGGATCGACCAACATGTTTAATTGATATTGTTTACTATGCCCTGAAGAGGGGAGTATAAAAGCGCTCCCGAAACGTTGGCAATAAAGCAATAATAATTTTTTACACCTACTGGTTCTTTTGATGTCCGCTACCTTAATAGAATACATACACCACGAACGTACACACAACTATTTCTACGTGGAGAGTTTACATCCCCAGGCTATTCAGGGTTTAGATATTTTTCATTAAATTCGTCGTCCGCCGTCCCTCTGTTTGCACCTTCGTACCTTCTATCATGAAGCTTGCATCCTAGGTCATTTGGAGTTTGAATATTTTGAATAAGGAAATTGTCTCCCGCCACCCTTCTGCGTAACTCCGTAGCTTCTCTGTGAAACTTGTAATTCGAGTCAAACTAGGGTGTAGTTTTTTTGTAGCCCACCTGCTCCGCCCGTCTGCGTGCCCCCGTGTCTCCTATGTGGAGATCGCATCCTCTGAGGGGTTGTTCTACAGCGATAAAACTGCTATATATTAACTATGTATCATAAGATCTTCTACGGCGATAGACGAAATGTATCACTGGGGAACAGTGCCCCGGGCTGTTTATGAGGTCCATATATTTTTTTATAAGGAACTCGCATGCCGCTGTCCATCTGCCTAACTCCGCATCTTTTTCGTGGAGCTTGCATTCCCAGGTTAATTATGCTGTAGACATATTTTATTCAACTCACCTGCTGCCTCATATATGTGTAACACTTCGCATTTTACGTGGAGCTCGCATACTCGGGCTAACTCAGGTTTACGTATTGTTTTCTCAAAGAGAAAACTTTCTAACGGTGAAATTTTTGTACTCTGAGATTTCGATGATTTCCGGTATATCCGAGTTTCCTCAGACGAAATATGCTTGTTTTAGAAAATGTTGTGTGTACGTGCATGCGTGCGGGCGTGTATGAGTGTGTGCGTGTGCATGTGTGTGTGTGTATACGTGTGTGTGCGTGTGCGTGTGTGTGCGTGTATGTGGGTGTAATACATTTTTCGGCACCATAATTCGAGACTGGAAAGGGATATTAAGTTCATCTTTAGCACGTATATGAAGTTTATTTTGAAGTTGTGCTTGTGTGAGTGTGTTTGTGTGTGTTTGTGTGTTTGTGTGTGTGTCTGTGTGTGACACACACACACGCACTCACACACATACGGACACAAATACACAGACACACACAAACACCTCACACACTCATACGGACACACACACATACACACACGCGCGCGCACACACCCAGTACACACACTTAAGCATCTACAAACCTAAGTGCAAACACTCATAAAAATACGCGCACCAAGTTGCGCTCGTAAAGTAAAGGAACTTGGTAATATTCTAACCTATATATCTCAGAATTTGTCCATTTTTGGATCTTTCACCCATGAGGGCTTTTGATCAAGAGGTCATAACCTGTAATATGTCAAAATTTCAGAAGTTTTCACACAGGTCCAAATTCCTATGATTTTTGCGGGGTCCTTTGTATTCTTTTTTGAAACCGTATTTTTCTTCAATACATATTTTAAAAGGTATTATTATTGCAAATTAACTAGGGTATGAACAATCAACATATGCTATTTGCTATACTAAAGGTGTTTGTTTACCCTCGTAGTTTTTGCGAACTTTATTGATAAAAATAAACATTCTTTCTATTTCATAATGACGAATCAGAAATAAAGTTAGGCACTTACACATAATAAAATTGATATTTTATTTAAGTAACAGTAAGATTTTTTGAGATATTATATTGTACTTTGCATATTGTTTTTTTTTGCTAAAAATGTTTTTTGTCCGTATGCGTGTGTGAGCGTGTTTATGTGTGTGTCCGTATGTGTGGATGAGTATGTTTGTATGTGTGTGTCTGTGTGTGACACACACACACGCAGTCACACACGCATATGGACACGCACACACAAACACACTCACACACGCATACGGACATACACACACACAGACACACACACACAAACATACTCACCTATTGGTTCGTTTGATTTCCGCTACCTTAATAAAATCTCCACGTAGAAATTGTGGCGTTGTGTAGATGGGTGACTTCAAGTAAATTTCTAATTCAAAATATTCAAACCCCAAGTAACCTGAGAATGCAAACTCCTCGGAATAGGTGCGGAGTGACGTATACTGGCGGTGACATGCAAGTTCAACAAAAAGTATCTAAATACAAAAGACCGTGGATATGTGAGCTCCATGTAAAACAAGCGGAATTACGCAGACGAGCAGCGGCAAACGAACTTCATATAAAAAATATCTGAATCAAATAAATAGCCTGGAGTTGGATACTTCACGTAGATGATGCCGAGTTACGCAGACGGGCAGCGGTAAAAATGTTTCTCAGAAAAAATATCTAAACCGCATAAACAGTCTGAGGTTGCGATCTTATGCAACGGATGCGGAGTTATGCAGACAGGAGGTGGCAACAGGGTGTTTTATTAAAAACATATTTTTTCTCTGAAAAGCATGAATGGAGATGCGCGCCCCTCGTACATGAGGCAAGGGGACGCAGGCAGGCGGCGGCAGACGAGATAAATAAATAATATGTAAATCGTAATTAACTTGTGGAGACAATCACCACATAAAAGGTGAGGAGTTAGCTACATGGGCGGCCGCATACAAGTTCAACAAAAAATGCCTAAATACAAAAGACCATGGAGATCCGAGCTCCGTGTAAAACAAGCGGAGTTACGCAGACCGACAGCGACAAGAGGGTTTCTTTTAAAAATATCTGAATCACATAAATAGCCTGAGGATATGAGATCCAAGTAGAAGGTGCGACATTGCGAGATAAATAAAAAATATCTAATCTCTAAATAGATAGTAGTTGGAAACTTCGCGTAGTTGATGCCGAGTTACACAGACGGGCAGCGGTAAACAAGTTTCTCAGAAAAAATATCTAAACCTCATAAACAGTCTGACGATGCAAACTCCACGTAGAGGATGCGGAGTTACGCAGACAAGGGGTAGCAAGCGAGTTCCTTATTCAAAATATATTTTATCTCTAAAAAGCATGCATGGTGATGCGCGCTCCTCGTAGTTGGAACTAGGGGACGCAGGGATGTGGCGGCGGTCGTGCTAACTAAAAAATCTCTAAACCGTAAGTAGCTTGTGGATGCAAGCACAGCGTAGAAGATCTGGAGTTATGTAGACGTGTGACAGCAAGAGAGATTGTTTAAGCGTTTTGCAGGTTGAAATTATAGTAAGGTATGACGGTATGACTTTATTTACGGATGCTGTAGCCCAGCTACGGTCCATCTGCGGAACTCCTTATTAATAATATTTAAACCATACAAAGCACGTGGTTGCGCGCTTCACATAGAAGGTGAAAATTTATGCAGACTTGTCTAATAATCAATTCGGCTTTAGGAAGGGTCGCTTAACGATCGATACTATCGATAGTGTTGTGTCAGTAGCCAAGAACGTCGTTAGTGTTAGCCGGTGTACGTAACGCATGTGTGCTATCATCCGTTTAAATATATGGAATCTTGCCACTGTATCTTGGAAGAGTCATCTCGAATTACCTAACGGAACGAACCCATCTCTGTTATGACACAAATGATGGCCTGCTTTATTATAAGATCACAGAAGGTATCACGCAGGGCTCTGCACTGTGATCCCCAATCTGGAAAGTCTCTACGACGGTTTGGCTAGGCTCCCAGATGATGTGCCGATTATAACCTATGCGGACGATGTTGCCCTCATCGTGGTAGCAAAAAGCATTGAAGAGGTGCAATACCTCGGAGATACCGCAATGGAGGAAGTAGGGGATTGGTTGAACAATTATGGACTCAGTCAAAGACCACCTTAGGAACGCTGAACTAAAGGCATCAAAAGTATCTCGAGCGCTGGCGAGCATCATGCCGAATATAGGTGCGCCGAAGCAGCCGTGACGCGACGGTTCCTCCTTTCCTGGGTGGTATATTTCGTGATTCTGTAGGGAGCCCCAATCTGGGCTGATACTATAAGTAGTAACCCTAGCTAAGTTGCCATTTGGCGAAAAGCCTGCAGGAAAATCGTGCTGAGAATGGCCTGTGTAGAAATAATGGCAACCGCGAGAGCTGATATGTATCAGGAAGGCATGGTTGCCCAAGAAGATGACTTCTACCAAGGATGACATCCAAACCGATGATCCTGGAAGTCCGGTGAAAAATGGAAGCGCCGATGAGGTACAGCAGGCGAAGGTCTGTGGATCCACTGCATCATTCCATGTGTCGAGGAGACATGGACTCGTCACTTTTCATCTCACAGAGGTACTCATCGGGCATGGCTGCTTTCGTAGCTACCTGAAGAGAATTGGAATATATCGAAACATGGACTGCCCGGTATGTCCTGAAGATGAGGAGAACATGGACCATGCTTTGTTCATGTGTCCCATGTTTCGGGAAGAGATAAAACAGTTCAGGGCCTTATGGAAAGGCTCCTTGTCCTGAGGGCATTGGAAGGTGTTTGCTCTCCTCACAGCGAGGTTGGAATATGGTAACTGGTCTGAGCACCAGTGTGGTGGATAGACTAAATCGCATTAGAAAGAAGAAGAAAGAAGAGAAGAGAGAAGATGGCCGCGAAGGTTGACCCTCGCGACGCCTAACGGCGATTTCTTCGGGGAGAATACTCAGCCAAGGGGAGAACCTGCCCAGAAAAGCAGCAGGAGGATTTTTAGTGGGTATTGTTGGCAATGATCGAGCCCCACTTATTTTTGTATGTGTATACAATACATTGGCTCTACAGGGTTATTTGCAATAGGATCGTCCAACATGTTTAATTGATATTCTTTACTATGCCCTGAATTCTTCAGAGGGGAGTATAAAAACTCTCCCGAAACGTTGGCAATAAAGCAATATTAATTTTTTACACCTATTGGTTCGTTTGTTGTCCGCTACCTTAATAAAATACATACTCCACGAACGTACACACAACTATTTCTACGTGGAGTGTTTACATCCCCAGGCTATTCAGAGTTTAGATATTTTTCATTAAATTCGTCATCCGCCGTCCCTCTGTTTGCACCTTCGTACCTTCTATCATGAAGCTTGCATCCTAGGTCATTTGGAGTTTGAATATTTTGAATAAGAAAATTGTCTCCCACCACCCTTCTGCGTAACTCCGTAGCTTCTCTGTGAAACTTGTAATTCGAGTCAAACTAGGGTGTAGTTTTTTTGTAGCCCACCTGCTCCGCCCGTCTGCGTGCCCCCGTGTCTCCTATGTGGAGATCGCATCCTCTGAGGGGTTGTTCTACAGCGATGAAACTGCTATATATTAACTATGTATCATAAGATCTTCTACGGCGATAGACGAAATGTATCACTGGGGAACAGTGCCCCGGGCTGTTTATGAGGTCCATATATATTTTATAAGGAACTCGCATGCAGCTGTCCATCTGCCTAACTCCGCATCTTTTTCGTGGAGCTTGCATTCCCAGGTTAATTATGCTGTAGACATATTTTATTCAACTCACCTGCTTCCTCATATATATGTAACACTTCGCATTTTACGTGGAGCTCGCATACTCGGGCTAACTCAGGTTTACGTATTGTTTTCTCAAAGAGAAAACTTTCTAACGGTGAAATTTTTGGACTCTGAGATTTCGATGATTTCAGATATATCCGAGTTCCCTCAGACGAAATATGCTTGTTTTAGAAAATGTTGTGTGTACGTGCATGCGTGCGTGCGTGTATGAGTGTGTGCGTGTGCGTGTGTGTGTGTGTGTAATAAATTTTTCGGCACCATAATTCGAGACTGGAAAGGGATATTAAGTTCATCTTTAGCACGTATATGAAGTTTATTTTGAAGGTGTGCTTGTGTGAGTGTGTTGGTGTGTTTGTGTGTGTGTGTGGCTGTGTGTAACACACACACACGCACTCACACACATACGGACACACATACACAGACACACACAAACACACTCACACACTCATACGGAGACACACACATACATATACACACACACGCGCGCGCACACTCAGTACACACGCTTAAGCATCTACAAACCTAAGTGCAAACACTCATAAAAATAAGCGCACCAAGTTGCGCTCGTACAGTAAAGGAACTTGGTGATATTCTAACCTATATATCTTAGAATTTGTCCATTTTTGGATCTTGCACCCATGAGGATTTTTGATCAGGAGGTCATAACCTGTAATATATCAAAATTTCAGAAGTTTTCACAGAGGTCCAAATTCCTATGATTTTTGCGGGGTCCTTTGTATTCTTTTTTGAAACCGTATTTTTCTTCAATACATTATTTTAAAAGGTATTATTATTGCAAATTAACTAGGGTATGAACAATCAATATATGCTATTTGTTATTCTAAAGTTGTTTATTTACCCTCGTAGTTTTTGCGAACTTTATTGATAAAAATAAACATTCTTTCTATTTCATAATGACCAATCAGAAATAAAGTTAGGCACTTACACATAATAAAATTGATATTTTATTTAAGTAACAGTAAGATTTTTTGACAAATTATATTGTACTTTGCATATTGTTTTTTTTTTGCTAAAAATGTTTTTTGTCCGTATGCGTGTGTGAGTGTGTTTGTGTGTGTCCGTATGTGTGGATGAGTGTGTTTGTATGTGTGTGTGTGTGTGTGTGTGACACATATGCACTCACACATACATATGGACACACACACAAACACACTCACACACGCATACGGACACACAGACACACACACAAACATACTCACATACATACGGATACACACATACGCGCGCGCCCACACACAGACACACACAAACACACTCATATTCACATACGGACACTCACACATACACACACGCGCGCGCAAACACACAGGTACACACACTTAAGCATCTACAAACCTAAGCGCAAACACACATAAAAATAAGCGCACCAAGTTGCGCTCGTAAAGTAAACACACTCACACACACACGTACGGATACACACACACGCGCACACACATACATACACATACTCACACACACATACGGACGGACACACAGCACTCACACACACAAACACACGCGCACACACATACGGACACACACAGACACACACACACACATACGGATACACACACACGCGCACACACACAGATACACAATCACACACACACGCGCACACATACAGGCACACATGCACACAAACATACGTACACACACACACAGGCACGCAAAAACACACTCACACACATACGGAGACACACACATACACATACAGACTACACGCGCGCGCGCAAACACACAGATACACACAATTAAGCATCTACAAACCTAAGCGCAAACACTCATAAAAATAAGTGTACCAAGTTGCGCTCGCAAAGTAAAGGAACTTGGTGATATTCTAACCTCTACATCTCAAAATCTGTCCATTTTTGAATCTTGCACCCATGAGGACTTTTGATCAGAAGGTCATAACCTGTAATAGACCAAAGTTTCCGAAGTTTTCATAGAGGTCCAAATTCCTATTATTTTGTGCGGGGTCCTTTATGTATTTGAGTATTTTTGAGAATTGCATAATTGGATGAGGACATGCTGTGGATGTTCAAATAAATCTGAGTCTAATACAGGTTAAGCTATCAGACTGTACAATATATTACATTAAAGATCAAATACAATACGTACGATAGCAGATGAAACTAACCTATAATATAGAGAATTGTTATTATCACCATTTTTATTTATTTTTGTCGTTTGTCACGTGTTTACAAAGTTCTACTTCTTTTTCAGTTTATTTTCATATGTAAAATCACATTTTAGAATAGTTTTGGTTGATATAAATAATTGGCATTAAGTCACAGGTAAGCGTGACGTAAGTGCGGGTTTAGGTCACACTATAATAGTACATTTCGACAGGGGTACGAAAGGTGATTATTTAGCTCATATGACGTTAAAATTAATCTTCTTACGCACCAGTTTTGAACCGTATTTTATACCACGGGAGCCGAATAATCATATTGAAGTTATGATTTTGAGGGTAGAGTGGTATAAATACCTATATTTTCCAAAAAAATGTTTTACATTAGCGATTACGGATTTTTTTTTTAACAGAAACCTGTTTCATTTTAAAACTTATAACTCCCAAACTTAATGGTCAACTGTTTTGAAAAAACCCATGGTAATGCATTATATAAATAGCTATAATCTGTAAAAATTTTAATCCATTCTTTCGACTAGTTTTTGAGTAAAAAATTGAAAATTGAAAAAATGAGGTTTCTATGTCCAACAATTATGGGAGTAAAATTGGCTTGATCGCTTTGAATTTTTTTTCGTAGGTATAGATTCCCGATAAGCACACTCTGAAAAAAAAGTATTCATAAAGAATTTTCTAATGTCCGCAATAAATAAAAACTTATTGTGTTCAAAAAGTATTCATAAAGTAATTTTAGTGAAAAAATTTTTAAAGATATAAAATGGTATCAACCGTAAGCAAATCATTTTGTATATTAAGAGGGTAGGACACCGGCTCTCCTCTCTAGACAATGTCACCCTTTGATGACTACCTGGTATACTCGGGGAATTTAAGAACTCTTAATTTATACAAGACGATTAAGTTTATTAAGCAAGACTTCGGCCTAGATGCTAAGATTACATGTGTTAAACTTACCAAGCTACTAAAGAAAATAAGAAAATTCGACTGTAAACTTAGATTTTTGATAAAATGTAGAAGTTATGACATCTGTCCTAAGCACATTGAAAGTATGTGTAAGTATTTTAAACGTATTTTCCTATCATCGTGTGCAATGTTCGAGTTTGCGCGCGCAGGTGCGTGTGCAGGCTCGAACATTGCACAACTCGATAGGAAAAATAGTATACGATACTCGTGCGCGAATCACCTACTTTGCGCACTCGTATCGTAATGTACTATTCCTTCAACAGTAAATTTGCAAAGGCGAAGAGTAACCATTTATCTTAGTACGTTCAAGAAAAGATGCTAAATTTGGAGATTTCCGACTTAAACATTCAGATTAAATTTTTACTTAAACAAATTAACGAAATTAAAACCAACTTCATAAATTCAACTTCTGAAACTTTTGTTCATGAATTTATAGAACACTACAATAACACCCTAGATATTATTAGTGACCAACATACACAGGTTCATAATAACAAATTCAACAGTCTGGTAAAAACTAGTAACAAAACGATTACGGTTACGTCGGAGTCTTTAAATTTTAAATTCAAAGTTAGTAGCATGACTACCCAGAATAACAATAACATCACGAATACTAAAGATAAATGGTTGGTCAATCTATCAAACATACAGCTACCAAAATTTGCAATCGACACACTTAACCTAGGTGAAAAATTTTACATTAGATCTAGATAGACGCTCAATGTTTGAATATGTTAAAGCAGTTGAAAGCAATTTGAGAAAGTAGGGAAGCTGGACTGGTTCTGACGCACTGCGCTAGAACGTTAGGCCTAACGTTCTAGCGCAGTGCGCCAGAATCCGTCCACTATTTTCGGTCGAGATTTTCGACGAGCGAAAATCGAGTGCGCCAGAACCCGTCCACGTTCTAGCACACTGCGCCAGAACCCGTCTACTATTTTTTTTTGGTTGTGATTTTTCACGAGTGAAAAATTAACGATCACGCACGATAATCCAATTGTCGTGCGCACCAACAATTTTTAAAACGGCGAGAGCGTGCGCTGTGAGAGAATGCGCATACTACGAGAGAGTGCGCAGCAACAGCGGGTCGCGGGCGGCGGGCGCAGACAGAGAGAGAGAGAGAGAGCGCCTACGCCTGCGCGCATGGCGAGAGCTTTCGCGGGATGGCCGCCGACCACGTGCTCGCCGTAGCTGTCAGAAACAACTTCCCGGCTTTCTCGCGCGACCGCCATGTTTATGTATTGCATGTTGCAGTATTGTTGTTGTTGTGCGCGTATCCTATTTTCTCGCCGGCGAGATCGAACACGTATGTGTTTTACCGTCGTTGCTCGCGAATCGAATTGTCATTCGGACTGTGTACCCGTATATATGTGTGTGCGTGTGCATGTGCGTGTGCGTGTGTGTGGGTGTGTGTTAACACCGAAGGCCACAATAATATGACGACGACGACGACGACGACGACAACGACGACGACGACGACGACGACGACGACGACGACGACTTTCTTTCGCGTTCACGAAGCTTCGACACCCTGCGACTTCTCCTATAAAGGAAGAGTTAGCAAAGGACCGGCCCTCATTCGCATGCAACGATGTTCTTCGTAGACAACGATCAGTACGACGCACTCTAGGTGATAGCCGGGGAGGTGAACCGGACGGTGGCGGTAAGCGCACATCCGCTGATTATCTCCGCGAAATCCTTGCGACCACGTGGGCATCTTGCGAAGACAACGTAGAGCGCTGGATAGCGGAAAGGAGAACTGCTGTCGGATTAGCACCGCCATCGCCGCCGCAGCCGACACCACCACCTGATGATGACGCTGTGATGCCTCTTCCTCCTCTTCCTCCAGCATCGCGGGTGGTAAGGAAAAAGCCTTTGTTATCGTTACCATCGAAGAAGAAAAGAAGGAAGCCCACGACGTCGCCGTACTCGCGGCCACCGAAAATGCAAGCATCGTCCTGCTCAATGCCACTGCTAGAGGTATGCCAGTCTCCGTCTCTACCGCTACTGCTGCTGCCCGACACTCAACCACCGTGCACGGCAGCGTTGTCCTGCCCAACACCTCCTCAATCCTCATCACCGCTCTCCTCCGTGGAAATCGACGAGAACGATAACGACTGGTTGACGGAGCTCTGCAACACAGCTATTGAGAAGGCATCAGAAACGCCGAAGGTATCATCACAGATGTCCAGCGGCGTCAAATTTTATTTTGAATCGTTTTGTGATGAATTGAGTAGATCTGCCGGAGATGATGATGATGACGTATGTATGTCTCACGCACCAATTCTAATGGTAAGTTTTCTTAATAATTTTTATGGAAACTTATATATAAATATATATATTTTTTAAATCTTTAATTTTCTTTTTACTTACGCAACAGGAAACTGATATGATATTGCCAACACCACCACCATCCTCGATGTTAACGCCGCCGACCTCAGCATCTGAGTTACTGTCCTCGACAACGGTTTTAGCTTGGCCGCCTCCCTACATAATACTACCGCAGTATACATCATCACCACCTTCGTTACCGACGCACTCATCACTGCAGTTTCCATCCTCTCCGTCGATGATCCAACTACCGCCAGGTCCGCCTCCGCTACCGTCCTACCCATCATTCCAGGATGACGTTTGCATGCCCGATGCACCAATTGAAATGGTAAGTTTTAAAAAAAATTTTTTAATTTTTATAAACCATTTATTTAACTAATTAAATTACTTACCATATAGGAAACGAAGATGATAACAACACCACCGCTACCATGCTTACCAACATTGCTTTACATGCCACCGCCACCACCTCCTCCGCTGCCTCCAGGTTCGCCGCCACCGTTGGCTCCGCTTCCATCATACCCGCTGTCGCCGTCATGCATTCCGCTGTCTCCAGGTTCGCCGCCGCCGTTGGCTCCGCTTCCATCATTCCCGCTGTCGCCGGCATCCATTCCGCTACCTCCAGGTTCGCCGCCGCTATCTATTACACTTCCGCCTTCGCTGCTTTCCTGCTCAACTCTGAAAGAAAAAAGGTAAAGATTATTTATTGCTAAAATAATTATTGAATCTAATTTCAATAATGGTTTTTTAATAATCTTAATTGCGTAATATTATTTTAGTTTGAAAACTTAAATAATATTATATAATTCAACTTTACGTTTCAAATTATTTTAACCATATTTTTTTTTTTTTTTTATATTTCAGAATCCAACAGTCCACTCAATGGAATAATAAAAAAGCTTCCAGGCCTTCATCACCCAAGAGGAGGAGGAAGGTGAGCAGGTATAGTTATGTTTTAATAATTAATCTAATAATTAATTTAAAACATACCTTTTTTTTATTGCTATTAACTTTGTATCTTCCAGGACGAATCAATACAGATCTATCAACCACCGGCGCTGAGAAATGAGGAGCTGCTTCCATACTTTCTTCCTCTGTCACCTCCATTTCCACGGCAAAAAATGGGGGGACCATTGGCCTTTGTTAAACCTCCTTCACCATTACCTCCAATTCATGAGGTTTTGGGACCAGAGCTGGCATTTTGGCTGCTACTCTTCCCGCTACCACCCCATTTCATATGCCAGTCCTCGATCTGAGAGGGCAAGAACGTCGGCGGGAAAATTCAGAAAGAGGAATTATGAGGAGGAAGAGGAAAGCTAGCGGACGTATAGTCGCCGAGTATCGCGCTCCGTGGATAAGAAAGTTAAAAGACCGGGAAGAATACCTACGGGTACTTCGCGCACACCAATCTATGGTGTTTAATTATTATTATTATAAATGTTTAATTTAATGTATTATTAGTTTTTTATTAATGTATTCATTTTAAACAATGTTTTTTTAAGTTTTATAATAATTTCCTACTTTATATAATTTTTTCTGTACAATCTATAAAATAATAATATTTATGTTATTTTAAAAGAAATCAAATAAATGCCAGTGAAAAAGTCTTTTACTTCTTTGAGTCATTGTATGCTGAACAAATTATATGTAAGTAAGTACATTCAAATTGTTCATTGTAAATCAAACAAATGAAAGTTGTGAAATCAATTATCGATAGTCAAGTAATGCAAACAACTCTCGGAAACAACTGTATGACTATTCTCAGAAATGTACTAAAATTTGTTCATCCTTCTATACAAAATAAATACAAGAAAGTACTGAAATCAATTTATTGTAGTCAAGTACCCATAAGTTAACTTGACTGAATAATACAACTTATCGTAACTACTTAAAAATATTCAGCCAGCGGGCATAAAGTACTACTTAACGCCTAACAGGCGTAATAGCTCCCATACTCCTACCAAACTTTATAGAACCTACGCACTTTACGCCCGTGTGGGCGAAAATTATTTTAATAATATAACTACTATGCCTTCCTTTTATTTCTAAAATTCATAAGAATTTTATCAGATATTTACGAAAAGTCAAAGCCTATATAAAAAAAATTACATAGTTACTACCACATCTCCATATTTCATTGATCTTTCTCAATTTTGAAATTTCTATAATATTACGCATCTTGGGAGGACAATAGGAGTCTATAGAGCTGCTCTAGCAGGGGTGGTCCTCCAATCTCCCATACATACTTGGCGGGCCCGACGGCTTGCAGTTTAAGGTCTAGACATGGTCATTTTCATATAAATATTCATATGTTTAAAGATCAGATAAAATGTATAAATGGGTTGCTTATACATATTAAATAGGGCTCAGTATTGAATTTATTACTCTGTTTTTGAATAGAAACTGCAAACCCGCATGAAAATATCATATGAGATCTTATATGAGAATATTGGACATCAGATCTCATTTGGGAATATCGGATATCAGATCTCATAGAGAATATCGGGCATCAGATCTCATATGAGATCCCATAATATGTAAAATTGCAGATGACATCACACATATGATATCTCATATGAGATCTCATATGATATTTACACGACGGAAAAGAATAAAAAATAAGTGGCTTACAAAATGGTTAATAAAACCTAAAGCACTTTTGAGTAGACAATAAATTTATAAAGACAATAAATTTATAAAAGTAAATCATGAGATTCTGCACATGTAGGGATATTATATTTAAACGGTATAAATTAAAAATTAGAGCCAATGTAATTATTTATAATGGGCTTATAGGTATAAACATTGTTAATGAATTTATGTAAAAATTTGGTATTCTACATTTACAAAGCCCACCAATAAACTGGAAACCGTCGGGCCCGCCAAGTATGTATGGCAGATTGGAGGACCACCCCTGCTAGAGCAGCTCTATAGACTTCTATTGTTCTCCCAAGATGCGTAATATTATAGAAATTTCAAAATTGAGAAAGATCAATGAAAAATGGAGATGTGGTGGTAACTATGTAATTTTTTTATATAGGCTTTGACTTTTCGTAAATATCTGATAAAATTCTTATGAATTTTAGAAATAAAAAGAAGGCATAGTAGTTATATAATTAAAATAATTTTCGCCAACACGGGCGTAAAGTGCGTAGGTTCTATAAAGTTTGGTAGGAGTATGGGAGCTATTACGCCTGTTAGGCGTTAAGTAGTACTTTATGCCCGCTGACTGAATATTTTTAAGTAGTTACGATAAGTTGTATTATTCAGTCAAGTTAACTTATGGGTACTTGACTACAATAAATTGATTTCAGTACTTTCTTGTATTTAATTTGTATAGAAGGATGAATAAAGTTTAGTGCATTTCTGAGAATAGTCATACAGTTGTTTCCGAGAGTTGTTTGCATTACTTGACTATCGATAATTGATTTCACAACTTTCATTTGTTTGATTTGCAATGGACAATTTGAATGTACTTACTTACATATAATTTGTTCAGCATACAATGACTCAAAGAAGTAAAAGACTTTTTCACTGGCATTTATTTGATTTCTTTTAAAAAAACATAAATATTATTATTTTATAGATTATACAGAAAAAACGTCTATACTTGATTTATTTTATACTTTCGTAGAAAGTTTTATATTAATAATATTATTATTGGTACAGTCATGAAAAAAATTATTACCATTTGCAGAGTGCTTATTGAATAGATGAGATTCGAATAAATAAAAGTTATTTGTACAGTCATGAAAAAAATTCTTACCATTTGTAGAGAGTGGTTATTGAATATATGAGATCAGAATAAATAAAAGGACTATAGACAAATGGTGTGGATAGAATATATTTAAAAAATTAGTTTTTTAAAGAACGTGTTGATTGTTTTGAAAAAATATTTAAGCTCTCATTAAAGTTTTTGGTACAGATGGAGAGAGAGAGGGAAGAGAGGGTGGGAGAGTTTAGTAAATAATGTTTGTTAAGTACAAACTATGTAGAATAGTAACCAAACCTATTCTTGCCTATAAGTTTTTACTTTTGTAAAATAAGTTTTTAAAGAGATTTCACAACTTTTTAAGAGTAAAACTACATTGTAAATAATGTCTGTTAAGTATAAAACTACACTTTAATTGATTTCACAACTTTTTGGGTTTGACTTTCATATCCGCGTGAAAGAAATTTATTTCGACTTTAGAACGCAAACATTTATTATTTATTCGTAGAATTCCTTTTCATAAAATAAAACGTAAATAATTTTTTAGGATATTGTATAGGTTTCGGAAAATAATTCTTATAGTTTACGAAAAAATTCTTATCGTTGTAAAAGTTTTTGTAAACTAATTGTAAAGGTTTTGGAAAAGAATTTCTCGTTGCTTGCAAAAGTTTCTAAAGGATTGTAGAAGTTTTGTAAAATAATTTATTAATGGATTTTTTAAAAGATATAGAAATCGACCATTTTTTGAGATATTATGTAGAGAAAATATAATAATGAATAATTTACAGATAGAAAATACTTTAAAAAATAGTTTCTAAAAGTGTTTATTATAATTGTTTCAAAAAAAATTTGAGCTTTCAGTCAAGTTCTTTGTAGAGAGTTGGACAGTTGTTGAGAGCAAGATTGTTTGGATAAAAACATTAAACTTTTATTAGTATTTATTGTAGCTATCGCAAGGAATAAAAGAAAAAAGTACAAGTTCTCAGAATTATAATTCAAATCTCTATATCACCTGATTCTCTTGCTTTTATAAAACTTGGAGCTCAAAGTTGGCTGAGAAGTTGAGTTCTCATGTCAACTGCCATTTCCATAGCAGCAGGCGGTACAAAGTTTTTTAAAAACTATTCTTTCGCATCTATTCCTCTGAAATCACCAAATCCTCTAGCCTTTACAAAATGCGAAGCTCAAAGTTTGCCAAGTTAACTACCCTTACGTAACAGAACCTGATACTAACAAGGAAGGTACCCCAAGTGTAATATCGTCCAAATCGGCGACTTACACTTGGGGTACCTTCCTTGTAAGTTTTTTTACTAAACACTCTTATGCATCCATTTACTTTTGTTTTTTTGACAAATTATTATTACATTATTAAATTTGTGCTAAAATTTACCTTTAGCCTTTTATTGCACATTCTAAAGCTGGAACTCATTTCATTATTTTGATATCTACATATTTCTTTTTCATAATATTTTATCAAAGACTTGCAAGGGTACTAGATCTAATAATCATACTATTGCATCACAATCAGCTAGCAAATTAAAATGTTGGTTGCAGATTCAAAAAGTAGCCATTGCAGTAATTTATATTATGGTTTCATATACTGTATATTCACAGAACAAATGGCTTCTCTGAATCATTTGGTGCCCCTCACCATAAGCCAATCATTAATTACATTATTTTCAACACTTGGATTCGTTGAAGTTTTCAGTAGATACCACTTAAATTAATAATCTATCAGACACATCTTGCAAAATGAAAAACAAAAGTTTATGAACTAAGAATCATTGGAAGAAAAAAGCTTTCTCGATATTCTTTTATAGTAGAAAGTATAAAACAGCTTAATTTACTAACTCATGATTGCCGCACACATCTTGTAAAATTAAAAACAATCAGTTTATGAACTATAATTACTGATAATAAAAGCTTCCTTAACATTCTTATATACTTTTTCAAATAATTATCTGAATCTTGTGTAGAAAAATATTTACTGAGAAATCCTCTGAAACATTTTGACGTCTCCCACCATTAGAAAATTATAAAATTTGATTAACTGAGCACTTTTATTCGTTGAAATTTTCACAGCAATAACACATCATTTTAGCTTTTTTCTGTATTTTAATGTTCATTTGGCATAATCTTTTAATTGGTGTTTAAGTAAATATGTACAAGAGCACAGCACTAATATCGATTCAGTTTCTTTAAGTATAGATAAAATCTGCTTTTTTTTAACCAAGCCTCTAATGTCTGACCCATATTTTAAATTCTGATTTTAAGTAGAGGTTCTAAATTTGTTATTAACACTTCATTTAACACATCATACTGCTACTTATTTTATTTATTATACAAAACATTTTATTATATCTGATCTGAAAACTTGCACTGACTTCACTATTATTATATTTCTAAGTCATTATCTTGTACAGGACGCTTGTAGATTTCCATTTCTTCGGGCCGTTGTTTATAGTATATGCAAAAATTACTAAGAACTCCTCTGAAACATTTTGACGTCTTCCACCGTAAGAAATTTCTCATATAATCTAAAAAAAATAATAAATCAACACAAAGTGTCAATGTTCATTTTTATAACCAACATTTTATATTTTAAAAATAGATATTTAGTCATTTAATACGTATCTGATTATTTTTATCGTTGATATACACAAGAAATCTTGTAGTTATCTGAATCTTGCGTAGAAAAATATTTACTGAGAAATCCTCTGAAACATTTTGACGTCTCCCACCGTGAGAAAATTATAAAATTAGATTAACTGAGTACTTTTATTTGTTGAAATTTTCACAACAATAACACATCATTTTTGCTTTTTTCTGTATTTTAATGTTCATTTGGCATAATTTTTTCATTCGTGGTTAAGTAAATATGTACAAGAGCACAGCACTAATATCGATTCAGTTTCTTGAAGTATAGACAAAAAATGCTTTTTCTTAACCAAGGCTCTAACGTCTCACATTATTTTAAATTCTGATTTTAAGTAGAGGTTTTAAATGTGTTATGAACACTTCATTTAACTCATCATACCGCTACTTTATTTCATTTATTATACAAAACATTTTATTATATCTGATCTGAAAACTTGCACTGACTTCACTATAATTATATTATAGATATGTCTTGAAAAATATTGTGTCGTAAATAATAATATATTTGCCCCATAGTAATATTGGTTTGGTTTTTCTATCTTGAGTAGTACGTGTCTGTTCTTGTATTAAAATAACTTTTTCTTGTTCATTAATAATAACTCCAAGGGTCATGAGGGCACTCGTTCATTTTTGTTAATTCAAAATTAGATTTTTCAGACAGTACACAATTAGAACTCCTCAACATTATTGGCTATAATTATATATATCTTCAAAATGACTCGAAAAAAATCTTCTGGTATAATATTTGTAAAAATAAAAAATCTCACAAAATATCAAGTTTAAAAAAATGATTTTAGCCATTTAACATTTAGCTAGTAAGTACTTATCTAATGAAAGTTATTTTCCCCATTGATTGATAGACGAATAGATCAATTTTTCTCATCACCAGTTGACAACTTGAGATCTTTCAAATACATAACTAATTAACTAACTCACGATATGATAACATTTGTAAAATGTATATCTATAAAATAATAGATAGATAAAAATTCTTCTTCTTAGATTGCTAAGAATAAGTTCTTAACCTAAACAATCTAGCAACTTCTTGAGATCTTTGAAATGTGTTATTAACTAACTCACGATATGATAACATTTGTATATAAAAAAATACTGACATGTTGTATGTAAGGTTAGATCGATCAGAAACGGGTGTGTATATATATATATATAGATATACAAGCGTAAGATAGACGACAACCGGAAGTGTCGTAAGAGCTGCAAACCGGACGACGGATAAGAAGAAGAAAAGTATAAAAGGAAATCGCACATAAAAAAATTCCGTTCTCTATATCTTCTGAACGAGATAATCTTTTTAAATAAAATGTTTTGATTTGAGTAGAGCAATGAAATGGCTTTCGATTAAGAGGGATATGTTATATAGTAAAAACTAACACAATATACGTAAAAGCGCATTGAATTTTTCGTAGACCCATTTCAATGTATATGTAGCACGGGTCGCTCCTTTAGACTTCTTCTATACTTGCCTTCGGAGCGCTGCCGCGCTCCTTGATTTTGTATTATGTTTATTAAATAAAAAGTTAAATAAATAAATGGTTTCGAATAAATGAGATTTATTTTTAAATAAAAAGTACGAATAAATGATTGTAAGAGAAAATGATTAATGTGTGTGTGGGTGTGTGTGAGAGAGCGAGAGAGCAAGAGAGAATGTGTGCGAATGTAATAAGAATGACATGTGTATGCATGTAAGATGGAAGTGTTTGCGAATGCATGTAATAAGAATGAGTGAGTGTGTTAGGTGGATGTATACGTATATATGTAATATGAATGAGTGTATGTGTAAGATAGAATGGTATGTGAATGAGTGTCTGTATGAGTGTTTGTGTGTGTGTGTGTGTGTATGTGTGCACGTGCACGTGTATATGTGTGTGTGTGTGTAAGATAGAATGGTATGTGAATGAGTGTCTATATGAGTGTTTGTGTGTGTGTGTATGCGTGTACGTGCACGTGTGTGTGTATGTGTGTGTGTAAGATAGAATGGTATGTGAATAAGTATCTCTATGAGTGTTTGTGTGTATGTGTATATGCGTGCACGTGCACGTGCACGTGTATGTATGTGTGTGTGTGTGTGTGTTTGTGTGTATATGCGTACACGTGTATGTGTGTGTGTGTGTGTTTGTGTGTATATGCGTACACGTGTATGTGTGTGTGTGTGTGTAAGATAGAATGGTATATGAATGAGTGTCTGTATGAGTGTTTGTGTGTGTGTATATGCGTGCACGTGCAGGTGCACGTGTATGTGTGTGTGTGGGTGTGTGTGTGTGTGTGTGTGTGTGTGTGTGTGTGTTTGAGTGAGTGAGTGAGTGAGTTGTTACGTTGGGGTTTTGGAATAAACCCCCAACTGTTGTTTCGTTATGAAACTGTTGCTTATTTGTTCGCAAAAATGTTTTTTTTTTCTATCTAAACAAACTTAGAATTTTACGCAAGAAAAAAGAATATCTAAATTAGTAACGCTTATGGTATCGGTAATTATTATAAATTCTGAGTGATGTTAGCTGCTAATCAGGAACCTCGCACTCGCCTACTTCTTGAGTGATAACGTGGTGACAAAGTGATTGTCTATTCCCGCAATCATAACTTTTAAGGCAGGTGCTTCATTCAGAAGGAATAAAATCGTGAAAACTACAAAGCTCATTTTTACTTTCTTGAGACTTTGAGTATTTTTTTGTATTTATTTGTATTTTTATTTTAGTATAAATTTGTCTGTAATCAGAAAAGAATATTAGTATTTGGTTCATATAAAAAAAAATATATGTTTAGGTTTAAGTTCTAATGAAAAACAATTAAAAAGAAATTCAGGATTGTTTGCAATTTACATTATTTGATAATTTAATATAATAAAAAAAAATTAATTTTAGAATAACTTAAATAAAAAAAATTTACAAAAGATTATTTATTATTTTTTTTCTTTAACAAAGTATTGGATTAAAAGCTAATTTTAATTCCTTAATAGTTTATATATATATATATATATATATATATATATATATATATATATATATATATATATATATATATATATATATATATATATATATATTATAAAATCTTTAAGGTTGTAATCAGAAAAGAATATTAGTATTTAGTTCATATAAAAAAAAATATATGTTTGGGTTTAAGTTCTAATGAAAAACAATTAAAGAAATTCAGGATTGTTTGCAATTTACATTATTTGATAATTTAATATAATAAAAAAAATTAATTTCAGAATAACTTAAATAAAAAAAATTTACAAAAGATTATTTATTATTTTTTTTCTTTAACAAAGTATTGGATTAAAAGCTAATTTTAATTCCTTAATAGTTTATATATATATATATATATTTTATAAAATCTTTAAGGTTGATGGAAGTATTATTCGGTATATATATATATATATATATATATATATATATATATATATATATATATATATATATATATATATATATATAGATTGCTCGGATGCTGAATATATAGATTGGAAGTTTGAGGAGGCTCCTCAAACTTCCCATAACCCCTCAAACTTCCAAGCGGGTGCTGAATATAATCCTCAAACTTCCAGAATTTCATATTTATATATATATATATATATATATATATATATATATATATATATATATAAAGACCTATAAACGTTATTTCTGGTAATCTACAGGGTCCTATAGTTTATCTCTTCAGAGTTCCCTATATAAGCGCGTGACTAAAGAAATAATATCCCTGGGGTGTGGGACTAATACCACGTCCCGGAAATAACAGTTGCAGACACAGATTTTCCGGGACGTCCCGGAAAAAACAGCGCGTCCCGGAAATAACAGCGATGTACAGTGTAAACGTCCCGGAACGAACCGTTGCAGATAAATATATATATATATATATATATATATATATATATATATATATATATATATAAGTACCTACAAGTGTTATTTCTGGGACCTAGAGTTTCGTCGTCCAGAGTTGAGACAATACACTTGACTAAAGAAATAATATCCCTGGGGTGAGGGACTAATATCGGGTCCCAGAAATAACAGTTGCAGACACAGGTTTTCCGGGACGTCCCGGAAATAACGAGCGCGTGCCAGAAATAAGTGTTATATACATTTTTGCGTCCCGGCACGAACCGTTGCAGATCTTGATATATATATACATATATATATATATATATATATATATATATATATATATATATCTATTTTATAAAATCTTTAAGGTTGTAATCAGAAAAGAATATTAGTATTTGGTTCATATAAAAAAAAATATATGTTTGGGTTTAAGTTCTAATGAAAAACAATTAAAAAGAAATTCAGGATTGTTTGCAATTTACATTATTTGATAATTTAATATAATAAAAAAAAATTAATTTTAGAATAACTTAAATAAAAAAAATTTACAAAAGATTATTTATTTTTTTTTTCTTTAACAAAGTATTGGATTAAAAGCTAATTTTAATTTCTAATAGGTTATATATGTATATATATATATATATATATATTATAAAATCTTTAAGGTTGATGGAAGTATTATTCGGTATTCTAATAAATGAATTATTAAGGTTGCTAGTTTTTTTTTATTAAGTGGGTAATAATTTTAAAAAATAATTAATCTGTGCATTGGATTCATGCTTTAGATTATTTTGTATAATATTTGTGATTTTGAAATAGCTAGTTACATAGTAGTTATATTGGTAGTATTTTCGTTTAGCATCATTTAGTAGTAAATTGTGGAAAGTTAATTTAGACTTGATCAAAATAAAATCAAGTATAACCTTAAAGTGTGATAGTCAACTTTTTGTATGGTGTTTAAGAAAGTACTTCGTATTTTTGATTTCTTGTTGTCCGTAATATAGCAATTTATGTGAGCTTCAAAATTCTTTAAATATTGCAAAGTTAATTTTTTGTAGAATGTGTCGTTAAAATTGAATTTTTCTCCTAATTTTAAAATGTCAATAACAATGTCGGGAGTTGAATTCCCGACACGTTCACGCACCATTTCTCATATTTATTATCTGTGATATTCGGTTCAACACCCTGTATGTTTTGATTTGGTTGACCTTACCTATGTTCTCACGTTCTAAGTATGAGGCGTTTCACGTCAGCTCTCCAGGCGCGGCGCGAGAGCGCGAAATCATGCTGATTTCAGCTTGCGTTTGAAGGGCTAAGATGTATCTAAAAAAATAATCCCCAAGTGATTTCGATGTATTTTTTCCTCAGCTTTCCGATGGTGCTATTAGTTTCTCAAAATTTTTCAATTATAACCTCAAAAAAACATAAAACGTGTTATTTCTCAAAAACTATATTTTTAATATTTTTTTTGACCTGCTAGATCGAAAGAGGAGGAAATTTTACATGGATATAGCCTTTTTCTACGTAGGGGTTTTTTGATTTTTTCGAGTTATTATTCAAGAAACACTTAGAATTGAAAAATTTTGAGAAACTAATAGCACCATCGGAAAGCTGAGGAAAAAATACATCGAAATCACTTGGGGATTATTTTTTTAGATACATCTTAGCTCTTCAAACACAAGCTGAAAACAGCATGATTTCGCGCTCGCGCGGCGCGCCTGGAGAGCTGACGTGAAACGTCTCGTATATGTATCTGTCTTTATTAATTCTTTCATTATATTTCTTGAAAAATGCGGTATCCAAATTTTCTCTAATTTTTTTCGCAATGGCCTTATAGTAAATTGCAGTTTGGTCGTATAATAATAAAAAAACAGTAACATAATGCTTTTTCCTACAGAATTTTCTAATAAAGTGGTTATTTTACAATTTAGTAGAATAATAAAAAAAATATCATAATAAAATTCAGAGGATTTGGAAAGAGTAATAGTTTTTCAAAATTTAATAGAACAAATTTGAACGATCTAACAATTTAAAAGAGCATAGTAAGATTTAGAGAATTCCGAAAGAATAGTAATTTTCTTTATACCACTTTTGCTTTGACAAAATTCAAAGGCTTTAGAAGATTTCCTTTTTATTAAGTTCATATAAATAGCAAAATGCAGAGATGCAGCATCACTTCCGCACCTTTTAAATACCAATCTTTCAAAAGGGGAAATATAATAAAAAATAAAACTTCAATTTTCAAATTGGAATACATTTTTTCACAATATTTAGTTACAATTTTAATTTCACAATTTTAATTTTAATTTCGTAAGATTTTTAAATATGTTTTGAATTCTAATGCTTTTAATTTTTAATCTACAATAGTTTGGAAAAAGTTTCATTAAAGATAAGTTGTAATTTAGAAGACTTGGTTTTTTTTTCAAATTAAGTTCCATCTATTTATTAACTTAAGTGAAATAGGAAAATTTCTTGCAGATTATACACTTAAAATATTCCTTCGATTTGTAAAATAGTAAGAGTTATAAAAAGATAAATACGAATTTACTTAAATTTGTATTTCCTTCGATTAGTTATTATTAAGTTAAAATATAGTAAAATTTAGAAAAAGAAAGTACTCGAATATTATTTTTAACTTTTTGAATTCGAGTGAAAATTTAGTAAATAAAATTCAGTTTTATGAGTAAAAGTTTGAAATCTTTTGGTATATAAAAAAAAAACCATTTTTTTGTTTGTTTGTTTTTCAAAATATAGAATTACGATATAGTGGATTTGGTAATAAAATTTTTTTAGAAGATATTTTTCTTAATTTCTCTTCCCAATAATAGAAGATTTTTATATTTGTAGATTTGGTAAATTAAATTTTTAGATTTAATATAATTTTGTATAGAAGTTTTAATAAAACCCCTCTTCTCTAATTTTTATAGAGGATTTTTAAAAATTTTTTAAATTCAGTCATTTTTGTTTTTAGATTTTTATATATCTGTATAGATGTTTAATATACTTCTCTTTTCAAATTTTATAAAGGGTTTTTAGATTTTGTAGATTTAGTAAATTTTGTTTTCAGATTTAATATAATTGTAGATTTAATATAATTTTGTCTAGGAGTTTAATGAAACTTCTCTTCTCTAATTTTATAGAGGATTCAAAGATTTAATAAAGATTTAGTAAATTTTGATTTTAGGTTTAATATAATTGTAAATCTAATATAATTTTGTATAGAAGTTTAAATAAACTTCTCTTCTCTAATTTTATAGAGGATTCAAAGATTTAATAAAGTTTTAGTAAAAATAGAAGTGTAAAAGTACTTCTCTTCCCTAACTTTGTAGAGGATTCATAAATTTTGATTTAATAAATTTTAGTTACAATTTTTAGTTTCTTTGGTTAGTTTTAGATTAGTCGAGAGAGCGTTGCGCGTGGTCATCCTTTTGTGACACAGAGGCTTTGGGGCGTAGACTTAAACTTTGACAAATTAATTAAAATTTTTATTTTAGTTTAACTTAATTTCATTTTATTTTCAACTTATTTAATTAGTTTTTTTCTTAAAATTTTGTTTAATATTTTTTTTCTGCTTTTAAATTTGAAAACACAATAAGTTTCCTTTCAACCTATAAACTTTTTACCCTAACATAAAATTGATCCTACCTAGTATTTCTATCTATTATCCCTCCGGGGCCTCCAAATTTGTTACGTCGGGGTTTTGGAATAAACCCCGAACTGTTGTTTCGTTATGAAACTGTTGCTCTCTTTTGAGCCTAGGCCTATTTCATCCTAATAGCTCGGGATAGAGCTAGATACCTACACTAATGGGGCGGATTTCGGGCAGCAAAGGGCGCTCGCGTTATTATCAAAATTACTTCACTTTTCAAATTTTTGATCAGTGAAACATATCCACTAAAACGGTGGCAGTAGTCCGAACTTAGTATGATATAATCACTGATATAATTTTTACTTATTCGAATTTGCTTCGAATTACATATCATACAATTATGGGGAAATATATCGGCAAATGTTCTAACTAGAAACCTGACTTAATAATTGGTTATTTTACTTGCAGTTGAATCTTGATGTTTTCTGCTTACTGATCAGTTATGGAACGAAATATGAACGTGATTACAAAATAAACTCAAACTGACACATATAGTTTTAGTTTATATTTCTTTTTATTTCAAAAACTTCTTAAAAATTTACTTTTATCCTACCAATTCTCTCTTGAAATTTTAAACAAAAATTATGTCCATCAATCTTGGAGATTATAGATGGGAATACAAACGCGTCGGTGAGATGAGGTTCAAATGGAGTCGGACCGTCAATAACAACTGCTCGAACTAGACCCTGCCAGGCGTATTTATACCCTAAAATAGGCTACTCCCTAACTTTAGAAAAGGGTATACTCAAAACTACCTGATCAGCTCACAATTGGTTCTTGGAATTCTGACCACTGCCCTTTCCGGGCATTCTGAGAGAGAATTGGTTAATGAGCTGCGAATATTCAGCACGCAGTTAAAAATAGTAAATGTTAATAACTAATACATTTTTTTGAATGAACCTTAATTAATAAATAACTAAATTATTTTGAAATTTATTTTTTTCTAAAATATTAATTTTTAATTGGTGAAAGTGTTGAAAAAGGCGGAGCTAATACAAATTATTAAATAGTTTAATAAATAATAATTATTTAACTTAAATTTTCGTTTGAAATTTAAAAGGAATCAGAATGGAAACAGATTTTAATATAAAAACATGAAAATAATTAATAAAAAGGTTGAAAAAGCTTTAGTTAACTAATATGTTGTGAAATTTAGTTGTTTTACATAGTAAAAATAAAGAATATAGTAATTAGGGGGTTAGTGTAAGTATGGGTAATGCAATTGTTAGTAATAATTTTTGTTGATAAGTACATTTTCGTAGCTTATATATATTTCAACTAATCTAACAAAAACTTATCGATATTAATGTATACCTGAATTATAAACAAACTAACTTAATTATAATTGGACTCTAGCTGCTGACTACATAATAGTTTAATTATGTAAACCAACCTGGACGTTTTATAATAGGAGTGTTACTATCCTCGAGTTCTTGATTTATGAATCGTGGAAGACTAAAAATTGAAAGAAAAGCACATACATGAAAGTTTGTATTTTTGTTGAAGGTTTCTTGATTTAATTTTCGAAACAAAGGATAAGATTGGACTTATTGCCTATTGTTATTTTACCTAAAAAAATTAGAATTGCATCCACTGTTTATAAACGTGTTAAGAGAAAAATCCAGTATAAGCGTGGGTAATAGAAAATGCTGGAAAGCGAGAGAGACAGAAACAGACGCTGTCGTGCGTAATTACAGGGTTTCCTCGGTTTATAGTTTCGAGTGGTAGAAAAAATTTTGAAAGCGAACAAGGGAGAGAAAATGAGAGAGAGACGGGAGCAGACGCTCCTGTATGTGGCTATAGTGTGTCCCCGGTTTATAAGCTTTAGAGTGGCTGAGTATACCGATGCGTACTCGGATTTTGGATAATTATCGCTTGCAGATGTTTGAGTTTGGCTGGTGTTTACTGAGGCTATCGTAAAAGAAAGAAAATGAAAAGAAGCTTTATGAACCACGACGAAGAAGGAAGCGTTGTAAATGAATGATACAAGAGCGTCTCACTTTTTAAATGCCAGATAAAATTTTACAACATAATTGCCTTACTACTAAGAGTAAAGTGTCAAAATTTTATACTTTGAAAGTGGAACATACAAGATTCCAAGTTTTATTTACAAAACTGAATCTTATATATTTTTTTTTTATATTCTGAAATTGGTTTACGAGATTCATGTAATAATGAAATAAAATCATTTTTATTATTTTAAAGAAAACTATTTTTTTGGCAGGACGTAACAGAGTGACAGAGAGATTATGTGTCTATATGTCTATATCAAATCCTTCTAAACCGGAAATCTTTAATAATTGATATAATTCTGTAGTAGAATTAATTAATACTAAATTTGAGATTAGAAACTATAAGCTTATTCGAATTTTTTTTCATAAAGTATTGAAATAATAAAATAAGAACATAATATTAATATAATTAATTCTAATATGAACATAATAAATTCTTGTAAGATTAAAATATTGCTTATTATTTTTTTTTTTTAATTTTACCGTCCAATTTGATAGCTAAACATATTGTGTTTTTTGAAATACTACTACTTCTGACCATTACCTTAAAATAATTAAAACGTGTTATTTATATTTTAATTTCGGATTGTCGGCCCTTTAGTTCAAGAGCCAATCATAGATTACTTCTTCTAGTGATTAGTTTTTCTTTTTTTTTCTAAGAAGGAATGTATATATTATCCTAACAAGAGTATGCTGATGAATGTGTGTGAAATTGATTATTTGAAAAATGAGTGTCTGTATCATTATATTTTATTCCATATAAGCTATAAAAAAAAAGATAGAAAATACTGAGAGCCCCAACCAACGCTCACAGCTATGAGGAACAACCATATATTTTCCTTTCTAAATTTTCTCTCTTTTATACTTTATTTATTAGTTTATTTATTATAAAATTTTATGTTACATTATTTTACACTACTTTACATTAAATATTTTTTAATTTTTATAATTATTACGTATACATAGAATGTAATAATTCCTGTGTGAGCATATTACTTCCTCGAGGCATTGGTACAACACCCAAACAGCACTCCTCTTGATGATCGCAGACATCCTTATTTTCCCAGGATACGTTAGGTGAATCGTGGGTGTAAACATTTTCTAGCAGCCACCATCTCAACGAATCTGCATTCTTTGCAGCGCAGTTTGGTTTTGGACAATGTGGATAGTATGGACATCTTATTTTTTCATCTTTATGGATTTTCTTGAGCGCCGGGCATCCATAATCCTCAATATTATTTACTAGTCTAAGAAAAAAAAAATATTTAAAAATGTAATCAATGAAAAATTATATAATATACTTACCTTCTAATACTTACTTTCCGGGGACCATTTCCTCAATCCATCGTTTTTTCTCAAGTCCTTTTACATGGATTTTCGTAGCGTTTTTTAGCATGCCTTGTAAAATACTAATAACCAATCTGTATGGAAACATGCCAGACTCCCACACCATTCCATGATAGTTTTTAGTGAGCCATTCATTTACCCTCTTTTCTTCATCCAGAAGTTTTTTTCACTGACAAGGCGGCTGGAAATGGTACACCGATGGGATAGATTTTTCTGAGAGCTGGAGGATAGTCAGCTCCTTCACCATGAATAAGTTGGAAGATCTCTTGAATCCCTGGACGTCTACGATGTACTCCATTTCTATAGCTCTTATTCTGGTAGTAGTGTACTCGAAGTGCAGCGCTCGATGAATGTGCTGCTATCGCTGATGATCCCCCTTTTATATCTTCAAATGCTCCCCCACTCCTCAAATTTCGACCCCTTACGTCTCTGGAAGCTTCTCTTCTTACGTTTCTGGAATCTTCCCTCTCCACCTCTATTTCGTCTCCGAAAATTCTTGAGCTTGCGGAGGGTTATAAGAGGAGCCGCTGTGCCCGCTAGGTCTCATTCACTCACCGGTCAAGGAAGCGAGACACTAGGAGGACCTGCAAGAGCCATCTACTGAGGAGGAGATGTAGGCTGAGGTGTCCAGGACTTCCTGCTCCTGCTGCTGCTGGCTGACAATGGAGCGGTCGTCTGTACTGCTGTCTCTGCTACACCGCTTTTATAGCCGTGGCTGCTTCCCCCACTCCTTGATTTACCACCACCGCTGCCGCTCTGGAAGCTTCTCTCCCCCTCTCCGAAAATTCTCGAGCTCACGGAGGGCTATAAGAGGAGCCGCTGTGCCCGCTCAAGCTCATTCACTCATCCGGCCAAGCACCGAGAGGATCTGCAGAGAGCCGTCTCCCCACTCATTTCCGAAACTTTCGAGTCTCGGAAGGTCTACAAGAGGAGTCGCTGTGCATGTTCACCCACAGTCTCTCGCATACTCGAGCAGGAGGTCTACTCGAGGAGTTGCTGCTGACCGATAATTAAGCTTTCGCGAGGAGTTGCTGCTGCTGACCGACGATTGAACCGGAGGACTCAAGGAGGAGCCCTCTATAGGTGAGCTTTCCCCCTTCTAGAAGTCTCTCTCTTTTACAGCTGAAGTTCTCGGAATACCACCACCTCCAGGATGGGGATGTAAAGAAGCTCCGGTCGCAGGATTGATCATTCCAGTGAGACACGTCAAGTGAGAACAACCTACTATTGAGAGATCAGCATATAAGGAGCTCATCGTTTCAGCTAGCCATCATTTGGAATTACGAGTCATCGTGGAGCTACATCACTTCAAGCTGTGATTTAACCAGGAAGGATGGCACAACTAAATTTTCGGTGAGAATATCAAATGTTTATGGAAATCTTTAGAGTATGCAAAGGATGGTATTGCGGTCCCTAGTGATATACAGCTGTGGTTTGATATGTGCGTTGGCCTTATTGAAGAGTTACAGAAGATAATATCTTCAAGAACGCTCACTAGAGCTCAGAAAAAGAAGAGTCAAACTTTTATGACACATTTGCTCTATATTCAAAATAAGTTGCGAGATTTGCTCAAGATAGGTGGTGAATTAAGACAAAATCCATCAACAGTGAGTGCAACTAGTGTAAAATGGGATGATGTGTTTTCGGCGTTTGCGAGACGAATAAAATCAGGCGTGATAACAAACCTGGGCCATTTGGACATCGTCTCATTCATGAAGGATGCTCAAGCTTTTTTCAAGTCAAAGATTGAACCATCCCTCAAGGAGTATAACGCACTCAAAGTGAATGCTGAACTTACTGCGGAATACGTGATAGAGAAAAGTGATTCGGTAAGTGCTGAAGTAAAATACTTTAACACGGAGAATGTACCTATTTACAAAATTACAGGCTTGAAGGAATGTTTTAAACTTAATATTGAGCAAGTTATTCAGCGAGAGATGGAGGAATTCGCGGAAAGAGATTCGGGATGGAGTTTACGTCAGATTTTAAGTCTCACGATAAATATTAATAAGTTTGAGCCGATGAAGGGTAGTTCTTATATACCACTACCTAAAGAAATACTTACAGAAAAGGCGTGTATAAATGTTCAAAATAAAGATAATCAATGCTTTAAGTGGTCTATATTAGCTGCACTACATCCTCAAAAACGTGATTCAGAGCGAGTTAGTCTGTATAAAAAATTCGAAAACGAACTAACTTTGATAGAGTAGAGTTTCCTGTTACACTAAAACAAATAAGTAAATTTGAAAAACAAAATCATGTTTCTGTTAATGTTTATATTTTAAATATGTGTAACAGTAAATTTCGGGTTAATCCGTGTTATGTAACATCATTAAAGAAAACTATGCATGATAATTTACTTCTTTGTACAAGACTATTACATAGATGAGAATGATGAAGAAAATAAGGAGGTTAGCAATGAAAACACTTCAGCTCCAAAATTTCACTATGTTTGGATAAAAAACTTATCACGCTTGGTGAGAAGTCAGTTAACATTCATCAATAAACAGTGTTTCATCTGTGATCGATGTTTACATTTTTTTTAAACAAATGAGAAGTTATTGATGCATGAAATCGACTGTAGTTAACTTAATAAATGTAAGATTAAACTACCTATACCGCAGGATAATGTACTTTCATTTAAGAATTTTAAGCGACAGATCAAAGTACAACAAAGACAGATCAAATGCATTGCATGCATTTCAAGAACATGAGGCTTACAGCATTGGATACTATTTGAAGTATAGTTTCGATGACAGACTGTCTGGCTACCACAGTTACCGATTGGAAAAAGTCGGCGAAATGACTCCTGCCGAGTGGTTTGTATACAAACTTTGGGAACTCGCTGATCACCTAAATAATCTGTATAATGCACCTCAACCAATGAATTTAAATAATCAAGAGAAAAGAAACTTTGATGAAGCTAAGTCATGTCACATTTGTGGTAAAGCGTTTTTATCTACGAACAAGAAAGTGAAAGACCACTGTCATATCCTTGGAATGTAAGTATTTTATTTATTAATTATTTAATAAACTATTAAAACATTTATTTAATTAATAATATTGTTTATGATTCAGAGGCGCTGCTCACCAAGGATGTAACATCAACTATAAAGATGCAAGGTTCATTCCAGTTGTCTTTGACAACCTTACTGGCTACGACTCCCACTTCATCATCAAGGAACTTGCTAAAGATACTATCTTCAAGGGGCGTGTACAACTTATTGCTGAGAACAAAGAGCGTTACATATCGTTTTCGAAATATATCGAAGGTAATGATTTCAATTTTAGATTTATAGATTCCTTCAGGTTCATGGCATCATCCTTGGAGAAATTGGCATCGTATTTGGATAAAAAAAACATTGCCAGCAGCGTCTTTTTGGAAGGTGAATATACAGAAAAACAAATAAAGTTATTGCTGAGAAAAGGCGTTTTCCCGTATGATTATGTTTCATCACTCGAAAAATTGGAGGAAAAAGAGTTGCCTTCAAAGGAAGACTTTTACAGTAAATTAACTGAGTGCGGCATTGCGGACACTGAATATAATCATGCAAAGATGGTCTGGAATACTTTCAATATCCGAACGCTTGGTGAGTATTCTGACATTTATCTGAAAACAGATGTGCTTCTATTAGCAGACGTCTTTGAGAATTTTCGAACAACGTGCGTCGAGGCTTATGGCTTGGATCCTGCGCATTACTACACTACTCCAGGATTAACGTGGGATGTCATGTTGAAGTGCACACAAGTCGAGCTCCAGCTACTCACGGATATAGACATGCTGATGTTTATTGAGAGGGGAATCAGAGGTGGAGTCAGCCAATGTTCCAACCGCTACGCTAAGGCAAACAACAAATTTATGTCTGGTGGTTATAATCCAGACGAAGAGGAAAAATATTTAATGTACTACGATGCTAATAACCTGTACGGATGGGCTATGACGCAATACCTACCAGAAAGAGGTTATCGCTGGGTGGAAAATGTAAACGAACCAAATTTCTATGTCATTCCAGATGATGGTCCTATCGGTTATATCTTGGAGGTGGATTTGGAATACCCGGTAAGTCTTCACGATGATCATAAAGACCTGCCTCTGTGTCCTGAACATATGGCTCCGCCTGGTTCTCGTCAAAAGAAGCTGCTGACTACTTTATTCAACAAAAAGAGGTATGTTATTCATTATCGTGCCCTGAAACAAGCACTCAAATATGGACTAGTGTTAGAGAAAGTTCATAGAGCACTTAGATTCAAACAGAGTCCATGGCTCAAGCCTTATGTCGAATTAAACACGGAGAAGAGAAAACAGGCGAAAAATGAGTTTGAAAAACTCTTCTTCAAACTTCTGATTAATGCCGTGTATGGTAAGACGGTGGAAAATGAGCGAAAACGAGTAGATGTGAAACTCGTTAACAAGTGGACTGGCCGCTATGGGGCGGAGGTATTGATCGCTAAACCCAATTTCCATAGCCGCTCGATCTTTGATGAAAACTTAGTTGCCATACAACTCGCTCGAACTGAGATTACAACCAGAAAGCCGATTTATGTCGGTCTTAGCGTTCTCGATATCTCTAAGACTCTCATTTCTGATTTTCATTATTCGTATATGAGACGAGTGGGTAAAAATAGCAAACTTCTCTACACTGACACAGATAGTCTGATATATGAAATTCGAGGAGTTACGGGGGTGCCATACTCGATTTTAAAGAACAAAACTACTTTATCATAGGAGTATGGCGGTAATGTACAAAAATTTGCCGTTAGGTGGCGTCGCGCACACATTCCGTTACGGCATGTTTCCGACCAGAGTTGACACAGTAAACAAGCGTTTTTTACATATTTTGAGGCGCAGAATTCAAACTTGGTGGTTTCCAGGCTAAAAAACGGTGAATTTGTTTGTCACCAACAATTTTATTTAAAAAATTGCTCTTTTTATAAGATGTAAATTTAGAATAAAACTAACATTTCATTTTAAGGAAAAAAAAAATACTTTGAAATAATGTATCATGCTTTGATAAACAAAAAACAGTGAATTACCATATAATTGTTAATAACAAATAAACAGATCATTTATTCTGATTGGTTTACTGAGACATTATTTCAACGTATTTTTTTTTTCTTAAAAGAGAATGACTTTTTTTTTATTCCGAATTTAAATTTTATATAAAAAAAGCAAATTTTTTGGACAAAATTATTAGTACCAAAATAAATAACCATTTTTAAACTTAAAGACAAATCCAAATTCTGCGCCTAAAAATACGTAGAAGAACGTTTGGTTACCGAGACAATTCCAGATATGGGTCTGAAGTTTGCAACGTTGGAGTCCAACGAAATAAAAAAAATATTTCATTTTGCTTCACGTTTATACTAAATAATATTAATTTTACGTGTAGATTTAGTGTTTTATAGTATAAATTAACTTTAAAACGAAGGTTTAGATAAAATTTCCATTGTTTAATAACTTTAATTAATCTTAAATAATTATATCGTTTCATCGCAACGATGCAAACTTCAGACCCATTTCCAGATGCTTAGACAGAGCTCCCTCAGCACTGAGACTAATTGCGTACCAATGTGAGAAGCGGAGCTGAGAATTAATTCCTGTTATTCTTGAAATTTTTTGTACATGATCTACTACATCCTCTTGATTAAAATAATCCTCTTGGTTTATATACTTGTCTTAAAAAATTATGAAAAAATCCTCTTGATTAATAAAATCCTCTTGATTGAAAATGTTTTCTTGATTAAAAAGTCCTTTTGATTAAGAATATCCTCTTGATTGAAAAAATCCTTTTGATTGATAAAATCCTCTTAAACGAAAAAATCCTCTTCGTTCTCAAAGTCCTCTTGACCCCGGAGATGCCCGTAACTCTTATTGTCTCGTTTGGACAGTGAGATTACATCATCCTCGGAAAAACAGCTTTTGACGTTATGACTAAACGACTGATTTTTAACAAGTAAGTTTTTTGAATTTTCATGCCTTTTTTCTTATTTTGGGTTTTTTCTTTAGTACAATTTAATTTTTCTAAATATTCTCATTATACAGGTATTGCTTTACAAATGTTGGTGATTTACTAAAAATCTATTGTAAAAAGAAAAACTGTTTGACACGCGGAGTCCACGCAATGGCCGCTTTATAAATTTGTAAATTGATATACCACCTCGAATGGTAAGGGAAAAGAAAGTTTTTTCTTTAATGTGACAAGAAATTTCATAATTGCCGTTATGTTTAATATTTTTTGTATGTTCATTGTGTTTAGCCTTGATAAGAGGAGTTAATTATACTCCCGAAACGTCGGTGTATCAATAAATTTATGATGCTCGAAAGGATCTATGGTGTACGAATTTATTACACCCTCAATAAAAATTATCAAAGTCCTCTTGATTTACAATCCTTTTGATTGATAAAATAGTCTTGATTGGTAAAGTCCTCTTGATTTATAATCCTCTTGATTGATAAAATCCTCTTGATTGATAAAATCCTCTTGATTGATAAAATCCTCTTGATTGGCAAAGTCCTCTTGATTTACAATCCTCTTGATTGGCAGTCCTCTTGATTGACAGTCCTCTTGCTTACAGTCCTCTTGATTTACAGTCCTCTTGCTTATAGTCCTCTTGATTGACAGTCCTCTTGCTTACAGTCCTCTTGATTGACAGTCCTCTTGCTTACAGTTCTCTTGCTTACAGTCCTCTTGTTTACAGTCCTCTTGATTGACAGTCCTCTTGATAACACTAAGTATACTTGAATATGCAAGCAAAGTGGTCTCATCTTTTGTGTACAGTTTTCGCGTTACCAAAGTCCTCGAGCACAAGTCCGGCGCTGAGAATCGTTGCTTGTCCCCGCAAGCGGGCGAGCCCTTCTGGCTCAGGGTGGTGAGATGATGGAGCAGAAAATTCGTTGACTCGGTCTTACCGGAACCGCTCTTGCCACTTATCACAATGCACTAATTCTTCTTCTTCTTGAGACATAGTGATATGCCGCGTAGGCTATCGTGGATATGTGCGGCGATATGTGCGGACCGAGCCTTTGATTCTGATAAAGATTCATATACTTCGGATTATAAATTGGGTAGAATTTGAAGGAGTTCCGGGCAATCAGTATGCTGCCAACGTAGGTGTAAATATTGCCGGTGAGAAATCGGTAGCTGGCGGAGATCCAGATACTCCTTATCATGCGGTTGATCCATGGGAAATCTGCTGTCTGACCACAGGTAGTCAGACGAAAAACCTGAAAGTTTTGCATTTTATTAGTTATGAATTTACTCATACAATTATTTGCACAAAAATTAAAATTTTTTTGCTTCTTTAAATTAACTGGGCCACAAAAAATTGTTTTTTTTTTTTTATTAAGGTAGTTCTCCTCGGACTCTCTAGTCAAAGCAGTGCTAAATATAGAAGTTATCTAAAATTAAAAAAAAAACATAGTTGTAATGTGATTTATTTATTTAAAATGATAGAGATAGTCAATGTATTATAAATAAAGTGTATTTAACATGACTAAAGTAACTTATTGTAAAATAGCGATATTTTAGAAACTAGATATCGTCACTACAAACATTTTTTTATTATTTTTGGAGTAATGTATAGAGACTCATGAAGGGTTTCCATCATAAATAGTATTTCTAAATCTAAAATCAGTAAAGAAACAAAAAAGATTCCGGTAATTTATCAATAGTTGTTTGTAGTGACAAGATCTAGTTTCTACAACATCGACATTTTGTGAAAAAAGTTATCTTAGTCATATTAAATACACTTTATAATAAATAAATCACATTACAACTATGGTTTTTTAATTTTAGGTAACTTCATCATTTTTAGCACTTATTTTGATTAGGGATGTCAAACTTAATTCTGCGATTTGACCGATCCATAGGTCGGTAAAGTAGGAAATACATACTATTGATGAAATATGACACCAACGCCATCTCTAGAAAATCCTAACAGATTTTAACACAGATGGCGCTACATATTTCAATAATATTAAATATCTGTAGTATTATATGATACTATAATAATAATAGACATCTGTATTTTCTATGGTTCAAATCAATATTTACGTATTTCGCCTATACGCATTTTTTTACTGTAAAAAGATATGCGTATTTCGCCTATACGCATATTTTTTTATTATAAACAATTGTACGTATATCGCGTATACATATTTCCTTTTATAAATAATTATGCGTATTTTGCGTATACGCATTTTTTATTGTTAATAATAGTGCGTATTTCACATATACGCATTTTTATTACAAATAATAGTGCGTATTTCACATATACGCATTTTTATTATAAATAATTGTGCGTATTTCGCCTATAAGCATTGATTTTTATAAACAATTGTGTATTTCGTCTATACGCATTTTCTTTTACAAATAATTATGCGTATTTCGCTTATACGCACTTTTCGGTGTTAGTAATCGTCTGCATTTAGCCTACACGCATTTTATAATAAATAATTTTGTGTATTTCGACTATACACATGTTCTATTATAAACAAATATGCACATTTCGCCTATACACAATTCTTATAATAATGAGATGCAAATTCGTCACTTTATTGTATAGTCTCAGTTATTATTGACATTTCAAAATTCAGGACGTCGCCTCGCATGAGTGCTTTCTTAAAAATTGTAGTGCGCTCCGAAGATTTTTGTGTCCAGATGTCGGAACAGATCGTATGCGAGGTCTAAGCCTTCCAGGTGGACGATGATGGAGTTTACCTGATGCGCTCCGTAGGTTTTTGTGTCCAGAGGCCAGGACAAATCGAATGCGAGGTCTAGGTGCTTCAGATGGCCGATGATGGAGTCCGGGGTAGTGCGCTTCGTAGGTATTTGTGTCCAGGTGAAGGGACAGGTCGGATGCGAGGTCTAGGTGTTGCAGATGCTCGATGATGTAATCCGGGTGATGCGCTCTGAAGATTTTTGTGTCCAGGTGTCAGAACAGATCGGATGCGAGGTTTAGGCGTTCGAGGTAGCCGATGATAGAGTTTACGTGATACGCTCCGTAGGTTTTTGTGTCCAGAGACCAGGACAAATCGAATACGAGGTCTAGGTGTTCCAGATGGTCGATGATGGAGTCCGGGTAGTACGCTCCGTAGGTTTTTGTGTCCAGGTGAAGGGACAGGTCGGATGCAAGGTCTAGGTGTTTAGATGGCGGATAATGGAGTCCGGGTGATGCACTCCATAGATATTTACGTCCAGGTGTCGGCACAGGTCGGATGCGAGGTGTAGGTGTTACCGGACGCAGCTTACATGAGGCAGCTTGCGGATTGCGCGCACAGACTTTTGTAACCTGCGTAGTTTCTTTTGATGCCATGATTCCACTAGCTGGTTCTAATAAACCAAACGGTGACAGCAGCAGCTCAAGTCTTGTTCAGAATTTAATATTATGATTTTCAAAATATTACCTGCATCTGAAATTTTGTTGCACGGTACTGCACTTTTTTGTACATATTCTGGATGTAGTTTACAAAATTTCTACCAAGAGATAGTTTAGATTTGGTTTTTATTTTTTTTGGTTGAGGGTTTAATTGTTTATTGAAATTGAAACAAATTTCAATGTTTTTATTTTTTTATTCAATCTAACCATAAAAAAATATCAATATGAAATCAAGTTATCTTTTGGTAGATTTTAAGTATTCGCTGTTAAAAATATATGGGATATTTCAGGTGAAGTCAGCAGCTCAAAATTTTAAAATCGCTCAAAGCTCGTTTTCTTTTAGTTTTTTATGAACAGAAAATGTTCCTCAAATTTTAGATCGATAAAAAAGCTATGCAACATTGAAAATTCAATTTTTTTGCAATTTTTGGTTAAAATCCAAGTTTATTCATTTTTTAACTCAAAATCTTGAAACTATTTGTATAGTACATTGATTGGCAAAAGGTTTGCATTTTTTCTGTAGAATGTGCCAGTATTTATTTTATGACCCTTTTTGAAAGTCTCTGATTGGCTGCTTCTTAGTATACCTTCATCAAAGGATATTGAGGCTGCAGCCAAATATTCTTTGTTCGACAAATGTTTTTGTATTCTTCTTCGAAAACCCTTCAAAATGCTTTTTTTGATCAATACTGGCCGAGCAAAGGGAGAAATGTTACAATTTTTTGAAATATCAAGAAAAATCCATAATTTCAATTTTATGAAACTGAACATTATTCATACATCTTATGGCATAGACCGTACCACTGAATTTTGCTAGAGCATCAAAGAGAGCATTATAAATATCTATTTTCAATAATATTAGGCTTACATAATAAGCAATACCTAATTATGAATTAATAATAAGTTAAGCTACAAAGATTAATTACTATAATGCTGTCAAAATGAAATCAGGCAACAGACTGATAATTTCATTAATAATAAGGTATCGCTTATTGTGTAAACCTAATATTATTGAAAATAGATATTTCTAATGTTCTATTTGATGCTCTAACAAAATTCAGTGGTACGATCCATGCCATAAGACGTATGAATAATATTCAGTTTCTTTAATCATGTTATCAAAAATTGAAATTATGGATTTTTCTTGATATTACAAAAAATTGTAACTGTTTTCCCTATGCTCGGCCAGTATTGATCAAAAAAGCATTTTGAAGGGTTTTCAAAGAAGAATACAAAAAAAAATTTGTCGAATAAAGAATATTTGGCAGCAGCCTCAATATCCTTTGATGAAGGTATACTAAGAAGCAGCCAATCAGAGACTTTCAAAAAGGGTCATAAAATAAATACTGGCACATTCTACAGAAAAAATTCAAACCTTTTGCCAATCAATGTACTATGCAAAAAGTTTCAAGATTTTGAGTTAAAAAATGAATAAACTTGGATTTTAATCAAAAATTGCAAAAAAATTGAATTTTCAATGTTGCATAGCTTTTTTATTTTTGCAAATATCGACCTAAAATTTGAGGAACATTTTTTATTCATAAAAACTAAAAGAAAACGAGTTTTGAGCGATTTTAAAATTTTGAGCTGCTGACTTCACGTGAAATATCCCATATACCTGAAACAACAGGAAGGTGTAACAAAATTTGAGACCAAGGGTTGAACTTCAAATGAACCTGAGTATGGTATTTAAGTTAATCGGCATTTTAAAATATACACCTTCCATAATATAAACGTATAACTGCAAATTGGACATTTTAACAAAATTTGTATTTTTAGAAGTATTGTCATTAATAATTACTTTGCATTATACTTGTCATGCTACTGAATGATTGGCAAAAGTAGAGTTACTATAATTTCATTTAGCTAGGCTCATAAGTTTCTTTAGCTTCTTTTCAAATTTTATGAGTATACGTATTATGTCCACCCTCCATTATTTGAAACATATAAAAATTGGACGATAGGGAGGGTCAACCCTTCAAAAATAAACAAAAAAAACACAACACTTCACATTCTATATTCTAACGTTTCGCTGTTCTTTGTTGTCAGCCTCATCAGGGAAAAAATTAATCTCAACAACATGTCAACCAGATAATTATCAAATTATTTAGTAGTAACAACTACATTGTCAGAAGTAGAAAGCCACATTGTCTCACTCACAGATGACTCAGTCATCTGTGTGTTTTTTTTTGTTTATTTTTGAAGGGTTGACCCTCCCTATCGTCCAATTTTTATATGTTTCAAATTTTATGAGTTTTGTTGAAAAAAAAACGGAAAAGAATTAATCTTGTGTCAAAACATCTAGTTTCTTATAAATAGATAACTAAATAAACTCATGTAATCGTAATTCTTTTCTGTTATAATTAAATATGTTCGCCCATACACCTTTCCTTATAACTAATAATTGTACGTATTTCGTCGATACGCATTTTTGCATTATAAACAACTGTGCGTATTTCGCTTATACAAATTTTTGATATTGTAAATAATTGTGCGTATTTCGCTTGTACGCATTTTTTATTATAAATAATTGTGCGTATTTCGCCTATACGCATTTTTGTATGATAAATAATTGTGCGCATTTCGCATATACGCATTATTTATTATGAATAATTGTGCGTATTTCGCCTATCAGGCGTTTCATGTCAGCTCTCCAGGCGCGGCGCGCGAGCACGAAATCATGCTGTTTTCAGCTTGTGTTTGAAGGGCTAAGATGTATCTAAAAAAAATAATCCCCAAGTGATTTCGATGTATTTTTTCCTCAGCTTTTCGATGATGCTATTAGTTTCTCAAAATTTTTCAATTCTAAGTATTTCTTGAATAATATCTCGAAAAAATCAAAAAACCCCTATGTAGAAAAAGTCTATATCCATGTAAAATTTCCTCCTCTTTCGATCTAGCAGGTCAAAAAAAATATTAAAAATACAGTTTTTGAGATATAACACGTTTTATGTTTTTTTGAGGTTAGAATTGAAGAATTTTGAGAAACTAATAGCACCATCGGAAAGCTGAGGAAAAAATACATCGAAATCACTTGGGGATTATTTTTTTTAGATACATCTTAGCCCTTCAAACACAAGCTGAAAACAGCATGATTTCGCGCTCGCGCGCTGCGCCTGGAGAGCTGACGTGAAACGCCTCCTATACGCATTTTTTTATTTACTATTTTTTTTATTACAAATACATGTCAATTTGAACGTAATTACGTTCGAGTATTTATTTATAATCACGATTTTTACTTATAGTATAAAATTACGTGATTAGTAATACTTTAAGTTTTGACATGTCCAACACCTATTAGCCAAAAACTACGGAGCGCACCACCTAAATATCGTCATCGGCTTCCCCGAAGATCTGAACCACGTATTAGATGCGCCCTGATATCCAAACGCAAAAGACTACGAAGCGGACCACCTAGACCTCGTCATCGGCTACCCTGAACACCTGCACTGCGTATTAGATGCCCCCTGATATTTTAATGCAAAAAACTACGGAGCGAACCACCTAGAATCCATCATTGACCACCCCAAAGACCTAAACGACGCATTCGATGCTTTCAATTATCGATAAGTAACACTTCCTTATAATAGTTGTGATTTCCGTATTAGCAAGTAGCAACCGTTACCGCTATAGTATTTCTCCCTTACAATTGAAGGTGGAAGCAATGTATACTATAATCGTGTGACGCTGTTACGTTCGTATGCTGCTGATCCAACGATCGTATAATTGTGTAACTGTTGTAGTATAAAAAGCAACATACTTTAAAAGTAAGCGATCCATACCATAAAAGTATGGGTCCCTTTCCAAGATTGCTAAAACCGCCTTACTTATATAGTAAAGGAACTCCTATACTCCACGAGTAAGTGATTTTAACTGTAGCAGTAAGAGTTTTCTTTCCGTGTGCACCCGCAGAAAACTGTTATTTTTTGGGGAGGTATAATTCGTACCTAAAAATCAGGTGTGCCCTAAATACTGACATTAGTCTAGGCGCCAGGGGGGTTACCGTGGCCGATGGATATCCACGCCTCCACCAAAGCTTTTCTTACGTATTTTTGTCTGCTGATTCTGAATTTCGAAGGTGGACAGTCGCCAGACTATTAGTTTTTTTGTTATTAACAATTTAATTGTTTAAATTGCTGCCTAATCAATATGATTAATTATAACTGAATGCTAACTGTCTAAAACTGTAGTAAATTGATCTAGAATTATGCACTATTGCGCTCGAATTCGCGAGTTATTGCACTAAATTTGCAATAATTCGGGTTCTAATCAAAATTTTTCAATCCTCAAAAAATGAGCATATTTCTAGATCAATTTACTACAGTTTTAGGCAGTTAGGATTCAGGTATAATTAATCATATTGATTTGGCAGCAATTTAAACAATTAAATTGTTAATAGCAAAAAACTAACAGACTGGCGCCTCTCCACCTTCGAAATTCAGAATCAGCAGACAAAAATACGTAAGAAAAGCTTTGGTAGAAGTGCGGACATCAATCGGCCACGGAAACCCCCCTGACGCCTAGACTACATCTCGAGTCTGTCGCGGGACCGCCGACAATCAAGTATACCTTCGCCGTCCTCTCTTCGTCGTGTCTGCCTAGGTGATGTCCTCGGGAAGTGATAGTTGCGTTGGCTGCGGTCGAGGAGAGTACAATTATATGAAGACGTGTTATCTTCTGCAGGAACTCTTCGCCTAGAGCAAAACAAAATATATTATTAGTTAAGCAGTGGGGATGAGGAGAGCAGTATCGAATTGCCAGCAACAGAGGAGTAGACAGATGGAAAGTTGAAGGCTTGTTTCGGCTATACTACATGATAAAGTCGAAATCCAAAGTGAAGTACTTACTCGAGCCTGTCACGGGAGCACAAACTACATTCAACTACACCTTCGCCCTCCCTTCTCCGTTGTATTCGCCTAGGTGATGTCCTCGGGAAGTGGTAGTTGCGTTGGCTGCCCTCGAGAAGAGTAGAATTATATGAAGACGTGTTGTCTTCTACAGGAGCTCTTCTCCTGGGGCAATACAAAATATATTAATAATGTGTTAAGCAGTAGGGATGAGGATAGTAGTATCGAAGTGCCAGGAACAGAGAATTAGACCGATGGAAAGTTGGAGACTAGGTTCGGCTGTACTACAAGATAAAGTCCAAATCCGAAGTGAAGTACTTACTCGAGTCTGGCACAGGAGATCAAACTATATTTATATACACCTTCGCCCTCACTTCTAAGATATGTTTGTCTAGCTGATGTCTTCAGGACGTGGTAGTTGCGTTGGCTGCCCTGGAGAAGAGTAGAATTATATGAAGACGTGTTGCTATCTGCAGGAGCTCTTCGCCTAGGGCAAAACAAAATATATTAATAAAGTGTTAAGCAGTATAGGAATGAGGATTGCAGTATCGACCTGCCAGGAACAGAGGAGTAGACAGATGGAGAGTTGGAGGCTAGGTTCGGCTATACTACAGGATAAAGTCCAAACCCGAAGAGAAGTACTTACTCGAGTATGTCGCGGGAGCGCAAACTACATTCAACTATGCACCTCCGCCCTTACTTCTCTGTTGTGCTCTCTTATGTGATGTCCTCGGGAAGTGGTAGTTGCGTTGGCTGCCCTCGAGGAGAGTAGAATGGTATGAAGACGTGCTAGGGCAAAACAAAATATATTAATAAAGTGTTAAGCAGTATAGGAATGAGGATTGCAGTATCGACCTGCCAGGAACAGAGGGAGTAGATAGATGTAAAGTTAAGATATTTGTAGAGAATGGAAAGGGAGCTTTGGAATGAAAAGTCGAAAAAGCGCATGTGCATTTCCAACTAAGACCTCCTGACGCACCTAATTTCCAACTAAGACCTCCTTCGCTTAAAGTTTACCAGAATGTCCACACGCAATGCTGCACATACAGAGGGATTGTATATCCAATTTCAGATATACTCAATTAGCCAGTATGGAGAAAATAACCTTTTTTCTTGAAAACTTCTTGAAAAACACACAGAAAATGCAGTATCTCCACTCTTGCTGATTATTTAGAATTAAACCTGGAATATAATCCCTCAGCATGTACAACATAGTGTGTGTAAAGTTTAAGATGTTTGTAGATAATGGAAAGGGATCTTTGGAATGAAAAGTCAAAAAAGCGCATGTGCATTTCCAACTAAGACCTCCTCCTATGAGTTTGAAGTTCTGAACGTTCACCGTGAACCAAATGACGAAAATTTACCAATTCGGTTTTTTTGATATTATCTCTTAAAGATATGCATAAAATATGTACAAATTGCAAAACAAGTTATTTCTAAGGTGATTATCCCCCCAAATTATCCCTAAAACCATCGCGACAAGAAAATAAATGACAATAAAAAATTGGTACCATGAGAGTTTATTAATTTAAGACAAATTTTATGGCTGATATTTCCTCCAGATACTTCTCTAGCATTGAAAAAAATTGTCGATATTTAATCCGAACAGGAATCTTTAACTTGGGGGGTGAAAAAGGGGCTAAAATATCGGAAAATTCACGACAAATACCGAGAAAAAATCATGTCTCGTGAGTTCATTATTTTAAAACAAATTTTATCGCTGATATTTCTTCCAGATACTGCCCTAGCATTGTAAAAAAATTGGCGATATGAAATTCGAACGGTATCTTTTCGCTTAGGGGGTGCAAAGGGGCTAAAATGGCGGAAAATCTACGTAAAATACCGAGAAAAAATCATATCTCGTGAGTTTATTAATTTAAGACAAATTTAATGGCTGATATTTCTTCCAGATACTGCTCTAGTATTGAAAAAAAAATCGGCGATATGAAGTTCGAACGGTATCTTTTCGCTTAGGGGGTGCAAAGGGGCTAAAATAGCGGAAAATCTACGTAAAATAGCGAGAAAAAATCATATCTCGTGAGTTTATTAATTTAAGACAAATTTAATGGCTGATATTTCTTCCAGATACTGCCCTAGTATTAAAAAAATCGGCGATATGAAGTTCGAACCGGATCCTTTCGCTTGGGGGGTGCAAAGGGGCTAAAATAGCGGAAAATACACGAAAAATGCGGCAACAAAATCATATCTCGTGAGTTTATTAATTTAATACAAATTTTATGGCTGATATTTCCTCCAGATACTTCCCTGGCATTGAAAAAAATTGTCGATATTAAATCCGAACAGGATCCTTTAGCTTGGGGGGTGAAAAAGGGGCTAAAATATCGGAAAATACACGTCAAATACCGAGAAAAAATCATGTCTCGTAAGTTTATTATTTTAAAACAAATTTTATCGCTGTTATTTCTTCCAGGTACTGCCCTAGCATTGTAAAAGAATTGGCGATATGAAATTAGAACCGGATCTTCTCGCTTAGGGGGTGCAAAGGGGCTAAAATAGCGGAAAATCTACGAAAAATAACGAGAAAAAATCATGTCTCGTGAGTTTATTAATTTAAGGCAAATATTATCGCTGATATTTCTTCCAGATACTGCCCTAGCATTCTAAAAAATTGGCGATATGAAATTCGAACCGGATCCTTTCGCTTAGGGGGCGCAAATGGGCTAAAATAGCGGAAAATACACGTAAAATATCGAGAAAAAATCATGTCTCGTGAGTTTATTAATTTAAGAAAAATTTAATGGCTGATATTTCTTCCAGATACTGCCCCAGAATTGAAAAAAAATTGGCGATATGAAATTCGAACCGGAACCTTTCGCTTGGGGGGTGCAAAGAGGCTAAAATATCGGAAAATACACGAAAAATGCGGCAACAAAATCATATCTCGTGAGTTTATTAATTTAAGACAAATTTTATGGCTGATATTTCTTCAAGATACTGCCCTAGCATTCTAAAAGAATTGGCGATATGAAATTCTAACCGGATCCTTTCGCGTAGGGGGTGCAAATGGGCTAAAATAGCGTAAAATACACGAAAAATACCGAGAAAAAAATCATGTCTCGTGAGTTTATTAATTTACGGCAAATATTATCGCTGATATTTCTTCCAGATACTACCCTAGCATTCTAAGAAAATTGGCGATATGAAATTCGAACCGGATCCTTTCGCTTAGGGGGTGCAAATGGGCCAAAATAGCGGAAAATCTACGAAAAATAGCGAGAAAAAATCATGTCTCGTGAGTTCATTAATTTAAGACAAATATTATCGCTGATATTTCTTCCAGATTCTGCCCTAGCATTCTAAAAAAATTGGCGATATGAAATTCGAATCGGATCCTTTCGCTTAGGGGGCGCAAATGGGCTAAAATAGCGGAAAATACACGTAAAATATCGAGGAAAAATCATGTCTCGTGAGTTTATTAATTCAAGACAAATTTTATCGCTGATATTTCTTCCATATACTGCCCTAGCATTCTAAAATAATTGGCGATATGAAATTCGAACCTGATCCTTTCGCTTAGTGGGTGCAAATGGGCCAAAATAGCGGAAACTCTACGAAAAATAGCGAGGAAAAATCATGTCTCGTGAGTTTATTAATTTAAGGCAAATATTATCGCTGATATTTCTTCCAGATACTGCCCTAGCATTCTAAGAAAATTGGCGATATGAAATTCGAACCGGATCCTTTCGCTTAGGGAGTGCAAATGGGCCAAAATAGCGGAAAATCTACGAAAAATAGCGAGAAAAAATCATGTCTCGTGAGTTCATTAATTTAAGACAAATATTATCGCTGATATTTTTTCCTGATACTGCCCTAGCATTCTAAAAAAATTGGCGATATGAAATTCGAACCGGATCCTTTCTCTCAGGGGGCGCAAATGGGCTAAAATATCGGAAAATACACGACAAATACCGAGAAAAAATCATGTCTCGTGAGTTCATTATTTTAAAACAAATTTTATCGCTGATATTTCTTCCAGATACTGCCCTAGCATTGTAAAAAAATTGGGGATATGAAATTCGAACGGTATCTTTTCGCTTAGGGGGTGCAAAGGGGCTAAAATGGCGGAAAATCTACGTAAAATACCGAGAAAAAATCATATCTCGTGAGTTTATTAATTTAAGACAAATTTAATGGCTGATATTTCTTCCAGATACTGCCCTAGTATTGAAAAAAAAATCGGCGATATGAAGTTCGAACGGTATCTTTTCGCTTAGGGGGTGCAAAGGGGCTAAAATAGCGGAAAATCTACGTAAAATAGCGAGAAAAAATCATATCTCGTGAGTTTATTAATTTAAGACAAATTTAATGGCTGATATTTCTTCTAGATACTGCCCTAGTATTGAAAAAAAAATCGGCGATATGAAGTTCGAACCGGATCGTTTCGCTTGGGGGGTGCAAAGGGGCTAAAATATCGGAAAATACACGAAAAATGCGGCAACAAAATCATATCTCGTGAGTTTATTAATTTAATACAAATTTTATGGCTGATATTTCCGCCAGATAATTCCCTGGCATTGAAAAAAATTGGCGATATTAAATCCGAACAGGATCCTTTAGCTTGGGGGGTGAAAAAGGGGCTAAAATATCGGAAAATACACGTCAAATACCGAGAAAAAATCATGTCTCGTAAGTTTATTATTTTAAAACAAATTTTATCGCTGTTATTTCTTCCAGATACTGCCCTAGCATTGTAAAAGAATTGGCGATATGAAATTAGAACCGGATCTTCTCGCTTAGGGGGTGCAAAGGGGCTAAAATAGCGGAAAATCTACGAAAAATAGCGAGAAAAAATCATGTCTCGTGAGTTTATTAATTTAAGGCAAATATTATCGCTGATATTTCTTCCAGATACTGCCCTAGCATTCTAAAAAATTGGCGATATGAAATTCGAACCGGATCCTTTCGCTTAGGGGGCGCAAATGGGCTAAAATAGCGGAAAATACACGTAAAATATCGAGAAAAAATCATGTCTCGTCAGTTTATTAATTTAAGAAAAATTTAGTGGCTGATATTTCTTCCAGATACTGCCCCAGAATTGAAAAAAAATTGGCGATATGAAATTCGAACCGGATCCTTTCGCTTGGGGGGTGCAAAGAGGCTAAAATATCGGAAAATACACGAAAAATGCGGCAACAAAATCATATCTCGTGAGTTTATTAATTTAAGACAAATTTTATGGATGATATTTCTTCAAGATACTGCCCTAGCATTCTAAAAGATTTGGCGATATGAAATTCTAACCGGATCCTTTCGCGTAGGGGGTGCAAATGGGCTAAAATAGCGTAAAATACACGAAAAATACCGAGAAAAAAATCATGTCTCGTGAGTTTATTAATTTACGGCAAATATTATCGCTGATATTTCTTCCAGATACTACCCTAGCATTCTAAGAAAATTGGCGATATGAAATTCGAACCGGATCCTTTCGCTTAGGGGGTGCAAATGGGCCAAAATAGCGGAAAATCTACGAAAAATAGCGAGAAAAAATCATGCCTCGTGAGTTCATTAATTTAAGACAAATATTATCGCTGATATTTCTTCCAGATACTGCCCTAGCATTCTAAAAAAATTGGCGATATGAAATTCGAACCGGATCCTTTCGCTTAGGGGGCGCAAATGGGCTAAAATAGCGGAAAATACACGTAAAATATCGAGGAAAAATCATGTCTCGTGAGTTTATTAATTCAAGACAAATTTTATCGCTGATATTTCTTCCATATACTGCCCTAGCATTCTAAAATAATTGGCGATATGAAATTCGAACCTGATCCTTTCGCTTAGTGGGTGCAAATGGGCCAAAATAGCGGAAAATCTACGAAAAATAGCGAGGAAAAATCATGTCTCGTGAGTTTATTAATTTAAGGCAAATATTATCGCTGATATTTCTTCCAGATACTGCCCTAGCATTCTAAGAAAATTGGCGATATGAAATTCGAACCGGATCCTTTCGCTTAGGGAGTGCAAATGGGCCAAAATAGCGGAAAATCTACGAAAAATAGCGAGAAAAAATCATGTCTCGTGAGTTCATTAATTTAAGACAAATATTATCGCTGATATTTCGTCCTGATACTGCCCTAGCATTCTAAAAAAATTGGCGATATGAAATTCGAACCGGATCCTTTCGCTTAGGGGGCGCAAATGGGCTAAAATATCGGAAAATACACGACAAATACCGAGAAAAAATCATGTCTCGTGAGTTCATTATTTTAAAACAAATTTTATCGCTGATATTTCTTCCAGGTACTGCCCTAGCATTCTAAAAAAATTGGGGATATGAAATTCGAACGGTATCTTTTCGCTTAGGGGGTGCAAAGGGGCTAAAATGGCGGAAAATCTACGTAAAATACCGAGAAAAAATCATATCTCGTGAGTTTATTAATTTAAGACAAATTTAATGGCTGATATTTCTTCCAGATACTGCCCTAGTATTGAAAAAAAAATCGGCGATATGAAGTTCGAACGGTATCTTTTCGCTTAGCGGGTGCAAAGGGGCTAAAATAGCGGAAAATCTACGTAAAATAGCGAGAAAAAATCATATCTCGTGAGTTTATTAATTTAAGACAAATTTAATGGCTGATATTTCTTCTAGATACTGCCCTAGTATTGAAAAAAAAATCGGCGATATGAAGTTCGAACCGGATCCTTTCGCTTGGGGGGTGCAAAGGGGCTAAAATATCGGAAAATACACGAAAAATGCGGCAACAAAATCATATCTCGTGAGTTTATTAATTTAATACAAATTTTATGGCTGATATTTCCTCCAGATACTTCCCTGGCATTGAAAAAAATTGTCGATATTAAATCCGAACAGGATCCTTTAGCTTGGAGGGTGAAAAAGGGGCTAAAATATCGGAAAATACACGTCAAATACCGAGAAAAAATCATGTCTCGTAAGTTTATTATTTTAAAACAAATTTTATCGCTGTTATTTCTTCCAGATACTGCCCTAGCATTGTAAAAGAATTGGCGATATGAAATTCGAACCGGATCCTTTCGCTTAGGGGGCGCAAATGGGCTAAAATAGCGGAAAATACACGTAAAATATCGAGAAAAAATCAAGTCTCGTGAGTTTATTAATTTAAGAAAAATTTAATGGCTGATATTTCTTCCAGATACTGCCCCAGTATTGAAAAAAAATTGGCGATATGAAATTCGAACCGGATCCTTTCGCTTGGGGGGTGCAAAGAGGCTAAAATATCGGAAAATACACGAAAAATGCGGCAACAAAATCATATCTCGTGAGTTTATTAATTTAAGACAAATTTTATGGCTGATATTTCTTCATGATAGTGCCCTAGCATTCTAAAAGAATTGGCGATATGAAATTCTAACCGGATCCTTTCGCGTAGGGGGTGCAAATGGGCTAAAATAGCGTAAAATACACGAAAAATACCGAGAAAAAAATCATGTCTCGTGAGTTTATTAATTTAAGGCAAATATTATCGCTGATATTTCTTCCAGATACTGCCCTAACATTCTAAGAAAATTGGCGATATGAAATTTGAAACGGATCCTTTCGCTTAGGGGGTGCAAATGGGCCAAAATAGCGGAAAATCTACGAAAAATAGCGAGAGAAAATCATGTCTCGTGAGTTCATTAATTTAAGACAAATATTATCGCTGATATTTCTTCCAGATACTGCCCTAGCATTCTAAAAAAATTGGCGATATGAAATTCGAACCGGATCCTTTCGCTTAGGGGGCGCAAATGGGCTAAAATAGCGGAAAATACACGTAAAATATCGAGGAAAAATCATGTCTCGTGAGTTTATTAATTCAAGACAAATTTTATCGCTGATATTTCTTCCATATACTGCCCTAGCATTCTAAAATAATTGGCGATATGAAATTCGAACCTGATCCTTTCGCTTAGGGGGTGCAAAGGGGCTAAAGTAGCGTAAAATACACGAAAAATACCGAGAAAAAAATCATGTCTCGTGAGTTTATTAATTTAAAACAAATTTTATGGCTGACATTTCCTCGAGATGCTGCCCTAGCATTGTAAAAAAATTGGCGATATGAAATTCTAACCCGATCCTTTCGATTCGGTGGTTCAAATGGGCTAAAATAGCGGAAAATACACGTAAAATACCGAGGAAAAATCATGTCTCGTGAGTTTATTAATTTAAGGCAAATATTATCGCTGATATTTCTTCCAGATACTGCCCTAGCATTCTAAGAAAATTGGCGATATGAAATTCGAACCGGATCCTTTCGCTTAGGGGGTGCAAATGGGCCAAAATAGCGGAAAATCTACGAAAAATAGCGAGAAAAAATCATGTCTCGTGAGTTCATTAATTTAAGACAAATATTATCGCTGATATTTCTTCCAGATACTGCCCTAGCATTCTAAAAAAATTGGCGATATGAAATTCGAACCGGATCCTTTCGCTTAGGGGGCGCAAATGGGCTAAAATAGCGGAAAATACACGTAAAATATCGAGGAAAAATCATGTTCGTGAGTTTATTAATTTAAGACAAATTTTATCGCTGATATTTCTTCCATATACTGCCCTAGCATTCTAAAATAATTGGCGATATGAAATTCGAACCTGATCCTTTCGCTTAGGGGGTGCAAAGGGGCTAAAATAGCGGAAAATCTACGAAAAATAGCGAGAAAAAATCATGTCTCGTGAGTTTATCAATTTAAGACAAATTTTATCGCTGATATTCCTTCCAGATACTGCCCTAGCATTGAATAAAAATTGGCGATATGAAATTCGAACCGGATCCTTTCGCTTAGGGGATGCAAAGGGGCTAAAGTAGCGGAAAATCTACGAATAATAGCGAGAAAAAGTCATGTCTCGTGAGTTTATTAATTTAAGGCAAATTTTATCGCTGATATTTCTTCGAGATACTGCTCTAGCATTCTAAAAAAATTGGCGATATGAAATTCGAACCGGAGCCATGGTAGAAATTGGTGATATGAAATTGGATACGGAACCTTTCGCTTCGGGGGGTGCAAATGGGCTAAAATAGAGAAAAATAAACAAAAAATACCGAAAAATATCAGTTCTACAGAGTTTATTAACGTGACACAAATTTTGTGAATGAAAATAATTCATTATGTTGCTATAAAAATTGTACTATTACAAAGCTTGCTCTAGGAGGAAGTGATTGGTTGGTTAGAAATTTAACTTGAATCAGAACAGTATTCATAGTCCTTCTTTGTGAACTACAGATAACTTTTAATATTTTTGTCATACAAAACCACATTTCAAATGATTAATACTATGTATACTTATATTTTTTATTTAAATATTTCATTATTCCAAACTTTGCGGGTTTTATTCGGCCCAATCAGTCAAGACCGTAAGCGAAAAACTGAAGTCACCGTCAACCGACGGGCGCTCCTTTTAAACTGACTTGGCCAATCGGAATGGTTATATTTCGGATTCACATTTCCTCCATCATTCTTTTAAGAGAGGAATATATTCGTAATAATAGACTAATGTACAATGTATGTGAGAAAAATGATTTTTTCTCTTGTATGCCAAAACTTATTCCATCGCCATAATATTTTATTTGTAAGAAATTAATTGAAAAACAAAAATTGTTTTGGTTTTTGTATTTTTTCATACCTCCATTACGTCCTCGAAAATGTTCTTCAGAAAACTCTAAGGCAAATTAGTTTTTGATATACGTGTCCATATATACCTGATTCTGTACGTTTGGAAACGGGTCCATAAAATCGAATGACGGGCAAGCACATCCAAATAGCATATTGTGTAACAAGAAGAGAAAATGAGCTGAAAAATCCTCACCTGAGTCTGAAATAGCTCTACTTTCCGTGATGAGTACACACCTTTTTTTAACAAAATTACATTGAAGTTAGCGGGAAAAGAATTTTTTTCCCTCTAAATTTTGAAAAAACGTTCGGAATGCGCTATTTCCTATGCGACTTTTAGTCTTGAAAAAATGCATGTTTCAAGCAACTGTCAAAAAAAAAACTATTTTGACGCGAACAAGTATAAGACCATGGTACCATGTAAAGTAACACCAATCCTTCTGTTAGGGGCGCCTAATGTAATTTTTTTTCTCATTTGGTTAAAGTTTACAAAATATAGTTTCTTCTTATACTTAATAGTATATTTCGATACAAGTGGGAAAGTATTGATTCTAGCACACGAGTGTAGAACAATCTTTCGCACGTGTATCGAACGATATATCTATACAGGGGAAGTAAAAGCGATTTTAAAAGTTTATGTCTATGTAAAATCGCATTTTAGGCATGCTGAATCGAAAAAATATGATTATGCATATACTGATTACATCCATTAGATTTATGGCCTACGAGATGCATTTCGCATACGTTACGGAATTTAGCGTACGTTACTCAAGCAGAGAAAATCATTTACTTCGGCGAAAAATTTTCCTGTTAGTTTTTCTAAAAAAGAAAAAATGTTCGTGCATAAAGATCGGAATTTCGTGTCAATGACTGGAGGTTTTTCGAAAAATACAATATTATAGAAACGAAATATTACAATTGGAAATCAGATTTGACAATATAACGATGTTATTCTTAATAATGTATGCAACAGCAGAAACAATAAGTTCTGTCTGATTCAAATTTCTTTGAAATCCTGAAATCTACTCATCACATACTAATGATTTTACAGACGCTTTTATTTTAAATAATATGAAAACTCAATTGTTGCCGAATCTTAATGCGATTGTACACACGTATTTTGTATATATAATATCACCACGGAAAATTGTGATTTGAAAAAAACAATGGAACAATTCACATCTGAAATATCTTTAGGATTTATGAACCAATCTTTGCAACAAACTAGTGCGATAGATGTGTAAACTCTGCCACTTAACAAAATTGATATTACATTTGAATCTCATTTACTCCACCTATCCATACAAAAAGAAATTCGACTATTTTTACAAATGGATTTTCTCTCTGAGAAAAAATATTATCAACAGTATTTAACAAATTATAAATCTTTTCATAATATACATCAAAAATATTTCAATACTATATATCTCTTTCTATTTTTTAGATTAATCTATTACATAACATCACGTTTTAGTCTATACTAGAATATAACTATTAACGCCGCTTTTCTCACACTATGAAGAATTTCACTTGGCTTTAAGTACGTTAATTATTTAACTTATAACTAACATTAGTTTTAATGTACAAAAAAAGAAATAAACAATATTTGAAAAATTACTCTTAAACGAAAAAACAAATTTTTACCATTAATTATAATTTCTTTTATTGAAAAGTTGATTTTAGCCTTTTGTTTACTCATCTATTAAATTACGAGCTATAAGTGCGCCAAATTGGAACGAAGTGGGAAAATCGGGAAGAGATGGCCTGTGCCCGGCTGGCGTTGGCTCGCGCGAAAAATTACCAATTTATTTAATTTTTTTTTTGCAATAATTAAAATGGAGCAGTTTCCATAACAAATATTTTTGGAAGAAGCAGTTTAAATCCTATCTTTTGGTATTTTTATTTGTTGGATTTTGGCAATTTTCATCGGCTGGAAGGGGGGTGGTGCTGTACGGCCGCCGCTGGCTCGCGTGAGTCCGCTACGCTCGAACCTCGAACATGTGAGAGCGTCCGCCGCAGAAGCGGGCCAGCAGGCGCACGCGACGCATTTTTGGGCGTAAAATACGCTCTGTTTAACTCGCTTATAATCGCATGCGGAGTCTCTAAAAGAAAAACAAAAGACATATATCGATAGACTTTTTCCTGCTCTTTCCAATGGTGTTATGTTTGTTACTCCGAAACGCTTTCTTCTGGTCGGAAATTCAAGTTGAAAGTTCAAAGTCATTTTTCTCACAGTAAATCATGTTCCTCTTTCAAAATGCATTTTACCATTGGAAAGTACAACTCTTAAGCTTCAAGACCCTAATTTTTCGAGTTGGAGAAATGAAGGATTCAAAAGTAATAAGATTAAAAAAGAGGCGAGCGGCTGCGGGTGCTCTTCGCGCTGCGCCCCAGCGGGCTCTCAAACATCATTTTTATTAATATAGGTTATATATTTCACTTTTTTAGAATTTTTAATTTCTCTAGGTTTTTCAGAAAACTATGCTTTCATTGGATAATATGTGGCGCAATGATTTTACTATAATAATAATAATCAATGTAGTTTGACGACAATAGTCATTTACCATAAAAGATCGGATTCTAAAATTGAACACAAAAGAATGATAATTTTTTCAGACAATTTAATTCACGATGCCGTAGCACTTTACCTAATCCAAGAAATAATAATAAATTACATTAAAAAATCTTTTGATTTCGTTAAAGAAGCAAATGTTTAAAAAATATACACAACTTCTAGAATCTTCTTCATCACTATGAAGATTATTCTGTTAAAGTATGGTATTGTCATCGGACTGCTCATGGAGAAAATGGATGTGATAGAATTGTTGCTTTCGTAAAAAGAAATGCTAGGCGGGCAAGTTTGCGGGAAGTATCCGATACTTATATACCAACGCCACAAGATCTTTACGAGAGGGTAACAATATTTTGAAAATATTGTTTGCTTCTTTTCATCAAAAGATGAATATTTAAAAACTATGCATAAACTAAAACAACGGTTAGATTAAAAAAAAACAGTGCCTGAAACTCCATCGTTTCACTATGTCAAATTATTAGCAGATACTGGAAAGTTAGATCTAAAACGATTTTCAGTATCAGGAACTTCCCAACTGTATCATACCTATTCGAATAAAAATAAAAAAAAATTAGAAATTAACAGGATTGAAAGTTAAATTTGTGACCTACTAATAAAAATGATGTTCGAGGCTTTATTGTTTAATGATATTTTTGAGTATGAAAAACCGAAATGGTTCACTACATTTATTAGTATAGAGCTCGCTCGGGCGCAGCGTGAAGAGCGCGTGCGGCCGCTCGTCGCTGTATTTGTTACTGTTGAACCCTTCATTTCTCGAACTCACAAAATGAGGATTTTGTAGCTTAAGAATTGTACTTTCGAATGGTAAAATGCATTTTCAAACAAAAACATGATATACTTTGAGAAAAATGACTCTGAACTGACCTTGAATTTTCGACCAGAAGGAAGTATTGTTTCGGAGTAAAAGCAATAGGAACATTGGAAAGAGCGGGAAAAAATCTATCGATAAATGTCTTACGTTTTTTTTCTTAAAGACTTAGCATACGATTATATGCGAATTGAACAAAGTGTATTTTAAGCTAAATATGCGTCTCCCATTATAGGTACTATATGATCGCAATCAGTATGACGTGTGACACTGCCTCTGGCTGGTGAAGGCTGGGGGAAACGTCAGCTCGGCAAGTGTTCTATTTGCATAGCATTTATATAGTTTCTATTTGCCGAGCGTCGCTAAGTACATGACGCGCGTGATTCCTATTTATTTATTTTCTTTAACAGACATTTTTTTCATTTACGTAAACAATGAACATTCGTTGTTCAATATTATAGTCAAATTATAAATTTGTATACCCTGTAACAGACCAAATTTTAAATTGAAAACATGTGTTACTACTGCCAACAAAGAAAATATGGAAATATTATATTATAGACGCTTTAAAATATAATCATAATTTTAAATAGTTTTATTTAAACATCAATTTAAATCTTAAGGTAGTTCTGTAATGTATCAAAACGTGGGTTTCGAAAGTAACAAAATTCTAGGGAGTTTTTTTTTTATTTTTTAAAATATATGTAGCCAACCTATTTGTTGAGATAAAAATTATTGAAATTAGTCATTTTTACACTACAGTTAATATGAATCATATCAATTGTGATGAAAAGTAATAAAGTTTGTTACTTTAAAAGTTGGTTTTAACCTTTTAGCTGCGGGGGTGGTCGATATATGGACCACTCTAGAGACAAAGAATATTTGAAGTTTTTAGATCAAATTTGATGACCTGAATACATAACAAATAGTTTTAAAATTTCTCAAAACATTCTTGACCTTGAAATACTGATTTTGAAGGTCAGGATTATTAACAGGAATTTTTTATTATTTTTTACGTATTGAGCACATCAAACTATGTACGAAAACCGTCTAAAAACTTGACTTATAGTAGGAATGAAATTTGACCTTCAAATGGTGATTTTCAAGGTCAAGGGTGTCTGCGAGAATTTTGTTACTATTTTTTCATATTCAACGCGTGAAATTACATAGAAATACCCTCTCAAATCTTCATAACAAAAAAGACAAATTTTTTTACATTGTACTTTACGTTGCCTGCGGGGCTGGTCGATATATGGACCAGCAGTCAGGTCAGCGACTCTATCTGAGATATCCAGTGATATTATGTATACATTTTACATATTCTGAGAGGTCAATTTGTACTGAAATTTCCCGGCAGCCTAAAGGTTAAAAAATAAAAAAGTATGTTATTAAACAAGAAATTCTGCACTTTCTTATAAGTACAATAAAATGTATTACGACGACCGTTTTAAAACGGTATTTATTGTTGAGAATAAAAAATCGATGTTTTCCTAACCTATTTTGCGTTGGTACGGGAATCACGTGTTGGTGCAATTAGAAATTATTTATTTTCTACTCTATGCTTAAATTATCCCTTAACTTAAAATATCATATAAGTTCATAAATAATTTTTTCACACATGATTTGACTAATTAAAATGTTAAATAATACTTATTTTTTCATGATCGCTACATTGACTCCTTACACTACTACCTTACCTATAAACTAGAAATGCCTCCATTTGATTAACATGCTAACCAAGAGTGTTGTTCTATTCAAAATAGTTTAATTTTATTAAGATATCGCTTTATGTTTTTCAAACATGAACTGTGGACAGGAAATCACTTATTAATCAGTAATCGCTATGGACAAATTATAGCAATCAAAATTGTTTTGTTTTTTTATTAAATAGTGAAAAACATAATACTACTAGAAAGTTCATTAATAATACATAAATAATATGAGCTTTAATATTATATGAAATGGAAAAATAATGCATTAAAAATCGAAAAGTCGATGTTTGTGATACAAACTGTTTACGGAAAAAACGATTTCAGTAATAACTGAAAATTAACTAAGAAAGGAAGCAGTACTGGGACAAAGACAATTTTCGGACCAGTAGTAGGACAGCAATAAAAAATCTACAATAAACACTTCAGACGATAATGTCATTAATTTATTAGCATTATTTATGGTGTTTACTATGTAATCACTTCGTTATTTTGTTGATTTCGCAGATGAAAATAGTGCATAACATGGTACCAACTTTTCGAGGCTAATTTTCCGAATGCATATAGCAAAATCCTTGTCCCACATAAGGTACCTCTTGATTTCCATATCACAGCAGTGGGACAGTCCGAAACCCGTTAAAAAGTATAGTCCCATTATTGCATCCGGACAGACGTCCTACTATAGCTCCCAAGTAAATTAGTGTGACCCACTAATCAGACAATAGTTAATTTCTTTGAATGCGATTATTTCAAAACACCAGCAACGAAAAAAACTTGTTTTTTTAAATAAATCTCCAAACACGAGCTATCTGCTGAGGTGATGACTTTTCATGTATTATGCTTCGATATGGTACTACAAAAGATTACAAAAAAATATGCTCGAAACTGTCCCACATCTGCATACTTTACCTTATATCAATAAGCCATATTTTCAAAATATTATTTCCCTTAACCGAAGCAATATTGCCATTAAAAAAAAAAGATAAAAATATAATAACAAAAATCGAAAAATTAATGAGGTTCAATATACAATATCTCCTATGAATTATAAAGTTTCACATGAAACCATTCTTGAGTAACTGCAGATTGAAAAAACTATGAAAAAATGTACATTTCAAATATCTTTGCACTTATCTCCCCTCCAGAAAATATAATGAAAAAAAAACAAAAATTTTCGAATTAATAAACTCCCGAGAGCTGATTTTTTTCAGTCGTAATGGATTATTTTTCGCTATTTTAGCCCCTTTCCGCCCCCCCAGCCGCAAAGCGAAAGGTTCCGGAACGATTTTCGTAAAGGCAATTTTTTCAAAAAGCTATCGCAATATCTTGAAGTAATTTCAGCCATAAAATTTGTCTTAAATTAGTAAACTAACGAGACATGATTTTTTCACCGTATTTTTCGTGTATTTTCCGCTATTTTAGCTCCTTTGCACCCCCCAAGCGAAAAGATACGGTTCGAATTTCAAATCGCCAATTTTTTTAATGCTAGGGCAGTATCTGAAAGAAATATCAGTCATAAAATTTGTCTTAAATTAATAAACTCACGAGATATGATTTTTTGTCGGTATTTTTCGTGTACTTTACACTATTTTAGCTCCTTTGCACCCCCAAGCGAATGGATCCGTTTCGAATTTCATATCGCCAATTATTTTGCAATGCTAGGGCAGCATCCCGAAGAAATATCAGCCATAAAATTTGTCTTAAATTAATAAACTCACGAGATATGATTTCTTCGCAGTATTTTTCGTGTATTTTCCGATATTTTAGCCCCTTTGCACTCCCCAAGCGAAAGGATCCGGTTATAATTTCAAATCGCCAATTTTTATCATAGCTAGGGCAGCATCTCGAAGAAATATCAGCAATAAAATTTGTCCTAAATTCATAAACTCACGAGACATGATTTTTTTTCGGTATTTTTCGTGTATGTTACACTATTTTAACCACTTTGACCCCCCAAGCGAACGGATTCGGCTCGAATTTCATATCGCCAATTTTTTTTCAATGCTAGGGCACCATCTCGAAGAAATATCAACCATAAAATTTGTCTTAAATGAATAAACTCATGAGACATGATTTTTTTCTCTGCATTTTTCGTGTATTTTCCGATATTTTAGCCCCATTGCACCCCCCAAGCGAAAGGATCCGGTTCGAATTTCATATAGCCAATTTTTTTTCAATACGAGGGCAGTATCTACAAGAAATATCAGCCATAAAATTTGACTTAAATTCATAAACTCACGAGACATATTATTTCTCTGTATTTTTTGTGTATTTTACGCTGTTTTAGCCCCTTTGCACCCCCAAAGCGAAACGATCCGGTTCGAATTTCATATCGCCAATTATTTTACAATGCTAGGGCAGCATCTCGAAGAGATATCAGTCATAAATTCGTTTTTAATTAATAAACTCACGAGATATGATTTTTTTCGCCGTATATTTCGTGTATTTTACGCTATTTTAGCCCCTTTGCATCCCCCCCCCCCCAAGTGAAAGGCTCCGGTTCGAATTTCATATCACCAATTTTTTTACAAAGCTAGGGCAGCATCTCGAAAAAATATCAGCAGTAAAATTTAAATTAATAAACTCACGAGATATGATTTTGTTGCCGCATTTTTCGTGTATTTTCCGATATTTTAGCCCCTTTGCACCCCCCAAGCGAAAGGATCCGGTTCGAATTTCATATCCCGAATTTTTTTACACTGCTAGGGCAGCATCTCGAAAAACTATCAGTCATAAATTTGTCTTATATTAATAAACTCACGAGATATGATTTTTTCGCCCTATTTTTCGTGTATTTTCCGATATTTTAGCTCCTTTTCACCCCCCAAGCGAAAGGATCCAGTTCGAATTTCATATCGCCAATTTTTTTGCAAAGCTAGGGCAGCATCTCGAAAAAATATCAGCAGCCAAATTTGTCTTAACTTAATAAACTCACGAGATATGATTTTGTTGCCGCATTTTTCGTGTATTTTCCGATATTTTAGCCCCTTTGCACTCCCCAAGCGAAAGGATCCGGTTCGAAGTTCATATTCCCAATTTTTTTTCAATGCTAGGGCCGTATCTGGAAGAAATATCAGCCATTAAATTTGTGTTAAATGAATAAACTCACGAGACATGATTTTTTGTCGGTATTTTTCGTGTATTTTACACTATTTTAGCCCCTTTGCACCCCCAAGCAAATGGATCCGGTTCGAATTTCATATCGCTAATTTTGTTTACAATGCTAGGGCAGCATCTCGAAGAAATATCAGTCATAAATTGGTCTTAAATTAATAAACTCACGAGATATGATTTTTTCGCCTTATTTTTCGTGTATTTTACGCTATTTTAGCTCCTTTGCACCCCCCAAGCGAAAAGATACGGTTCGAATTTCAAATCGCCATTTTTTTTCAATGCTAGGGCAGTATCTGAAAGAAATATCAGTCATAAAATTTGTCTTAAATTAATAAACTCACGAGATATGATTTTTTCTCGGTACGTTTCGTGTATTTTACGCTATTTTAGCTCCTTTGCACCCCCCAAGCGAAAGGATCCGGTTCGAATTTCATATCGCCATTTCTTTTCAATGCTAGGGCAGCATCTCGAAGAAATATCAGCCATAAAATTTGTCTTAAATTAATAAACACTCATGGTACCAATTTTTTTTGTCATTTACTGTCTAGTCGGTGTGGTTTTGGGGATGATTTGGGGGATAATCACTTTGGAAATAACTTATTTTGCAGTTTGCACATGTTTTATGCATAACTCTAAGAGATAATATCAAAAAACCGAATTTGGAAATTTTCGATATTTCGTTCACCGTGAACGTTCAGAACTTCAAACACATTTATTTGTACAGTCATGAAAAAAGTTATTCACATTTTTAAAGAGGGCTTATTGAATAGATGATTATCTACTCAATCTCCCAGTATGGAGGAAATAACTATTGTTTTGAAAATTTCTTGAAAAACACACAGAAAATGCAGTATCTCCACACTTACTGATTAATTAGATCTGAAACCTGATATATAATCCCTCAGCATGTATAACATAGTACGTGTAAAGTTTAAGATATTTGTAGAAAATAGCAAGGGATTTTTAGTCTCAAAGGCGAAAAGGCGCATGTGCATTACCAGCTGAGACCACCTGACCCTCGCTTAAAGTTCACCAGAATGTTCACACACAATACAATGCATGCTTAGGAATTGTATATCTAATTTCAAATTTTTTCAATCAGCCAGTGTAGGATAAATTTTTTTCTTGAAAATTTCTTGAGAAGAGCCCAAAAATTGCAATATCTCCACACTTGCTGATTATTTAGATCCAAAACTTGATTAACAATCCCTCAGCACGTATTGCATAGTGTGTGTATAGTTAGAAATATGTTGAGAGAATGGCAATGTATCTTTTGGACTCAAAAGTCGAAAAGGAGCATGTGCATTTCCAACTAAAACCACCAGACCCTTGCTCAAAGTTTACCAAAATGTCCTCACACAATACAATACATGCTGAGGGATTGTATATCCAATTTCAGACCTTTTCGATCAGCCAGTTTAGGGAAATAACTTTTTTTCTTAAAAATTTCCTGAAAAACACACCAAAAAGGCAACAACTCAACACTTGATAACTATTCAGATATCAAATTCGATATACAATCCCTCAGCATGTATTGCATGGTGTGTGTAAAGTTTGAAATATGTTTAGAGGATGGTAATGTATCTTTTGGACTCAAAAGTCGAAAAGGCGCATGTGCATTTACAAGTAAAACCACCAGACCCTTGCTCAAAGTTTACCAAAATGTCCTCACACAATGCAGTTCATGCTGACGGATTGTATATCCAATTTCAGACCTTTTCGATTAGCCAGTTTTGGGAAATAACTTTTTTTCTTGAAAATTTCCTAAAAAACACACAAAAAAGGCAATAACTCAGCACTTGCTGAATATTTAAATCTCAAATTCGATATACAATCCCTCAGCATGTGTTGCATAGTGTGTGTAAAGTTAGAAATATGTTGAGAGAATGGCAATGTATCTTTTGGACTTAAAAAGGCGCATGTGCATTTCCAACTAAAACCACCAGACCCTTGCTCAAAGTTTACCAAAATGTCCTCACACAATGGAATACATGCTGAGGGATTGTATATCCAATTTCAGACCTTTTCGATCAGCCAGTTTTGGGAAATAACTTTTTTTCTTGAAAATTTCCTAAAAAACACACAAAAAAGGCAATAATTCAACACTTGCTGAATATTTAGATCTTAAATTCGATATACAATCCCTCACCATGTATTGCATGGTGTGTGTAAAGTTAGAAATATGTTAAGAGAATGGCAATGTATCTTTCGGACTCAAAAGTCGAAAAGGCGCATGTGCATTTGCAACTAAAATCACCAAACCCTTGCTCAAAGTTTACCAAAATGTCCTCACACGATGCAATACATGCTGAGGGATTGTATATCCAATTTCAGACCTTCTCGATCAGCCAGTTTTGGGAAATAACTTTTTTTCTTGAAAATTTCCTAAAAAACACACAAAAAAGGCATTAACTCAACACTTGCTGAATATTTATATCTCAAATTCGATATACAATCGCTCAGCATGTATTGCATGGTGTGTATAAAGTTAGAAATATTTTGAGAGAATGGCAATGTATCTTTTGGACTCAAAAGTCGAAAAGGCGCATGTGAATTTCCAACTAAAACCACCAGACCCTTGCTCAAAGTTTACCAAAATGTCCTCACACACTGCAATATATGCTGAGGGATTGTATATCCAATTTAAGACCTTTTCAATCAGCCAGTGTAGGGGAAATAACTTTTTTTCTTGAAAATTTCTTGAAAAATACACAAAAAAGGCAATAACCCAACACTTGCTGATCGATATTGACTTTGAGGTCATGTTACCGTACTTAATTCATAAGAGTAGATGAATGATAGAAATCCGCTCCAGTAATGCATCTCAGACATCTCATGTATGTCTGACAAGGTAACCGATCGAGGTGTCCGCCTCCGATTTTCCTGAATTTTTGGTATGTTGTAGAGGACCGAAAAATAAGAGACTAGCAATTTTTTTTATCAGCCCAATCCCTTATTAAAGGGGTGAAAAGCGCCCTTAAAGTTTACCCCGAAAACGGTTTTTTTTTAATATCTTAAGTTCTAATCGATATTTTGAAATGAAACAAAATGGAAAATATTTCTCCTTGAATTATGTAACGATCAAGTATAGTTTGGTCCTCGAGGGTGGCAACCCTTACTTTTTATTTTAGAAAAACCTTATTTTTTAAACTATTTCTGCATATAATATTTACAATAAAATGAATTAATTATTATAAAAATCATTTTTTGACTTAAAATAAAAAATAAAGTTTACGTGTTTCAGGGTTTTTGCAAATAAACCCGTCATCAGGGGTAAACAACCCTTTAGGCACAAAATACTTTCAAACTATTAAAATTAATATTTTAAGTTATATATAATGCATAATTTATTTTTATTTGGGCTATCTTTTCTATGGGCCCAATTTCCTATTAAAGGGGTAAAACGCACCCCTAAGAATCACCCCTAAAATAGGTTTTATCTGAATATCCCAAGTTCAGATTCAAATTTAAAAGGAAACAAAATGAAAAATATTTCTCTTTGAAATGCCAAATTAGCTACCCTTATATTTTATTTCGGAAAAAATTTTTTTTTTTATTTTTTTTGTATACAATATTTGCAATAAAATTAAATAATTATTATTAAAATTCAAAATCAAAGTTGACTTGTTTTAGGATTTTTTCTAATAAAAGCATTATCGGAGTTTAGCAGCCCCTTGGACAAGTATACTTACAATTGAACCATTGAAATAAATATTTTGAGGTGTATAATGCAGATTTAGTTTATTTTTGTGTCAGTTTTTTTTTATCGAGATAGCGTAATTAATGAAGTCACTTATAAACTCTTATACTTATTGTGCAATTTATATTCGAATATTTTGTTCGTATTTATAGGTAAATAAAGAGGATGGAACTGGGAAAAGAATAGGTGAGTTAAATGATTGACTAATCTAACGAATAGAAAAATGTAAATAAAAATAAAAAAATTAAAATATAAATAGAAAAATATAATATAAAATATTAATTGTTATTATGTAATTAATTTTTATTAAAAGTAAAATATAGGTATATTTTCACAAATAGTCAAAAAATATTCAAAGAAACTCTATACAAATGAGCTTATAATTTAGTTCTTATCGCAATTAATTTTGTTTAAGGATTATAGGTTGAACAATAATGAAAATCTCCAAAAAAATGTTTCAAGCAGAGTGATTTCTGACACCATGAACATTTTATAATAGCAGTATTTTTACATCCTGGTACCTCACAATGAGCTTGGGATCCACCAAAGCTAAAGTCCACCGGATTTAAAAATTCATTTGGTTTGTTATCGATATAACAGCTTTTATACCAAGAGTATTTAAAAAGATTTACATATCGAGGAGAAGATAACTGATTGTGCACCAGAGAGTACAATTTAATTACATTATTTCGTACGTGCAAACTTATATCTTTATCCAACAAAATTACACTATCGGAAAAGTGTCTCACAAAATTTTTCCATATACGAAAACCAAACACATCCAGCGGTTGTATTTTTCCAGTTGTACCTTTAGGGATTTTGAAAAGTTTGATGTTTTTATCATCAGGTTTTTCTCTTTCGACTGCTTCTGTGCAATGTCCACTCCAAGAATCTAGCAATAATATACTATTTTTTCCAACATTTGGAAAAAATACATCCCTTAACCATTTCCGAAAATGATCTAAAAATAAATTGTAAACAAATAAATTTTGCAGGTCATTATAGTAAACTATTGCTATTTGTATTAATATATATATATATATATATATATATATATATATATATATATATATATATATATATATATATATATATATATATATATAAACTTGTTTAACGTTAGTTCCCAGGACCCCATGTTACTGTATACCTATACGTGACTAAAGAAATAATGTCTCTTATGGGGGCCGATGTCCTCAAAATTGACGTTAAACATATGTAGATTCAGGGACTGTCCCCAAAACTAACAAATGTCCCCGAAACCAACGTTAAACATCTGGAATGTCCTGGAAACTAACTTAAAACATAAATATATATCGATTTATTACATGAAATCAAATTAACAAAAATAAATAATGAAATTCATTGATAATTTACAAGAACTTTTTTATAATTTTCGGAGTTTACGTTAAAATACCTTATTTTAAAAGTAATTTACTAATTATTGTAAATCTTTTTTAATATGAGTCTACTGAAATTAGAAGTTTACATGTAAAATCTTTAAAATAGATATAAGCTACAAGTTTACGAATACAAGTACACTTTATTTAATTTCACTCACATGATGTCATTTTTCCAGATTTAGATGCCATCAAACATACGTTATCTGGCTGAAATAAATTTTTTTATATTATTGGTCCAAATTCATCTTTAGTCTCTTTTAAAACTATAAATAATGGAGAGAGCAATTTTCCAGCAGCATTAATTGTAGTTAATATTGTATAACTATGTGTTGTTGATGAAACAGATTGCACAACACATTCAACAGTCTTTGTTCCTTCTTCTGCTAATGTACGACCAGTATGTAATTCTAATTGAAATCCACTTTGATCAGCATTGTAGGTATTTTCAGTTCCAACTTCTGAAATCAGTAGTTTGATGTCGGCTACAAATTTACTGGCTTCTTGATTTACAGTTTCTTTGTCCTCAAGAGTTTTTTTTGTTATAAATTTGTTGATTTTTCTACTGACAATTCTGTGAGCTTTCTTAAATTTTCGCGGCCAGAAATCACTTGCTTTGAATCTAACATCATTAAATTCTAAATTATTTTTAGCTTCTAAGACCCACCTACGTATATCAATATCGTGAATAATATGGCCAGCTTCGAGAGATTCTTTGAGATTTTTTAAAACAAACTCAGAAATTTGATATAATATTTCTTTGTAAGTTCCACCTTTGTTGATTTGACTAGCCCATCGACGCAGTTGCCGTTCTGAATTAACTAATTTAAATCGATGTTTAACACTTTCTATACTGCGATTTTTTTTAGTTTTACCTGATCTCCAATATCCGACTGCTCTTTTTTTATAATCGAAGCTCAACTCTTCATCATCGTATGAACATACATCATAATCTTTTTTTTCATTGAAAATTGCGTCATCTTCAATGGCTTGTACTTCATAATTTTTAAATTGCTCTTGAAAATCTAATGTTTCTTCTTCCATTGTTTCAATCGCATTAAAATTATTCATACTGTCGTATAAAATATTTTCGATTTTTTCAGCTAAATCCATTTGAACAAGATTAACAGGACTTTCTGGTATCTGAAGCCCTGAGAATGCTGCCAATAATAAATTTATGACGTTGATAGGATTTACCTTCATTTTTTCTATTCTTTGATTTTTATGAAATAATAAATTCTATTGTAGGAAAAAAACAAATAGCGGACTTTCGAAAATTTGTACCTCGCAACAGAACCGATAAAAATATACTGACTAACTAATCCGTTTTTAGGCAGCCGTGGACTCCAAGCTCACTTGCGTCATCTTTGCTTATGCATGTTTACAAGATGGGCTTACAAAAAATCGCTTATTCATATATATAAATAGAAATCAGGAAAATATTTACTTAAAAATAAGTATTTATGAAAAAGTACAAATGAAATATAATGTGATATGCCTAAATACGCAAACATAAATATTAAAAATTAAAGTAAACTATAATTAAAATTATAAGTAAACTATAATTATCAAGCAGTGATATATATAAAAAAACTAATTGCAAAATATACCATGAAAATAATTTTAATCCTGGCTCAGCTTTTGAAAGCTTTTCTGCATACAAATATTTATGCAGAAATAATAAAAATATAGTCATGTAATTATTTATTCCTTTATTTATCTTATGCTATTATATTTTGAACATTAAAATAACGAAATTGTCAAATTCTTTGTCAGTGATTTTTATTCATTAAATAGAAAATTGAGCCTATATACATATCAATCTGCAATAAATAAAATATCCATGATTATTTATTCTGATTATACGCACCATACACCTCAAAATATTTATTTCAAAGGTACTAATTGTACATATACGTACCCAAGGGGCTCCTAAACCTCAATAATGTTGTTATTAGAAAAAATCCTAAAACAAGTCAACTTTGATTTTGAATTTTAATAATAATTATTTAATTTTATTGTAAATATTGTATACAAAAAAAAATTAAAAAAAAAATTTTTTCCGAAATAAAATATAAGGGTAGCTAATTTGGCATTTCAAAGAGAAATATTTTTCATTTTGTTTCATTTTAAATTTGAATCTGAACTTGGGATATTCAGATAAAACCTATTTTAGGGGTGATTTTTAGGGGTGATTTTTAGGGGTGCGTTTTACCCCTTTAATAGGAAATTGGGCCCATAGAAAAAATAGCCCAAATAAAAATAAATTATGCATTATATATAACTTAAAATATTAATTTTAATAGTTTGAAAGTATTTTGTGCCTAAAGGGTTGTTTACCCCTGATGACGTGTTTATTTGCAAAAACCCTGAAACACCTAAACTTTATTTTTTATTTTAAGTTAAAAAATGATTTTTATAATAATTAATTAATTTTATTGCAAATATTATATGCAGAAATAGTTTAAAAAATAAGGTTTTTCTAAAATTAAAAGTAAGGGTTGCCACCCTCGAGGACCAAACTATACTTGATGGTTACATAATTCAAGGAGAAATATTTTCCATTTTGTTTCATTTCAAAATACCGATTAGAACTTAAGATATTAAAAAAAAACCGTTTTCGGGGTAAACTTTAAGGGCGCTTTTCACCCCTTTAATAAGGGATTGGGCCGATAAAAAAAATTGCGAGTCTCTTATTTTTCGGTCCTCTACAACATATAAAAAATTCAGGAAAATCGGAGGCGGACACCTCGATCGGTTTCCTTGTGAGTTGACTTTATCTTTCTGAGAGTACTAGTCTATGTTTTTATTAAACATAATTAAATAAAAAAATGAAAATATGTAACTTTTCAGTTTGACAGTTCTAAAAAATAAACACGCAGTGCCTTATTACTAAATCTGAAAAATTGCATAGCTTAATTTTTTTTTTTATTAAATTATACCTACTTACAAAAAGATAAAATCAGCTTAAAAATGATGCCATGCAATGCATTAAGAAGCAGATTTCTATCATTCTTATTCTCTTTTAAATTAAGTTCGAAAATACGTAACCTCAAAGTAAATACGGCGCGGCTATTTGTACGACAGATTGTATTCGTGGTATATCTATATATACAGATACGACAGAAACGCGTATCGTGCGGAAATTTTGATAGAGCAGGTAAGAAAATAGTTACCACACAATAAGGGATATTATTTCTTTAGTCATCTATCAAAGTTTGGCTAATTTTCAAAATTTTCTAGTGTACTTTCGTCTATTGATATATTTTAAGGTTAGGAAATCTGTCGTACAAATAGCACCAGCCAAGTAAATATCAAATATGTTAAAAGAGACCACAAAGTGGTCATAGAGTATTAAAATACTTACAGACTAGATCTGGTTTCATGGATAATCTGGAAGATGAAGCTGTCAGATGCGTGTATCAGGAAGCCCTTCACTTAAGGTTGCCCACTGTAATGCCACTGTAATCACAATAGTAAATACTATGATTTCTAATTTCTTTATACGGCGTTTCTCAATTGGTTTCTTACTTTTTGCACTCTAAAGTAGATTTGAAAGTAAAGATTTAGTATATCATATTTAATAAAGTACATTCATTTAATAAGTTTGTAAAAGTGTTTAAAAGAAGTAGTTATATAATGAGTGTTTTGTTGAAGTTTCAAATTAGTTTGACAACGAGACGGTATTATCAAACACACTCTCTATGAATAGAAATATATTTATTTCAAGATTCAGTTTAATTTATAATCATCAAATCTACAGCTACATATACCTTTATAGGGCATAAGTTGGTTCAGACATATGAGGTACGTCTTGAACTTAATTATGTACTGTACTCTGGTTGAAATAAATAAATAAATTAATTTTTGAATGACTTATTTTTCTGTCATCTCCTCAAAGGTCTTCTTTATAGTAATATAATCCATCATCAAGATCCTGTGTCATTTTTACTTCTGTAGTCCAATCACCAATCCGATCATGTCCTTCTTGTTTTGTAATTTTTAAAGAAACACACTGTGTAACCATGAGCATAATTTATCACCTTGTGATTGATCTTCTAATGGTCCTTCAGGGGCTTTCATCGTGGTTACATGCGTGTTGGTCTTGCACTTTTAAACTATACCTCGTGGTATTTGAGGTTACAGATATAGATACTCCACAAATCTTTGCATAATTCTTCAATTGTAACTTTTTCACTATGCTGCAAAAAAACAACAACTGTATAAATACTGATAGGAATGTATTGGAGTAAGGGCGAGTCCACCATAATTCACTGCTTCGTCTTAGTTCAGCTATCTTTTGGATTACTTCATGTGTAAGAATTACATTAATCAGTTTTGATCAGTTGCATATCCAAACATTAAATACTGATCGCCAACACCAGCTTCTTAATTGCTATGATTCTTGTGTACTCTTGCTACAAATTTGGAGGCTCAGCATCAAACAACAATATAATGCTGCTTAACTTGTAGTCAAAACAATTTTTTGGTATTCAGCAACAGCTATAAAACTGATTTCTTGTCACTGTATTCTTTGTCACTGTTTCACAAGCAACTTTGGCATCTGGATCTTGTTTACAGTTAGCTCCAATATAGCATCACTAAACTGGTCGCACATTTTGTCTGGGGTTCCAAGCTGTCGAAGCGGCACGGTATGGGGCTAGGATATACGGCACAGTCCGCGACGCGGTGTAACTCGACGACACGTCGATACGTCAAGTCGTCGACACAGATACAGCTGTGCTGCAGCCTGCAGCGCATGCGCTTGGGCGTACACACGCACACGCGCAAGCAAGACTAGCCCGATCGACAGGCACCCGGGTCACCCGACTCACGGCCGCGGACGCTTGTAGCGCCATCTTCCCACAAATACTGTAGTACTGAGTACACACAAAACACAATAACAAAATAGTCAAATAGAATAGGTAATAAGTAGATGCTCGCGCGTGCGTTCACCTGCCTCAGGCCTCAGCTGCCTGAGCTGAGCATGGACGTGCTTGACAGGTTACGACTTACGACGACAAACGAGCTGCAGCGCATGCGCTTACGTACACTAAGACGGGCATGGTGCAACAGTGTCGCCGCCATTGTGAGTCTGGGGCGATGCTTATACATATTACCCATATGGTATAATAATCTATTTTTTTTATTTTTTGACGAATTATGTAAAATCAAGAGTTCATTGCCCTAAGTTTTATAATGATCTACCCTCCTGCCAAGTTTCAAGTCAAAATATCTATTAGTTCTTGCGTAAACTTTGACAAAAAATTTGACTTTCAATTAACACCACCTCGAAATTTTTGTCAAAGTTTACGCAAAAACTAATAAATATTTTGACTTGAAACTTGGCAGAATGATAGATTATTATATAACTTAGGGCAATGAACTCTTCGTTTTGTATAATTCGGTTTATTTATATTTTTATAAAGTGAAAACCGCGAAACCGACTCGGTCGGTAAAAATTGAATATGGCACCCCCTTAACATGTACGAGATTATGAAGGAGGATATCAACAAGTTTGATACTTCAGATTATCCTGAAAATAATCAGTTTGAACTACCTCGTAAGAATAAGAAAGTCATAGGATTAATGAAGGACGAATGTAACGGTAACATTATGACTGAATTCATCGGACTTCGAAGCAAAATGTATAGCGTCCTCATACAAAACGATAAACCTATTAAAAAAGCCAAGGGAGTCAAATCAACTGTTGTGAAAACAAGTATCACTTTCGATAACTATCGAGGCTGTCTTTTCAAGAGTCAACGGTGATCTGTCAACAGAATAATATACGTTCTAAGAATCGCATCGTTCGAACCGAGAAAGAGAAGAAGGTTGCTCTAAGCCCACATGATGATAAACGTCATCTCCTTATGAAAAGTACGGATACACTTACTTGGCGACACTATGGAATCTTCGATGAGGAGGAGGACCGAGAACTTCTAGAAAAGTTGATACAGCTGGAGATAGAGGTGGAAATGCCAATCACGAGTGAGAGTAATGGAGAGGGGGAAACCGACGGAGGCCTACATATGGAGCGCGCGTCGAGCAGTCAGCACATTCGTTCACTCGACGAGCCTGAGAAGGGAGAGCCTCCCAGCAAGAGACTTAGACTTTGAACAACTCCAGACACTTAAAGGTAAGTATTTCATTTATTGACTTGCAATATTCTTTGAAAATAGTTAATATTCTTCTCTGTTTCAGAATGGACTTTCCCATGTTAAATCGTATCTACTCAAATACCTATCTTCCAAAGAAGAATCTGTCCGAATTGGAGAGGGGTGAAATGTACATAGTTACAGAGATCAAGCAGGTCAGCACCAAGTACGGATAGAAGGCCGTTGTTGTCATCGATGGAGAGTTCCAAGTCTTCCTTCCCAATCGAGTTTCTAAGGCCCTCGAGGAGAATGGGAATTTCTTCGATGAACTTGCCGAGAGGGCTAATAAGAACAAATTATTTTTATTATATCAAGGTGAACAAAATTTTGAATTTCGTAAAGATTAAATATGTAAATAAATTATTAACATTGTAATTTAATTAATAACTTTATAATGTAAATTAATAAACTTGTAAAACAAATTTAATAAAAAAAAAAATAAAGAGAAAGTTTACGGAGTGGAAAAATGTTTGGTTGTTCCTCACAGGTGGAGAGCGTTGGTTGGGGCTCTCACCACTTTCTCTTCATTTTAATTATTATTAAACAAATTATATCTCTTTCTTGTTTATCCAGCTGTTGTGAGAACTGTCGAAACCAAGCCACTTTACGTAAACTTGATTACCACGTTTCTTGATCACTTTTTCTATGAGATAAATATCTGGATATTTCACTTTCAGAAGTTCTTGTTCATAGAAGCAACCTGAAACCGGTTGATTTTGATAATCTTTTAAATGGTAAGTAACAGGATTTGTTTTTGATACTTTAACTATTGTAAATATCTCAGTCGACCAATTGGGCGTATATTCTTTCTCAAATACTTGCTTTAATCTGCTTATACGTACTCTATCATTAACTTTAAATTTTTGTTTTTTTACAGGTTGAGATTTGCTGGAATATTGTGTCAGAACCTGCGCTTCGTTGACTGTTGTAACATCTTTTGGTTTCATATGTATAGTTCTATGTTTCCTATTATTGTAAACAGTAAGCAAATCAGGTAAGATGTCAAGCCACTTAAAATTTCCACGTAAACTAAATTGCATCCACATCTTGTTTTTCAGCGTTCGATTAAATCTCTCACAAATAGATGCTTTTAAGTTGCTGTACGTGGAGTATAGGTTAATCTTATACTGCTTCATCAAATTTTGAAAGCTTGAATTATAAAATTCTTTACCTCTATCTGTCTGTAAATTTTTTGGTACTCGACCTTGAGACAGAACTAATTTCATCGCTGCTGTAACGTTATCTGCGGATTTTCTCTTAACCGGTACAGCCCAAGCGTATTTGGAAAATACATCTATTACAGTGAGCATATATCTGTAGTCCTTGTTCTCTCAAGCATAAGGCTGCATTTCAACTAAATCAGCTTGCCAAGTTTCATCTATGCCTCGCATATCAAACTTACGGCGTTGATAGTTTCTTCGAGCAGATTTATGCAACTCTTCTACTACTACTTTCTTTTGATGATCCATACTTCGATGTTGACTCTTTGGTATCTATCGAATTACTGGTCTGTGATAACTGAAGTATCATCTCTTTTATACTCTCCATTTCTCTCTCGAGAGTAGCAATTTTTCTATCTAATTCATCTCGATGAGCTTCCACTATATCATCTAAATTATTGAAATCATTTCTCAATCCATATATAACATTCATGACTTTCTCAACTTCTCCCTCCACTATACGCTGTAATGATTGCACATTAACTGCATCATGTAGATCATTGGGTGCTCCTACATTGCATAATCTCTTATTTTCAAGATCAAACTGCCCATTGGATGTGATTTTATATCCCACTCCTGGAGGACCTCTAATGCCCTCTCTTTCTTTCAGATTTCGTCCGAACACGTCGACACTCATCTTGATACTGAACATTGCATTAATTTCACCTCAGTATATATACCCAGCCTCGCGAAGCTCTTCGATAATGGAATGGATTTCATTGGTATGACTCTGATTTCCAGCTGATCTCTCAGCTATTAGTAAACGAAGACGATCCACAAGTTCATTTGGATCATCCCAGTACACATAATCTAACATTGAATTTTTTCACGCAATTTTATGTCTAGGTAAGACACCAAAACCACTTTTTTATCAGGGGTCATCTTACGCTTTTTAGATTCATTAAAGAAAAGAGGAAGAATAATTTCATCATATTTCTTACTGTTGTGTTTACGAATAGATTCATCACCTCTGTATCTCTTTTTGTGAGCATTAGTTGTCTCAAGAATACTGCGATAGTTTTTTAAGTCATGGGAACTCATACTTTCGCTCAGGATTTTTTGTGATTAATAACTCCAAAAGTCCTCGAGTCTTTGGATACTTCTCATCTTCTACTCTAACGTAATCACTATCAAAGTGTATCGGCGTATTTCCGATTATCATTTGACCATGTTCTTTGCGTACTCCATAAATTTTATCAAGATACTTACTATTTTTCTGACTAAGCATGCGTATGTATTTATTATCTAATAAATTACCCCTTCTTCTTCGATTTCACTACCTGCGGTTTCAAATGAGCTATCTATTTTGATATTTTTAATAGTATTATTTAAAGTATCATTACCGTATGTGTTATCGAGAGTACTATCAAGAATATAACTAATGTCTAAAGTATCATTGGTTTTCTGATTCGTCACATCTTTTTCCGATTGAATATGGTTTTTCGACGTTTCAACAAGTTTCTGAAGAGGATCAAGAATGTGTTTGAAAGTATCTTCCATTGCTTTCTCAAAAGTATCTTTTCCATACTTCAACAAATTATATTTGTGTTTGACTGCATTGCGAGCTTTTACAAGCTCATGAAGTATATCCTTTCTTCGACTGAATTCTGCCATGTTGACGCTTCAACGTTCAGTTGTAGACTGTGAATGAAAGACTAAGTGCCTCCCATATTTATAGCAAAACAGTCAAAGCCCTTACGATATCTTCCTCCATTGATTAGACTATCCTTGTCAATCATTAGAAATCCATATTTCTCATCTCTCCAACATTTAACACATAAATCTTTAAACTATGTATAAGTCATATCAGAATTAACATGATCTTCATACAGGTGTTTTAAATTAACATCATCTTGCCGAAAAATTACCAAAAGATTTACATTGTCCCTGACGAGATGCTTTGGAATGTGAGCATATGACTGACAAAGATAAAAACAATCTACATTTTTATGTCTACCCATGCAGAAAAATGCTTTAACATGGTTTTGTTTTTCACAAGCTGTGTCATCGAATATAATGATAGAGTTCGGAAGAACATTTTCAGGAGCTATAACCTCATCGTGTTCGCTGTAGGGGAAATACTGCACGCCCTCTAATGGTTCTATAAGTTTCTGAAGAAATTTATATTTTGGTTGATTCAAAGATTTGGAATATGTATAAACATTCTCAAATCGAACACCATTAGGATGTGTAATGAGTGCAAGCAAACTATTGGTTTTTCCACAATTTGATGGTCCACAAAATACAGCTCTAATACTGCTTGAAAGTAAGTCTCCATGCCGCTTTGTCTTTTTTTTCTTGCTCCACGATATTATCGAAATTAAATACCGGGAGTTGAACAGAGTGTTCCTTGAAATTCTGACTGGTCGTTCGACTATAAATGGAGCGCTTTTATACTCGCGGGTTCAGTCTTCATCGAATCTTCGTGGTGTGATGATCGTATACAGACGACGACGTCGAGGTCGCGGTTTAATCAATAAAATTCTCAACAGTCTTCCAATAGAACTTCATTTACCAGGATATCAGTACTGCAGACCAGGTACTAAGTTAGCAAAACGTTTAGCTCGAGGTGATAAAGGTATCAATCTACTTGATAGAGTTTGTCAAGAGCACGAATTAACTTATTTTCAGAACAGAGAAAACATTGAGTCTAGAAACAACGCGGATAGAGTTTTAGCAGATAAGGCGTGGCAGAGAGTTAAGGCTAAAGATTCAAGTATTGGCGAGAAAGTAGCTGCTTATACAATTACAAATATAATGAAAGCCAAATCAAAACTCGGAATGGGTGTAAAGAGAAAGTAGTCAACGCGGTTAAACAAAAGCTGCTTCAAAATCAATGGTTAAAAGTAACTCCGCTCGTAAGGTGATTCTCTCTGCTTTGAAAGGTGCTCGTTCTGCTGTCAAGAAAGTAGGTGGAAAAAGTAAAATTATCATTCCACGCGTTTTACCGGTACCCTCAAAAGTAGGTGGTTCCCTACCGTTTCTTGTGCCAATATTTGCTGGTCCGAGTGCTGTTGGGACAGTGGCTGGTGGTTAAAACGGTTAATGATGCGAGTACAGCTACAAAACAATTAGAAGAGAATCAGAGGCATAACATGAAAATGGAAGAAATAGCATTGGGAATGGGTCTTTTTCTGAAACCGTATAAAACAGGTGCAGGTCTTCGTATAGGCGGTAATAAAAAAAAATTCAGGTTGAAGAAAAAAAAAGAACCTCGAACTGAGATTACCACAGAGGGCTCTCACAGATCTCGATCTAATTAAGTATGCTAAAATTCTAAAAATCCCATATTATCGCGGAGTCTTTATGCGAAATGGCTTACCTGCAAGCGGGCCTCGTCATCGTGAATCAGCTATTGTAAATTTAGATGATAAAGATGGACCTGGAACGCATTGGTAGCATATCGCAAACGTGGTGAGAATGTACTCTACTTTGATAGTTTTGGAGATCTTCAACCACCTATTAATTTGATGCTTTATCTGCGAGTAAATGAAGTTAAATATAATCATGGGAGATATGAAGATTATAATACATTCAACTGCGGTCACCTCTGTCTCAAGTTCTTATGTAACAAGCTAAGCCGGGCTATATAAAGGCGAGCGCAATGATAGTTTAATCATTCTACATTGAATAGTCATGGAGAATTCATTGACGTTAAGTCTCTCCGGTAATTCATCAGTTCTCGAAGTACAGTATTTTCCACCTATTGAACTTTCAGCAAACAAAAATTACGTTCTCGGTTTAGTTGAACTTTTAACCTTCAATTCCATACCAAATATCGATACAAGCAATAATAAGTTTTACGTGGGTAAAGAAGAATTATTTTTACCAACTGGTAGTTACGAGATAGAGGATATAACAAATTTTCTCCGTGAAACTTTAGCACCCAAAGGCATTTCATTCAGTCTGAAGCCAAACAACAATACACTTCGTAGTGTTATTAAGTGTAGTCATTCTATTGATTGTCGTCCTCAAGACTCTATTGGTCAACTACTTGGCTTCACCAAACGCATTCTAGAAGCTAATTTCATACATAATTCAGATTTACCTGTAGCTATTCTCAAGATCAACGCGTTGCGAGTCGAGTGTAATATTACTTCAGGCGCATATATAAACAACTCTAAGGTTCACACGATACACGAATTCTTTCCAGCAGTTCCGCCAGGATATAAGATCATTGAAGTACCCTCACAGGTCATTTACCTTTCAGTTATAGTTAAAAGCATAGATCACTTACAAATACGCATAGTCGATCAAGACGGATGATTAGTTAATTTTCGAGGAGAAGTAATCACAATCAGACTTGACATCAAGCAAGTGTGATGGGGATCGTTTACAATAGCAAGGTCGGTAGGGGCTATATAAAGAAGTCAACATGTCGACAGACCATCAGTCGTCCGCAAGCAAGCAGAGCGCTAAGACGACAAAACATTCAGTTCCTGAGAAGTCTCGGTCTAAGAATCGTCGCTGGTGGAAAATAACCTGTATTTTTTCTATTGTCTACAAAAAGATGGAAGAAATTCTAAACATTCAGTCACCTGTAACATTTGCTGTGTCAGTGACTCACTACGAACTTCATGCACATCAGCCCTACACTACGTCATCGTTTGGAAACAGCGATGAAATTCGTATCGCCATTCAACATCAGGATTTATGTCTTTTACCATCACGAAGTTCAATACATGTATGTGGTAAACTAGTTAAACCGGATGATACAGTACTCCAACGTTCTATGTTAGTCAACAACGCCATCTGTCATATGTTTGAAGAAATCAGATATGAGATAAATGCCATTGAAATTGATAAATGTAAAAATGTAGGGTTAACTACTCTCATGAAAGGTTGGGTTTCTCTCAATCCTAGTCAAAAATTAGTCATCGAGAACGCTAGGTGGCTCGATGTAGAAGAAACGCAAAATCTTACCAACGATGATGGTTACTTCGACCTGTCTATACCTCTCTGCATGATTCTTGGATTTGCCGAAGATTATAGAAAATTTTTAGTAAATGTTAAACATGAACTCATACTCACTAGATCGAGAAATGATATCAATGCCATCATACAGACAGCAGGACCAGACAATACTTATGAAGAATTTAAAATTGACCTCACGAAGATAGAGTGGTTGATGCCATACATATTTCTCTCCGATAAGCGAAAGATTCCTCTATTCAATTACATCGAGAAAAACAGACCTGTGATTATGAGTTACCGCAGTTGGAAATTCTACGAATATCCCCTCCTTCCATCTTCTCCGAAACACGTATGGACTGTTAAAACATCCAATCAATTGGAAAAACCACGCTTCATTATTCTTGCTTTTCAAATGAATAGAAAATCTCCGAGGCAGGTAAATGCGAGTCAGTTCGATCATTGCCATGTAATTAATGTTAAACTATTTTTAAATTAGCAATGTTACCTGTATGGAAATTTAAATTTAGATATATATCATAACCAGTACGCTGTACTGTATGATATGTATGCAAATTTTCAGAGTGCTTATTATGAAAAAAATCCTGAACCTCTTTTAAATAAAGTAGATTTTATAAAATACTTACCTTTGATAGTGATCGATTGTTCCAAACAAAACGAATCATTGAAAAATGCTCCCGTGGACGTGCGTTCAGAGTTTCAATCGAGAGATAATTTTCCAGCTGGAACAGCCGCATATTGTCTCATTCTGCATGACCGCATCGTTCAGTATAGTTCCGTCAGCGGTGACGTGAAGAAGCTTGTGTGAAAATGAAGTACATTGTCGATATGCAGGGCTTCAAACAGCCTGGTAATGATTTCGTTTTGAAAGAACTTGCAATAGTTCCGTTGGACGCAGACGCCCAACCTCTAATCTTTTTATTCAAGGAACCATTTCCTTGGAAACGGCTTACCGATAAGTATAAGGGAGAAAATATTTGGTTGATGAAGTTCTATCACGGTATTTCTTGGAAGTCAGGTGACCGTCCCTACACTGACATCGGAAGTGTTCTTCGAGAATGTCTGCATGATGCTAGTCAGATACTCGTTATGGGCTCCATCAAGAAAAAATGGCTCGAACGTTTCAAATTCAACGTCCACGATGTAACGGAGATGGGTTTTCCACCGCTGGACAAGATCAAGCTTGTAACAGTTTGCCCAAACCACGAGGGCGCCTACAAAACCAGCTGTGCACTTCATAACGTTAAACTGCTGAAAAAATTCTACGAAACGTGTGAGACGTCTATGGATTGGGAGTAAATGCTTCATTCGTGTCCCTGACATCGTACAAGATTGTCAAAATACAAGTTCAAGCGCTTATACTCCTCTTCTTGATTCTAAACAGGAGAAAAAGGAGGATTCAAAATGGAAACAGTATTCTCAAAAGTATTCCACGAATACCAATTCTTTACCCGAACGCGATAAGTATAAAAGATTAAAATAAATTGCGAGCGAACGCGTGCACTCTCGCAGTATGCATGCGCACTCTCTCGCTGCTCGCGCTCTCGCTTTGAGCGTGCAGTTTTAAAAATTGTCAGTGCGCACGACAGTGGGATTGTCGCGCGTGATGGTGAATTTTTGCTCGTGAAAAATCGCGATAAAAAATGCTGGACGGGTTCTGGCGCAGTGCGCTAGAACGTGGACGCGTTCTAGCGTACTCGATTTTCGCTCGTCGAAAATCCCGACCGAAAATGGTGGACGGGTTCTGGCGCATTGCGCCAGAAACAGTCCAGCTTACCTACTTGAGAAATCTTGGAAATAAAGAAGAAGTAAGAGAAAATATACTTCATACTTTCAATAATTTCATCAAAAATAATAAACGCGTACATCTCAATGCTAACGATAGAATTATCAAAGGCAACCTTATTAAAACTAAGAAATTTCTTAAAAATAATCCTAATATTTTTGTTACTAAGGCGGATAAAGGTAATGTTACGGTAGTTATGGAAAAAGATTCGTACATCAAAAAAGTTGAAATTGCGCTCTCGGATACTAAGTATTATTCTGAGATTGCTAAATCTCCTCTCAACGCAGTCCAGAAGAATATTAAAGCCTTAATTAAAGACTGGAGAAATAAAGGCGTCTTAGACATGGACGACTGTTTTTCGCACGTATCGCAGGCAGATATCAACAACACCAATCTTGCTAGAGCTTATACCCTGGTCAAGATACATAAAGTAGACAATCCAATAAGAATCATCGTGTCAGCCGTTGGCAGTCCTACTTATGCCTTATAGACAAAAGCCTTTCTCTCCTATTTAATAAATTTTTTCCACGCCCTGAATGCACAATTAAAAATAGTATTGCACTAAAAGGAATAACTGACAATTTACAAATTACGGATGAGTTTGAGATGGTTTCTTTCGATGTAGTATCTCTGTTCACTAATATTCCGGCTGATCTCATTCTTCAGGCTGTTTCCAAAAAATGGAAATACCTGAATAATAAGATCAATTTGTCAAACTTAGAATTTCTCAATGGTATCAAACTTTCAATAGATTCAACCTATTTACAATTCAACAATAAAATTTATAAGCAAATTATGGGAGCCCCTATGGGTTTTTGTACCAGTCCTTGGTTCGCTCACATTGCCCTTGAGTCACTAGAAACGACCTGCCTTAATAGTTACAAGAATGAATTTTTATTGTACAGAAGATATATCGATGATTGCATCCTCATTACCAAAAAAGGCAAAACCGATAATATTCTCTCCTCCTTTAACGAATACAATAGTCACCTCCAATTCACCATTGAACGCGAACATAATAATAGTATTAGCTTCTTGGATATAGAGTTAACAAGATCACATCGACGTTCCATACGAAAATTAACACAACTTTTTTGCGGAAGAAAACTAACACATTTCAATAATTTCAGACGAAAAATAACACATTTTCGGAATTTCGGACGAAAACGAACACATTTAGATTTTCTATAATAGATTCTCTCTCTTCCATAAAAGCCTACGTTACAAACTCGTTTTTCAACAATTTTTTTCTCGAAACTCACGTAGATAAAAATTCTCAAAAAATTCATTTAATCGTGTTTTTAACTAAGGAACAACATATAAAATTTTCAAGTCGATCTCTGCGTTTCGCCGAGACTCCTGAACATCCTTAAGAGCGCTTTAGACTACGGGCTAACAGTCGCTAGAATCACTATTAATTAATGTTTTCGACATCGCTGAGTACAAATCTGACATTATTATTTTGTTTAATGAAGTAGAAGGAACATTGAATAAAATGTCGATTTAACTGAATATTCATTAAAATGGATTGCGGACAGTTTATTCATGAAAGTTCTTTTGTTTCATACTGTGATATATTTTTTATATATAATATTACTTCAAGAAATTATAAAGAAAGTATGTAATACAACATGATGATTGTATTATTAAGGCCTTACAGTCACCCACTATCAAGAAAACCATTTACCGTGTATTATAAATGGTAATATATAATGGTACCATTGTGCGCACGATTTCAGAAACACTTTTGCATTGATGTTATTCTATAAAAACTTTTTTTCTTTGTTATTCGATCTCCTATGCTTCCCCTGTCTCCAAATGTTTATTTTTTTCCCCAGAAAAATCTTCAAATACTTTTTAAAAATAATTTCCAAACAATTTTCAAAATTGTCGAATAATGCTCTGTCAAAAAACAATGTGGTTCAAAATTATAAATGTAAAACAGGGGAAGCATAGAGATTCAAATAACAAAGAAAATAATTTTTTGCACGAAAAAATCGACCAAGTACTTTTTCTTGAATCTTGCGAAGAATGGAAGTATTTTGTAACGTTTAAAATTCACGATAGAGGGTACTTTTGATTTTCAGTGACTGGAAGGCCTTAAACACGAAAATTCTAGAGTTACGTTTTTAACTGTATTTAAAGTGATTCGATTACTTATGGAAAAAAAGAATTTTTTTAAAATCGTAAATCAAAGGTGTTAGTTTTCGTCCGAAATTTCTTAAATGTGTTACTTTTCGTCCGAAATTGTTCAAATGTGCTAGTTTTCGTCCGAAATTTCTTAAATGTGTTACTTTCGTCCGAAATTGTTCAAAGGTGTTAGTTTTCGTATGAAATCCTAAATGTGTTAATCTTCGTATGCAATTTCAAATCTGTTAGTTTTCCTATGGCACGTCGACATGACACCAGAATCATCACTAATTGGTACCGAAAAAAAAACAGCGTCAGGACGCTATATTAATTACCTTTCTCACCATCCCCATTCACATAAGATAGCCATAATCTACAGTCTAGTTGATAAATCTATTAAGCTCTCAGATCCACAACTTCACCACAGCAATATCAACATAACACGCCACTGTCTTTTGTGCAATAACTATTCATGTGAAATTATTAACAAATTCATCGGAATTAGGTTCGAATCCATCCACAACAATCACAATTACAACAACACCAACAAGAATTTACGCACCATTCTTATTAAACCAAAAATACTTTTACCTTTCATTAAACATCTGACTCCAAAAATCAATCACTTCCACTTTCTATATAATCTCATCCCCATATATAGCACGATAAATAAATTCAGTAGCATGAATACCTTAGGGAAAGACCGCCTCCATAAGCTTAACACGAGTGGTATTGTTTACAAAATAGATTGCCATGACTGTTTAGCAACATATATTGGCATAAGCAAAAGAAAAATAAATCTACGGATCAATGAACACAATAGAGCCGTAAAAAATTGCTCGAACAATTCCGCTTTAGCTGCACATGCAATAGAAACAGGACATAGTATAGACTTTGATAAAACAAAATGACAAAGAACCCAACTTTTTTAGGCGATCTTTTTCCGAAATGCTCAACATTCACTACCATAATAATACCTTAAACAGCATAGAGGACACACGATTCTTGAAAAAATCATACAAAGAAACTGTAGAATTGATTAGATCACCTTACCAATTTTGATCTGTATCTGTTTGTGTATATGTCTGCTTGTTTACACTCCTTCCCATTCCATATGCCTCTGAGCCCTTTGGGTGGATCAGGAGTGTACGTGAGCATAGAGGTGGCGAAATCGAGTTGGTAAATATAGTGAGATCTCTCACTGTGTCTGACTCGGCTTTCCTACTTCTTGTTCTCGTGCTCGCCTGCCCCACTCAAACGGCTCTACTATCTATTCCTCCCACTTGTCTGTTCCCTCCCCCTTCCCTTGGCCCGCGATAGTTTTTCAAAAATTCCCACATCTTCCTTCTTAGTATTTGCCAATGCTACTTTTAGTATTGGTTGATACCCCGGAATAGTCGCTTGACTTTCTGGTCATCAACCATGAGAAAGAGACGAAAGAGTCGGTTGTAAGTCAAAAAACTTTTTCTCATGTACATTATTTGTTTTTATTCAGCTATGGGAAATTTCTTATTCTTCTTCTTAGTACTTGGTGCAGTTCGTACAAGGACCTTTATAATTAGGACCGAACTATGTATTATTTAATTCTTAATTTTATGGTAAACTTATAAAAAAATCTATCTAGTCATGTAACGATATTTGTAAAAAATTTTTTTGTTCTACGTTAACTATTGCGTTCATATATCTTGGTTGTAGCCCTGAAGAGGGGAGTAATTTACACTCCTGAAAAGTCGGCAATAAATAATTATCTTTAACATTAGTTCGTTTGATGTTCGTTACCTATAAGAAATCATTTTGTAATTGTAATTAAAGGATTCATAAATTATTCATTATGAACAAAATTATGAACTACAAAGTGGCATCAATCATAAGTGAGGTATTTCATGGTCGCAGTAAAAGTATTCATAAAGTATTCTTTATGAAGAAATTAATTAAAAACCAAATGATGTAACCAATTAATAAAAGTATTCATAAAGTACTCTTTATTAAGAAATTAATTAAAAACCAAATGATACCAATTAATAAAAGTCTTCATAAAGTATTCTTTATGAATGAATCGTTTTATTATCAATGTGTTACTCAATTATAAAAAAGTAATCATTATGGTTAAATGATTTTTTTAATATACTGGATTTAAGTCAAAATATATCAATTACAATTTTTTAGCAAATATATAATTGTAAAAATAATCATTTTTTTTTTTAATTTGAAAAATTTAATTAAAAAAAAATTAATTTTTTTATTGTGTTTTGGGGCGTGAGCGAACGCCTTTTCCTAAAATTTTCGTTTAGATGTGATGAAAAAAATAAAAATCATGGGCTGATAACGTTAGGGATCTCGGAATTCACTACGAAATTGTTTAATTAAGATAATGACATAGCAGGAATAAAAAAACCGCTGCTAATTCATCGGCAAGATGCTTCCTCAAACTAATTTATCGATTCCATTTTTTAAATTTAAAAAACAAAAGTAAATTTTTCACAACAAAACTTCATTAAGAAATAAAACTGTAAGTGATGCTTTTCTCGATCAGGCGGGGGTCATGTATGAAATAAAACACCTTATTTCATGTAAGTTTTTTTTAAAGCGACGTCTCGTTGACTGGTGTGTCAACCTCTTCAGGCTCTTAAAAGTTGTGTATCTTAGCGCATGTTAACAAATCGAACGACCGACATTATTTCGCCGAATTTTCGATTTCGGAAATGAAATCGCATTTCCGAAATCGAAAATTCGGCGAAATAATGTCGGTCGTTCGATTTGTTAACTTGCGTTAACATACACAACTTTTAAGAGCCTGAAGAGGTTGACACACCAGTCAACGAAACGTCGCTTTAAAAAAAACTTACATGAAATAAGGTGTTTTATTTCATACATGACCCCCGCCTGATCGAGAAAAGCATCACTTACACATATCAACCATGGAGGGTGAAAAAAACTTCAATTCAAGAAATAAAACTGTTTTATTTCTGGATCTTTGTTCTTTGTTAAACAATTTGACTGAATATAAAAAATATCTTTTTTGTTTTTTCATTTATATATCCTATACAAACAATTAATTATTGTTATAAAAAATTTGAAAGAAATACATTAGTTTGAGAAAGAAAAGTATGTATTGGCAATAAACTAATAAATATTTGTTTTGACACAGGTATTTAACTACTATCCTGCTCGACTTAGTGGTTTAAAGTTAATCCATCATTGTAACAATCATACAAATATAATAACTAAGTTATACTTGTTAACAAAAGACAACGAATCGATTTGAAATTTAACAGAGGGGTAGTTTTTTTCATATTCTAGAATCGATATTTTTATGAAATATTTTTATGAAATTTTTACGAAATTCATATTTTGAAAGTCAATTATTATCGTTGCCCTAGTACACGTTGCCGTGGGACTCAATCTGAAATTACTTTCTCGGGGATATGCCCTAGTACACAATAATTATTTTATTTATATAAGATCTACAAATTAAATAGAACAATTGCATGTTTTGCTCTAAAACTTTATATTTGTGTTTTGGGGCTAATTTGGAATGAGTAAAAAAATTTTGACCAACATAACCTCTTGAAATTTTAACACAATGTTGTACTCGATAAGTGTAATAGTGTTAAAAATTTTGAATCAATCAATCGAATATTCTTTTTAAAAATGCAAATATAAGAAATTTATAAAAAAATTTTAACCTCAAATATCTTTGGTTACAACGGTCAGATTTTTCTGGGCAAAGAACTGATTTCTTAGACATAAAAAAGCTAATTCTCTGCCAAATTTCAAAACGATTCATTGACTTTTACTCCTGTTATCCTAAAGGAAAGAAAACGCACTTGTTTTCAAAAATAATTTTTTTGTCGGAAACAAATCAACATAATCTCTTAAAATTTTAATACAATGTTGTACTCGATAAGTGTAATAATTGGTAAAAATTTTGAGTGGAAAAATGAAAAAGTTTTTGAGATATTAATTAAAGAAATATAAACCATATTTTCATTAATAACAAATGACAGGCTAGAGATAATTTAAATAAAAAAAAAAAGAAATTTTAGGTAAACCTTTGGATAAAAATTTAGTTTATTAAGTAATACTGGCTGAAACAAATTAAAAAATCCAAAAAAAACGAAAAATTCGAAATCGTTTTTTGGTTATAAAACAAAAACAAATCGGTAAAATCAAAAAGTAGGTTATGCTCTATTTATTCTCCTCCGAAACGAAGAGAATAAGCCTTTTTCGATTTAAATCTCTTTGAGGAAGCAAAACATTTCCTTAAAGAAAGAAAATATTTTCATAATGAAATTTTGAAAAATCTAAACTTTCTTTTAGATAGCACTTTAAAATAAACCTAATATTTTATTTCAATAAAAAATATAGACGTTTTCACACCAAAGAAGAAAATTTAGAGAATATGTTTTCAGTACAGATCTGATTTCTAATTTATCGGTAGTAAATATTCTAAGTAAATCGAATTTAATTAATTAACCTCTTATCATAATTTACTCATTTTCTTAACATATTGTGTAAATATAAATAATTATTAAAAACCATTAATATATTAGATGAATAATTAAAATGAAATAGTAATATTGGATAAATACGGTTAATGTAGCTTAAGTAGATGAAAATCTCCTAATTCTTTCATGCGAGCGATAGCGTAACGGATAGCGTGCGTGCGTAGTAACCCAAGGGTCGTGGGTTCGATTCTCGGTCAGGGCGAAAATTTCATATAAGTTTTTTTCTGCGATAATTAAAATGCAATTAATTTATAAATAATTTCTATAATGATATGCGAAAATTTATATGAATACACTTTACAGATCTTAAAAATACTTTCTCTAAACTTTAAAAAGGGCACATAAAGAATTCTTTATGATTTCTTTATCAATTTTTAAATTGAGAATTAAATTTTAAAATTGAGAATTCCCTATGAATGCTTTAGAGGCGGACATTCGTTATAACATGAAGCTATCATTAAGAATTCTATTAAAAAATCTACTGGAAAAAAACATTCATTAAGAATTCATTAAAATCTTTATTAAATTTCTTGATGCTGATCGGGTTTTGGATATATATATGGGATGTTTCAGGTGAAGTGAGCATATCAAAATTTTAAAATCGCTCAAATAATTTGATTTGTCGAATACGTCATACAATATATTTAGCAATGTGCTCAAACCTTACTTTGAATTTTCTGAATAGGTATTATAACTGACCGACATCAGAGTTACCGGTACTTTGATCAAGAATTCATTCTAAACTTGAATCACTACTTTCTTAATAATATATAAGTATTTCTATAATATACTACAGTAATACTATATAAGTACTTTTTGTAATGATTCAAATTATTTAATACAGAAAGTCAGACATGTTGCGGATAAAACTTATAGTAAGTTAATCTTTATCGAATATTCACTAAAAATAATGTTTTATACTACTTTACATGAATTTAAAATTTTAAATTAATATCTTACTGTTAATGAATTAACTCGAATTGGCATTGTGAAACTGGTGATTAGAATGCGATAGTATAGGTATTTAATTCAGTTATAAGATATCAAAATCGATAATTTTTCATATTGTTCTTTTGTATGAAATATATGAAGTATTTTTGTCGAATTATTATTTTTTTTTTTTTATTTCCAAAATTCATATCAGTCACATAAATTACACAGCTATTTTAATGTAAGCTTTCAATGTTCTATTTTAATATGAACTTACGCGGCTAAAGAATTTTTCTAATCATTTTGTTACATTATTTTGATGGGCTCTAATTAACAATTATTTGTCAATAATCTTAGTACAATTATTTTTACGGAATTTATGCAAAGATTTATGTCAAAATATTGGGTAGATTATATGGATCTAAATAAGTGAATAAATAAATAAAAAGTCTTATTTATTTAAAATCATGGTATATTTCAGTATATCGATAAGAATTTAAATAAGAGATAATGTTTTGAATGTATTTTAAAACAATAAATAAGGCTTATCCGCAACATGTCTGATTTTCTGTATTAAATAATTTGAATCATTATAAAAAGTACTTATATAGTATTACTGTTAAGTAATACTATATAGTAGTACTATTATAGAAATACTTATATATTATTAAGAAAGTAGTGATTCAAGTTTAGAATGAGTTCTTGATCCAAGTACCGGTAACTCTGATGTCAGTCAGTTATAATATCTATTCAGAAAATTAAAAGTATGTAAGGTTTGAGCACATTGCTAAATGTATTGTATGAAATATTCGGCAAATCAAATTAGTTTTTTAATGTAAATTTACTGCTAATACAACATTTTGTAGCAAGATAAGTGACATGAAGTCTTCAAATGGTACTCAATCACAGAATGGCTTACGGTGGCATGATTTAACATTTTTATGGTTTTTATCAACTTTCAATGTGCTGTAGAATTTTTTCTTTAGTTCTGACCATAAACATTTTTTTTTTAAATTAAAGTATTTTGTCTAAAGAATTGAAAAAATCTTTGGTGGAGAAATTTGGTACTGGCGTAGTCCTTACTTTTGGTCGATGAAGGTATATATACCAAAAACCAACCAATCAGAGACTTTCAAAAAGGGTCATAAAAAATACTGGTGTATTCTACAAATAAAATGCAAACTTTTTCCCAATTAATGTTCTATATAAAAAATTTCAAGATTTTGAGTAAAAAAATGAATAAACTTGGATTTTAACCTAAAATTGCAAAAACTTTAAATTTTCAATGTTGTATAACTTTTTTATTTATGCAAATATCGACCTAAAATTTGAGGAATATGTTTTTTTTCATAAAAAACTAAAATTAAACGAGTTTTGATAGATTTTAAAATTTTGACATGCTCACTTCACCTGAAACATCCCATATATATTTCAGATATGCTATGAGTTCTTTGGGCAGAAGGGTATTTGAGGTTAAAATTTTAACCTGTTTTCAAATCGTAATTTCTTGAGAACGGCCCGACGTATCAGCTTGAAATTTATAGAAAATTTGGAATCACTGATAAAAAAAATGACGACACAAAGTGGCCGGCTTAACTCTTAAATCGAGTAGTTGGAGTAAATACTTGAAAAAGTTCAACAATAGCGATGTTATTCCTAAATGTTACTTCAAAGGTGTATTTGACTTTTATTATTGCGTAGGTACTTAAGTGATAGAACACAAATACTTGAATCCAACAAAAAGTGATGTAAATGTCCAGTAAAACTGTAAAAGTTTTAAACGCACGCAACAGACTTGCAAACTCGCAGATCGCGGAGCAACGCGATTGTTTTAATTGCGTTGAAATTTGATGGAAATGTAGAGTTTGTATATTATTTATTGTATGAGTTCTTTGACAGGAAAATTATAAACAAATTTTATAAAATTATTCACAATCAAAATTAAGACGTGCAAGTTGTGCACCAATTAAATAAACACATTTCAATTATACACAAAGCTTTAACAAATATACACAAATATATTTGATACTTAAAAGTTTTGCACTTACAGTCTATAATTAATCACCGTTAGAACCTACACCAATCATTTTTACACTATGTGATAAATAATGGTGTGCAAAAACAATTAGTGTAGACTATTATTGTATGGAAAAACAAGTGTAAAACTTACATTCTTATGTATAAAACTTGTACCTGCAGAATATCAGCGGTATCATGTCGAAGACCACCGATTGACCGATGCACGAAGAAGTATTATAGATGTATGATGTCCGTACCGTGCGCAGCGTTGAGGAATATTATAAAGTGTACCTTGTGTCGTAAGAAATTTTTAGTGACGATTGTTTTCAAGATCATTTAAAAAGGGGATCATTCACCAAGAATAATAGTGTGTGTGATTAAATGAAATTATGTCAAAAGTGTTTTAAAATTGTTCTTGAAACAAATCGATGTGGCGTAAAACATGAATGAGGTGTTACGTATTGTAACACATGCAGATTAATATTGCCGCTACGACATCTCTGTTACATTCAACCTATCAAATTGAGTATTCTACGATTTTGAGACTCGACAGACAATGTCATTGTTAGGTGACGATGATAGATAAATCCATGTTCCAAATTTATACTTTGTATAACAAACGTGTATTCATAGTCTTGAATTCGATGACGTTTCTGTTAGATGCAATCATTTTGGAGTTCGGAAATACGTGTTTAAAGATGAACCAGTGAAGCAGCTGATTGATCCTGTTTTAACTCCAAGACAAAGAGTTAAGAAAACAGTTTGCATCGCTCACAATGCACAAGGATTCGACGCACAATTTATATTCAAACACGTTATCGTACAGTAAGGAGGTAAACGCAAGGATTCAACGGTCATAATGAATAGATTTAAGATTATCTTACTAGAGACTGCAAATGTAAAATTTATAGATAGTTTACATTATTTTCACATGCCATTAAGTAGTTAACCAAAAGCCTATGGATTACAAGAAATTGAAAAGGTTTTTCCCACACTTGTTTAACACAGCTGAGAATCAATCGTACGAGGAGCCATTCCCACCTATGGACGTATACTCACCAGATAGTATAAACATCAAGGAAAAAGAACGTTTTTTGGAGTGGTAAGTTCCATTTTAAAAACGAAATTGTAAAGTACTGTAAACAGAATGTAACAATTTTAAGATTAGCTTGCTAAGCCTTTCGAAAAACTTTAATTAATACTTCATCAAACATGCATTATGTTCGAGAGAGAGAGAAGATTGCCTGAAGGTATTGTTATAGACAGCTAGTGTCCACCGCAAGCCAACGAAAATCACAGAGGCATTATACTCTAATTTCACGGTTATTTTTGGCACGGAAGCCCTCGTTGTTTTTGGATCAATAGAGATACAGCTTTGTTGAATGATCATTCGGTAGATGGTAGGATGAAAGAACAGTAACTATTAGCAACAAGATAAGGTCTAAGAATTACGAATTAATTGAGAAATGGGAATACGAGTTTAAAACTGAACTCTTCCAAGATGATCAGCAAAACGCCGATAATGTGAAACGAAAACTTTTGGATGCGTGAGATGCTTTTTTCGGTGCGCGTAACATCGTTAAAATGTTCGATTGCAAAGATGAGGAAACGATCAAGAACGTCGATGTATGTTTGTTGGACCCGTATATCTGTAAACGAGGAAAATTTCCCGTTCGTCATCCCAAGATAGACGGCGGTGAAGAAGATTGCCGTCAGTTCTTAGGAACATACAAAGACATCACTTCGAGTGAATGACTTACTTATGTGTGGCCTGCTTCCACCGCATAAACTATATCAACCCTTATTACCGGTAAGAATGCACGGTAAACTAATATTTCCACTATGCCACACGTGTTGTGAACAATTGATCCCAGAAGATTGCCCGCATCAAGACCCGAACGATCGAATTTTACGGGGAACGTGGGTGTCTGAGGAGGTTAAAGAGGCTGTCAAAGTGGGATATACAATTCAACGCGTCTACGAGATCACGCAATTCGAGATGACGCAATATAATCAAAAAGAACTCAAAGGTGAAATATTTACCGAATATATCAACGACTTTTTCGGGCAAAAAACTATGGCGTATGATTTTCCAGCTGGCTGTCTGACCGACCAAGATAAAGATGAATACGTAAAAGAATTAGAGGTCAATGAAGGTATTAGTTTAAATAGAGACGCGATACAGTACAACACGTCGGTCTAACAAGGAAGGTACCCGAACTCTCGGATTTCAATAATTTTAGGATATGTTGTAGTACTTTAAAAAGTGACACATATTTTTTTATCTCCTAATTCGTCGATTTAAGGAGTGAAAATCACCCTTAACTTTTATCCTCAAAAACAGTTTTTTTTGTATACCTCCGGAACGAATTGCAATTTTTGATGAATCAAACGCCAGATTATTTGTTGTAAAAATACGCTTGCATGGGCATGAACATTATGCTAAGGGGTTGCAATCCTTATTTTGCTTCCTCCTACAGGAAGCTTTGTGATAGTCATTTTTTGAGTTGTTGTAAAAACATGTTATAATCCTTTTCCGAGGTGTTAGGAATAAAAAAACATGGTTTTTGAAAAATGTCTATATGCATGTATGCGTGTGTGTGTGTGGGTGCGGGTGTGGGTGTAGGTGAGTGTGTGTGGTTGTGAGTGTATGTGTGGGTGTGCGTGCGTGCGTGCGCGTGTGTGCGCGTGTGCGTGCGTGTGTGTGTGGGTGTGGGGGTGTGTGTGTGGGTGGGTCTGCGTGTGTGTGCGTGTACGTGCGTGTGTGTGCGTGTGCGTGTGTGTGCGCGTGTGCGTGTGCGTGCGTGTGAGTGTGGGTGTGTGGGTGTGGGTGTGGGTGAGTGTGTGTGGGTGTGGGTGTATGTGTGTGTGCGCGTGTGTGTGCCCGCGTGTGCGTACGTGTGTGTGTGTGTGTGCGCGTGTGCGTACGTGTGTGTCGGTAGGTGTGTGGGTGTGGGGAGTGCGTGTATGCGTGCGTGCGTGTGCGTGTGTGTGTGCGTGCGTGCGTGTGTGTGTGTGCATGTGTGCGTGTGTGCGTGTGTGTGCGTGTGTGTGTATGTGTGTGTGTGGATCTTAGCTTCTACTCGATCAATTTTAACCGGACAGGTCTTATTATTTTTGTTTCTTTTTTGTGTGGGCCGATGCATTTTTGTTTTATTTTGAATTTTCGATTTTCTTAAAATTGTTTTTTGCTTTTTCTTTAATGATAGGATCGAGATATTTGAATCGTATGGGTAGCATTCGAAAGAGAATTAAAATACCTATATTTGCTAAAAAAAGGTTTCTTGTTATCACGGTTATTTTGTTATTAACAAAAACGTGTTTTTTTAAGCTTATATCTCTCAAACTAAACGGTCAATTTTTTTGAGAAGAATCATGATAATGCAGAATATAAATAGCTATAATCTGTAAAAATTTGAATTCATTCTGTTTGTTAGTTTTTTAGAAAAAAATTAAAAAATGAAAAACATGAGTTTTGTATGTCTAACGATTGCGGGAGTAAAATTCACTTAATCCCTTCAAAAATCCTTGTAGAGGTAGATTTTGGATAGCTCTCGGTCGATTTCTGTAGCCAAAATGATTGGTTCATAAATTTGAGAGATATTTGAAGTTAAAATTTTTTTAACCTTTTTTTCAAATCGCAATTTCTCGAGAACGGCTCTATATATCAGCTCTATATTTATAGACAATATGATAAATGTGATATAGATAATATGTGTGCTAATTTTCATCAAAATTGAAAGCTTACTTTTTGAGATATTTGATATTGAGAATTTTCGTATTTTATACAATCTCAATTTCTTTGTCGCATGATAGCTAGTGAAAAAAATATTGAATCATGTTGAAATTATTTTGTGGAAATGTAGAGTTTGTATCTTTATCGTATAAGTCCTTTAGGTAAAAGAATCGTCTATTTAAGGTCAAAATTTTTTTACGGTTTCTTTCAAAATCGTGATTTTGAAAAATCACACTTTATGTATCAGTTTGAAATTTATAGACTATTTTGTGTGCGATATATCGACGGCGGTGCGGAATAAGGTCATTGTAACTTTTTAAATCATTTTAAAACACGTAGAATGAATAAACATATTATATTTAAGCTATATGTTATACATATAGGAACGATAAATTAATTTGTAGGAAGCTACGTGCCAATGACTTGGCAGCGGTTTTCTATAAGTGTGTACTTGATTATTTTGACGTTTGTTTTGGCATAGAAATGATTAAAGTTCCTGAGATTGATTAAAAGTTGTACTATTATCAAGTAAATTAAAAACTAAATTCATGTGTTTTTGAATTTTTAAAGAAATTCATTGCAAGGGGTGACTTACCTCCAAAAATCATTTTTTCAATATCTTGGGAACGAATTAGAATGTTTTAATGAAACAAACGTCAGTTTATTTCTTATTAAAAGACGCTCACGTCGACGTGACTTTAATGCTAAGGGGTTGCAATTCCTTTTTGGTAGGGGTTATTATGACTTCTTAAAAGATTTTTTATCATACAGAGATTGCTAACATATCCCAACCAGAACTCTCCGATTTCAATAATTTTTGGATATGCTGTAGTACATTAAAAAATAAGTGACACGTATTTTTTAATATATGGGGTTAAAAATTATTTTAAAAAATCTATTTTTTTAAACACATTTCTTTCTCAAGAACTACAAAATAATCTTATGGAATGGGAAAAAATATTTCTGTGTATTAAATAAAATTTCCGTTAAATCATTAGACTGTTTTTACATGTGCAATGTAATATAAATATTTTTTGAATTATTCTTATACATGAAATTTATCCTGGTAATTACGAATTAAAAAATGAAAACTGACACATGTTATATCGAGAAAAATATTAAATTAACGATAACTACTCCCAAAGATTAACCTCGGAAAGAGATTTTTTTTATTTCTAATTAATATTTTGCTGCGAGATAAATTGAAAGCTTTTTTATTGGAAAATGAGGCTATTTAATGTCGTTTTAGCAGTAGGGCTGCAACCCTTATTTTTATTTAAAAAATCTACGTTTTGAAACATATTTATATCACAATAATTGCTATAGTTTAAAAATATTAGGAAAGTTTGAATTCCTGTTGTTATTTTGTAAAATTTTCTTATTTTCATAAATTCCTATCAATCATGAAAGAGGAAAATCATCTAAAAATAGATGAAAGCATATTTTTGTTAGATAAAGAAATGGAGTGATCAATACGTTTCATTGTCTATATATCTTCTTGTATGAAATTTCTACAATAATGGTAATCTTCATACAAGTGTTTAAACCATCAATTTCTTGCACTAACCACAGCGTATGATGACAACATTTGTACATCCTTCTACTTCGCAATGAATATTGCAGGAATCTCCAAAACTCTAATCAACTGGATTTTCAAATATTTCTGGTTTCTCATCTATATAGCCACTCTTAAACCAGGAATATTTAAATAGATTAACATATCTTGGTGAAGAAAATTGGTTATGTACTAACGATTATAGTTTTATGATTTCATTTCTTTTATGTAAATTTAAATCATGATTCATTAGTATTATGTTATATCAAAATTTACGAACAAAATTTTTCCACATACGAAATCCATACCCATCTAGTGGTTGGATTTTACTCATTGCTCCCGTTGGAATTTTTTTTACATTAACAATTTTATTTGGTGGTATTGTTTCCTCTATAACTCTATAGTAGTGGCCGCTCCAAGAATCAATTAACAATATTGTATTGGGGCCTACATTTGGATAAAATATTTTTTCCAACTAAATTTTAAACTCGTCTGAAATTCTAATAACTTTATTTGTAAATTTATTTACTATAATATTAAATAAAATTAAAAATATATACTTATCTGTAGTTAACTTTCCAGATTTAGACGCTTCTACGTGAACATTTTCTGACCTGAATAAGCTGGCTTCTACGATAGGACCAAACTGACCACTGGGTTCCTTTAAAAGTGGTGACAGTGGTTGTCCTGTAGCTGATATAAGCGGCTGTATGGTATAACTGTGTGTGGTAGATGATATTGACTTCACTACACACTGCACTTGCTTTTCTCCTTCAACTGCTAGTGTTCTTCCAGAGTGCATTTCTATTTGGAATCCAGATTGATCAGAATTATACATATTCTCAATTCCAATTGCTGATGCACGCGATTTAACGTACGTAACAAACGCATCTACCTTCCGTTCTAGTTCTGAAATGCTTTCTAATGTTTTTCTGGTAATAAACTTATTCACTTTTCTAGATATTATTCTATGAGAAACCTTGAACTTTGCTAGCCAGTGTTTCGAAGCTTTAAATCTAATACCTTCTAAGCCTGCTTCCTGCCGAACTTGCAAAGTCCATCGCCGTATATCGTGGTCATGAATAATAAAACCAGTTCCTAATGCAGCATTAAAATTATCCAATGTATATTGACAAATTCGTGCTATTTTTTCTCTGTAGGTACCACCTTTATTAAATGTATGAGCCCAGTAATGCAGCTGACTGGTGGATATAACTTTTCTAAATATATTCTGTACTGTTTTAAGATTTAAGTATGTTTCTTTTGACACTCCTCCAAAATTCTACGGCTCTTTGCTTATATTCAAAACTCAATTTTTCATCATCATTATACACTGATCTGTGAGCGCTTCTGGAAGATCAGGAATGTGATGTCTTACTTCATCCTCGATTATTTTTGCATCATGACCTTTGTACTTTTCTTGAAAATCCAATGATTACCTATCAATAATTTCAATATCACTTAAATCACTTGAAGAATCTATTAAAATAGGCTTGATTCCCTCTGATAATTGAATTTCTTTATAATTAATAGTACTCTCCGGTATTTCTAATGTTTAGAAATATGCTAAAAATAAGTTTATAACATTTAACGGATTGATTTTCATTTTTTAAATCTAAAATAAAAAATAATGAATTAATATGGATTACGATTTCATATTGAATAATTAAAAAATAATAAATAAGTGATCACAATAAATGTAAAACATTTTATTATGCAGTGGTTTCTCATAATATCGGTTAATATGGTTCTTTTTGCAATATTTCAAAAATAGAAATTTAGAATTTTTTTGTTTAAATATTTACTTTCAATTTATGATTTGTTCCTATATTATTATACGTATATAATATATCCTATGATGTATTATAATACATCATAAATGAGTTTAATAGTTGCTTGAATATACTAGATATAATTTGTTAAACATCGTGAGTAGTTATACCCTCGCCATGGCCCGTCATAACAAACTAGATACATATATAGTACGTATGTTTACGGATGTGCAAATTATTTAAATTTCGATTTTATTGATAATCTGTCAATCGCGTTGAATTATTCGTATCGAAATACGTATAGGTTTGGAAAATGACGTGAATAAGTTGAAAATTAATCTGTAATTTTCGGAGTATTCGCGCGATTTTCAAACTCTATACATATAAGATGACGACAAATACAACTGAAATATTGGATTAACAAAAAGTAGAAATTCATGAATGTTTTGTAACAGTAAAATTGTCTTAACTACGAACATGATAACGATGTTGCATTTCAGGCCTTATATTTTCAGCCGAAAAAAATGAGTCATTTACCAATTTTAAAATTTTTCCATTTGGATTTTTTGTTAATCTGTTAATCAAAAGTTGAATATGCCATGTCAAGAAACGTATATATTTCGAAAATAGTATAAATAAGTTGAAAGTCGTTGAAAATTAATATTTGAAATATGTCAACTCTTAATAAACTAAATCTTTAATTTTCAAGTTAGTTACACGATTTTCAAACTCTTTACATATTAAAATTAATAAAATTTAATGAAATTGAGAATTTAAAAATATTGATAAATAAATTTATGTGAGTAAAGATTAAACTCAAATGATATTAGCTGAATAACAGTTGATAAAATACTTATGTAGTTAGAAACAAAATACAAAATAGTCCAATTTTTCATGTACACGTTTTTCAACTTACACATTTGTTATTATTAGTTGCTGCTTTCAATGAGATATAAAGTTGATTCGCACCAATATAATAAAATTCCTTATAACTTTTTTGTAAAGAACTTTTTCGGACAGAAACGTTAACTTTACGTTACCAAAGTAGTTTAGAACGTATGTCTTCCTATCGATACAGATTATTAGGTGACAAGCAAAATACAAAATACTAACAAATATAAAATGTAAATAACTAGTAAAATATAAATATTTAGAAGTATTTATTTCTCGCGCAATTTACAATAATCAGGAAAGAGATGTTTCGCGGTCTGATGCTTAATGTTTTGTGCTCACTCACATATTTGGTCAGTCTTTTCCATAAGCTTACTCATTCATTAGTTTTTAGCTTTACTTTGTATTCACGTATAATTTGTAGATTTTCATAAGAGGGAAACAATGATTATTTTTGTAACTTCATCCAATAAAGGTGATATGCACACAAACACATACGTGTATGTGTGTAAGTGTGTATATATGTATAAATTTGGTTAGAATTTGCGTCTTTACTGTTTGATTAAAACAATATAAATGTATAAATCGGCGCTTATTGTTAAGGAAGATATTGCACGATGAATTACGATTCGCATACCCAGAAGTTTTCTTTCTGACTAGAGGAACATAATACGAATATATTTAACATGTGTAGCTATTACATATAATTTCTCATTATTATGTAACCAAGCAGTACTAAAATAGGCAGACAAAGAGTGTGATGGTAATAGTAATTTGCGACTTATGCATGTTGTTTTCATATCTTTATCTCGTGCCATCTCACTTTTCTCAAAATGCAATGTAACCTATGATACTGTGACATCCGTCGTCACATAGTATGACGACATCTGTCATCAACGCACATTCCAATCATTTTTCGCAATCAGACACGCTAATGTATATCGCGTATGGTAGTATAAAATCGCGGTCGCCGTCAGCACTCCTGTGAACGCTTGCCGAAATCGACGTGTAAGGGCGACCGACTTACGCGTAATACTTATTTCATCTTATCATCTTTTCGTCGGGTATAAAACCGCGCGGAAACGAGGAGACAATGTTGCTCTCGACTTCCTCCAGCGTGCCGCTGCATAGTCGCTCAAGTCGGAACTACCGGAGAAGATAACTCGGCCCAAAAACCAAGAAAGAAGTACTCTCAAGAACTAGATTGTACGTGTGCTGAAAAGCGTCGATACATTATTGTATTAAAAGCACATATCGTAAGTTTATACGTTTATTACACGGAAAGCTTCGGTACACTATTGTACTAAACTGCAATAAACGAAATATATATACATAAACTATATTCTAATCATTATTTCTGTAAAGTCTAGAACAGTGGAAGCTCTCTAGCGAGGCTAACTCCCAGGACACATAAAACACTTATATTTAAAATACACCCAAGTCCGGACGTAATAATTGGCATCCCTCGGGGAGTCTAGCCAAAACTGTTCTAGGATTGAAGACAAGGTCGTAAATCTGTCAGCATAGTAACGCTAGACGAAATCGACTAGGAAAAGAATCTCGAAAAGTGGGCACTCGTAGTAGAGTTGTATCGTAGAGAAGAGGCGCAATCATTTCAACAACAGGTGATTGCTGCCGAATCGACACACAACCTCACACGAGTGTCTTTACGACTCTCTGACTACGATGGGGAGAGTTTGTCCTTGGAGGACTTCACGTAGACAGCTTGGATGGGCAGTGCCGAACTCAACAACCTTGCAATAGAAGAAAGTTATCTGAAGATAGTGCTCGCACACATCAAGGGACGAGCGTGAACTACCATAAGAAATCAAACAGTTTGAGATTTGGATCATCTAGAATCACTGTTACTATCCGCCACTTCTCAAATAAAAACATACTCTGAGTATATAAAGCTAATGTGGTTTGCAAAGATGCAGGCAGATGAGTCAGCCAAAGATTTTTACGACCGCGTTGTAGGTTATAAAATGGGAGCTGCCGCCGCTCTCAAAAGAAAATTGCCTCTCACGGCAAACCAGGCCAACGCAGTCGCACATTTGGAGTACCTATCCATCGACGCTTTCATCGAAGGATTACGAGATGGATGGCGTACTAGTTTCGCTATGGTCGCTCCGACCAGCCTGGAACAAGCGCTAAGTATTGCGCAAGTCCAGGAACGCTACCGAGTTCCGATGGGATCCAATACTACAAAAGTCTGTTAGCTGCTGCGCGAGAATTTGACGATAGCCGGCCCCATGAACCTTGCGCAAGGAGCGACGTCAACAATTTCAAACACTTTGGCAAGTATAGTGCCACATCCTACGCCGAGCAGCCAACTTCGGAAGAACCGCAGTAAGAGCAAGCTCCTCCAACAACGCATGAATCCAGCTCTGATGAATGCGGGGATGAGTCTAACAGCTACGAGTACTCAAGAGGAGACAGGCGGAAAGGAAACCGCAAGACCAAAGAGCCACAAGTAATCTACTTACCGCCTCCACCTCGGTATGTAGATTTCGCCAGCCCAGACAGTTATCATAGGCATATCATACCATACTAATATGTCCACTCAAGGAGTGTCGTCCCGACGATACAAGAATACGATAAAAACTGAGATTTTACTGTAGTTTAATGCAACAAAAAGTATCGTGCTTGCCGCAGCTGTCACTATAGAAATAACCGGTATTTCTACTAGCCCTGCCAAAACACTAGGCATAGTAAAGATGAAGATCTTTGATAAACATCATAAGTTTCATGTTATCTCCGACTACTCCAATTTTACAGGATGCCATGCTAGGAGCCCCGTTTTTCAAAGAAGAGAAAGCTTGCATCTGTTACGCCTTGAAAGTATTGATACTGGCCTCCCAACCTACAGATCCTATTCATTTCTGCAACAGATTGCCTCAGGTCCTTGACGCGGAGCTAGGGTTATTCCAAAAGATCGCCGGCAATAAGAAAAGGGTATGTATAATGCGGCCTACTACACTCTACCGGAGACCTCCGGCACGTCCAAGAGTAGCATTGAGCATCCCTGTTACTCAGGAATCACCAACCGGCGAATTTTACTTGGCTCAAATATCAGCGCCTCAAGGAGTCTATATCGGCGAAGTAGCTGTTACCAATGACCATAGTCGCTGCTACGTAATGACCATACATGCAGCCATGAAGTGGATATAGAAATACCATATAAACAATTGCAGCCTTTCGATGTGGACATGTCAGAAGATTTCTTCGATTCAGACTGCGAGACGCCTGACGAGCCTCTAGTCGCGGAGAAGATAGAATACCTTTGCGGAAGATTACATAGGGAACATCACGATGGCCAAGCTACAGAGCAAATCAGGAGAATTGTAGGGAAGTATCATCACTTTTTCCTATTAAAAGGAGATCCACCACCCCGCACGCATGTAGTAAAACATCATATCAATACAGTCGATGATCGACCCATATTTACTAAGCAATATAGGTATCCATCCGCGCTCCACCAAGAAGTACGAGAAGAGGTTGGCAAACTCTTGAAATATAACGTTATTCAGCCTTCCGAGTCTCCATATAACAGCCCGCTATGGGTCGTTCCATAGAAGTCTGGATCAGACGGAAAAAGGAAATATCGTCTAGTAATCGACTACCGTATCCTCTACTCAATACTATAGAGATTCTGGAGCAAGTGGGAGGAGCCAAATACTTTTCTGTTTTTGATCTGGCCAGTGGATTCCATCAGATTGGAGTGGAGCCGAAAAACAGCCAGAAGACCGCTTTTAGCACACCGTATGGTATTTATGAATACGTTTGTATGCCCTTCGGATTAAACAACGTACCGCCGACCATTCAACGTCTCGTGGACCACGTTTTACTGAGAATTCAAGGTACGGAACTTTTTGTTTATCTGGATGATATTATAATATATGACAAGACCCACGAGGAAACGACAATGTATTATTTTTTCTAATAATTTGGCAATGTTGGATATTAATGATATTGGACTGTAGTTAGTTGCGAGATGTTTGTCCCCTGATTTGAAAATAGCTGCTACTTCTGCCATTTTTAGTTGTTAAGGCCATATCGACTTTTCGATACATAAGTTAAAAATATGTTCAAGTGGGATAATTATATACTTATTTAAGTTTTTTAAAACTTTTATATTTATGCCATCTATTCCTTCTGCATTCTCTTTCATTTCCGAGATATTCTTGAGTATCTCGTTACAGTTGGTGGGGTCTAGAAATATGGTAGATGTGTTTGCTTCTGGTAATTTATACTTCATTTTGGGTTTTTTAATTTCTTTTGCTAATTTCGAACCAATACTACTGAAAAATTTTATTTGAAAGTTTCCGCTATACATTCTGTTTGATAAATATTGTTTTGATTTTCTATTAAATAGTCTAACTTTTTCTCATTTTTATTCTTTGTCTTATTAATTTTTCTTTTAACGAAGTCCCACATTTTCTTGTTGTTATTACAAACTTTTTCAAATTCTTTTTACCAAAATTACATTTTGCTGCTGTTATGACTTTGTTGAGACATTTATATAATGAGGTTATTTTCAATTTTCTTCCTTCTTTCAGATTTATAGTAATATTGAGAAAATTTACTCTACCTACCTCTTCGGTGGTATGCGTTGAGTTAATGTGTTTATTAATGTACACAACTACACCATCTGTTTATTTATATAACTGTGATTGTAGTACATATAATTGTAATCATTTAGATTATACAATTCATGGTGTGGTAAAAAGCCTGTTTCTGCACAAACTATTATATCTAGCTTGGTTTTAAAGTTTTGGATGAAGATTTCAAGATTTTTATGATTTGTTTGTAAGCCTCTTATGTTGACGAACAGTATTGACAAATCATCAATATTCATAAAATTATTTATAGATTCACTACTAATAAGATTGTTACATATTTATCATCAAATTCAAATTCTAAATCCATTATTGTATTTGTATGTCTTGTTGATTTTGTGAGTTTATTGTTTTATTGATTGTAGGTAAGTTAGTTTTCTTGTCCGTGACATTACCCTTTGTATTACTTGATATAAATGTAACGTCTTCGTTGGTTGTTTTATCATTAGATTTTAGTTGGTAAAGAAGATTTCCGTTAAATACCAGGAATTTTGGTATATTTGGTGTAATTGGATAATAAGTTGTTCCAACCTTTTGATTAATTATATGCTTTAGGTACTCACATTTTTTGAATCAGTAGCTATATGTTCTGTGTTTCTTATTAGGTTGTATTTTTTATTTCTATAGCAACAATTAGTACATTTAATTTTGTTTTTTTCAAGGCAATCTTTTGTAAGGTGATCACCTGCACAACGTAGGCAAACATTTTCGTTTTTACATTTTTTCCCGCTATGGCCAATTCTACCACACTTGAAACAAGGTCTTATGTTGATGTCGTCGTAAGCACGACAATATTGATAACCTATGTATAATTTGTAATTGTTATTCCGTATGAATGTGTATGTCTCAGCTGATATTATTATTATGGCATTTTTAGTTTTCCTTTTCTTATTCTCAAATATATGCTCCACAGTACAGAAGTAATCTGTTCCTTCAAAACTTCTATGATTTATGTCTTCTTCAAGTGCATCTCTTTCCATGTTATTATCAATATTAACCACTAATAATCTTGGATTTTCGAGTTTTACTTGCTTAACATTGAAATCATGACCTATTTTATTTTTCAGTAATTCCTCCATTTGTGGTACATCTTCTTTGTTTGCACATTTGATTATAACAGTACCATCTTTATTTTCATTTATTTTTCCAACTGGTAGTATTATATCATTCAGTAGCTTGTTCACTACTATATTATGTGCTTTATTTTTCATATCATGTATCTTAGCTTGTATAATGATAGGCGGCACGTTAGTTACTAATCTCTCGTCTCGTGTTACAGCGCCAGCATATGTTATCTGTTCTATAGGTTTTCTTTCTTTAATTAGCTATAATTCATTTTGAGTTTTATTAAGAAATTCTTGTAGTAGGCTATTTTTATCTCTCATTTCATTTACTAATTCTTTGTATAATATGAGATTGGTTTGTAAATTTGTGTAGTCATCCTCTTCTTTTCCTGCAATCGTTAAATTCAGTCATTCCAAATTTTCACCCACAACTGAATCAGCAACATTACTTAAAATACTTTCTTGCACTTCTTCTTGTTCATTTAGTTTTATTTGAGCAATAGTTTGTCTTCTCGTATTGTTTAACACATTTTCGTTATATTTTGAGGTTAAGTCTATGTCACTATGCTGTGGACAGATCACTAGCACGTTCGTTAGATATTTTCCTTGCTTTAGTCTTTTAAAATTTAATTTGTAAAACACATCTTCACAAATGACACACACTACACAATTAGATGTCTTCCCTGGATGGTTTTTTATGAATTTTATTTCACCAGGATCTTGCGGAATATCCTCGTCATCCGCCATGTTGGATCGATAATACGACGACTCCAATGCGAAACCGCTTTTTCTTCGAGGTCACGTGATTGCGATACCTCAGCTGAAGATGACGAACGGCAGTCAAAAGTTCGTCCCTGCCCTATTAAAATACCTAGACCTACGAAAATTACTCTGGCTCGACAAGCCCAGATACGAGCATCATCCGATGTAAGTGGGTCAGCCTCTGAGGTGCCGCAAACCCGCCCTCAATGTGGAAGGAAGAAAGGGTGTAAAAATTCTCCCCTTTTACCACCACCAGGGATGGAATCGGTCCAAGGAGATCTCGATGCTGGCACAATAGCAACGCGACTAAGGGTGCGGAAAGAAATACAGCCTGAACCGTCCGGTTCGAAGGTAGATACTAAACCATTATCTACACCATCGGAGGAAGCATCGACGGAACTCTCCTCCGCTGAAAGGGAGGCATCTGAGAAACCACCCGTGCCGCCGATATCTTTACGAGATCAATCCCTTATGACGAGTTTACTCGATGCACCAGCTGAGACCACAGATCAGGAAAATCCCGGGGGATTCGAAAAGAACAGCGACTCGAGTTCTGAAGAGGAAGCGAATAAGACCGTGATAGAGAGTAAGGATTTCATAGAAGATGACGCGCCAAATACTTCCATCACACACGCTGCATCCAATGATTCTTCGTCTTCATCTTCCGACTGTGACATTACATATTTTTCAATCTACTATACAACGGTCGGTAGTGCCAGATATCCTGTCCGCGAAAACCGGTCAGGAAGGTACGCAACCAACCAATTTCAGTCCTGAGGGTAAATGCGAGTTCCTCAAGGAATGGAATGCAACTAGCCTGATTCATACAAGCAGCAGGCCAATGAATCAGGGAATAACCAACAGTCTATTGAGTAGCCGGAAGGCACTCATGAAGATCCCAATACGCCACCGGTGATAAATGAGGATGGCGAATTGCAAATTTCCGGTAACTTTGAAGACATACCCGTACTTACTGTTTCTCGTAATGCACAATCCTTATCACCTTCACCTGTGAAATCTCACGCGGCCGCCCAACTAAGTGAATATAGAAGTCGTGCAGATAAAGAAAAAGTCGGACGAGAGGTAGCACAATCATGGAGAAAGGAAACTTTTTTAGACACGGACATAAGTCAAGTAGCGCCTGCCTCAGTATCTTCGTCAACCCGGACCGAGACACGACCGCTCGCACGTTCTAACCCAATTCCAACAATACCTCCGAAATCGCAACCGCAACAACTTCAGCTGTCGACAATTCAATAAGAAGATTGCAGGGAAGTAGAGACCGTTTAGCCAAGTGAGCCCTGACTAGAGTCAACACTTGCAACACGGGAGAAGCCTAAGGAAATATCTGGAGTTTTTGTTGCAGGAAGCCAGGATGATTCTATTTTATACTGCTATGGTACTGTTAGCACTAGCCACACAAGTGAGAGGGTTAGATCCATGCAAGGTCGTGTCTATACCAGGAAACACGGGAGTCCATAATTAAGCCCACGGAGAAGGGAGGTTGATTCGTTCGTATTGGAATATTATAACAACATTGGACTGTAGGAGCCTGCGCCAACCTATGGAATGGATGGAAACTCAGACGTACTCCACCTGGAAGAACTACATAGAATCAGTGGGACTTGAATGTCATAACGTCATCCCCTTAGAATGCTTGAGAAAACAACTGAAAGCACTTAGGTCATTACAAGAGGACCTGATCCAATATTTTACACCGCCCTCCATGATCGGACAAAGTTTACAACCTCTTCCGCATTCGATCACAAAGCGGGAAGTCCCGTTCGAATTCATTGGATGGACCTCCAAGAAACTTTTTGGAACCATGAATGCAGGAGATCGTGACAATCTCATGGGAGAGATTGAGCATCTGTACGAGACACAAACAAATATCCCTTTCAGCTGAATAACAGACGCATATAGTGCACTCGAATTTTTACGTCAAAAAATGGCGAGCGGAGAAGGAAAAATGCAAACCTACCATCACGAGCTTCTCCACATACTCGAGAAAACTTAAAATTTCATAACTAATGAAAATCGTTCAAGAATAATAAGAACTTCGCAGAGTGATCAGGCCAATTTGGAGAATCCTTAAGATCTGAGCATTTCTTCTTATAAGGTGTTGATCGATGCGATTGAATTTACTGCACGAGGTAGTCTACATCCATCATTATTCTCTCATGAACAAGTTCAACAGATTTCAACTAACATCAAACACTTAAAAACACAACATCTACTTCCTTGGGAAAATTCTGAAGTGAGACTGGAGACACTGTTCATGTTATCGAAAACCAGCGTCTCCGTGCAAGGAGGTCATTTGTTTTCATTGTAAAATTCGACGGAACTTAGAGCGGGCGCCGCAGGCGTCGTGGTTAGCCACTCAGTCAGTTAGCCAATACTGAGAGGGATGTTGTATTGTAGACCTACTTTTATTGCAGAAAACCCTAAGAGGTCCTGGATAATAACATTAAACACACACACACACACACACACACACACACACACACACACACACACACACACACACACACACACACACACACACACACACACACACACACACACACACACACACACACACACACACACACACACACACACACACACACACACGGACGGACGGACGGACGGACGGACGGACGGACGGACGGACGGACGGACACGGACACGCACGCACACACGGACACGGACACGGACACGGACACGCACGCACATGGACACGGACACGGATACGCACGCACACGCACGCACACGCACATGCACGCACGCACACGGACACGCACACGCACGCACACGCACGCACACACACACACACACACGCACACACATACACATATTAGTAACCAGTAATCCACCGGGCTACTTTTTAACAGATGAAGCCTACCTACCAAAGTACCAGAATCATGAAATCATACATGTATGTGATCCTGAATATCCAATAATGGAAGAAGGGGACAAATTCCATTGTGTACATTCCCTTCTGACAAAACCAACGAAATCAGCTATACAAGCATGCAATATCGCACTACATCATGACACCACACCTTATTGGAATAGGTTAGCGACTACAGGAGAATGGCTATATTCCATGGCAGGCGTATTAAATACCAATATAGTATGTGACGGAGCCCGACAAGCAGAAATTCAATTAAATGGGACTGGCATACTCTGCCTTAAGGGCGAATGTGTAACACAAACATCAGATATCACATTATTTGGTATCTCCATGACGGAGATCTCCGCAACTTTTATTTACAATTTTGAATATTCCCCAAATTTTTCATTATTTTTACAAAGGAATAACTTCTCAGTCGACGACCGTGGATTAGCTATCCTCGATGACGAATCTGCCGCGCAAGTACAGACTTGGGCTTCGACAAATGATGTACTTTCATTAGAAGATATTAAACGTCAATTTCATAAAATGGCAACGCAAAGAAGAACGCAAGATACAACAAAGGTCTATATAGCCACTGGTTCTGTTGGAAACATCGTAATAATAATAATATAGTATGTGTTAGCCCGATGTTATTTTTACAAGACTAAAAATAGAATGGTTATTCCATTAATTGATAAGAAATCAAAATCAGCATATTTCCCATTAGAACGGAGGAATTCCCTTAGCCGAAGTCATCGAGTGCGCAGCTTAAGTACTCAAAATGTGACTGGGTAAATGTATCGAAACAAAACCATTATAAAATTCTATTCATTGCTTTTACTCTTAATAGCAATTGATACACCAAAATAATTCTAAATTGAAAATCACATAAAAGCAATTTTTTTCTAGTTAGATCTCAAATATAATATCATATATATTCATTATTTCACAACTTGGATAACAAACTGCACTTACTTACACATCAAAACCGAACGGTAGCATATACCAGTATATACAATACACGAAGCATCTGCACTTACTCACATACCCAAGCGCTAGCATGAGATACATCGGGTGCGCCCCGAGCTGCATTTACTCACACATCGAAATCACACAGTATACGTAATGCGTGGGCTGTATTTACTCACACATGTAGACTCCGTATATGTAAGCAAAGACATGTAGTGCGTTATACACATTATTTTAAATGCATATAGCAAAATAAGAATGACATTACTATCGCAACCATGAATATTATTAATAATATATTAATATTAACAATTGTTAAAATAATTACAAACAATTAAAATTTTTTTGTTTGTCAGAAATAATTCAAGAGAAAATTGGTTTCAATTTTTGTTTTAATTAAAATTATTCAAAATAAAGTATATTCATAAGCGATTCTCGAATTATTTATGATAAATAAATTAAGGATAATTTTCACCAATTTCATATTTTTCCCATAAAGATTGAATATTTGTTATCTTTAAGCTATTACTTATTAAACAAATTATTAAACATTTGATATATGAAAAACGCTATTATATACGTGAAGCTTGAAAGTCGTATGCAGTTATTAATGATCCAATACATAATCTTTTTTTTGTCGGTTCATTAAGAACAATAAAGTAACGTTAAAAATGAAATTACCGAAAAATTGTTAAATTACTCAATCATTGATTCATAAAACATTTTAAGAATTTAGAAAACAATTGTTACACCTGAATTTAGGTGTATATGTGTTTATAATTAAATGTCCTGGGAGTCTGCTTCACTCGTGAGCTACCACTGTTCTAGGTTTTAGGAAATAAAGACTACAATATGGTTTATATATTTATATATTATTTGTTACACTTTGGTACAATTATGTACTGAAGCTTTTCGTGTACAAATAGTTGAGTTAAATATAAATAATTATATTCTAAGTTACGCTTTTGATGCAATACTGCAACGAAGCTTTTCACCGTAAACTTACAGTTAATCTGAATTCTTTGTTGAGTTGTTCGTTGATTCGTGGGCCGGCGATGTCTTGTTGACGCTGAAACCTTGCAGAGGGTACTTGAGTCTCCAGTATTTCAGCCGTAATCGACTATGAAGCGGCGCGCCGGAGGAAGTCGCGAGTGACATTGCGTAAGTCGGGCGCTTACACGTCGATTTCGGCTGAAATACTGGAGAGTCGTGTACCCTCTGCAAGGTTCCAGCTTCAAGAAAGCATCACCGGCCCACGAATCAACGAACAACTCAACAAAGAATTCAGATTAACTGTAAGTTTACGCAGAAAAGCTTCGTTGCAGTGTTTGAATAAACTTAGAATATAATTATTTTGTTTAACTCAACTATTTGTACACGAAAAGCTTCAGTACATAATTGTACCATAATGTAACAAATAATAGATAAATATATAAGCCATATTTTAGTCTCTATTTCCTTAAACCTAGAACAGTGGGTGCTCACGAGCGAGGATGATTCCCAGGACATTTAATTATAAACACATATGTACCTAAATTCAGACGTAACACAGTAATGGTTATTTTTCGTTACCCCTCAGAAACATAACCACAAGCGATCTCTTTCTTTTCCCCTCTTTCTTTTCCCCTCTTTCTCACAACAACTGTTGAGCTCTCAAGGATGAACTTTAATGAGAGCACAAATATATTTTTTAACAAAATATTTAATACATCCTTTAAAAACTAAACTTAAAAAATCTTGGAATGATTTTTTATTTCTAACAATTTAGGATAGTATGTCTTTCAACGGCACTATACAAAAAGACAAGTATGTTTTCGAATTCTCAAAAAAAAACCACAAGACATTCTATAAAAGCTCCCTCGCTCATCTTATCTTATTCAACAACTATATAAGGACTCGACGAAAAACTTTGAGAAGAGCCTAAATATTTTTTTGAAACAGCCAACAAGACATTCTGCAAAAGAATAATTATACCAACAAACATTAATTTGATGAAAGCTCTATAAATAATCTTTGAAAAATGTTTTCTCTAAACAGAAAGCATCAACATTTTTTCTCGAAAATATTTGATTTATACATTTATCTAAATTACTTTAGACTAGAAATAATAAAACTTTCTACGAAAGTATAAAATAATTAGGCAAGTATAAGTTTCTCCTGAAATGTATAAAAATAAAAAGAATTATTTTCATGACTTTACAATTAATTGTGTTGTTAATTTATCATCATACCTAAAATAATGACTTGATTATATTATATTTAAAAAAATGTACTAATGTAATCATTTTATCGAGTTCCCTAAAAAAACAATTAAATTTAAAACTTTTGTGAATAAAAATACTACCATTTAATATTGTTATTAGTAATATACTATAGTAAGCTCTCATAACGTTTTCACACTATGCAATTATTATTTTCTCTTAGAAACTTGTGAAATCGATCTAAAATATTTTACAAAAGTTTAAACTAAGGCCAGTCTCTTTCTTTCACCCTCCATCCCTCACCCTCTCTCTATCTCTCGCCCTCTCTCAAGCTCTCTCTCCCTCCCTCTCCCCCCTCTCCTTCACGCCCCTCTATCTCAATATCCGTCAAACTCTTTACAAAAACTTTAATGAGAGATTAAACATTTTTTTACAACAATCAAGAGGTTTTCTAAAAACTAATTCTTAAAGTACGTTCTAATAACACAATTTGTCTAGTCCCTTTATCAACAACACAATTTATACGTTCTAACAACACAATTTATCTCCCGCCAAGTATGTATGGAAGAACGGAGGACCATCCCTGCTGGAGCTGCTCTAGACTTGTCTTGTCCTCCCAAGATGCGTAATATTATAGGAAGTTCAAAATTGAGAAAGAATAATGAAAACAATGTGATCTTTTTATATAGGCTTTGATTTTTCATAAATATCTGAAAAAATTCTTATGATTTTCAGAAATGAAAAGAAGGCATTCATATAATTAAAATAATTTACACCTACACGGACATAAAGTACATACGTTCTATAAAGTATTGTAGGACTATGTGTACTATTACGTTTCTTGGGCGTTAAGTAGTATTTTATACCTGTTGGTTGAATAATTTTGAATTTACAATGTGGGCGTAAAATGTAATTTTACACGCGAGGTACGAAAAGTTTTATTATGTCATTCAAGTTAACTTGTCGATACTTGACTATAATAAGTTGACTTCACTACCTTCTTGTGTTTAATTTGTGTAGAAGGTTGAACAAATTTTTATACATACAACAAAATTTTATACAGAACAGTCATACAGTTGTTTCGGAGTTGTTTGCATTACTTGACTATTATCGATAATTGATTTCAGAACTTTCGTTTGTTTGATTTCCAGTGAACAATTTGAATACACTTACATATAATCTATTGAGCATAATTATTGACTCCAAGAAGTAAAATAATTTTTCACTGGTATTTATTTGATTTCTTTTAGAAAATCATAAATATTATTATTTTATAGATTATACAGAAAAACCTTCTATACTTGCCTTATTTTATACTTTTGTAGAAAGTTTTATATTAACAATATTATTATTTGTACAGTTATGAAAAAAATTATTACAATTTGTAGAGAGAGCTTATTGAATAGATGAGCTTAGAAGAAATAAAAGGGCTAAACAAATTGTGTTGTTAGAACGTACTTTGAAAATTAGTTTATAAAAAACGTCTTGATGGTTTTAAAAAAATTTTTAATCTCTCATTAAAGTTTTTGGTAAAGAGTTTGACGGATGTTAAGAGAGAGGGTGAGAAGGAGAGGTGGAGAGGGAAGGAGAGGTCGAGAGAGGGCGAGAGAGAAAGAGAGGGAGAAGGAGGAAGGGAGAAAGAAAGAGACTGGCCTTAGTTTAAACCTTTATAAAATATTTTAGATAGATTTCACAATTTTCTAAGAGAAAATAATAATTGCATAGTGTGAAAACGTTATGAGAGTTTATTACAGTATATTATTAATAACATTATTAAATGGTAGTATTTTTATTCACAAAAGTTTAAAATTTGAATGTTTTTTTAGGGAACTCGATAAAATGATTACATTAGTAAAATTTTTCGAAATATAATATAATCAAGCGATTATTTTAGGTATGATGATAAATTAACAATACAATTAATTCTAAAGTCATATGAAAATAATTCTTTTTATTTTTATACATTTCAGGAAAAACTTACATTTGCCTAAATATTTTATACTTTCATAGCAAGTTTTATTATTTCTAGTCTAAAGTAATTTAGATAAATGTATAAATCAAATATTTTCGAGAAAAAATGTTGATGCTTTCTGTTTAGAGAAAATATTTTTCGAAGATTTTATATAGAGCTTTCATCAAATTAAAATTTGTTGGTATATTATTCTTCTGCAGAATGTCTTACTGGCTGTCTCAAAAAAATATTTAGGCTCTTCTCAAAGTTTTTCGTGGAGTCCTTAAATAGTTGTTGAACAAGAAAAGACGAACGAGAGAGTTTTTGTAGAATGTATTGTGATTCTTCTTTCTTGAGAATTCAAAAACATACTTGCCTTTTAGTATACTGCCGTTGCAACACATACTATCCTAAATTGTTAGAAATAAAAAATCATTCCAAGATTTTTTAGGTTTAGTTTTTAAAGGATGTATTAAATGTTTTGTTATAAAAATATATTTGTGCTCTCATTAAAGTTCTTCCTCGAGAGCTCAACAGTTGTTATGAGAAAGAAAGAGGGGAAAAGAAAGCGATCGCTTTTAGTTATGTTTCAGAGGGATAACGAAAAATAGCCATTACCGTGTTACGCATAAATTTAGGTGTATATGTGTTTATAATTAAATGTCTTGGGAATCTGCCTCGCTCGTGAGCTCCCACTGTTCTAGGTTTAAGGAAATAAAGACTACAATATGGTTTATATATTTATATATTATTTGTTACACTATGGTACAATTATGTACTGAAGCTTTTCGTGTACAAATAGTTGAGTTAAATATAATTAATTATATTCTAAGCTACGCTTTTGACGCAATATTGCAACGAAGCTTTTCTGCGTAAACTTGCAGTTAATCTGAATTCTTTGTTGAGTTGTTCGTTGATGCGTGGGCCGGTGATGCCTTCTTGATGCTGGAACCTTGTAGCGGGGTACTCGAGTCTCCAGTATTTCGGCCAAAATCGACGTGTAAGCGCCCGACTTACGTGTAACACTTATTTCGTCTTTTCAGCTTCTCGTCAGGTATAAAACCGCGCGGAAACAAGTAGACAATGTCAGTCCCGACTTCCTCCGACGCGCCACTGCATATTCGATTACGGCCGAAATACTGGAGACTCAAGTACCCTCTGCAAGATTCCAGCGTTAAGAAGGTATTACCAGTCCATGAATCAACGAACAACTCAACAAAGAATTCAGATTAACTGTCAGTTTACAGTGAAAAGCTTCGTTGCAGTATTGCATCAAAAGCGTAACTTGGAATATAATTATTTATATTTAACTCAACTGTTTGTACACGAAAAGCTTCAGTACATAATTGTACCAAAATGTAACAAATAATATATAAATATATAAACCATATTGTAGTCTTCATTTCCTTAAACCTAGAACAGTGGGATCTCACGAGCGAGGCAGAACAAATAAATTCAGGCGTAACAATGGCTTTCTAAATTCTTAAAATGTTTTATGAATCAATGCTTGAGTAATTTAACAATTTTTCGGTAATTTAATTTTTAACATTACATTATTGTTCTTATTAAAGCGACAAAAAAAAAATGATGTGTTGAATCATTAATAACCTTGTACGACTTTCAAGCTTCATGCATATAATAGCGTTTTTCATATATCAAAAGTTTAATAATTTGTTTAATAAGTAATAGCTTAAAGATAATAAATATTAAATCTTTATGGGAAAAATATGAAATTGGTGAAAATTACCCTTAATTTATTTATCATAAATTCCTTTTTAAAGTTATTCCTTTGTAAAAATAATGAAAAATTTAGGGGATATTCAAAATTTTAAATAAAAGTCGCGGAGATGACCATCATGGAGGTACGAAATAATGTGATATCTGATGTTTGTGCTATACATTCAAGATTCGAGCGCACTATATGCATCTGTTGTTCAGCTAGAAGGGATATATTTCTTTGTGTCTCGTACAGATGCTCAATATCTCCCATGTGATTCTCACGGTCTCCTGCATCAATGGTTCCAAAAAGTTTCTTTGAGGTCCATCCAATGAATTCGGGTGCGGCTCCCCGCTTTGTGATGGAATGCGGAAGGGGTTACGATCTTTGTCCAGTCATGAAGGGCGGTGTAATATACTGGAGCAGGTCTTCTTGTAATGGCTTGAGTGATTTAAGTTATTTTCTCAAGGATTCGAGGGGGATGACGTTATGACATTCATGTCCCGCTGTTTTTATGCAATTCCTCCAGGGGTAGTACATCTGAGATTCTCTCAATTCCATAGGTTGGCTCAGACTCCTACAGTCCAATGTTGTAATAATATTCCAATACGAACGAATCAACCTCGCTTCTCCGTGGGCTTCATAATAGACTCCTAGGTTTTCTGGTAGAGGTGTGACTTTGTATGGATCTAACCCTCTCACTTGTGTGGCCAGTGCTAACAGTACCGTAACAGTATAAAATAGAATCATCCTGGCTTCCTGCAACAAAAATTGAATTTAAACGTAAAATTGATTAAATTTGTCCTTACGTTTGAGCATTTGTTTTTCATTCTCTGCTTCTACTACGACATTATTATTATCTCGAACTTCTCTTACTATAAATTTTCCGTTATAAAACCGATCTAGTTTTCCTTTTCTTTGTTCTTTTAGTACATATACGACCATTCCTACTTCTAGATGTTGCGGCTTGAATTTTTTATCGTAATATCCTTTACTTCGATGCTTAGTAGATATCATGTTTTCTCTTGCAACATTTCTAATATTTATTAGATTTTTCACGATATTGCAAAAGTACGATCCTTTGGTTTGCAAAGGGAACTCATCCGCTAATTTAGTTGGATTTCGAGCCTTTCTATCAAAGATGACTTCATAGGGGGTAAATCCTGTGGCAGAGTGAACAGAAGTATTACATTCTTGCATTGCGGAAGTACGAGTCACTTTTATCACTCGCATGATTTCTAATGAAATCGGCCAGTAGCGATCCATTCGACTCCGGATGGTAAGCAGTTATTGTTACGAGCTTAAATCCGAAGAATCTAGACAGTTCTTCCAGTAATTTGTTTTGAATACTTCGTCCTCTGTCACTTAGAATGATTCTTGGTACTCCATACTGGGCGATAAAGTGACGGATTAATGCATCGGCTATTGTTATTGCTTTGATATTGGGAATCGATACTGTAATACAAAATTTTGATAATAGGCACTGCATCGTAAGAATATGTTGATTACCCGACGTAGTTATAGGCAGCGGTCCTACTGTGTCTATGGATATTTTTGCGAAGGGCTCACTGGATGTGTCCGTAATCACCATTGGCTCCTTTGTTTTAACACGGGTTATCTTTTGCATTTGACAAATTTCGCATCTCTTTACAAAGTCATGTATTTCCTGCATCGTTCCCTTCCAATAAAACCGTTCTCGTATACGTATATATATTTTTTCCATGCCTCGATGTCCTCCAAATAAGCTGTCGTGATGATCATGTATGACCCTCTTCCGTTCTTTCTTCGGTATCGGTCTGCAAGCGCCCGGACACAAGGTGATGGTCAAATCCAGTCCACCTAAAAATTTCCTTAGTCCTTCGTTCAAGGCTCCCTTTGGTATACTATCGATGATTTCGCCGCACTTCCCTACGCGTATGGAATGTATATCAAGATCGCGTAACTTACTTACTTAACAATTACTTAGACAAGTAGCTAAGTTTTTGGGTGTTATTGCTTCCCTACGACTCGCCGATATCACTAGACTAAATATTTTGCGATTTCGATATGGGGTAACTATTGCGTCGCCTACTCGAGGATTACATTTTGATACTTCATTTTGATTAATAGCTTCAAGATCTAACAAAACTTAATTATTATCAGAATTGAGACTCAGGTCCTCGGTAACGAAATGTACCCAATTATCTTTTAGATAGGTAAAATTCTCTCGAGTAGGGACTAACCTAAATGCGTTCTGGTTGGGTGCCTTTCTTACAAATCTACTCGTATTTGGGCCCAAAGTGGCGGATAAGAGCGTGTCATGTACAAAAACTCCAGATGTTTCCTTAGGCTTGCCCCATGTTGCAAGTGTTTACTGTAGTTCGGACTCACTTGGTTGAAAGGTCTCTACTTCCTTGCTATCTTCTTGTTGAATTGTCGACAGCTGGGGTTGCTGCTGTTGTAATTTCGGAGGGATTGTTGGAATTGGGGTAGAACGTGTAAGCTATCGTGTCCGGTCCGGGTTGACGAAGATCCTGAGGCAGGTGCTACTTGACATATGTCCGTGTCTAAAAAGGTGTCCCTTCTTCATGATTGTACTACCTCTGGTGCGACTTCTTCTTTATCTGCACGACCTCCATATTCGCTTAGTGGGACGGCCTCGGGACGTTTCACAGGTAAAGGTGGTAAGGATTTTCAATTACGAGAAACGAAAAGGGCGAGTATGTCTTTAAAGTTACCGGAAATTTGCAACTCTCCATCCTCGTCTACCATCGATGGCGTATGCGAGTCTTCACGAGCGACTTCCTGCTCCTCAATAGGCTGTTGATATTCCCTGACTCATGGGTCTATTGCTGGTAGGTATTCCACCATAGGCTAGTCGTATTCCATTCCTTGAGGAACTCGCATTTGCCTTCTGCACTGATTGCTTGGTTACGTACCTTCCTGATCGGTTTTCGCGGACAGGGCATATGGCACTACCGACCGACGCATAATAGACTGAAAAATAGGTAATCAGTCACCTTCGGAAGATGAAGACGAAGAATAATTGGATACAGCGTGTGTGATGGAAATATTTGGCGCGTCGTCTTCTATACAATCCTTACTCTCTATCACGGTTTTATTCGCTTCCTCTTCAGAACTCGAGTCACTGTCTTTTTAAGAACCCTCGGAATTTTCCTGATATGTAGCCTCAGCTGGTGCATCAAGTAAACTCGGTATAAGGGATTGATCTCGTAAAGATATCGGTCGCACGGGTGGTTCTTCAGATGCCTCCCTTTCAGAGGACGAGAGTTTCGTCGATGCTTCCTCCGATGGTGTAGATAATGGTTTAGTATCCACCTTCGAACCGGACGATTCAGGCTGTATTTCTTTCCGCACCCTTAGTCGCTTTGCTATTGTGCTAGCATCGAGATCTCCTTGGTCTGATTCCATCCCTGGTGGAGGTAAAAGAGGAGAATTCTTAGACCCTTTCTTCCTTCCACGTTGAGGACGGGTTTGCGGCAGCTCAGAGTCTGACCCACTTACATCGGATGATGCTCGTATCTGGGCTTGTCGAGCCAGAGAAGTTTTGGTGGGTGTAGGTTCTTTTAGTAAGGCAAGCACGAACTTTCGATTGCGGTTCGTTATCTTTCGCTGAGGCATAGAAATCCGGTGATTTCGAATAAAAAGCGGTTTCGCATTGGTGTCGTCGTAATAGCCTCGTTAGGCGGTGTCGTGGAGTTCGTTGACTCTCCCTCCGGAACTGGGTTTCGCTACAAGGCATCTGCGTTGGTGTTCACTTTTTCTGGTTTGTATATAAATTTATAATCGTATCCTCTGAAACGAGCTCTCCAGTGCTTAAGACAACTCATGGGGCCCTTAATAGAGTCGATCCATGTTAGAGGCTCATGTAGACAGAGAAAGTGCGACCATACAGATAATGTATGAAATACTGGACCGCGGCTATAACAGCTAGACACTCCTTTTCCATCGTTGAATAGTAAGTTCACTTTTACTGAGACTGCGAGACATATATGCTATTGCATGATCATTTGATGGATCCCCTTGACTCAGCATGGCCACGATAGTTTCATTTGATGCATCTGTAGTCAAGATAAAAAGTTTAGTTAGATCTGCACATACCAATACGGGCGAGAAGCACAGTGCGTCATTTAGTATCAGAAAACTCTGTTGTTCTTCGTCGGTCCATTTGAAACTCCTTTCGTTATGGGTGGGACGATTAAGTGGATGTGCTTTACTTGCAAAATCGAATATCAACCGGCAGTAGCCAGCTAATCCCAAGATTTGCCGAATATACGTTACACTTGGAACTGGAAAGTTTGCTACGGCAGTCACTTTTCCTGGATCAGGTCGGACTCCGTACGCTCCGATTTTTGTCCTAAATACGTGACTTCTGGAGCTAGAAATTTGCACTTATCGATTTGCAAACGTAGTCTTGCTTTTGATAGGCGTTCGCATATACGAAGCTCTTTATCCTCGTGTTCCTCGTGGGTTTTGGCATATATTATAATATCATCCAGATAAACAAAAAGTTCCGTTCCTTGCATTCTCAGAAAAACGTGGTCCACGAGACGTTGAATTGTCGGCGGTGCGTTGTTTAAACCGAAGGGCATACAAATGTATTCATAATGATCATACGGTGTGATAAAAGCGGTCTTCTGCCTGTCTTTCGGCTCCACGCCAATTTGGTGGCATCCACTAGCCAGATCAAATACAGAAAAGTATTTGGCACCTCCCACTTGTTTCAGAATCTCTGTGATGTTGGGTAGAGGATAACTATCTGGAATAGTTTTCTCGTTTAGTTTACGATATTCAATTACTAGACGATATTTCTTCTTTCCATCCGGACCAGGCTTCTTTGGAACGACCTATAGCGGGCTATTGTATGGAAACTCAGAAGGCTGAATAACTTTGTTCCTCAGGAGTTTGTCAACTTATTCTCGTACTTCTTGATGGAGCGTGGGTGGATACCTATATTGTTTAGTAAATATAGGTCGATCATCGGCTGTATTGATGTGATGTTTCAGTACATATGTGACGGGTGATGGATCTCCTTTTAATAGGAAAAGATGGTGATACTTCTCTACAATCTTCCTGATTTACTCTGTAGCTTGGCCATCGTGATGTTCTCTATGTAATCTTTCGCAAATGTATTCTATCCTCTCCGCGACTGGAGGCTCATCAGGCGTCACACCGTCTGAATCGAAAAAACTTCTGACATGTCCACATCGAATGGCTGCAACTGTTTAGTTGGTATTTCTATATCCACTTCGTGGCTACACGTATTGATGGCCATTACGTAGCAACGGCCATGGCCATTGACGACAGCTGCTTCGCCGATATAGACTCCTTGAGGCGCTGTTATTTGTGCCAAGTAACATTCGCCGGTTGGTGATGTGTGAGTAACAGGGATGCTCAATGCGACTCTGGAACGTGTCGGAAGTCTCCGATAGAGTGTAGTAGGCCGCATTGTACATACCCTTTTCTTATTCCCGGCGATCTTATGGTATAATCCTAGCTCCGCGTCAAGGGCCTGAGGCGATCTGTTGCAGAAAGGAATAGGATCTGTAGGTCGGAAGGGCAGTATCAATGCTTCCAAGTCTTAACATATGCGAGATTTCTCCACTTTGAAAAACGGGACTCCTAAAATGACGTACTGTATAATTGGAGTAGTCGGAGATTAAATATGAAACTTATGATATGTATCGAAATTCCTCATCTCTATTAGGCCTATTGTTTTGACAGGGTTAGTAGAGATGCCGGTTATTTCTAATACACGTGATGAAACTATCATAACTAACGCGGCAAGCCTGCTACTTTTTACTGCATTAATATCTGCAGCTATGTCTATTAAAAATATACCACACTGAAAAAAATTTGACACAGGAGCTGCCTTCATCACAGTACTGGAGCGCTCCCTCTGTTTGGCACGGGAGAGCTCCCAATTTCGGCATGGCTCATGTGCCAGGTTAACCTAACCTTACCACTAGTGTCGCGCGTACACCAAAGGGGGTATGAGCGGTGCGGCGCTGGATGGGAGAGCTCCGCTACGGGGCAAGAGCTATGCCAAGTTATGAGATCGCACAACTCCGCCTTTTGGCATAGAGGTTAAACCGTCAAGGGCAGCTCCTGTGCTAAATTTTTTTCAGTGCAGTAGCTCCTGCCATGTTCTTTGTTTTTACTTGAATTGTCGCGGTGACGCTTCTGGAAGTGACGTAGTAGAGTACGCTGGTTCCTCGAGCCTCACTCCTGGATGCGGTGGCTCGGTATTGCTCATCGTTGCGTCCCATCGTCGAGCACCTGAGGAGTTTAAAGACTCGTCAGTACTGCGGTGAGCTCTGGATCTATCCGGCGTGGCTTCCCTCGGCCGATAATTGGACGGTGGCTGCTGATTAATAGGAGGATGGGGTTGTCGTGTGAAGTGGATAATATCCAGCCGCATCTCGGTAAGGAGACAGAAATCGAGGAGGTGTCGGCGATGAATAAAGTGGCGGTATCCTACTTCCTATCGTCTATACTGGGGATGGGTGATCCAAGTAATAACTGAGTTGTGCTGGAGCATTTATCCTTCCTTGCGTTGTGTAGCTTCCTTGAAAGTCTGTGTCATTCCTATCGTAATAATATGGCATGATATACATATGATAACTGTCTGGGCTGGTGAAATCTACATACTGAGGTGAAGGCGGTAAGTAGATTACTTGTGGCTGTTTGGGCTTGCCGTTCCCTTTCTGCATGTCTCCTCTTGAGTGCTCGTAGCTGCTAGACTCGTCTCATCTGTCATCTGAGCTGGGTTCGTGTCTTTTTCAACGACATTTGCTCTTACTACGACTCTTCTGAGGTTGGCTGATCGGTGTGCGATGTGGCACTGTATTTGCAGCAGCAGTTGGAACTGATGCCGCTGCTCCTTGTGCAATGTCCGTGGGCCTGTCTAATACCAAATTCTCGCGTAGCAGCTGACAGATTCTTCTAGCATTAGATCCCGTGGGAACTCGGTAGCGTTCCCGTATTTAGCGCTTGTTCCAAACTGGTCGGACCGACAGCGGTGAAACTAGTACGCCATCCATCTGGTAACCCTTCGATGAAAGCGTCGATGGCTAGGTACTCCAGATGTGAAACTGAGTTGGTCTGGTTTGCCGTGGGAGGCAATTCTCTTTTGAGAGCGGCGGCGGTTGCCGTTTTATAACCTACAACGCGGTCGTCAAAATCTTTGGCTGATTCACCTGTCTGCACAGTGGCTGATAGTAACAGAGACCCTAGATGATCTAAATCTCGAACTGTTTGATTACTTATGGCAGTTTGCGCTCGTCCCTTGATGTGTGCGAGTACTATCTTCATATAACTTTCTTCTAATGCAGGATCATTAAGTTCGGCCCTGCCCATCCGAGCTGCCTGCATAAAGTCGTTTAAGGATAACCTATCTCCATCGTAGTCAGAGAGTCGTAACAGCACTCGTGTGAGATTGTGTGTCTGTTCAGCAGCGACCATCCGTTGTTGAAATAATTGCACCTCCTGTCTACGATACGTCTCTACTAAGTGTGACCACTTCTCCAGATCTTCCTCTTGGTCGATATCTTTTAGCGTTACCATGCTGATAGATTTATGACATTGTCTTCAATCCTAGAAAAGTTTAGGCTAGACTCCCCACAAGGGATGCCAATTGTTAAGCCTGAATTTAGGTGTCTATGTTTTTATAATTAAATGTCCTGGGAGTCTGCCCCACTCGTGAGCTCCCACTGTTCTAGGTTTAAGGAAATAAAGACTACAATATGGTTTATATATTTATATATTTTTTTTACACTTTGGTACAATTATGTACTGAAGCTTTTCGTGTACAAATAGTTGAGTTAAATATAAATAATTATATTCTAAGTTACGCTTTTGATGCAATACTGCAACGAAGCTTCTCTGCGTAAACTTATAGTTAATCTGAATTCTTTGTTGAGTTGTTCTTTGATTCCTGGGCCGGTGATGTCTTCTTGACGTTGGAAACTTGCAGCTGGTACTCGAGTCTCCAGTATTCCGGCCGTAATCGACTATGCAGCGGCGCGCCGGAAGAAGTCGGGAGTGACATTGTCTCCTTGTTTCCGCGCGGTTTTATACCCGACGAGAAGGTGAAGAGATGAAATAAGTGTTACGCGTAAGTCAGGCGCTTACACGTCGATTTCGCAAGCATTTACAGGAGTGCTGACGGCGACCGCGATTTTATACTACCATACGCGATATACATTAGCGTGTCTGATTGCGAAAAATGACTGGAATGTGCGTTGATGACAGATGTCGTCATACTATGTGACGACGGATGTAATAACTGAACAACGTAAAAAGTGCGCCCTATATCGGAACAATAATAAATAATATTAATAATATAATAATCTAATACATATGAACTTAAATCGTATAAGTAAAAATTCTTTAATCATTTTTAAGTTCTACTTTATTTAATTACATGCTTTATTTTGATTTAAAAACTTATGAATTGTAAATAAAAAATAAAGTTTATCCCACTTTAAAATGAATTTGAAATACCCATAATATTAGTATTGTCCCAGTATTGGGCTTTTTCTTTGTTCCACTTTAGAATTTATCTCAAAAATCGTGTCCCACTTAAGGGTGAATAGGCTATCTGTTAAATGTATTTTTTTTAACTTTTATAACACTTTAACAACATTATTTTAGTTGTGAAATCAAACTAAGTATAAAATACTATATCTGTTACAATTTTTATTTCATAAGAAAACAAAAATTCCTTATTCTTAACTCATATGTACACCCATCCTTGACAGATTTGTTCCGAACGTGCCTGCTCAGTTTCAAAACCCTGCAATTTCATTGCACAATTCGCGTGTAACCGTTAACCTTTAAATAGAATCGGCCAATGGGATTCCAGGATTTTAAAACGGAGCTGGCACGTTCGGCACGAATCTATATCAAGGATGGGTGTACAAGAGTTTGGTGGTTCCAAGTGTCCCAGTAATGGTCGTTTTACCTTATTTGAATTGTTTTAAAAAAAATTTTAATTCTTATTAAAATCTGTTTTGTAATTAATGTTTTTCGAAAAGATTATTAAGTAATTAAATAAAACAATTATTATTATATTATGAATTATATTAATTATAATTATTTTTATAATTATAATTATAATTATAATTATTGTATCGGGAGGTCAGGGAGAATATTTCGGTTAATTCCGCGATCAAAACCCTAGAACTCGGTACCGTCGGGTGCCACTTCTACGACGAGTACTCGGCGTTGATGTTCTCTGGAACCCCAATTACAAACATCGAGTGCACGGTTGAACTCGACTTTTCCATGTGCCGGAAAGGGTTAATACTCGCGCTAGCTACTCGCGAGGCACGGCCACTCAGAATGATCGTCGTCTCGGAGCGACGATCCCACGAAGGCAGCGGTATCTGGGAGAAGGTAAGGTTAGGTCAGTAAATACAGAATAGCCTCAGTTACATAGAGAAACAGTAACAAGGTTTATTCAAACAACTTTACATCCAAAAACACGTCGCGTTGCGCGCAGACAAGAAGACGGGATCCGCCGTACGGCGCGGGCGGATCAATGTGATTATTTCCGCTGGGCTGGTGACCACACCACCGGCCGCTCGCCGCTGCGAGCCGAAAATACAAAGAGACTGTTGCGCAGGATATTACAAAGAGTTTTACCGGGAGAGGAGTGCACTCCTCTCGTCGCTCGCTCGCTAATCCGTTCCTGCGTGAGACGTTATCCTCCGGTCGACTTCGGAGTATTCAGGTCGAGTACTAACGTCCAACGTTCACCTACAAACCCTTCGGACCCCAGGAGTGGCTCGGATTGTTCACGTGCGCTTCTCTTTGTGGACGGTATGAGGACGGACGCACGATACCGTTTTCCTCGAACGATCTAACTCGCGTGCGCACGGTTCAATTGCCCGAGAGAATTTAATTCAAAAATGAATCGAGCGCGACTTTGCAACCGCCAAAGTCGCACAGACCTCGAATACATTATTCGAGCGATGTCAACAAACGCTCCAGATGCACAAATTCGCGAGAACGGGAGCCAAACGAGTTCGCTAAAATACGGAGAACCGAGATTCTTATTTTCTCCGTATTTTATTCTAGAACCTCGTTATATTATATTATATATCTCAAATGCACATATTATTTTTCTATAGAATGTCTTGTGGGATGTTTACAAAAAAAAAAATTTAGGTAGGAAATTTCTTATTTTGGGTATATGTCACCGACTGTCAATGCTGCTTTTAACAGACTAGTTTTCAGATTTAAAATTTAAATCTCTAATATCACCTGATCCTCTAGGTTTTACAAAACTTGAAGCTCAAAGCCTAGTTGACTAAAAAGTATAAGTTCTTATGCCAACTATAATTTCCATAACAGCAGCTGATACAAACTTTATTCACAAAATACTCGGTCCAGGCCATTTACTCTTGTATTTTCTCAAGTTCTTAACGCAGGTATGGTGATGGAGTAAGTCCCAGCTGCAAATTCTTTACAAGCAAGCATTGCTACTTGTTTTTTTGACAGTAGAAAATGTAAGCCAGAGGTAAATGCTGCTTTTACAACAGCCCAGTTTTTTTTCAAAATTGGAATGCAAACTCACATAATTACCTTTTGCAGTATCTGAATAAAATTGGTAACCAATTATTAATAAACATATTAACAATGACAAAAAATATTCTAGTTTTCACTCGTGTTAAATGAGAATAAAAGCATAAACATCATAAAATAGATGCATAAGCCACTTGTTCACCAGTGAGACTACTGTTATTTGCATTCTAGTCGCCAACATCACTCATTTCTTTTTATTAAAGCTGAAAGTTGTTCACTAAATAAATTGGGAATTTCGTTATTTTGGTATCCAAATATTTCTTTTTCATATGTATCATCAAGCTGTTGTCTGTAGCTGCCGTTCTCTCTTGTTACAAGTAGCATTTTTTTCTCTAGTCTATTTATAAATCTAGATAGTCTGTCATGCGAGTTATATGTAACAAAAAGCTCAAGAAACTGCAAAAATTGTGACTGCTAAAGAAGGTTTCAATAAAGAACCCAACCGACAATGGAGTTTTATACACCAAAGATACCACTGGACATCATGGTTTTATGTTACAAAACTAAATTATTTCATGAGATTACACGATATTTCATTTTCACTCACATATAAACTTGTTGTATGGATTCTTTTCATATTGATTCTTGATCCATAGATTACCTAATAATTCACTTATCATACAACTCAGTTTATTTGAATTATTCTTTTATAAATTAAATTAATTTAAATTAATAACCGGCGATTATTGGCACACTAATTTTGTAAATTAAAAACACAACCAGTTGATTAACTAAGAATTATTATTATCTGAATCTCGTATAGAAAAATATTTACTAAGAACTTCTCTGATAGATTAGATTAACTGAGCTCTTTTATTCGTTGAAATTTTCACAATAACACATCATTTTCCCTTTTTTTAGTATTTCAATGTTCATTTGACTTAATCTTTTAATTGGTTCTTGAGTAAATTCAAAATAAAAAACCAATCAAAGAACTGAGGCCTGGCGTTCAAAACGACTTAGCAGATGATTCAAGAAAATGTACAGAGTCCTCAAGGCATCATCAATATCAACCAAAGAAACTAGCGAAGAAAATACATGTAATCACCGCTTTAATGTAAATATGTTAGCGTGTACTGAGCGAAAATGGAATTTGTTATTTTTTACGATTCATAAAAATACAAATTTAATTTGGGGGCATTTATGGCGATGTGACGTACACGACCAGCCGTACGATACGCACGCACACAATCATGAAAAGAATAAGCGAAATATCAATAAGGGCCCGGCTCACCGATCGCGAGTGCCCAGCGCAAACCAAGCAGACTCGTATTCTCTCGCGGGTAATTAAGGCGCATCTGACGTCACGATGTAAGCACCTGTCATGTGTGAGAGAGAAGAGTAGATAGGCGACTAGTATATAAAGGGCCACGATTCTCGGAATCGGCACGCACTTGTGTCCGAGCTACTGCCTTGTACACTTACCGATAAGCATTGCGCTTAGGTGAATGATGCTGGCGACCTCTTGCGCTCGTTAAACATTGTAAATATTCTTTTGTATTTTTTCTCTTTATTAAAATAAACCTAGTGAATATCATATTTGTCTTTAAGTAAAATGTCAATTATAAACCTTACCTTAACATATCCAGGATACTCTACCTTACCGACCTCCTACGGCACGATAGCTGGCCCACAGCGCCGACTATTTACCCGGCAATACTTTCTATCGGCACGGTAGCAGCCAATCAGCGCTAACTACTTACCTGATTCCAACGCAGCACGGTAGCAGCCAATCAGCGCTAACTACCTACCTGCACCACCTACCTACCTTCTATCTGTATCGACGGCACGAACTCCGGCACACTGCCTGCCGGTATCTTACCCTGAGATCAGACAAGAAATTCCCAAACCGATCTATGTTCGAGTCCAGTACATGAACTCTTAAAAATTATTAATAACTACCAAGTAACGACATCTAGCTTCATACAAGTAAACTCAATTATTAAGGTAAAGACTCAAATCTGAGAGCTGTTATTACTTCGGTACGTTACAATTGGTTACCAATTTTATTTAGATACTGCTAAAGGTAATCATGTGAGTTTGCATTCCAATTCTGAAAAAAAAATCGGCTATTATAAAAATAGTATTCACATCTGGCTCATGTTTTCTACTGTCAAAAAAAACAAGCAGCAATGCTTGCTTGTAAAGAAATTACTGCTGGGACTTACTTCGACACCATAAGTGCGTTAAGAACTTTACAAATTTGATACAATACAATAATAAATGGACTGGGTTGAGTATTTTGTGAAAAAACATTGTATAAGCTTCTTTTATGGAAATTGTAGATGGCATGAGAACTACATATACTTTTTGGTCAACTTTGAGCTTCAAATTTTGTAAAATCTAGAAGATCAGGTGATATCAAAGATTTAAATTTTAATTCTAAAAACTAGTCTGTACTAAAAGCAGCATTGATAGCAGGTGTATACCCAAAATAAGAAATTTCCTACCTAAATATTTTTTTTAAATAGCCCACAAGGCATCATAGCTAAAAAAATACACGTTCGATTATATCACTTAAAAAAATGTTATTAATGTAATCATTCTATCGAGCTCCTTAAATATTCAAATTTAAAACTTTTGTGAATACCTATACTACCATTTAATAATGTTATTAATTATAACAATCTTTCATAACGTTCTCGCCCTCTCTTTCTCCCTGCCTCTCGTTCGCCCCCTCTCTCTCCCTCCCTCTTTCTGCGCCCTCTCTCTCTCCCTCTCTCTCAATATCCATCAAACTTTGCACCAAAAACTTTAATGACTGCTTAAATATTTAAAAAAAAATCAACACGTTCATTAAAAAACTAATTGTTTTAGTATATTCTAAAACACAATTTGTCTAGTTCTTTTATTTATTCTAATCTGATCTATACAATAAGTACTCTGTATAAATGGTAATAATTTTTTTCATGACTGTGCAAATAATAATATTGTTAATAAAACTTTATACGTAAGTATAAAATAAGGCAAGTATAAAAGTTTCTTCTGTATATCTACCTCTCTGTCGTCCTCTCTCTCTCCCTCCCTCTCTTTCTCCCCCTCTTTCTCCCGCCCTCTCTTTACTCCCCCTCTCCCTCTCCCTCTCTCCCTCTCTCTCAATATCCGTTAAACTCTGTACCAACAACTTTAATGAGAGCTTAAATATTTTTTCAAAACAATCAACACGTTCTTTAAAAAACTAATTTTTTAAGTATATTCTAACAACACAATGTCTATAGTCTTTTTATTTATTCTAATCTCATATAATAGAAGTTTTTTCTGTATTATCTGTAAAATAATATTTATGATTTATTAAGAGAAATCAAATAAATACTAGTAAAAAAGTCCCCCTGTTCTTTGAGTCAATGTATGCTGAACAAATTATATGTAGGTACATTCAAATTGTTCACTGCACATCAAACAAACGAAAGTTGAGAAATCAATTACACAGCCCCACAAAAAAAGAAAAGGTTCTGTACTTTAGATCGGACTATCATATCTCGGTGTATTTTGACCCCCTAAGTATGATTCCAAGGTCAAAATTCGTCCACCACGTCTGAATTTGGAGATATTACCAGGTATAAGATTTTTGAAATATGTTAAAAAGCAAAGTAAAAAAATTTTTTTGTTAATCTTTTCTACAAAACAATGTAGCATTGTTTGCGCCCTTCAAAACCAACTTTACACCATCCCTCTACAATTTTTTTTCTCGGAGATCTGAATATGTAAATTTCGAGATAGAAATAAACAATTTGATTTTAAAAGATATGTGCGAGTTTACAATATTCAGGTATTTAGATCTCAGAGAAAAAAAATTGTAGAGAGATGGTGTAAAGTTGATCTTGAAGGGCGCAAACAATGCTACATTGCTTTGCAGAAAAGATTAACAAAAAAATTGTTTTTACTTTGTTTTTAAAGATATCTCAAAAATCTTATACCTAATGATATCTCCAAATTCAGACATGGTGGACGAATTCTGACCTTCGAATCATACTTAGAGCGCCAAAATACACCGAGATATGATAGTCTGATCTAAAGTACAGAACCTTTTCTTTTTTTTGTGGGGCTGTGTTATCAATATTCAAGTAATGCAAACCACTCTCCTAAACAACTGTATAACCGTTATGAGAAATGTATTCAAATTTATTCATCCTTCTATAGAAATTAAACGCAAGAAAGTACTAAAATCAATTGATTGTACCGGTCATAAGTTAACTTGACTGACATAATAGAAATTTTCGCACCTTACGTGCAAAATTACATTATACGACCACGAAACTTCAAAATTATTCAGCCAGCGGGCATGAAGTACTACTTTACGCACAAGAGGTCCAATAGCTCACATAGTCCTACAAAACTTTATAGAACCTAGGCACTTTACGCCCGTGAGGACGAAAATTATTTTAATTTTATAACTATAATGTCTTCTTTTTATTTCTAAACTTTCAAAAGAATTTTTTCAAATATTTACGAAAAGTCAAAGCCTATATAAAAAATTACATAGACGAACACATCACTATTTTTCAGTATTCATTCTCAATTTTGAACTTTCTATAATGTTACGCATCTTGGGATGACAAGAGAAGTCTAGAGCTGCTCTAGCAGGGGTGGTCCTCGGGGTCTCCCGATCTCCCATATACAGGGTGTGTCATTTTAATTGACGCACCCGAAAATTTCAAAAACGGCGTCTCCTAGAAAAAAATGATTCAAACAAAAATTGTAGGGTACGGAGGGGGCCACTGATAATGACCTTCACTTTAACCTTGAGGTCAAGGATCAAGGTCATTTCAGAGTCAACTCGATTTTTTGCATAGGAACCCCCACTTTTGACCCCGGAAATGGAAAGAGCGGAAAATTTTACGTTCAAATATGACCTTGACCCTAATTTGAAATTTAATATTTAAGGTCATTCTAATGTTTAAATTGGTCAATGTATCCATTTCAAAAACTACGCATTCAACCATTAATCACAAACTTTCATCTTAAGTGACTTCTAATAATTATCAATAACCAACTTTTACCTAAGATGACCACTGGTGATATGATTTCTGCTTGCGAACTTAATCTCAAGTGAAAGGTACTTAAAATTTAAATTAAAGGAGCAGTTTGCGCATTCAGTTAATACGACAGACATACATTATTTTGTGGAGTCTCCGCTCTTTATTGTCCACAGTTCAATAATTTGTTCTTAAGTTTTAATTATAATTTTTCATTTTGCTTCCAATTTAACAAAAATTTTTTGTCAAAAATTATGGCAGACTACCCACCAGCTGAAATTGTTAATATGTTGATAATTTTCGGTGAATGTCATGGTAGTTACCGAGCTTCTGCTAGACGATATGCAAAGCGTTACCCAGATCGGCGTAATCCTAATGATAGAACCATTCAAAGACTAAAGATGAGAGCTCAGTATGGCCACTTAAGTCAACAACATCCAAGTCGTGTATACGACGAAAATGATACACGTGTTCTTGTAATTTTAGCTTACATTCACCTAAATCTGCACACAAGTTGTCGAATCATTTCAAGAGAGTCAGGTATTCCTTTTAAAATGTTTCAAGAATTATCAAAAAAGTGAAATTCCACGCATATCACATAGTATTAGTGCAAGCCTTAACTCCCAATGATCATCAAGAGCGTTTAAATTTTTGTAATCAGGCTTTACGAAAAATTGAGGAGGATCATGACTTCTTTAGGTTTGTAATGTTTAGCGATGAAGCTACTTTCAAAAATAACGGCGAACTTAATAGTCACAATTGCCATTATTACTCAGAGGTTAATCCTCATTGGTATTGACAAGTTGATAACCAACATCGTTGGAGTCTAATGGTTTGGTGTGGTATCGGGAATGGTTATCTAATTGGCCCATACATTTTTGATAGAAATGTAACAGGAGCTATTTTTCGGGAGATGCTTAGTGAGCACTTACCTGGTATGCTTGAAAATGTTGATTTGGCAACGAGACAAATAATGTACGTTCAATTAGATGGTGCAAGGCCGTATTATGCACGAATCGTATGGGACTTTTTGAATAACATGTATCCGCAAAGATGGATAGGACGAGCAGGTCCAGTTTCTTGGCCTGCCTGATCACCTGATATGACATCGATTGATTTTCTTTTGTGGAGATTCATAAAAGATAAAGTGTATGAGGAAGCGCCAACTACAAGAGAAAACATGAAAAATCGAATAAGAGAAGCTTGTTCGGCAATTCCAAGAAACGTACTTCTGAAGACTGTTGATAATTTTCAAATTAGAATCAACTTATGTCTCGAAGCTAATGGTGCTAACTTTGAACAACTATTACGAGGTTGACATTGATTGATATTGAAAAAGTAAATTACTCCGGAACGTGAGAGGCGAGGGAATTCACGACAACAGAAAGCACCCCAGAACGTAAGAGGCGAGGGGACTCACGACAACAGAAAGCACCATGGAACGTGAGAGGCGAGAGGACTCATGACAACAGAAAGCACCCCGGAATGTGAGAGGCGAGGGGACTCACGACAACAGACAGCACCCCGGAACGTGAAAGACGAGGGGACTCACGACAACAGAAAGCACCCCGGAACGTGAGTGGTGAGGGGACTCACGACAACAGAAAGCACCCCGGAACGTGAGAGGCGAGGGGACTCACGACAACAGAAAGCACCCCGGAACGTGAAAGGCAAGGGGGCTTAGAAAAATTGAGCGCTCCAACGAAATACTTTCCTATTACGTCTACGTCGTTGTGTCTGGGTAAAGCTGAAATAGGTCTTTGCCCTTCTTGGATCTCTTCGATCTTTATCCTGGATCTTGATGTCTATGTCAAGGCCACATCTTAATATTGACCTGAAGATCAATATCATGGTCAGTTGCCCCCCCCCTACACACAGCTTTTGTTCAAAACATGTTCTTGTGTAGGTTGTGTAGTTTTCCAAATGTTTGAATGCGTTGACTGATTTCCTTCTTTACATTATGTTGACCTTTGAGTTTGAAATTAGGGTCAAGGTCATATTTGAACGTAAAATTTGCCGCTCTTTCCATTTCCGGGGTCAAAAGTGGGGGTTCCTAGGAAAAAAGTCGATTTGACCTTCAAATGACCTTGATTCTTGACATCAAGGTCAAAGCGAAGGTCATTATCAGTTGGCCCCCTCCGTACCCTCCAACTTTTGTTTGAATCATTTTTTTCTAGAAGACGCCGTTTTTTAAATTTTCGGGTGCGTCAATTAAAATGACACCCTGTATACTTTAGCGGGCCTGATGGTTTGCAGTTAAAGGTGTAAGACATTGTCATTTTCATATAAATATTCATATCTTTAAAGATCAGATAAAATTTGTAAATGCATTACTTCGCAAATTTAAAAGACCGGAAGGAAATGAAGAGTACATGTGTAAAGTTAAAGGCATAAAGCTAAATTACTCCAATAGTCTACAAATAAATTCTGACACTGTCCGCGAGGTGATCACTTCACCGGGTAGTGAGATATTACTATCAAATTTAATTATTTGATGAACAGCATTCCACGAGGTGATAACGCAAAATGAAACATAGGCGTGTAAAACCGTCTACGGACAGAGAAGATTCTTTGCGCTAAGTAAAAATCATCCATACAGCTACATCCGTAGTCCATCTACTACTGAAGCCTCAGAGGGCTATACCCTGGAAAGCTAGTGAGGCTGGTGTAACAACGCAAGGAACGCAATCGTAATAGGTGACGACACAGTGTAAAAACGGCATCATTGGCTACCGCTGTGTGTCCATCATTGTGCTCAGCGGCGCACCAGAAAAGAGCTCATTGGCTGCTGGTTCACTACAACAAGCTGATTTAGTGGTAGCTGGTGGTGCAGCGGCTAAGAGCTTATTGGGCACCTCTGAGCCGACAAAAAGCTGCTTTCCTACGGCGCTAGCCCCACCACAAGGCTCGCGGACTCGTGAGCGGCCACATGCGGAGGGGCACCGGTCGCGGGGTCGAGCTCTTCGGGCGAAGTATTTCGAAAGTACACAGTCAGTGTGAATTATCAAGGCAAAGGCTAACGCCACATATCTTTGAACGCTCCGTACATTGTAATCTTTAGGAATTTGCGAGATCGTGCCTAGATACGTCATCTTGCAAGACAAGTATATTCTGAAAATCCTTGATTTTCAAAAGAAGCCTACCGAGACGCAACATCGCAAGCTTTTGGCTACCTCTTGCTGGATCCGAAGCAAACCACATCAGATAATTGTCGATTTCGAACGTGTGTTTTTCCCGATGATGAGTACCAGTACGTTTGCGTACAACGAAAACAAATGACAAACAGTAAAAATCAAGTTCCAATCGTACCATTGCAATGGCGACAAAAACGCTTTATCATTTTGGTTGAAAAGAAGCTACGGTTTTGGTGGCATTAAACCATTTTAACAAAGAACTTCGAAAAGTAGTGTTTCAGAAAGCTGATGCAAAATTGGTTCCTATATAATAGGTAACGTACCTCTAAATAAAGATCACAAATGTCGCCTGCGTAAGCACGAAAAAGTTTTTCGAAACCTAGCGTCACCGGATATCACTATTCTGCTAATCTCGTGAATAAATAAAGATGGAAAACACGAGAAAGATGATTCTCCTATAGCAGGAGAGCGTAGAACGTTTGCAGACCATCCTTGGAAAATATAAGATAAAGTCTGTGCAAACACTAGGTTCAGTGACAAGTAGGCTCAATGCTGATATGAATGAAATATTAAACTCACCAAAATACAAAGAAGAGTTTGAAAAGTGAACTCTCTATCGTAAAGTTTTGCAGCGATATCTCCATTTTAAAGGAAGCGAAGGTGGAGAAAAGTATAAAAGAGAGCAAAAAAATTACAGTGCTGGTGATTCTAATATGGTGGACGATAATCAGCAGGAGGAGGAAGCCAATGAGCGCATTGACGCAAACATCATCTATACCGTCCAGAAAAAGTATAAAGCGAAAACCAAACAACTCGTGCGTCTCTTGCGAGCTGGTGGTAAAGTAGTTTGGGATGCCAAGGGGGCCATAATGGTAGATGGCACGAGTGTGTCCGAGGTCAACATTGTCGACTTGACGAATGGCCAACATTGTCGACTTGACGTTCCGCCTGGATATCTTCAGTTCGCTGCTGCTCTTCGCCAAAGAACTGTGCCTCGAGCGTTTATAGGTAACAAGTGTGTTTGGAATGATGTTAGCAGGGACTCATCCACCACCGAGCATTCAAAAAACAGAGGTTTTGCTACACCGGGTTCCATCCCTTCTTTGAGAGTTCAGTATAGTGGCGACATTACCGGTGACAATGATTCAACGCAAACCGATACAAGAAGAAAGGAGTCAGCTAAAAGAAGAAGGTCTCATCACCACAGGCTGAAATACTGTTATGGCGCAGAATGAGTAAGTCATTCGGGATGCGATAATAAAATCTTAAAAAGAAGAAGAACAGGGGAAAAAGAGCGTTCTAGATGCACTCGTTGATTTATTAGCGTTTGAAATCCACGTACCGCATTACAAATTTTATGGACCTGGAAGTGAGCTGGCAGAGTGTATCGGAGTCTGTGACGTTGGAATCAACCCGTTGGACGAGGCCTGACGACAGCATAATCTAGGATGCGCCGGCTCAAATAGCGACCGTCGCGCAGCCGACCGAATTTTAGCGCAATATGCCTTCTCTCTCATGTTCGCCGAAGAAACACCGTCTGACGAAAGAACAGTCGCGATGATGACAGCTTGTTGCATGGTTAGCAAGATAACTTTAAAAAAATGTTTTTGACGTATCATGAATGTTATGAGGAAATGAGACAAGAAAGATAAAAAAACAAAGCGTGGACGAACAAAAAAGGATAAGAAGAAGTAGAAGGAACAAAAACCAATGAATATGAAGAAAATAGATAAAATAATCTCGAACAATGAATAAAACATTTGAAAAACTTTATTACGAAGCACATTAACCTTCGGCGTACTCTGGAGCTGATAAATTTTTGTGAGCTACGCGTAAAAAATACGATCGCCAAAGTGTTATTGAATGGCTTGAGGGTCAAAGCGCTTATAACTTGGGTTGAACTGGTCAAGGATAAAACTCCGAGAAACGTCGCTGATGCTTTTGCGCGTATTTTGTTGAGAAGTGACGGACGGAAATTAATATGTCATCAAACTGATAAACGTAACGAATTTATTGGCGGAGCGCTGAAGAGGGATTTATCAAAGTACGGTATCTCGTACGCAGTCCAGATGTAAAAGTAGCCATTGTGGAAAGATTCATAAGAACTATAAAAAAAACAACGTGGCGGTATTTTACTCATAAAAATATTTGAAGATATGTTGATGGTTTGCAGAAAATCGTAGAGGCGTACAATCATACCAAACATTCGACCACAAAAATGGTTCCAGCAGTCATAACACTGTACAATGCAACCAAAGCTCGTGAAAATTCATAACGTCGATATGGCAATCGTATTTTCAAAACCCTTAAATACTGCATCGGTAACTTGGTGCGCGTCAGTTGTGCAAAGAATATTTTCGCTGAAGGATATGAGAGTGGTTAGACACTAGAGTTTTTTAAAATGATACAAATCTCATCTACGCTCCCGCCTGCAGTTTATTATTTATAAGACATGTCAGGCGAGGAAATTGACTGTTTTTCTGAGCCGAAGAATTTTGCAGAGTGCGTAAAAATTTAACTACAGATGTTTTTGAAATTGATGAAATTTGAAAAACTAGAGGCAAAGGTTCATCTACAGAATAGTTTGTAAAGTGGAAATGATACGGCGATAAGATCAATTCCTGGATTAGAGCGAATAAATTGACGAACATATCAAAAATTTTTAAAATGAAATATCAGTTTTATATTGTTTTGCCGAGCAATAGCAACATCAATTATTTTGCGGAAAATATCACGACACATTTCATCACGCTACTACCTCAGCAGATACGTCCTCAAGGTTCATGGTCAGCCGCGCTTACAAAGGTTCAAATTCCGTTTAATCTAAACAGTTTCGCCTAATCTTCTTTCGAATAAAAACTTAATTTTAATTAACTTACATTTGTATTTATATAGTAGGATTAGGAACAAATCCATTTTGCCCCACGCGTGGGGCAAGATGGGTAGTTGGAGATATGTGAGATTAATGTATAACCTTTTTTAAAAACAAATTTCATTCTCGAAAAATTTTGCCTCACATTTAGACCAGTTGCAGTTAAATTTTTGCCTCAAATAAAAAATTTGAAATCGTTGAAAATTTTCTCGCCCATTTCGCCCCACGCCTACATTTGAAAAAACAGATTTCAAATTTGCAGACTACAGTTATATTTACGCTAGAGCAGAATGCATTGTATTTTGACCTTACATCTCCCAAAAATTAATTACTTTCAAGTTTCAACAGTTTCAAGTTCAGTTTTCATCAGTCACAGATCAAAGAGGGATCACCAAGACTGTTGCGATCGCACTACGAAGCTGACCATACACTATGGAACAGTGCCAAGTGACGATTATAAATTCGGGCCTGCATGTCAGCTGTTACATGTCAACAGATAATCATAATATGGAAGTTCACTGTACAGACAGGAGGGGGAGATTGGAGAGAACGGAGGTGGCGCAGAAGAAGATGAATAGAATAGAAGATGAACTGCCCAGGGAGGAAAGAAAGGATGAGGAGTACTGGCAGAAAGTAGAAGAAGGAAGAAAGAAGGAGAAGAACACAGACACAGACATGAAGCATTACACACACGCAAACACATTTTTAGATAGGAACCAGAAAAGTGTATTTTTGTTTTTGTTTTATTTTGTTTTGTAATTATAATAAAAAGTTTGGTTATTATTTAGATAAGGAAAGAAACAACACGAACAAAAACACATGCACAAACAGAAAGATTAAAATACAAAGAGGCAGAGAAGGGAGAAAAATACAAAGATGTACATAAAAAATATTTTTGTATTATGAACTAATGTTCAATAAAACATTTATTATTATTATAAGAAAAATTAATATTTTATGTTGTGTATGCATAAATTAAGTATATTTAATATTGTGGATATCAGAATAAAATTTGAAAAATAAGTCCAAGGAAATATCAACAATAATTTTATGGCTGGTCGACATACTTGATCATTTCAAATAACTGATTACTGCATTAAAAATTATATTCATGTTTTCTTGTGATATTAGTAATTTTTTTACTATTTTACCAATATAAAGCAAGAATATAATACTAAAAGGATTTCTGGAAGGAAAAAGTGATAGATGAACATGAAGGTATATGCATAAAAATCACAATTTTCATGAAATTTATGATATTATAATTTTTTTAGGAAAAATGAAAGCTTTTCCCATTCCAGGACAAGTGGGATAATATTTCTGCATATGCTAGCTATACTCCTGATTTTCTGTGGAGCTGACTAGGAGAGGCCTTGAGTTCCGGAACCCCAATTTCCTAATAACTTGCAGAGATTGCTTGTAATACACCACAATAAACATCTGTACAGTTGTAGATCCTAATGCCTTCCCTGAAAAAAGTTAGAGCTACTCTAATATTTCAAGAAACAGGAAAAATTTAACAAATTTTAACCTATTTTTCCATTGTCCATTGTTTACGCTGCAAGAAAAATATATACAATATACTATATTATTAAAATATACATAAATTATGTAAAATATAAAAACTTAAGTGACATAATTCACTTAAAAACTATACTGATACCTGATTTTATCCAGCTTCTTGCGATATTTTATTATTGTAAGGGTCGACCTCTATTGGCATCGGCGTCATCGCGATGCGCAGGCCCGGCGGGACTGCGTTGCCGCCAAAAATACGTGCGCGCGCCTCTTCCGGCGGCGTGGGCGGCGAAGCCCGCGCGCGCACCAGCTTTGCGCGCGCCAGTCGAAGAGAGGGGAGCCCTCTGCAAGAGCAAGGATACCCGATGGCTCGTCTATAAAAGACGGGAGGAGCGAGCGCCTCGGCCACTTCTCGTCCGCCGGTCCAGGACGATTCTCTCTTCTCAAGGACGCTCCCATTGCAGAAGATTCCGGACAGTTGCGTCTTTCTTTTCTTCTTATCGTTCCTGTGTTTCTGTATTATTATTGTATTTATTGCCGACTAACACGGTACATTTTCTATTATACAATACTCTCAATAAAGATACTTTCAGCGTTCATTTTGATTGTGCTTTCTTCCCACACCCGGCCCGGCGCTCCCTCGTAATAAGTACGAGTTCCGAAAATATTTGTGATCCTTCGAGCCGGATCGTGGGTGTCGGGAAGAGGCGAAAGCATACAAAAGTGGTGACGCGCTTACAGAAGGTCGGCATCGGTCAATTGCCGAAATAAGGACATAAGGTCCTATTTCTGCTGCGCTACCGGAACGAGGTGCCAGAAGGGTATCAGAACGCGTCCAGTAGCCAGACGTGAACGAGGCGGGATCTGGCGAGAATGTCATAAGGACATGAAAAAACCATAATATCGGAACTGTGTACTTTAATACTTCCTTGTTTCAGGGCTGAGGCCGTTGAAGATCTCCATTATCATGGACGTCCTCAATCAACAAGTAACATTGGCATCATCAATCTCCAGTTCCGCAAAGAATACTTCGAAAGCAGGCCGCAAACACTTTACCCCTGGCTTCCTTCAGGGACGTCGTGAATGCCTGGAGAAGTATTGGACGACGTTCCAAGCCAATCATGAACGACTCCTGAAGGAACCAACGCTCCGGGGAGGGACGTATTTCTCCGCGGACGTCTATTCCGCCACAGAGCTTGAGTACACGGTCAGCCTCGGTTTCCTTTACGACGAGATTGCTAAAACTTCTATGCCTCATGGTTCATCGGATCGTACCGAGTCAACAGAGACCCAGCGTCGAGTTCATTTGCCACGCATCGCTTTGCCGACATTTTCGGAACGGGCAGAAGATTGGGAGGCTTTCCGAGACTTATTCCGTTCATTTATCCACATCGATCCACTATTGTCTGGGATCGAGAAGCTACATTACCTCAAAACCTCAGTCGAAGGGGAGGCAAAGAGAGCTCTAGACAGTCTGAGCACCACTGAAGCAAACTACGCCATCGCCTGGTCAATATTGCTGAAGTGCTATGACGATAAGTCGCTTCTGGCCGAAAAGCACAGGTTGCGTGGCCGCCATTCGACCTCTCAAAGAGGAGAGCAGCACCGGACTGCAAGACCTGTTAGACACTATAACGAAGAGTCGCGAAGCACTGCGGTAACTTGATCGTCCGGTACACGACTGGGACGATTGGTTCGTTCTCTTTGGCGGTCAAGGACTAGACGGCGCCACCAGTCGCGAATGGGAGAAGAGGATCAATTCGTCAGGGGCAGCCGTGAACTTCGAGGTCTACAAAACCTTTCTTCAAGAATCTATTAAGACCTTGAAGAAGTTAGAAGCAAATCGGTCATCGAGTCGCGAGGAGATCACAGGACGACGGAAAGCGCTGGGAAGCCAACGCCCGGGACCAGTGAAGACTTTCGTAATTGGCCCACTCAAGTGCCGATTGTGTCATCAGCCTCACCCCTTATGGCGTTGCAAAGAATTCGAGTCCATGTCTACAACACAGCGATGGTTATTCATCGCCCGCGCTCGGCTCTGCTACAATTGTCTTCAGAGCGGACACAATGCGCAACGCTGCATCTCTGAATATCGGAGTCGCAAATGCGGTCGTCAACACCTGCACCATCTCGAGTCTTGCAAAAGAACCCTGGAGACCTCTACCGAACGAACAACAGTCAGAAAGCGTCCACGGTTCGGGGATGAGACCAACGCATCAAACGGAACATCGGCATGACTAGCCCTCCTCGCCTCGGCAACGGTGACACTGGTGGGCGGCAGCGGAAGAACTTGTGTCACAAGCGCATTAGTTGATACCGGATCGGAGGTCAACCTAATAACCAAAGATCTTTGGCGTAAATTAAGAGTGCCAGCTTATCAGGTCGAAGTTCCGCTTTGTGGGATCGGGGGCGTTCAAAGGGCAGCTTCTCAGGCTACGACCCTCCGTCTTCGCCTCCAAGACCCAGATCGACCCACGCTTGATCTTCCAGCCTTAATTCTCCGGGATCTTCGTATCTCAGGATCACGCCACAATCTCGACAACCAACAGTGGCTAAACCAAGAGGGCCTACAATTAGCAAACTCCCTGTCGCACCCCACTCAAAGAATCGAGGTACTATTAGGTGTGGACACATATGCCCAGATTATACGACCCAGAGTTCAGCAAGACCCAGTCGGGACCACTGCGCAAGCCACCGATCTCGGCTGGATAATGTTTGGGAAAGTGGCCACACCACCGACTCAGTCCAGATCGGCCATCTTAGCTGCCCAAGTTGTGGAAATAGATCCAGTCGAGAAAATCCTAAGAGAATTTTGGGAGCTTGAGGATGTCCCCCGGAACAAACAACCTTCACGTGAGGATCTGGAGTGTGAGGCACTGTTCACAAAAGGATGCCATCGGGATATTACCAGAAGATATGTCGTCAGATTGCCAATCAAATGAGATTATCAAATATCTTTGGACGGCACCTTATCTTCAGCAAGATAGGCACTGCGACGAACTGAAAGTCGGATGCAAAGCGATCCAGAATTCGTCAAGGAACATGAGAAGTTCATGGATGACTACCGGACTCTCGAGCACATGCAAGCTATCAACGAGAACACCAAGACTCCACCAGGAGGGTGAATCTCATATCTACCTAATCATGGCATCTGGCAAAACTCGGATCAAACAAAGAAGTTGCGGGTGGTATTCAATGCGTCATGCAAGGGCAGCTCAGGCCAATCACTGAATGACATATTGCATACCGGTCCCGCTCTTCAGACCGACATAATCACCGTATTACTATACATTGGAGACTCCCTCGGGTCGCATTGGCGTTGACGTCGAGAAGATGTATCGACAAATGTTGGTCGATCCTCGTGATGTTGATCTACAACGCGTACTGTGGACAGATCCAACCAGTGGGACAGAGCGACATTATCAACTTCGAAGGGTCACGTACGGCTTGTCCTGTGCACCTTACCTAGCTCTACGGGTTTTAAGACAACTTGGAGCCGATGAGAGAGACAAATATCCTTGGGCAACTGAAATTCTTCGGCGCTCCGTCTACGTAGACGATATACTCACCAGGTCAGATGATGTCTTCTCAGCCAAACAACTGCAAAATGAGCTCACCAATCTTCTAAGAGCCGGCGGGTTTCCATTGCGCAAATGAGTGTCCAACTATCCTGAGGTCGTGTGTGATCTCAAAGAAGAGGACCGCTTAAGACCTCAGTGGAAGAATTTCTCGCACGATCAGCCAGTCAAAACCTTGGGTGTGGCCTGGGATCCATCGTCGGATGAGTTCTCTTACCGTCTTCAAACAATTTCAGAACACATTCTGACGAAGAGGTCCATGCTGTCCACCATCGCTAGGATTTATGATCCACTAGGTTGGATCAGCCCAATCGTTATAATGGCCAAGTTCCTCCTTCAAGATCTCTGGCGATGCAAGATCGGATGGGACGCTATGCTGCCTCCCGCACTACACACCAAATGGCAGAGCTTCACCATGCATCTTTTGGCGATCGTCAAGATACGGATCCGGCGTTGGGTCGGTACGTCTACGGGCGATCGCATCACGCTACACGGTTTCGCAGATGCGAGCCAGATGGCCTACGCAGCAGCCATCTACATCATTTATGCCAATCCGAGAGAACCTCCAGAATCCAAGCTTTTAATTGCCAAGACCCGTGTTGCCCCAGTTAAGACTCAAACGATCCCCCCTCTCGAGCTCTCTGCAGCTGCGATGCTGGCTAAGCTCCTCCACCGAGTGCTGGAAGAATTCGGGGACAGAGTCGGCGCGACATATGCGTGGTCAGATTCCAGCGTGACCCTGGCATGGTTAAATGACGAACCCTCTCGCTGGCCCGTCTTCGTCGCTAATCGCGTCTCACAGGTGCAAAGAGAGCTCTCTGGCGTATCATGGCGGTACGTCCCTTCTCAGGACAATCCTGCAGACTTAGCGTCACGAGGAATGAGCACACACTCCTTGGACTGCCAGAACCTTCGGTGGAAGGGACTGAAGTGGCTCAAGGGATCGGAGGAAGATTGGCCAGCACCCCTCAACTGTCTGACTGTCACCGATCCACGGGAACCCCAAGCTGAGACGTTCATACAAATGATGAACAAAGGAAAACCTGACTCATCGGTTCTCTCAGATCAGCAGTCTCACTAGGACAGTGGCGCGATATCTGCGAATGCGACTTCTACGCCGGGCCAACGGGAGGGCTCTGATCAAACAACCACTGATGGTAACGAAGATCAAAGAAGCTTATCTTGTCTGCATCCGTTCCGTCCAACGTCAACATTTTGCGGAAGAGATTTCCGCGTTGCACCGGGGACAGCTGATCAGCAATCGTTCCCTCCGGAGTCTGAACCCATTCCTGGACCCTGACGAGACTATCCGCGTCGGTGGCCGCCTGCAGAATGCTGATCTTCCATTCCAAGAACGTCACCCAGCGATCTTGCCGAAAAAATGCCACCTTGCACAGTTGGCAATTGATCAGGCGCACAGAGTGACTCTACATAGAGGAAACGCTCTAACTTATGCTAAGGCGATCCGAACAACATGGATCATCGCTGGTCACACTTATAAATCAATGGCACTTTTTTACAATAATCGCGAATGAAGCAATAAGTAGCCCAATTTAATGCTAAGGTAGCAGAACTTCTTACTTTAAATCACAGCAGTTTCTCTACTACATGACTACCACTTGTATTACGTGTATGGTGGAACAGCTGATCAACTACAAGAACTAAAAAAACTGCTTGTGAATGCTGTACCTATATTTGTTTATACATCACTGACAGCAAAACTTTATAAGTGCTTACTAGAAATGCAAAAACTGTAGGAGTAATCAGTTGCTACAATTAATTGACAAAATTCACAAGGCAAAAATAATATCACCGTGGCAGCATTTATCAGATAAGTTTGAGTAACCTCAAAATTTTTTGGGGAACTTATTTAACATTTAATATCTTACTTTTTTGTAAAAAAAATAGATTCTTTGTGTCTTTTTTTTATTCTTTTCAGAACATAGAAGTCATCTGGATCATAGATTTCATCTGGAATCAACATGCTAATCCAATAAGAAGTTTGTCGAGAAGAAATATTTGTTGGATGTTGTGCTGTTAAATCATCAATCCTCTTGCTTATTCACAACAATATCATATTATTTTCAATGTTTTACACAAGATTTTACAATAACAAATGCCCTTACATTAAGAGAAGAGGAACTCTGGCATTTGTTCCAACACTGTAGGTAAAATAAACAATATAATAAAATATCGCAAGAAGCTGGATAAAATCAGGTATCAGTATAGTTTTTAAGTGAATTATGTCACTTAATTTTTTATATTTTACATAATTCATGTATATTTTAATAATATAGTACATTGTATATATTTTTCTTGCAGCGTAAACAATGGACAATGGAAAAATAGATTAAAATTTGTTAAATATTTCCTGTTTTTTGTAATATTAGAGTAGCTCTAACTTTTTTCAGGGAAGGCATTAGGTCTACAACTGTAAAGATGTTTATTGTGGTGTATTACAAGTAACCTCTGTAAGTTATTAGGAAATTGGGGTTCTGGAACTCAAGGCCTCTCCTAGTGAGTCGGTGAGCGCTCCTTATGAAAACTCAATTTTCTTGATGCCCTGGTGGAAAGTACGTGGTTTACTATTTTAACATTTAAATGGTCCCATCACAGTGATAAAGTACCGCTCGATCTGTGTCACCTGGATTTTCACAAAATATAGATGTTTTATGAAAAAACAGTCCTTCGAAGTTATTTTCCTAGAATGCATTTATTATGAGTAAAATGTGTTTGAAGTTGCGAAAAATCATGAAAATTCATGAAATGTGCTACATTGATGATTTTTAGCTCCGAAAATACTTGTTTAAAAAATCTGAAAAAATTCAGGGTAGTACAGAATATGGTGTAGAGTGCGTAAAAAAAGTTTAAGCAAAAAAAAACTTTTTCATCTGTGATATGACCGAGAACCTATACATATATATATATATATATATATATATATATATATATATATATATATATATATATATATATATATATATATATATATATATATATATATATATATATATATATATATATATATATATATATATATATATATATTAGGCTAGTAAGTTTGAGGAGCTCAACCCCGGTCGGTCAGAGTGGCTAAAGAAATAATAACCCTCAGGTTACCGACTCTAGACAAATAGACTCTAGAAAACCCCTCAAACTTCCGCTCGGATGCTGAATATATAGATTGGAAGTTTGAGGAGGCTCCTCAAACTTCCCATAACCCCTCAAACTTCCAAGCGGGTGCTGAATATAATCCTCAAACTTCCAGAATTTCATATTTATATATATATATATATATATATATATATATATATATATATATATATATATGTATATATATATATATATATATATATATATATATATGTATATATATATATATATGTATATATATATATATGTATACATATATATGTATATATATATATATATATATATATATATAAATATGAAATTCTGGAAGTTTGAGGATTATATTCAGCACCCGCTTGGAAGTTTGAGGGGTTATGGGAAGTTTGAGGAGCCTCCTCAAACTTCCAATCTATATATTCAGCATCCGAGCGGAAGTTTGAGGGGTTTTCTAGAGTCTATTTGTCTAGAGTCGGTAACCTGAGGGTTATTATTTCTTTAGCCACTCTGACCGACCGGGGTTGAGCTCCTCAAACTTACTAGCCTAATATATATATATATATATATATATATATATATATATATATATATTTATCTGCAACGGTTCGTTCCGGGACGTTTACACTGTACATCGCTGTTATTTCCGGGACGCGCTGTTTTTTCCGGGACGTCCCGGAAAATCTGTGTCTGCAACTGTTATTTCCGGGACGTGGTATTAGTCCCACACCCCAGGGATATTATTTCTTTAGTCACGCGCTTATATAGGGAACTCTGAAGAGATAAACTATAGGACCCTGTAGATTACCAGAAATAACGTTTATAGGTCTTTATATATATATATATATATATATATATATATATATATATATATATATATATATATATATATATATATATATATATATATATATATATATATATATATATATATATATATACATATATATATATATACATATATATATATATACACATATATATATATATATATATATATATATATATATATATATATATATATATATATATATATATATATATATATATATATATATATATATATATATATATATATATATATATATATATATATATATATATATATATATATATATATATATATATATATATATATATATATATCTTGAAATTGACAAGTAGCGAACAATGATTTTTATACATATTCTTGACCGCATCGAATTTTAATGACTCCGAAAAAAATATTCTTGATTATCTGAGAATACAAAATTTAAAAAGTTGTGAGATCTATCTAAAAAACATTTTAAAAAAGTTTAAACTAAGGCAAGTATTAGTTCCTCTCTCCCTCCCTTTCTCTTCCTCTCCCTTCCTCTCTTTCCCACCACTCTCTCTCCCTCTCTCCCTCTCTCCCTCTCTCTCTCTCTCAACATCCGTCAAACTGAGTACCAAAAACTTTAATGAGAGCTCAAATATTTTTTTAAAACAATCAACACGTTTTTTAAAAACTAATTATTTAAGTACGTTTTAACAACACAATTTGTCTAGTCCTTTTAATTCTTCTAGTCTCATCTATTCAATAAGCTCTCTCTACAAATGGTAATAATTTTTTTCATGACTATACAAATAAATATAAAACTTTCTACGAAAGTATAAAATAAGGCAAGTATAGACGTTTTTTCTGCATAATCTATAAAAAAAACAGCACAATTTGCCTGGTCGTTTTATTTCTTCGAATCTCGAAATGTCCTCTATTGTCCTCCCAAGATGCGTAATATTATAGAAATTTCAAAATTGAGAAAGAATAATGAAAAATGGTGATGTGGTGGTAACTATGTAATTTTTTTATATAGGGTTTGACTTTTCGTAAATATCTGAAAATTCTTATGAATTTTATAAATAAAAAGAATAATAGTTATATAATTAAAATAATATTCGCCCACACGGGCGTAAAGTGCGTAGGTTCTATAAAGTTTTGTAGGAGTATGATAGCTATTGCGCCTGTTAGGCGTTAAGTAGTACTTTATGCCCGCTGGCTGAATATTTTTGAAGATACAACGTGGGCGTAAAATGTAATTTTACACGCAAGGTACTAAAAGTTCTATTATGTCAGTCAAGTTAACTTATGGGTACTTGACTACAATAAATTGATTTCAGTACTTTCTTGTGTTTAATTTGTATAGAAAAATGAACAAATTTGAATGCAGTTCTGAGAACAGTCGTACAGTTGTTTCTGAGAACAGTCGAGAGTTGTTTGCATTACTTGACTATCGGTAATTGATTTCACAACTTTCGTTTGTTTGATTTACAATGAAAAATTTGAATGTACTTATATAATATTATATAATTGAAATAATTTTTGCCCACACGGGCGTAAAGTGCGTAGTTTCTATAAAGTTTTGTAAGAGCTGTATATGAGCTATTATGTCTCTTGGGCGTTAAGCAGTACTTTATGCCCGCTGGCTGAATATGTTTGATAAGTAGGTATGAAAAGTTGTATTATGTCAGTCAAGTTAACTTATGGGTACTTGACTACAATAAATTCATTTCAGTACTTTCTTGTGTTTAATTTGTACAGAAAGATGAACAAATTTAAATACATTTCGAGATTCGAAGAAATAAAACGACTAGGCAAATTGTGCTGTTTTTTTTATAGATTATGCAGAAAAAACCTCTATTCTTGCCTTATTTTATACTTTCGTAGAAAGTTTTATATTTATTTGTATAGTCATGGAAAAAATTATTACCATTTGTAGAGAGAACTTATTGAATACATGAGACTAGAAGAATTAAAAGGACTAGACAAATTCTGTTGTTAGAACGTACTTAAAAAATTAGCTTTTAAAAAACGTGTTGATTGTTTTAAAAAAATATTTAAGCTCTCATTAAAGTTATTGGTACTCAGTTTGACGGATGTTGAGAGAGAGAGAGGGAGTGAGGGAGAGAGAGGGGAGGGAAAGAGAGGGGGGAGAGGAAGAGAAAGGGAGGGAGAGAGGAACTAATACTTGCCTTAGTTTAAACTTTTTTAAAATGTTTTTTAGATAGATTTCATAACTTTTTAAGAGAAAATAATAGATTATATAGAAAAAACGTCTATACTTGTCTTATTTTATACTTTCGTAGAAAGTTTTATATTAACAATATTATTATTGGTACAGTCATGAAAAAAATTATTATCATTTACAGAGAGTGCTTATTGAATAGATGAGACTAGAAGAATTAAAAGGACTAGACAAATTGTGTTGTTAAAACGTACTTAAAAAATTAGCTTTTAAAAGACGTGTTGATTGTTTTAAAAAAATATTTAAGCTCTCATTAAAGTTTTGGTTACTCAGTTTGACGGATGTTGATAAATTATACAACAATATTAATATTTAATTATAAATAATAATCATTCATATCTGTTATAAATTTTTTTTTCGATAAAAATGCAAATCACTGGTATTAACATTTTTTGTGAGATGATAACTCGTACGTTCCAAAGTGTAAATTTTGAAGGAGGTTGCAATAAAACGATCAACGAGGAACCAAGAAAAATTCATTTAAAACTTCGTTTATTGGCCAATAAACGAAGTTTTAAATGAATTTTTCTTGGTTCCTCGTTGATCGTTTTATTGCAACCTCCTTCAAAATTAACATTTTTTGTCATGACTTTCATTTGATGAATAAAAGAAGCCAAATAAATGCAAACAAATACAGATAATTGTAAAGAACTGTTACTAACAGCAAATAATTCTTAAAAATTATTATTTAGTGTTATTGGCGTTCCAAATCATGCATTTATAAACTGCAAATAAAAATTATATTTAATTACTAACATTTGTGTGCAGAATTTATTTCCACCTGAGTGGGTCTGGGGGTTAGTATTACATTGTAATATTTTTATTAAGATTCTTGCACTTCTATATTATTCGATAGATTGATGAAACGTCCTTCATAACTAAACTTACAGGTCCGGGGCCAACTTTCTTTGGTAGAGTCGCTTTAGCTTACTTTTAATTGAATATCTACAACAGTATTTCTCTTTGTCTCTACTACAGGAGGTTGTCTACTTTGACAGACTTGAACATAATCTTTTGGTGGCCTTAATGCATAATGATTTGATTCACACCATCCAACAAGAAAAATTTGTAACGAATTTATATATATGTTCAGCATTTTATTATAACAATCTAACTTTAAGCACAATAAGTTAGTTATGTATGAATAGAAGGTACAGCCTAAACAGTCTGCTAGTATATACTAAACTCGTGTCCCAGGTTTAATTGCATACAGACCCTACATCGATATAGATCACACAGTAAACATATTTCCAAATGCATTTTTTTAATTGACTTATTTTATTCACTCCTTCTATTTTAATTATTTATGCTTTTCACTTTACAAAACTTTTATCAAAATAACGTACATTTCACTGACATAAGAACCCACAAATGTATTTCACTGAGAAGCACCATGTTTTTATATTACAAAAAACAAGTTATTTCACAAATTCTAAATGTTTATTTCTCTTTACTAATTTTTATTGTTTATTTCAAATAGTTTTCTCACACACACACACACACACACACACACACACACACACCCACACACCCACCCATCCACCCACCTTTCTTTTATATTATCTTAATTATTTGAATCATATCCGCTGTTTGTTCATGCAAGTTTTCGCTTCTATTCCTTTGGATTTTGAGAAAATATGGTTATTAATTAATACATCGTTCTTCTGCATTCTACACAGATACAATAACACTGACATTCAATAATTATAAATTATTATAACCAGGTTCTGGCTTAGTATTACATTGTAATATTCTAAGATTCTTGCACTTCTAGATCCGACAGATGGATATAATCGCCTTCATAACTAAAGTCACAGGTCCTGGGCCAATTTTAGACGAGTTGCCTTTGGAAGAATTGCTAGTTAACCTTTAGAAGTCATAGGATCAGTAAAGCATTGATAATTGAAACACTATAAAGTAGAACGAGGCTCTGCTAGAGGGATATCTGCCACAGTATTTCTGCCTCTACTACATGAGGTTGCGTGCTTTGACAGGCTTAAACGTAATCTTTTGATGGCTGTAATGCATAATGATTTGGTAACACCCTCCAACAAGAAAAATTTACACATGTATTCACATGTATGCATATTATTATACTCTTAGTATATATGTAAAATATCAAACTCACTATTTCCGGGTTTTAATAAGTGAATATCCTCCTTATTTTAAATGTCGTCAGCTGTCACAAATGCTTCACCAATTTTTTTAGAAGATGATGATTTTTACTTCCGGAAACATTTTTAAACCAAGAACTTGTAAATGCTAATTGTAGTGCTAATACTCTGTAATATAAAAAAAGATTTCACAAAGTAACAAGAACTTTTAGATTTTATATTAATAAGATTATTTCTAATAAAAATTTGCTACTTATCTGAATCCCTTCCAATTTGTTGAGATATATTCTAGCTACAACCTACTCAAACAAAATGAAAATGATTCTCTCTATATATCTGCATAAAACTTTAACAAAAACTAGGTAGATAGAGTAGAGGTTATGTTGTAATAAAAACATATACTGTAACATCTCTCTCTCTCTCTCTCTCTCTCTCTCTCTCTCTCTCTCTCTCTCTCTCTCTCTCTCTCTCTCTCTCTCTCTCTCTCTCTCTCTCTCTCTCTCTCTCTCTCTCTCTCTCTCTCTCTCTCTCTCTCTCTCTCTCTCTCTCTCTCTCTCTCTCTCTCTCTCTCTCTCTCGTGTCTTTTTCTACTATATATTATCATCATCACACTCCTTCACTTTTGATGGTTCTCTGCGTGCGTGCGCGCGTGCGTGCGTATACTTTCTCTCACAGAGCTGTGGAATGTGGAGAAGTATAGCTACACCTCATCAAATTTTAATGACTCCGAAAAAATTTTCTCGACTACTTATCTGTAAATAAAAATTTTCACAAAGTATCAATTCTTTAAAAAAATTACTATTTAACATTTAGTCATTTTAATACTTATCTAAAAAATGTTGTTGCCTCATTGATGCTCGTAAATAAATCTTTTATTCTTTTCATCAGTCGACTTCCTCAGATCTTTGATTATTGAATACCTATACTATAAGCAATCATCCGTGATATTGTGTGTATGTATATATATGTTATGTGTTGAGAGATGTTTAAGGTTGGGTCGTTATGTATGGGCGTGCGTTCGTGTGTGTGTATATATATATATATCACGTGACAGGAAGTCGCAACACAGGATGAGAGTCTGAAACTATGGAGAAAATTTAGAATCGGAAAGTGGACATAAAAAAAATCAGCTCTCTATATCTTTTAAACGAGACAATCTTTTTAAATAAAATCTTTTGATTTGGTAGAGCAATGAAATCGCTTTCGATTAAGAGGATGTGTTATATAGTTGAAACTAACGCAATAGGTATAAGTGCATTGATTTTTTTCTCGTACATCCATTTCAATGTATATCATCGCGCGGTCACTCCTAACGCTCTTCTATACTTGCCTTCGGAGCGCTCCCGTGCTCCTTGATTTTCACAATTCTTTAAAAATTACCATTTAACATTTAGTCATTTTAATACTTATATAAAAAAAGTTATTGCCCCATTGATGCTCGTAAATAAATTCTTTTCATCAGTCGACTTCCTGAAATCTTCGATCATTTAAACGAATATATTATAAACAATCTAACGCGCGATGATCCGTGATATTGTGTGTATACTCATATGATATATTGTTATATTGAGAGATGCGTAAGGTTAGGTCGATACGAGTGTATATTTTTTTTTTCTTCCAATACGGTTGTACACATATATGTATAATATCTTCACTCTTACACAGCTGTGGACTGTGGAGAAGTATACAGGTACGATTATACACAGCGGCGTCTCACTAGCTTGACGCCGCTGTGTATAATTGTAGCAGCTGAGACCACGTATTTTGCCTGAAAGGGTCAGGAAACATCCTGACGAAACGTCGCTAAAAGAATAGCGTAATTTAATTTTAATTGAAAATTGGCCCTCGAAGGATCCTTCCTATCATAATCATCATATACACGCACGCACACACACACACACACACACACACACACACACACACACACACACACACACACGCACACACAGACACACACGCACGCACGCACGCACGCACGCACGCACACACATTGCGGAAACCGGTACTTTTGAGGATCTATAATTTTTTTTTCTCCAGAGTTCGTATATGCTTGACTAAAGAAATAACTCCCTCTCTGCGTTGAAGGTATTAATATAAATCCTCAAAAGTACCGCTTCATACCGAAGGAATTTTGAGGATGTCCGAAAAATCCTCAAAGTTTCGAATCCGTGCTGACGTAGATCCTCAAAAGCTGCATTTGATATATATAAAATAAATGAGAAATTGTTTAAACGATGTTATAAGAGTTCTAAATCAATAGCTAAATGAAATCGGTATACCAAATTTATTTAAGTTTCAGTTTATACATAAAATAATAAAAATAAAATACAACAAAAGATTTTTAAATCAATATTGATAGCGTAAATGTATTCTTATATATTAAAAAAAAACACTACCTTGAAAATAAATAGGTTCAAAGTCTTCAAGGTCTTATTTTTCAAAGTTGGGTGGTTGACGAGCGGAGCGAGTAGGGGGCGCAGCTCCCCTAGTATATATATATACAACTTTGAAAAATAAGACCTTGAAGACTTTGAACCTATTTATTTTCAAGGTAGTGATTTTTTTTAATATATAAGAGTACATTTACGCTATCAATATTGATTTAAAAATCTTTTGTTGTATTTTATTTTCATTATTTTATGTATAAACTGAAACTTAAATAAATTTGGTATACCGATTTCATTTAGCTATTGATTTAGAACTCTTATAACATCGTTTAAACAATTTCCCATTTATTTTATACTATTATTGCGTATATTTTATATTGTGAAATTTGTTTTTTGAAAATATAAGAGCATAATCACTTTAAAAAGTTTGATTTAAAAATCTTTTCTTTGATTTTATTTGTATTTTTATATGGATGAAATCGAAACTTAATTAAATTTTATATACAATTTTCATTTAGCTAATTATTAAAATCTCTTATCATTCAAATAATTTCTCCTTTATTTTACACTTTTATTGCGTATATTTTATATTGAGAAATTTGGTTTTTGAATATATATGAACATATTTTTTAATAAATATATGCAATAAATATATATAAATATTTCTTGAGTTAAATATGAATATTGCTCTCCAATTGTTTATTTGAAATATAATGGATCGATCCGAAGGAGGCAGGTAAAAAGAAAAAACAAGTTTTTACTTTAAATTTGTGCAACGTTTCTTTGGCATGTTCCGCCAACCTCTTCAGGCTATAATTTATTAACAAAAAGGGTTTTAATTACAATATATAAAAAAAGAACTAGCACTTGTATAAAGAAATAGTATATACCTTATTTTACCTAGCACATAACGTCAATGTAAGCAATACAGTGGTGTACATTCGTATTTATAGTCGTACGATCCTTGTATTTACAAACAAGGCCAAAAATAAACAGAGCGATGCATAGTATTAATTTAAAAGGCGCAGTAACGGAAAATACAAACTGTTTAATGATTTTACATCTTCTTTCTTATTGATATTGTTTTTATCGCATTTAATATGGATCATTTCAGATAGAGTGCGTTTTTTGCAGTTTGTTTCGTAATCTAGAATTTTACAATTTTTCCAGTCGAAGTCATGTGAGAATTTGTTCATATGTTGTTTTACTACTGCTTCTGTGTTATTAGTTTTCTAGGTAAAATAAGGTATATACTATTCCTTTATACAAGTGATAGTTCTTTTTTTATATATTGTAATTAAAAACCTTTTTGTTAATAAATTATAGCCTGAAGAGGTTGGCGGAACATGCCAACGAAACGTTGCACAAATTTAAAGTAAAAACTTGTTTTTTCTTTTTACCTGCCTCCTTCGGATCGATCCATTATATTTCAAATAAACAATTGGAGAGCAATATTCATATTTAACTCAACATACATAGTCCTGGATCAGAAATGGACTCAATAATATACAACCAAGGACAATCTTTTTTCAACTACATTGAAAAATCCTATGGACTACAATCCAAACGACAACTAAAGGATTGGTGTAACTTATACTATCAACTTGCGGAATCAATACCACAACGCTGGTTTCTGTTAAGATGCAGATCCAAAGACATCATACCTCTACATATCTTCAACATAAGTAAGCGTTTCCGTACTTTATCGTTCAAGAGTCAAAAGTGTAGACAAAAACTTCAGAATACTGACAATCTGTTATCTCTTAAACTTCTAAATCTTGAAATTCGTGACATTAACTTTCGCATCAATTTCCTGAACAAATCATTGTCAGCGCTAAAAAATTTGATCATGCGACGTAATATTGACAGTGCAATCATAAATAAGTTCTTTAGATATACGGATAAAAAAGTTAATATCATTTTAGCCAAACATAACACGAAGTTAAAGAAAAAATTTAAATTCTTGTACAGCAGATTATTGCAAATCTCAGAGCCAACTACATCGTTTACATCTTCCAAACGTTTTTTCAAAAATATTACGAATGTACATATACCGACTGATGTAGTAGAAATAGTATCTTTAGAACCAACATTTAGTATTAATGAAGAGATAGATAAAAAAGACATTATTGACACCCTCAAAAATATTGAGTCTAGCTTAGACAACTCTGAATTACCTATTAGGAAAAAATTAGAAATTAGGGAAAAAATTGTATCTAATTTAAAAATGGGCCTCAATAAACAAAAACACGTAAATTCGCAAAATAGAAATATGAAAATTAAGTTAAGAAAAACTAAAGATTTCATGAAAAGTAATCCTGACATATGGTTCACTACTTCTGATAAAGGCAATGTGACGGTCTGTTTACTTAAGACTGAATATTATATAAAAATGGAAAACCTACTATCTGATAAAACTACGTATGAATATTTGAAAAAGAATCCTTTAAAGAAATTACAAACAGATACCTCTACGATCCTAAAATATCTAAATGACAATAACTATCTACACACAAAATTTCATAATAACGCACTTTCTTGTACCAATACGACACTAGCAAAATGCTACGGTTTACCTAAGATACATAAAAAAGATGTACCATTTCGTCCAATAATTTCATTGATCAACAGTCCGACCCATTTTTTAGCTAAAATAATTTACAATGAGATTAAACATTCTATAAAAATACCCGCATCTCACATCAATAACAGCTTACATTTAAAACAAAAATTAGAATCAGTTATTATTCCAGATGGCCATATACTACTCTCTTTAGATGTCATCTCTTTATTTACTAACATACCACTACAGTTAGTATTAGATAGTCTAGACGGAAGATTTGAATATGTACATAACAAATGTAAAATTCCTTTTCACGACATCGTTACTTGCACAAAATTTTTGTTTTCTAATACTTTTTTCTCGTTCAATAATAACTTTAATCGACAAATTGAAGGTACACCTATGGATTCTCCCATTTCACCCTTGTTCGCAGATATGGTGTTAGATGACTTAGAAAAAAATTGTCTAAAAAACTTAGAAGATAACTATAACGTCAAACCTCTCTTTTACTTCCGTTACGTAGATGATACCCTTATGTGTATTGAGAAAAAACATATCGATCTAGTTATAAATATCTTTAATTCATACAATAAACATTTACAATTTACGTATGAACTTGAACAAGACAAAAAAATCAACTTTCTAGATATTTCCTTAATTCGTCACAATAATTCTATTATTACAGATTGGTTTAACAAACCCACCTCTTCCGGTAGATTGATTAATTATCTCTCCAACCATCCCACTCAACAAAAAATAAACATAGTCTATAACCTCGTCGATAGGGCTATTTCTCTTTCACACAAACAATTCCATAACAAAAATCTAAAAATGGTCTATCAAATCCTAAGAGACAATAATTACCCTAACAAATTTATCAACCGTCATACACGTATTAGGATGCACACAATTAAACATAAACAACCCCAAAAAAGTACACCATTACACAATAGATTTATCTCTTACATCTCTTTACCGTTTAATGACCAATACGAAAAAATAGCAGCAATTTTAAAACCCTTCAAAATTTGTACTCTACCCATAGTTAAAAAAAGTTTCAACTCAGTTATCAAACTAGGTAAAGACCATACCGATAAATGGGATCGGACTAACCTAGTATATAAGTTCTTCTGTAAGTCATGCCCAGCTTCATATACAGGGGAAACGAAACGTACTCTAAAAACGAGAATTAAAGAACATCAAAAAACTAATAATACAGGAGCAGTAAAACAACATATGAACAAATTCTCACGTGACTTCGACTGGAAAAATTGTAAAATTCTAGATTACGAAACAAACTACAAAAAACGCACTCTATCTGAAATGATCCATATTAAATGCGATAAAAACAATATCAATAAGAAAGAAGATGTAAAATCATTAAACAGTTTGTATTTTCCGTTACTGTGCCTTTTAAATTAATACTATGCATCGCTCTGTTTATTTTTGGCCTTGTTTGTAAATACAAGGATCGTACGACTATAAATACGAATGTACACCACTGTATTGCTTACATTGACGTTATGTGCTAGGTAAAATAAGGTATATACTATTCCTTTATACAAGTGATAGTTCTTTTTTATATATTGTAATTAAAAACCTTTTTGTTAATAAATTATAGCCTGAAGAGGTTGGCGGAACATGCCAACGAAACGTTGCACAAATTTAAAGTAAAAACTTGTTTTTTCTTTTTACCTGCCTCCTTCGGATCGATCCATTATATTTCATATATAAATATTTACTTATATAACTAATATTTTTTTTTAATTATCAAGAATTTCTTCCCAAACAATATTTTCAATTTCTAATGATTTTTCTAAATTATTTTGTATGTGGGAGCGTCCAGCAGATACGGGCCACCGAGCGCGCGCGGTGCCTTTTTTCGCGTAAAAGGCGCTCTGTTTAACTCGCTCATAATCGTATGCTGCGTCTTTGAAAAAAAAACCAAGGACATATATCGAAAGATTTTTTTGTAAAGTACAACTCTTAAGCTTCAAAACCCTATCTTGGAGAAGTTAGAGAAATGAAGGGTTTAAAAGTAACAACATGAAAAAGACAGCGCCGAGGGTCCGCGCGAGCACCTCGCGCCCGTGCGTACGGCACGTTTAAGTGCACGCTCTATTCAATTCGCTAATAATCTTGTACCAAGTCTCTGAAAAAAGAACTAAGGACATATATCGATAGATTTTTTCCTGCTCTTTCCAATGGTGCTATTATTTTTATTTTCTAGTTGAAAATTCTATTTGAATGTTTAAACTCTATTTTTTCAATAAAATATCAGTCTTTTCTTCAAAATGAATTATATTCTTCAAAAGTACAAGTCTTAAACTATAAAATATTATATTTTTATGTTGAAACATGAAAAGTTCAAAAATAGTAAGATCAAAAAGACAGCGGCTGCCCGAACTTTTTACGCTATGCTCAAGGGCGGATTAATACACTCGATGTGCTATTTCGCCCTTTCTTTTTTGTAAATATAAAATGTTTTGTAACTTACAATGCCAATGCGTGGACATAATTTTATGGATCTAGTTGTAACAGTTAGTATAATATTACAATGAACTTTGTTCATTTATATAACAAAATTTGAAAAACATAATATATTAAACATAAAAATATCCATGAACGCACTGAAAGCCATGAAACAGAAATTTAAAATAACCTTATAGATTGTTTAATCTGGCATAACAATATTACCTTTTCCTTTAAATTCTAATTTTTTTACATTTTTTTGATTTTATAAGAATTGTCCTTTTTGCGACATCCGCTTCTTTCTTTGTTTGAGTTTTAAGTACTTTTTCTTTTTTGATCAGTGGATATAATTGAGAATCTTCTGACGCTGAAAATCTTTTAAGTTCTAACTTTTTGGCATCATTTAATAATTTAATACAATGAAACAATTTAGTTCCAGGTATTGTCTTAGCTGAGGCTAGCCTGTTTTGTAGCTTTTCTGTAGCCTTTAAGTAATCGTCTTTTGATGAAAAAAAGCACTCAATATTTTTGAAATACTCAGTTGCCCATTTGTATAAATCTTGGGGCGTCAATATATAATTGTCGAATACTTTCCGTAAACTTTCTCGTCTGGCATTGCTTTTCACGGAAGCACCTATTCCTCACATGCATTTTTTCCGTGGGCTGTTGCATGAAAATGCCACTCAGCATCAACAGCAAAATCATCATAATGATGAAGAAGATTTTGGAAATTGCGTTTATTTTTAAAATGTTGCCCAGCTCCATCAGTAAAATAAATAACTTTTCTAACTAAATCGAAAGACTTTTTAAGGAAATTAATTATAATTTCTTGTATTAGATAAACTGCAACAACGTCATGAATTAAACTATCTGAGAAAACTACCATGCTTTTGTGTTCAATTTTAGATTCTGATTGAAGGTAGCGCGCTTGGTGCTTGCCATCTAGCGGGCACTTCGGGTACTAATCCCGAACAGAAGCATTTCGGAATAAAAATAATAGCACCATTGGAAAGAGCAGGAAAAAATCTATCGATATATGTGCTTAGTTCTTTTTTCAGAGACTTGGTACACGATTATTAGCGAATTGAATAGAGCGTGCACTTAAACGTGCCGTACGCACGGGCGCGAGGGGCTCGCGCGGACCCTCGGCGCTGTATTTTTCATGGTGTTACTTTTAAACCCTTTATTTCTCCAACTTCTCCAAGATAGAGTTTTGAAGCTTAAGAGTTTTACTTTCCAATGGTGTAGTTTATTTTGAAAAAAAAACATGATATACTTTGAGAAAAATGGGTTTCAATATTCAACCCGAGTTTTCATCCGGAAGAAAGCGTTTCGCAATAAAAACAATGGCACCATCGGAAAGAGCAGGAAAAAATCTATCGATATAGGTGCTTGGTTTTTTTTTTCAAAGACGCAGCATACGATTATGAACGAGTTAAACAGAGTGCCTTTTACGCGAAAAAAGGCACCGCGCGCACTCGGTGGCCCGTTTCTGCTGGACGCTCCCATATATGCGTCGTTTCACGTCAAATCGATCAAGGCTCTCGCCAAAATTTGGGGACACTTACAAAACTGACTTTTTGCTGAAAAAATTTGTCTTTCCAAGTACTTTAAGATGCTATATGGCAGAATTCATAAATCCAATATGGCGGCCCAATATGGCGCCTGGAAGTGTAAAAAAAATCAAGATTAATCCAATAAACTACCGCCAGTGAACATATTATTGATGAATCCCCCTCCAAATGTCCTTAATAGGACTTTCGAGATCGCTGTTCATAAATCTTGTTATTTTTAGACGATTCAAGATTTTTATATAACTGCTTAGTAAACCATAAATCACAAAATTTTTATGCAAACAAAGATCAATGGTCGATTTTACAGACAAAACAAGTTAGGGTACTCATTTCGTATGTTTTTAAAGTCAATTAATCATAAATTTAAGTCAGTTCGACAGTATCGTATCACTTTGTGATCCTAACCTCAAAAGATATTGAGAAATCAGGACTTATATTCATATCGCGAATTAAATCTACTCACGATAAGACTACTTATTTCTCATATTTTTGGGATTGCTAAATCGTAATTTAAAGTAGGTTCGATAGTAACATGCCACGTTCTGATACTAATCTCAAAAAGATTTTTTTTTACCTTGTAATGCTCGACATTCTTAATGGTTGGACTGCGCTGATTAAATCCAGCTGTTAAATTGTTACACGATTTAGTCGGAAAAATAGCTACTGTCAAGTCTTTTTGGTGTTTAGGTTAAGAATGTCGAGCATTACGAGGATTAAAAAAATCTTTTTGAGGTTAGTATCAGAACGTGGCTTGTTACTATCGAACCTACGGGGGGGGGGTCCAGAGTTTCGACGATTCACTATAAAATTGAAGTCAACTATAGATGTTTTTCAGTTCCACAAATGATAATGCAGATTGTTCTTAATTTCGAAATTCTAAATTACGAAAATCATATTTACAAATAAACACTTCACCTACTGTCCAAAACATCGAATTTCATTAATACGACCTCAAAGCAAATATAAGCTGTTTCTAATGATTTATTTCGAAGTATCTATATTGTACCACTATTAAAATTCTATTAATGAAATTCGATGTTTTGGACAGTAGGTGAAGTGTTATATTTGTAAATATGATTTTCGTAATTTAGAATTTCGAAATTAAGGGGGCTAGACACCTTTTTTCTCTGAAATAAGAAGTCACATTTTAATACATAAATGTAAACTAATTATTTCATACTTTTTACATATAAAAGTGGGTATATTTACCTTACCTTAAAACTTTCTCCGATGGGCCTTTTATATGGTCCAGAACCATAGTCATCGATGAAACAAGTTTTTTCACTAACCGTAAGCTTTGAAATTTTCCTGTGGATGGATTGACTCCAGATTTGAACTAAATTACTCCTGAATAGTATAATTCTCATATGAGTGTAGGGATTTAGGATTAAATGTCGGAAAAAATTTTTACATCAAAAAATTTATGAAAAAATATAAAAAAATTTTAAAAAATTAAAAAAAAAACTCTTGAAAAACAGCACAATTTTTTTTTCTCATTAGATCAAAAATCCCTACACTCATATGAGAATTATACTATTCAGGAGTAATTTAGTTCAAATCTGGAGTCAATCCATCCACAGGAAAATTTCAAAGCTTACGGTTAGTGAAAAAACTTGTTTCATCGATGACTATGGTTCTGGACCATATAAAAGGCCCATCGGAGAAAGTTTTAAGGTATGGTAAATATACCCACTTTTATATGTAAAAAGTATGAAATAATTAGTTTACATTTATGTATTAAAATGTGACTTCTTATTTCAGAGAAAAAAGGTGTCTAGCCCCCTTAAGAACAATCTGCATTATCATTTGTGGAACTGAAAAACATCTATAGTTGACTTCAATTTTATAGTGAATCGTCGAAACTCTGGACCCCCCCGAACCTACTTTAAATTACGATTTAGCAGTCCTAAAAATATGAGAAATAAGTAGTCTCTAATGATTTAATTCGCGATATGAATATAAAGTCCTGATTTCTCAATATCCTTTGAGGTTAGGATCACAAAGTGATACGATACTGTCGAACTGACTTAAATTTATGATTAATTGACTTTGAAAACATACGAAATGACTACCCTAACTTGTTTTGTCTGTAAAATCGACCATTGATCTTTGTTTGCATAAAAATTTTGTGATCTATGGTTTACTAAGCAGTTATATAAAAATCTTGAATCGTCTGAAAATAACAAGATTTATGAACAGCGATCTCGAAGGCCCTATTAAGGTCATTTGGAGGGGGATTCATCAATGATATATTCACTGGCGGTAGTTTATTGGATGAATCTTGATTTTTTTTACACTTTCAGGCGCCATATTGGGCCGCCATATTGGGTTTATGAATTCTGCCATATAACATCTTAAAGTACTTGGAAAGACAAATTTTTTCAGCAAAAAATCAGTTTTGTAAGTGTCCCCAACTTTTGGCGAGAGCCTTGATCGATTTGACGTGAAACGTCCCATATATATGTTATATGGATTTCTACATCGTGATAAAGCAACATATAATTGACCGTGTGAGAATAATTGCCTTTTGATGTATAACCCTACATAATCAAAACTTTGTTCCTGAGATTTATTAATGGTCATGCAAAATGCTAATGTTAATGGAAACTGTTTTCTATAAAGAATAAACGGTAATGAAGAAGATTCTCCTATATTTAATGTAATTCTTGGAATAAAAAATCTATTACCTACTTTTTCTCCTGTTAATATTTCTGCTTCAATATTATATCTAAATAATTTGGTTATTTTAAGTCTAGTACCGTTACACAAACCTTCATGTATACTCAAATTTCTAATTAACATAACAATAGCATTAACTTTTAAATCTAATTTATGAGGTGGCAAACTTTTATAAATATTGTTTAATATTTCTATTGGAAAAAGTAGATGAATGTTGTCATCACTTTGATCAACACCTTTATGAGTTGCATAATCTGTACTATAATAAGTCTTCTTATCGCCATTTAATAACATTAAAATTTTTTTATTCAAAAATTTAACGACTTCATTATGAGGTGCTAAAATAACACGATCATAATCATTTATTTTATTAATATTTTTATAGATTTGTAAGAAAACATCGTTAGTTCTCCAATTATTAGGTATTATAAAAGGATTTATATTACCGTCTCCAATTTGTAATAATAATTTTGAGAATTCATTATTCTGAGAACGAATATTGTGTTTTAATTTGAAAATTTTAAATAAATGCCAAAGTTCAGAATATTTAATAGTGTCTTCAATTATAGCACTTCTAAATCCGTTTTTCATTACTGGGAGTATTTGTTGAAAATCACCTCCTAAAATTATTAATTTTCCCCCAAAAGGTAAATCGTTTGTACATAAATCTCTTATAGTTCTGTCAATAATTTCTAAAGCTTTTTTGGGTATCATAGATGCTTCATCCCAGATTATGACTTCTGTTTCCTTTAATTTATTTTTATCTGATTCTAATTTTAAAAAAGAATTTTCAATACTATTTAAATCTAATGGTAATCTAAAGGTTCTATGAGTAGTCATTTCTTTGGGTAATAGAATAGACGCTATACCAGTCCAAGCCATTGATATAATATTTTTTCCTTTTGATAGAAAATAATAAATTAAAGTTTTATATAAAAATGTTTTACCCGAACCTCCAGGACCGTTTATAAAATTTATTTTATTTATATTTTTTATAAGTTGTTTGAAAATAAATTTTTGATCTTCATTTAATTTTGTAAACATATCTTCGAATATTTCCTTACTAATTGAAATTATTTTACTATCGTATTTTATATCATTTATGATGGAATTAGGTTCAGGTAATCCAAAATCTGTACAAGATAAATCTTCCAACAATAATAATTTATTTATATGATCTAAAGCTAAGTTATCTTTATTTTCATGAAAATCTTCACTAAAGTATTTTTTTTAATTTTCCCAAATAATATTGGCTTGAATATTTTCTGTTAGTAGAAACGAAGTAAAAAATTTACGTAATTGAAAAGGTGATACAACATGCTTCTTCAAAAATTTTTTTAATTTATAAATCGTTTTCTATTAAATCCATTGCAGTCGCACCTTCTTTATGAGTATTATACGTTACATTTTTATATGTACGTACATCTTTAAAGGATGTAGCGCCTTTTATACGACTTAATATTAATTTTAAAGCGAATCTTTCAGAATCTTTTGGAAATACTATATTTAAACGTCCAATAGCATAATGTTTTTGTTCACGTTCACGTTTTACCCAAACTTTTTTGCGTTAAATATATAATAATGCGGTATATTAACGTATTTTATATTATTTGCAAATTTATCATTTTTATTCAAGTCAAACCACGCTGTTAAAGTTGTTTTCCAATTATCAAGAGCATCTATTTCATAATGTTGAATGTATAACTCCATCCATTTTTATATTAAATAGTTGAGGACGATCTTTGGAGGCAAAATGAAATGATCTTATTTCTTTATGGCAACGTTTCGTTGGCTTAGTACACCAACCTCATCAGGCCTTTATTCAAAACCCAGAAATAAATTAACATATAAAACTTTTTTTTTAAAGACAATTAAACCACAAAGTGTAAATACAAAAATCAAAATTACCGAAATTATAAACGTATATATCATACGTCGATCAGATGTTATTCTCGACTGAAAACAATAACACGTACACTGTATTTATATACGCTGGACAATGTTTACATAAAGAGTTACACAGCATCAAGTTCGTTAATAATAGGAAAATACATTGTACTTAGTCTTTGGATATCTTCCTTTTTATTAATACTATTTTGATTGCTTTTTATATAGATCATTTCGGAAATCAGTCTTTTTTGTAATTGCTTTCAAAATCTAAAATGGATGTATTTTCCCAATCGAACTCATGTTTGTTTTCTAATCGATGTGTACTGACAACAGACTCTTTATTTTTGTTTATTTTATGTTCATTAATGCGTGTGTGTAACGATCTTTTAGTTTCTCCTATGTATGTAGCAGAGCAATTTAGGCAATCAAATTTATACACCACATTAGTACGATCCCATTTTTTGGTTATGTCTTTGCCTAACCGAATGATCGAAGACAAACTTTTATTCAATAATGGGATTGTACAAATCTTATATGTATG